>OX388352.1:66906865-68341737 GCA_947579665.1 Sympetrum striolatum
AGTTCTCCATAGAGATGTTGGACAGCAGGCGAAGATAGCTCCGCGTTTTTCCCCTCCTCTTTGCTGCAGCCGCACTCACTCACCCAATATATCTCTTAACTGGAGTAGATTTCCGTGAAATATTATCCGGAACCGTATGCCAGACTCTTCGCACTGCCATGTGCTTTACTCTTTCCCTCATTAAGTGGTTAGAATGTTTTACCTCTCCGGCAGGCAGCTCAAACTAGAGGCTGCAAGTGAAATCCTTTTCAATCTCTCTCTAGACCTTCGACCTATACATGTAACCACTCCACCAATTGCTGTGCTTCGCCCCTTTTGGAATGCTAAGTGAGGCAATGATCTCTCTTTTGCTCAAAGAGAGCATCTATGACTTATGAAAGGGGTGAGCGATTCTCATTTTATCATAGGCTCACTCCTTTGAATGCGTCTTTGGGATCACTTCCTTCCTCGACTTTTGTGTTAAAAATTTGCCATGCAGTCGGAAGGTATGGGGTGATTCACTCACAGCTATTTTTACTCTCTGACGTACGTGAATATGAAAATGATTCTATTCTCATAAGGGTAAACGCGCCAATAATTTTTTAGATTCTCTCACATTTTCAATAAAAATGCTACATTTTTGGAATATTTTAGAGGGTATAATATCTCCACTAAGGTGAATGCCAGGCATCCTATTTCCCCCCACTAATGTCTTTCTCCTGGAATGCTGTCTACTAATATTAGTAAATACTTCAGAAATGGTATTTGCAAATTTTGCCAAAGAATTGGAATATGGTAAAGAAATAAAGTATTGAGAATACATATAAGGCAGAATGAAATCCTTTACATCCCATTCTTATGTTAACTTGAACCATCTACGATATTGAAAAATAATTTAATAATTCTTTCCAATTAGATTTAGTCATATAAACCCAAGGCCAAGAAATCAGGAAAAAATATGCTATAATTTAGACAAAAATAATTTATTTTCTTTTTTTAAGTTACTACCATTATTTTCTCTCTCTAACAATAAGCCATTTTCCCATATTTATTGGGTTCGGCTGATGAATTTATTTATTTATTTATTTTCATTTATCCCACAAACGTCCATTTTCTGGACTCATACAGTGGTAGGTATTAACAACAAAAATCACACAAGACCATCCCTAATCGGAAAAATCCGACTTGTGTTAAGAGCTATCGCTTTAACCTTGGGGTTGGAGCGATAGCGCTTAACGCGCTCCCGCTACTAAGAAATAAAATACTACTAAGAAATAAAATTCTCTCTGCAGGGAAACAACTGATGAAAGGAAGTTGAGTGAAATTTGGACCTCTTACAAAGTAATGGATGATGTTAAGATAAATTATCATCCTACTAGGAAGTAATGAAAGGATGACATGTGTTTTCTTCTGATAGGAAATAAACAAATTCCTAATGAAACCTCCCTTGGTCAAATCTTCTGAAGTCGAATTAGAATTTCTGTTGGGATTACTTGAAGATTCTCACGTAATACAATTTATTTTCTCCACTCGAAACGTTTCACGCCGATTGTCATCAACTGAAATCTGAATTCTTACCTTGAATCAATGCGACTTTGGAATGTTTTTAATGGGCGCTCAAAATATGTCACGGAGATATCTAAGCCTTTCTCTACGCATCCTTGGTTCGAAATCAGATTTTTCCAAAGAGGTAAGTTTTTCCGTAAGAATGCACGGCACTGATAGATGAAAATTAATGGATTGCTCTGTCCATTATGTCTGTGATAAGAGCGGGTAGAAAGGCCCAGAAAATATCAAACCGCTTGATCAGCTTACCCTAACGAAGTCTGGGTTTCACAACAGATAACTCGGAAAACGCATGTTCAGCGCATTTTTATTGTTTGCAACATTTATTGCATTTACAAAATTAAACTATACATCATTCGATGAATTAGAAACGGGTACCACAAGAATAGAATTCCATGAAGATTTTTATTCTGATCTCCGAAAAAAATTGTAATCGTTAAACTTGTATCCTTGTAATTACTTCTTTTCTTCTATTGTTCGTTTTTTTCATTTTGCATTCGAAGCATTGCTTAAAACGAGTCGAATGAACGAACGATTTACCTGAACGAAGGAATTTCGCTAAAGCACTTCAGTTCTACTTGTTGTGGTAGTATTATTTTAAGTCCTGCAACAGCTTCATGGGTGGCATAACTCACTTTGAATCTACCCATGGCAATGCAATTTCATCTAACTACTTTATTTCAGCTCGGATAGAATACAGACGCAGTGTACAAACCTTTTTATGCTATAATCGGTTTATTTAAATTCCGATTTTTTTTCTGAGTGCTTTTCCAAGATAAAAAGGTATGATCCAGGTTTTCCTGCTGCTAAGAGGATGTGACTATCAAAACACTCCAATCTTGAGACAAATCTCATTTATGGCTTCATTTTGATGAAATTCCTCGCTAATCAGTGTCTTTGGCGGAGTGCGCTAGCTTATCCGCACTGCCGACCTAGATTTAAGAAATTAGTCGCCACGTGCAAGTTCCCATTCCTTCATAATTACTGTCTGCTGCGGAAGTTTTCATTGCAAGAGGATGGAACTTTATTAGGGCAGTCAAAAATGAGTGGGCCGAAAAAGGACCGCTATAGTTGCGTGATGTCCAATCAATAGGTTGCGGGCCGATCACGCCTCGCCTACAATTTTAATCTCCAGCATGATTAGCGTAAATTTCTATGGAGTCGAGCTAACTTCGCCAATTTCATACCACGAGAGAACTCGAAATTGTTTTGAAAATATTTATCGCGTAATTATGCAGAGCTATTCAATCGCTCTTTTTCCGATTGATATTCGAGTACGAAAAACTAGAATTTAAATTGGAGCCTGGGGCTGAATGCTACTTTTGCTGCGGTTTAGAGGAAGATTTTCCATTTCAAATTTGCCTCAATAGTATATCATATAGTATGTGATGGAGTAAATAATATAGGGTATAATATATTATATAATAAAGTTTACGATATAACATTTAATTTATTATTTATTATTGCATATAATTAAGTTTCGCTTTCGTTATAAAGTTATAAATAGCACTGTCGAAATGTAAACCAGGAGAATAACCACCTTCTGAACATGTTGGATCCAATACGTTGGAATTCTCTTTTTGTTATAAAGCAACAAGGCTTCTCTGAACCACCGGTGTGTCAAAGAAGCCTTGTTGCTGGGCACCGTAAGTTGGGGTGGCTATTATTTCATGTTCAGTAATTGTCACTGAAAATTACTATTGGATGCAAACTTAATAAAAATTGGCTTTGAATTTACATCCCTTTTTCGATACATTAAACTTTAATTCTACTACATGTATTCATTCTACCATCAAATTATGAATAATCATCTTCAAATGTAATAATAAAGGAAAGGTTTATCACCTGCCCAAGGTTCCTTTTTCAATTGTTACTATTATGGTTACGCACTGATTAATAAGATCAGGGAGTTCTGAAAAGTTTCTGTTTCTATAAAGCTCACGAGAAGGCATGAAATTCTCTCGAAAACAATGCAGGAAGGAATTAGGAAGTTTATGTAAAATAGCAATTCGCAGAGAGTAGAATAACTTGAGATGCTCCAACAAAACAATTATCAGCCAATTAATAGTCCCTGATGATATTATGAAATATCCATTCTATGATATTATTTTATTTTGAAAGCCATGATGAAATATTTTTAGAAATTTTGGAGCTCCCTGAAACCCCGTCCGGTGCGCCTGGTCATAAAATAAATGTGAATATATGTTATTTCTCCCAAAATGTGTAGCCGTTATTGACCTAAGTAAAAATCTTTCTCTAAAGATGTGGAAGACACATTTTTCATTTTAATTCGTTTATATCCTCTAAACATATTTCAACCCAATTCATCATTCACTGCCGTATTATTAGAACGTATATACTTTGGTACACTCATAAATACGAACTCATTCCAAAATGGTAGCAAAACTTCGTATGTACAGTCCCTTACAAAAAAAGTTACCACTTACAGGGGCAACTCGTCCAACAGACACGGGCGAGCGAGCCTCCAGAGAAGAGAGAGAGAGAATATAACGATGGAGGACATAGTATGCTACGCAGATCCACTTTAAGCGTTTGGAAGGATTTGTTTTCGTTATTGTTAGAATTAGAATTTAATTGTTATTAAAATCACTTACTTAAATCCATTTTGAGTGGTGTTAACATGGCAGAGTAATATTACAGCAAAGCGGAGGTCGGAATGCATCAATTTGGTGATTTAAAAGTGGATTCTTTGTTACAGTTTTCCTATAGATTTTTTCCTCTAGTATTGCAATAGTGGACAAATTCAGAAAAGAGATATTCCGCAGTTTGTGTTCGCAAGACGCTGAAAGCTGACGTTAGAACTTGAATTCCTCGACGATATTCGAGTAAAATCCAAGATATTTTCTTAAATGGATCGGAAATATGGTCAAACGTTTTCAAGCTAAATATAAACCGAACCGGCGCATTCTGGGCATGTTACTTCTTATTAGCTAGTTCTTGCGATAAATCGTGGACTGAATTTACCAATTGCGTTTTAATTGAAGGCGTTAGGAAATTTTCGAAGCATCTGAGGGAATAAATAGAAGGATAAACTATTTTTACAAAGTTTCACGACGAGCTCCGACCTCGTAAGATCTTACATGGATGGAGCATGTCATGTAAAATTGTTAAAATACTTTATTCTTCCATTCGTTCCCTCAGATTTCTATGCAAACATCGATATAATTAATAAAGTTATAGAATGGGATCTCTGTATTGTTCAAGATGAATTTTGTATTAATATCTCCAACAATTCCTTTTAAATAACTTGGGATACCGATGAGATTGGCTAGCAATTTTAGGGGATTTATCTTAAAAAAATTGTCCTTGCTACATTTAAGAATTTGTATGAGGTCATGGTTCACGTACTGAACAAATTCAGGTAAGCAGGCAACTGTAGAATCGAGATATATCTGCAGGTCATCAGTGGATATATGATGCTAACACTATTTAGTATAATTTAATTTTTAATATGTATCCGCCTCAACAGAATCGAAAGCTTTACGAAAGTCCAGTAAGCTCAAGTATGGTAAGTTACTATTGTGCAGCGATTTACGAATGTCATCAATAATTTTAACTAAGGCTGTGGTGTGCTATGTGACTTCCGAAAACCTGATTGTGAGCACTCAAGAATCGAATATTGATGTGGATATTCAGTTATTTGATGATGCACGAATTTTTCGAGGACATTTAACGAAACCAGGAGGAAACTGATGGGTCGAAAATCATCAGAATTATAGATATAGAGTTTTTCAAAATTCTCCATCTACATTTACATTAATACCCTGCAAGCCGCCTTTTGGCGTGTGGCAAGGGGTGTAAACACCAGTGGAATCTAAACTACTTCCTTATTCGGTTATTGTCGCGTATCGTTCGCGGAAAGAATGAATTTTTCAAACGATTCGTCCTAGCATCTATTTCTTTTAACTTACCTTCATTATCAGATCGACCGAGGTAGCAGGGGGGTTGCATGATGCCGATTGTATCTTCCGAAAATGTAGTTTCCCTGAATTTACTAAGCAATCGCAGCCTAGCTTCCGATCTCCTTTCTTTCAAGGATTCCCAACCTACGTCTGAGAGCATCTTTGTAACGCTTGCTTTTTTATCGTAGCATTTCTTAACAAAACGAACCGCTTTACGCTGCACTTTCTCGAGTTCGCGAGTAAATTGATTTCACTAGCGCGTTTCCATGGCGTAGGAAATTTTCCTTAAACAGTAAGATTCGCCATTTCTTTAAAAAAGTAAGTAACTGTGATTTTTTAAATGGTCTAATGTAAAGCATGAAAAATAGGTTTATAATATGGCGTTATCTTTACTCTATGATATTTTTCGCATGATTTTAGTAATTCATTCTTCATAATTAAGATTATCATGAAATATCGAAGATCTGCTTTTCTCGCAAATTCAAATTTTGCCTTGTAGATAACGCAAACAGGTTCTCACAACTTCTCGAAAAATTTGGAATGCATAGAACGGTATAAGTAAAGACCGGCCTTGGTGGCCGAGTGGTTAGTGTCCGAAGCGCTATTGCTCCAACCCCGGGTTCGTATCCCGGCTGATGAGGATTTTGTTTTGATCAGGGAATGGTTGTGTGTGTTTGTATGATTTTCCCGTTCAGGGTTGGTGGCAGGAAGGGCATCCGGCTGTACACGTCATATCATCGCGAAAACTAACTTCATTATCACCCAAATTCATCAGCTGACCCCATAAAGCATATATGGAATAAGACTGTTTGTCAGACGTAAAAGAAGGGTATAGGTAAAGATCAAAAGATGGTCGAAATGAGGCAGTAAATAAGGCAGCTCGCAAAAACTGCTTTCGAATAAGGAATTGCAGATAATAGGATAAGAAGGTTTGCCATTCGACCGGAATAAGCGCATCCGTATATCATGGAACGATTTGGCCCATTTCACACACGACGGTTTCGTCCATACTGGAAACCGCTGCACGGTTTTAAACCATGTCACGTGGGTAGTAAAGCATTGAAGTAAATGCACCGGGACGGGACTCTTTCGACCGTATATTGGTAGCAGTACACGTAGCTAAATGAACGCTTTCACAGATTTTAGCCGTGTGCCGTCCAGCATCCCTTGCTGTTTCCCTGCTTCTGTTGACCTTTTAACACCATCAGTATCAATTATTTTTTATCCATATCTGTTTAATGTAAACATACATCAATTATCATTTCCTGAAAAGAGAGGTTCGTCCTTTCTTTTTGACACACGCCCGCTGCCGGGTAAAACAATTGCTGCGTTATGAATGTTTGTAAGATGTTGTTGGTAGGGGGGTTCCATTTTACGCCTCACCTTTTCCCTATCAGGATGTAAAACATTTCTAGATAAAATGTTGACAAAATCTTACTTGAGCGTAATTCTAATTCTATATTTTGTTATAAACTCAAGTGGTAGATGTAGTAAATGTAGATACCTACTACCTATTTTTACTTTTACCTAGTTTTTATTTTCCACAATCGAGATAATTTTATACAAGGTGTAATATTAATATAATATCCTACGCATAAAATATATAATTATAATATTCTACGCATATCGACTCTGTCTACGACAATAAAACAAACATAATACTGCTATTTGATTCCGATTCATAAATTATCGACCGTCCTCTCTCCAAACGGCACGGCTCTTTGGTATGAAAGCATCGATAGGACGGTTTCGTGACCATTTTACGTCCGACCGTACGGACAAAACCGACGTGTATGTAAGGGACCTTCGATCAAAATTTACCTGAGGTTTTTTGCGGCGGTCGTCTCCAGCCATAAACATTTCCCTAGGTTTGGCGCCATTCATTCCAAATGCATATCAACGAAATAATTAAAAACATATTAAATACGGTTTGACTAATCTCACTTCGAAATATTAGCCAACGGGAGAAACACGCATAGAGCGTCTTATTTATCCGAAATGTTCGCGATCACACATAAGCGAAACGAGATGATTCCTGTAAGTAAAAATGGATTTTAGTCAAACTTTCAAATATTAAACTTGATACAATAAAACCATAAGGGTTAATCGACTGTAAGAATAAGAATGTTTGTTGAATATTCTATGAAAGGGTTCATATCCGAATCTCATGGGATTACAGTTAATAATTAAATCCTCTCTCACAACAACAAAAAGGATTGCAGAAGATTTTCCTGTTTCAATGAAAACGCGGTACTTTCCTATTGGTATATGCCTGAATGAAGATGCCAAAGAAAAAGAGGATAAAATAATGTACACAAACAACTTCGCCACTTTAACAAGTTTTTCTTCAATCTACACAAGTACAGAATTATCTTTTTCCTCTTTAAAGCGCACTACTATCCATTGATATTTATAATTTAATCCATCAACGACCGAGGAGATTTATATTGGTCCTTTGCCCAGTTGGAAAAGACTTACATGGACAAGTGCGATTTTGAGCTACTCTCAATAAAATGTTTAAAACTTAAATATCACAACTCCGATTTACTTAAAATTTCGAGCTTTTTCTTAAAGCATTGATTACTTTCTATGTTTATCATTAACTTAGCCTTCGTAGTTTTGAATTCATAACTTCATAATTTCTTAATTTGACAATTTCATCAAAGTCGGCTATGAGTTTTGGCCAAATGAAATCATTATGTGCTTAATACCTCCAATCATCCTTCCCTAATTCAAGCAAAAGTCTCACGAGTCTCTTATCCTTCTAACCCCGATAAATATGACTTTGATCCGACCTGTCGATATCTTTCGTTCTTCTTTTCTCTCTCGTGACAAATCATCATCAAAAGTAATTACTGAACACTTATTAGGACCTAATTTTGTCTGCGAGGGTAGTCAAAAGCAGATTTGTTTCCTTTCACATTCACAATCAGCTGCGTCTTGTCGCTCGAGATCTGGGCGAAGAAACTTGATCCTTCGGCTCCTCAAATAAACATGCAAGACGTAAACAAGAATAAAACATCGAAACCTTTCATAGTGCTTATCAATCATCCTGCAATCGAGGAATAGGGCCAAATTCAAATCCTTTGGTGGAAAAATATGCACGAAATTTTGACCTTTGTATTATTCCCATCAACATGAATTCCTCCATCAGATGAAATGCATCCACGGCTCCCACAAAATCATCTCTCAGGAAGAAATCTGAAGCACCAAAAATTCGGAGAGTGAAGGCGAATTTTGTAAATTTCGCATTACTAAAATCCAAAAAAAAAAATTTATAACATAAACAAATAACTGCTCTTGTCACTTCAAAAAGCACAATTATTACGCTTTATACTAATTATGTAAAAATTTAAAAAATCAGAATGTGTTATAATGCATAAAAAATTAAGGTGTAAGGTGCTGCCGCAACATAGTCACCACGTCGCTCGACGTTGAAGGGTTGACTTATTCTTTCATTATTACTCCATTTCTATTCTTATTAAGTTGTCTCTAATTTCCCCTTCTTTTGATCTAATTCATAGTAGTGCATACGTACTCTCTTAATACATCAATAATATTACTTGAGATATATTTTTACGGAAAAATTCATTCTGCGAGCATAAGAAGCATGAAAAAAATAACCAAGTCCTTTTTAAACCTTTATTGATGGGAATTTTTACATTAGGAAAAAATATGAGCAACCTAAGTAATTATTGTCGGATATATCTGAAGAAGAGTGAATTTCGCTTGCGATTTGAGCCGATTTAAGGCTAATTTACTTCCATTATAATACGACATTGCTTATATAGTATCCAAATCAATGAATGTTAACCAAAACTTTAAAAAATAACATCACAAAAGCCTCAAAACATGTGAAAGGAGGAAGAGGAAATGCGCGCTAAAAGCAGAGACGCTCATACACTCGCTCTCATCGTGCTTTAGTCTGTTAAGAGGGTTGCGTCCATACCGTTAACTTTTTTTTAGTAAGGGACTGTACATGTAAAGATCGCCATGATATAAGGGTGAAATCTCATACTCCTAATAGGCATAAAATTTTTCACACGTATACCGTACACACACGTATCCTAGGGCTATGTCCATACTGCTTCCTCGCCTTTCTCTTCTTATTCCCCCCTCACATTCCCTTTCTTAACCAAATTACGGCTTAAAGGGTGGCGGGCCCGCATTAAGCGGCGCTCCCACGTAAAGCGGCAAATGGCAAACGGAGAGCGGAATGAAAGAGAGAAAAATAGCAGGAGAGTGAGGATATGAGAGCAAAGGACTTCCCCATGCGCAGGGAAAAAGTTCAACTTCGCGGAGATCAGAAACACGGTCAAACCCCAAAACCATTACATTCCCCGCTCTTTAAAGCACAACTTAGGATAGTAAACGAGCCCTTTGGATACCTAGTCAAACACTCCGTCCCTAACCCTTTACAACTCGACGCCTTTTAGCCCACTTCGTTTTACTCCGGCCATAAATTGCGTCGAACATAAATATATACAAAACCCAAACATGTCTGAGGCCGGGAATTGCTACCTCCAGCGGCGAGAAGGGGAACATGCAGGTCGATTTGGAATCCGAACGAAAACATAACGCTCTGCGAAACTATTAGCTCTATCCTTCCCGTCTGCCACCCCGAGGGACTTTATTCCATTTTATTGGGTGGCGTTGCCGAAAGTTTTGTGAGATGTGTTCACCGGAATAAAACAACAGGTTTTAACGAGGTGTTAGCCCGCGATAGAGAAACTATATACCTTGAATCGCAGCAGTGAGAGACGTGGGGCTCGGCGTATTCTCAGCTTATCCCGTGTTTTCATTCACCATGACGGCGAATGATTCCCTGGAATTTCAAAACTAATATTACCCTTCTTAGAATGTATAACTGCTCCGGAAATGTATCTTTTTATGGCTCTGCGTTTGATAAATTGCGCGTTGAAATATTTCTGGTGTTGGGAACTGGGTTGTAAACAGGGGATATTAGAGCGTTGAAACAGAAGCAGGAATTTAAAACAGGAAGACATACTAATAGAATTTATTACCCACTGAATGATCATTAAATGTAGGCTATATTTTTCAATGTCTATTGTTCATATCAAGTAAGCACGAATGACTGAAATGAATGTCAGGGCCGTCATCACTGATGTATATTTAATGTTCCGAATGTCTTTGGCCCTAACACTTACTTATTATTGCTATCGCAAAAGCTATTGTGATTTTATTGTTTTTGAAATAATAATAATATTATGATAATACTATAATAATGATTTATTATAATTATATGTAATTATATTGCAATAATTACCGCATGATTAAATAGACTCAGGTTTCTCACAATGTGATTAAATGCCTCATGTTGTTCGGAGCTATTCGTAAAATTCATATATTTAAGCGTAACTTTGTGGAATTATTACAGAAGGTGACTTATAGTGATACTTAATACACTTCCTTTAATATTCACCTGAAACTGTCAACAAGTTGATGAAAAGGTCGAAAACTATTCTCTATTGTAAGCAACGAGGCGTTTTGCTTTGAGACGTGTACTATTGCTTAGGATTAAATTCTACTGACAGAGAATTAGATCATTCCAAGGTTGGAGAAACTATTAACATTAGGAAGATTTTTTTCTTGACAATAGCAGAAAACATTGCCTCAAAGAGTAGTAATATGGAGACAAAATGTAAGAAGAAAAATATATAGACGTACACAAATGCATGGATCAGAGAAAGAAAGAAAATACCTGCTTGAGATCTCTCTCTCTCAACTAATGAGCAGAGGGAACTACACGTAGATTCACACGCATATTAATGCAGGCAAATCCACAGCTTCAAGCATTCCGCTAGTTTTTCTCTCCAGCTTGCTTTTAGAGTCACTCGGCTAAGCCTTCCCTCTGCAGGAATATTTCAAAAAACTTCCATTTCGCGAAATCCTCGTCCAGCATCCTCTCCGTAATCAAATCGCAGTGCGTTTGACGTCCATCGACGCATTCCGACTCATTTCCTATTTCGTCGCGGCTAATGGCGCAAATAATCCCGTCTCCATTGACGCGTGGGCGTAATCTTTCGCCCGGTCAAAGCAGCGGCCCATGGCTGAAAGGCGACCTCCGCCGACAAGAAACGACCACTTCCATAAATGAATTCCAATTTGCTCCCGCGACGCATTCCGAGCAAACGTTCAAATCCCCGACAAACAAGTCGAAAATAAAATGGGGCGTTCTCGGGAGCACTCCGATGGAGACGCGTATAGTCCGGGAGGAATTATCTACAGCGGCCAAGAATCTTTTTCATCGAGGCAATTCATTTAAAGAATAGGTCAAATATTTCTCTTCCCGACGAGTGAATTAAGCCGGGGGCATACGGCATTCTGCGACGCGAATCCCGTGGAAAGCATCCGCTAGGGCTTCGCTACTAACGGGTCCCTTTTTGGACTAGGAGTACTTAGGGAATGTGGCACGTCTCCCCCTTTTGACGCGCGGCTCGAAACACTATGGGGAACGAGATAGGAAATAGAGAAGCTAATTTAAGTCGTAGCACCTCCACGGCCAAATGATAACGGATATATGGTGGAATTCGAGCGACGAGACGGGTTCGCCCCGAATCTCTGGCGGATGGCGCCCCATTTCACACGCTATTGCCACAAGGAGAGCTCGCGACCGCCGTAATAATTAACCAGCGGAAAAGAAACATCGTTCCGGGGGAGGAAGGTACAGATGGTCGGTGGTGCGTGGAGGAGAGGATCCGGATGGGGTTGTTTCCGGGGTAAAGGCGGGTTGGCCATTCCGCGTCCCATGTTTACATCGAGGAGGAACTGTTTTCGACAGGATTCTCACTGATTTTTGTTCCACTCAACCAGGAACCATTGAATATTCATTTTTATAGGATGGAAATGGCGTGCTTTGTGGTGCATTTTGCAATGATAATCTAATTTTGTTAAATTATAATGGCTTAGTAGTAATAAAATTCCCTACAGTAATAAATAAAATACTATAAATTAATGAATATGAAGATATTATATTCTGTGTTATGAAAATAATGTAATGTTACTTTTAAGAGCTACGTTTTCTTCATAGAATTAATTTTTTATCTTTACCTCTAACATAATAATATTTTTTAAATCTGTATATATTACTGATAATATTTTTCTCCATATTTTCTTTTAAATTTAAAGTTAAAATTTTCTTTATTTTCTTTGCTTATGGAAGATGCAACTTTAAAGTCCCAATTTCATCCAATAAATATGCGTGTGTGTACGTAGTACGATCTTATTGGGCAGCTTAAAGCCGAAGCCGTTGTACAGTAATACATAAATTTAGTGGAAAAGTTAATATTTAAAATACTTTTGCTACCAATTTCCGTAACGCTTCGACTGCCTCCCTTGTATTGATTTTATTACTATGATGACGTTAATCAATAATTATATTAAATATAAAATCAAAGGGATGGCTGAAATTACAGTGTTGTTTACTGTTAGTTTATTACTAACCTGATCACGGAAAAATGTGCTAACGTCTTATTTAAACTCAGGATTCCTCTATAGTTTCGTTTTAACCGGATCCCTGATACTATAAGTTTGATGTTCTCTATATCTATTTTGCTGTATCAAATTGTGTTTGAGTAATTTCTTAATGACCAACGTCTTCATAAGAATCATTACTTTCGCAATCTAACATGTTTTGTGACTTTAGTAAAGAGAAGTGAAAGGAAAGGATGATTTTTTAGTATCATATGTTGAAAAAAGTAGTGCCAAGCTACTTTTCGTTCGATTTTCTCATGATTGAATTTCCAGTGGAAACGTTTCCATGATAAAAGTGAATTTGCTTCCTGGGAAAACCACTTTAATTAGGAGCGAATTGCGGTTATTCGAGTGGTTTCATTACTAATGTTGACTGTCACAAATAAGAGATTATGAATGAAGTGAATGAACCAATCTTTTTCCCTACATTTCATGTGGAAAATTACTTTACTTTACTCCAGAGACTATCCAGAGGCTATCTTTCCTTCAATCGAAAGAGAAACCCGCAGGAAAATATTTGAAAGTGGCTTTCATTTCACAGCCATTTTCTATTACCATTCTACCCTTCACCAGATCATGTGAAACTCACAAACTCACGGCTACTGGTAAAGTTGAATTAACTACTATTTGCTGAACCTATTCACTATAACCTATATTTAAATCAATTAGTATCTACGCTTTACTCCTATTTCTTGCTCTTGATTACAAAAACAAATGCAAGTGAGTGCGATTCATTTGACAAACATCTATTGGATGGATATCATAGTTTTCTGAGGTATTATTAACAGAAGCATACTTCCTGCATTTGCTTAGGTTCCCTGTAATTAATTTTTGTTATAATTAAATTTCCAGCTTCCACGAAGGAGCAATACTCTTTTCCCTTCTAATTATTTTGTAGGAAATTCTTATTTTCCGCCTTGATGGCTTCTTGCTATCAAATGAATGGGGAATCCGGTTCTTCGAGCAAGATATATTAATGCGTGAAAGGATACCTATTCCTATCAGTTATTATTGATTATCGGTATTGGATATTTGGTTTCTCCTATCTTTTTGCAGCGAGTACGCCTGAACACATTTTGCAGAAAAGATAGCCAGGGGTTGTTCAACGAACCACCTCGTAAATATGTTACGTTTTGTGTGCCACTGTTATATTGAGGTAACTCAATAGGCTTCACAGGCTAAACCAAAAGAGCCATCGATTTGAAATTTTTACAGCATATAGGCCCTAACGTGAAACCCCCAGCAAAAGTGAGACATCGATCATTCTGACCATTGCTTCCATCCCAGAAGGCCCCAAAATCCCGATTTTTCCCATTTACATGTATTGCTTTAATTTTCGAGAATTTCTAAAAAAAACACTTCCCGGATGGGTCGAGAATAGAAACTCAAGTTGCCTAAAGATCTGGTATTGATGTATCGAAAACATTAATGACTTTTACAGAAAATGCCCTTGGTTTGATGCTAGGACGATGCAAAAATCTCCCATTTAAAATTAATTGAGGTAGTTTTTCATTATTTTTTTGATGCACTTATCGAAATGATAGAAAGTTCTCGCTCTGCTAGAAGATTTATATTAAAAATCTGTTTAAGAAAAATTATTATATAAGACCATGCTGTTCCTTGGTTCGATGCCAGATCACATTACAATTTCTCACATAAGGAATATATGTAAAAAGTAGGACGTCGTTTGAGGCAGTTGCAGCTAATATTTCTGCTAGAATTTTCGCACATAGTTAGAGATGGTGATCTTCTGTTGTGCTGCATAGTAAGTATGACCAGGAAGACCCGGGTTCGATGCCGGACGAATTAATTGCAGCGAATTATATGAATATTTACAATCCTTCTTTTTCTTTTGAGGCCCCACTCGATATGATGCCGACTTTAAATTAGTGTTATCGATGTGCTTGCAGTAGGCAAGCAACGTTTTACTCGTATATAATAGATATGCATATATTAATATTTCAACTAACCTACATATTTTGAAACTTGTGGTTAATCTCTTTAGTGAATTGTTTATTATTTTTAATTAATATATGTTTGAAGTTTATAAATTTTTCCTTGGAAAATTTCAATAAACCATTTTAAAATATAATTAAAGTTTCTTAAATTGTCATTAATTTTTTAGTTTTGAATGAATTGCACCATTGTGTAATTGTACCATTTCAATTAATTGCTGTGATAATTGTAATTGTTCCTTTACTTTTCTTTTATCTTATAGTATATGTTTCTAATGGGTTAAATGTAAGATGGAACCGTCCAGGCTCTGTTTTGCCCAATCATAATGAAGACCTTTGGATGTATGTATGTATATTCTTCTCCACTTCTGTGCATTTTAAACGCCATTCCATAAATCATGTCTTCTTTTTCCTCTGTTTTTTTCTGATGGAATGAATCCCGGCTACACCCACTCGTAACATTTCTTGAAGTATTTCTGGGACTGTAGTTTCCCAAACTTAATATTTGTGAGAGTGTGTAAGGATAGGAAGTGGGCGGGCCAGATGGAAAAGAGGGAAAGGCGTTGGCGGAGGAGATTCATAAAAGAGAAGAGGTAAAGGGGTTAAATGCGAAGTGGCTCTTAAAGGAAAACTTTGGGAATGCGAGGAGTTGAATGGGATGAATACATTAGAACATCATTGGGCTCTGCTTACCCCGTGTTTTCCTTTGCGATTCCATCGACACTCACGATGCTCTCTTCTAGAAACCTCAAATACACCGGAATGGTTGAAGTATTGGACTCGTGACTACCATGGATTGGTTGTTGTTACTAACTATCGCTGTGTGTGGAATAGTTATATACGTAGGAATACAGAAAGTATTTATTTTGGTTGCATATCTTTACTGCGTTTTTCAGAAACGATTTGGGTCCATTTACACCCAAATTGACTTTACATACGTCTTTATTAGGCGAAATGAGGACTATAAAGTCCCATCTTCCAATTGACTCTTGTTAATACAAATAAATACGAAAACGAGAATTTACCCATAATATGGGACTCCGGAATAGCCATTGGGCAGCACCTTCGGCCTCGACGAAATCGGTCCCGGGTTCGTTTCCCGGTGGAAGCCCATGTGCGGAATGACCTAGGCTATCAAAAAATATTTTAAAGTACTACTATTGATAATATACACAGATTCTTAACGAGTAATATAGAAAGAAAAAAACATCGAAAGAAAGAATAGTATTGTGCAATAAATCAATAACTGACACCTTTGATCTCAGAAAAGTAATTGATTGCAGGAAAACACACAAAAAGAGAAGAGAAGTATGTAGTAAATCTGGTAGATCTGGTAAATCTGGTAGAACAGTGATGGTAAGAAAAATTGAGCATGCGAGCTAATTTGTTATTACTACATCATCCGCAAACGTAACATTAGCTTCCTGTCATAATTACCCAAGAAATGAACGTTTTTGAGGGCAACAAGAAATTGATACGTTATATTGAAAGTTATTCTCTTTTTATTTCTAAACGATGTGTTACTCACCACGAAGAGCCCACTGCGTTGTATCAAGATGAGGAGGAGCTATGGCTACGTTCCAATTTTTGAAGTCAGTTTAACAGTTGAAAATTGTCGTAAAATCTTCGAATGGAGGCAATAAATCTTCGCTTCAAGCAACAGATCGAAGAATTCCGGATACAAGCGACCTGGAGATAGAATATTCTAGCGGAGTGGTGAAAAATAAAGAAAGGATTTTATTCCAATATTATCATTACTAATTATAAAAATCTGATGTGGCCAGCACATGACTTTCTCCATATATAAGTTGTAAATATTTATCTACGACAGTAATTTCGAACACAATATTCTATCTAAACTTGGAAGATGAGTGATTAATTTATATATTATTATCTTTGACGTCACAAACATTATAAATAATGTTTTTCGGGACATGATCGATGAAAAACGATGAAATTGGCCTTTCGCCCATAGAGAGCAGAGCGCCCACAAAGTACATAATCAGCAACCTCCGGTTTATCAGTATTTCATGAATAACTCCTAAAAAATCAGTGATACAAAAATATGTTTCATACAAAAATTATAGTAAATTACATTTTCTAAAACATTTATAAATAATACTGTATACCTAAATATCATATTTATGGAGACATTTTGAAAACCGGAAATGAGCTTTCATGAATAAGCTAGACTTCCGTTAAACCGATTTACTCCAAAAACTAATCAACTCTGACAGCACACACCATAGTAGTATATATGAAGTTTGGTATTGATAAGACCAATAGTTTTCACGTTAGAGCGCCCACTATCACACACACACACACACACAGACATCATTCCGAAAATGGTTAAAACGTGTTCTAGGGACTCCAAAACATGTATTGAAATCTCGAAGTCGAATTTTTTCATGAAAACATTACTTTCTCTATACTTCGTATATGGAGAAAGTAAAAACGGGAACGCTTTGGTGGTTAGCGTTCTAGCTACGCTATCGCTCTGACTCCAAGGTCCCGGGTTCGAATGCCGGCTGATCGGATTTTTCTGCTCAGGGAATGGTTATGTACGCTCGTCTATTGTTGTTGTTGCCTTGGTGAAGAACCTCCTGACAAGTTCCACAGAGGGAACCAATAAGTGGCAACAGTGGTAGAGCAGGAAAAAACCGCACAGTGGAATATGATTCAAGGCATACTTTTCAACTCAGTCTTCCCATCGTATATCTTTATTCAAAAATTTTCCAGGATTCTAATTCCTCGAACCGTTTTCCCCAGCTTCCCGAGATTCCCACGTTCTTAAAGCGGTTCGATGAAACCACGCACTATAATTCGTCACATCCCCAACTCTTTTGCCTTCCCTCGGGATCCGAATAAGAGGAGCCTCTTATTTTTTCTGAAAACTCCGGTGAGGAAGAGACAGCGAGAGCGAGGGGAGAAGAAAATAGTGTTCCATCCCGAGCGGAGTTTGTTAGGAGACAAAATTGGAGCTGTTTCATATTACGTCCCGCGCCATTACTCCCGGGGGAACGTTTCGAGTCTGTCAGTTTCTGGAATATAAGTGCATCAAAGCGGGAGCGGGGCTCTGTTTTTTATTAGACAAGCTCGCTCCGGTAGGCGATGGGAGGATCGGCGAGGTTTTCGACGCTTACGTAAGTGTATTTGATGAGCGAAAACAATTACGACGTGGAAGGCGATATGGAAACATAATTTCCGACGCTCGGGAAAAGTTTTTCACGCGCTGATTGGGGCCCGATTTAGAGATGCGTAAAGCAGTGGTGAAGAGCTGAAATCCCTTGCGAGTTTTCCCCTGAAAAGAATAGTTGCATTCATAAAAATGTCTTTATTGGGCGAAATTAGAACTAGCAAGTCCATTCAACCTTTGTTAAATATGATGAAACATGAAAATAAGAATATAGAAATTAATTTAAACAGGATTTTAACAAATGATGTGGAATATAGAGGAATTATGGGAAGAGAATGGGTTTGTGGAACAAATAATCGACTTAGATAGTTTTTATATCAGAAAAAAAATCACGACTGAAAACAACTACGAAAAGAGAGGATCATAAAAGATAGGATAATAAGAAGTGTATAAGTTCCGTTGAAACAAAATAAATATCAGAACAAATGTGTTCTTTGTTGTCGCTTGTTAACATAAAGAAAAATATTCAGTAAGTAATAAATTGCAATAGTAATAGTAGTAGTTTAATAGTAACAAAATCAAATGCATATATGTTTTCTTTATTCTTTCGGATACATCTTAACCTCATTTCTCCTTAACATTTTTCTCCACTATCACTACAAGCTACGCAGGGTTCTTACATCTCCCGTTTTGCTGCAGTGTATTTTACCCCAAGTTAAACCTTAGATTATTTAACCCGCAAGGAAATGTTAAAAGAGACTATTCAGTCTCAATCTCGCCTTAATAGAAGGCGCTTTACTACTATTACATCAGATTGTCAGCAGATGTGATTTAGATAATATTATATAAAATAATTAAATCATAAAGTTACAGAATATGTAGTCAATTCTTTTGGTCATAAAGATACAATTTGCAAGATGCGGTATTATGTACATGAAAGCAAGCATACTAAGAAAAATGTGTAAAAATTTGCTTGTTACGTCGTTTTTATTTCGGTGTTGTCGAGGGTCCTCAACGATGAGAAAAAATCGCTCGGGAGCGGGAGGTGCAGCTGCAGTGGACGCCAGATGAATATCTGGTGGCGAAAAAGACCGGCGCTGGCAACTGGCGTGACTCTCGCGTTCATTGAAATATTGTTTTTTGAGAAAAGAGGGAGCGTATTTTACGCCGTGTGATCAACGCCGGGATTCTTCGCGATTGCAAAATGTCGAAAGAAACAAAGAAAGCCCCCGTTTGCTCCCGTCGACTCTTTTGTTTCGAGGTGACGAGGAGGTCACGTTCGTGCGAGAAAAATATGCGAGCAATTGGGAATTTTAATCGAAGGGAAATCTGGAAGCGATTTCGGGTGGAGCTCTAGAGCGCTCCTGCCTACCAGTGGCGTAAGATTCTCGAAATTATGTCATTAAAAACTGGGCAAAATTTCCCGATATGTTTTTTTGGAATTAAGTTTCTTCACGATAAACTTCTTGTTAGAGGTGAACCTTTTTGCCGTGGGTGGATTCAATAACAAAATAAACTTGAATGACTCCATAATCCTTCATTGTCCTATGAAAAACGGTCTGTTTTTCAAAAATTTTCCTTCTCAAAGAATCCACCAAAAGATTTACACCTTAAAATGTTCAGTTACTTCCCAAAATAATTATTCCCAATACACAGAAATTCTCTATCATTAAGGAGGTTCAAGTACCTTAATATTTCCTATTAAATACCATTTCTTCTTTTTATTAGTAGCACACACCCACTCATTAAATCATCTAACATCATTTATTTTTATCTTCCGCTAAGCCTTTTTCCTAATATTCTACCCTTAATTACTTACTCTTGTAGTTTTTCTTCTCTCAATATTTGATCCGCTCATTTCTCTTGTCAGTGCTTGATTTCTTTAATTAAATCTCTCTTCTCAACCATCCCTAGCATTTCCGTGTTTGTTCTTCTATCGCGTTTTCCAAGTTGGTATTACCAACTCTAATCTATTTACCGAATGATTGGTCAAATCAGTAACAATTATGAGGATAAATTCAAAAATAAACACTCATTAACAAGAGTGTGTATGCATTATATGGGGCTCTCCAGAAAAGTGATGCAATAGGAAATTATATTAGACCCTCGTAAATCCTTTTTCTGTAAGAATCGCTATGAAAAATGGGTAATCGTTATCAAGGTTCTCCTTCACGTAACCTGGAAGTCACCAGAAGAAATGAGATTAAATTTTTGTCTAAACTTGTTTACTATACTCGGAGGTAGTATGTACACCACGGAAGAATAGGAGATACCACGCGCTTGCCGTGTAACACCAGTTAAGAACATGAGAAGTGTAGACGCTAAAACTGGCCGCTTCAAAGAGACACTTTTTCAGAAGGAGATACGTGACAGTAGCAGAATAGAGAAACATACTCATGCAATCCCACACACACGAAAACTCTGTAAGGTGGGTAGTAGCGTACTTGTGTAGATATAGGAAAATATTTTACCTTTTATTCGAAGTAATGATTATGGAAAACTGAAAATTTTGCTTTAAATTCTCCGCAGCCGATAGCTGATTGAGATAAATTTACCTATCTTGTAAGCGCCCGCAGAGGTGTATCAAGAAGTAGCAAAAATTTGGGTAACATATAGGGTAGACCGGGGCTATGTCTATGTCTATGTATGAACCCTGCAAGCCGCCTATCGGCGTGTGGCAGGGGGTGCAAGCACCTTGACTCTATTTTCCCAAACGGTTGCTTTCGCGTATACTTCGCGGAAAAATGAATTTTTAAAACGATTCGTTCTGGCATCTATTTCCCTAATCTTTCTGTCAGTATCAGAACAGCCCATATAATAGGGGGGTCGCATTATATCGGTTACATCATCTGAGAACGTAATTTCTCTGAACTTATTTAATGAATTTATCCTTTGAATTCTTCTTCTATCTTCTAATGATTCCCATCCCGCGTCCTGTAACATCTGAGTGACACACGCTGTTTTATCGTAGCAATTCTTTACAAATCGTATCGCCTTTCGTTGTACTTTTTCGTTGTACTTTATTTTTGTAACGTAGAAGATAATATGATATAAATTAATCACTTATCTTCCAAGTTTAGATTGGATATAGAGTTCGAAAATACTGTCGTAGATAAATATTAACATCTTATATATGGAGAAAGTCATGTGCTGGCCTCATGAGATTTTTTATAAGACACACCAACTCAACGTCTTGCTAATTAATTATAATTTAGTTTTCCTCAACTAAAACTTGATCAATTCGTTCCTTTTCGTTGAGAATTCATAACAATGCGTGGATTAGGACGTATTATTTAAGGCATTAGAGGGTACAGTTACATTTTTAATTGGGGTCCTTTTTTCTTTTTTTCACACTTTCTAAAAATGTTATAACGCATTTCTCACACATTCACCATCTCCATTATTAAGCGAATGTGTTTTTATTTGCAATTACTTCCCTTTCTACTTCCCTAGCTGATCCAACGAAATAAAAGTGCGCTATTTTAGTATATATGTACAGAGACATTAGCGCGAAATCCGACAGATGTGCAATATAAACCTCCTCAAATTATCACAGAATTCATCTCAAAAGCTTCCTTCTGCATTGGTAATTAGGGAATTAAATATCCTCTTGTATTAGGACTTAATCAGTTCTACGGATAAAAAGTTTCCAGGTACCACGACAATTAATTCTTTAGGACTCTGTTAGTCTTTCGAGCTCCGAATCACGGAATAGAGAAAAAAATAAACGCCTGAAAAAAGAAGAGAAGTCTTGTTGAAATTCCGAGAGAAGAAAAAGCTACGATTGGAAAGCAGTTAGGAGAGGTTATATTTCACATGGGAAGATCCAACAATGATGTTTAGCTAAAATTTACGTAGTGCGGAGTCTGCATAAAACTTACATACCGGGATTTCTAGTAGCTCCTCTCTCAGCGTTATGTTATTCTACGCATTTTACCAAAGCGTATGGCTTTAAGCCTTAAATAGAGCGGCGAGAATGGCGAGAGGTGTGAACGGATAACGCTCAGAAGCAATATAAAAGAACGGCTGCGGTAACGAACTAGTATTTCCGAACAGTCCGACGAATTTCATCTTTATGTCATCTCAGGAACTTCATATTTGCGGAATGCAAACTGGTAGAAATGCAATACCTCAGCGCTCATATCACAAGCTAGCAGAAATAACGTGTCTAAATTATTAAATTCACCTCTCTTCATTTCGGATATAAAGAGAAGTCGTACAAAGAGGAAATCGTCGAAATACCATATGCTCCTCCCTCTAGGAATTCGGAAAATTGTCTGCTCTCGTTCATTGATCTTTTCCAAGATAAATGGCGCAAGTTTTATTTCCACATCCGCTTCTCTGCTCTGAAATACCCAACGGTTACTCATCATTAAACTATTCTCCAAATTACAAGTTAATATACGCTTCGGGATATCTTCTGTTTCATATATCGCCATGGGATGATTGTCGTTGGCTCGAAGATTCAGGTGGGTAAGTTAGCGGTTCCATAACCATTTCTACACCGTCGTGACCACCACATGCGATGTCGATTTATAACCCACCTAATTCGGCGAGAAAAATGAATGCATTACTCGTCTAGACAGAGGTATTCAATTTTATTGCGGCTCCAGTATACGTAAAGGCGTTGAATCATTTTACAATCTCTTTTCCATCTACCTATATATGCATAAAATTTTTCTGCGCAGAAAATACCTGAGGGTATCAGCCACGCTCTGTTTTCTACAACAAACACGCCGTATTTCATTCCAAATTGCATTGAATTAATGCTATCAATACATTCATTTTGGACATGCGATGGAGCGCGCTTTTGTAGCGTGAATTTCGAGTGAATAATTCGCCGCTTGATGTATTTCGAAGTTTTATGACGCCATTATGACAGAGAGGCATTTTTCACATACCGGGGAAATTGAATTCGAACAAGCATCGCTTGCGTAGAAATAGCGAGCGCATCCCATGTTAATATCAAATTTAATTGTAAATTGAGGTACTTTCGGGGGTAATATTGTTGCGTCATGAAAGGACCCGAGTAGAGCGATAAAATCAATACTTGCTTGGATTAATTCAAATATGATTAAATTTGAGAGTGAATTCCAGTGCCATTTTTACAGAAACGCAAATTTTGTATGGAGGTTTAACGTAAATATCTAAGCGTTAGTAGAAGCGGGGGAACCCAAGCATTTTGTCTGACGAGATGTATTAATAAATGAGAAGCGCAAGGCGGGGCAGACTCAAGGAATCTTATTTTCATTCCCCATATTCCACATAGCTTGCTGAAGTTTGAGGAATTTTGTTCCAAACGATACCGGGAAATGCAAATAGATTAAGCATGCTTTAAAATACAAAAATGTGGAATTCTAGAGGTCTCATAATGGAAAATACGTGTGAATGGTGTCTAATTTATTCTCGTGGGCTTCATAGAAACCGCATGAAATCCAAACCCAAGGAAGAGGTAGCGAACTTTTTGTCGCATATATTTGCGGAATTGAAAGACTTGCGGGCCAAAGCTATGTTGTGAGATCCTGATATTATTTATTTATTTATTTTTCATATACCCCACGATCATCCATTTTCTGGACTTTTACAGTAAGGTATTAACAGCAACTATCACACAAGACCATTCCCTAGCAGGAAACATCCTAGCCGGGATTCGAACCCGGGACCGTGGGGTCGGAGCGATACCCTGCGAACACGCTTTTGTCCTTGACGAAAATTCCTTATTTATTGTCGCAATTCTGGTTTATAATTTAGAACGTAATTTTTAAGTAAAGAATTCATATTAGGGATCGGTCTGTACGAGTATCTCCTGCCACCTTAAGCTCTATACCTTCACTACCCCTCTACCCAAGGGCTGTACTCTAGCAATCTGTGACGACCAGGCAAAGATTTGTGCTTGATCTTATTTACAGTTTTCTAGGCGATAAAATCCAAAGGTATTCTTTCGGCAAGATTTTTAGCTGTTTCATCGTTCTCCGATTTAAACCTCCGATTCCATTTGGTTAGCCATAAAAGGCTCTCGGTTACCCAAGTAAATCATACGTTCACTCATCTATCTTTCATCTATCTTTCTTTCAATTTGTACTTATATACTTCATGTACTGTTTTACTGACACCATATTATTTACATTTTTACATATTTTTGACTTTATACTATATGTATGCATTGAACATGTTAATATTATATATAAAAATTGTGTACCATTGAAGTGTACAATTGAGATATTTTGTCTTCAATTTTCATATATTTATTGCTGTTGTAAATAAAATTATCTCTTCTTTATTCTAGTAATAAAAGTCTTTTCTCACCTGTTTTCTATCCCTATGTTGAGTTGATATCTAAGTTTTATGTAATATTGACTATGTATTTATGCTTTAACATATGTATACCCTTATTATTTTATGTTTTAATGTAAATGGTTGGCATTTATTTAAATGTCAACATGACTATGTTTATTGATGTATCCTATTTATGTACCTATTGATAGTGCTTTTATAAAATTTTATCATGTTTCTTACCATCTTTTAGTTGTGACTATCGGTAGGTTTGCACAGGTTTTTGTATATAAAGTTATAATTTATGAAGTAAATTAACTCTTTGCTGATATACCTCTTTTTAAGCTTTTATTCTCTGAAGATTCCCATCTTTCGCCGTGGAACATCTTAGTAACGCATACTGATTTGTTTATTAAATGTTTTCTAATGTTTGAATCGTTAACTTTTTCCTGGATTTTATACTCAATGGGAGCCATGGGCATTTAAACCATGATGTGGGCCAAAAGTTGTTTCACAATCGTCGCACAAAATCTTGCTTTGATGGAAAATACTCAAGGATATGCGTTTCGACTGCAGAAGATAAACCTTTTCATAACGCAGAAATGTTTATTTGCCGGAAAACTTTTTACTATGACACTTTGGGGAAGTTGAACGGTTCAGCACTCTTCCTGATGGCGTCTGAAAGATTGCATGCTGGAGTTATGCTGAACCTCATTACTTCGCTTAACCGCCAAAATTCTTATAGAATGTGAAATTAAATAACGTTTTCTATAGTGATTTCTCAAAAACATAATGAGACATTATTATATATGCTAACTCAGTTTCCTTAACAAAGCGACAGTTTTAATGAAAACACCTTCCTTCTATGCGGGCTGGATGACTTTGATTTTCCTCATACACCAATCCTGAGCATGGCTGATAACAGTATTAAAATGAAACTGTATCCACCACCGAATTAATGAAATTCGGAGATCCAAAAAAATGAGAGAAAATCAGCATTCCTCAATATAGGCATCGGGAATTAAACAAGAGACCAAAGAATAAAATAGTTCGGATGTATTCCAACAGGCGAATTTAATCTTTCGATTAATTTTATTTATAAATCGAAGCATTATGTTTTCGTTTTTTTCCAGCTACTCGGGGATATCTAATGGAAGCAATTACGGAGAGAAGGCCAATTTTTACGTATCAAATATTAAAACGTGATTATGCAATCAATAATTAGCCAACATCAGCTTTGGACGACCCCTCTGCGAATGCATCGTGGATGCCTTCATTATACATTCATTCGCATCATCATCGAAGATTTAATTTGTAGCTGCGATTCACGAATACCTAGGACAGTGCGAAAACGCCACAATATTAAGGTATTCACAGCAAACGTCCCGATGGTGGGCTCATTTCTACGGAGATTCACGCGATTTGACTTACTCTAAGAATTAGTACTGCCTAGGATCGCTGGGAGTGTTAATTACGCACCCAGAAATGTTAAAGGGGGTTTACTGGATGAGCATTTTGAGTCCACAGCGTAGCATAGGTGTCTCAGCACAACATTTTCTAACTTCAAAGAAGGGTAGGGTGCAACTTGATGACTCGAAATCATATAGTAATGCAGTGAAGAAAAGAAATAAGAAGCGGACTTCGTATTTTCCACAAGAAATTTTTAATAAACGACCGGTTTTGGCCTTACAGCCATCTTCGGGTACATACATAGGAAAACAGACAGAATTTATATCATTACATCTAGTTTAGAAGGTAGAGTGAGGTGGGAAGAGGGGTTGGTGAAAGTGATTTCAGTATAGTTAGATTTCGTTTAGTAGCGCAGTGTTTGAAATGCTTTGCTGACGATGTGGAAAATAAGAAATATCAGAAATAAAGAGAGACCATTAAATGAATATTCATTTTAATAATAAATTTACAAGGACAAAAGTAACATGGATCAAATATGGGTGAAACGCTATCTTTCCCATGTTCGTTTTGTTTAATCATTTATTTATTAATTATTATGTACTTGAGGTACCTTCCGAAGGCAGAATGTCTTGCATATAATCACAAAGAATATTTAAAAATTTACTACTAAGATACAATATTTCGAAATTACAATTAAAAAAATCACAAAAATATTCCAACGAAACCCTGTTAATTTTATTGATAAATATAGTATAAGTTTATTTAAGTTTGCTATTAAAACAAATGTTCCTTTGAATATTTATATATATTTATATTTTTATATATTCCCTACACCACCGAGTCAGGAAAGCATGTCCCTGAATTGCTGTATGATTTCGAGCCATCGGGGTGCATTTTATCCCTTTACTGTAATGTGACACCCTGTATAATGTGAATAAGTGTCTTAAGGAACGACTTCAAGAGACGAAGTTTACCCAACGCATGCAATCCGCACTACACTCATCTTTGAATTAATTTTTCGCTTAATGAATTTAGCCATTAATATTTAAATTTTTACTAGTGAGTTTTGATATTTCCTTGCGTGTTTTCATTTGTTATAACTACTGCTAAAAGTGAGAATTTTGACCAATAATTGTAAAGGAATTTAACAGCTCCGGTTTCTCTCTATATTCAAAGATATTTAATTTCCTGATTCGGGTTCGCTTTTCACTCCAACAAATATGTTTTTTCTTTTTCGGATTCCGGTTTGGTTCTTGTTCAAAGCTCTGCTTTTTCCTCACCGTTATGATAACACTACTGTACCCATACTCAATCATGTTCATAGTATTTAAATGGAACCGTAAACCAAAAAAATCTTACATTTTAAGAGTGAAAACCTAAAACAGAAACGGAAATATTCAATTATTTCGAAGTAAAAGTCTATATAAACTATACTAAAATATTTTGGAACTAAACCGTGAAATGTGTAAATCCATTCCGACATTCACCCATCAATAATGCCGTATTTTTCCAAGTAGAAACGAGAAAATTTAATTGTATATTTGCAGCAGTGTATATTAACTCTTGCCAATTCATGTTAAAGAGTCGACCCAATATTTTCATTAATACTTTTCACAAATCTAATACTAAAATATACCTTACTGTAATGTGAGTAGACGGAGCCGTAACTTCGTGGAACTCAATTTCAGGAAACATGGAAGAAATTATATTGTTGGGCACTACTATACAGAAAGTTCGGTATAGCAAACGCCCTCTTTTGAATAAAACAGATAGCCGTTTTTGTATCCCATTCCGATTTTTACAGCGATGATATTTAACTGTAAATAAACGAGCTTTACCAAATGCGTGTCCTTGACTTACAAATCTATCTGATATATTATTTTGTTAGCCCTCATTTTAGGATCACATCTTCTCATTCTAAAATTTTGGAATATTATGTTATTAAACCAGATATAAATAATAAAGAGAGCTTTGATGAGGATATAATAAAGAGGTTTAAAAACTCTCCAGAGCCGGCTTTGTTATCATCCCGTACCTGCCTCGCCACTTTTTCTGAGAACGTCGGTAAGTCCGACCTTCTACAAATCACTTATCAAACATTCCTACATTTCAATAGCCGATCTTTCATCTTCATGGATAGAAAATGGAGCATTGGAGCGTTTGTTCCCTATCTTTCTTTACTAAGATATAATATTTACTAATTGGTGTATAAAACGGTTCGGAAGGTTTCTACTTAGGAAGGCTTAAACCGAAGTAGAACCAAAATTTAGTTCTATTGAACCATTACAAAAGCTAGAAGGAATAGAAATATCGCTTATCGTAATTTTTCGAGTGCACTACTCATTGTATATATAAATAATTGCATTTTGTTCAGTTATTTTATTCATTTTGCTCTTGTTATATTATTGCTTTTGAGATGTCCGAATTCGAAGATTTCCTTTATATCTTTTAGGTTGCATGTACAGTCCTGGCCAAAATTAACGCAGCACCGGCCGTAAGGATCGCTAGGGAGGTGCTGCGTTAATTTTGGCCAGGAGTGTACTATCGGAAGTTTCTCACAGATATTTTACAGATACCCCTCTTTCTGGGTGTTTTCCTTCTATGGATCTTTTAGTCTAAGATGATAATTTGAGTTATTTTCCTTTTCATACACTCATTCAAAATTTATTCTCTCTATTTCTATTAACTAATCATATTATTATTTTTTTAGAAATACCTTTGCGATATTTTAGATTGAAGAAGGGACTTTTCTATCTGAATCTCGTCTCAATAAAGATTCTACTTTCCTAATTGGTAATTCTCATGTATTGCTCGCGGAGAAATTAGTTCTTGAAGCGACTTGTTCCATCATCTATTCCTCTGATCTTTCTCATTGAAACGGTCAAAGCAATAGTAGGACAAATAATACATCTTCTGGGGAATGACCTATCTTTGAATGTGTTAAGTAAACTAAGCCCTTACTTTAATGTTCCATCATTTTAAGATTTCCATCCTCCATTCTGATGCATGTGAGTAACTCTCACTGAGTAGCAATTCGTTATGGAATGTATCATTTTTCGAGGTACATTTGTAGTGTACTCTTACTAAGTGAGCTTTGTATTGTCATAGTACTTCATTGAAAGAATCATAGCAATATCAAACTCTAGCACTATTTTCATCCCAAATAAAATATCTCACTAGTTTAATAAACGATTCCTAAATGTTTCTGAACACACGCGTCCTCGAAAAAGGCCGTGGCGAACGTGATTTTCATTTGTCAATTATTTCCACGGCATCAGCCCTTCATTTGACGAGACGTCGACTTCAAACGCTTTCCTCATCTCTCCTCTTTATAGTTTTCATTTGTCACGGCTTTGCGTCGGGAATTGAATCCAAGCGTATAATTTGACGAAGGACACACGAGAGAAATGCATGAGCCATTAGCGAATACAGTGGGGAGAGATTCCACGAGTTGTTCTACGAGAGCGAACGGCCTCGATTGAGAAGACCATCCGCCTTTCGATCATCTTCTGAATCTTCTTACATTCTCTCTTCCAAAGATTTCGCTCCGCCACGTACCGTTCAATTATCTGCACTACGAAATTCATAAACACTCCCTCCGCGGGTCATGAGTAATATTGATGCGTACTTAACTTCCACATTCGTCCGGTTTTGCCTCGGGCATCCGCGGAATCGTAGCGTTTCTCTCGCTCGGATGGTGTCCTGGAAACAGCGATTTGAGAAATGAAATTGATTATCAAGGGGAGAGTGGAAAAATGTATGTTCGTACGAGAATACCTTTCCTGCTATTCCCTTACGGGGTAAGCAAGCTAATTGCCTCCACGATTCACAATGTTCCACACATTTCAGTCGAAACAGCATTTCATGACCCCCCTTTTATACTACAGATTCCCATCCCTGTTCTCAGCTATTACATTTACCTAGATTTCCGTCGGTATTCTGCTTGCTATTAAAATCCATTCAAAAGGACGAAATATGTAGCCTACGTAATTTTCATACTACGTAAACCTATTAACATTGCGTATAATAAATATTAGAAAGCAGTTCCATAAATATTTGTATTTTCTCTAATTTGGGAAGGATCCAAATACAAGAGTAACCGAAAGAAGTACTATATTTGCAAATGTTGTGAATTTGTAAAAATCCGAATTTTTGGTCCGGATATCCAATGATTAATGAGAATATTCCTAAAAGGTATTTAAATTCCTACGTATAAAGAATTTATTCGTTTCGAAACTTTTCTAAATTCTTGAAAAGGAAATATTACCATTAAAATCTCCCATTCCATATAACAGTATTGGATTGATTTCTATGGAATAAAGGCTTCAGCGACTCGGACAGAAGTGGTCATATTAATTTCACGACCCTGATGAATGCTTGTGAGTGAAAAGATCATTTGAAATGTATTAATGCAGTTGCTATGATAACATAAAACTTTGCTGGAATTTGTTTTGGCTCATGAAGATATTTTCCGATGTATCTCAAAGTCAAAGAACGATTCTTCTGCGGTTATGCGGTTTTTTCATGGTGCATACACGTATGTTTGGGAAAATAACGTAACTGAAGGGAATAGAATTAAAATTTAGAAATTTCTGCACATGAAAACCTAACGGATTAGTGGGAGTTAAAAATTGGCAGAATCGGGAATCGAAATTCGGATGTCCTAACTCCCCGCGTGATGGCACTCACTATTTTAGTATGGTGCTCAATTTGCATGTTCAGTTCTTTCTTTAGTTAAAGAGTGTATTAGCCTTTGCCATTAGAAATCTCTAGCTAAAATTTGTATCATCTAAGATAGATCTCTGCAAGCGAATGCGGTTTCGGAACGAATTATCTGTTAGCTGTGAGGCATCTATGTGTCATTTTGATAATTATGCCCGTAGCTATTTAATCCTCTGTTTATTGTGTTTCATCTCTATGAGCGATGAGCTGATGGATCGATATGTCGTACGGTCATCCGGTCGATTAGTTGATTTGCTTCATTAAAAAGTAGAGACTCAGAGGCTATTCCATGGTGTTATAAATTCGCGTAACAAATTATACCGTGGGGCAAAGTATGATTAAGAGAGTTTTTATGTTTTGATATTAATAATAATAAAATTAAGAACAATGGTTGAATTTCTCAATGTAGGTTTTCTTTCTTGGTTGCATTTCGTTTCCTAACCCTTCTCCTCTGTGTCAATTAGTGAGTGTGAATAACCACAGTGTATTTCTTGCGTTACCTTAGGATTGTAATAATTTACAGAAATCTCTATTGTACGATTAGGTTAATAGAAAATGTTCTACATCTTGCAGTGTATTTCTGTAATACAAAGTATTCGTCATTTTTATTTTATAGCTTTTATTAAGTGGAATAGAAATGCGGTTTTCCTGAAGAAATTTTGTAACGTCCCCGTGTGGGACTCATCTTAGAAATTTGCCTCTATAGACGACTCAGACTGTCCTCTGGATTTCGAGAAAGGAAACGCACGCTAAGAGAAGATGGATTGTTCCCTGTGTAATGGGGATGGAAAACAATTTACAGGGACAACCTCGACCACCTGAGTAATTTTTAACAACCGTTTCGAATAGCCTTTTTACTTACGGTGGATTCCCTAATTTCCTTCAGAAGTGCTGCGGTCACCCTCATAAGCTCGCTAATGGATAATCTGCGAACGTTTTATGTTTTATCTCCCATTGCATCGTGTCAGAGATTGATATTCGTCCTTGGATGTTTCCCTTCTCATTCATTGTGATTACATCACGATGACGCGGAAAAATGTTTCATCTTTTGGTGAGCTGTGTGATCCCTAAAGCGTAATTCATGACCTTCTGTATTCCAAGAAGGGATATCTGAAGAGTTCGACGAAAATCATTTTGGATGAATCCGTGTTTGGAAGTTGTTGAACACCTTTTTAAGACGTTTGTTGGGACTACTTCCGTAATTGAATTCTTCGATGTTGCATTGAATGTTTCGAGTCATTTGAAAGTTCGCTTACGGAAAGGAGATTGAGCATCGGTTGTTGGATTAGAGTACGTTTCGTTAATTCACGACAGCGCTGATGTATTAAAAACATGAAGAATCACCATTCGAATGAATTGATCGAATTCATTTTATAATTATTCATCTAATAAGACTGAGTGCTTTCACTGACACGAAATGTAAACGTTTGCACGTATTAATGACTTAATTTGCTTTTCCAAGAAGATATGCTGATTTGGATGCAAGGGAAATCAACTCAAGATTCATATCTGTTTATGTTTTCAGTCCATAATACGTATAGAGTTAAGTTAAAGATTGGTAAAACCAAATTATTTTGCGCGCGGTGATCATAATGAGAAGTTAAAATGAGGAACACAAAGGACGGATGCGGCTAAGTACTCATTTTTTAATAGAGGAGTAAGGGAATAGAATATGTTATCTAAAGATGCCTTCAAGCCCTTACCTAAATCAATTAAAGATTTTAAAATTATATACTTTAAGAAGTTACGAAAAAGCATTGTATGAAAGGGGGTTTTGGATGTGTTGTCTAAGATATTGTTAAATCTGTATTATGTTAGTGAGATGATTGAGAAACTTATAAAGTCACATGTGACTTATCAAATGAAAAATGTAAAATGTGATTATAAAAGAACGGTAATTATGGAATATATCTTATGTAAATGTATTATGTGGAGTTATAGGGGGGTGTTTACTAAATTTAGTCTTGTTTGTTGTTTAAAGCGTGGCCTAATCCTATTTGTTAATATAGTGATGTAATTTACGAATTTAAAATGTAATAATTTAATTGTGAAAGTGTAAATTAACAAGGTTTAGGACTGCCACCTGACTTCTGTCTAACCATAGCAAATAATTATAATAATATCAGAATCAACAACTTCGGCCTTGACTTGGTGGTATCGCTCCATAATAACAGGGTGAAGAAAAACTATCTTTTACAAATACTGACGATGATGCGACGCATCGAAACCATGGTCGTATAATAAATCTCATTCTGTGGTATTTGTAAAAGATAGTTTTTCTTCACCCTGTTATTATAATAATATCCCTAAAAACGAAGCAAGCATCCGCCCTAAATACGGCTTTTGAATAAATTTTGAAGTTAATATTATACGAATGAAATAAAGTTGAATAAAAAGTAATTTTAAGCTGTTACATGAAGTAATCCTGATTAATGAACAAATACAACTTAATCAGTTCAAACTTCACGGAAGACTGGATTGATCTCCAAACAGCTTTCAATCCTCCGACGGGCCGCACTCTGACCCGCGGGCCGCCGCTGAATCACCCTGATCTTATCTCATAGGTATATATGTATATTCTCCGCCTGTCGCAAATAAATGGCCCTTAAGATAGCGGTCGTGGCATTGTTAGTGTGGGGACGGGGGTTCGAATACCTTCTCTACCTCTCTCCAGTTTAATTCCTCACATCACGACCTCGCCTTATCTACTAACCCGGACTGCCCCTCCCTCGTCTATCTCTCCCAACTCTCTATCAGGCAACAGGTTTTATAGGGTCGAGGGCCCTTGGAAGCTCACAAGGTCGACTTCTTTTTGGGGTCGCTCGGGCCTTCTCATGAAAGACTCCCACGAAACATTTTTGAGGCACTCGAGCATCCATTAAGGGACGCTCTTAATTGCAAGGAGAACTTAGGTAAAACGAGTTTAATCGGGTTCAACTGCGTAGAAATTTCTCTCGCCCGAGAATTTTGCCCAGAGGGATGCAGAACGCGTTATATTGTTTCTATAATTTACAATGTGAATTTCTACAGTCGGATGTAATAGCTAAGCGAAGTACCGTTGTGAAGCGTCATTCGCAGATTTACGAGGATTTCGTATGATTTATATCACATGCAGGGCAAGCCGGACAGTACAGCCGATGAGCATAATTTATGGTGACAACATTAGGGCTGCAAAAATGTTGATACACGACGAGATACCATTATAAATGAAGGTGAGAGGAAGTTGGAAAATTTGAATTATTTTATTTGATTGAAATCCCTTCGACTTGGGTTCCTTAACCCGCCGTTACTCGCGCGGGGTGTTTCTACACCCCAGCCGCATTTTTTCCCAGTTTGGTGTTATTACCCTTTCTTCTCGGTAGCTTCAGTTTATGTTTCCAACGTTTTCTGAGAAAATTGTCAGTTTTTGGATAGATTTATGGTTACGAAGGTAAGACGTTTTTTCTAAGACCGTGCGCTCTTTCTTGAGACGAAGTTTCCGAAGTTCCCGTATTTGTTACTTTTGAACGGCTAACTGTTGAAAGTTTTCTGTTCGCATTCTTGTGTTCCATCATCTAAGATAATTAAGGAAGTGTAAAAATTTGTGGTTGTCGTTGGCAAGGGCATTTACGTAAAATAATCTCACTTGTGCTGTTTGTATTACCTATCACGCATTTGGTTCCTCGATGTAACCGAAGGATCCCGTTTATTTTCGATCTTCTTATAAGTGAAACTATTCGCAAAATTCAGAATTGCATATATTTTATGAAGGCTGTTGGTCACCTAGTAAGGATTTATCATTATATCGCAAGATTGTGTACCCTGTGAAGTAATATCGCCGCAAATCATCGCACCAACTTTGATTATGCAAGTTATGTGTTTGTACTATTTCAAACAAAATGTAAATGGAAAATTACGCTTATCACAGCGACAACTTAGAAATATCTATTTGCTTCCTTTTTAGCTTTAGATGAGTGATTTGCGTTCTGAGAATGACATTTGAGTGACAATGAAATGACTGAGAATTCGCTCTGCCTTCTGGAGGTCTCTCAGATGAAAAGCAGTTCTACGATTCCGACAGAAATTTCAGAAGATTCAGCAGAAAAATCGGAGAACGACACTTCCAGCGTTTTCATTCCAACGTATATCAATTATTCAGACACTAAATATGCGAAAGCTATGTGATATTCTTCATTAGGTAAAGACAATGAAACCAAGTGGAGTAAATCTGATCCCCGCCGTAGAGTAAGGATACCCGCTTACAGCATCCTATTTCAGCCAGCGGGATTCAAAGGGGATAGGAATAATATCAAAAGTCCACTCGATTGTTTCAACATGATATTCGACCATAATATAGTAAGGATCATTTTAAACAATACCAATGTCAAAATTGTAGAAATAGCCCAAAAATATTCGAGTTCTAGAGATGCAAGGCCTACCGACGAATTAGAGTTGAGGTGCCTAATTCGGCTACTTTTTTATTTAGGGACTAATAAATCAGGTCGTCAGAACTTACTAGATCTGTGGGATCAATATGATCTGGAAGTCGAAATTTTTATAGAATCCATGAACTTTCAAAGATTTAAATTATTACTGCAGTGCCTCCGATTTGAAAATGCCAAAGACAGGGAAAAGAGAAATAAAATATACAAGTTGGCGCCGATTAGGGAAGTATTTCATATGTTCGATAAAAGTTTCAGGAAATATACAGTGTTGACGAACAATTGAATCCATTTTAGAAGCAGATGCTTCTTCCAACAATATTTGCCAAACAAGCCAGCAAAATACGGAATAAAGATTTTCGCTCTCGTAGATGATATTATACTCAAAATTTAGAAGTATATGTATACGTTGGTACACAACCAGGGGGTCCTCATAAACTAAGCAATAATCCCGAGAACGTCATAGCGCGGATTGTTGGGTGCGTAAAGTTAGCACCCCCAAATCGAGATGAAGAGAAACTGAATAGGTGGGATTTATGAGCTAATTATGAGCTCCAAAACGCCACCTGTCTCGATTTTTGAGCTCAATCACCTTGCCCGGAAAATCGGAAAACGTGTTGGGGGTGCTAACTTTCGTAAAGTTAGCACCCAACTTCCGTATTCCGGGGGTTATCGTAATGCGGTTTTCACTAGATTTTTGAGCTATTTATGAGCTAATTATGAACTGCATTGGCCACCCGGAAAAACCTCCCCCGCGACGGGAAATCGAGAAAATAACGTTTTGGGGGGGTGGGGATGGAAAGTTAGCACCCAACTTTCTTATGTTGGAGGCTATCGTGGTGCAGTTTTCACCAGATTTTTGAGCTATTTATGAGCTAATTATGAACTGCATTCGCCACCCGGGAAAACCTCCCCCGCGAAAAGAAACCGAGAAAATCACGTTTTGGGGGGGGGTGGGGAGGGAAAGTTAGCACCCAACTTCCTTATGTTGGAGGCTATCGTGGTGCGGTTTTCACCAGATTTTTGAGCTATCTATGAGCTAATTATGAACTGGCTTGGCCACCCGGGAAAACCTCCCCCGCGAAAAGAAACCGAGAAAATCACGTTTTGGGGGGGTGGGGAGGGAAAGTTAGCACCCAACTTCCTTATGTTGGAGGCTTTCGTGGTGCGGTTTTCACCAGATTTTTGAGCTATTTATGAGCTAATTATGAACTGCATTGGCCACCCGGGAAAACCTCCCCCGCGAAAAGAAATCGAGAAACTCACGTTTTGGGGGGGGTGGGGAGGGAAAGTTAGCAACCAACTTCCTTATGTTGGGGGCTATCGTGGTGCGGTTTTCACCAGATTTTTGAGCTATTTATGAGCTAATTATGAACTGTACAGAACTCAAAAATTTTTTTCTTTCTTAAATGAAATATTACCCTCGCCAATTTTTTTTAAATTGTAGAGGAGGGTTGTATGTACAACATATAAAAAAATGAGAAAAATCGAAAACATAACTACACCGTCAAAAATCGATTTGAAAATTTTAAATTGTTATAAACTATATTAAATTGTTTAAATTTTATAAAACCTTCCTATGAATATCTTTCCTAACACAAGACATTTAAATTAAGCTAAATTTTGTATGTTTAGCTTCTATATTACCGGAGATATGGCTTCGAATACGAAGGCACTTTTGTAAAATTTAAATTATTAAACATTGCAATATTTCGTAAACAATTGCATTAATTACAAAACGGCTTGGGGGTTTTCAGTTTGTTATCAAATCAAAGCGATCTGCCAAATTTGGTCAAAATCGGTTACCTCAAGGGTCAATTTTGCCGATTTCCTTGTCGAATTGGCGTTGGAATGACCCATATATATATATGAGTAAAATGTAGTATGCATACTGCAAGCGGATCGATAACACTAAGTTCATGTCTACATCATATCGGGACGGTCCTAAAAAGAAAACAAAAGGATTAAAAATATTCATATAATTCGCTGCAATTTAATCGTCTGGCATCGAACCCGGGTCTTCCTGGTGAACTTGCTATGCAGCACAACAGAAGATCACCACCTCTAACTACGTGTGAAAATTCAGGCAGAAATATTGGCTTCGACTGCCTCAAACGACGTCCTACTTTTCCCATATGTTCTTTATGTGAGAAATTGTAATCTGGTCTGACATCGAACCCAGGAGCAGCTTGGTCTTATCTATATTTTTTTAAACAGAGTCTTAATATACATCTTCTATCTAAGCAAGGACCTCCTATTATTTCGATAAGTACATCAAAATAAATAATGAAATCTACCTAAATGTATTTTGAATTTGTGATATATTTACCGCCTGGCCTCGAACCCTGGTCTTTCTGGTAATATTTTGCATGCAGCACAACAGAAGATCACCACCTCTAACTATGTGTGAAAATTCAAGCAGAAATATTGGGTGCAACTGCCTCAAACGACGTCCTACTTTTTCCATATATGTATATGAGAGAAATTTTAATGTGCCCCGGAATCGAACCCAGGAACAGTTCGGTCTTATCTAAATTTGTTTCAAAAACCTATGCTTAATATACATCTTCCATATAAGCAAGAACTTCCTATAATTTCGATAAGTGCATGAAAAAAAATAATGGAAAACTACCTCAATGTATTTTAAACGGCCGATTTTTGAATCGTCCTAGCATCGAACCCAGGATATTTTCCGTAAATGTTTCGTAGTAGAGTTTTTCAATATACAATATTATATATATACATATTATGCGTAAACACACACATATATATCTAGGGACGCAAACTTAAATTTGCTTATCTTTTATACTTCTGAATCCATTTTCACATGGATAACATGGAAGCTGTGGGTAGTATACAACATATATATGCGGGTCGAACTGGTCCTCAAATATCAATAAGATTGTTCTCTCCATGTCAATCGTCGCTTCGATTATGAGGGAACTTAGACTCAAAATACACTTCGTGATAAATACTGAAATACACTGAATTTTCTATTGCATAACAATTATTGATTTTCAAACGATTACCTCTCTTTGAATATTGAATTTGACATGAATGAGTATGAAATTTGAATAGGAAAATATTTGGGAAACTCCTGGACCTTTGTAAATGGTCGTCAAACGTCTACTTGATAATCCCCTATACACCCACGATCCAGTGGTTTATTGAAACCATGTTATATTATATATTCTTTTAATTGAGGATCATTGATTCCGAAAGGTTTACATATTTTTTCATTTACCTTTGAGGACTAAATCGATTGTGGAACAATTATTGAATCGACATTACACTAGTGTGGTGTGTTATGAGGGAAGGATCACAAGAAGTATAAAATTCGGCGTGGAGGGTTTCTTGGAACCACTCTCTCGTTTATCATTAGTCATCAAATATCTATAAAATCATTATCTCCACTCCACCATCTCTTGGATCATTGAGTCAACAAAGATAGAAAACACACACATATTCTTTTAAATACGGTTTATCAAAAAGAAAATTCTAGAATCAGTATAAAATTTTATTTATAAAACACTGAAAATGATGAGCATGATTCGGTCTATTATCAATAGGTTATTCTTCTTTGATATAGATGAGCATGTCCGGAACAAATTTATAACTTGGTTTCAAATTTTCTGACCTGGCTGGAGTTGACAAATCATCACATTTACATTTACATTTTACATTTACATTTAAACCCTGCAATCCGCCAGTGGCGCGTGGCAGGGGGTGTAAGACACCAAAATACCTATCTAATCTGGAGAGCTATTAGCTTCTCTAATACTTCGCGGAAAAAATGTCCAGAAGTAGCTATCTGTCCTGGCAACTACTTCCCTGTATCGCTTTTATGTTTTCTCTAGAAGGTCGCGTAGGAATATAACTGGGATAACAATATCTGTTATCTCCTCCCCGAAATCGGTAGAGATAAATTTATCAAAGAGCTTCCATCGATATTCACGTCTTCTATCACTAAGAGAGTTCCAACCGAGGGATTCTATCATAGCCGAAACACTGCTGTCGAATCTGAAATCTCCCTTGACGAACCTTGCTGCTCTACGTTGAACCATCTCGAGATCGGAAATTAATCCTACTTCGTGAGGATCCCAAACCGCACAGCAATACTCCAGTAGAGGTCGAATTAGGGAAAAGTACGCTATTTCTTTTACTCTCGGTGAACATCCCCTAAGAATTCTGCTGGCTAACCTTCGCATTCTATTCGCCTTTTCTACTACGCCTCGAATATGCTCTTTGAAGGAAATATTACTGCTGAGCGTAATTCCTAGATATTTATGATGCATCACGAGCTCCAAGGGATTTCCTGGAATTCTGTACGGTACGCAGGTAACGTTAGTGGACCGCGTGAAAGTCATGGTAACGCACTTCTTTACATTCAGCTCGAGCTGCCAATCACTACACCAACCCGAAATCATATTCAGATCGTTCTGCAAACAACCAATGTCATCTTCAGTTACGATCTCCCTATACACAACAGTATCATCAGCGAATAACCTAACCTTGCATTTAACATTATCCACAACATCGTTAATATATATCAGGAACAAAATTGGTCCCAATACACTTCCCTGTGGAACACCGGATGTGACGCGAACCTCGTCAGATAAAATTCTATCCAACGCAACTCGCTGCGATCTTTCCCCGAGAAACGAGAAGGCACTTGGATATTCCTGGCGTCCGCAAAAGATGAATCGATGGTAAAATATGATGTTCCTACTAGCATGTAAACACTTCTTCTGTGAATGCTCGCATACAAGTGACCAGTATTCCTGACAAAATGCAAATGGATTTGGAGGGAACTAAAGGGGTTCAATGAACTAACGGTCATGCAGACATACATACCTTCAAAATTTTGGAGGTTTATTGAGGGGAAATCCATACATCTTGTATTATTAGAATGAAGAGAAAATCTTGGGGAAAATTGGCGGCATGCTTTTGTACAGAACCACAGCTTAAAATTACTTACAAGGGTTGCAAATGGAGCTATAGGTAAAGGACCATTGTTCCATACTTTGTTTCCAATTCCTCCGGTTTTTGAGGGGCTTGGGAATCCCAATATCCAAGGCTTTCCCGTCATGGGGTTTTTCCGAGTACCTCTCCTGAGATTGCTAAAGGACAGTGCCCCCCTCTGAGAGGCACCTGAGGCCGTTATCTCGCTACCTTAACCATCAGCATCTGCAAGCAACCACCGATTTGGCGCACGCACCCATTCTATGTCGTCAAATTAAATATACAAATCGTCAAATAACGGGCAGAACCTTAGCTGATTTTTCATATGTTCTAAAAGAGATTCAAATTGATTATAATGCATTAGAACTTTGGGTTAGACGTTGGTTTTTCTACATATCAAAATATGCTTCAATTCTTGGGAATTGAAGGTAATCCAGGAAAATACTGTTGTACCAAATGCAGTTCATAATTAGCTCATAAATAGCTCAAAAATCTGGTGAAAACCGCACCACGATAGCCCCCAACATAAGGAAGTTGGGTGCTAACTTTCCCTCCCCACCCCCCCAAAACGTGATTTTCTCGATTTCCCGTCGCGGGGGAGGTTTTCCTGGGAGGCCAATGCAGTTCATAATTAGCTCATAAATAGCTCAAAAATCTGGTGAAAACCGCACCACGATAGCCCCCAACATAAGAAAGTTGGGTGCTAACTTTCCCTCCCCACCCCCCCAAAACGTGATTTTCTCGATTTCCCGTCGCGGGGGATGTTTTCCCGGGTGGCCAATGCAGTTCATAATTAGCTCATAAATAGCACAAAAATCTAGTGAAAACCGCATTACGATAACCCCCGGAATACGGAAGTTGGGTGCTAACTTTACGAAAGTTAGCACCCCCAACACGTTTTCCGATTTTCCGGGCATGGTGATTGAGCTCAAAAATCGAGACAGGTGGCGTTTTGGAGCTCATAAATAGCTCATAAATCCCACCTATTCAGTTTCTCCACATCTCGATTTGGGGGTGCTAACTTTACGCACCTCGGATTGTTGGGCCGATTGTAGGGACAGGAAAGAACGTCACGGCAGACAATTGGTTTGTAAGCGTGCCACTGGTGGAGGATTTGCTCACTGAAAAGTTGACCCTGGTTGGGACCATCCGTAAAAATAAGACGCAACTCCCTCAGGAAATTGTGCAACTAAAAAATAGGCAGGAATATAGCAGCTTTTTATTTAGAAATAATAATACCCTGGTATCGTGCATACCAAGAAAGAAAAAGATCGTACGAAAGGTTCCAAGTATGCACAAATAGAGGGCCATTGACACATCCATGGACGGGAAAAAAGCCAGAGATGGTAACATTCTACAATTCAACCAAAGGCGGATTGATACGGTGGATAAAATGTGTGAAACGTATAGCGTAGCAAGAAATACAAGAAGATGGTCTATGGTGATTTTTTATTACTTGCTAATTAAAACATGTACAAATGCTTTCGTTATTTACAGAAGTATACTTCCCGATGTGAAAATAAACAGGAGAACGTTCCTTCGTGAGGTAGCCAAGTGGTTGACCAAATCGTTCATTATAAGGAGGGTCTCACAAAAAAATGTCCACAGAGTTAAAAAGGAAACTTTAGGAAAAATTTGGCGAACTATCCATATCTCAAGAACCTCGCGAAAAACTAAGTAAACGGATTAGCAGATGTACTATCTGTCTGAGAAACAAAGATATTAAAACTAAACTATATTGCGAATATTGTGAAAGACGAATCCGTACAAAACACTTTGTCCGGATGTATGAGGAATGTTTGAAAAATATCAATAAATAATTCAAAATATTTAACTTTACTTATTCATTCCAACTCCCCTTGAAGATTTTCCTTCCGGTTTCAGCGTCACCAGTGCGCCTAACGAAACAATTATTAAATTAAACATTAAATAGCATTCATCTGGTATAATTTCTCGCTATAATTTACATAAAATGTCTGCTTACAAGGAATACGTTGATTATTACAAAAAAAGTCATCTATAAGGTGTACGAGTCAAATTTTCGTTTTATTGTACAATTTTTACTTTCTCCATATACGAAGTATAGAGAAAGTATTGTTTTCATGAAAAAATTCGACTTCAAGATTTCAATGGAAATACACGTTTTGGGGTCCCTAGAACACGTTTTGACCATTTTCGGAATGATGTCTGTGTGTATGTGTGTGTGTGTGTGTGTGTGATAGTGGGCGCTCTAACGTGAAAACTATTAGTCGTATCAATACCAAACTTTATATATAGTAGTGGTGTGTGTGCTGTCAGAGTTGATTAGTTTTTGGAGTAAATCGGTCTACCGGAAGTCGAGCTTTATTCATTAAAGCTCAGTTCCGGTTTTCAAAATATCTCCATAAATATGATGTATACGTATATTGTATTACTTAAAATAGTTTTAGATAATGTAATTTACTATAACTTTTGTATTTTATATATTTTTGTATCACCGCTTGATTAGGAGTTATTCTTGAAATACCGATAAACCGGAAGTATTTGATTATGTACTTTGTGGGCGCTCTAACATGAAAATTGTTCGTTGGATCAACACCAAATTTTATATATAGTATTTTGGTTTGTGTGTTTAGAGTTGATTAGATTTTGGAGTACATCAATTGACCGGAAGTCGAGCTTTATTCTTCAAAGCTCATTTCCGGTTTTCAAAATATCTCCATAAATATTATATTTAGGTATATAGTATTAGAAATAAAAGTTTTAGAAAATGTAATTTACTATGACTTTTGTATGAAACATATTTTTTTATCACGGATTGTGTAGGAGTTATTTGTGAAATACTGATAAACCGGAAGTTGCTGATTATGTACGTTGTGGGCGCTCTGGGCGCTGGGGCGAAAGGCCACTTCATCGTTTTTCATCGAACATGTCCTGAAAAACATTATTTATAATGTTTGTGACGTAAAAGATAATAATATATATAAATTAATCACTCATCTTCAAAGTTTAGATGGAATATAGAGTTCGAAATTACTGTCGTAGATAAATATTTACATCTTTTATATGGAGAAAGTCATGTGCTGGCCACATCAGATTTTTGAGTATTATAATTGAATAGCTCATAAAAATTTTAAAGTCGTAATATCAATGTAAACTTTAGATATCATATCTAAAAGATCTATAAATGATAACAGATAAAAATAATCAATAAAGTTTTTGAAGATAACTGTGACAAATGAAAAAGTCCGGTGGGGTGTAGAAACACCCGCGCGAGTAACCGCGTAACTAAATAGGGCGCGAGTATCGGCGGGTTAAAGACATTTGACAACTCACTGTTTCTTCTAACGGATTTTTTTTAGCACAGCGAGGCTTCGATTATCCTCTTTTCACTCTTAAAGAGAATACTATTATTTTACATTTTTCTATGCGATACTGATCAATATGCGATATTTTATCAACTCTTTGAATTAAAAATTATGGAAATTTTGAGGGTAAGGACGCCCTGCAACTAAAACGGATGTGAACAAGATGGGAGATAGACTGTCACCTTGTCGAACTCCTTTCTCAATCTTGAATTCATCGGTCTCTTCATGCAGCATTACAGAAGCTGTGGCATTCTCATAGACACTTTGCAAGAGACGGATGTACTCAGAATCTACCCCTTGATTCTTCAGAGCTTTCAGTGTGGTGGAAGTAATTACCGAGTCGAAGGCCTGTTCGTAATCCACAAAGCAAAGGACGAGTGGCATCTCGTACTCATTAGTTCTGTTAATAATTTCCTGTAGTGTGGATGTGGTCCATAGTGCTGAAGCCTTTCCGGAATCCTGCTTGTTCTCTAGGCTGGGCTGAAGACAGGGTCATCTTAAGTTCAGCTATTATCCTCATGAATGTTTTATAGACTACTGGAAGGAGGCTAGTGGGGCGATAGTTTTTCAAATCTTCTTTGCTTCTTTTCTTGTGCAGAAGGGCAATCCTTGCGTGGTTTCATTCCTTGTTTTAGACAATTACTGAATAATTGTGCTAAAACATTAGCAATCTCTGTTCCACCAGCTTTCAGATACTCCGCCAACACCCCATCTGCTCCTCCTGCTTTCCCATTCTTCATCTGCTTAATCGCCGCCATTACCTCATCTGGGAGAATTAAGAGGAGATTTTGTGAGCTTAGCCTTTCCTCTTAATTTTCCTCTTCGACATTTCCCATCTTCTTGTATAGGTTGCCAAAGTATTCTTCTACAGTCCTCAATATTGCTGGTCTGTTATATGTTGTTCTGCCTTCTCCCTTCTGTAAGGCTAAAATCTGTTTCTTACAAAGTACTAAGCGTCTTCTGGCCCTCTTTATGCTCTTGTTATTTTCTATTGCCTCTTGCACAATCTTTTCATTTAAATTCCTCACATCTTCCTTGATTGCTATTCTAATGGCTTTGCAAAGCTCGGCATATTCGATGTTATCTCTTGGAGTTCAGTTCCTTCCATCGTTTCATCATTTGCCGGGTTCTATCACTAAACATCTTATCCTTTGGTTTTCTTGGCTTACTTGCTGCTTCCTCAGCCACATTCTTCACGACTTCCATAACTTTGGTTTCGAGTTCTTTCTCCTAATATGCTAAGAAACTGTTTTTCGTTATCAGATAATGTACCGATATTTATCTTAAGCTTCTCGCAAGAAACTAACTTCTTTCGTTCCATTCGGGGGTAAATATACATTCTGCATCTAACAATTCTGTGGTCACTTCTAGTGTTGAAGTTACTAAAAACTTCACAGTCAGTTACAGTTTAGAGCAGTGGCGTAACTATACGATCTGAGGCCCGTAGCAAATTCATTGGATGGCCCCCCATTAAAAATCTTCAAGATTGAATAACAGTAGTACAACATCAGCGCGTGGGATCGATTCCCCGCGAGCCAATCTGTCGGGAGATCAATTCCCCTCGTACGAATTCCCCCCGGACCAATTCACCGGCCACGATTCATCCATGTAAGAGAATTCCTGGGGCAGTAGTTAATCGTAATTCATTTTGTCATACACTCCGTCGCAAACAGAATTTTCGCTCAATATTTGTAGATTCCGACGAATGCGATAAGTTGCTTTTTACGAGGATTTGAATTTAATATTCGATTCCGAGATGGAATTTTCTTTGATGTCACGAATCCTTCTTTTGCCATATCATAGGGCTCCTTGACTCGGGTAGTGCTGCACAAAGAGCACTTTTCGGCGGCTACGAACATTTCCCTCCCTTGCTGCCTCTTTATCATTTACGATCTAACTCTGACCTTCGCTACTGCTCCCATTCGAATCATTTTCATCTTTTAATTTTCGTCTTGCCTTCCACGTCTGCCTTTCTATCTTTTCTTATTCTGTGGACCACGCCTGGGGCGATCCCACACAATGGCGGCGTAATTTGGGGGCATGCTTACGACGAACTGAATTTTTGTAGGCCTCTATCTGCCCTAGAAATTTCATTTATATACGTTTTGATACCGAGCGCTCAATTCGGAGGGTAGATATTAGTTCCCCGAGTCCGTATAGAAACATTCTCCTCGGTGAAGTATATCCCCCAATATATAATCTGCTATTGCCTTTTATGTTGCGAGATGAAATAACTGAGAAATGCGAAATAAAATTGAATTGATCCGCAGGAGCCCGTCAGTGAAGCCGGCAAATTTCTCACTCCCAAAAATTTAAGTTTTTGAAGGCATGAAAATTCGTTGCTCGAGTTTAAAAGCTGGAAGGTTAAAAATGTTGGTCGGTCGTTCATTTTTGTGTAAATATGGAAAGTTTTCTCTCCCCAAAATTAAGCAAGAGCAAAATTAAGTTTCAAAAGAGTCGAACTACGAAATTTCTTGTGGTACTAACGGCAAATGCCTATGTAGCTATAAAATAACTAATCATAATCACCGTACGAAATTAAATTGCTATTGGTAGGGTAAAAAAATAATAAATTGAAGTTGTATTGCTATTGATTTCTCTAACTAATTGATATATTTTACTTCATGCACTGACATCTGAGATACGTAACGTTCTACATTATACATCGAGTCGTCCTACGAAACTTAATTGAGCCACCATGCCATTGGAGAGGATCTTCTGTTACCACTTTAGCTCCAAATTATAAATCCGCATTTACTTTATTTGTACATGGTTTGAAAGACGAATCATTAGCATCATATTGTTTTACATTGTGGAGAGTAGAAAACACTACAACATACCTAATGATTTGATAGTGGGAGGCTGGTTTCCTAAGCCAATTTGCTAACATCTATTTACCTTTTGTTATTTTTACATAATTTTTTTGCATGCTTGTATATTGTTTTTCACGAATATGATGTTGACTGTTAGCATCTAATTGATAATTTAAAAGCAAGCGAATATAATCCTGAGTAATCGCTCCGCAAGAAATTTCTCCAAAAATCCATTGTTTGGAAAGCAACCTGCACCTATTCAGTTTCTCAACAGCATTAACTTGATAGAAAAATAAACAGATATTTTTTTCTTAAGTTATGTAAAATCACATTAAATGTCTTTTGAGGAGGCTATGCATTTTTAATGCACTCAATATTACATTCTCAAATATTCACTTTAGTTATCTGCTTTTACTCATCCACTGCATACACAAGGGATGTACTCGTACGTATTTCCCAATGTCAGTCTTTTCTTCCAGGATTCCTACACTTCACATTAGTATTGCACGCACTGTTGCATGGAATATTTCATTGCGTTGCTTTTAAATTTGAAGTTCAATAAAATTATCCCCAAAGCTTAACTTAATTCTCGTAAAACTTATTAACAGCGTTTACTTTTATAGTTTTTAAAGCACCTAAATGTTAAAATTATCAATGAATTCCATACGCAGGTTACGTGCTTTCAGGGTATCAATTTAGATGTAGATCAATACTGTTGCGTTATTCAAAATCAAAGCTTAAAAATTAGAATTGCTATACAATAGGCTGGAGAGGATTTTATTATTTGTTATATGACCCCCATTTTTTCGGTTACTACAAAACTTTTATTAGTCATTCGAAAAATATACCCAAAATATTTTCCGGAAATACCAAACTTGAACATTTTAAATGAGCAAACATGACTGTATTTAAAAGAACTGACATAATATTTACTCTGACAAAAAAATCCTTGCATTCAATCGCTAATGTAGCCAAAACATTTGACGCCATCATTCTGACATTTAAATTGATCAATCAATTGAAATTGAGAATAGTCATTGGTAATAATTATGGTGATGCACCATATTTTGCCTTATTTACTTTGACACCTCAATATCCAAATGCTATCAAATTACTATTGGCTCATTCGGGAGTTTGTTTAATGTAAATTAATTAAAGCTCATTAATATTAGAAATGTTTTATTTTGAAAAACATCCGTGGGAGATGATTTGCGTTATCCCACGCGTTCAGATTGTAAACTGTCTGTAAAGCACATAGCCCGAGTACTGGTCGTATCCTCCAATTCTCTATTATTAACTAGCGAAAAATTTGTGGAGGATAAGAGTGAGGTAATTTGCTACAGGTATTACTCACATCTATTATCCTGAATGCTATTACCGGAAAATTCCATATCCAAATTTAAAAGAAGCTAACTTTCTTTTAATATTGTGATTCCATTTTTTTCTTCTTATTTTGCAATTCCAAGCCTAAGTATCTTCATGATATTTTCCCCCGCAATACCCCTATCCTCAATGAACGCCTTACTTTCCAAGTCCCAAAATCAACTATTTACTGATTACTATTTTTTTCGTCGCTCCACAACTCTGGAACTATCCAGTTGAATTTAAATTTTTCCTCATGACTTGAGTCATTTAAGCTCAATAGATAAAATTATGCTTTTTTCCTACACTATTGCAGCCTTTTTTCATCTTTTTAAATTGATCACTTTTTGCTTCAGTTTATTCCATTTTCGAATGATCCTGTTCGTTTCATTATGTTTGATTACTTTTGTATTATTCTGTGTTATCTTATATTATTTATGTTGCTGTAATGTTTGAACTTTTGCAGCAGGCATTCTATGTTACTTTTTCCTCCAATGAGCCTTCACCCAGAAAAGTAATACATTACTTTTGTAATCAATACTCAAACCTCAGTAACTTTTCTTTGCATTACTTTGCAACTTTAATTGCAGGCGAGGCTTTAAAACTAGGAGGAGAGGCAGTGGTGCCCTATCTTTGTATCTTATTCACGATATCATTAAATAATAGAAAAGTACCGTCAGACTGGAAGTGTGCAATTATAGTACCGATTCACAAAAGGGGTTCTCGTGCAAACTTACATAATTACACGCCGATTAGTTTAACAAGTGTGGTCGCTAAGCTGTTGGAAAAGTTAGTGGCTAATTACATTCGCACGTTTTGGGATTAAAAAAAATTGGCTAAGTGATGCTCAGCACGGCTTCCGTAAAAATTATTCATGCGATACGCAACTAACGGCATTTACGCAGGATATCGCCGAGTCGTTGGATAGGGGGAAACAGATGGATGCCGTGGTCGTTGATTTTTCAAAAGCATTCGATAAGGTACACTCCTGGCCAAAATTAACGCAGCACCGGCCGTAACGATCGCTAAGGAGGTGCTGCGTTAATTTTGGCCAGGAGTGTACATCATAGACTGTTAATGGAAAAAATAGCCAAAATGGGATTGACGAAAGAAAAGTTGATGAATAGATACATTTTTATATCAACGCGCGCAAAGGCTAAGGGTGGGAAACAAATTGTCTAGGGAATTAGAAATATCGTCAGGCTTTCCTCAGGGAAGTGTTCTTGGAGAATTTCTGTTTTTAATATATATTGATGGTAAAACTGAATTGTAAGATCAGGTTGTTTGCAAACGACTACTTAATTTACAGAGAAATAAAGAGTTTAGATGATTGCATTCTGCTGAAAAAGGATATAGACGAAATTGTTCAATAGGCTGATATGAGATATGGAATGGGATTCAGAATGGAGATATGGAATGGGAAAAATACAGGAATAGAGAATGGGAAAAATACAGGAAAAACCAATCTGATTCGATTTCATAGATGTAGGAATGTCTTGCAAAGGGGGTTCATGTTAAACGGTAGATTACTGGAGGAAAAATACGATTGTAAGTATCTCGGAATAACGCTAACGAAGGATCTGCAGTGGGGAACTCATATCAGCAATATAGTATCTAAAGGTTATAAGAATTGCACTTCACTATGAGGGTATAAGGAAAAGGTAGTCTAAACTCAAAAGAAATCGCGTAGAAATCATTAGTTAGGCCAATATTGGAATATGGTGCAACGGTTTGGGATCCGCAAGCAATAGGACTGATTCAAGAAGTTTAGATGGTACAGAGAACAGCCGCACGATATGTTTAAAATAACTTCTAAAGATCTGCAAGTGTAACAGAAATGTTGGAAAAGCTAGGTTGGGAAACTTTAGAAAACAGAAGGAAAGTGTACAGGTTAGGAAGCTTATACAACGCTTCTTCAGGCAAGATAGCATGGGCAGATATAAAGAGAAGAATTAGAAACCCCATTCATTTAAGCAGGAAAAATCATACTTATAAAATTGAACCTCCCTCTCAAAGGACTAATATTGCTAAATTCTCCTTCCTTAATATAAAAATAGATCAATAGAACGCTCTCCCTGCAGGTATATTTGAGCCATTTCCTTCCCAAGTGCGTACCTTCAAGGCGAAGTTAAATAAATTGTAATGGCTATTAATTTAGTTCTGTTAATGTTTTCTTTTAATGAGACGGAACGATATTTGGGAATTTTTTATTATGCCATGACTTTTGTCAGAGGGAGGTTTTCCTAGGGGTTTTTCTCCCTCCGTGGGCAAATGCCTGACAGGTATAGTGTTTACCCCTCAATTTATATTTACCATCTATATATTGCTTGACCATGTACGACTGTATGAATGTATGCTTGTATTATATGTAATGTTCAACCGCTGCCACCAGATTTATAATCTACTTGTAGTGTTAATGTAATAATAATAATATATATTTTAGGTATTTAGGTTTATAGGTATTTTATAAGTCAGCGTCAACTTTTGGAAATATGAAAGTATAATTTGGATTCTCACTTCTTCCGGGTATAGTTTATTCAATATTATTGCTAGATGGCCCTGAATTATGCGAAATTAGGTCCGATTGGGACTCTCCTCCACCTAACCTAGTATTTTAGTTAAACTTATAATTATATTATAAATTACATTGGCAGGATTAAAATAGAAGGAAACAAATAAGAGTGTTATAGGAAAATTTCCCACAGTTGAAAGTTGATAGAAAACAACGCACGTAGCGAGAAAACACCCTCACAGGAAGAGGGCCGAAAAAGAAATAGAAGTACAGAAAGAAATATTTTTTTAATATATAATTTAAAATATGAATGATATAACTAAAACCGATATATGTACCAATGCAGTATACATATAATTACAGCTACTACCAAGACTGATAAAAGGGAATGAAATAAAAATTGCACGGAAAGACTTATAAAAAGTATTCCATTCACTAGATTATAAAAGCGGGAGCACAGAAAGTGAATGTGTTTGAGAGGAGTCTATTGAATGATTGTCTTTGTTTTACAATTTCTTTGCTGTCTGCTTCTAAGTGTTTTCGAGGCCGCATTCGGTGTCCCGCTCCACGCTTCCCTCTTATTTCCTTATCTTCCACATAAATATTCACTGAATCCATTCTTTCGCCCCTCATTACATCTTCTGTCCCTTCCTGTACACCGGCCACGACCTTATTTTCACTCTATTTCCCGCTGTCCCTCAAGCCCTTCCTCACCCTCACCTTTGCTACTCTTTACTTATTTCGGAAACAAACTTTCTTCTCGCGCCACCTACCAATACTTGCCTCATCCTCCCTTCGAACCTTGCTTATTTCCGTTCATATATTCCCATTTTTAACTTCCTCCACCGCCTACCACTCTATTTCCCCCTCAAACTCCTCCTCATTTCCTATTCAACTCATCTCGAATTCTTTCCTCCCCTCTTTTCTCTTGCTTGCCTGCTTCCCCATTTCCTCCTGCGCACTAAAACTTCTTTTTCTCCCTTTTTAAAGCAACTTCGGAGGGAAGGAGTTTTTTTCACCGAGAGCGCGCTATTCGGGGGCGATAATATTTTTTAAATGAAGATTTCCGAAGAGGGATTTCTCACCGGGATTTTTTTCGTCAAGCGGCTAATTTTCCACGAACGAGAAGTTGTTTGAAAATCAATTTGTCGGAGGATGAATAGAGCATTTTTCGGTTTAAAAAGGTCGATATATCGGAAGGCCGGCCGTGGAGGTAGTGCCTCCGTCCTCAAGGTCCAGGGTTCAAGTCCCGGTAATCGGATATCTCTGGTCAGAGAGTGGTAGCGAGGGTTCGTCAATAGTGACGATTATCAAAGTGTAATTAGGGGGTTCTTGTATCCATAAGGAAAAGGTATTGTTGCTATAAGAAGTGTTTAAAAAATGCTAATTGGGGAGGGAGCCTATTGGAATCCAAGGGAGAAATGGATGTGGCAAAGTGTTTCGAGACCGTGACTCGATGTCGGATCTTCCACCTGATATGCGACCGTCTAACAAGCTTTCTCAATTTCTGATTATTTAGGGGAGATCTTGTGGCCACATTTATACATTTGCATTAATGTGGAGTCGAATCGCGAGGCGATTGGTGGAACAAATGTGTAGTTGGTTCACTTGTCGCTCGCCTCGTTCCTCGCTTTGCCGCTCGTGGTATTTGCACCGGTAGTGGTCTTTTTGAGATAAGTCAAAGACTTTTGACTACGTTTAAGGCTATGGCAAAGTAAGCTGAACATTCAGCTAGTGTAAATAACCTCATCCCCGTTCTCATCGGAGACGAACCTGCAAATGCCAATCGCGTATTTCGGCGATTGACGAGGCGAAACCCGAGCGTGAATTTGTAAATGTAGTTTGTGAGTAAGGTGAAGCGTTTTCAAACAACGTAGCACCGTCGTCAGCTCAGGCTCTTAGTTAGGCAGCAAACTATTCGAAATGATAGAAACGGGACGACTTATTATCCCATGCCATCTAGAATCCTTTCCTCTTTTTTATAAGGTATCTGTTGGCGTAACTGCAGAAGTAACGTCTGTATAGCCTTTTAAAGTCTCTGCACTGCCTCAGTAGATCTTTAACCTTAAACATGTCTAATGTTATATCAACCCCAGAATCCATGTATTAATACCAGTGTAGCGTACTCCATGTGCAGTATGATGTGCTGTTATATATAGCCATCTTTCTTCAAGAGCTAACTAAAGACGTGAGCAACTTTTTATTTGAAACAAGTAAAGATTATAATTCTATTTTTCGATTCTTCTATAAAATACTCCATAAATACTCCATTCTGTAACGTGATACAGACGTGATAATCTATCTTTTATTCCATTCTGTATCCAATCCTTCATAAAACTATGCCCTGTAGGAGATTCATGGGAGAAAATGCGACGCCTTGTCCTAGAAGCGAGTTTCGTATTTTTCAGAAATCTACTCTTAATCTCAATCAGAGTATTCTCTTGTATAGCTGTGAAAAAAGGTTGCTGCAACTGCAGCAGCAGAGAAGAGCAGATTTCAAGCTACGCAGATGGCTTGAAATGTATACCACAAGGTAGTGATGAAAAAAATATGGAAAGATTGACATTTGCGACTTGCGCTCCATGGATCCTCCAGTGTGTGACCACAATTGGCAGCTCTGAGTTTGGCTTTACTGTCTTGACCATGATTTCTTCAATGGCATCGATGCCTTAGCCTACCACTTGAACACATTTTTGGAGAGGCTGGATGGCTATGACGAGAAGTGGTGAATACAAGTGCAATGTAATGTGTATCAGTTTATGATGCTGTAGGATGGATTATATTGGTTTTGTAACCTTACTTTTTCATCCACCTTTGTATATTAATTGCAATGATATAATAATGAATTTAAAGAGATAGTATAAGAAAAAATAAGCAGAATTGTGGACGTGAAAATCATAAGAAAATCTTAGGAAAGAAATATCTAGTGGAGGAAACATCCACTAAGAAGGGGGATGTGAAAAACCTGCGCAAGCCTACCGATAGTAATAACTAAAAGGTGGTAAGAAACACTATAAAATATATAAAATACACTATCAGTAGGTTCATGTATGAAATGGATCAATAAAAATAGCCACGTTGACATTTTAATAAGTGTTATCCATATACTTAAGAACATTGGAAATATGGTTATGGTATGGTAGTACGAGCGAAGAAAATCCTTATGATCGAGGTTCATGTTATGCTGAAGAGATGTACAGATGTTAAAAAGTAGAAAATGATGTAGAGATAACTGTACGGATGATAGGAGCAAACGAGGCGTGTAAGGACAGAAAAGTAAGTAGTTTAAATCGCATGGCAATCAGACCTAAGTATATCCATTCATGGAATTTGGAAAGTATGGAGGAATGGAAGGAATAAAACGAGTGAAAGAGTTAGAAAGCGCCTTCAATCTAAAAGTTCTTCAACGTAATTTATTTTCGCAGATAATTGAAGATTGACTATACCAGAGCAGATACAAAAAAATATGTAATGACTATTGTTTCCATTATAAAATTAATTAAAACATTATCATGCAATATCATTTTCATTTCACTACATGGACTTTTCCGACGGTAGGAATTACTTTCCAGAGACGAAAACAAATTAAATTCCTCGAAAGAAACTGTCGTGAATCCTCATTGTCTGACGCAGAATTATATATTTCCAAGTCTTAGTTTCTTCCAAAAGAATCATCTGCATGAGATGCCCGCTTCAAATATTTTCGTACGATCCGTTTCTCTCCGTTCCTCTCTTCCCTTTCCCTCTTTTCCTTCCATTCCAGACCTCTATTTTCCTCATGCTTTTTCCGCTCTCCGTACGAATCTTCCATTCCATCTCTTTAATCAGTTTCCCTCTCTTCCTCCAAGCACCCTGTCCCCCCTCAGATAATACATATGTTGCATAGTATCTAGCTAATAAGTACATTACTTTGCATGAATTGATTGTCTACATATTAAAAATGTGTGGATATATACAGTATACATTTAACCTGACTATACACATGATATATGTACATATAACAATTTGGATAAGTTCAGGTTTAATTATTAATAAAGAGTATGTGCACTCCTGGCCAAAATTAACGCAGCACCTCCCTAGCGATCCTTACGGCTGGCGCTGCGTTAATTTTAGCCAGGACTGTACGTGATGTATCTGTACTATATTTTTTAAATTCAACATTCATGCACCGGCCAATAACGTCGTCAAATGTTTAATTATTAATGTCCTTAATGTATGCAGCCCGAAGAACAGTTGGTATATACAGTTGGTACCCCTAATATTAGCTACCAAAAGTCTAGTAAGGGCGAATGAGGATGCTAGCCTGTGTGAGGTGTGTGGTAGTTTTCCGTTACTTTCCTCACCAAGATAGAATGCGGAATATTTCCATGTAAGTGAAGCATAATGACTATGCGAGTAACTCATATCTTAGTATTCTATAAGGAGAGAATTTTATTGTTGCCATTATTCATTACTATTATATATTCGTAACTTCTTTAGCTTTCATGCCTTCGCAGTCAAAGGCAAGCCCGTTAGAAAATTAGACGAAAAGAAGACATTTTTTCTATCCTATACCAATTGACAAATTACAATATTCCATCCTTTAGGATATGGTAGCAGAAACTCAATAAAAATGCTTATATTAGAATTGCATACTTTGTATTCACTTTGACTCAGAAATTAGCTATTAGATTTTTTGGGCGCTTTTATGCGCTTTTGGCAGGGAATGTAAAAACTAGGAGTTCGATCTACCTTTTTTATTCCCACGGAACGAACGAATGTTTAAAGTGACTTTTCCTAACATTTGTTTGCATTAATTAAGGCTCATTTTCAGATTGGTTGAAGTTGCAGGGGGTCGCATGATACAGGTCTTTCACAAATGCTTCTTCCATGAATTCATAACTGCCTAACTACTGTTCTCCTTTCTTTCAAAAATGTCTAACATACCTCTTTAATCATACGCACTGTGGTATTTTTTGCATTTTTAATTAATTAATTTTAAAATCTTTTTCTTCATAACTGTGTATTCGCTGGTTTTTAACCCATTCTTGTGGATATTTTCTCACACGCAGGGGTTTTCGTTTTCTTTAACCTTCACTTGAGAAGGTATTTCCTCCATAAAAACCCAAAATAGCGTTTTTGTAATGTTTCTCCTCCTTCTAGTTTTCACATTGAATTCAAGTGTTTATTTACCGTTAAGGTTAGGTCGAGGAGAGGCAGACTAAAGAGTCTCGTCTCGGTAAAGAGTCAATTAATTAATTCCCATTCAAGTAGCCTTCCTTCCGTTTTTCTTCCACACATTCTAGACTTATTTTTCTTTGATCAGCACCGCTCGCCTTATCCCCGGATTGATTTTTTGTTTGAATTTAGCAAACATGGCCTCCCGTCTTCCCTTAACTGCGTTTCTCGTTAAAGGAGCTGACAGTTTCCCCGATGATCAATATAAGTTCTGGGACGATGTGAGTGATTGCTTGAGTGGCAATCGATGGATATCATGCGATTCAGTTCGGAAGGCTTGAAGAGGAAGGAGTGAATCGGCAGAGAGAATGGAAAAGCGCTAGTTTCCGGGTTTGTAAGAAAGTCCGCCAGCCTCGGGGTTCATTATTCCCAATCGCAATATATTTCTAAACAAATGCAAAATACGAAATTTGTTGCTATTTCCTACGTGTGTAAAGAGTGAGACATATTTTCTATCACATAGTTGCCAAAGTTGAAAACATGAATTAGGCTATTACCTAACGATTGATAGATATATGAAAAGGTGCGAGGACTGACAATTAGGACTTTCAGTAGTAAATTCTTAAAAAGAAAATCTATTGCTAATGATTATTCGTGCAGGCTTCGAGGAAAAACTTAATAACGGAAGAATCAGTAAAATTCTTGGAGTTAGCTCCACGAATAACTTAACATGGGTTGCCCACACCCGCAATATTTGTAGGCGAGCACTTAATAAAACTCTGTCTTGTCAAGAGAATAGAAAAGAGTCTGTAGGTGGGAAGGTTTGAGCGCGATCTTACAAGGCGTTAATGAGGCCTCACCTAGATTGTGTATTTTCTGTACTGGGTCCTTTTTGTATGAGTTGTACTCGTAAATGGAAAAGTAGAATGGCTATACGTTTCGTATGGAATTGTTACGACAAAGCATCACTCACATGTCTCAGGAAGTAGGGTGAGAACTTTTAGAAAATAGATTCAAACAAAGCCTAATTTACTCATAAATTCAGAGAAAGTACATTCTTAAAAGATGTAGGCGATATAATACGTCATCGCTGTAGTAGTATTGTTAAAACTGTTTCGACAGCATAGGACATTTCCCACATTGGCTCCCACCGGGAGTTGAACCCGGGACCGCTTTCACCAAACGCAAACGCTCTGTCCACTTGACTATCCGGGAGCCCATCGTCGCTGTTAAATAGGCTGCTCTAATACTACGAAGGAGATCTAGAACAAGTTGCTTTGAAAACTCACTTTTTCTGTTAACAAACCACGGAAGCAACTGATTCGACTCGTGGTGCATCCTGCAGCACTCGGGAGGACATATTTCAGGGTGCATAGGTATGTACATACATGAAGGAATGGGAGTGGATACTAATTAAATTTACTGCGCCTTCAGCCTACTGACATACAATTGATTCTGTTTTCTATTGACGATGAATTACAACCAAATAAATGACTATATAGCCCAATTTATATTTAATTGTAATTAATTCTACAGATGCGGCCGAGATTTTATTTGGACATTGACCTTAATAAAAACAGAATTGACTATGATTCCTATTCGTTTTCTACTATGCTATTTACCATAAATTGCGAAACTATTATCCTTGTAAAATCATTGAAAAAATTTCACTTCTATAAAAAAGCAAAAATGTTATAAAATATTTTGCTTTGTTCGCTTCTGAATTACTGGGTACGAGTACATACGTAGATATTCGTTTGCTAAACTTGGGAAAGACCATTAAATATTTAGTGTACCGAAAACTCATTGTTTTTGACACTCGTCAGCGATAGCACACAATACGATTCAATACAAAAATATTTATTGAAGTCTAGTGTATAATATTTATGTAATGTATATTAGTCTCTGAGAGAATGTAGCTCCGCGAGCACAAGTATTATTGCGACAAATAGATTCTTGCTGATTATACGAGGCAAGAGTAAAATTACACCTGCTTTCATTAAGTGAGAGAAGGGCCTTAGTTTGTATATTTCGGATCTTTTATTTTAAATTTGTGAATGTATTCCTTTTAAATATGTCTTCACCTCTGTTGCTAGATTAAGTACTTCTTCGGTGAATTCGCGTGTTGATTTTTATATATACATACATTCAAAAGTCCTAATTGGAAATATGTTGGAAATTGCATTGGATTTATTGCAAAACTTGGCTGGGACTAAGAAAGAAAAAGTATTGATGATGAAAAAAATGGAATTTTCACGAATACCAGAAATGATAGCGGCTTTCCTAAGTTACCAGTTTTCCTTTAGCTTGCTGATAGCTTTTTGTGAAATTGCTCGAATAAAATAAGTTACGAAAAAATAGAACTTTTAGATATTTACGAGAAAGACCATGTTGACATTTTCCATGGTTTTCGCTATCGGAAAGAATTATCATTACTGCTAGAGCGAGATCACTATGGAACGTCAAAAATGAATGAGTGCAAAAAATTCATTAAAAATGTGATCATTTCCAGATATTTACCTCGTAATTTTGGGGTGCCCCGTTCCAATTCGAACTAGATCGGCGTGAAGATATAAGATTGAAAAATCACTTTTATTCGTGCTCGGGCTCGCCAATTCCTCATAAATTATTTCCGCTCCGAATGAATTCTAGGAACCCTCAATCTTGTCACCTTATTATTAAATACACGGCATGCATTAAATCCAATACTTGCGCAGACATTGGTAGAAAAACTCGGGGCTAGGGATCAAAAGTACAATTTGCTCCTGTCATCTCAAGTTACAGAGGTGACGGATTGGAATAGGAATTGTTCTGACACTCAGCAGAAAGAGCAGACATTTTCCGTTTGATACGAGTGCCGAGAGGTCCACAAAAAATGATTCCAATGTAGGAATTCTCTGGAGCAATTTCGGGCTCGCGGAAGGGTGACGGGTCATTATATTTCGAAAGGCGCTGATTTTGACGACAATTTTTTTCCATTAGGATTGTTTTTCCAAGGTTTCCGTAGCGTTGTACTTCCATTTTAGCGCTACACAAACCGTTGTGTTTGCAAGTTTTCTGATTGGCAGCTAAGATTTTCCCTGCCCTTCAGATTGAAGATTACTGCGTTCGAGACAGTTCCCAAGCTGCTCTGGGGTCCTGCAATATTTTTCGCACATAAAAATCCAATCCTAAATATAGATTAGCGTCACAAGTGGAACGAATATATAATTTCATACTTGCGATGAAAATTGTTAGTAAAAAATTCCGGCCGTGTAAAATTTCTCGGGGATTTATACTGTACCATTCATCAAAATATATCTCTCAATTTTTCATTGTTACTTATTTATCTAGGGTTAAAACGGACTGAATTTATTAAACGCAGCGAAAAGCGCAAATTTATTGCAATGGATGAGGGAGTCTACAAGCAAGATTACTACAGAAGGAAATATCCCGATTTGTAAGTAGGTACTCGTTTCATACTCGAGCATAAAACTAAATCCGCTACTAAAACTGACCCCATCGAAGTGAGTTCTGGGAATCTATCATTTGTCGATTTCGACAATCTATTATTTATTGGAATGAAGAGGAATATCTAAAACTTTACGAAAAAGAGATTTCGATAAACTTACCGTAGACATGGTTGAATTCGTAACAGAACTCTGATCGGCCTTAGAGACATGAATGGAAACTTAATTTGCCATAATATCATATTTTACGTTAGCCAAAATCTCCCGGCATACCTTGTGGATTGGAATGTTGTCATTTGTTACTTGACACAGGGTAGAGTGACGTATGTCTTTATTTTACTTCTATCTTAATCATGTCGATGATGTAAAAGTTTCTGAGGTACGAATGATAGAAAATTAAGGAATACATTTTGATTGTTTGTTAGTATACATTTGTTAGTACCTTGAATAAGCTAGAAATTTCAACTTTGAAACTACACAATCATGATTTTTTACACAGAAATATTAATGATCTTCAATGTAATTGTGAAAATCTGGATCAAGTCCCAGAGTATAAGTATTTAGGAGTGGTTATTGACCAAAATTTTAAATTCAAGGCACATATTGATAAAGTATTTAATAAGTTGAGGAGAGTTTTATATCAATTATACCATGTTAGTTATAGAGTGCCTGGCAATGTGTTGAAAATGTTATATGTTGCTTTTGTTGAGTCTATTATTAGGTATGGCTTAACTGTGTGGGGACTTGCTCGCAAGACTCACAAGAGAAACCTGTATTCAATGCAAAATAGAATAGTTAAATTAATATATAGAAATGTAAAAACCAGAGGTAATTCAAATGCAATTGTTTCTTTTGATGTAAAAACCATGTATATGTCTCTGGAATTACTTCCCATTGATGATTTACTGCAATACTTGCTTGTTGTGGATAACTATTACAATTTCAAGTTAAAATCACAGAAAATTAAATCTCACAATATGAACACAAGGAAAAAGTTTAATCTTGAAGTAGCAAGATTTTATAATCAATATGGTGCAAATTGATTAAATGTTGTAGTTCCAAAAATTTTTAATAATCTGCCTGACTATATGCATGGGATAAAAAATATTTCTGAAGTGAAAAGGAATATGAAGCAACTAGTTTACAATAAATAGGTGAACACATTTATACATATGGAGCACCCCCTGATGAGCTAGAATTAGCTCAGGGGGACTTGAATGTACCAATACATTGTTTTTATTTTATTTGGTTTTTTTGTAACCCATTTATCGGCAGTTGCGGTATTGGATTATAATTTTATTTACTTTGTAATACTTGATTTTCAATGTATTTATGTAAATCTATGTCAATAAATTCTTTCATTCAAAAAAAAAAAAAATTCCTCTTGATTAAAACGCAATTCTTTGGACAATTTTCTATTGGTCATCAATGTATTCTGGCTCAGAGAGGAAAGCGGAAGCGAAATATCTTACTCTTTATTCCTCTGACAAGTTGGCCTCATTCTCTTCCCCGTGCTTTCTGCTGCTAAAGTGGGGATGAGGTTCAAACCGGCTTTATGTGTAATACGGACAGTTAGTAGCAAATCTCTTTACGTGGGCTTTCGTGTGAAATTTTCTCATACTGTCTCCACATCACTATCCCTATGAAATCTTAATCCTCGTAACATAGATAAAATATCTTTACCTCCACTACTTTTTTCATTTTTATCTGTTTCGCCTTATTTATTTATTATAAAATATCACAGAAGCTAGTCGCTAGGACAGATGGCAATGATATCTTACACTACATTAAACAACTAACAAAAACAATGTAGTAGAGAAAGAAATATTGGAACACGGCTGTTAATGAATTAGAGGTTTAAAATCTCCGAAAGTCGTGTTTGTCGGCGTTCCTCCTCTTACTTCCCGGCAGTCGGATAAAGCAAGAACGGAAAGCTTCACTATAGGAGGAACGTCGGCAAAGACGGCTTTTGGAGATATTAAACCTCTAACACAAACAATGCTTCAATGTTCTAGGTATATAATTACAGAGCATTGGTATTCAACATCCCCGTCCATTAACCACATTGGCTTCAAACTACACAAATTTATAATTTAAACAGCTATAATTTAGAAAGTAACCTATAACAACTTCATACACCAGGTGTGTTTAACCTTTAACTCAAACAATTCCCCAGAAACGTAATGTATACAAATACAGAACATCTATACATTACATAATTTGACAACATTTCCTTATAATAGCGTTAACACCACTTTTCAACTTATAGTTTACGTTTAATTTCTCTGTTTCTCTGAAATGCACGAACGATATCAATTTATTCCTTCGTCACAAGTTCAAGCATCAATGGAGGGATTTCGTGTCATATGAAACGTTAGGAAGCAAAGCGGAGCCACACCACATCAGGCGGAACGCTTGTGCACAATGCAGTGCACAGATGCAATATAGACACGTTCACTATAGGAGTAATTTGGTTTGGACCAACTCTCGCAATTCCGCCACCCATTTTCACCCTCATGAAAGCTGGGATGAGGAAGCAAACATTTGATGACAGTTGATGACGTCAATTCACGCCTAAGCCTCCGACCATTTGCTGCGAGAAGAGGCAAGTCAGTACGTCGTCTACTGGGTGACCACAGTGTAATATATACTGCGCAAACGGCTTCAGGAAAGATATAAGTTATCGAACTCGTATTTTTAGAATTCTGAAATGTATCTTCTAAGGCGGCATCTGCTTGCGCTCGAATCTAAACTATAAAAGTTACTCGTTGAGCGTAGAAGAATTTGTAAATAAACGATGTTGATTAACTTTATTATTACGCTCGAAGCTGTTTCTTCAGCATAGTCCAAACTCGAGTCGTCCCTTGAGTGGAGAAGTAGAATGGAATAGTTCGATGGACTTAATTGAAGACGAGATTGTGACTCCTCCCTTTACAACTTACCCTTTTTCGTTAGCTCTTTCAAGACAGAGCCTTTATGATTGAAGCAAGAGAAGAAAAGAGGAAAATATCTGTAGGTTTACACAAAACCAACTTTAACTCTTAGAAACAGACGTTTCAGGCAAAATCTACGGGAAGAGGCGCATATAAAACATGGAAACCTTCTGTCAGTTACAATTGAAATATATAGAAAGAAACGATACTAAGGATATAGAATTAAAAAAAAACAATTAAAAAGAGAAAAGAAGACAAAACATACTTAATGAAATAAAAATAATACTTAGGAATAAATCTCCGCTGCAGGAAAACACCCACGAAATGGGAGGTGCGGAAAACACGCAAAATACACTAATAGTAAAAGGTAATTTTTAATTCGAAGAAGATTAATTTCTATAGCTTGGAAAGAAAAAAATAAAATAATAATAACAGAAAGTAAGAACAGAAAGCGTACAACGACTTGAAAATGTTACACAATATGAGGCGTTAACAGTTGAAAAATATGCCTAAGATACAGTAAGAAACAGAGGCTAAAAATATACTATATAAAACTGATGGTGAAGCTAATAAAAATTAGATTCATCAATATGGATCGTTAGTTGCATTTAAGAAGAAAACAAATCTACTTCAATATTTTTTCCTCGCATATCGAATAACAATAATCAGAGAAAGAGAAACAAATGATTTAGCCGGAGAGTGGAATGGACGTTATTAGATGATGAAAAATAAATGAAGTACCTGCTGTGGTACTCAATTTTGTTCTCCTCTTTTCCTTGAAACAAAGTTGGGTTAGCAGGATAAAATGGTCTAATTCCCTTGTTTGGGATTAGACAACTAACAGGTGTATATTCTTTTCTTGAATTTAATGCTATTTAACTTCCGCAGCGAGATTTTTTTTTAAGATCCTGTTGGAGAGATGGAGTGCAATCCGATTATGAGGGCGCCAAGCTGTATTTATCGCCACCCAAACCTGTTATTAAAAATTGATGCAGGGCAATCAAATTCTCCTCGCGTTGCGTACGCATTTAGCCCTTCTCGGCATCCATACTACATAATTATGGCTAAAGTCTTCCGATAAGACCTCCGAGAAAGTCCGCTTAAGGAAAGCAGTTACGAATCCTCGAAATGAGTGTTTCTCAAACGCCTCTGTCTCAAGGCCCCTATTCACACAAAAACTGCTCATGGCCACAAAAGGTTTTCGTCATGCTGGAAGTATGACTTATCTATCCTGTATTAGACTTCCGTCCCGTAGAATTTGTGCGGAAATACTATTTACCTGCCCAGAAAAATATCTGATAGTTGTACAAACATCAAAAACGATTGACTGGTTATGGAAATGAGTAAGTAATAAAAACTGATAGAACTGATTCTGCCATAGTACCCTCATGATTGGGATATTTTTAATTCATCTTCTAATTCAAGTTAGAGGGAAATACATCATTCAATATTTTTCCGGTCTTATAGTGTAAGGAGAGAAGAAATCAGTTAATTAATCTTGATTTGTCTCTTTTCCTGATGAAGAACTTGGAATAGTATGAAAATGACCGCAGTATAAAAGATTTTTACATATGTACACTCCTGGCCAAAATTAACGCAGCACCTCCCTAGCGATCCTTACGGCCGGTGCTGCGTTAATTTTGGCCAGGACTGTACCATACACATAGTTATTTCAATATACTTCCATTTTCAGTGTCCCACGAGATCATTGTTTCTCCAGTTAAATGTGTTTTAAACATGAACACTGGGGTATTATACTTACTCCTGCAGATCACTCAGTGAAGACGTCCCTACTTAATCTACATTCGACACTTGCAGATGGTCTGATATCAGCGTGTCCCGTGGACCACACATGGTTCAAGAGTCCGCGGAATGCACTTCAAGAAAAAAATTGTCAACTAGGGAATCCGGGAGCTTAGATCCGAAGGCCTCAACGGAGGGTCGCGCAGTTTTCCAGGCCCATTTTTCAACCGCTTTCGCTCACTCCCTCTTCCTGCGGGGCGCGGAGAATGAAAAAGGTAGCAGAGGTAAAAACGTCGACTCTAAGGATGATTTAAATAAGAGATGATCATCAGTTGTGCTTAGTTCAAAAAATCTGCCTCGTGTTCCCCTCCGCTTAGGGTTGGATATATTTCCGGCCATATCCTTTCTCGCTGTCCACTTACTACTTGTGAAAGAGAACGGCAGTTATAAATCTCCTTTAGTTTCCGCCCCTCGCCGCTGCCAACTTGTTGGCGCTGCAGTGCTAGAGGGAAAAGCGCGAGGATATGGGGAAGGCCAAAAGGTAAGCCTTAAAATAATTACCGCTTCGTATATCAAACCACCTGTGATTCCCTAAACTCATTACCCTCTCAAATACTCCAAATATGACTCGTTCATTTTGTTCTATTATGAAAGTGATTTATGAATAATTCATTAGGATTTGAGGGAGCGTTCGAAAATATCATTCTCGAAATGGCGTTTTTGCGGAATGGGTTCCATCGACTTCTCGACGAAATCCTTCGCTTACCTCCCCCACGCTCGTACAAAAGGTTCTCCTAAGTACGCGGCCACCCTTTCTGCTCCCCCATCGCTCGGCGTGGACATGAACGACCCCACGCTTACTCCACCAAAGAGACCCTAAGGGTACGGCCATAACCTTCGTTAAAGATGCGCATTTATTGCTCGGATCATAATTTATGCGGTCATGATCAATGTCTCGGAGTGAAATCCTCGGAAGGATCGAAATGGCCAGAGATATTAAATTATGGTCGATTAAGTGCCACTCGAAGACATTGATAATACTGCCTGATATTTGTGAAACCATTAGTTGGTGATAAAATCGCTCCATTAGCATATCCTTTGAACTTTTTCGTACCCAGTGCTCTGGGGATGATTTTCTGGAGGAATGGAATGTCGGTCAGATGCAAGTATTGTTTTTATTCATGAGTTGATCTTCATTCGCTTACTTTTACCTTCGGATGTCGAATCAAATTTTTAAGAGCCGGTGAGTTGTTCGGAATTATAAAATTCCCAAATAAAATCTTTTATCTAGTCTTGACGCGTAATAAGAGTTTCACGGTAATAAATGTTATTTACCTCTGAAACGGCGCAGAATTCCACACTGAATAATGAATCAACATCATCACATCTTTTGGTGTTTATATATATATTGGCTCCTAACATAAAATTTTCCATCAATGCAGATTTATAATGAAATTGGTTATTTCAGATAATGCTCCATATGCCCGCAGGATCAACGTTTTCGTAAAGATTATGCTTAATTATGAAACGATAATTAAGAGAATATGAACTATTGTTAATTAGGCCGACGGAAGAAGGAAGAATTATAAAAAAACGTAATAAAAACAAAATTGGAGTAATAATAAAAAATACCAGCTTTTACAAATAACATTGGATGACAGTGGACCTAAAAGCGAAAATAAGGTGCTTGTTTTCATTGAAAACGAATTTGTGAAAGTGGCGAAGTTGTTTTGGTGCCATTGATATTAGCAGGCAATTTTGATTTGTCTGATTTGCGGTTCTTTACTTAAATGATCATCCAAGATGTAGCTTTTCACGGTGTTAACTATCTATCAGAATTATCGAGAGACCTCAATACTGTGAAGGTTCTTTGCAGAACCATTATTCTATGAAGTTAATATACGTTATTCATCTACTTAAAAAGATATGCTGAAATGCATGATGATATGACTATATATATATGTAACTATGTCATATGATATGAGTAACACTTATCACTAATATCATAAATATAATAATGGTATTGCAGATTAATGAAAGATAGTTAAGTTAGAAATACTTTTAAATTAATTCTCTGCGAGCCTCCATAAGGCTTATTGCAGAGGGTGTGAAACACTCAACTACCTAAATAATTTACATAGTTACGCACCTTATACTTTACGTAAGATGATAGCAATATAGGCCATCTCTCCTCGCTATAATCTCGCGATAATTTTTTATACAATCTGGCTGCAAAATTAACGGTCGTTTAGAATAGGGATCATGCCATCGCTTATTTCGTCATGTAAATCACAGCTAAGGAATACCTCTAATAATTATTGTCTATACACAGTTATTTGCTTAACAAATTCTCACGGAGGGCTCCGATCATTTTGGACTCACTGCTATCGAACCTGTAGTCTTTTAACGAACCGCTTTATATTGTATGCGCGAAAATTTCTTTTGAGTAATTAAATCGTGCAGAATCGAGTCCAGCACCAAAGGAATTGAATAATTTACTTGTAATTATTTAATTCCTTTTATTTACTCCTTCTCTGTAATAAATTTTTAAATGCTAAAACGATTAAGAATTTCAACATTGGAAAAATGTATGAACCAACAATTTTAGGCATAAGAACTCCATTTTTAATATACACACGTAATGCACCCATGCATGAATAATAATTTTAAATCTAATTTCGTCTACATAACGGTATATCGGTGTCATTCATACAGTCCTTCTCAAGGAAACAAAGGGAGCTTCTCCGTGGGGGTGAGAGAGGAAAGAGGAAGACTCTTCCTTGAAGCGGTCACAAATTTCAATCCTAAAATTCGAGGCATCTTTTGGTGTATATATATGAGATGGAAAATTGCTTGAAAATGTCATTCTTAGCTGTGGACTTAGATATAAGGAAAATTTCGTCGATGAAGGAATATGGATGGGGTACTTCACGGAACGATGATATCGCGGATCGGAATGGATGACAATCTTTCTACAGAAAATGTTATGGTTACTAAGGAAAACATGTTGATTCTCTTCAGCTACAAGGTATACATCTGCAAAAAAATTAAGATAATGTCGTAAACAGGCTCAGAGGTGATGTGCACTGATCCTGGGATGTAGGCTTTTTAAAATACTGAGAAAATGCTTCAATTAAAATATTTTGAAAACAATTTAAGCCATTTTAAGATAAAATAATGCAGATTAGTAGGTGCCCAGAAAATTATTTCTGAATGGTTCAATGAGAGAGAAGGTAAATTAGGTCAACCATTCGAAAAGTTCCGATTTTTGTGGCAGTTTGCAAGTTTCGTTTACCTTACCTACTGCGTTTGGTGTTATGTGAACTTACATCTAAAATGTTCATTTGTTTCCAAAATTTACAAGCCATTAAGCATAAACCTATCATTGTTTAAATTGCTCCGTCCCATTATCACTGTAAATGTATTTTGCTTCACAAATTATTGGCATGAAATAGTACAGAGGATAGGATATAATCATGTATATAAGAAAATACATTCAATGCTCATACATTCATGCATTCAATTTATCCATGTATCCCAGTTTATTTCATGTAAAAGGTCAAACAATTCACATATTTAAATTTTTCACCTCCAAGATATCATAAAGGTCTTCCTTATCTTTAAACCAAGAAGTTTTGAGGAAGAATAGGCGAGGCGTGGAAACCAGCATTAAGACTCTGCGGCAATAGATTCTCCTGAAAATAGGAAATACTTCCCAAGAAGAGAAGTTGTCTCATATTATTTAAGAGTAATTGTGGGTAATCAGTGTGAGGTCAGTATTTCTTGTGCTGTATCTGAAAATGGCTGATGGACTAAACGGGCCATTCATTAAAAAAATATAGAGGAAATTACGAAGCCTAAATGTCAATTATTCAATGGTTTTCCCCGAAGTCAGGGTAACTCAGATTGATTACGTCTGATTTAGCAGTTTAACTAAATGTAATTTCCGTAAAAATATAGCCATAGCTCAACGGCTGTAAGAAATGCCGGAAATATCTTAAGAAAAAGATTCAGAATTTCGTATACAACGCAGTTTCACCAAGTAACGGCTTCTTCAAACAATTTGACTATAAGAGAATTACTCAGAGAACTAGGACCAAAGAAAGCTGCATCCATTGCGAAGGAAATTGATTCCAATCATTGGGAAGGGGTAATCTGAAGATTATTGACATTCTGGGCAGGCAGTCGTTTAGAATTAGTTCCCCTTAATGGATAAAAGAAAGTTTAACTAAATATTGTGACAGGGTGTAAGCGTTAAAATTACCTAAGCTACGCGTTTAATGTTATCATTGAGAATATTCAAGGGATACGAGAAGAGCCCACAAATACTGTGGACGGTCTCCAAGACTGCCCATGTCTCGGACCGTCTCTGCTTTCAGGAGTAGAATTAAACATATATGAACCATAGAAAGATCACCCCCGTAGAAATTTAAGATTCGAAAAATTCTAATTCCAATATTACGTTCTCAATATTTACATTAATATTTTTAGGCTTTTTTGGCTATTTCTTCTAACCAATGATTAACCAATGTACTATACCAGTGTTTCTTTACCTTCATGACCTTGCTGTTTCAGCTTCAAATTAGCACTTTTTCTAGTTGTAATAAAAAAATTACGGATATTTAATTTGAAAATGAATGGTAGAATAATTCTCAAAGATTATTTTCGCAGAAAATTTTCAAAATAAACTACTATAAAGAAAATTAATAAAACTTCAGATTACACTAGTCCCACCTAATTATAGCAAATGGACGTAAAGAACACTTCATTATTCATTGCAATACTATAAGAATATTTTCTTGAGATAACTCTTTGCAATTAGTTTACGATGTAGACTCATAGTGTCCAATTCGTTAATATTTTTTTAAGATTTTCCAACAATATAAATTATGAATAACCTTTATAAAAGAACTAACGACTAAATGTGCCAAATTAAATGCATATAAAGTAGGATATTTCAGGGAAATCTCTCTGCAAGAAATGGTTTTCAAAAAGGGATATGTAAATCAAAGGAGCCCACCGATATATTCAAGTGCTTAGGCCTATATTTGCGTAGAAATCCACTGTAAATTTTACTTTAATCCTAAATGAAATCCAAAATGAAAAGTTTGCTGATAGAAATCATTGCGTTCTTATATGGCTGTGGCAAGTACAAGGGGTCTAAAAATTTAACGAAGGAAGTTAGTGAATTACTCTCAGGTGGCGAATTCTTTTGAGTTTCATTGTCGCTTTAAAATTCCCTGGAGTTAAATTAATTGGCTGTAAAACTTAAACTCCTCAGTCGCAACGGTCATTGACTCCAGTCTTCAGTCTTCATTTATTTTACAAAATCCTTTTCAGAGCTTATTGCCCAAAAAGGGAAGAATACTAAATAGTAATGCAAATGTTTGCTTCATCTCATTGTATAGAAGTTCAAAAGTGGTAGCAATTGCTAACGCAGGGCATTAAATACCTAATGCAAGCCTGTTTCCGATGAGGTGTTAAATCAAAAGGTTCACGATAATCCATTTTGCTTAATGTTTTGGCAAACCTTTCGCTCGTAAGTTTCAAATATTTAACTCCCTCGAAATTTGGATTCTGCGAAAGTGTGACTAATGCTTGGTTTCCTCAGAGTTATGAAACAGTTACGAGAGGATGAAGAAAAGATACTACTTGACTACTTGAGTTAACCTGCTCGCAGGTTACTTAACACTGTACATTTATTCTGAATTATAGAATTTGAGATGATCTTTTACATAAGTGTATTTGAAATTTGATTATCATAGTGGATGTATTTGGTGACGAAAACGTACAGCCAGGAAATTACATAACTTCTTAGAACCAGAGTTTATTCCTTGCTAATTGACCCTTTTTCAAAAACGATAAATGGAAACATAAAATCTGATATCAATGCAATTTCTACGAATTTCAACTCTCAGACTCAAAAAAATTTTTGTCCCGCGCCCATCCCAGGCTTTCCTATTTCAGCCCACTGTGCGTTTCGTGATAGAGAAAGTATTACTCAACCATGAAATTTGGAACTCAGCGATAGAGTTTAGCAAAAAATTAAACTTTCTTTACTGAAGATGAATTAAAATTTTACTTTGTGAATGAAATTTCAAATATTAAATGTTTTTGTTCTTTAAATAGGTAAACATGGAAAACATTGCTGTTAAAAGGATTCCTGTTAGTGGATACGGTATTGCTTTAGAATCTTACTTTAGAATTTAATACCAATAGCACTATTTTTGTAGAGGATCCAATTTTTTTTTACCGGCCATGGTGGCCGAGTGGTTAGCGTGCTTTCACGGTATCGCTCTAACCCCACGGTCCTGGGTTCGAATCGGATTTTTCTGATTTGGGAATGTCTTGTGTGATTGTTGTTGTTATTACCTACCACTGTAAAAGTCCTGAAAATGGATGTTTTTGGGGTATATGAAATAAATAAATTTTGCGAAATGATGTGGAGTCTATCATTATTCTGATAAGCTGGTAATCCTTAATGACTCCGGCATTTACAGTTATAAAAAACAAAACTTCCAGACAAGTAGTCTTATGGATAGATGCAATAAGAGACTTACTTATCTCGATTTCACTCACACTCACTCAAACAAGGCTTTGTTAATATAATTATTATTACTTCTATGCAGTTTTTGAAGTACTTTCCAAAGAGATGGCTGCAAAACGATATGCATAAGAAAATCTTAGATAGATTAATAAATCGTGATTTTATTTTTCCGTATATGCTCCTAGATTCGAAGCCAGGGTTTAAATCCATTAAAGTTGAAATTTGACATCTAATAAATAATTGGGAAACCCAAAATTTTTTTTAACTGCTTTTCTTATCCGATAAGTATGGATCCCATTGTGGATTACACGAATTTCCTCAATTCTTAGAAAACATCCACGAAAGTGGTTGATTTTGCAGCAAGATCTAAATGGACGAAAAAGCGGTACTCCGTTGTAGCCGCAAACGGGATTACGCTGCCTCCTCTAGCGTACTACTCTACTTGTTTACCGCCCGTAACCGACCCTGCTCGCAGTGCGACAAACTTTGCTCGGAAATCGCGGATCTTACTTCTCGAACCACGGTTTCACCACGCCGCTGTTACTCCATAACACCATGCACACATGTTTCTTGGTACTACGGACTACGTCGCTACCTTTTTTTGTCCCACACTGCGTAATAACCTTAATTTCTCCACTTACTCAAGACCTAATAGTACTCTTTGTTTCCCGGGGATAAACCGGCGGAAATTAATTGTTTCCTTTGCAAGCAAATTCCCTTCGGAGGGATTTGGGAATTGCTGCTCGCTGGAAAAAGCAGCCCCTTGCGTCTTCGCTCAACTTAATGGAGGTGAATTTGCAGAATAGCTTTCGCTTACATTCTCATCTGTCCTGTAGCGGATCCCATTCAGGAGATTTTATCATCTTCTATACACTAATTTGTAACCCTAAACTCTCCCACAACTCGCGCAACTGATCCGCTCTTGATCTATTATAACTTAAATCGGAGATTAACCCTGACTTCGTAGATCCCGAAATGGCTGTAATACCCGTCATGACGTCAGGGATACAATCTTCTGAAGCATGCATCATCTACGAATTCCGCTCGATAGAATTTTATCTCCGAAAGGCTCCGTATACGTTCTCTTTGGAAAGTGAAAGAATTTCTTGATTCTAGGTTGGTTTTCATTCCTCTTAGATCCCCAATCGTTCTGAAGCTATTTCATATAGCTCCCGAAAGGTATAGCCGGCTAGCGGCATTCATACGTGGTATTCGTATTTCTTCGGGTCCAGTTTTCCCGCATACTTCTCTTTATAAAGATGGTATTTTCCAATTAGAGGTCTCCTTGTCCTGTCTGAGTTCCCACATCCGCACTCTCATTGAATCCACTGTCCTAAAACCTAACTATGATTAAAACGACCCACTCGGTGCCACTGTCGTGCGTAATTTAATATGTTTCATACCAGTTGCATTTGCAGTTTTCATTTGTGAAGAGTATTTACTATGAATTCCTGTGAGATATAGAGGGTTTCTTTCAGTGAGCCGAGTGCAACGTAATCAAGTCCAAGACGATTAGGAATTGTAAGAAAATCGTGATATTGAAACAACTCATGAAATTATTGTAATTTTTATGGATGAAACACTGTCCGCAAAGCGACGGGTGAATTTTAATGACCAAAGTGGTACATGATGCTAAATTCCTGTCTGCAATACAGTAATAACATTGTGCAAGATCTAGAAATCATGCGTGAAAGCAACCTTGTCAAAATTATAATGAGCAATATTTTTCCATTAAAAAAATTCCTCAAAATGTATGGTACTGATTATTATAAAACTACAGTAAACCTTTAGGATCTTAATTGACAATCATTTTGTAATGAAGAGTTCTAGTACGACAATCTATTAAAATTCATGTCATTATTAATTAATACATTTGGGAATGAATATGAAAGAAAATGAAAAATAATTATAATAAAATCAATTATATGCACGTAAAAAAACTATAGTCATAGAAGTAATGTAAAAATATCAAATTATTAAGTGAACGTGAATTTCATTAAGTGAATATAACAATTGAAGTAAGACTAAGACCATAAATATATTAATATTATTCAAGGAAATGGTTAAAGGTACTTTGCACATAAGGGCGTGCACCCAGGAAAAACCCCAAGGAAAAACGGACTTGAAAAAAGTCTGACAGGCCCGGGAATCGAACCCGGGATCTTTGCCCTTGCGCACAAAGTTCCCTAAAACTGCTTAAAATGTACTGGCCGGGTAGCCTAGATGGTTAAGTCAGCCTCCCGGATAGAGGAAGATCCCAGGTTCGATCCCCGGCCCTGTCAGACCATTTTCAAGTCTGTTTTTCCTAGGGAAAATTCTTCATCCTAAAGTAAATCTGAAAGATAACTTTCCCCATTCTGAGCCAAACGAAAAATGAAAATAATAGAAAACAAAAATTCAATACGTTAAATTTTTTACTGATTTACGATCCTTTTTCAATTTACTTCTGTTGAAAGGTATGAAAGTAGACCATATGGTCTGGTACCGACACATAGTATGAGAGCGCATGTGCTCCGAAGGATTTTCGATTCCGCTTATTTGAGAAATACATATAACCTGCACCAATAGTTTGCAGTTGGTCTTCCTTTGGTTTCGTGGAAAATAGATATTCTCTTCGCTAAATTTTCAAGATGGCTTTATGCTCCACTCTCCTGATTATTTAATCTTTCGTTAGACAAATACTATTACGTGCTATCGAAATATATGTTCCATAAGACTGTGCTTTATAAATACTTTTACTCCGAAAAGGGAGCAATCAGTCAGAGCCAGCACGGATTCCGTAAAGGTAGGTCTTGTGAGACCTAGTGAGCGCTTTATATGAATGACGTATCTAAAGCAGCAGACAGCGGTGTTAGACCAGACGCAGTTTTCCTAGATTTCAGGAAAGCTTTCGAGACAGATCCTCACGAAAAGCTTATCCAAAAGCTGAGTGCCTACGTGATCGAAGCAAAAGTTATCAGATGGACCAAATCTTTTCTAGAAAACAGATCTCAGTGAGTTGCGTTAAACGGAATTTTATCCGACGAAATAAGTATCTCATCAGGAGTTCCACAGGGAAGTGTTCTTGGTCCAATTTTATTTCTAATTTACATTAATGACCTCGTAAATAACGTAAAGAGTAATGTTAGATTATTTTCCGATGATACCCTGATATACAGAGAGATTTTGTCAGAAAACGATTGTAATATACTTAAAAACGAACTGCACGTAATATCAGGATTGAGTAAAGATTGGTAGCTTGATGTAAATATAAATAAATGTGTTGCCATGAGTTTTACGCGCTCCACAAACATAATTCCCACGCAGTACCATATCTCAGGGCATCCATTGGAGTTTTTGTGGTGCAAAAAAATACCTAGGAGTCACGTTTAGCAGTAACTTATCTTTTAAAGAACATATGCGATAGGAAAAGCGAATAGAATGCAAAGATTAACTGGTAGAACGTTGAGAGGATGATTATCGAGAGTCAAAAAATAGCTTACTTTTATCTTATTCGTCCGAGTCTAGAATACTGCTGTGCGGTTTGGGACCCACACAAAGTAGGTTTAGTCTCAGATTTAGAGATGGCCCAGAGTAGAGATGGCCCAGAGTAGAGCAGCCCGATTCGTTTACGGGGATTTCAGGTTCGACAGCAGCTTTGCGGCAATGATAGAGTCCCTCGGTTTGAATTCACTCAAGGTGAGAGGATCTGAATATCGTAACTTTTCGAAAAGATCATTCGTTCAGAATTTATAGACGATGTGAGTGAAATATTAGTGCCAGTAAGGAGCGAACGCAATCTCCGAGAGGCATCGACGAAGCGTTATAGGGAAGTGATCACGAGGACGGATAATTTCTTTTAGTCGTTTTCCCCCAGGTTATTAGAGATGCTAATAGAGGGGATTGAATAGTGGTGGTGTATTACACCCCCTGCCATACGCCTTGGTAGCTAGCAGGGTCTAAAACTCTAAATCCTCATGTTTCTCGTTCGTAGACCATGTTGATACTACGGAATGAAGTAGATAGATATTGAGATTCATTGTGGAAGTTGATTTAAAAAAAAAGTTGGAGAAGTTGAATATTTCTTCGAGATTCAAGGAAGCGTGAGAGATGAAAATAAGATGCTAAAGAAAATTTACAGATTAGGAAATAAAACATAATTTATATTCAATTTATATATGAAATATAAAAAAAATCTACTTTATTTTCGTAGAATGTCCATTATTTTAAATTATTATGATATTTTATTCTTTGATAACAGGTTTACAAGATTATAGTGTGCTTCTACTTCGATGAGTATGACGCAATTCTCACCTAATGAATGCGGCTGCCATGTTTCCAGACTTATTCGAGAATGAAAAGGAAGATGGTTTTATACAGATTAAAACGGAACAATGAATGTTCTGAAGTAAAATTACTTATGGGAATTTCCTTGTGTTTCGAGGGAAACTAACGGGAATGAAGTGAGAGACTGCCAAGGATTGTGCACGGCGTCTGGCAATATTGCAATGAAACTTCTCCCTAAATGGAAGCCTAGAATCGAAGAATGAACAACAACGTTGACTTTTTTCCTTTCCATCAACAGTAATTCAATAGAATTGATATCAAAACTGTCCAATGATATCAAAAAACGGTAATGAATTAATCACAATTTATTTTAGAGGTGATAAGACTGGCCTGTCTACTTTAAAAATTGTAGCAAAAATCAGCGCTTTTCTCTTGAAGTAGTAAGCATTGAACATTCAGATATTTATGAAAACCAAAACTAAAAGACCTATTAGGGATAAGACCTCAAAACGTTACATTAAAATTAAATGATGACTCTATGAAGTCTCCCAATGTATCATTTACATATTAAATCAAACTCCACGGCTCAGCTAGCCGCAAGTATCTCGATGAAAACAAAATATATATGGTAAAAAAGTTATTTGAAGCTCATTTATGGATAAAAATGTGTAGAAAAAGTACATCTTTAAAATAAAACACAAAAATACCCAATATTTGAACTAGAGTATAACGCGGTACAGCAACAGATTACTCACAACATAACTTTGTACTGCTGTACTTTGGTTGGGAAGGATTGCGTAACCACTCGGCATAAAACTGCTTCTTCACTCCCATTTTGAAATGTCCTCTTAATGCGGCTCATTTCCAAATGAAAGCCAGTCAAAATGCGCCTCTTTCTATTTCCAGGCGCAGAATGAAATAGTCCTCAAACAAGATTATCGCTTAGATTTGAAATGGAAACAAGAGCTATCGAAACCTACATTATTTCAAGGATTTTTTCGACAGAGCTGCGTGAGGTAAGCAAGGTAAGCTGCGACCTGACAAAGGGTTCGAAATGTCGCATCAGCTGACCTCTAAATGACGTCAGGGCTACGGACGATTCAGCGGAGTTTAGCTAATGATCGTGCTGTGAAAGCTTCCTGAATGTGGACTAGAAGAACATAATCGTCGACAAATTCATTATTTACTGTGTTAGACATTAGTTCACGTTACTCATAGCTCAAACAATGTAGTTGGAGTGTTACTATTGCAGTATCTTCTTTCGTTGAACAACACTGTTAAATTTGTAAAGAATTCAACAATCCAACGAATACTCGGTGCATTGAGAGAAATTTCACCTCTCGACCATACATTTTTGGATTAAGTGACTTACGGTTAAATCGGTCGCTATGATGTCCAATATTGCAGTTTGTTATGCAATAGTGATTTGAGGGTTTACCAGAGAGTGCATCGATGAAATTTTAACGTGTTTCCTAATTTATTCTCCTTGTATCCTGCTTATGCTATAGAAATGGGAGGCTTCCTTCGAGGATAAACTGGAAGATTCCATAGACACGTGAGTAAATCTATCTCCTGAGCTGTTCCTATCCTTTTGTTGCATCCCCTTTGAGTGGGAAAAGAGGATCTATTTATTTTTAAATGGTTTAGACTCAACTTCTTGAAAATATAATAAACTCATCAGATTTCGATCAAAGATGAGCGTGGTTTTATACTGATAACTATAAAATTTTACTCGATAATAAATTTGCTCTTTCCGCTTCAAGATCCTTTCAAGTGATAGAAATCAGAGATAGATACATCGATCGTTTAGTGTTTGCATATTCTTCAACGTACTGATAGGCGGCATTCACGATCCCAATGTTTGGCGTAAATGAACAAATTCTACCATTATGTCAGTAAACTCGAAGTAAGAGTTATGCGATATTAAAACTTACTAATGTCTTTTCCTGTGCAATAATTTAAAAAACAAAATTCGTTTCATCGGAGTTCATTTGGTTGTATGAAAGCTTATTTAGGGAAACATCTTCAATCATGGTCCAAATGACTAATTTGATATTTTACATACCTCAAATTAAATTCTTAATGTTATAAATATTTGACGTTATAAAGTGGTATCTAGATGAATAATATACTAATAATATTATACTATTATATTAAATAATAATATACTAATATAATAATACTTTGAGGATGGATATTTGAGACACTATGATTTCGAGTTCTTCATCGTTAAAAATATATATTTCATACGCAAATAAGTACTTGAAAATGACGTTGTTAAATTAGTATCGACGAATTTGATGGTAGAATATGATTGATCGAATTTCGCGGACGTATTAATATATGTGAGTCTATGTACACTCCTGGCCAAAATTAACGCACCACCGGTCGTTAGGATTGCTAGGGAGGTGGTGCGTTAATTTTGGCCAGGAGTGTACTTACTTTCAATAGTTTCACCCAAAAAGAAGCTCCTCTGGATCTCAATCTTGGAAATATTCCCTCCCATTCCAGTGAAACCAAGGACTGTGTCCTCTGAAATACTACTTCCTAGGAAATAAAAACAAAATTTTTACCGAAAAATTTGTAAACAGCGTTGACTCAATTATTAATTTATACTTTAAATTTATTTCTGGAAGGTAAAAGTCGTTAATTCTTCCTTCAAGGGACAGCTACTATTTATGGAATTACAAAATACAAAAACACAATGTATAAATTGATCATTTGTTTACCAATCTTGTGCTAATCAGCTGAGGGTCACGTAACGTATTGTTGACAGAATCGTGGTCATGAATAGTCCAGCAATGCATGATGACAGTGACGAGATATATAACTATTCTCATTATGGAAAAGTTCGTGAAAATATTCTAATTGATGGTATCATAGGTTTTGAGAAAGTGGATCAATAACAAGTTTCTTACAGTATAATTTCTAAATAAAAGAAAAAAGGTTTCGTCTTCCGATTGATTAAGATGGATTTTCCTCGATAGTAACAAAATACAAGATGGCTTCCTTTATATTTATACTTCCCAGACAATGTTTGTAATATTTTTTTAATTATCATTTGAAAAACGTGTCATTAAAACTCACATTATAATTTAAGATGTAATTTTTTATGGAAAGTTTATACATGTGATTTTTTATAAATACTTTTCCACAAATTTAAGAGTTTTTACTTTGGATAACAATTTTTACAGCCAATCATATAGCAGCATTTCCGTCTTAACATTCCGTTAACTGTCTGACGATGTTTGAATTAGAGTGCGAAGATGATGGGCTTGTTTACGATAATTTCTAGCGATTGTGACAGAGGTTATTTTATAAGCGAATTTCAAAATATTCTTGGTTCTTGTGATACATTCTTTGTATTATTGGTGACAGTGAAAAGAAAAACTTGAAAATAATAAAAGAAGAAAACGATGCTTTGGGTATCTTTGGAGATTGAGTTGGCCGCCCAATTTGAAGACGAAGAACTGTGAGTAATTTGTGTTTATATTAGTATCAGAATATTATATCACCACTAAGTATTTTCTTGTTTAATTATATTTTTATTGATTAGAAAGAAGCATCGTTCAATTCGTTTTAAAATACTCAATTTAGGTACTTTAAATACGGTACGTGGTGGAATGAAATAAATTTTTCTACCATTTCTTCAACTAATTGAACTAATTGATTTCATGTACAACCAAATACTTTCTCGTAATTGTTTTGTATTCATCAATTTCCATCTTTCTTATACTCGGTAGCAACGATGCCAGTAACTATTTTAAATGCTTATCTTTAAAAGTTAAACAGTTAAACTCGTTCTAAGATCAAAGGCATTAGTTAATTGGTTAATTAAATTCAATGATAGAAAGGGATTTTAGTTAATGATAAGGTTCTGGGGGTTGGATTGTGTTGGTTGGTAAGGTTCTGGGGGCTTTACAGCTAACCCCCAGAAAATTATCATTAACCGAAAGTTTTACTGAAAAATTAGTCCTTGGATATTTCTGTCATACGACATGAAGGTAGTTGCTTGGTAGTGCATGACGGTCAGTTAACGCATACATTGAGTTAAAACTTGACCTATCAAAATATTTTTACTTCGAATGTAAAATAAATTTATAGAACCATTTAATATAATTTCCTTCTTAAATATTATTTATTAATTTTTTGCCGATTGTGGTGGTTTAACTGAGATATATTTAAAATTAGTCATGTATACGTAACTGTTGATAATTTATTTAGCGTATCATTCATTAGCAAGCTTAAAGTTTTAGTGAAAGGTTAAACAAGAAGTGAAAAATAGGGACTTTGCTGGGTCTCGAACGCAGTTCTCCCACTTAAAGACTATCATTTTATTATCATTTATCAACAACAGTGATGGGACGTCAGTTCTATGATCATAATTTGACATACATGATTCTTCGATTGTTTTTCGATTGTGGGTATGAAGACAAAGTACCTTAGTAATGGATGTATTGATGTATGCAATATTTTGTTTCGATGGAATTTAAGTCACTCTTGACTGATATTCATAGTTGCATTTAATATCAACCATAAAATACCAACCAGAGATTCAAAGCCGAACTAGTATAGATTATAGCTCTTATATAAAGATTTCGAATGTGTGGGATATTTGTGAAGTATACTTATAATTCAGATAAATTTATGTTACGTATATTAAACTTCAATAAAATATGATTCAAATTTTGTTTAATTTGAAATAATTTAATAAAAATGTGTTTTTTAACAAACCTTTTAGATGTAAGGTAGTATGATGCAAATATAAAAAGTCAATATCCTTATATATAATTTCCAAAGAGCCCGTCTGTCCGTCCGTCCGTCCCCCCTTTATTTCAGAAACGGTTTAGCTAAGAGATTCGAAACAAACTGCATTGTGTTTCTACGAGTTAGAAACCCCTAGGAAAACTATTTCCTTTACTAAGAAAGCCCGGGTTCGAACCCAGGAGTCTATAATACGGTTCCACAAGTAATGCACGTAACCTCCATTTTTATCGGTTGCAGGGCTTATTTCTTATGCAAAGTTAAAATAGAAAGAAACGTTGTTAAAGTCGGGAATACCATCAAAAGAAGGTAAATTAAATACATTTTCTTATTTTAGTCGTAAAATAACGATTTCGATTATAAATTGCCAGTATTTTGATAGAATAGAAGAAATTTTCCAGTCCTTCAGAAAGGTATACTTGAAAAATACAGGTACTGCCATCTAGCGGCGAATTTCGAAAAGAAAGGGTGGGCGCGTTAACTGCAGTTTTACCAATTAAGTGAACGTCTTTAATTATGATATTTGTTCACTTTGAGGTGTTGAAATAAAAGTGCTGAAGTAACTGAATATTGAATATTTCACACCTGGCAGAAAAGTTACGGCGTAAATATGTATAATTATTTGTAGAATGAAAATAATTAAAAATATATCAGTACGATAATAATTGTAACTTATTGTCACTATTAATTACATAGCATGGAATTATGTACAAGTTAAAACTGATTTTCCAAACTTTGGTCCGGTATTATAACATATATTTAGAGTCGAACTTGACTGAAATCTTCACTTAAACTCTAACAAAACGTATTATAGTCGATATTTAAGCCTTCATTGATATTTAACTTTTAAAAGTAACTTTAACTGCAATGCATCATGGATGTAAACAAACTATATGGTGGAAATTTCTATAGCTAGCCTCTCGCCTCAGTTGGTTTATCGCTGAAAATAAGTTTATTTAGTGGTATTTTAGGTTGAAAATCCTCAAAATATTCTAAATTGGTCTGTTTCCTATGCACAGATATTTCACGTGAAATTGCCTTTTTCTCTTTGTAAATCATAGCACATACGTTCGGTACTGTGAAGTATTTTTTATGATTAAGATACTTTATAGGTGTTACATTTAGTTATAAATTGGAAGTGAAATGATTTTATCAAGTTTATTAAAATTACTTATTTAATTTTTGCAATTATTAATGATAAAGTATAAGTAGAACTCAGTTTCTACGTCAACATAGACGAATATGACAGGGTTAATAACATATATATGAGTACCTTATTAACCCTGTCCGACGCATTATCACTTGAAATTAAACTGGACACTACATTAACCTAATATATTATTGTCAGAATATTAATGTAAACCAACAGCTTTGAAGACATTCTTTAGAAATAATAGAATTGCGAACATTATGAATAATTAGCATCACGACCAGTATAGCTCAGTGATATTTTACTTCAAAGTTCACTTAACCCAAAGCATTTATTCTGTAATGAATTTAGACCAAAAATCATAGCACTACTACCTGTTTCCAAGGCACATATAAGCGTTAGAGATTTTCCAAAATGACCCTAGATATGAGCACAGGAGATTTAAACTCCAGTGGATTTAAATATCGTCTCAAAAGTTTTGTACGGCATTGGTAGAATGGGAGAAATGAGAGACAAGTAGTGTTGGAATCGATCGGTAAAGGTTTGATTGGGACCAAGTTGGGCCTGTAAAGCTTCTTGACTGTCTACAATCGTATAAGAGCCATTTAAACCGTAGAATTAATAATATTAAATGTATACAAATGAAATACCTACAAGTTTATTTATACTTATTTACTATCCAGGCATCATGAATTCCGTTCTCAATCCATTTTCCTAGATAAAACCTTTAATGCAAACCAATATACAAACAATAAAGTCATCAACCTAAAGGCTAAGAGGGTCCTCTACCCGTCCAGCATTAGCTGCTAAGATCTTTGGAGAGTATAACTTCATTTATGTTTGCTTATTGTCCTCGTTGAATTTCAACGGGCACTACCGCTAGTTTATTTTAATTCTTATATCAGAGTATAGTAAAAAATACTATTATTAATCTGATGATATTCATAGTTAATTTATTAAGTATTTATTTGAAATAATTTATGTAACAAAAACACCAAAAATAAAAACACAGCACACTTGTATTTTTGGTGTTTTTGAAAAATGAAGTTCCACCAAGTAACACTCGAATTGATTTCTTTAATTTATGTAAATTTAAATAAGTATATATATTCAATTAACATGCCATATACTATTTAACACTATTGTATTTAATTTCTAAAATTACCGATTATTTTGCCCGGTAGCAACTAGAATGAGGCATCCCAATATCTGGCCAATCAGGGATACGCGTTCACAGTGAAAAGAAATCTGAAGTCTGATGTTTTATGCTTATTCAACAATGTAGTATGCCCTTGTATTATGAATCTACCATGGATTTTACCTGTGTTTATCCATATAAATCAGCAAATTCTAAAAAAGAACAGAATATTTTATATTTATCAAAAAAGCATTCAACACATAATACCCAATCATCTACCTGGAAAAGTGATTACAGAACGATTAACTGTGAAGAAACTTTTGTATATGGCCATATACCTAAGGGAAAGTAAGATTTTTGTAGGATACCAACTTTTCTTTGGGACTCAAATATACACGCACCTGATTGAGGCAATGTCGAAATGAACGATATATTAGAATGATATTACTATAAATTTTCTCATTTCTATACCATTGGAATGGAATCTCAATCTATCTTACTGTGACCATTTGCTGCTCTGAGTAGAGTCTTTTCCACATTAAAGAACCAGTAGAGGGTATTCTTCCCCGACGAACGTTCTACTGACCATGGCTATACTATATAGTTCATTCCCTGATTCAAATTTACAGTCATGTTATTTATGCTACCTTCACCGAGCTTCAGATTGTATTAGACACCACTTACTATCATCATCCATCTCTCTATTCTTCTAGAGCCGAATCTGATTTCTTTCTCTCTGTAAAGATTCACCTCGCATCCATATTAGAGATGGACCGACTCGTGAGGGTTCCGCTGTTCGTATTCTTTAGCGGCGAACGTTCAAGAGACTTTAGCTATACTTCCTCGTCCACCGAGAAGTATCCACTAAGCTGGACGACTGTCTCAAAATGCCAAGAGATTCACGTAAGTTGACCTCAATGGCACATTACTGCGAGTGTTGTATTCGATACCTGAGCATTCTGGGCGTGGGCGTAAGCTCAGGAGGAACATCGCGAAACGCTACTCGAGTGGAGATGCTCGAGTATCCTCATCACGAAAGAGGCTGCTCATGGAACTAGATCGTTTCCGGTCACTTGTTCTTCGTTATTTGCGAAGGGTCTTCATCTACAACTCCGTCTCGATTTCCTTACTTTGTGATCGGATTAGCACAACATCGAACGGAAAAAGTTCAAATTACTCAGTTTTATTCCTAATCCTAGGAAGCTATCTGGTAAAGAATGCATCGTAGAAGTGTTGCTGCATATGTCGCACTTTAAAACAGCGACATTGGTGGAAGTCCTCTGAGAGTATAGTGCAGGGCAATTTGAGTGAGGACTTGAGAAACTTAACAGTTTACATCGGTAAAGAGGTTTCATTCCCGCACTATTTCAATGCGATAGCTTGTAAGGGATTTCTTTTTGCCACGTAATCGAGATTAGCGTAGTACTGACTCCCGCGGGATAGAGGAAGCGTTTGAAACGCTTGCGTTCTTAGCGTTCACTCCGGTGTGTTCATTGTACGTAGGTACACGTGAATGAATAGACGAGTACACGTGGAAGAGAACTTCTTGAACTTCACTAATTTTCCATGACCTTCTTTTGATAACGATGCGACTAGTGTAGGCCTGAATAGGAGTTAGATGCAACAGTGTATTATTTATTTGCAGTATCAGGGTCAAGAATGTATATTTTATACGTTTTCGATGTTAGACTTTTGCAATATAGGCGAGTGGGATCTTAAGAGCGGGCCGATAGTTTCTCATTCATTTTTATCCTCAAAATGCCTCTCTAACGTTTGGATAAACAAATATTAAAGCAGTGGTTCAATTTTAGCATCGCAAAAAAGTTTAATAACTAAAATACATTAACGTAAGAGTAATATATTAATCCAAAATTAAAGGTCCTAAAATAAGACCTCGTTATCCCCATTTGAAACGCATAGTATAGAGTAAAGTGCTCTCTGGGATCGAATCAAGGACCATCAGGGAAACCTTGTGGATGTGTATGTGAAAAGTATGTATAATCTATTTTCCAATGCCGAATTTAAAGTTTCTAAGTTATCGGGTAGGGTTTCAAATAAATTTTTAAAATTGTAGCAATTTATAAATTTAGAGACGCCTGGTGTCGAAGCCAGTATCTTTTGGCAGGCGTGAATACATATTGTAAATTGGTAGGACTTGATCTTATTTATTTACCTATTCGGTAAATCAATCATAAATAATTTGAAATTCCCGCCGTACGTTTAACATAGTAAGACTGCCTGGTGTCAAACGCAGGACGTTTTGAAAGATGTGATACATATAACGCCCTTGACGAAATAAAACTTAATTCATTTAAAGTTTAAACTCGATATCATACCGGGAATATCTTAAAATAAGACTTCGTTATCCCCATTTGAAATGCAAAGAGTAATATAAATACCTCCCTGGTATCAAAACAAGTACCATCAGGGAAACATTAAGCAACGTATTTAAAATGCATTTATGATCTCTATTCACATGCCGAGTTTTAAGTTTATATTTTAACGGGAAGGGTTTCAAAAAATCTTAAAAATCGTAGCAATTTCTAATTTTAGAGACGCCTGGTGTTGAATCCATGGCCTTTTGGCAGATGTGAATACACATTATAACTAGGTAGGACTTGATCTTATTAAATGCAAAGTTTGAAGTCGATATCATACCGTAAAGGACCTAAAATCGGATTCCTTAATCCCCATTAGAAATGCATTGAGGAATGTAAATGACTCTCTAGGATCGAACCAAGGACCATCAGCGAAACTTTAAACAGCGCATATAATATTTATTTATGATCTTTATCCACATGCCGAGTGTAAAGTTTCTATGTTATCGGGAAGGGATTCAAAAAAATCATAAATATCATCGCAATGCATCTTAAATGGGAGAATATTTGCCCTTACCTAGCCTCGAACCTAGGATAATCCTCGGGGATGTATTTATGGTTTTTGACGGATATGCAGAACTTCCAGCGATCTCTCGATGCTCAACCCTCTGTTTTGTATGGAAGTGCCTCAAAATGTTTTCGAAAATCCCCGCAATGTATCTTTATGAGAAAAATATGGACTTTGGGGGCTTCTCGCATCGAACCCATGAAACTAAGGTTCCCAGTCGCAATTTTTCTGGTGGATACACGTTAAGGCCAGTACGTCTTAAAAATTTAAAGTTCGTTACACTTGTGGAACATGGTTAGAATTTTGATCCCCAGTGAATGAATGAATGAATGTAGAGGTATACCTGGAGAAATTTCTATATATAATAGATACTTACCTTATTCTTTTTTCGTAAACCCATAATCTCTTAGTTTTTAATTAATCGAACGAACGTTTCTCCTTCATGCTCATAAAAAAATAGCTTGAAATACCTTTGAATTGTGTGTAAGCACTGCATAATTAGTGGCTTTTTTTAATTCGTCGCTTTTAGTCATTCGTTTTTACTTTCTCCAAATACGTAGTATAGAGAAAACATTGTTTTCATGAAAAAAATCGACTTCGAGATTTCAACGGAAATACATATTTTGGGGTCCCTAGAACACGTTTTGATCATTTTCAGAATGATGTCTGTGTGTATGCGATTGTGGGCGCTCTAACGTAAAAACTATTAGTTTTATCAATACCAAACTTCATACGTAGCACTGTGGTGAGCGTTGTCAGAGTTGATTAGTTTTTGGAGTAAATCGGTTTACCGGAAGTCGAGCTTTATTCTACGAAGTGAATTTCTTTTTTTGCAAAATATCTCCATAAATATGATATTTAGGTCTATACTAATTTTTGTAAACGTTTTATAAAATGTAATTTACTATAACTTTTGTATGAAGCATATTTTTGTATCACTGATTGTTTAGGAGTTATTCGTGAAATACTGATAAACCGAAAGTTGCTGATTATGTACTTTGTGGGCCCTCTGGGCGCTGGGGCGAAAGGCCAATTTCATCGTTTCCCATCGACCATGTCCCGAAAAACATTATTGTATAATATAGTAATATTATAATATAATATACATATATATAATATATAATTGTAATGTTGTATATAATGTTTGTGACGTAAAAGATAATATGCTATAAATTAATCTCTTATCTTCCAGGTTTAGATTGAATATGTAGGTCGAAAATACAGTCGTAGATAAATATATCCGTATTATGTATGGAGAAAGTCATGTGCTGGCCACATCAGATTTTTTAATTTGGGATAGATCGTATGAATGAAGAATTGTATTTGTATTTATCATCTGGCAAGCAGGGAGATCTAGAAAAATACCGAAGGAAGGGTTGATTATGCTGATGTCATATAGGTATTAATCTTAATGGGACAAGAATTTTGGATGATGCAGGATTATTTAAGTGAAAAATATAATATATACATATATATCGTAGAGTGTAAGCTTTTTTTGAGCTCCTTACTTGCTTTGCAAAACTCATTAAGGGGTCAATCGCCCACATCGTCTTCTCCCTTGGATCAACAATTGGGTCAAATTTAGGCTCCAAAATGTGTTCCAAATTGACCTCTAGGGTACTTTCATAATACTATGGGCCAATCGCTGCTCGGGTATCGACTAGAGGACGCTGGATAATAAGATTCTTTCATTACTAATGAAAAATATTTAAATATTTTCAGTGATATACGATAACAGGTCCAAATCGTATAATCACATGGGATGAAACATTTATAGGGAACACGTATGTTTAAGCAAATATTTAAACAAATTGTGTATGCATCTCTTAATAATGTTTCTATAAAATTACCATAAATAATTGTAAACTTCCTCGCTAAGTAATATGAATAACCCGCATAGAATTAAATCGTTTATTCAATACATTTTGAATTCTACTAACCCCGAAGATGATAGAGTGGTTATTAAAATGAACATTGGATGTTTCCTAGAAAGTGAGTAATCCGGGATTTTCGTTGTTTCCAGAAACCGGCAGCAACGCGGCGGTAGCACTGAAAAATGCGGGAAGAATATTTAAAAACTCGAATTCATTAAAAGCCGTGTTCCGATTTTCGTTACAATAAAACGTGACAAAATACATTTATAGAAACATACGTAAAACTCAACTTCGTTGTGATGACGGTTTTTAAAATCGATGAAAACGTTCGCCAACGATATAATTGAGCACTGCATAGGCCTTCCTTTGAATTTGCATTCCGAGTATGGTGCTCGGCCGCTAAGAGCTGCATTTCTAGAATTAGAAAATGTACATAAAAGAGATACTTTTTTTGTAAGAGGAGCTATAAAAAATCAATAAGCGTATCAGATGCTCCAGAACGTACACAAGTAAGACGTATAAAACGTCCGGAATAATTCGTTAATAAATTCAGAATAGATACATTCTTGAATGACATTTCGGATGTCTAGCTTCCTACCTGTTACGTGGGTATTTTCTATCGATATTCACATCAAGGAACGAAATGTCATTATTATGGGTTTGTTGGAGCTTAAGAGTCGATTGGAGATTAATGCATAGATTCAAACCAAAATTTGGTTGTTCAATATTTTAGAGAAGTAAATACGTAATATACTCGTGTATAAGCCGATTTTTTCAGCACATTTGTAATGCTGAAAAAGCCTACCGTCCTATACTCGAGTAAGGGTTTCATTTACGTGTTCTCCAGTGTAAAAAAGTCCGTCGTATTCGGAAATCGGCCTGTAAATTCCTTAATTGCTTTAATTAATTAATAATTCTTTGTTAATTTTTCTGCAATCGCGTACCGTCCATTGTGAGTTGTAGGATTGAAAACAATCATGTTTGATCGGGCGTCCTGATCGGGCGACATCGGGTGTCATCGGATTTCCCACTCTATTGTTTGTAAAAAAGTCTAGTTCATCGAGTTTGAGATGCTATAGCTTCCAGCAGAGTCCAACGATATTAATAAAATAAAAATTAACTGATTGTACATTTATTTCTACGTATATAAATATGCGTTTAGATTTTTTACTTGCCATAGCTCTACTTTTACTGTACTTTGTTTGAAAAAGTACCCGTTTTTTGCGCTTGGAAACCGATGGTCCAACTTTCTCCGATTGTTACTCAGATTACTGTAAATATTAACTGAGTGTCAACCCTTCGGAGTACCCCCGTTTTGCCTCACAACCCTCATTTTAAGTTAACGCAATCGATTGAGAGTATTCCAGCCTAATAAAATTGACCATACAAAAACGTAGATTACGATTCATTTTACATAACGCTGTTAATAATGCTTAAGTATTCCAACGAATTACTGCTTTAATGCATCAGGGATGGATGCTCAAATTTACAAAAACGACCACTGAAAATTCGACGTAGTGCTTTGAAACACAAAGGAGAACGGAATGGCAAAAATTGCTTGCACAATAGTCTGGCATGCCATGTATCCGATGTAATTGAGTCGTTTGTTCGCATTTAATAGCACTAATTGGGCTAAGAAACCACAGTATGCCATTTTTCCACACTACCCCGTTCTCTCGTTCCCCTATAGTCAAGTTAACATTTTGTTAGTTTTTCAATGCACATGATAATGAAAAACAGTAAATATATGTGAAAATGGCAATGAATCGGTGGATAATATTTGCGAGGGTTGGATACGAACTGGTTTTGATGAGAGGAATTCTGTATTTCCAGTGTTATCCACCAATGCTCTACCCGTATAAAAATTTTCCTAGGTTCCTATTGGTATTCCTGTTGGTTTATGTTGGTTTCTTTCGCTAATATTGATTTCTATTGGTTTCCTATGGTGTCTTTGTTCGTATTGGTATTGGGAAGCTCAGTATTTCCTATTGGGACGTTTCGCAGGATCTTATTAGTTGGTATTGGTTTCCTATTATGTTTAAAATGGCGTGTATTGGTATTAGGAAGCTTGGTTATTCTTATTGGGACTTACCGCTGGATCTGAAAAGTCTATATTGGTTTTCTTTCAATTCACTGCGTAGAGGCGCTATGCACTTGGATAACTTCCGCCATATAGGAGAATAATCCCTAGATATTCTAACAAACATTGTAAGAGTATGGAACATGATAGTAATGTAATTTCATGGGCTAATGATAAATGTATTGTAGCAGAAGGCCCCGAGGTGGTAGTTCCCTAAGGGTCCGCTAGGGATAACGGGACCCTAACGGCGGCGTGGGGATGCAAGAGACAGGAAGCAGTGCAAAAGTTCGTAAGAAGAAAGAGTTAGGGAGTGTTTTGTGAAAGTGCACATTTTTATTTTAAGTGAAAACGCGACAGTATAAGTTAAAATGATCGTACTGTAATCGAAAGAAATAGCAAAAGTTTCTAAAAGAGTATTCGTGAAATTCGGGCCTTTTGCACCACTTTCGTAGTAATTCACATGGTGAGCTATGCGAGTAGGTGTGTAAAGGAAGAAACAGTTTTTAATATGTAAAGGAAGAAAGAGTTTGTCCGGAAGTGTGCAGGTAGCAGAAGAAAAGAACAATGAAAACATACGGAAGTGCTTTGAGCGTAATAAGATTTGCAAGAACGGGGTTAACGAGGTAGGTGTGAATCAGTCTGAGGAAAGCAGCCAAGAAGTTGGATTTAGCAATTAATGGCAAATAATTTGGAAATTATGTAGTGTTGTTGTTTGTGGTAATAAATATTAAAATGTATTTTGCATTTGTTTTACTGAAAATTATACCTTAAAACCTGGAAATACATTATGCGATAAACCATTATAAAACCAATAGGATTTTTGTTAAAACCAACAGGAATATTAGCGGAAAACCAATAGGAAACCAATACCAATAGGAAACCAATACCAGTAGGAAACAAACGGCCAAAGCTCTAATGGAATCCAATAGAATTTCTAATGGAAATGTTATTGGTATGTATTGGAAAATTTTATTGGAAACCAACAAGTATTTCCACATGGGTACCAACTGAAACTTAGTGACATGTGTATATTGCCCATGAAATCAAAGCCAATACACAACACACTGTTCTCTCTGTAAATAACTGATCTGCAAAGAACATAAAATATTCACTATTACATAATTAATAACTACAACGATAAATAGCAAGGGGTAGGATCGTCATACTGCCGTACCCTCGTATAAAGTTTAATTCATACTCTACACTTGGATTTGATGTTTGGCAAGTAGCGCGTATAAGGTTCAGGACATCAGAAGGTTTGTTAACTAAGAAACGCAATGCGTTGCCTTAAATAAATATAAAATATCCATTTCTATTAAAACAATAACAACATTCTAAGATGACTCATTGCCTTCTATACCAATAAGTGATAACAAAACTCTCCTAACGATATTGCTCATAGTTATATGATAATACTTCATATTAATGGAAGAAAAGAGCTATGTGAATCATAACCACATTTTGTTTACCGTGGCCTCATATTTATCAACGTAACTAAGTAGTTTTGATTACCAAAGGTGAAACAAAATTAAGCTGTTTACTTTAATAATAACAACATAGTATAATGATGTATTGCCTTCCATACTAATATATAATAGCAAGAGTTCTTTCCGACAGGTCGCTTCCAACAGCAATACTGTGGCCCTGTCCTTTCTCGTCGGGGCCCCTCCTAGGCGCAGCGGGGGCGCGGGGCCCCGAAACAATAGTTTTCCTCTTTCATGGCTGAGCTATTCGGCGGCCGCGAGTCAGAGGTGTATCGGCCTCGTTTTTTCCCTTTCGGACGATTCTTATGAAACATAGATCGCCACTTACCAGAGGCGGAGCGTAGTATTTTCGCAGAGCGTTTTTACCTCCCCGCATTGAATGTTTGAGCAAGTAAGAGCAACAGATGAGGAAAAAGGGGGAAGCATGAAATACTGCTGGAAATGTTTTCAAAGGAAACAAGAGAGAAGCCGTATTTAGGGAGAGGAAGGGAAAATGTGATTAATCCGTGGGAAAATGTTGAGTTGAGTGCAGACCTTCCATCAGATATCGAACGATTCCATCTGAACGAAATTTTCATCGCGGGCCACCGTATGGTCGAGAGCGTGGGGCCTTACGCTATTATCAACACGCTTTAATTGAATTAATGCTAGTTTTCCATGTATTGAAATGTCCGTTTCTTTTTCTCTGCTCGATCTTGGTGCACTCCTTTGACAGAGGTTATCATTTCAGGCGCTCCTGTGGCTATTGAATGGAATTTTTATCATTTATATATCGCTCTGTCTGCTCTGTATTCATCCAGAAGGCCGGTTTAAACTTCAAACCTTCCGCCATTAGCATAAAAAGCACAGGGGAGGTAAAGGCTTATGATAAAAGATGACGATTTTGGAAGTTTCAACCCTTTCCCGCAAGGGTGCGATAAGCAGTAGAGGCTCATACATGTGCAGCGCGATGAACATCTGATAATGCTTTTTGTAATAATAATTTTTTTGGCCGAGCTACTGTGGCCTCTATCGGTGAAGTACTTTGATGAACTTATCTTCATATGATATACATCACCGAAGCAACATTAGCAACGAACATGCACAACCATTTCGTGATTGGAAAAGTCGGATCAGCCGGAATTCGAACCCGGTACATTGGGGTAGAAATGATCGTGAGGATGCGATGCAATCCACTCGACCAGCAAGGCTGGCATTAATTTGATTATATGCTTGCATGAAATGCAATTTTTCACACCTACATCTACTTAAAAACCCTGCAATCCGCCTTTCGGAGTTAAGCAGGGGGTGTAAACACAAGTTGTCCGTACTACCTTTTTATCTGTAACATTCGTGTATCGTTCGCGGTAAGAATTAATTTTTAAAACGACTTATCCCAGCATCGATGTTTCTTAATCTACCCGGATTCTCGGTCGAAGTAGCACCACATGCATCTTCCACAACTGTACGTACTTTCTCTGAAATTTTCAAGCAGTCCCAGCCTAGGATACACATACAGCGAAGTTTCTAATTTGAAGTGAAAATATAAAATAGAGCATACAAACAATTAAATTATGTTTAAAAATAGCCAAATAATAAAAAAAAGATTTTGGAAGGGTTTGTCTTAACGTGAGTCAACCATTTACGAGTAAATGCCCGTTTAACATAAGAGAACGTTTAAAAAGTGAAAGTCTGGGAGTGGAATAATGGAGTAAGGGATTTAATGATATAATATGAAAAATGATAAATTTTATTTTGTTTGATAGGTCGAAAAAGCTTCGAAGAAAATAGAATAGTGATATTAGATACCTGGTGGAGAGACGGGAATCGGGATTTTATGAGACGGAGCAAAAAGCTTGTAATTCTTTCCAAGGTAGAAAGATTTGAAAAGGAAGACATAAACCAGTTTGGCAGGTCTACATTGTCACGGAAGCGGTAAAGAATTTTTATAAAATCACCTTTAAAACTAATGAACTAAAAATTTATTATTAGAGGTTTAAAATTCTCCAATAGCCGTCTTTGTCAGCGTTCCTAACCTCCTTAACCGATATTCGGAGAACACCGGCAATTGGAGATTTCAAACCTCTTATTCACTAACAGCCGTGCTCTAAATTTACTACTATCACTTCATGTTATTATTATTTTGTCGACTTTTTAGGTAAAGTTTGGTCCTATGGGACCAAATTTACCACAACGGACATTGACTTGTTTCAAGTCACGAATAAAAACAACCATATCTTGACAGAATTCGAACTCGGGCCCCCGAATTTGCAAATTTAGCTCGCCAAACAGTACGTATCGGTGCTACATTTTTAGCGCTGTATTATATGAATATAATAAGACAGTAATGGATGAATGATATAATCCTCTTACTTGAATTAAATTCTAAATAAAAGCATAACATCCATCAAAACTTTTAAAATGGAATTCCATTAGATTTCACTTGGCGCTTTTAATTTTGTTCATCATTATCTTATTGAGCAGGGTAGAAATTATGGCATTTTTTATTACTTCAAATTTTTGGCATATGATGGCTAAGGGTTCAAGGTCCAAACCGACCTATCTCTTAACTGTACAAGGACTTATTCTGACTGATTTCCGTATATTAAAAGAGTTTCGAGTTACGAAGTCTAGGCTAAAGATGTCTTGAAACAATACACTGCCAAGGTATTGGAATTAGAAAAGGATAAAACGGAGTTATTAAAGGAGGATGAGGAGGTAGATAAGCCGGACAGGTATCCCCGTGGAGAAATATAGAATATTTTGAGAAGAATAATTTCACGCTGTCTCTCTAAAACGAGGATTTATCCGGGATACACATTCGCATCGCGGCTGAATATCAGTGAAGAGAGTGGCCTTTACGCATTATAATTCCTAGAGTTCAATACATGGGGATGGCTCGAAACACAACCTTTTGAAGCAACGGCGGTAATCCTAAATACACAACGAGTATTCTGGCCCTCTATCTACATATATAAGTTATCTTAAGGTACGTATACTCGAAGTTTTGACTCCGGTGATTTTTTTTCTATCGTGCTCCATGCGCTCGTGTTTCTATAGACCTTATCCGAGAGCGAAGAATGGTGGTCGTTTGGGCTCACAAAGGGAAATTTAAAAGCTGCGGAAATGCGCGAGGAACATTTAGCGCACTGTTATGAATACGATTCTGGCGACAAAGATTGCAATTTTTGAAAGCGTGCCTGATTTTCAGTGCAGCTGCACAAAATTCCGAAACGCCGTCGTCCAGGTCTCTCGGATTTTGCACTAAATGATTCGGCAATGGCACTCTGGCATCACGGCCGAAGAGCCAACGTTTTTTTTTTTCAATGAAGAAATGATGTGACGAAAATTTGAGGTATTTTTAGGAATGCGGCATGTTTTGAAGAGACGTTTTAAAATCATTTGCTCAATGAATAACACTTAGCAGAAGTAAAATTAGTGTTGAACAATAAGACATAAAACTGTCTTACCATTAAAAACGATTCCAGGAAATTTACTTCATTTGACAATAAATAAAGACAACGTTTAGTACATTAGGTTTTATGATCAGTTGGTATTTTATACATCATAACATCAATTAAATTTACTAAATAAATGATCAAGAGGGTCGAACAGAAATGGTATTTGTTCCTATGCTTGCTAAGACCGAAAAATGTTGCGTTTTACTAGTTTGCGTCTGGTATATACCCAGTTTTTCTCCGTACTTTAACGTCAGACTGGAAACCGTATTTTATTTTGCTCCCTAAATATTTCCTCATCTGAAACAATTTTTTTCTATTACGTAGGTTTGAATTAAAAGTGGAATATATATCATAAGAAATATAATAAATAAATAATATATCATCAGAAAAGTTCTGAGTGGCCAAAAAAGTAGTTTTTGTTTTCGTAAAAAAATGAACACACAGTTACGTCAACAAAATTTAAATTAAGTTTTCGTTCTTCATTAAATTTGATTATAGAAGAAGAATGATCGACAGTACATTCTCTCCTTCAATTTCGGGTTCTGTTCGGGACATAGTGTGCTGTGGAGGACCCATCGAAGATGGCACCACTCCTGCGAACACGAGGGACATCAAAGATACCACCTCACTATCATAACGTACTTCCAGAAGCCAGGAATGGCGAAGTATGTAAGCAAAGAATTTGCGCATTATACCCATGCTTGAATTTTGAGAAATGATTAAAGAATCCGTCCGGCAAGTGGAAGATCCGGGTTCGAGTCCTGGCTGCGGCAGACTTTTTCTCCCTCATTTCTTCTCAAAATTTAAGCATGTGTTTCATGCGTATTCATCGATTTAATAAATTTTGCGAGAAAATTAAATAAGAGCGTTCAGACCTGAAAAATATCACATGAAACTAACAGGTCGCTTTGAAGCACAGTATCTCCAATATCAAACATTCCTGCATTTAAATATGAGATAAATAGAATCTTACTCTATTCAAGGCAAGATTGTAAATGTAAAATCTCTTCTTACATATAACTTTTTGCCATTTTAGTTCGAGAAATTAAGGACAAAGGAGATTTAAGCAAAAGAAAGGGAGAAAAGAAGGAAGAAAATTGGTTGTAAATCAGAAAACCATAAGCCAAATAATTAAAATAGAATTTCCAGATAAGGAAAAACACAAAACAAAACCTGTAAAAACTACGGAATATGAATCACCGTATGGTAATATTTAATGTTAAACTTAAAAATAACATTTCTGAAATTTTGCACGAAACCTTTTACGAAAAAAATTCTAAACTAAAGCGTAGACAGCGTTAGATAGTTGATGTACCCTAAGACATTGACCACCGAATTTCAGTTGGTATATAAAAATAAAGAATATCTAAAACACAATGAACGCATAAGATCTTTGTGTACTATTTTATGGTTATATCTTTTGCAACTTATTTGTAGAGCCACATTGTTACGCCTCCTGCTCCATTTCATTGACAGATACTAAATTGATAAGTATTTATTGTCTATATTTCTCAGAACGGCATTTGTGGTCTCCCATATGCCGATAGACATTGAAGGATGATCATGGGAAATAAGGTGAAATTCAAAGTTCGCCACCGCGTGCACTGCTCTATTCATTCACATATTTGCACAATGCACACACTTTGTTGTTGAAAAATGTACAACATCGAAAAAATACATTCTTGACCCAGACATTGCAAATAAATAATACACTGTTGCATCTAACTCCTATTCAGGCCTACACTAGTCGCATCGTTATCAAAAGAAGGTCATGGAAAATGAGGTGAAGCTCAAGAAGTCCTCTTCCACGTGTACTCGTCTATTCATTCACATGTACCTACGCACAATGAACACACCGGAGTGAACGCTAAGAACGCAAGCGTTTCAAACGCTTCCTCTATCCCGCGGGAGTCAGTACTACGCCAATCTCGATTACGTGGCAAAAAGAAATACTTTACAAGCTATCGCATCGATATAGTGCGGGAAAGAAACCTCTTCACCGATGCAAACTGTTGAGTTCCTTAAGTCCTCTTTCAAATTGCCCTGCACTATACTCTCAGAGGACTTCCACCAATGGCGCTGCTTTTAAGGTGCGACATATGCAGCAACACTTCTACCATGCATTCTTTACCGGATACCTTCCTAGGGTTAGGAATAAAACTGAGTAATTTGAACTTTTTAGGTTCGATGTTATGCTAAACCGATCACAAAGTAAGGAAATCGAGGCGGAGTTGTAGATGGAGACCCTTCGCAAAGATACACCACATACTACCCTCTTCACACCCACGCACCTATTCAAATATTGTAGCTTTCAATGCCAGGTGTGCACGAATCAGCGGAATATTCGTACTTAGCTACGAAGAACAAGTGACCGGAAACGATCTAGCTTCCATGAGCAGCCTCTTTCGTGATGAGGATACTCGAGCATCTCCACTCGAGTAGCGTTTCGCGATGTTCCGCCTGAGCTTACGCCCACGCCCAGAATGCTCAGGTATCGAATACAACACTCGCAGTAATGTGCCATTGAGGTCAACTTACGTGAATCTATTGGCATTTTGAGACAGTCGTCCAGCTTAGTGGATACTTCTCGGTGGACGAGGAAGTATAGCTAAAGTCTCTTGAACGTTCGCAGCTAAAGAATACGAACAGCGGAACCCTCACGAGTCGGTCCATCTCTATTATGAATGCGAGGTGAATCTTTACAGAGAGAAAGAAATCAGATTCGGCTCTAGAAGAATAGAGAGATGGATAATGATAGTAAGTGGTGTCTAAATCAATCTGAAATTCGATAATAGCCGCATATATAACATGACTGTAAAATTGAGTCAAGAAAATAACTATATATACTTTATTAACTTCAAGGTTTCTCTTGTATATTTTGAGACTCAGTAAAAGCTCGGTTAAGGAGCATCTCTTTTTAGTTTCTATTCCAGGTCAACAACCATTTGTTAGTAGGGTTTTCACATTTGACGTGAATATCGGTTGTCATGATTTCTACAGATTCATCCCTGGTAGCCACACAACTTTGGGTGAATAATCATTAAGCATTAATATTTCTTTTTCAGATTATTTTAACACTCTTATAACATTTATTATTATTATTATTTTGCTACAATTTGACCGAAGTCAGGTGGCAGCCCCAAGCATTGTTAAATTACCCTTTCACACATAAATTATTACGTATAAAAATTCCGTAATAACATCACTACATTTACAATCAAGATTAGTTCACGCTTTTAGCACCAAACAAGACTTAATTTAACAAAAATCGCCCTATTACTCCACCTATTTACATCAAATCTATTCTATAATTACTGTTCCTATATAATCACAATTTACTTTGTTCCTTTGATAAGTCACATTTCACTTCGTAAATTTCTCAAATGTCTCACTGACATTATATTTTTCACATTATCTTAAACAACAACAACATCCAAAACCCCCTTTCAATACATTATTATAGTATCTTAAGACATCATCAACATATGTTGGAAATCTTTAATTGATTTTGGGCCTCTTTAGGTAACGTGCTCCATTCTCTTACTCCTCTATTAAGAAACGAGAATTTAACCGCATCTGTCCTTTGTTTTCTTTATTAACTTCTCATCAGTATCGTCGCGCGCAAAATAACTTGGTATTTCTAATCTGCAACTTAACTCCCTCCATGCTTCCCCAGCGTTTCTTGCTTAAAATATCCCTACTAATCTCTTCACTTTCCTTTTTTTTCTATAGTATCCCACCCTGAATTGTCTACATTTCCGTTACGCTATCCTCTCTTTTGTGTCGATTTAATACATACCTTGCTCCTTTCGTTGTACCTTTTCAATATTCTTTATATTAGTTTTTCTGTGCGGATCCCATACGCTTGTCTCATATTCCAATATAGGTCGTACTATTGTTTTACATCCTAAGTCGTTTGCTTCCCTAATAGCTCCCTTTTTGTTCCTCATCACTTAATGGATATTTTTTAACACTCTGATTAGAAGAGTAAATTTATGTTTGATAGATATAAAAAAATAGTTTAAAGCTTTTGTAAGCGTTCTGTACCTGTATTCTGCCATATTTATTTAATCTTTAAAATGCTACAATATTTTACTTCGATGTGCTACTCGAAATGTCTCTTATATGCTTCAGATATCAAATTTAGCCTTACATTAAGTACGTTTTCTCTTCTTTATCCATATGGGGTAGACATTAATATACCCTTTATACATCACTTTATCTCTTATCTATTATATATAGATGCTTCTCCGGATTCATTCATATATATAGATAGGGATATAGATAGATAGGATACAAATTCACAAGCTAAACTACAAGCGTGATTGAGATGAAATGTTTACGACATATTGGTCATAACGTGTAACCGCCAAAAAATTGCGATTTTGAACCTTAGTGTAATGGATTCGATTCCAGAGGACGCAATAGTCCCGATTTTTCCCATTTAAAAGCATTGCTTTGATTTTCCGGAATTTTTAAAAAATACTTCTCGGATAGGTAGAGATTCAAAACTCTAGGAGCCTTCATATATGGTTATGATCTATCAAAAGCATTATTGAGTTTTACGGAAAATATCCTTGGTTCGATACTAGGATGATGCAAAAATCTGCCCTTTAAAATACATTGAGGTAGTTTTTCCTTATTGTTTTTGATGCACTTATCGAAATGATAGGAAGTTCGTGCTTGGCTAGAAGATGTATGGTAAGAATTGGTTTAAGTAAAAACATATATATAAGACCGTACTATTCCTGGGTTCGATGCCAGAGCACATTAAATTTTCTCTCATAAAGAATATAAGGGAAACGTAGGACGTCGTTTGAGGCAGTTGCAGCCAATATTTCTGCTTGAATTTTCACACGTAGTTAGAGATGATGATCTTCTGTTGTGTTGCATAGCAAGTATCTCCAGAAAGACCCGGGTTTGATGCCGGGCGGTAAATATGTCGCCCATTTAAAATACATTGGGTTAGTTTTTAATAATATTTTTGATGCACTTATCGAAATGATAATAAAGTTCTTGCTTAGATAGAGGATGTATATTAAGACTCGGTTTCAGAAAAAAAATAGATAAGACCATACTGTTTTTCGGGTTCGATGCAAGAGCTCATTCAAATTTCTCACGTAAGGAATATATGTGAAACGTAGGACGTAGTTTGAGGAAGTTGCCGCCAATCTTTCTGCTTGAATTTCCACACATAGTTAGAGATGGTGATCTTCTATTGTGCTGCATAGTAAGTTTACCAGGAAGACCCGGGTTCGATGCCAGACGATTAAATTGCAGCAAATTTTAAGAATATTTTCAATCCTTTTTATTTCTTTTGATGAGAGTCCCGATATGAAGCCGACATGAAATTAATGTTGTCGATTTGCTTTCAGTATGCAAGTTACATTTTACTCGTATTATATACGGGTAAAAGTTGCTTTTATACCGCAAGCATGTTGATGAATAAAATTTTTACCTTCACCTTCGAACTGTTTTAGCTAATGTACTCTCCTGGCCAAAATTAACGCAGCACCTCCTTAGCGATCCTTACGGTCGGTGCTGCGTTAATTTTGGCCAGGACTGTACTTTGCAAAGATCTCTGACAGTTTCTAAAATTTCAAATCAATCCATCGGGAATGTTCTCAAAGGAAACTCAGTATTCCTTTAAATTGTATGTAGGTTTTCAAATGGTGCCCTGTCTCCGAACCAAGATCCATTAGGAAATCGTTGCATTGCGTTTGTGAAGCTTGTTCATGACTGCTCCGGGTTATGGATTTCTTTCTTTTCGGGAAATTCTTCAAAGAAATGTTTGAAATCTTTAGCATTAATTTCATAAGGGAGAATTAACCCTCCAGCAGTCGCGCCCAATGGCGTAACACGAGCAGTCGCGCAGGCGCACTCCAGTGATTATTTTTTAAATATTTTCTTCAAATCAGATGATTTCCGTGAAAATAGAGTTTATATCCATTATGAAATAGTTTAAGCTTTGAAAACCGATTGATTGCATTTATTTTTTAATAGATTTTTAATGATAAATGGAATAAATCACTCTTTAATATTTTAACGCTTGAAATCTTTTAGGAAATAACTTATGTATAAAGTTTTGTACAAACCTTCACAGTTCACGTTCATTTATTATAACACATTTTCTCGTTCCGATCTTCGATTTGAAAAAATATTTACAACAGTGATAAACTGACCTACAATACGAGCTCAATTTAATCCCTCTCCGCTTCTTGGTTTTCCCACCAGATGGCGTTGAATACCAAATTTGGTGAAAAATTTCCCGATTCTCGTGGTTTTTTGACCTTGGCTCCCAAACTAAAAGTGGAATGTTAATGAATTATGTCTGTTTTTATAGAAACACTATTGTTTAACCGTTTCGGTCTTTTGTTTTTGTATATAAAATGTCGGTTTTCGACCTTTTCGAAATGCAGACCTTCGGTATTCCCTCTGTAACTTTTTCATTATTGTTCGGATTTTAAATCTGATGATCAAACGCAGCTTAGGGATAGATTTTTCTACAAAACGAGCTCACCTGAGTCTATCTACGCTTCTTGGTTTTTCCAACAGATGCTGTTCAATGCCAAATTTGGTGAATAATTTCCCGATTGTCGTGTTTTTTTTTTACCTTGGCTCCCAAACTAAAAGTGGAATGTTAATGAATTATGTCTGTTTTTATAGAAACACTATTGTTTAACCGTTTCGGTCTTTTGTTTTTGTATATGTCATTATTCTCTGGTTTTGTGGCCCCAATGCGCATCCTATAATACAGTAATGACCTTGGAATTGGCCACACCCATGCTGCATAATAAGATCCTGATGGAAAATTTTACGGAAAAAACAAATGTTTGCGTATATTTTGACGAAAAAAATTAAAAATCTCGCCTGAGGCTTTCTAAGCTTCTTGGTTTTCTCACCAGATGGCGTTGAATACCAAATTTGGTAAAAAATTTCCCGATTGTCGTGGTTTTTTGACCGTAGCTCCCAAACTAAAAGTGGAATGTAAATGAATTATGTCTGTTTTTTATCGAAACAATATTGTTTCACCGTTTCAATCTTTCGTTTTTGCATATGTGTCATTATTCTCTGGTTTTGTGGCCCCAATATCTTATTTACATAAAGTTTACGAATACTACATACAGTTACGCCTCCTATAATACAGTAATGACCTTGAAATTGGCCACACCCATGCTGCATAATAAGATCCTGATGGAAAATTTTACGGAAAAAACAAATGTTTGCGTATATTTTGACGAAAAAAATTAAAAATGGTGGATATTTAGGTCGAATGCGGCGCTGGGTGTGAATTGCATCTGATTGGTGAAACTTTTCAGCAATTATAAAAACTCCTGATTCATTGCCACTTATGGGCAATTGATTTTTCTACAAAATTCATTAAACAGCGTCATTCTGCGCTTCGCAGCTTTCTCAACAGAGGGTCTTCAACACGAAACTTGGTGAAAAATTTCCCAAATTTCCGGTTTTCTGATTGTTGCTCATAAACAAATCAATGTATTGCTCTCAAAATTAGTTTCCCTTGTAGCTAATAAAATCATGTAAAACATGATATAGACTTTATTTTCTCACGTTTCGTACCCAGTTGACTGGGTGTCAACTTGCACAGTATAAACTGTACCTAGAGTTATTGTTTCGCAATATAAAATGGCATAAATACATGGAGTTTAACTAGTATGTGTACCACTTGCATGTCTGAGCCTTTTATCTTCTTCTTACCATCTGCATTTTTGAGGGAGGGTTTCAATTTCCTGCAAAGCTCAATTAAATTGCTCATAAGGTAATCATGTTTCTGCCAAACATTTAAGGGGCTGGAAAACTTTTGGCAAAGTGAATTCGACTCTTTAATATGCAGAGGAAGAATTTCCTTGAGTACAGATCCCGCAGTACATGAAGAGTTGTCCATTCATTGGCAGAAGAGTTGTTGTCACATGGCAATGACTGCAGTGTAGAGGGAGAGGAAACTTTCACGGAAATGGAGGTTGCAGGCCAACCTTTCGTTGATGGGAGAGATGAGATCATGGGATACCCTGAACTTCCACAGTGTCACTTAGAGTCTGACTCTGACTCGGAATGCAGCAATGGCAGCAGTGAAATTCCGAAGGACATGCTGGATGATTTCCGGAAGCTTTGGAGTGACTCACTCCAAGGTGTCAGACCACCTCAAAATATTGAAAAATCAAAACTGCTTTGGGGAATGACCTGCTGATGCTAGAGCTCTGCTGTCAGCTCCAAGGGAGACACCAGTGAGGCTGATTAGTGGGGGTAGCTACAGTCACTGCGGGCTGAAGAATAAGATTCTTCAGCATTTGGAATTGTATAGCTGTTTCGAAAATGCTGAGATGTTGCACATTAAATGCAATGTCGATGGTTTGCCCATTGCCAAAAGCAGCAACAGTCAGCTATGGCCAATGCTGGTTCATTTGAGGAGTTCACGGACACTAAGCCATTTGTAGTAGGTGTTTTTCATGGCAATGGGAAACCACCTTCTACGGAATAGTTTCTACATAACTTCCAGGTAGAGGTACTCCAAATGCTGGAAGGAGGAGTTCAGGAATGTTCGTCACTATGCTGTTACCAGGAGTGCTTTTATTGTGGATGCCCCAGCTTATTCCTTCATTACTCGGATGATTGCCCATACATGTTACTATAGCTGCAAGAAATGTGTGACCAGGGGGGAGTATGAGGACACCAATGTTGCCTTCAACAATTTCACTGTTGATATTCGATCAGATGAGAGTTTTCGGCAGCAGGTGCAGGAAGAACATCATAAGGGATATGTCCGGTTCTGATGGATGAATGATTTTTTTCTAGCCTAGACTAGACAACACACGGGGCTGACGATATTTTTAGGGACAAAAATACTGTTTTTGTAGTAAACTAAAATAATTCCCCGCTTCCAAAGGCTTAGAATTCAAAGATAAAAAAGTTTAAAGAAATACGCGGCGCACTTCCCTCAAAATGTCCGGTACTGATGGATGAACGATTTTTTTTAGCCTAGAGTAGTGAAAACACGGGGCTGACTATTTTTTCAATGACACAAATACTGTTTTTTAGTAAACAAAAGTAATTCCCCGCTTCCAAAGGCGTTATTTTTTTGATGCGCTCATCGAAATAATAGGAAGTTCTTGCTTAGCTAAAAGTTGTATATTAATACTCGGTTTAAGAAAAAAAATTGGATACGACTATACTGTTCATGGGTTCGATGCCAGAGCTCATTAAAATTTCTCTCGTAAGGAATATATTGGAAAAGTAGGACGTCGTTTGAGGCAGTTGCAGCCAACATTTCTGATTGAATTTTCACATATAGCTAGAGATGGTGATCTTCTATTGTGCTCATAGTAAGTTTTTCAGGAAGACCCGGGTTCGATATCAGACGAATAAATTGCAGCAAATTTTAAGAATATCTTCAATCCTTTTTTTTTTCTTTTGAGGACCCTCTCGATATGATGTCGACTTTAAATATATGTTATCAATATGCTTTCAGTATGCAAGGTACATTTTTCTCGTATACATATCCATGACCTTTAGGGAACATGAAATATTCACTATTATATTCATTCTGACAACAGCGATTAATACGAGGAACAGAATTCTGGTAAAGTCAAAAGAATGTTTACTAGGTGGCGATTCTGTCGTATAGTTGTGATCAGTTTTGTTCGTGTTCTACCATTACATATAATACCTATGTGTGCAAGTTTCAGGGCATCAGAAGATTTGTTTGCTATGAAATTCAATGCATTGCAGTAGCGTTAGCCTTGCTTCGGTTGTACTGCGCAATTATGAATGAATTGCACGTAAACGTGTATGGTGACGCCAAGTAAGTACTATTATGGCTGTTTCATTCCCGCAAAGTCATAATTCTCAAATATGCATTGAATCTGTTTACTTTTGGTACCAATTGAAATATATAATTTTTATTTTAACAATATCAACATGGTATGATGATTAATTGCCTTAATAAACTAATATATGGTCACAATATTTTTAAATAACTGTAAATATTGAAAACTTGGCAAATAGTATTGCTCTTAATTTTATGGTAATGCTGCGAAATAATGCAATAAAATAGTATGAATTTGATTTTCATGATTTGGCTTTATATCTTTCAACAGAAATCAATTGAAAAAGAATCTTAACCTGTTAAAATTTTATTGAGTTGAATATTTATGTTTTCTATTATTTGTTATTTTCAGTTATCGTTTTGCTCAGGATTGGGAAAGTTAACTTTCAGTTTTATTTTAGGCCAAATTAAAGTAATCATTTTCGTTACTCCTTGTCAAATGTAATTAAATGATCTGTTTGAAGAATGTGAAGTCTTATTCATAGAGTCAAGTGTGAAAGTTCTTCACTGAGAGCATTCTGGCCGAATGAGGAAAACAATGGCAATATACCTAACCCCTCATCTACTGGGGTTGCCTCATACTCCCCGCAAATCCTTCTATTTATTGCAGGTAATGGTGTAAAATTTTAGGATCCAACCCGCTTAAAGGCTGATTCATGACGTACACCTATTTAAACTAAAAAAAACGAGTCAAATTTTTTGCATTCGTTCTAGTGAAAGAAAATTCTCGTTCCAAGCAAAATACATAATGCTTTTATTAGGTAATGAAGTAATGTTAACACACCCATTTTTCGGATTTATTCAAGTTAATAATGTTTATTCTGTCAGCTTAGGTTTTTAACTACCTAGTTTTTATCTCTACAACCTTGACTCTGCAAACAGCCTTTCCGATGAAAGATAAAAATGATTTTTTTTCTCCCGTATATTCTTCAGTAACGAATAAATGTTTACCTTTTCTTAATAAACCAAGCTAGTAGCGATGTTTATTCTTGCCCTCCTATCTATTTCCTGGTTAATACACTATCCATATACTCTCGTCAAAGGATGCATTGTTGACCTTCTTTTGCTTTATGTTCCAACCCACTTTAATTTGATTCCCAGAACACTGATTCCGAGATTCAATTATACGTCATCTCTACGGCCAAATGGAGGAAGTACGCGTCGCAAATTAGGACTCTCAACGTCTATTTTCACCGTTGTTTCTCAGTCGAGGAAAGTATAATGTTGGAAATCAAAATGGCTCGCGATCTCGATAAGGTGGAAGAAATGCGGATGCAAATTTTGACCAACTGAAATCAATTGTATGAATGCCATAAGTGAATAGCAGGTATGATTTACCTCTTCCAATGTCGTGCGATGGTTGTTTTCCCTCTTAATGAAGAAGGTAACTCTATCCATGACCTTTCTCATCAGATGGAATTGGTTTGAATGTCACAGCGAAGACCCTTATTTTCAGATTCGAGGCAGAATAGGAATTAACTTCTAAATTGGTATACTAAAGGGTAAGAATGTGGGTGGGAGGTTTTAAAGAACCACTTATCTAAATAAATGTGTAAATATCCTTGTAGTACTCTCTTCCTCTTCCCATTTGATTCAAGTGTATGTCACCTCAGGCAGCAAAGTACCTTCACTCAACGAATACAGATAAATCCCGATCTAACGTTTTTTTACAGAACCAAGGAAAATCGACTCTAGATGTGGTAAAACAAAGGGTATAGTTCATATAGTTCCAATCTCAAAATTTCATCTTAGGAGCCGGTGAAACGCTAGAAATGAGAATGTAAGATTGGGATTTCACTGTACATATAAACATATGCCATAGTATGCACGGACAATTACTTATCCAAATAAAAATAATGTTTTGTAGAATGTAAAGAAGTTATAGTTATAGTCAGCAATATTAATAAGTTAAATGAATTATGTCGAGGAATAAATAAATAAATCAGAATGAAACTTAACTTATTGCGATATAAAACTAAGGATATAGCTGTATATACCAAAGGAAAATATTATAAATATTAATAATAATCATTCATTAAATTACACATCCGAAGGAAATAGTGAATACCAATCTGGTCACTTAGCAGTCAATCCACCTTCACAATTTGAAAGGTGACTTGCAGGGTGCGAACGGTGATGTTAATGTTTATCGAGGAGAAAATGAGCTATTTGAATCAGATTCATATATTGGCATTCGCTCTTAAAGCAATATTTTTCATTCTCAATTTTCCATCCAAATGCCTCTAGATAAGGTCATAAAATTACGACGCTTGTATTTCCGTTTGGATCTGCTAGCAACTATAGTTTAAGGTAGACAAACATTTTCATCCAGTTATTCCAACTTAGGGGATCAGATCAGGAGCGAATTTAACTCTGGAACGTCTTACCCCGAGGGAAATAGTTGTCCAACTTTGGGTGAATACAAAGGAGTGGTGATGTAGTAGTTTCCTTTGCTTCCCACGCTGCAACGCAATAGCGTTTTAATCGCTCAGACCGCGACTGTCACTTATTACGTACATTCGCCCGCTAATGTGAGAGAATTCCGCAGCGGCACCACTTTCGCTGATCACGTTTTGTTTCTATGAAGATATTCCTTAGGGCCGCAGTAGATGAGTCAATTTAGCGAGGTAAGGTCAAGAATTTTCTGCATACTTCGGAAGAAGCTTTGCGTCCGTTTTTGTATCTTATTGTATAAATACACCTAAATATTTTTCTTTAAACGCCTGGATGAAGAAAGTGCTCCCTTATTATGAATTCAAATATTGGTTAATGGCAGGTATTTGGGGGTTTTACCGTTACTCTTTTCAGGTAGAAATTTGGAGGGTCTCCGTCCTAATCCGGATCCTTGGCTCGCCTTCGCAGGTACTGAGCGCCGACGCTCCCATCTGGGGGGACCATACAAAACTGACCGCGTGTAATACGATTTAAAAAGTTACAAACAATTCAAATGAGCAACAATGTATTATCTTTGTCGTCTCACTCGTCCAAAGAGATATATATATACAAGCGTCTTTTGATCGACGATCTACGATGAAAATTAAGATTTGTCGTGATTTTGCTAGAAATGACCCGTTGACAAACGGCAACGTTGCTCAGTCAGATAGGCGGGTGTTTTGAATAGCTCCCTGTTTTGCTAGTGTCCCAGCATCAGGCAAAAAATACCCCGCTAACGATAGGAAGGCTTTTGGAAAACTCAAAGGATAAGAGGGAAGCACAGGAATGCAGCGGGTGTAAATCTAAATCTACATCTACATTAATACCCTACAAGCCGCCTTTCGGCGTGTGGCAGGGGGTGTAAACACCAGTTGAATCTAAACCACTTCCTTGTTCTGTTATTGTCACGTATTGTTCGCGGAAAGAATGAACCTCTAAAACGATTCGTCCTAGCATTTATTTCTCTTAACTTACGGTCATTAAAGGATCGACCGAGGTAGCAGTGGGGTTGCATGATACCGATTGTATCTTCCGAAAATGTAGTTTCCCTGAATTTACTAAGCAATCGCAGCCTAGCTTCCGATCTCCTTTCTTTCAAGGGTTCCCAACCTACGTCTGAGAGCATTTTTGTAACGCTTGCTTTTTTATCGTAGCATTTCTTAACAAAACGAACCGCTGCACTTTCTCGAGTTTACGAGTACACGTTTCATCCGCCGGATCCCATATACTTGCCGCATATTCCAGAAGGGGTTTGACCAAGGTAAAATAACATCGCTCTCTCACCTTTTCATCGCATTTACCGACAATACGCTTTACAAAGCCAAGCCTTTTACTTGCTTTGCCGCAGATTTTTCGAATATGCGTGCTCCAATTTAAGTTCTTAGTAATGTTGATCCCGAGATATTCAACTGTATCTACTACTTTGATACTAATTCCATTAATTTTGTACTGTTCATTTCACCGCATTTTTTTCTTTTCGAAGAAATCAACTACGGAGCATTTACCTACGTTAATATCTAATTCCCATTTTTCGCCCCACCTTTGGATGAGGACTAAATCGTTTGAGAGAGATGTCCGGTCTTCCTCGTTTGTTATTTCCCTATATATAACCGAGTCATCCGAAAATATCCTCGCATTGCTATCTATCTCGTCACTCAAGTCATTGATATAAATAAGGAAAAGAAGAGGTCCAATTACACTGCCTTGAGGTACGGTAGAGGTAACTTTGACTCTATTTGAGCTAACGCCATCCAGTACAACTTGTTGTTCCCTCTCGTAGAGAAAATCCTTAACCCAGTCGACTACTTCCTTGTTAATGCCTGCTAGTTTTAGTTTATAAATTAGTTTTTAGCGTACAAACTTTATTGTGAGACATGTGACCTGCGGTACATCGGAAAGAGTGGAATATCGCTAAAAACAAGAGTCAAGGAGCACAACAGGGATTTCCGTCTCCGATGGGGGTCACCAATGCCGAAGTTGGCGACGCACTTGCTGGAAGAAGGACAAAATAGCACCTTCATCCCGAAATGCCTTCATCGGGAGCGTAATGGCCGTCGCTTGGACCTCCTAGAATGTGCTGCTCAAATAATACAACCCTCACAAATGAGCACGTTTATCCCAATCCCTCGCCCCTTCTTTCTCTTTCAAGTAAATATTTCCTTCCTGAAATTACCCCTTCTCTAACCCTTTCCTCCCTTCCTGGTTTCCTATATATTTGAAAATGTGAAAATTTTTTGCCTGATGATGCTAGGACACTAGCGAAACATGTTGTCATAATAAAATTGCTTTGGAAGTTGACCAAACCGTCTTTCTTTCATATTAATTATACTTATATACTCAGGAATCACCTCAAATTCTGAAAACATTCATCTAGCCTCAAAATATATAAATCGAAGAGATAGTATTTTCATAGATGAATATACTTTTGAAACTTCTTAGTGTCAATGGTGGAATATGTTCACAAGCTTTTGAATGTCCTTTTTAAATTACTATGAGAGAATATAATAACTAACTTTGGTGTCTTGCTACAGTTCTCATTTTTGGCCACTATAAAAACGCTTACGTAGTTTTTTGAATCGTATGTTATAAATAGACAACTGGTTTATTATCTAATCATTTAAGTTTCATCGAATGCATAGAAAAGCAACGTATTAACGAAAAATTTGAAATCTTCGAAAGTGTGAATTCTAAGCCTTGATTGAGGTATGGCTATAACTTTTTAAAAACAATCCATATATTTCCTATTCAATAAGTATCTCATTCGTTTAAAATAGCTGAAAGTTACTCGCACTTATAGTTTAACACAGATGCCTAGAATTAATATCACACCTCATTCCTCTTTTCAAAATCAATACTCAATGAACGAGGCCTGAATTTCGGAAATTTAAAAATTCATAGCAATCAATAACTATACGCGAGCTCCATGTTAACATTTGCTGCTCGGTAAATTATTAACGATTAATGGATTTTGCCGAAGGATCGGAGCAAAGCTCATAAATAGCGCATTTTGTAACTTGCTGTGACCAATATTTTCCCAGTTCCCCTAAATGTTAACGAGAGTTCAATATTCTGTAGTAATCGCGCTGCTAATTAGCTGCATTGTTAAATTCCATATATCCATATGATGGTTTGGCAGTTATTAGCAGAGGTCACGATATTGATTTTTTTTCTAAAAGTGAACTTCGCTCGTTGCCTCTGGTAAAATCTCTACGGAATTACCAACTTTTGCTCGTTGAAAATCAAAGTACTATTTTATATACAGTAAATTTTTTATTATTTTACAATCTTACTGAAGGTTTGCATTTCCGATCTATGAAATTACTTTTTATTAGTATCATTTCAAATTTCTTTTACGAAATTATTTTTTGTACGTTTATTACAGTTTTTGGTGAAATTTTCGAGAAATTTCAATTTGGCACTTGAATAAACTATTATTATTAAAATTATTCATCGTGTCTCCTCAGTTACATGTATACCAAAATTAACTCAGATTTTACATCATACATACATACATACATCATACATCTTAACTCTCAATCTCATCTTTGAGTGAGAATAAATTTTACGAGGGTCCACGTGGCAAAAAACAATGGAGAGAATTTTGTTGAAAATTTCCATGGAAGAGGTTGCTTGTCGTTGTTTTTTAGCTCATTTAGTATGCAATGAAATATTCAAAGAGAATCGATTACGCTATACCCTGCAAAAACGAGGACTATCTCTAAGAAAATGTTGATTGTCGTCTTAAATTCTAAAGAACTCTACAGGAAAACGTTTCACAATTGAGTTCTTGTTCATTAGTAATTATCACAAGGTTGAGCCTGATTTTATATTGGTAATTTAATCTTAAATTATATTCAGATAAATTATTAATAATTACGATTTTCACTTTCTTAATTTCTGCTTAAGAAGTGCTGATCCTACTTTTAGTATTTTTGTAGCACTTCTTCACCCCCGCTACCTCATTTCGATGAATAAAGTACCTTTTATTTGTCTTTAGGCGAGCGGTAGAAAGAAATATGACCTTCATTTCCATACTCTCAGTCTCAGTTATACTGGCCTTTGTGGCCGACTGGTTAGCGTGCGAGGCCCCGGGTTCGAATCCCGGCTGATCGGGGTTTTTCTGATCAGGGAATGGCTGTGTGTGTTTATCCGACTTTCCCGTTCAGGGTTGGCGGGAAGAAGGGCATCCGGCCGTAAAAGTCATATCATCGCCAAAACTATCCTCATTAGTCATCAGCCGACTCCGTGAAGTAGATATGGGAATAAGACTTAGTGGAAAGAAACTCTCAGTCTCATTTACGTCTGTGTTAATCTGAAAGTAGCTAAGATATAAGGATAAATAATCTCATCTCTTTTGATTACTTATTGAGTGTTATAAGAACAATAGGGGTAGAGCAAGTTTATTAGAGCTAGTTATTACTAAGAAAGATTGAGATATCAATAAGAATTATATAGAGTAACTTGTTGATAAAATTTAGTTTTTGGATTGTAATATGCCTGGGATTTATAAAATATATATTTGCTGTATTACGTAGAAAATTTGACCTGAAAATATTATTCGGGAACCTATTTACTATCGAAAGGCTGAGCGTTGCTTTTGTCAATCTTGCATGGTTGGTAATAGGATGGAGAAAATTCAAGGAAATCAGGTAGTTGGCTCGTTAGAATTGGTCCGACCCTACTGCGGGACATGGCGTGGGGTTACATATGACAATTTCTTCGACTACATACCGCTAGCTCGGAAATTGTACGATCACAAGCTAAGTATTACTGGTACACCAGTTGTGTTGGAAATAGTTAGTTATAGTGTTGGAATAGTTGGATTCAAAGTAATAATAGTGTTGGAATAGTTGAATTCAAAGTAATAATAGTGTTGGAATATTTGGATTCAAAGATGTGCGCTGTTTGTGTTTACTTTGTATTTGTCCGTTGATGGCGCTGTAGTTATTCAGTTTTCGGGGTTATAACCTGCGAGCGGCACTCCCTCGTGTACCTCCTCTGAGGTTACTTGTCACAACCAAATTCATTATGAATAGATTTCTTATACATCAAAACGTGGTAATTATTTGCAACTTCCACCTTTAACCCTACACCTAGAAATTACGCTCAGTAGTAATTTTTCATTCAGAGAGCATATTCGAAGCGTAGTAGGAAAGTGCAAAATGAAGGAGATAATTGCTACTTTTTCCGGAAAAAGTACCAATTATCTCCTTCATTTTGCATGATGGATTTCCACCATATCTCGCCGGATTCTGTGAATTTTATTATGTAGTAGGAAAGGCAAATGGGATGCAAAGGTAAGCCAGTAGAATTCTGAGGGAATGCTCATCGAGAATAAAAGAAATAGCGTACTTTTCCCTGATTCGACCTCTACTTGAGTATTTCTGTGCGATTTGAGATCCTCACGAAGTTGGATTAATTTCCGATCCTGAGATGGTTCAACGTAGAGCAGCAAGGTTCGTCAAGGGAGATTCCAGACTTGACAGCAGTGTTTCGGCTATAGTAGAATCCCTCGGATGGAACTCTCATAGTGGTAGAAGACTTGAATATCGGCGGAAGATTTTTGATAAATTTATCGCTACCGATTTCGGGGAGGAGATAGCTGATATTGTGATCTCAGTTATAAGCTTTCACGATCTTCAGGAGAAAATAGAAAAGCGATATAGGGAAGTAGTTGCCAGGACAGATAGTATGTAAGTAAGAGCTAATAGCTCTTCGGGTAAGTTAGGGATGTCGGTGATTTACACCCCCTGCCACGCGCCACAGGCGGATTGCAGGGTTTAAATGTAAATGTATACGTAAACTTCGGGCAAATACAATAGAAATTCTCCCGCATCCTTCAAATTACATTTTTTCTAGTTTATTTGGATTTAGTAATGACTCTCGTTTCATATGTCCCAAAGAAGAGAAAAGCGGGTATTCTTGTATCTACCCAACATGATAGAGATGAAAAAGCAAGACCAATTTACAATAACAAACCAGGATTTATAATCCATTATAACCGTACTAAAGGGGTTGTTGACAATGGGGACAAAATGACAAGTGAATATTTATGTTTTCGTAGCACAAGAAGATGGCCCTTTGGAATATTTATGGAAATTATAGATACGGCTGTCCTAAGCTAATATATAATTTGGAAAGAAAACCATCCTGATTGGAAACAAAATGACCGAAGTCGAAGTTGTCTCTTCCTACGATAACTATCTATTGAATGAGTCAGTGTAATGTTCTCCGAAGAAAAACTGTCTCAAAACTTTCATTAATTTCTCAAAGCTGCAATATGTGCGTTCTTGAAAGAAAACAATGTATGTGAGAGTAAAGAAAGTAATGATTCACATAAAAATATTACAAAAAATATCCCTTGCGACTTTTGCGCAAGGAATCAAGATAAAAAGAACAAACGTTTACTGTAGAGGTTGCGGAAAAGCCGTTTGTCCTTCACACAAAGAGGAAATAAAACAAATTTGTTATAATGAGGGCAAAGAAAAGTATCTATATCACCTATTGTAATATTCTATATGTTATACATCCTATATTTATTGTGCAACCCATTTTGTAACAGTTTAAACGTATTTAAATATATAATTAAAATAAATGAGGTTATTCAAATTTAGTTGTGATATATTATCCCATATAACAGTCAAAACTCTAATGCTACCTCAAAAAATTAAAGAAAATCTCAACTAAATAATCAGTAATTTATTTCTAAACATAATCATAGGTTAGGTAAAAGAAAAATCAAAAAAGAACGTAATATTCGCGGAAAAAACCGTTGGGGTACCCGAGTACCCGGCACAGCTGTTTTTGGAAATTTTCAGGGTACAGTCAACGAAGTGTTAATTAGTAGTGATAATTAACGACCATTTAAGCCTTATAGAAAATTTTAATCACATTGCTGACATTAAAAATTTAATAAAATGGCGCCACATTGCCACGCAAACCCATCAAATATGGCACTCTTGCCTCGATTGATATAAAGGACGTTTTAGAATTGGCACCCAACCAGATAAAGATTTGATTGAAGACTTGATTCCATAACGATCAGGTTTACCTTTTCTGTAGACTTTGAATGGGCTAGTTTACCTAGGACAGTTGCAAGTCGCTCATCTACTGTTATATTTGATCTTTACTTGAAATATTTTCGGGGTGAAGTCATTTCCGTGCCACATCTCCAGCAGGTGTTTCGCAAAGTGGGATTGACTGTATAGTGAATAGGGGACGTTTGCAGACCCTAAGAGCGAGCTGTATCGCATTTCAGATGCTACATTCTTGAGAACGCTTGATGAAGTGTCACACAAATTCCAAAACAATAAAGTTAAAGTTTTAAAATATTGCGGAAACTGTATAGGTCAAAACAGTATATTATATTCAGAGAAAAATGGAAGAAAAGTTTATTCACTCAGAAATATGCTTTGAGAAAGCCTCTGTACAGTAAGTTCTGTTTCTGTAAGCCTCCACTCGGGGCTTTGATGTCAACCCAGGCATACACAAAAATGTCCCTGTACATGAGATTTGGGATGATAATGTGATATAATTACTGTTAATGTAATAAATAATGAATCAATTGAAAAATCGGTAAGAAAGGGTGACTGCATTGCCACAAACACACGACATGACATTGTGTATAGCAATCCAAGCAAAAATGGCTGTGCAGGGTACTTTGGTACCCCATTCAAAAACTAAAGATATTTTTGAAATAAGTATGTGAAACAAATTTCTTTCAATTTCATGATATAAAAGAAACATTGATGCACGAATACATGGAATAAGAAATATATGTGGTTAAAATAAAACTTTTCTATTGAATTTAGCTATTTTGGGGTTCTCAAGTACCCCGCACCGTCAAGGAAGGGTTAGCAGAGTCAACATTTATTTACTGTGTATTTTCCTAAGTGAATAATACAAAAGAAGATAATGTCGTAGGAGTTTCGCGTGCCGTAATATTCTCTCGCGTGCCCTAGGTTCGCCACTTTCTTTCAGAAATCTTGACTTTCCACTTTCACTCAGTTCAGTTTCGAGTATAAATCCTTTCCTATAATTCCCTGAATGTCATGTCACCCCCTTCCATTCGGTTTCCCTTGTCTTTCCTTTCTAGCACATTTCTCATCTAATGTAATGCCAACACCTACACGTACACATTATCAATATGTACATTCCCATCAATCTCGAAGGTATTGAAACTAGCGAGTAAATATATTATTCGGCTTAGAGTTCCCATTTCACTTGATTTGCTCGACATTCACCCTATCTGAATGTTTTTTCCAAGAGGATTTGTGTATTTTTCGTTTAGCCAGAATGATATTAAATAATTATTTGTTATTCTCCTGTACTTTGATATTAGGAAAGTCAAGGAAATGCCATAATGTTTATAGATTAGGATACACCATGAAAAGATAATACAAACATAAGTGTTCTTCCCTTTGATAGGTCCATGTGTCTCAATATTCCCCGATCAATGCCATTTGACCCCACCCTTGATGTCATCTGGAGTCTTTACCTCGAATTAGCATTCATTCAGTCTTCCAAGAAAACATTCCGGTGTAATTCAGATAGATATGTTTGAGGTATTCTTTGTAAAGTAACGATGATGGCCCACTGAGCATGTTTTGATATTTAAAACACAATTGTAAGTGAGCATTCCATTCTCTCGTTCAATTCTTACAAGGCACTTCATCTCAATTGCCTGTTGCATGCTCTCCGACTTATTCCTCGTAGCCTCTGATCTATAGGTTAGAATCAGTGTATCGTAAACATGCTGGATTATCTATTTACTCTTTCCAAGAGTATTTCGCTCCAAGAGTACCCATTTTATGTTACGGCGAAGTTTCGCGCATGTTGAAATCTCCTTTTATTGCTGCTTCTAACTTTCTACAGTATCGTTTATTTTCAGTATCCCTTGTGGGCTACGACAAACCTTACTATTAACGATTTGATCTTCGTGCTCTATCGTAATACGATAAATCGTACTGTACTCGTTTGTACTAAGTGGCGAAAACAAGTAAATGACGAAAATTGTTCGTAAGACGAAGCTTCCCAATCCTCCCACGACTGAAGTAATCCTCTCGAGGCAAACCAGAACAAGTTCACTCGCCCCATAACGAAGCGTTATCTGATGCTACACGACGTGTCCCTTGCTTCATTCCGCTGAATTCGTTAGGAGTATGAAAATGCAGAACCAGCTGTAGGTGGTGCATACACGAGCGTGCTGAAAATTAAAATCGTTCACTCGTTGATGCGTGGGCATGAATTCAAATCATCGCGAGAGAACGTTCTTAGCTCTTAAACTCGTCTGTGATGACTTTTTCGTTTGAAAAGTTGAATATTCAAAACCTCTTTCGTCTTCGACGAATTCTATGATCTTGCCTCTTCAATACACGATACGATTTTAGAGAACCTATTCCTAGAACATCTACTTCCACGTGTATATTCAGCAAGCTACCTTTCGGCACGTGGCAAGGGGTGCATACATCTCTAGGTCCGTTAAAACTTTTGCAAAAATGGTAAAATATTGAAGATACTCGATGTAGCATCTGTTTTCTCATATCTACCTTACGAATCCTCGACGGTCTATATTAGGTCTATATTATGAGTTGCATATTCTAGGGAGTTACTTTCTCGGTATTTCAAAATATAAATTAAGACTTTGTTTACATCTACTATCTTCTAAAGCTCACCATTCTGCATCCTGAAGAGTCTGAGCAGTTCTTATTTGTAATTTCTCAGCAGTTCATTACAGTTATTATTAGTTACATTATTCAGTTGTAGCCTTACATTATACTTTTTTTCAATTCCAGAATGCAAGACTTTTCAGCAATGTATAGTGTTACAGGGTCAAATACAAGATCAACGGGGTCGAAATGGTGATATTTGAAGGGGCCTCAGTTACACAAGACGAATATTTAACAACTCCCTCCGAAAAAAAATTAAAATAAAACTACTATATAACTCGGATGATTCGAGCTTCTATAATTCTAAATCGTATTTATCCAAATATGGTTAAAAAATCGAAGTTGACTCGTATTTAATTATGTTATTTCGAACTTTTAAAACAATGATAATATGACACAAACACAACACAAACTTACCAAAAAAAGGCGGTGACCTTAAAATTCTGTTGAAAGTTATATTGTTAACCAGTGAATCCTTTTTACTTTCTCCATATACGTAGTATAGAGAAAGTGTTGTTTTAAAAAAAATCGACTTCGAAATTTCAACGGAAATACATGTTTTGGGGTCCCTAGAAAACGTTTTGACTATTTTCGGAATGATGTGTATGTGTGTATGTATGTGTGATTGTGGGCGCTCTAACGTAAAAACTATTAGTGGTATCAATACCAAACTTCATACATAGCATTGTGGTAGGTTTTGTCAGAGTTGATAAGTTTTTGGAGTAAATCGGTAAACTGGAATTCGAGCTTTTTGCTTCGAAGCGAATTTCCGTTTTTGCAAAATATCTCCATAAATATTATGTTAAGGTGTGTATTAACTTAATAAACTGGGCGAAAGGCCAAATTTTCATCGAACATGCCCCGAAAAACATTATTGTATAATATAGTAATATTATAATATTTTAAATATATATAATATATAATTCTAATATTTTATATAATATTTGTGACGTAATAGATAATATATTATAAATTAATCACTTATCATCCAAGTTTAGATTGAATATAGAGTTATAAAATACTGTAGGAGATAAATATTTACATCTTATATATGGAGAAAGTCACGTGCTGGCCATATCAGATTTTTTAGTTATCTTGCCAACCAGAATCTTATAATATTTCGAGATACATAAATTGAAGGAGCAAATTAAAATTTCCAACTTTGTTGAGAAAATGAAAAAGTAGTTTTTATCAAAATTCGCCTACTTGTACCAATGTATTTGGTAGTAGTGATTGAGCATTGTTTGTTTTATCGTGAAGTTTTGATTATTGGCAATGATTTGATTTTTAATAAAAAAATTAAACGAAGCTAGGTATGTACTGATAATTTTAAAAAATACTTTTTCATATTTGCTTGTCCTAGATATGTTTAATTCCGTTTTCCAAACAACACTAAGTTAAAATGTTTAACTTGTTCCTCCAAAATCGTATTACCCAAGTTCTAAGTATTTACCACCGGAGACAAGCTGAATTATTACGTAATGATTTCTCGTTCGTGGCATTTCCTCCTTTCTGTTTGGATAAAAGACGGAACCACCTCCCTGATGTTATAAATGCCTTAAATGCCAAAAAGTTGCGGAAAAAATGTTTTAATTACCGAGTATTCCTAGGCGCCGGGGAACTATCCCGCAATACTTTCCTCCGCTGGGCGAGTAAGTAAATATTGCATTACGCCTATACTTTTTGTGCCCCCCCGAAAGGGAAAAATTGGCTGGGAAAGCCTCCGCGGTAATACAGAGGCATTCATACCTCGCACTCGAAGGTAAGGGCGTGAAGTACAGCGGGACAACTCGAGCCGAATAAGAGCTCAAAATGAAAAGTCTCGAGAGAAAAATGCGATGCGCTACTAAGTGCCGTATGTTTGCAAATTCTCCCTCTCTCGAGTGCCCGAGAATGAGGGCTTGAGTTGATAAACGAGGAATTGTCTCTAGGAAATGAGGTGTCCATCCTCCGCGAGGTAAATACGACTCCCGGAGAGAAGAATGACGCGAGATTCTGCCGAAAACATTTCACTGCGATTCCTTTTTTCCACTCCCGCGTTCTTGTTTGTCGCGGTGTCGCTACGCTTTTTCTTCGCTCCTACTTTGGCCTTTGTTCTTACTCCTGCAGACCGCTCTTCGCATATCTTCCTCAGATATCATTTTATAGACCCCTTTTAGAGTCCCTTCTTTATCCTCGCCCCCTACCTCGTCCCATTATCCTTGTCATAAACCCTTTCCCCTCCCCTATTTTAATCGCATTCTTCCTTCCTCATCTCTCTCTCTAACCCTACTTCTTGACCCTTCCCCTTACCCTTTACTCACCATCTAACCTTTCGCCCTCGTTCATTACCCTTTGACTCTCGTCCATCCGGTTCTGTGGCCAAGTGGTTAGCTCGTCTTTAGCCTGGGGGAGTCTCGGGATCGAGTCCCGGTGAGAAATCGAACGTTTCTGCTGTCTTTATTTATATTATGCGGTTTAATAACAGCACATTAGGTAAATTCGACTGAGCTGGAAGTATCCTTGAGGAACTTCTTGGCAGGAGAAATAGATTGGGGATCAAGTTATTAGGGAAACTAGATCCTGTTTTATTTTAACTTTACAATAACATTACAGTACATGCGCTGCGGTGTTTTTGCAAAGATAAGATAAAAACGGAATCGAGTTTCCTTGAAAAATGATTCCTTGTTTAAATTTCTTGGCTCTTTGCATTTGATCATGCAGTAACGATACTATAACAAGTAGGTGAAATAGAATGCATAACGTTAATTCAATCTGAAACAGTAATATATAATAAAAAACAAAAATTATCACGCCGGATGTAAATAAAACGCACGTGCAAAAACAATAACATACATTAATACACATACATTTAAGATTCTTACATCATAGAGAAAAATTTAAGACCATTCAATATTTTAACGATGCAGTCCATGTAGAAAGTTCAAGAGAAGGGATAGTAGAACATTGAAAATTGATTCCCGATACGAAAGTTAGATGATAAGTTCATTTCTATTGCTGAGAAATGATTTTGCCAAATGTATTCGGAAGCCAATTCAGTTGACTATCCTCACAGCTCACTCACTTCGTCAAAATGTTGCTTCGGCTGTTTTCTATTGTGACTCGCCCTAACTTCGATTTTGGTTAACTAAAAGCGTTTTGAATTGAGATTAAAACCATGCATTTAAGCTAAATACTTCGACAGCGAAGGCCTTAGTGAGTTTTTATTAACTACGCCTTCAATTAACTAAGTTGATATTTTTATATTTTTTTCTTTCTGCTGTATATTTAGTATCCACTGGTTTGATTTCCATTTGAGAGTTTGAAAAAAATAATAAATGGCTGAATCTCCTTCTGATTGAACCAAAGACTGCAACTATGTAGCAAGAGTATATTTCCACTTTTATTAGATATGAATCACGTCATAAGAGAAACTGTTCAAGATTTTGGAAAACATGAAATTTTGATGGTTTTTAAGCTCGTGCTCAAATGAGCTCTTCCATGAAAATCACTTACTGTTAGTAGGAACTTTTGTAAGCTAACCTGTACTAATTCCTCGATCAACCATAAATTCACTCATCCCGCCCACACCCGCACCGGTAATCAGCAGTCTACGGTAACAGCATTTCGCCATTAGTCCACCATTCTACCTTTTACCTCGCGGCGACTAATATCGTCTCAACACAGCTTTTCTTTCCACCCTAAGCCCACCTCAACCTCTTATCTCCTTCCTCTACCTAACCCTCTCTACATACTTTTCTTATCCCTCCCCTAATTCAGGGAACCTTTTTTCCTCGCTGCGCCGCATTCAAAGAGCCAAGCATCGAGATGTCAACTTGCGCGACGAGTTCAAAGCCACCCTAAATGGAATAAAAATTTCCCTCATCTACTTCCAGGAAGGAATTACGCCGAAGAGCGAAATAATACGCGATTCCGAATAGATTTTGTATACGATAGCACGGACGCCGCTCTTCGACCAGCGTGAAAGACCTCGGCTCCCCCCGCCTCGCCTGACTTATCGCAACCCTTTACTCCCCGTTACCATAACCCTTTATCTTTACTCATCTCCCATTTACGTTTACCCGCATATTCCGCGCCCCCTCCTGAATTTCAAACCCTTCTCCCACCTTTCGTTTGCCTAACCAACACCGCCCTTAGCACTATTGCCTTCCACTATTTACTCTGCTTTTTACTCCCGACACTGCATCCCTTTCTTCTCCCCGCTCACAAACATCATTCCCATAATCCTCATTACCCTTCGTCTATTCCACTCACCTCCCTTCATACTCTGTTTACTCGTCACCCTTTATCACCGACCGCCGCCCATTTCCTCTTCGCCATAGACCTAGACCAACAAGGAATCCTCATCTATCCTATCTCTCCCCGGTGTTCCCACCCAGAAAATTAGAGACGGAAAGAGTTTGTTGGCATAGCTGAGGAATTTATCCTTTATTTTCCCAATTCTGTGAACCTTCTCATCCCTGACCTTGTCACTCACGGTTGTTTTGAATTCGTTGCAGGCGTGGATTTACAATTTGGCGCATTTGGTTGAAAGAAGGGCCGCCATAGAGACTATACCGAGGAGCAGTGTTAATTTTTTTACGTAAGTAATAAAAACCTTTCTCCACATCTTACGCCAATTGATTTCTGATTCCACATCTTGTTGGATGTTACATACACACGTTTTCCATTTGCCTCGTGGTACGACCTAATGTAACAAAAATAGATTTTATAAACCAAGTTATAACAGGATCTCAAAATGTAATCAATGGCTAGCGTCATCCAAGATAACCCAAAAATCAAACTATTCTTATGGAATATCAATGGAGCAAAACGTAACCTGGAGGAATTACATCAAATTCTCGAATCCCAGAAAAATTCAAATAGCACTTCTCGCCGAAACCCATCCTGAAGATAAACTATATGTCCCTAATATCAAAATATATCGACACGATCAACCTAACCGCACTGTCGAAGTCGCAATATTAGTTAAATCAACATTGATTAGCACATTTAAAGCCTCACCAAAAACCACAAACCTACAGATAACTTCCTCGAAGAAATAAACAACTAATGGAGATATTATTTTCGCTTAAGTGTACAACCCAGCATCGAAAGAGCTACTAAAAGAAGATTTTGACGCATTGACCCTATCATACAGAATAAAAATAGCCTATATCCCAGGAGACCATAATGAAAAACATCGAAGTTGGGGATGTAATCGCACAAACAAAAGCGGTTTGTGGTATTCTTCAGATTCCTCGCTAGATCCGATTTCCAAATTAACGCCTCAAAGAATCCAACCGACTTGGTGACCAATTATGCTGAGAAAGCGGATATATTTGATGCGAATAAGAGTTGCTTGCATACTGCGAGCATATGAAATGTATGTATAATCTTTATGCGCATATCAAGTTTTGAGTTTCAATGTTACCGGGAAGGGGATAAAAAAATCTTAAAAATCGTAGCAATTTCTAATTTTTGTAGACGCCTGTTGTCGAACCCAGGACCTATTGGCAGATGCGAATAAGCGTGAAAACTTCTTAGGATCTGATCTTAATTAACGCTAAGTTAGAAGTCCATATCACACCGGGAAGCTCAAGAAGCTCCGCTATCCCCATCTGAAATGCAAACGGCAATGTAAATGGCTCCCTGGTATCGAACCAAGGACGATCACGGAATTTTCAAACAGAGTGTTTGAAATGTATCCATAATCTCTATCTACATGCCAAATTTCAAGTTTCTATATTATTGGGAAAGGGTTAAAACAATTCTTAAAATTCTGATCAGCTACTTATTGTAGAGTCGCCTGTTGTTGAACCCAGGACATATTGGCAGCTGTGAATACACAGTATGACTTTTTAGGACTTGGTCTTCTTAAGCGCAAAGTTTGAAGTCGACATCATGCCGGGAAGTACCTAAAATTTGTTTTCGTTATCTCCCTAAGAAATGCATTGAAGAATTTAAATCACTCACTGGGATCGAATCAAAGACCATCAGCGGAACGTTCAACTGCGTACATGAAATATATCCATGATCTCTATCCACTTGCCAAGTTTTAAGTTTCCATCTTATCGGGAAGGTGTTAAAAAATATCTAAAAATTCGCCGCAATGCAATTTAAATCAGGGAATATTTGCCCTGACTTAGCGTCGAACCAAGGATAATTTTCGAGGAATACTTTGTGGTTTTCTTCATAAATGCAAGGCTTTTAGCGATCCTTCAAATTTCAAATCTCTACTTTGTCGGGAAGTGCCTCAAAAAATATTTTTTTAAATCCCGCAATGTATCTTTATGGAGAAAATCGCGACTTTGGGGCCTTCTGGAATCCAACCCATGACACTGAGGTACAAAGTCGGTTTTTTTCTGGAGGTTACACGTTATGACTACCACATCCTAAAAATTTCCAGTTAATTGCTCTTGTACAACATGGTTAGAATTTTGATCCCCTATGATTGTGGATATCTATTACGAGTAAAAGTTGCTTGCATTCTGCATGCATATTGCTAATACAAATTTCAAGTCGACATCATATGGAGAAGGTCCTGAAAAAAAGGGATTCAAAATATTCTAAAAATAAAAGCCATTTATTTGAAATAGGAGACCATCACCCACGGTGCGACGAACTCACGCACATTTGTTTTCAGTTACATCGATATTTTGAAAGAAGAGCTCGTTTCCGGTGACCCCTATGATTTTCTTTTCCCTGTCCTACCGTGATGTAGCCTAAAATATTTTCGTAGCCGAATCATAAATAGTTTGAAATTCCCGCCATTCGTTTCAAATAATAGAGACGCCTGGTGTCGAACCTGGGATCTTTTGGAATATGTGAATAAATATTATGCCCTGACAGAAATCAAACTATTTTTTTTTCAAATTTTGAAGTCAATATCATACCGGGAAGGTCCTAAATTTAGACTCCGTTATCCCCATCTGAAATGCATAGGTTAATCTTAACGGCTCTCTGGGATCGAACCCAGGACGATAAGAGAAAACTAAAACACCACTTATGAAATATATCTATGATCTTTATTCACATGCCAAGTTTTAATTTTCTATGTTATCAGGAAAGGGTTAAAAAAATCTTAAAAATCGCATTAGTTACTAATTTTAGAGAAGCCTGGTGTCGAACCCAAGACCTATTGTCAGATGTGAGTACACTTTATCACTTTTCTGGACATGATCTTAATTACTGCAACGTTTGAAGTTGAAATCATGCAGGGAAGTACCTAAAATTGGTTTCCGTTACCTCCATAAGAAATTCATTGAGGAATGTAAATGGCCCTCTGGGATCGAACCAAGAACCATAAGCGAAACGGTAAAAGGTGAACATAAAATATATTTATGATATCAATCCACATGCCGAGTTTCAAGTTTGCATCTTATCGGAAGAATTTTTTAAAAATTCTTAAAAATCGCCACAATACATTTTAAATGGAAGATATTTGCCCTGATCAAGCGTCGAGCCAAGAATAATCCTCGACAATGACTTCATAGTTTTCGTCGGATATTTAGTGCTTCTAGTGATCCCTCGAATTTCAACTCTCTATCTTGCAGGGAAGCATCTCAGTATTTTTGAAAATCCCCGCAATGTATCTTTATGGAGAAAATCGTGACTTTGGGACCTTCTGGCATCGAACCCATGATACTGAGGTTCAAATTTTTTTTCTGGCAGTTAGACGTTATGGCCAGTACGTCGTAATAATTTCATTGTGACACTTCTAGAACATGCTTATAATTTTGATCCCCTATGATTGAGTGAGTGAGTGTATTAATAGGTATATCCTGCAAAACGTCTATATATAATAGATATAGTAGATGACGTGGTGAACTTCGTACCACCTATTTCTATCTAGTGTATCTATATTTATTTCTCACATTTTTTTAATATATGTCGAACTTACCTTCAGATGTTTACGATATTTAAATCCTCACACCAAGTCCTCGAGTAGAGAGAGAGAGTAAAACCGTTTTAAAAATCTAACTAAAAATTCAGTAAAAAATAACGTTGCTGTAAATAAAACTTGGTTGCTACTGACGTTAAAACAAAACTTTAAAAAATTTAATTTTAAATGTTCGTACTCTATTCCCTGCGATTCTTCACAGGATATTGTTCGTAACAGCGAATTTTATAACCTCATGCAATTTTTTCTTCTTCATAAAGTGTATCATTTATTATCAGGATTAATTTTAACTTGACTTATATTCTTAATGCATTTTGATGGATAATTACATGAACTTGGAATCAACAATCGCATTCATTGTGAAGAGTTGTTCACAACCTCGAAAATTTGATAAAATATTCACGCATTTTATCAAAATTCTCGAAATTTCGATTCGTAAACGATATTTCGAACTTATATTATCATGAAAAAAAATAAGAATCTTTATTCCCCTTCTTTTGGTGCTTGATTTGACTTTGTACGGCTACTATTTCTAATTTATATTTTCAAATTAAATAAATCCTGCAGCGAGAAAAATTAACTTTACATGCATTTATTATGGAAATGCTTTTTCGATTTTTCAGCTATTCCTTTTGGGGTTTTTCTTTATTTTCTTTTTCCTAAACCACTTCCGTACCGAGGCGAACAAAAATATATTCAAATTGGCCGAGCCGTTTTCGAGTTTTAGACGACGTCACGAACGTCATTTCATTTTTATATATAAGATATTAGTTTATAGTTTAGATAGTTTTTCCGGATATACCTATATATACGAGTAAAATGTTGCTTGTATTCTACAAGCACATTGATAACAGTAATTTCAAGTCGGCATCATATCGAGAGGGTATTCAAAAGAAAAAAAGGAGTGAAAATATACTTAAAATTAGCTACAATTTATCCGTCCGGCATCGAACCCGGGTCTTCCTGATGAAGCCGTCCTCTAGCAAAGCAAGAACTTACTATCATTTCGATAAGTGCATCAAAAAATGAAAACCTACCCCATTGTATTTTATAAGGGGGATATATTTAACGCCCGGTATCGAACCCGGGAATTCCTGGTGATACTTGATATGCAGCAAAACAGAAGATCACCATCTCTAACTATGTGTGGAAATTCAAGCAGAAATATTGGCTGCAATTGCCTCAAACGACATGCTACTTTTCACATATATTCCTAAAGAGAGATTTTAATGTGCTCTGGCATCGAACACAGGAACAGCATGGTCTTATCTAAATGCATTTTTTAAACCGAGTCTTAATATACATCTTCCATATAAGCAAGAACTTCCTATGATTTCTATAAGTGCATAAAAAAATAATGAATAACTACCACAATGTATTTTAAATAGCAGATTTTTGCATCGTTCTAGCATCGAACCCAGGATATTTTCTGTAAAACGCATTAATGTTATCGATAGATGCTGACAATATCCATCGGCTACTTGAGTTTTTATTTCTCCACCTATCCGGGAAGTATTTTTTAGAAATTCTCGAAAATCAAAGCAATGATTTTAAATGGTAAAAATCGGGACTTTGGTGCCCTCTGGAATCGAACCCATCACACTGAGGTTCAAAATCGCATTTTTTCTACGTGTTTCACGCTAGGGCCTATAGGCTGTAAAAATTTCAAGTCAATGACGCTTGTGGTTTAGCCTGTGAATTAGTATCCTATCTATGTATCTATCTATATCCATGAATGAATCCGGAGAAGGAAATATGTACAATAGATACCTATATACATGAATGAATCCGCGTCTATATATAATAGATAGATAGGTATATCCGGAGAAACGTCTATATACAGAAGATATGCAAAGCAAAATCATCCACACACTATTATAAGTAATAAATAAGAGAAAATTAAAAGACGCAAGGCTGTAACTCCACTGCAGTTAAAAAAAGCGCATCAAGGAAAGAACTGTATATTGAGATTAGCTGTCATTGGAGCCATTGTCAATCATAGACTTTTCAGCAGGCACCTCTTTCACTAGATTAAGCTGTATAAATTCGTTCGAATATCATACACAATGATATTGGTACGTTTTTTATTAAATTCTGGTAATTCATACAAATCACATAATGATGCTCACATTCACGTTTGGAGGCTCATGACATTTTAACTCGTTTTAAATTTATAGCAACTGGTATTGTGCCTTTTCATTATTTCGATATCGATTCAGCGATTCATTCATTTTACCATCATTAATTCAACGTTTTAAAGCTTTTATCTCATCGCTGCGCCCCTTAAACTGCTATCATTTTCTTCCCTTTCCCATCTGATTAATTTAAACTTTACCTCTCGCTCTCCCCTCCAGCATCCCTTGATTAGTGCCCATTTTATTCGTAGATGCACATGTTTCCAATCCTTTGAGAGTCTGTTTATGGGTTTATTTCCGAATACATAAATAAATATGCCGAATACCATTTGTCTCGTATCTCCCACTCAGTCGCGCCCCTTCCGTATAACCCTCGCTTATCTCCCCCACGGCTCTCCCATGAGACGTACGCCCGAACTTACATCCATTTCCCCATCCTCGGCGACCTTCCTCGCATTGGTACGCTTGACCCTAAATGAAACCCTCGGAAAAAATGCCTCCTCTTTGACGACAGTCTTATCGAATCCGCAAGGAAGACCCCGGCAAGCAGAAAATCGAAGCGTCTTGTTGTTGGGAAGTACCACAATGCCCCCCTTACCTTCCCCCACGCCGCTCCTTACCTCTCCCGCAGAAAAAGCTTTTTCACATTTCACAAAAGCCGGGCCGACCATAAAGGTTCTGGAGGGTTCTTCTTTCGGGGAATTTATTATGAGGGATGTGGGGCTAGCGGAGGGAAAGGAGCTTTCAAAATGTTATGAAGGAGAGCGCTTATTGCAGGTCCTGCTCCTGATTTGATGTCATTCGGTTTTTCTTGCCGTCCTCCAAACTGATTGACTAATGCAAGGAAAGTGCTCTCCTCCCGGATTTTTTCGCAGGGACACGCGAAGGAAGCCTGATTTATTTTCTTTTTCCCCGCCTCGCGGAGGAGGTACAAAGGCCTCCTGGTCTGTTTCATTGGGAGCGGAGCATACCGCGGCGGCGCACGGTAATGGATTAATCCCATTATTATGTACGATACATCTTTCGGAGTGATGGATTCGGCTTGGAAGTGTGTGAGACGGGGATAAAAGTGCTACGACCGTATGAGTTTGGTGGGTTTTGAAACGCGTTGCGCGCTCCGTTTGCAGCCCTAACTCCCGCTCCCCCTTGCGTTCGCTACCCTTTGTTTTCCGTTCTGCTCCCCACTACAGCGCTGGAACATCCCCTTACCCCTCGAAATTTATCGACGCTTCCAGCGGAGCTTCTCATTTTTTCGATCGGCCGGATATTGTTTATCCTCGCCATAAATGTTTGTATCTGCCGGGATGGAGTTCTGCGAACTGCGAGGCAGGTTTCTGACAGTGAAAAAAAGACCCCCGCGAGAGTGGATATGGACAGGGATATGTTTCAGACGAGATATTAACATAAATGACTGTCGATATATCTGATTTAAGCGCGCATTAGGACCGATCCGTGGGTTCGACGGCCAGCAAGGTGAGATTGATGCTTCCACAGTGCGCGCTTTTCGCGAATTAGAATAAACGTTGCTTAAAGGATATGTTTTTAGACCGGGGAATAAGGGCCGGAGGGGGAGGATGGCGAGGGGGCCCTAGAATAAGGGCCGGAGGGGAGGATGTCGAGGGGGCCCTCCCTTGGATACAAGCAATTTGCTTACGGCATGAATAGAAGCTCAGGCAAGCAACTGACGGCAAAAACGGTTCAGTACAAAAAAGGACCCAAACCTTAATTATATTCCAAACTTTTATTTCGCGAAAGTTAAATACGAGTACTTCCAGCTCACAGCCATATCCCCTATCGCTGGTTGTGTTTAACTTTTGTGTTGCAATTGTTGAACATCTTTAAGTTCCAGAATATCAGGTGAATGCATTTAATGTAATGGCAAAAGTTTGGATTTCCTTGTAGTTCATTATTATCTATTGGAGATCGTAACAATCTTGAAGTATCTTCCAGCGAAAAATGAAATAAACGTGCCCAATAGGACGCCAATGAAAATGTCCAACGGCTGCCATCCAACACTATTTAAATACAGGTGTCCCATTACAATGAGACCTCCAATCCTCCTCTATCTATGTTGCAGAATTTTCGTTCCCCGATTGCAATTCACTATCTCATTCTCTACTTCGCCGATAAAATAAGCATCAATGTCGAGCACATGGCGGAAACCCTATTGCATTCTGCGCTAAGTGAAGGACGTTGAGTTTAAAGATCCTTTCAACAGTCAGTGAATCTGGTTAATTATCCCACAGCTCATCAAGTAGTTCGTGGAATGGGCACAAATGACACTTTCGGGGACCCTAGGCATAACTTTTACGTGGCCCAAATGGCAGAGTCATCACAAAGCTAGGTAAAGCCGCTTCATATTTTTAATTCTCTTCTTCTAAAGCTATGAATTATTTAAATAACTGGTGGATGCAGTAGTCTATCTATATATCGGAATAAAAACACATTTTGTGTTAAAACCTACAAATTACTAGAGAATAATTATTCAAAACGACATATATTTACAAATGTGGAGGCCACAGATCACTAACAAGTAAGTAAGTTGCAAGTTTGAAAAACCAGCACTGCATAACAAATGAAGCAAATAATGAAAGAAATGAATACTAGGAATGATCTTTCAGTATGATTTTATCACTGTGAGTAGTTCAGATTTTATATTTACTATACATACTGATGCATATTTGTACGATATGTACGACAGGATAATATAATTATACATAATTTGTCGTATATGTATATGTAATTTAATATATAATATAATTTGTCGTATATATACAACAGGATAAAGTCAAATCTAGGGTCCTAGATTCTTTCTACCACGGTACTCTGAATCTCAATATAAACCTTTTAATATAAATAGTTAAATTTCAATCACATTATCATCCAAGTTTTCATTTCTATGTTATTTCATAAGTGGATCTAACGCTAATGAATATAAGAGATTAAATATTGCGAATAACAAGACACTTGTAGCAAAAATAATCTTACATTTTCTGAAACGACCGTTGTGGTGTTATCCAAAGAGTCTTTTCATAAGATATAAACGAGATCAAAATTTGTTCACGTTCAATAGTATTTAATAAAAGAAAGAGATAACCAGTTTCGGTGCTATAAGAAATCATTATAGCCGCTTCTTGTTATATTTGATTTTCTGGAACCAATTTTTAATTAAATATTGCGGAAATTGAATTTTTTAAACTTATAATTTCCTTTACTTCATCTGATTCCTTGATATCTTCTATCACGAATTTCCACCAATCATCGCTCGACGATATTTCTTTGTTTTTTTTTGTATTACCACCATTGATTGAATACAAACCTTCCATCATTCTTTTAATTTTAAATCTGCTTAGATGTATAGGTCACTAGCATTTCACCGAGTTATATATTTCTATATGGTATAAGGCAATCTCCAATGTTTCGTATGAGCTAAGATAATTCCTGATCAGTAAAGTTAATTCAATCAGCTATATGATTGGTGTCAGTTTCAATACTTCATAAATATGTGTTTTCACTTTTTCATTCTACCCATCAACATATAATTTCATCACGTCACACTCGCTCTTTTGTGAGTAAATCGTTCACCGAGTTTTCTTAAGTGTCTCTCTCGTGAATTATTGTATGAAAGTTAAGGATGAGTTATTGCCCAACAGTTCCGTTAGACTCCACCGTTTTTATCAATCGTTTGATTCATTCCAATATTGCTTCCAAAATGCCCCGTTCTTTCATTCCATTCAGTTTCGAAATGTAAAAACCATCCCTTAATCTTTCAGCTTCGACGCCAGTTTATAACTGATAGCGAGATTATCTCTTCACGCTGAAATATAGCCTCGATTTCAAAAGAAAACCGTTCTTGATACGCCACTCCGACGAACTTGCAGCAAGATCCTATTGAACGCTTTCAAAATTTCCCCGACCAATCACATGTGTCGCAAGTATTCCGACGGCCGGAATTGAAGTATCAACGCTCGCACAATAACCGCTTTGTTACGTGAAGTGGTATTAGTTTAAGCGGACAGAAGAAATGGACGGGGGCTCCTTGCAGACAAAATAGCTCCTTGTGTAGGAAAAGGCCAAGCATAGATGACGTTGAAGGGTCAGCGGAAGTGGACGGTCTATGCTTTGAAACGCCTTTGTCGCTAGAGGGGTAGAGGATGAGAAATTAGACAGACATAGATTTTGAAGCCCTTCGCTTAAGATATCTAAAAAAAGGAACAATTTATATGAATTTGATATGTATAATTTGAATGCAGGGGAGTTTAACAGCAATAGACTGAAGGTACTAAGTTCAGATAGTAGCCTCATTTAAAATTATCATAGTTATATATAGAACTGCCCGTTTTCATTGAATTACTTAAAAATAGAATAAAAACTGAAATCCCTTGACCTTGGTCAAAAAGCAAATTATAAAATCAAATGGAAAGCGTATGAATTAGAAGGCGTATGGTTAGATGATAGATGAGACTTGTATCTATCTAACCCTTAAATAAAGTTCATTATAATGAATATTATTATTTTAGATTGGAATAGGTTATAGATGAATTAAGCATTACGCGGACAGCTGAGCTACGTAGCATGTTACGTAAATATCATAATATTTATATGAATATAGTACTATGATAATATACGTTATATAAAATCAAGGATATAAAAAATTAGAGATTCACACATTTGGTCGAATTTTATGTGCACTCAATGATTTACTTTTGCAATTTTCCAATGAAGCTCTCATTTGGCAAAACAAATAATGTTAATTTTAATTATATTATTTCCAATCCAAAAATAATAGACTACCTACATAAATAATTTGGCTGGGCTTAGTGGGATGCCGAAAATATGATAATTTCATTCGTAGTAAAACAAAAACTCACAATTTGTTCCACCAAACCTCATTACCACGATCATTGAGTATAAGGTATTTCCAGTAGAAATGCACCACCTAAGAAAATTACTTCATAACAGTGGCGCAGCGAGGGGAGGGGTTTAGGGGTTCAAACTCCCCTATAGCCAAGTCCTATTACTAGCTCTGTCCTTTTTTTCTGCTGAAGAGTACAAAACCCCAATCACGCAAGTCTTTGCACTGCTAGTCATGTGTAACTATTACATAGTCTAAATAATTGTAATTTGAAGTCTTAATTTTTTTCACGTTTGCATATAACTTTAACTCTGCAAATTCAGTTATAATTTATATATATAAAGCAGAAATTCTGTGGGTTTGTGGGTTTGTTTGTTTGTCTTGGATTGGAGTCCACACCGTTTGCCCGATTTGTCTAAAGCTTTGCATACGTTTCCTCTGATATCAGGAAGGAAGTACTATCGCATTTTAATTCAACAATTTTGCTGGATTCGAACCAGGATCGCTCAGATAGATTTTCATAAGGAATATTATAATTAAGCTTCACCTTTATCGGTTGCAGGCTTTATTTCTTTTCAAGAATTAAATTAGAAGGAATAGTCGTACAGAGTCGAGGCAAACACCGAAAGAAAGAAAATTGAATAAAGATTCTTATTTTGGTCATGGAATCTTACTTTCGATTAGAATTTGCGAGAATATTGGTAAAATATACAAAACTTTCGTGAAAATTCGAGGCCATAAATAACACATACCCCTGACGACCGATCCCATTGTTGAATCCGAACTCATGTTTTATCCCGTAAAAATACTCGTGGACTTTAGGCCCATAAAGCTGATGATTGAAGAGGACGATATATTACATGGATAACGAGAAATTTTCTGTAAGAAGGTAACCAGCAATTGCAGGTACGTAATTACAGTCAGGAGATTGTATGTCTTCCATTTTAGTACAAACCGTTTGCCAGATTCGCGTCAAACTTTGCGTACGTGTTTTCTGGGACCAGGAAGGACGTACTGTCTCAATTTAATTCGATGATTTTGCTGGGTTCGAACCAAGATCGCTCAGATGGGTTTCCATAAAGAATAAATCTAATCTTCACTTTAATCGGTAGCAGGCTATATTTCTATTGAAGAATTAAAATAGAAAAATAGTCGTGTGGAGTCGAAACAAGAAGCAAAAGAACGAAAATTAAATGAATATTCTAATTTTGATCGTGGAATATTGTTTCCGAAAGGAAATTTCGAGAAATCTGATAAAATACGCGTGAATTATCCAAAATTGTTGAGGTTGTAAACAACCAATCCTCCTCACGATCAATGCGATTGTTGAGCCGAGCTCATGAATTTTCGTGTACAGTAAGAATAGCCTGGGATTTTAGACTGTATTCTAAAGGGAATTTACGCATTGCACGACCGACAAATTTAAATTAATCTACTTCTATATTCTCCGTTGAGAATCAACGGGCGCTTCAGCTAGTATCAACTATAATCACAAGTCTACTGTATTTTTTTAATACAGCAGAAGTTTTAATGCTCGGTATGTGACGAATTCAATTAAATACTTCGCTAATACATAGGTAAATAACGAAATCAGGCTTAATTGTAAGCCTACCGGAGCATTTCATCTGATATAAAGATTTTTGTTTCTTTGAGCGAGAAATTTTGTATACAAAGAATGGAGTCTCTTTTAAGAAAGCTCGAGTACATGATTCGTGCAATGCAGCAAACAAATCTCACTCGAGTTAGTCAGGCTTGGATATTGGGTTATTCATTGAAAAACAGGTAAAAATCCGAATTCTCAAACTATTCCTAGAAGTATATTGAAGGACACGTTCACATTCTATTATTCCAGCAAGAACGAAGAATGGGATGTAGTGGTTCTGTTGTCTGCCCCAGATGCCAAAAATCAAGAACCAAGAAAAATATCAAAACACAATTCGATTTGTTACCATATCTCTTATCATTTTGATGGTTTACTCGATGGCTTATGATAGTTTTTGGATCGAGTCGCGACCCACCTGTAACCCTTCCGCGACCCATTAGGGGGTAGCGACCCACCAGTTGGGTACCGCTGTTTTAGAGTGATGACACAACTAAAATGGAGATTCTGAGCGATTCATGGAAACTTTTTCTGTGATATTGTGATTTTCTTATTTAAAACTTATCATTCTACGTTTTGAAACAAAAATTAAAGTTTTTGAGAATGCTTTTTTAATATTTTTGAGTTTAGGTATTCACTGCATTGAAATATCTTAGTTATCAAAACAAATTAAATTTAAAGTCCTGTAGCAAAATTCTGGCACGGTGCATATAATCCTTGTACAATAAGCTGTATGTATACTTCATATCAATATTTTTATTCATTGATGCTGTTTTCTGGGCAGGCGACATTTCAATTAAAATCCAAAATCTGCTGATGTTATAGTACAATAACGAAATATATTCAAATAAGCATGGGTGTGCCAATGTGGGGGATCTAATGAGTGGATGTTACGTTTTATATCGTTTGCCAAATAACCGTAACTATTTTTTCCTTCTCACGCTTGGCAACCTCTTGGAAGAAAGAACTCTCAAAGACTCGGGAAGTTTATACCTATAGCGCTAAAATACTTCAGCATAGAATAAAAATGACTTTCACAATACAAACAAGAAATCCAAACAACACTTATGATAAGTTTCCAATAGTTCACTAATGTAAACGACTATCTTGGAGAGATTAATAAGTTGGCCACATAAGCGTTAAACTCCTCTAGTTTTCAATGCACTTTAAGCTTTGAAATAATTGACATATATTGTAGTAGCGGGAATAAATATACTAGCCCCTGTAAGGTAGGCATTTTTCGTTTTTTTCGGACTCCGTCCATTGGCAAATCCTGGCTGGGCCACTGCTTCATAACAATACTTAAGTGATAGCAAAAATGTGAAACTGCGAGATAGAATATAACATTTATTGGCTATTAACAGTCTGTGAACAAATTTTCTTTAAAAAAATTATCACAAATATATCTTTTTCTGCACCCATGCATTAGGCCATCTTTCCCGGATGTCCAGGTGCAATAACTTGAGGTTATTTCTTTGCTTCGAAGAAATGCGTTCGTCTATACCCTATAAATTCATCTCTTTTATCTTTATGATACATATATTTCCATTCTTCAGCATATCAGTCAGCAGTCTCCCGTCGTTTTCTACGTATTTCCCTTCCTTTACTACCATTTTGGTGATTTCCTTACATCGTTAAATAAAAATTGCTCCGATTAAAATGAAGCATAACAAAAATGCTCTCAGGCGCAGAAAGAGAATCTTTAAAAGAAAGGATATTTGAAGCTAAGCTTCGATTGTTTGATAAATTCAGGACAAGTTCGTTTGCGGCAGATGTAGCCGGTGTTATGCGACCCCCTGCTACTTCTACCGATCCGATAATGGGCGTAGAATAAGACAATTAAAAATTAGGACGAGTTGTTGATTCCGCCATAGATACCTGATAATAACGTACTAATGAAATAGTTCGAAAGCCTGATGTTTGTACCCCCTGCCTAAAGCCAAAAGGCTTCTTGTTGGGTATCAGTGTATATGTAGATATATGGTAGATATACCATTTACATTTATTTCATAACGCCATGTCAGCCGTTCTACTCCCATCCACAAGTTCAAAGCAAAAACACCTTCAAGCCAATCACTCCGTCTTTCTTGTCAACATATACGTTCGTATATTACCAAATAGCACATATGAGTATAGATTTTATTTAAATTCATGCATATTCTCTAGCTGTGATAAGTTACTAGTGAATCATCCAAGTAGCAATGGATCGTTGAATATTGGAGGAGTTTGAAAAAAAATGTTTTACTATCATAATTTTCGGAAAAAAGTCGGCAGTTGACCTGTAACATCTACAGCATCGTGAGCATGAGGCATTTACATATTTTCCTCATCATCTCTTCCAGAGGAAGTATTTATCTCGGCTTAAAGGTCTCCCACAGGTCTACATGCTTTGCTCTCCGTGTGACAATTCCAAATGGCAGGGCGAAAAATCATACGTGAACCCTAGTGGAGTTAATGAAGCAAATGATGAATTGTTTGATCACGAGTTTTTATTCGAATAAACAAAAAATTCACTCGAATAACTTCTATTTACGTGTTTATGCTTTCATTTGGATAAAAACGGAAATGTTTGTGAGTTGTCACGATGAATAAAAAGTAATGAAAATGTTTTAGAGCAGCAATATAAACTTTGCCACCGGATCTGTGTTTGTTTTGCGATTTTTTTGCTGGAATTATTATTTTTTAAACAATCTAAAAAAAAAATTGGTAAATGATTGGAAATATTGGTGCCACCTGTCTAAAAATAATGCTTTAATCACCTAAAATAGCTAAAAGTTTCTCTCGGACTTCTTGGTAACTTTTGGGTACTTCGGGGAAACAGGTTACTTCGTCTCACCTTTCTCGGATTGTTGAATCGCTTTCGTCATCAGTTGATTTGCATGAAATACCTCGCAAAATAAATATATGCCCCTATCTTCACATACGCGTTTCTCATGGATAAGTGCATATTATACATAGATCGTGCTAAGCGCATGCTGTCCTTCCTAGTAAACTAATAAAAGAGTTTGGTAGGTTTCTGGCGGTGTTTTCGTATTTATTACAGCGCCAAACCTATGGGAAATCGCATTTCGTTTAATTTGGTGAATCTGGAGCACTTTATGCTTATCGCTGTACTTAAAAAGATTAATACAGTGATCTGATATTTCTATAAAGCATTTAGACTGGACGCAAACTGCATCTTCAACCTTTTCAGATCTGAATTTTTCAATGAAGAAAACCTTTTTTTTTAATGTAGTTGATTTTTCCGATATTCAAAAAGCAATAAAATCTTATGATGTGACTTATTTTAAACAGAATTAACAACATATCAGAATAAAGGAAGCAATACCTTAAAAATAAATATTTCATTAATATGAACAATATTTAGTAAAAACTGAAAATGGTCTCCATTTTATTGAACGCAGGGTCTGAAAGAGTTAACCCGCCCGTCATTAGTAACCAAAACCTTTGAAAAGGGGTGAGATAACAAAACAAGGATAATGAGAAAGGACTTATATGCATATAAAATTTCACGACTCGCATGGTAATGGATTGTATGGTGTGATTGCATAAGTCCTATTTTCAAATGCCAGTCCTGCATAAACAAAGGCCTATTGAGTTCAATGGTCCGACACGTGCCTATTATCTTATATTATTTTTGAGAAGGGAGCATAACCTGAATGTCTCGAGCAAATCCGTGTTACACTTAGGGTATATTATCCTAGTGAGATAAAAGTTTACCGAAGGTAAATGAGAAATATTTCATTCACTGAGTATTTCAAGCCGGAATTTTACACGGAGAACAAAAATAGATTCTCTTAACCCATAAAAAACTTCCCGTTTGAACCCTAACGCACTAAATCACTGTTCGACTCGTAGATAACCTCTATCCATACAAATTATCCCTACAATCATCGGGTTCATTCATGCACGTCGCTTCAGACCAAGGTTTTTCAATCTTACGCGGCTGATATTTAAGTGGATCAAAGAAAAGGACAAATGAGTCACGGCGAATCGAAAAAATTGAATGAAGATAAACATACAAGGACTGCATTATCACTCGAACCTCTTTCTGGCGCCAAAACCTTGCCATCGATTCGAAGAAAAAGACGAGAAAACGGGAAAGTTGTTGGTTTTTTCTGCGAAGGGTCGCCGGAGAATTTCTGGAGAATACGAAAGATATAACACCTTAAAGTAATCCTCTGAATCTCGCAGTTTTTCTGTTACGGAAAAAATATGTATTAGCTTAAAACTCGCGGCCAAACAAACAATAATTTTGTATGGTATTTTTTAAATATTTTTTGTACAGCCATCGGCCTAAATTTTGGTTGGATCTACGTCTACTAATGTATAGCTTCACAAGCCTTTGCAGATGGGTTTAAGCAAATAAGGCAAGATGAGGTATGAGGTAGTTGACCCTAACGTTTCCCACGGATTAGGAATCGAATCACTGGAACAAGTGAAACAAAATAACCGTACGAACCAACATTATTCGTATTACTCAATAAAGAGTTACTAAGGAGAACGTCATTTATTAAAATTACTTATACCTTTGTTATTATCACAGCCATGAACAAAAGTGATTCATAGAAAATTAATTGGAGCTTAGGGTTTATGAAGGCTCTCAAAAAAGAAAAAAAACTTCGTTTAAAAAGAATAGTTTGAATTTGATTAGACCTTTCTGTAAGGTATTCCGTCCAAAGGCCGGTTGGCACGTCATCCCCTCTGCCATAAGCTACTATAAGCTTGCAGAGACGAATGAGGTTCACTAGGCAGGATGAGGAGTGAGGTAGTTTGCCATTGCTTTCCTCACTGAGCCAGAATGATGTAAGCGGAACATGTCCACGCAAGTGAAGTACAATGACTTTATGAGCTACACCTTTCTTGGCATTTCGTAAGGAGAGACCTTGATTTGTGCAATTATTCACTCATACCTCGGTAGCTTTGATTTAATTACAGCCATGATCAAGACTGGGACAAAAGAAAATGAAAGATATGTTTTTCTCTATCCTGAACCACATGACAAATGAAAATACTCCATTCATCATAGTATCATAGCAGGAACGATATGACTGGACTATTCTGATGGAGATAATGGAGTCTTATTTCAGGACCTACCCGGTATGATATGGACTTCAATTTTTGCATTAAATAAGATCAGGTACTAACAAGTTATAATGTCCACTCGCATCTACCAATAGCTCCTGGGATCGACACCATGGGTCACAAAATTAAAAATTGCTACAATTTTCAAGATTTTTTTTACCTCTTCCCCATAGCATTTAAACTTAAAACTTGGCATGTGAATAATGATTATAAATACATTTCATATGCTATCAGTATGCAAGCAACATTTACTCGTATCATATATAATGATTATTATCAATTTATAAAATTATGGCATTATATTGGTTGTAAAATAACTCAGAAGAGGTCTAATTACAATTATTGAACTCGGACCATCACGCTGTTGCGAAGCTCCGCATAAGATACGGAATATTTTATGCGAAAATCAGGTAAAGTGTTATGAGTTATTTTTTGTGATACCTCCTGAGCAGGTACTCCGGGCCGAAACTAGCTTCTTCCACAAGGGGAAGTCCAGATGTTCGGGAAACAGATCCTCTCGTCAGGGGAAAAAGTTAGAAATACGCGGACGTAAAATCCCCGAATTTTAATAAACAGCCCGGAATACGGGAACCGTCCTAGTCGACCGTTGTCTGGGGAGTCCATCAGAGGCAAAGGTAAAGGCAGCGTCGAAATTGAAAGAGGAGGGCAGTGCCGCGTGACCCTCCGCCCTCCAGCAAGCACGTGGCCAGGGAAAAGGTCGGCCCAACAATATCCCGAATTCCATAAGCCGCGCCTGTACCATTTCCACTTGGCATTATGATTTCCCGACGCTCTTCCCTCCACTTTCTGCCACCGCATTACTTTCCACAAAAGAAAACCTTTGGCCCTTTTATTATTTGCCGGCAGAAAGAGATGTGTTCCAACCAACGCATCGCTAAGTGTTTTCTAGTGCGGGGGGGAATTCACGATGGAGCAGGGAAGCGTGAAATCTGATGAAGGCGACTGAAGATTTTCTCTTTTGTCTCGGCGAACAATCGGCGAGAGGCTTAAGGTGCCTTCGGTTGTTTTTAGAACTAGAGAAATGCGGCGGTGATGCTAAGAAAAGATGGCGGGTGAGGCATAAAAGAGCGGAATCGAGATGCGGATGGCGTAAACAGAGAAGGTTGAGAGGGCATCGGTTTGACGTTCCTGTGGGCTCTTTACTTGGGACTTCGTGCGCCATGGTCTCATCTTCGTGGGAGAAATATTCGTTGACGTGCGGTTGGATCGTCCAGATACATCCTCCTATGTTTTTAAATCGCTGCGGATCGTTTGTGCCCGCTCCCGTATCTTGACGAATAGGACATTCCTCGTTTGTCTCTCAGCACAGTGAAGAGAAAGAAGAAAATTTATCTTTCGTCATCTTTTGTACTCTCATGATCGCTGTTGTGATAATATGAAATTCATTTAGAGATGAATTTTGATCTGTAGATAGAATTTTTATCTCTCTTCCACCAAACCTACTTGCCGTTTAGTGTTAATACTTACAAAGATTAATGAAAAATAAAGTAAAAGTAGAGATGGGATAACATCTTTGGAAGTTAAGGTGGAATAGAAAAACCCACCTTGCGGGAAAACACATTGAAGGGATGGAGAGATGAAAAGTCATGAGAGCATAGTAAAAAACAATGGAAATTATCGCTACATTACAAAAATACTTAAATATCAAACGCAATGAAAAGCCAAAATATATACGGAAAAACGCAAAAGGAACATTTAAAAAAGACGGAAAAACATTGCATGGTAAACTTTAAAATGACAATATTATGAAATATTATGCGAACCGTTAACAGTTAAACTTTGATTACATTTATATTTTCAACTACATCACTAATAATGGTCATTCTAGTCAAAGCTTAATGTGTTAACTAAGCAGTAGTATTAATTTAAGAAATGGTGATATCCATCATTTTAGTCGCATTCTTTTTTGTCTGTACGGCAAGGTGTCGATAAAAATTTAGAAATTAAATAAAATAGATCACTCATAATGAGCTTTTATTGAAAGTGCCATTCTGCTTTACTCACATGTATGACTTCCAATCATAGGATTCTCGTCCAATTAGGAAAGTACCTCATTCCTCTTTTCTCCTGGTGTGCCTCATTCCCTCTGCAAAGCTATGGTATTTACTGGTGGATGAGGTGTGCGTTTTTTCTTCTTCTTGCCTAGCTACTGTTGCCCTTCACCGGTCCTCCTAATGTCTGATGAATCAGGAGGTGCTTCACCGAGGCAACAGTAACAGCAAACACACAACCATTCCCTAATCGGAAAAATCCGATCAGCCGGGATTCGAACCCGGGACTTGGGGTTGGAGCGATAGCTTAGATGGCATGCTATCCACTCGGCCACCACGGCTGGTTAAACAAGTCTTCGGGCTGAGTGCATCTCATGTTCTCAATACAAAATGATCTCATTAAAAAATTAATTAATTCCTTAAGTCAAAAACAGAATAAGATGGCAAAAATGAAGCTATTAATGTATTGCCAGTTAAATAATTACTTGATAGTTACCATCGGCAAGGGCGAAACAACAAAATCACAAGGGTGAATAACGATTTGAGCCTACTTCCTCACATTCTAATGTTAAAGTAATTATTTCCTTAATTTTCAACCAGAGAGAATTAAAGTCCCATTTGTGTAGTGATTACTTCATCAGATGTACATCAATAACAGTAATACTTCGCTAAAAGTAACTGCCGTAGTCATATCCTTGGCAAAACAATGGTCTCATAATGTCATTAAAAGAGGAGGTAATGGACTTTACAGCCGTCTGAGTTTCGCATAATGTTTTGAATGCATTTTTCGTCGAATGATGTAAGATATATGTAAGAGCTAGTGCGTGAAGTAGGTGCAAAAACGGGGATATAGGAATACCCAGAGATTGAGAAATTTTAAATACGTGAGATAATTTGTACGCAGCAAAACCAGCTACTGCGGTTTACCATCAAGATTGACTTCTTAAATCACGTTTAAGTTCTTCAAAAATTGAAATGAGATTGGACAGTAATAAATTATAATGTGTTATATTTATTAGAAGAAGGATGTGTTTTCTGTTGAGGTTATTTCTAAGACATCAGATTAACCAAATATTTTTTTACCTGCACACACCTGCAACATCTACTGCAAGTAAAAATCTACATGTACATGAAATTAATTGATATTAGGGGTTTCTCAGAATATGTTTGTTAAAGACCTGTTTCCAGCTAGTAGTTCTTTGGGTAAGTCTTCTTTCAGACGTCGGAGGATTGTTCAGATAGCGAATAATCTCTATGAAATCCGTGTATACATCATTATTAACTTAAAAATCTAGCTAGTCTTTATTTTGAGTAGAATTGCTACCTTAAACGTTCATTTCCGCAGAATTCCGTTCCGAATTTTCTTAGATAGAGAAAAATATTTCGTTGAAAGAAAAACACAGCGACTTTAACGTAAAAATAAAATTTTGCGTAAAATCGTAACGTAATTTAACGTAAAAATAAAGTTTCGTCAAAATTTTTACTTCACTACAAAAGTGATGCCTGAGAATAGTTAATACGTTGTGGTGTTTAAACTTTAACATCTTATTGTATTTTGTTAACCGAATTATGTAATATATACTTCAAACAAAAAATAAAGGTGCATGTAGTATGTTTAACTGAAATTAAACGACTGGTGCTATTTTCATACAACACGGATTATATGGTTGTCCTGAATCCTGCATTCTGATCTAGTAACGGTGTAGTTTAATTTTCTGAAAAGGTTAAGTCGATACTTATTTTTTTTAATCGCTATATCCAGAAAGAAGAGACACCACATTCGTGAACCTGATATTGTTTTACTGCGGCAGGTAACTATTGTTGTTATTTAATTAAGAGCTTGAACGTTTAAGGTCATTTCGCACATGCGCTTCTACGGCTGGTACCGTTCACACTCGTGTAAAAGCCGAGTTTTCAGCACATAAGCCCCCCGCGGCTTATACTAGGGTGGGGGGTTGCACTTATCTGCTCTCCAATGGAAAAAATATACTGTATCCGGAAATTGTGAATTCTTCCCATACTTAATTAACAATTGTTAAAAAATCCACTAATGCCTCAATTAATGTAATATTACTGTAATATATCTATTTTTATTACGAATTTCCCGGTAGCTGTTGCATTTCTCACCTTAGGCTTATAATCCAGTTAATTTTTTAAATATTTTGTATAAAATTCGGTATCTTGGCTTATACTCGAATATACAAGGCTATTCTATATTAATAAATATTTTAAAATAGCAAGAAAAAATGTCATTGGCTTGCAGGTCTTTGAGATGGCACTAAATCGTATAATTAAAAAAAAATTAAATCTTCATTAACCTGAAGGTGAACAGTGTTGAGAGGCACCAACGAGATTTTCTTGTTAATATTTCACGAAAATGCTGCAGCGGTTATATCTGGATAAAGCATCGAAGCGATCGCTGCAATTGAATAAAATTCGAAAGGACATTTGGGCGAAATTTAGGTGAGAGAGGAGTCATTGATGGGTGTTGCATTTCCTTCGACAATTTCCCACAGTTTTTCACAAGTTTTAATCAGGCCGAGTGAAATACCGCCGTGCGGTTTAATGCGGAGTTTATTTTAGCCGATGCATTTTTATAAAACAAAAAAATACCCGCTTAATGACAAATACGATTTATTTGATCGCCAAAAGCGGAAATTCACTCCGTGTTTATTTTGGTACTTATAATTGATAATCCGATTCCGGAGTATGAGGAATATATTGCGGATTCTAATTTAATTGTCAAAGGGATTGCAGTTGCATCACTCCACCAATCGGTTCGTTCGTAATGAAGTAGCGGAACCTAATATGTCAAAGAGAAACGTGCCGTATATCTGAATATTGGACTCGCACGTTAATGACATAATATGACGGAGAATAAATATTCTTCGTTCCGACATAGGGGCTATTTTTTGCGGGACAAAACCTCCTCACCAACGTTGCGGGGGAAGAAAAATGGTCTGTCGCGAGGATCGGATACTCCTCTTGGGTGTTTTTAATCGTCACCCGGACAAGGTAAATGGGTGGGAAGAGAGGTTCCACGTTATAGTATGGTAATTATAGGTTGTATCTCGTCGCTCCAGCTGCTTAGAGTATTAGCCGCCGAGGTTAATGATACGGCCGGCGAACGGGAGTGGGCTGCCGGGGTTTCAGGTTGGGCATAAGAAGAAATGGGAGGCGATGGGATGGATGCAGAAGAGCGGTCCAAGGGACGTTTGTCGGCGGTGGGAAGCTGGCAATTTATGGAAGTCGATACATATGTAGTGTTTTGAAAGGCGTTCCGCTGAATTTGAGTGTTTATGAGACGGTGTCTCGTGTACGGGTGGGTCGCTCTTGAACGAGCGGGTTTTCATGTTTACGACCCGAGCCGTCGCCTATTTCATCCCCAATTTATTGGGTTTCTTCATCTGTCATTACCCTTTGCGGTAAAGACAGATAAAGGTAAAGGGCGCGCACAGAAGTAATGCCTAGAACAAATCGTACCGGAAATACTTTACGGGCCTCCTAAAGGATGACAACTTCATGTTGCGCGGATGTTGCAATCTATCTCTCTCTCCTTTTTTCCTTTCTTGTGGCTTTCGCAGGTTTTTCACACCTCTCTCCCTGTGGAGTTTTTCCTAATTGGGATTATTTTCCTGCGATCGCATAACTTGAGGTTTTCGCGCAGGAAAACCGTTCTTTATTTTCTTATTTCCTACGTTTTTCCGTCATAAGGTCACTAATTAATTTACGATTTAAACTTATCAAATCCATTTTTATGAATATTTCAGAAAATTTGTTAAATAGTAGATAACGGTAAAGATGCTTTTGTCTCAATTTCGCCGGAAATTATTATTATATATTCAATGGTTTCAGGTAAACTAATATTCCTATGGCAACACTGTTAAAATGCTATTTTACATTAATATTAATTACATTAGTGATATATTTTATTAATTAACACATTTCCATACTACACTGATGAAATGCTAATATAATATCAATAAATATACTGTCACGTTATAGGTTAGCACATAATATATATAATCTAGCTACAGCAATTCTATATTACAATTCATTTATTTCCTCACTGCTAAATTACCTTATTATAGTGCGATTATGTCTGAACTATTTCAGAGTAACACAGCACACAGCTGTTTCCTAGCGACAACGATACACTATTTCATTACTGTTAGTAAAAATAGTAAATTTAATGCGAAAGCTATGTTACTCGTTAATTCTTGCCGTAATTATTCACTACTGTTATTCCTTTCAGGTGAAATATATTTTTTTAAATTTGCTGTTGCTTTCGAAAACTTTTCTTATTGCTTACCTATTTCAACAGAGAAGAGTTTCAGCTTGATATTTTCCTCCTAAGCTCCTTAAAAACCTCTCTGAAACAGTTCGAGGGCGCCTCTACAACATCCATGAAATATTGATTGTAATTTATTAGCCCCGATGCGTTCTTGGTCTACTTTTGCTGTTGATTTACTCACTGATTATACTTAAATGAAAAATGAAATGCTCGTATCTGAGGATAAATTAAATGCGTGTTAATGTTTAGTCAAAATATCGTGTCCATACTGGTACTTAAAGATTCATTTTTTCGAAGAAATACATTCATTAAGAATACGAAATAAGATTCTTTTGAATGTTATAGAGATGTCATTTATGCACAAAAATTTCAATGACATTTTATCTGTTTGCCAGATATTAATTGAAAAGAATGTAAAATATTGAAAAAATAGTCCGAAAAATATGGTTTTGGGTTATATTGAAACTATCAAAATAACACTTATGTAATTTTCAAGCAAAATGTTTGGTGTACTACAAATTTAATAGATATTAATTCATTTTTGATAAATGGTTATACTTAATACGTAGTATACATTTTTACGATAAACCAATTTATTACGGAAGCTTCCAAAAGTAGACTTATAAGTTGAGCTAAGAACTAAATAGAAATATATGTGCCATAAATTAAAACAAAGTTACGTTATAAGGTATGAAATTTCCTCAAATGAAGAATTATCGGCTCAAGCTCGCTAAAATTTTTACTCTTTTTGGGAAAAGGTTATTATATATATAATAGTTTCTTTGAACGTGCAAGAATCTTGGAGTTTACCGGAATTTCCGGAAATATAACAGTTTTTAGTCTATGATTCAGGGGTTCCTGAAGATACATTTACTCATAAGGCCATAGCTTCAAGCAGTTTCATTGAATAGTAAAAAATAGCATCATCTTGCGGCGTTTGCTTGAATTTTGGGATGTGGCAACTTAGTGGAAACTTTATTATAGCTAATGAAGTAATTGATTAGCGGAAATAATTTGGGGAAGATTTTTCATCGTTACCCAAGGGTCACTGAGTTTTTAATACACGATTAGTAAATTGTTCGATTATTTACGTTCTTAAATAATTGCTTCAAGGTACTTTCTTAATAACTTTTGGCTTAATTCTAACGTACACGATTAATATGAAAAATCTTAACACGAAATTTGATGGGTAAAATCTGCTTATCAAAATGAGGCGGTTTCAATAAATTCCGCAACACTTACCCTCAGAAAGATTTCTTTGAATTTCCCGCAAACATTTTTAATCGATAGAAAAACCTGATCTTGAATCTACGGCGAAGCGAGTTATCGAGTTTTTGAGCATTCATTAGATTTCCGAAGAATCCGACAATTTCTACTTCTTATCCAATCGTCCCGGAATCGCAGCTTATTTTTCCATGTTTGAGTTTCCATCCCGATTTTTTTACGTTAGCAACATCTGCGGGTGGGAGGAGGAGAGAGGAAACCTAAATAGACCGGACACCAAATTACAGGAAACCAAATTATCGGTAATCAAGTTACACGGGATCGAATTACTGAGTGCCGATGTGAGCTCCTGCTTCCACGGCGTCTCCGTCTTTTTCTGGACGGCAATATCCGCCTGACGTAAGGTTAACTCGCAATTTCCCGCTCTTTTTTCTACCGCTTTGTCCTTCAAAATGTATTGATTTTTTTCGCGTGGGGACTCTCGGGCTTCGAAAAATTGTCTCCCCTCCGCGTCAACTTCTATCTTCGACGCTCATCCTCGCTCTACTCTAAACTAGCATTGCCTGGAGACGGACTGGAAACTCTCGAACGAGATGAAATAAAGCATGTTATTCGAGCAATTATTATTTGTAAAAATAAGGTAGAGCTCAGTTCCTGCTGCAAGGGGAGTGATTCTTAGCAAATTAACCACTGGACGTAATTGCTTAGACATCGCTAATGTAGAAAGGGTAATATCAAGTTTATCGCGAGAGTAACTATCACTTACCGCAAAACGTTTTCAGGAGAAAAGAACGAATTTCGCGCAGTTGAAAACATTGAATTGATCATCGACATTCGACTCCCCCACATGCACAATTATCAAATATCCATTTTAGTTTGATCTTCCCGGTGAAATTTGAATCTCCATTCCAAAGAATTCCATTCAGAAATCGGTTCGTCTGCAAACGATTAGGGTTTTACGTTTTGATTCTGTGTTTAGGAACTAACATTTTCAAATTTCTCTGATTTTTTTCAAATGATGACAAATAAAAATTTATCAATCATTATTTTCGCTTTGATGATCTCTTTATTAGTTTACCTCGGGGTTTCATTCTCTTGAATACGGAGTGACTACGCCTACGCTGATGATGATTAATTGATATGTTATTGACTTACTATTATTTTAGAGGATATTAGTGTAATTTATACATTTCTTGGGAAAAAAATTAGGTGCCATTCTATACAAGCGAAGAGCTAATTTACGTATCTCCTCGCTATACCATTAGCTACTATGAGGAAAATGAGAAAATATGAGAAAATTTCTCCAGTAGTTCAACAAATTTATCTATCCTTTCCCAAAATTTTAAATGTTTATACGTCATGACTATGTATATTGCGAATGGATGAAAAACAAATTTTTATAATGATGCATAGTTTTCTAAATTTTGTTTAAAATTAAGAAGCCCACTACGTATAAAAGGTTATCTTGAACTTAGTGAGACACAGTACTTGTTAAACTGGTCGTGATTGAGAATCAGTTAATCAGCTACTTTTCTTTTGACGATGTCCTCATAAGACCTCTTTTCGATAGCATTTTTTAATTATGTATTTTTTTCACTATACGTATTTGCTTACCTATATAAGACTTGAACAGTGATCGAATCATAACAAACTGTACCTCTCCCATCATCTCCAAAACTGCAAATATCAATCAGCTCTTTCTGAAATTGTTTAACTATATAATATTAAATTCAAAAGGTTATTGAATAAATGGCCCAGTAACATCGCAGAAGATCGCTTACTAACGCATTAGTTATCACCTTTCCTATCTGGAATCCGTTTTATTCCTCCGCCTGATTTATTTCACCCATTCTTCTCCCATAGCTAATTCTCACACGTTATGATTTCCAATTGCATTTTAATTGGGTCTCTACTGTACATATGATCTTCGTTTCGACAACTTTTTTCCGATTTCGATCGCGTGAGTCAAAACTGGCAGAATGCAATCATGGCCGGACATCAGGTCCTACTCTTTCCTGGGGATCATTTGAAAGAAATTTCCGTTGAATCTAATGTCAAACACGGAGACTGGAATACGGAAATTGGTGATTTCTAAGTGTATAAACCCTGTTGTTTAGGTATAATCATACGAAAATGGGCGATAGGTTTTGTAATCCTCTCATGGCCTATTTTTGGAGTGTTAAATCTTCTATAATATATTTTGGTCTTATATAAACCTCTTATCTTGCAGCCAACTGAATGTTATTGCATTTTAGAACCTTTGCGTGGAATATTGATTGAAATAATTTTAAAGCGCGATCGGTTTCCTTGTCAGTCTTCATAACCTTGACTAAAATGAAAATATTTTGAAAGGAAACGCTGTTTTAATTCAGTATGGATGCAGGGGAATAATGTTGTACCATGACCATGGTGTACTTTGCACCATTGTTAATAACTGGATGGTGCTAATTCGTAGCTCGCAGTTATTCAACTACGTCGGCTATTATCTCATCTTCCTATGCTGAGGGGAGTTCAAATGATGGTGGACTCCTCTGCCAGTAGGAGCGGTTTTTCATTTTTAGCCTTTCAAAGTAATTTTTCGTGTGTTACTTAATACGAAATATTTCGTTTTTTCTATGCAAAACGTTGGTGAGCAGTGAACCAGCTTATAGAATAAATTTCGGGGAGTAAATCGATATAATTCGATTTCTTTCACAATTTTAAGCAAAGGTGCAAATGATCCGGTAGCCATGTTTGTTTAAATTTAATACGTCGTGTGCTTGAAGCCAAGTCGCGTCTTGTACATACCTTGAACCAGCAGTAAAAGGTACAACATATTGCAATCATTTTGCTTTTCTTTGTTTAAGGCCTAGTACGCCGTGCTGCGAAGCAAAACGTGAAAATTGAAGGGTAAGAGGAAGAGGAATGGAGGAAGTGTTATTTTACGAAGACATTCAGATGAATTTGTATAGACAAATTATTTTTGTGCGGGAGTTGAAGTGAGTGCTTCCGAAACATACGTTTCTGAATTTTGCGGAAGACTTCGAGATGAGTTGGTAACGTGAGAAATTTGTTTTCCTTAAAACTTAATTTTTTAAGCTGTCTCAAGGTACACGAGCCTAATGTACCTAAACCTACTTTGTGTCACATGAAAAAAGTCTTACTTTCACACCTCAACCTTATTTCAACCATGCACATTTATAGATGGGAAAAAGTCAAAAAAAAAGAAAAAGGAAAATGACATTTAAGTGTTGCATGTTTTATAAAAATTATGTTCAACAAACAGGACTTACTTACTGGTGAAAATGAAAAAAGTGGTCCAAGATACAACAGCTTCCCCTTGGGATGAATATGAAATCACAGTAACTGCATTTTCAATATAAACCTGTAGTAACAACTGTTGTGGAGGAATCAAGGGATTCCTTGAGAGGGAGGTACGGTGGGGATTCTCACTGAGTTCTTCTTGGTAGAAGTGAAGACCTATCATTTACTCCCAGGAATCTTAAAACATGTGTAATTATAAAATCTAGATGTTCATGCGTTACCTTGTGCAAAGCCTTTGAAGTAATGAAGAAATAACACTTCTAAATTTTCCACACTTTTATTTACTTACGACCGGTTCTGGTGAAGATGCTACTCCGGTAGCGAAACCGGTCGTAAGTAAAAAAATGTGCGGAAAATTTACAAGTGTTATTTCTTCATTACTATGTGCAATTATATACGTATTATTATACTGTGTGTGAAATTTTCATCCCCTTATAACTTAAATATTTCGAAAGTGTCTTGGCGACAATTAGTATAAGGTAATTTCAAGTGAGGTGCCCCACCGGGAGAGATGCCCCAGTCGCAGTATTTTTAAGGAAAACCACAAGATTGCTCTACTGACGGTGTGCGTTAATCAGTTGGAAGGCACCCCTATATTTGCAAGAGTTTCATGGCGATTAATTCTATTTACACAGTTTTATAGCATAATTTCAAGTAGGCACTGTTTTTTCCGCCCTGATATAAGATAGGGTATAATGTCTCAAGTTGGCATCTGTTTAAATGTTTGAATATTTTGAATTAAAGGGCAAAAACTTGTAGCTATAGCTTTATCTAATATCCATGTGCAGTGACTGGCCATCTTGGACAAAGTGTAGCCCCGCTGACTGTAAGGGCATCTCTCCCGTACTGAAAGGATAGACGCCCCACCTCTTCTCGGGATGGATCCCCCAGTGCTATCTTTAGGTATATGTGCCCTATTAGTATCAATTTAACTTTAAGGTGATACTGATTAAGGCTCTTTTACAAGAAAACGTTTGTAATCTACATTTAAATTTCATTTCAAATTTAAATCCACGGTCGAATGCATTTTATGCACGGTCAAAAGATGATGTAGTGTTTATTAAGCACTAGGTTGGTGCGTTTTGCCACTTTTTTACTGATCGAAACGTAATACCCGGAATATGTGGCTCACTCACATTGAAATTACAATTATAATTTTTTTTCGAAATCAAAAAACATCTTCTGTGAGAACTTATGCCTCGAAATTTCGACAAAAACTTTTACATTGTCATATTTTTCGGTTGAATCGACAATACGTTTGCCTGAAAAGACGTCACTTGCAAAAACTGATGACTAAGCTTCTATATGCTATTTATATGCCTTTAGAAGGGGCTGAGATGCCCCCAAAACTTTTTGCAAATGAAACTTTTAAATCGGTTTTAAAGTTAACGTAAACGTTTTCATAGATCCTGAATTTAAGTTATATTTAACAATTTTGTACATGTCAAGCGCTTTACAGATTAAATTCAGTTTAAGCTAATGTGGTACCTCTCCCACAGAGGTAGGGCGTCTCACCCGGACACTCGGGAGAGATGGCCAAATGCATGGGTGCAGAAAAACTTTAATATTTTGTGTGAAAATGTTTTCAAACAAAATTTGTTTATATATAGTTAATGATCAATAAATATTCTATTATATCACGCAGTTTCACATTCTTGTTATCTCTGAAGTCATTGTTATGAAGTCATTTCCTTAGGTGGGGCATCTCTCCCGGAATTACCTTAATCCCGGAAAAAATCCCAAAAAATGAAGTTCAGGGTTCGACTTCTAGTCAATCATTTACCCCTAAGTTCACCTTTAGATATATAACTGATTCATCTGTCCGTGAAGTTCACAGTCTGAAGGATGGAACCTTCCACCGTTTGCGAGCAAAATCCCAGGAGAGGAGATGAGATAATTAGGCAGGTTATGGCGTGAGTTGAGTATGCGACAAGTATAGGAAGTTGAGCTAGTAATAATAGCATTACCTTATATTACAGAGCAGAAATGATAAAAGCAGAACAAATCTACTCACAAGTGACACTATAACCCCATGAATATCACATTTCGTTACACTAAGTAGGGAAACACTAAATTAATGCCATATTATTCAGCATCATTTATACCCCAGTAGCCTTCGAATTATCTTAGTAGTAAAGGATGCAGAGATAAAGTAAATGAAAGATACATTTTCTCTTACCTAGATCTAACTTGAAAATAATACGATGTGCTTCATAGCATTTAGGAAGAATTGAACTGTTTGAACGCAATTTCTAATCGTCACTTATTACATGCACCTTTCTAACTATCGCAGCTATGAACAAAACTGAGAGAAAAGTGAATAGAACTCCTTTTCGCTCTCCCCTACAGATATTCCTTTTATAGATTATTATTTTCTTCCTTTCATATTTTTAATTGTTTAGATCGTTCTTTAATATTTTTTTATTTACCATTATATTTTACCTACTTACATGTAAATGTGTAACTGTTTGCGCTTATTTCGACTTGTTTGACACAATTGGTATATCTTCTTGTCTTTTAAATCTCATTTAATATGATTTCATCACTAAATATAGCTTCCTTTCAGTAAGTTTCGCAGGTTTTTCACACCCTCCTTCTTGAGGGTGTTTTCCTGCATTGGAATTTTTTTTCCTAAGCTCTTACCATAGATTTTTGAAATTCACAAAGTAAACTTCTTCTCTGTACTGATTTTTTCTTGCTATCTCTTTTTTATATTAAAGTTCATTATTATTATTGTTATTATACACGATACTACGCATCCTACCTATTGTATCATTCCGTTTATATACCACGAGGAAGGTCAGGAAAATAAATGCTAGAACGGGTCACTTCAAATATTCATTTTTACGCGTGCGATACACGAAAGTGCTCAATTAGTGAAGTAGAGTCTCGATGCATGTACCCCAACCGTGGGTCGAAACGAGGTTTCTACTCCTGGCCAAAATTAACGTAGCACCTCCCTAGCGATCCTTACGGCCGGTGCTGCGTTAATTTTGGCCAGGAGTGTACATAGATGTGAATTAACAAATGAAGACCATCCCACTCATCATGAGGACCGAGACTACACGGATCACTCCGCCGTTTAATTCTCATTGCAAAAACAATATTGGGAATATATTTCTCTAAACTCGTTTAAACGACGTGCCAACTCTTCATGAAACAAATGAGGAAGGTTACGTATGCATTGTTGCGAAAAATTTCACAAATTAACCATCGACCGTCCAATATCCGTTTAGCCCCCATTAAGGGGATTAAACGGATCACGGTGCGTATATGTCAAAAAAAATATATATGAGTATTTTATTTGAGTTAGTGATAAAAATGAACGAATTTAAGTTATTTATTAATAAAAATTCAGTTTATTTTAATTGACATCCCTATCTAGATCACAAAATGTACGGATTAAGTGACTATTAAACATCATCTTTTCGCTGCAATTCTCATGACGCCTTTCGTCGCACTTGAAGCATTTATTCTTTCTTTTAATAGCTTCTCTGGTTTAGGAAGATGGCAATGTCGTTTGAGGGATTCATAAAACTAATCTTGACTAGCCATCTTTCCTTCTTGGTTAAAATTGTGAGCGATTCCCATGCGTTCAAAATAATTAAAGGCATTTTCTTTACATTTTTTGTTGTCGGCCAATATCCTAGTTTTGACAGATGTAATACTCTAACTACAAATCTTTTTTCAGTTTCGAGATCCATTACAGTTTTAGCCCCCATGACTTGGACTGTACCAGTAAGAGAAGAAACTCTTATTTGAAGCGATGTGTAAGGTAGTGTACGGTAGCTTGGAGTAGAGTTATAGCTTTAGATTTTACTTTCTTCACAACCTATTCCATGGCTATTTCTAACCACGTATGCCAGGAATAAGAATAAGTAATCAATGTTAAAGATAAAGCATAAGTAACATTTAGGGTTATGATCCGTTTAGCCCCATTTTTCGTGATCTGTTTAGCCCCGAATAGCAAAAGTCAATTACAAAAATTAAAAAATCTGTATACTCAATGATTGGACACTAATTAGTATATCATTGTTCAACAGCTTTTACTTCATCATAGTGCAAAAAATTTAGAAATATAACGTTCCCTGAGCAGAAACATCCTTTGACGTTGTTCACAAAAATTACATTGACGATAAAAACACGTCCTCACAGTTCGGCGACTCTTCCCGGAATTGCCACTGACGTGAGCGCAAGACTTCCAGCCACTTGTTTATGTAGTTCATACACGATACGTACTCTTGGATTGGAGGAGCGACATACCTTAACAAGATCCGTTCAGCCCAATGATCCGTTTAGCCCCGGTCTACCCTAAATCAACTGTTATTGTTAACATCACGTAATAGTGATGACTTAATGATGAACTAGTTGTGCTTCTTTGGTTTGTATGTGTGATTGTAACAATACTAGATAAACCTGCTGCGAGGTTTTGCGAGATGTTTTTTGGCGAGACTATAAGAAAGGGAGACAGCTGGCTTTATTAGTACACGATGTTCTAAACTCAGCTGAAAAACATAAGCAAGCTGATGCGATATTTTTAGATTTTCGGAAGGCTTTCGATAAGGTACCTAAATACCTAAGGTATCATAAATTGCTGTACAAATTAGAAGTTGCGGGTATCAATGCTGAAGTTATTAACCGGATAAAAGACTTTCTCACCGATAGAGAGCAACGAGCAGTACTCGATGGTATTAGTTCCAACTTGGTTAAGGTGACCTCGGGCGTCCCTCAGGGCAGTGTAATTGGACCGTTGTTATTTTTAGTATACATCAACGACCTCAGCAATCACATTGAAAGCAATTTTAGGATATTCGCAAACGATAGAGTCATTTACAGGGAAATAGTTAGTTCAGAGGATAGATTAACCCTTTCGAACGACTTAGATAGAATTATGAACTGGTGCGATGATTGTCAATTAAAGCTTAATGTAGAAATGTGTTCGGTAGTTAACTTCTTCGAAAGAAAATCTATAATAAATGATTATTCTTATAGCCTCCGAGGGGTAAACCTAATGACAGTAGAATCGGTTAAGTATCTTGGAGTAACTCTCACGAATAATCTATCATGGAGTGCCTATATCCGAAATATATGTGGAAAAGCACTTAAGAAACTCGGCTTCGTTAAAAGAATAGTCGGTAGGATCGAAGAAAAAGTTCGCGAGCGATGTTACTTAGCGTTAGTTATGCCTCACCTTGAGTATACATGTAGTGCATGGGACCCTGCCGAGAAATGTCATATTTGGGATTTAGAAAAAGTACAACGAAAGGCGATACGATTTGTAAAGAATTGCTACGATAAAACAGCGAGTGTCACTCAGATGTTACAGGAAGCGGGATGGGAATCATTAGAAGATAGAAGAAAAATTCAGAGGATAAATTCTTTAAATAAGTTCAGAGAAATTAAGTTCTCAGATGATGTAACCGATATAATGCGACCCCCTGTTATATGGGCCGTTCTGATACTGCCAGAAAGATTAGGGAAATAGATGCTAGAACGAATCGTTTCAAAAATTCATTTTTTCCGCGAAGTATACGCGAAAGCAACCGGTTAGGAAAATAGAGTCAAGGTGCTTGCACTCCCTGCCACACGCCGAAAGGCGGCTTGCAGGGTTCTTACATAGACATAGACGCAGGTGGTGGCATTATGTCCCCGCATTATTCGAAGTATTTTCAAAGTATTTTCACAGTAATTTCGTAGTATTAAATTTTGTATTTGTCTAATTAAAGTTAAATTTTTGAAAAAGTATACATCTTCTTTATTTTATGAATTTCCACAATATCGCGGCCGCCTCTGTAGATTTTATTAAAAAAATAAGATTTTCTAAATAAATTATTTTAACATTGATTTTGCTAAGCCAGTTTGTAAATATTTATATTTGTTTACATTGTTATTGATAAAATATTTTGTAAATAGTTGTAATATTAAGGCTGCATTATTATCTCTTGGGTAAATAATGGTAATATTAATGTTATATTGTCTATTCTGCATGTATATATAAAAGTAATACATTGCCTGCGGGAGGTTTTTGGAGGGGTTTCCCTCCCGTCTTTGGGCGAATGCCAGGCAATCCATTGTAACACAGTATTTCCCCCTCCACCGCTGCCACCAGGCCTGATGGCCTAATCGCAACGTAATTTGAAATAAATAAACAATTAATATACGTAAAGAACTGTGAACTGTGGAAGAGTATTAGCTACAACATTTTCTATTTTAGCGCCGTACCGTAATAGATCGTCGCTCTGGCTCATTTTATCATAATATTTAGAGCCAATTTAAAGCTTGAAGCGCTTCAAACAACTCAGGGATTTAATTTTAACTACGAAGAATATTATGTTAATCAACCAATAATTAGCAATGGTTTTGGTACTCTCAATCACATTTCCCTACGGAACCGTACGTTTTCCCGGAGGGAGTCGATGCCGATACCTCTGCATCCCCGCCACGTCACGCTCTCCTCTTTCCCATTAGTAATTCAGCCGAGTAAATTATCCTGAGGAATTGCGCAGGATCTGAAGTGATCCTCTAATGATCCGCGGAGCGAAAACGTTGGAGAACTCAGAAGGGATCAGAGCATTTAGATAGGTGAGAATTCCTTCGTTGGCGGCATAAACTAAGTTTCGGGGAGGGAGTAATACGGAAAATCTTCACGCCCTATTCCAATTTCCTGCAGAAATAATGTAAACGCGCGGGAGGAGCGAGTCGTGAGAGTTGGAAATTGCTTTCCAGGGATCAAGGAGTTGCTTTTAGGACGGCGATTCGCCCCGGGTCATCCCTGCGTGGGGGTGCGTGGCAACAAACCCATCAGGATTATGGACCTTGCAGACCCTTGTTTCGTTCACTTGATTTATAATTTGATGTTAAGATCGATACTTGGCAAACAAGGCTCCCGCCGCTCGGGCTATCGATGAATTTGGGCCGTAGATTCGATGTGATTTCCCACGAAGCGCTAGATTATCGCGGAAATGAAATCATCCAGTTTAGAGGGTGGAAAACCACTCTCCGCTCGCAATCTCCGAATGAACAATTTGTTGTACGGTGGGATGCAATCCGCAACAGGTTTTATGCTCCGCGGAAAATGTCTCCGAGGGCTTGATGGATTTTGCAACGTTTTGGCCTTGCGAAATCCCCAATCAATTTTGCAAACGTGATAGAAAAGGCCTTTTGCTTGCGTGTTTTCCGTTTTGAAACTTGTGATTTTGGACCTGTGACTATCATGATAAGAGATTTGAGGTTTAGAAGGAAATACATGGTCATTCTCAGTCATGATCCATTGCAATATTGTGTGGGAGTAATTATAAAAATTATATACATCGCCTCGAACCTCCGGTAATACCCCTATGAGGCAACTAGGTGCAGTAGAGAGAGGAGTCCTACCCTAGTCATTTGCCTAGTCACACTTATTTATTTAGGAGGAGTTTCCTCTCAAAACTCGCTCCCTTTTATCTAAATAGCGTTTCCTTCCTTCTTTTTCTATTTGTTTGCTTAATTACCACAGTATTTATATTCAGAACAAAACTCATCATAAATTTATATACAAAACATTTTATATTGAAAACATAGTCATAAATTACGAGTATTTGGTTGTTAGATAGAAAGTCATTCAGCATTTTTACAAAAAAATAATAATTTAAGCGGAAACATTTGATGACTTGATAAGATTTTAGTTCTTATTAGGGCCAAATTGAAATTCAAAATTCGTATTCTAACTCGTAGTAAATTATGATTATTTTATCATGTTCTGGATGTAAGATATTAAACAAATAAAGGGGCTGCTATATAGATTCCAAACAATTGATTTTGAAAGGAAACTTCACAGCCGGAAAGCACGCAAGAAAAGGGAACATAAACACATGCATGGATAGCAAAAAGTTATGCATAAATAAAATTTCATGACGGAAGAATAAAAACATTACATATATAAACAAGAAAAACAGCGTAATTTAACGTGGCATATCAACTCCAATTCGTGCGGGATTTAGGCGCTGAGATTCTAGTCATTCAAACAAAATAGCAATTCGTAAAAAGATTATGAAAGGACAAATTTGATTATGATGGAATATTTCGGAGTAATGTTACGTTTTTTAATGTGGGAATTTTAAATTTATTATCTTCTTCACGCATCCATTCCTTGAATACTAGACTAGAGTGAAATCTTAAAGGAGATCGATTTTTCCACATTCATAGCGCATGCAAATATTTTAGGCATCGAGTTGGTTTTGTTTATACTAGAAATAATAAAGCTTTTGAGTATTTCATGTTTTTCACTACATGCAACAACGCTACTGAAATAATGATGAATAAAACAAACCCATTGAGCGAACAAAAGAAAGATTCGATGTATCGATATTCCTTTTTCATTATTTCTATAATCCTTAGCATTGGCTGAAGGCTCAACGCATTCACGCGATTTACCTCGAGTTCACTGTACCCTTAAGTGCCCTCAGGCCGCGAGAGAAGAATGACAACAGGGAGAGAGCGTGCGATCAAATATCAGGAAATTTCGAAGGGAAGGCGCTTATGCGAATGGAATGTAACCGCAAAACTTTTAATAACAAACAATCATCATTTTCCGTCGTTGCTGCTGAAAAATTGACACGAAGCTGAGTGGAATACGGGGATATCGGTTTTCGCCATCGTTTAGCAGTTTTTTTTACCTATTTCGCCCGAGACTATCTTTTGTTTCCTTTCAATCTCGAATAATCTGCGGCCAGGGAAACAAGTGAAAAACGACATATTCATTGGGATGAGATTCATCGTGGGGAAGCTTCTGTTTATTTCAGCGGTGCTTAGGTAATAATACCTCGAAGAGAGCGAAGCAGCGGAAGCTTGATTGAGGGATTGGGAATTCTGTCGAATTAATAACAATCTGAATGTTAAAACGTTGGGTTTCCGGTTACTTGGAGGAAATGTTGGATCGCAGCAAAGAGATAATTGCCCTTGCGGAATTTCTACATAATTTCCCTGATTGAAACCACATGCGGGCTTCCTTATTTGCTATCTTGATTACTACACCAAATACACCTTTATAAAATAGCAGTTATTTTTAATAATATTATTGTAAGCTTTTCATAGGACAAATAAATTCAGTAACAGTGAGAATTGCATATAATATTATTATTTTAAATGATAAAATTTATATATTTCCGTAAAAAAAGTTCCCTAGTGTCAGTTTTGAAAATGTAACTTTGCTCAGTTCTTTGACGACATTCAATAATGTACTGACAAATGAGTCATTTTCAGCTTTGTGCGCTGAAAGACTACCGTGAAATTACCGAATCGATTTGAATTTTGAGGCAGAAATTCAGCCAGTATAGCTTTACTTTCTAACTTTAAATGTTTCCAGATCTTCGAGTTACCTAATATATTTATACTGTGGCTAAAAATTAAATAACTTAGACCCTAATAAAGAATTTTTTTTTTCCAAGTTGAGAGTATTTGTACATAACATATTCAATAAAGTACAGCTAAAGAGGATATCCTTTTAAAAATTATTATGACAAGTCAATGAGCGTAATTCAGATTCTTCAAGACACTGAATGAGAATCTGTAAAAGATAAAAGATTTGAAAGATCACTTAATTTTCTGCATTCATTTTATAATAAGTTCGTTCTCAGAATAATTAACTCCAGTAACTAATGTAATGCTACCTCCATCAAATATAAGCCGTTCAGACACTACGAGAAATATAAAGGAAACGGATGCTAGAACAAGACGATTCGAAAACATTTTTTTCCGAAGGATTCACAAAAGTAATCGATTAGGGAAGTAAAGTCATGTGCATGGACCCCCTGCCACTCGTCATGATGTGGCTTGAGGGGAACAAATGTTGGTGTAGACGAGCTTACAAGAGACAGAACGTATGTACTAATGTAGGTGAATATGTTTTCTTACCAATAATTAAATCTCAAAACTCATAGGCACAATTTAAACGAAAAAAAATCTGATGTGGCCAACACAAGACTTTCTTCATATTTATTGAAAACAGAAGCCTATGCTGGTAATATATGAATAACTCCAAAACAATGAGTGTTACAGAAAAATGTTTCAAACAAATGTTGTAGTAAAATGCATTATCTATAACTTTTGTATGTAATTGTATATATACCTACATTGTATTCTGACAGAGATATGTATGAAAAACCGCCATTTCTGGATAAACAACAACTTCCAGTGAACCATTATTCAAGAATAACTCCTAGACAATCAGCGTTACGAAAAAATCTTTCAAACAATTTTGTGGTAATTTACATTATCTATAACTTTTGTGCGTAATTATAAATACCTACATTGCATTCTGACAGAGATATTTAAGAAACAAAATTTTGTTCCGGATAAACCGCAACTTCCGGTAAAGCGGTATTCATAAAAAAACAAATCAACTCTTGCCATTGTTAGGAAAATACTAAATGTGAATTTTGGAAATGATCGGATAATCACTTTTTATGATAGAGCACCCACAAATGTTTTACCACAGACAGACACACACACACACACACAGACAGACATGTTCGGGAAAATAGCGAAAACGAACTTTATGGGCCCCAAAACGTCTATTTCCTTTGAAATCTAGTGGTCATATTTTTTTGCGAATACAATACTTTCTCTGTACTACGTTAGGGAGAAAGTAAAAATATGTATTGAGATTCCTTGGAACCCAAAATTATATGAGATCTTTAACTAGGAAAATTTAAGCCAGAGCCCAATAAGCGCAAACTTAGAACGGCTCATCTCTTTTGATGCATTTTCCGGCCGTTTTAATCATCGTGGAATTCGTAAGTGGAGCAAAAACAGGACGGTAATGGAGGCGAATGATTTATGAAAGATGCAATCGTTGGGGATAAATTGCCCTCTCGGTAGATATCGTTCGGTCCAGAGTCGAAATGAATCAGGTGGCCGTCGTAAAATTTTATAGCTTCCGAAGGGCTACAAAATCGCTTTCGTCCATCGCTGGAATCGAAGAAAAAGCCCCGCAATATTATACATCTCGAGGTTGATAATTGGTCTCTGAGATCGTCCGATCCGATGGATGCCCTTTACTTCTCATCGACTGCGCACCAAGAATTCGCATAAACTTTTCTCCCGATCGATTCGATGCCTTCCCCGCTCATGGCTCTCCTAATTGCGGACGACCTTGCACGACTTAAACGACCAAGTTTTATTCCGTGCGTCGCGGAGAATAACACTGTATTTATTCTATACGTGGCCCCTTTTATGGCGTGCAATCAAGTTCGAAATTATAAACCCGAAATTTTAGGGTGGGGAGCGAGCGTTTTGGATTTTTTGCTCGCTACGGCCTGCGATATCTCCCCCGAGGAATCCGTAATGATCCTTCGTTAAGGTTCTAAACAAGGAATGAATAGGCTGATGTTAAATCGCCCTAAAGCACATGCGCTCGGAGAAGGGAGAATGGGTTGAAATTTGCACGCTGACCGAATGTGATAATAGATGTTTCCGATTCGAAACCCTCTCAATGAAGTAAAATATATCATGTGTTTACCTGCGCAAAAATAAATACTGTACAATATACGCTGTATACTGCTTTGGTAATACAGACTACTATACAATCACTCATTAGTTTTATACTGTTTCTTAAGATGAAATCACACAGGTATCGAGGTACGAGTAAAGTGAGTTTTTGCATATTTTTGCGATAAAATCCCAATATCGAAATTATGAGGAAATCGTTTATTACTGTAATATTGTTTACATTTTGTAATACTGTATTATTAGATTTTATTCAAATTTTCCGTCCATTTGAATTTTAATACGATTTACTTGACTTAGCTTAGAGTCCTATGAACTTTCTGAGCCACCTACTTTTCAGGCAGTTGCTACTATTTTTTTAATTTTTTTTTGTTATAAACTATAATTTCATGTCCAATCGAGTGGTTTTAATTTAAAATTTTAAAAAGTTATTTTTTGTATTTTGGGTTTTCTTCTGATCGTTCGTAAACGCCTTCTTAATATACGTTTCACTGCCATGAGTGTTTTACTATTCTTCGGATAAACTTTAAATGCCGTAACACCCTTCCCATTGTTCCTACTTCATTAAAATTAGTTATTTATTTCCAGTTTTCTGGAAGTCTTTTATTCGATTTTGAAGGTACAGGGGAGCTCATGCTCATTGTATCCGATTGATTCACCCAAAGATGTTTCATCAAAGACACGGTTTGCCCAAGGCCAATAAACCCAGGGAAATTTTCAAAGTCGTAAGACCAACGATATTTTATCGAGGATATTACATCAGCCAAGTCAACTCATTCAAGAGATGTTTTTTTCCAAATTATTTAAGAAAAAGCGTCCGGGTTTCTTCTTGTGGTCGCTATTCATAATTCACTTCTGCAAAAGGAACAACTACTGGTGATGAAAAAGAACTTTACCCGAACATCTTATGGGAGGATTCTCTGAATGACCAGATGTCTAGCTTGGGGATAATTAGAAGACAATCAGTAGGAAGTTGTTGGAAAGTTGTGGAAGTTTGACAAAGTTACTTTATTTCCGTGTGTTTAGTAATGGAGTTACAAAAACTAACAGGTCATTCTATTTATTTAACGTTGTTATACGTCGTAGAGAAAACATATTACAGTTTATAACTTTAGATACCGGCGGCGACTTCTAATTTTAAATAAGGTAAGTAAATTTTATTAAGTAATATTAAGCTGTAGTATATTACTAATATTAAGCTGTAGCTGTATCAGTAGAAACCCCTCAATGTTCCTCTATCTTAATTGCTGTGAATGGGTTGAGGAGGTTTCCTTATAGATCAATGTTCGGAAAGGTAAAAATATGGAAATTCCGGCGACGGATATAGAACAGATACTCTTATTCATCCGTTGTGTGGACGTCTGAGAGAGGGCAAGCGCAAGAATATGCAAGAGACCAATATTTGAAGAAAGCTACGGGAAGTTACATCTAGGATAAGGTGCAATACATCGGAAGTGAGCAGGTGTGGCTTTACCTATAAAACGAGGGATGGATAGTAAAATTTTGTGTTGACGGAAGGCTTCTCTGGGTAAATGCCAAACGTTCAAGAGGCTCTTAGATTACTTCGCCTCCGAAACACTGACCTCATCCACTTTATTTCCCATCTCCTGTCTCGAATCTACTTTCCAGCGGAAATGTAGGCCGACGGTGTTTATGGGAAAATGTACGCCGCTAGTTTCGAATGCTGGACAACATCCGTTCGCTGAGTCCCCGAAATTCGATTGCGAACGCGAAAGAATTGCGTTAGACAAGTTCCCTATAACAGAAATAATTTTATATGAAATTTATCCAAAGTTTTTGATCAGCGTCGTCGTTCAATCTCCTTTTAAGAGAGAAGACGTCGCATAAAATCGGTTCGAAGACGCCTCCTCAGAAGACGCTTCACGCAAACTTACGATGGGAATTTCCAGAAGATAAAAGGTATAAACGAGGACTTATTTAATTAATTAGTTGCTACAATAAATCAGTGTACATTCCTCTGAGGCTTCCGGACGCATGATGGAAATCTTTAGAAGATGCAAAATTTAAAAATGGTTAAATTTACGTAGAGAGCTTTAGCAGGCGCTTAGCGGTTCACCGATATATCCTGAAAACCTCAATGCGCTTAACGGTCCCATGGTGAGAGTATCATGCCCCTGTATTTCTTAGAGGTTAAAAATCTCCAAAAGCCGTCTTTGTCGGCGTTCCTCCTATTACATCCCGGTAGTCGGAGAAAGCAAGAAAAGAATACCGCACATTTTTGATACCCGAAGTACTTTACAAAGTCGATGCCTCAGTCCTCAAGGGGTCGTAAGATACCTTGGTGTTCTCACTTCGCCGATAAGAAGCGACTCTATGGTGTACGATATGCTAAAAATCTGTATTCAAAGAATTAGAAAAATTATCGTAAGAATTATTCAGAGAATTATTAGAGAATTCAGGGAAAGTACGTTATCATAGGATTTATTCGATATTATGCGTTCTCTCTGATGTATAGGCCTTTCAGACATTCGAAGGAACTTCAGGGAAAAAGATGCTACTACGATTCGCTTCTCAATTCATTTTTCCCGTGAACGAAAAGCGAAATTAATTCATTTTGGAAGTAAAATCATGATGCTTGCATCCCCTGGCATATGCCAAATAGTGGGACTAATCCGTGGGACTTATCACCAAAAGATTTCTTTACCTAAATATTTGTCCCCTCTTTAGCAAGGTTTCGTAAGATTTTTTCTTCATACCTTTCGAATTTCAATATACCCCATGTACCATACATAATTTTCAATATAATAAAGATATCGAAACCGAATATACCATAATCATTATCAAAGCACACACAAACATCGTGCACGGGCCATAGGCCTTCAGTTTTAGGAATGCATCATTAGGAAATTGCCAGAAAAAAATTAATTTTCAAGACGTTTTCCATTGCACCCATAACTACAAAATAACCCCCATGTGGAGCATGGAACCAACGTTGAGATACGCCACTCAAGATATATATCATCCAAGGAACATTCCAACCTATTAATTTTTCCTGTCAATTAAAGTTTGAAATAACCATTTTGTATACACTATTCGGAATAACTGACTTTTGGCGCAGTTTCCTTATTCATTCTTGAAACCCATTGGATAATGAGCTACTCCTTATCTTTCGATCTGTTCCCGAATCCTGAACAGATCATTTTGAAAGAGATGAATTACATGTGGATATATACTTCATTGGCCGCTGAGATAATATTTTTCGTGGAAATGAATGAAGAACAGAAACCACCCACTCATGCCGGAAAATATTTTTTTAATACATTTTGCCAAATCTTTTTTTGATAAGAATAACATCCCGCTGGAAAAATCTTTCTTAGGTGAACTGACTTTTATGTAAAAAATGTTTGGCGAAGAGATTCGATATTACTATATGCGATAAGTCTCCTGGATGAATGGTCCTTAAGCCACCTGCTGTTGGGTTTTAAATCAAGAGGAAATATTTCTTGAGTAAAACCCTTTGTGTTAAATTTCCAGGTACATATAATGCCATACTCCTTAATCTCTTGAACAGACTCTTGACAAGATGGGGCACTTTCTTATTAGTAATCTCTCGAGATTTATCTACGTATCCCTAATTAGAATGAATACCATGCTTCAGGAATTCCATTTCTCCTCCGTTCCATCTGCATCTCAGTTTCCTTTACTTCTTCTACCCATTCTGTTATTCATTACCTATTACTGATTAATATTGCAGATCTATAGCGACCACATCTATTGTGTTACTTGCTTTAGGCTGTAATATTTCGTGGATTAGAATCTTGCCAAAACTGGTAAACGATCACAATATTTACATCCGTCTCTTGGCACAGAATAGAAAAATAAGTTCTTCATTTGATTATGTCTAAGTTTTGTTAATGGGTATGATAATGCAGAAGTTGCTGTGATTAGTACTGAGTGGTCGCATTCATCCTGATCGCGCTAAATGTGATCAAATGCGTAATTTATGGGTTATACATAAATTTACCTTTTCCTGTCATATTATTCTGGCTTAGCGACATCGGGAAACTACCTCAATCCCCACCTTATCTCATTTCCTCTTCCGATTCAATTCTGTTTGTTGGTAATGGTGGAGGTGCCTGGGTTTTAATAAGTCTTTGGGCTTATGAACAGACAACGGATTTAATTGATAATAATTAGTATAAATTTAATTGATGGTAATTATATTAATTATAATATATTATTTATATTATAATAATTATTATTTGTATTTAAATATTGTTTTAATATAATTTAAACCACCCGTTTTACAGAAGTGAGATTGAAGTGGTATGGTTGATCAGTGGTTAGAATAGTTACCCGGGAAGTGAGAGACCTGGGTTCGAGTCTCAGACACATCGCTTTTTCCACTCCTCGTTTAAGATTGGAGTCAATCTTCACGATTCAATGTGCTCAGTAGAGCTTATTTCACCACATCACACTTTCAATGTTAATAAGCCTGCCATAGCCTGAGTAATTCTATGATCACGATCACGTCAGACATAGAGTAACATTTGTGGAAGGGTAGTAAATTCCTACATTTTGTTCAACTTTCGCAAATCAGCTTGAATGAAAATCACGATGGGGCGAAATGTATATATTTCCCCCTATTCAGGTATAATTGCCTCTTTCATGCAGCATTTACCTTTCATCCCCTTACTCGTTGAATCAAATCTCTCGACCTCTTCGTTTTCCCATATAATTCTGGCAACGGCGATATGACCGTTCTTGTTTTCTGGGAATAATATGGTTAGGTGTAAGAGAGGTCCTAATTGGCTTAACCTCGCCGAATAAAGAGATTTTATTATTATTATAATTAGGGATGGGACGTTCGAATCTTCGAATCCTCGAATCCCTCGAATAATGCCTCTTTTTTCGAATCTTCGAATCCTCGAATCCATTGTGTTTCACCTCGAATCCGAATCCTTAAAAATCTAAGTCACTTACATCCTCAGCAGATGAAAATCCTTGCGTTTATTTCAACCAACCAGCAATTTCAACGTTACCGCCATTACCATGAGTGCAATCGAAAGCAATGATAGAATTGGATAGAATCGATTCTTCGCGAGTGATAAATTCCTATTCCTGAGCGGGTAAATTCAGAATATCCGCCAGGGTGACCAGATGTGCGCACAAGTCGCCAAATTGGCGATTTTTCATACTACTTGGCTACCTAATGGGGGCATTGGTGACTGGCGATTTTTAAGGCGACTTTCGAGAATTCAAAGCTGAAAAACAGCGAGTTGAGGGCACGCGTATCCAAAAACTCAAATGCTTCGGAAGCGAATGTATAGATGAGCCCGGCGTGGCGGCCGTGTCATCTGATATCCAGGTGCAAATTGCCGGTGGGAAATCGCATAGCACGAGCGCAATGAAGAAACACATGAGGAAGCATTGCTTTCAAATGTTTGCCGCTAAAAGTGACGAGGAGGGAGAAAGGGAAGTAAAAATAAAACACATCTTTGACCTTACATACCCTTTATGTTGATTATTTATTGAAGTAGCAAATTTCCCATGGGAATACCATCTTTTCAGTTTTTCAATGGTATTTACCTTATATTTCTATTGATTAACCAGAGTCACCATCCCTTGATTCCAATGCAGAGGAGACAGTGCACTCTGCTTCCTCAAGTTTCTCTGTTGCAATGGACAGCCCTTCACGCTACTTGAGCCCTAATTACCCTTTGCCGAAGAGGAAAAACTCTGGGCCATCACAATTGACATTGAAAAGATTCTCAGCAAAGCAGAGAGTATTTTCATTACAACAGATATGTGGACGTCAACAAGTAATGATGATTACCTCAGTATAACTGCTCACTTCATTGATGCTGACTTTAAATCTCACCATTTGTGTTTAGAGGTAGTGCTTTTTCCTGACACACACTGGTCAAAACTTGAGGGTATTTATTTGTGAAACTCTTAAAAGCTGGGACATAGAAGACAAAATATTTTTGATTGTGCGTGATAATGGGAGGAACATATGCTGTGCTCTTAATGAGTCTGATTTCAGCCATACTCCATGTCTTGCTCACACACTGCAGTTGGTGGTCAAAGATGGACTTCTTAATAATAAGATGGTGAGTGGTTTGATTTCTACATGTCGGCGTATTGTAGGTCATTTTAAGCACTCTTCCAAAGCTACCAAAGTTTTATAAAAACCCCAAGTGACTCTGGGAGTTAAGCAACACAGGCTACTGCAGGATGAGCCCACCAGATGGAACTCATCATTTCATATGCTTACAAGGTTGCTTGAAAAAAAGGTAGCAGTTACACTGGCAGCGACATATCTTACTGTTCCTGTTGAATTAACTTATCATTGGGAGCAGATTGTAAGTGTTGCAGGCATTGCAAAAATTTTTAATCAAGCAACTTTTGCTGTGAGTTCAGCTGATGTAACCATATCAGAAGTTATCCCCATCATTAACAGTGCAATGCATGAATTGAAGAAACCTGCACCAGTCTCTTCTGGCTTACAAGGTGTGAAGAACGACTTATTGATTGCACTGAAGTGCCGATACCCATCAGTGGAAAGTAATGAATTCTACGCTGTTGCAACTCTCCTTGATCCAAGGTTCAAAGGAAGTGTTTTCTAAAGTAAGGAGCTTTTTCAACAAGCCAAACCCAGCTAATTCAGGAGGTTGAAAACATAAGTGGAACATATCCTGAGGAAAGGAGAAAACTGGTAAGTAAGCTAGCGTAAGCAATTTATCATTTGATTGCTTCTTATTTCATGGTTTATATAGACATGTTAAAATCTTTCCATTTTCTTTCTTATCATAGGCTCCTACATCAGATGTTAAGACGTCGATGCATGGAATGTGGTCATTTTATAGCCGTATTATGAGCCCTGTACAAACATGTAATCATTCTGCTACTGCTGAGGAAGAAGTGGAAAGGTATTTGCGAGAAGAGCTTCTTTCTCCTAAAAACAATGCCTTAGAATACTGGAAAAGAGTTGTACATCAGTTTTCAGTGCTACCAAAACTGGCTAGGAAGTACCTTTCAGCACCACCTGCAACAGTGCAATCAGAGAGACTGTTCAGCACAGCTGACATTATATGTGATAAGAAGAGGAATCGGCTTGATCCTGAACGTGTTAAAATGCTCATTTTTTTAAATAAAAACTTAAAGCAATAAAGTTTTTATATGCTTGCAGTTGGAGTGTTTAATTCTATAGTGTGGAAAATTAATATTAGAATTCAAAGTAAATACAAGCTTATGTAAAAAGGAAAAGGCAACATTTAGGTTTTAGATAAAATTTAGGATTCAAGGTAAAGTTAAGATTTGGATTCGAAATAAGATTCGAGATTCGTGGGTGAATTTAAGATTCGGATTCGAGATTCGGATTCGAGAAAAACTGGATTCGACCCATCTCTAATTATAATAAAAGTGGTCGATTAGCCCGGACTCGAGTGCAGCAGCCCTAAGAGCACTAATTAAAATCCGCCTATGGCTCACAATTTTTTCTCACGAGCCCGTAACCTTTCCTCGTTACTGGCAATAATTTTGACTTTGGCCTGCCCTCTCGAAGCTCTTAACGGATAAATATTTTGCAAGGGGAGAGTTTATTTTACATCCTTGGAGTGAAAGTGTTGTTCCAAGTAATACTACCTTACCTTCACCTAAAGTTCGAAGTTTCTAAAGCGAAGATAAGCTAGAATTGCTCACGGTGGAAAATACGCTCTACATTTGTTTGGATAACGTGAATTATTGAAGAAGGGAGGATTTATGAGTAGGCACATTTGGCACTGGTCTATGCACCAATTGAGAGTTTGGCTGAGGAAATTTATTTAATTTGACTTTGAAGTACGCAGACTGAAAACTAGTTGAATTGGTGATAATCATAGTAACAAACTAGAATGAAATATAAATGGGATATTTTTCTCCATCCTGTTACTAAAGGTAAATATTCTTATCGACGAAGCGGTAATTCTGTAGAACTCCGCTGTAGATAGTAAGGAAAATACATTTTCGTGGTTCGACAATAATGCAGACTATTCCCACAAACATTTGCATGATTATTTTTCTCCTCGCCGAGAAATAACCTACTGATCTATGTAAGATATTAAGATATAATGAATAGTCATGATGCAAAATCAAATTTATAACCTCTCAACCAACAGATATAGGATAAAGCTTCATGGTATCGAAAAAACTTAATTTAATGGAAAGGCTAACATTTATTGAAAATTTGAAAGTCTTAGTAAGTTTTCACAAACTTCCGTAATGATTTCATATAATGAATTGTATGTAGGAGAAGTGAGATTATATGGTTCATTTCGTCATTTAAATTAACTAAATAAGAAAAATTGCAACTCAATCCTCCTCCTTGGAAGTATTGGAGGAGCTTCGTGAACCAAGTGTCCGCAGTAATTTCTTGACTGCCTAAGGGTGGGCTAAGTATAAAGTAAGGCTAAGGATCAATGCTGGGGAATCTCTCCCAACATGCGCCATGTAAAACCAATGTTTCGTTTTTGAAGGCATTCGGTCGCACACGAGTGGCGTATTGCATACATTTAAATAGTATATTATCGAAATAAATTCATTCGCTAAGTGCACTTAAAGAGTATTTTTCCCACATTGCTTTCCTTCAAAGCCACTGGAAAAATTTGGCTCGGAAAGGAGTTAACTCAGTTTCGAGAAGTAAAAATGAATTACAGCACTCGCCTCTGTCGTGAAATGTCGTTCCTAATTTGCGCTCTCCGGAGAACAGGAAATTTAACCAGGAAGATTTTGTTTTGAGACGCTGTTATCAGTTATTTAATATGATAATCATCAAATGTACAAGGAAGTTGTGGATCCCCAAGGATTGGTTGCGAAGGATAACCCAATAACAAAATAATATTACCACAAAAATTGACTACAAGGAAATTTTCACTAAAATCAGTCTTGTTTTTTCCAAGAGGAAATGTCACCACATCGTCCTATGTAACGTTTTCTATTCATATAAGTGAATAAGCTATGATGTGAGCCCAAGTCACTCCAAACTTAATAACCTTATGTTAATGCAGTTTTTAAGGTACACTGCTGGCCAAAATTAACGCAGCTACTCGCCAACGATCCAAACGGCCACCGGAAAAACTTCTAGGACGGACTTTAAATGGCAACGGTGGTAAGAGAAGACGATGTTTCTGTGCGATAAAAATCTCGTTATAAATCGAGCCATGAGATAAGCGCGGAAAATTGCCGATATATATTCTAGCCGAAAGGAAATACCTTGCATGGCGGAGTGAGGATACTTGTAGTTCCGCGTGAGTCCAATGAAGGTTCATTACGGCAGGGACCATTAATATTCGGCTGCGGCACTGATCGAAGGTTTTCAACACAAAGCTATTATTTAAGAATTGGTCATTGAGAAAAGAAGGTTAATGGTTTTTAAGAAAACATATTTAATTTTAAGCCCAAACAAAATTAAGACGTATTTAGAGATACGCTCTTCGTCTATGCGAATCAAGTATTCTAGCGTATCCAAAATGCCACAGTATTTGTAATGCAAAAAAACCGAATACGTTTCATAATCATACGCTAAATTAATTTTGGTTAACCTTAGAGTCGCGGAAAAAGAAATATATTCTCGTAATTACTCTTAAATGCAAGGTTTCCGCAAAATATGTTTCACGTTTTGTTTCTTTCGATGAAATATATTATCTCATCAGCAAAGTCTGCAAAAACTCCTAATTGTTCAACGTACTAGATATATTTTCGACAAGTTCTCGTCAGAGCCAGTAGTTTTTGTAGAAAACCTACTTTAAGTCAAGCGATTAGCCTATGGTATCAGTGAAATCGTTACTCGTTAACGATTACCTTAAAAAAAACACTCTTTGGAGAGTAGCATACTTATAATGTAATGCAAGAAAAGGTGGAATGGAGAACGTGATGAAAAATGGCTCGTTCTTGCTTCCGAATAGCATTTCCTCGGGCTAAACTAATACCCAAAGCTCGTAGATCGCCGTCGCTTTTTTTCTATTTCATACACGCAGCGGGCCGTATTTGTGTGCTCTTCGTAATGCTAAATCATAGCCTCCCGTTATTTTAGAATCCTCTCCACTAGCGCTTTGTTATCTCTGCGCCGGTCCACATCAACGTTAGTCGACTTCTTCCGCTCTCCGTGCACTTACACTAACTCCCATAGTTTTCCTACTCCCTCAATCTTCCAGATGATTTCCAGCATTTTTCCAAAGGCAGCATCATCGGCATATATATTACGCAAAGTAAAAAAGGGAGCTAGCAGAACCTTTTATGGCTGGAAATATGCGAGCGATGTCTCTAAAATGGATGGGTACTCCTCCATCCCCGGCCTTCCGGGGTATTTTCGTTTGCAAAAAAGCTCGAAGACAATCGTCAATCGCTCAATACAGTAGTGCTGAGTGAGTGGTGCAGAAGGAAAATCCGAAACTTTTTCGTCAATTATTTGGGTATAGGAGGGAGCGGGAGAGTTTTTCCGGGAGGGACTGATGAATGGCGAGAGAGAGAAGGTGCGGCAGCGGAGAAGATGGGAAAGGGACGCATGCGAGAGAGAATTCAAGGATGAGAGGGAGTTATTGTGGGAAAAATCCGGAAAAGGAGGAAGGCGGATCGAAAGGATATTTATTTGCGGGCCTCGGTGGTTAATCCCGCCGGTTAGCTTCCATAAAGGATAAGCGATGATTGAGGAAATTAACTGTGAGGAAGCTTCTCGTTTCACGCACTTTCTCCGTACGAAGAGTCAAGGATCCCGATCCGAGTCATCTCTTTCCGTTCAAATACGGATTCGGCGAAGAAAAAATCGGCGGCGAACTGATTGATCGCGGAAAAGTATGGATTTGGCGCAATGGGACTATAAATATGTACGGAGCGGCGTTCTCCGGACTTTTTGCTGCGGAAGTCGCGATTCATATTTGATCGTTTGCGAAATTTTGCCGCGGTCGCAATGTGATTCGAGTGCCGCGTTTTTACGCCTCTGTTATATTCAATTATCCGAACGAATTGGAGCAATAGTTGTGTGTGCGGATCCTTGATCTCAGATGAGGCCTACAGAAAAAATATTGAAGCCTTCGAAATGTGGCTCTTCGCATATAGTTTGAGTATCTTCAAGGGGATACCGATGACGTACCCCTTCTCAGAAAGGGCTGTTAGCTGGGATGTCAATCCTGTATTCAATGAGATGATTTTCCTTCATCTTACCTTATTGGCTATATAGCTATGGGTAAATCATGACGTTTCCCAAAAGATATGTAAGAGAGTTTAACTGTGATAGGTATCTAGGTTTAAATCATTTTCTAACCTAATGCGCATTGGAAAAAATGACCAAGAGGACCGTTTGCTTTGTCTGCAAAAATTGTTAAATATTAATTAATTCCTATCCTAATTTTTTTTCTCAAACCGATTCTTAATATACATCTTCTAGCAAAGAAAGAACTTTCTATCATTTCGATAAGGGCATCAAAAATAATGATAAAACCACCTCAATGTATTATGTAATGGAGATTATATGTATAGGAGATTTTTGCATGTCCTTGCATCGAACCCAAGATGTTTTCAGTAAAATTATGTAATGTTTTTTATAGATCATGACCATATCTATATGCTTCTTAAGTTGTGATTCTCTACCTATCCGGGAAGTCTTTTTATTTCAATTCCCGAAAATTAAAGCAACGCTTTTAAATGGGAGAAATCGGAACTTAGGGGCTCTCTGGAATCGAACCCATGACACTGAGGTTCAAATTAGCATTTTTGCTGGCGGTTACACGTTATGGCCAGTAAGTCGTAAAAATTTTAAGTCAATGACGCTTGTTCTTTAGCCTGTGAATTAATATTCTATATATCTATATATATATCAATTATATATAATTCCTTCTCCGGATTCATTCATGTAGGACGATGCAAAAATCTCCCATTTAAAATACATTAAGGTAGTTTTTCATTATTTTTTGTTCGCACGAAATTATAGGAAGTTTTTGCTTTGCTAGCAGTTATATATTGAGAATCGGTTTAAGAATAAAATTAAGATAAGACCGCACTGTTCCTGGGTTCGATGCCAGAGCACATTACAATTTCTCACATAAAAAATACAAGGGAAAAGTAGGACGTTTTTTGAGGCAGTTGCAGCAAATATTTCTACTTGAATTTTCACGGTTAGTTAAATATGGTGATCTTCTACTGTGCTGCATAGGAAGTATCACCAGAAAGACCCGGATTCGATTCCGGGCGATAAATATATCTCCCATATAATACACAATTCATATTTTTTTTCATGCACTTATCGAAATGATAGGAAGTTCTTGCTTAGTTAAAAAATGTATATTAAGACTAGGTTTAAGGAAAAAAATTGATACGACCATACTGTTCCTGGGTTCGATGCCAGAGCACATTTATATTTCTCACATTATTAGTATTACTTTCCTTGATTAACGAATAACATCTCATTATATTCTTTTTATTTACAATTCTTCCACGCCCAAAAAAATCATTCCAATCTCAACTATCGTATTAAGGTGTTTTGTAGTGTTTCAATCAAAAATTGCTCCCACGAGTTTCTGCGCTGCTTTGATCGACGTGGGCCCTTTCTCTATTCCTACCAGATTTACTACATTGGGCTTTCATCAAGCCTTGTGCAGAATTTTTCAATTCGATTTTCATTTGATAGCTCGAGAGAAAAAATGAAGAAAGATGAGCGTAGCTTACTCCTTTACATATTTGAGTTTGATGGAGCCATTTGCTTAGCAGCAACGCTCTTTTTTACGGATTGGCGTCATTTTGATAGGATTTCCCTGCCAAAGGAGAGAGAATGAGAGGAAAGCGAGAGGAGTTACCAAAGACTTCCGAGATCAGCTTTAATATCCAATTTGCGGGAGCAATACAGCAGTAAGGAAGCTATAGCAGTACGGTTTGATTAGAAGGGAAGATATCATGGTTTTCTTGTTTTTGGGAGCCGAATCTCCGTGCGGTTAGATTAACAGTAATCGCATCGGGAGATATATTGGATTACTCTATTGATATATGCCTTCTGCGGTACCTCACAGTCTTTATACTGTGTTCACCATCGTGAAGCGTGTATTGCAGTTTTATAATATAATGCGTTTTATATCATCATCAGTCATTAATCCATCAATCCAGCGTCGGAAATAGGCTTCTCCAAGCCTTTTCCTATTACAGGTAAAATTTCTATATAACTAACGAAGTAACGAAATTTCCAGTATAACGTATTTGTAATTTGTCCCCGATATACTTTCACATGACATCTACTGAACCAAAATTCATTGTAGCGAAAACGATCTCAGAATGACGAATTTTTTTAGAAATTTTACAATGATGTTTCAGTTCAACTCGAGATTTCTACGAACTCAGTTTCAGGGTTTGGGTAGAGCATGGAATACCGAAGCCCTTTACTAAAACCGGTTTTGTTTCGATATCACCATTTTGAATACCAGAATTCCCTTATTTCTCCGGTATTAATTTTTTTGTTCTGTTAAATAAAACAAGTTACATAGTTTTAACACAGACATAGAAATGAAAGGGTTTTTTAAAAGTGAATAATAATATTTATTTAAAATCAGCCTCCACATATTGGTTTACATTGTAAATTACAATGTATAATATAACATAAAAGTTAGACATAAAACAAAAACAATAGAAAAAACATAATATCTTTCTTGACATACTCTGCTATGTTCTAAAATAGACTCAACTTATTATAAAATAAGTAATGTAGTTAGACAAGGCGTAGGCGATACAAAAATTAGGAACTTTACAGATAATGGATTAGCTGACGACAGGAACGTAACCTGTCAGCTAAATAGAATATTTCAAGGAAACAACATTATTTAAAATTAGTTTTAAAACTTCTAGTACATACCTTCCATAGTAAATATTTTGTTTTTTCCTATATGTGCCTGTATCAATCCTATCTTCCAAATGCAAAATCAAAATACCTAGTTTAGGTACACCTAGGTAGGTTAAGTAGGCAGGCTACACTAGGTTGGTACATCTAGATATTTAGTATGCTAAGTAGTAAGGTAGATAGTTAAATTAATAACATACTTAACAATCTCTGTATCTAAAATAGTCAACTTAGTATAATAAATTGGAAGGTGGTCTGCTTTCCAGCCAGCAAAACAAAAAAAAACAGGAACTAATGAAATTACTACCGACCGTAGCAAGCTGGCAGCCGCAAGACTCATGGCTTCGACGTCGATGACGATGGTCGTTGGTGAGACTGAGCTTGTAGGAACAAGGACCGCAAAAAGCAGAGGGAATCCAAAATAATCTTCTCTTAGAGAGACGACCTCATCTTATTGCAGGTGTAAGCAGCAGAGGAAAAAGCTCTTTCAGATTCCACGCTCGTAGTAGGTATCGTCAATAAGTACTTATACACCTTGTCTAAATGAAGTCCCCGATTACCACTGTTTTCAAATAGTGCCATCTCAATCCGTATACCTTTACCCTTATCATTCGGTTGAAGCCCACCACAGACTTCGTCGTCACCAACCTCATTCTCCATCGGCCGGCGATCGACCGAATACGGCCGAACACTATAGATCTAACTATGTAATACAATGTAATTTAATATGCTTCCGGTTAGTAATGTGGATAGGGCGTTTGCCTTTGGTGAAAGCGGTCCCCGGGTTTGAATCCCGGTGGGAGCCAATGTGTGAAATGACCTAAGCTGTCGAAGGACTTTTATCAATAATACTACTACTACAATGTAGCTTATTTGCTTCCAACATACGTAAGAATAGAGGGGTAGGTTGACTTTTCGAACGTTAAGTGTCGCGACTGTGCTCAGATTGTTTTTGACATTAGGTGGTACAGCGTGTGTTTAAAAGAGATTGCGTATCAGTTGGTTTACAAGTGTACACAGACAACAGGGCCGTCATGTACACCCTCAAAAGGGGTAGAGGCCTCTTGTTCATGTATTATCATTATAGATCTTTGTATTTATGCTTAATAAAGAACTCGGCACTCCACGTGTCCTGGGAGTACGTGCCCACCGGTCGCAACCCGGCTGATCGTCCCTCTCGGACCATCGTGTGATTCTTTGTATGCCAGATCAGCCGCCATTAGGCTGATATGTTATTTAAAGATCAGGATGGAAGGAGAGGGGAGGATTTTCCTTGATTAGCTGGGGTATAGACAGGTCGGCACGTGCTCCCAGATCATCGTCTTCCAAATTAAAAAATGTAAAAAAATGACGTCAATTCACGCTATAGGAGGAATTAAGCATTTTAGAGGAAACAGATTCTGTAAAGAAAATAAATGAGATTGACAAAACACACGACATAGCACCTTCAGCCATATCAAGACTCATAAGAGATCGGAATAAAATAGGAATGCAAATTAAATAACGCGCCATTGGAACGCAAAGGATGGAAATAGGCTACATTCTCGTGGCTTCAAGATCTACAATCACGAAACCTTCCAGTAAATGAACCATTGATTCGTGAAAAAGATCTCGAAATTGCTAAGATGCTAAAAGTCGGATCATTCCAGGCAAGTGTCAAATGGCTCAATAGAATTCGAGAACGCTACGGTATTGCATCGAGATCAATTATGGAGAAGCAACCAGTGTCCTAGAAGAAAGTGTTGCAGAATGGCGTGCAGGAGGCATAAATAATCGTATGAAATGCTTCCTAAAAAACCCACGTTGCGGGAAAACACCCACAAAGAAGGGGTTGAAAAAACCTCGAAAACACAGTAATAAAAATAAATACAATAATATACAAACATAGATATATAAACAGTGACAAAGATGAGATAATGAACAATAATTTTAAAAACTAAATTTAACAAAAGGTATATTAGACTGAATTGATATAGGTATAATAAAAGTTAAAAGCTATAATAAACTAAATAATCTAATATTCTAAAAGCTACAATATTGTATAATAAAAAATTCACAAAATTTCTTCATTTCTTCTTCAGAGGCATTCGTCAATCGATGTTTTCATGGACTGTCTTGAAGTACTTGTCATTATATCTGTAATTCCTGTTAAATGGAGGTGCCTGTAAAAAAAGAAAAGGAAAGAGGATACGGTAGATGAGAAGTATTTGGTGTTTGAGTGTTATTGGTGCATTTAATACCCAAGTTTCACCAAGTAGTGTAATTGTGTGTAAGTATTTATAAACTATATATGTCTATTAATTATATACATACTATATACATGAGCCTTCGAAACACTGTTTCCAATAATACTATAGCTATAGGGTAGACCGCTCATATATGTATGGTGCCGGAAAACCATAGCTGTGTTTCTTTTTTGGCAACTACGTCGACGAAGAGAAACCACTAATCGCGGATTCAACGTGCCCCGAGCTTTTTCGTCAGCATCCGGCTCTCCGAACTATCGCGAAAGAAATCGAAAGGCACAGAAGGAAATTCATAAATTATTCCGAGCAAAGGTCAAAAATTTCCGAAAGACTGTTGAAGTGTCGCATTCCATCGACGTGAATATTCAATTTCCGACTCATCAGATAGTCGAAAGCAGGAAAACAGAGGCCGGTGAGTCAAGCGAGAGTGCGGCTTTCCTAGCCGCAGGCATTTCAGTAGCATTCGAATTCACGCGTAAGAACGCTCAGAAATTGGCATCGTGGCTGGATTAAGGGCCGAATCGACGCGAACGGCTATCCTAGCAAAAGAAGACTGCCTCGATTTGTTATTTCCACTTCTTTGACGCAGGTCAAATGCAATACGTTTTCGAAAGTGAAGGTTTTCTTATTTCTATTTGAAATCTTTATAAAGAAATGACCCTGCAAGGGACCAATGATATTGTAGGGGGCTTAATAACACTTATATATCTAAAGGCGGGTTTACACCGCATGTTGCAGACATTTGTATGCAATTTTTTTGTCGACGTCATTTGTCTACAACATTTTGTTGCAGACAAAATACTCTAATGCGCTCTATTTTTCTGCGACTTTTGTGGACGACAGAAAGAAGCATTCTTAGCAGCCACGTGGTTGTGATGAGTGGAGGGGGTAGGGGCGGAAACAGCCACATAGTTCTGATTGGCTCTGATGGACGAGGGGGGTAGCGGGGAAATGTCTGCAACACCGAATGGGCGCTGCAACTTTTGTAGACGACAAATGTTTCTGCAACCGAAAATTTGTTTTCCACCCTTGGTGGAAAACAAGATTTCGGTTGCAGACACGGAAAATCTGTCCTCGACACGATTTGTTGACGACAAAATAAGTGCTGTTTTGTGAAATGTCGTCGACATCTGTCGTCAACACGTGTCGTCAACTCCGGTGTAAACCCGGCTTTACTATGACTACTATTGATTTCTCTAACTCTCCGTGGGAAGACCGACCGAAGTTGCTATCCGTTGTTGCGATTTTTCGAATAGCTTAGTTCTGTAATAAACTTTTCTATCTCCCAACCGAGGGTTTTTATCGTATCTTCTAGCAAAGAACCTTCTATTGAATCTGAAATCTCCTTTAAAAACAAGCTGATCCACGGAGAAATTTCTCTAAATCAAGACTAATCTTGTGTAATACTTGTGAGGATCCCAAATGGCGCAGCAAGATTCTTGGGCGATTGTTCTTCCTACGTGGGCAAGCTAGAGTTCTTCCTCCACCTTCGCTAACCACCTCCTGGAGTGCGACCGGCTCCTTTGTGCCTGTCTCTTGCAGTCGAAGGGGAAGTAGCTCGATTGTCTCGAGATCGAGGAAATCGTGGCGTTAGCTTCAGTTTTAAACTAATGACATCCCCTATACAACTTCTGTCCCCTTCTTACCCCCAAAACTGGTTGAAATAGTATATATCCCCTCGGTATTTCCCTCTCTGGATCTGATGATGGCTGCAGGGCCGAAACCAGACGTTTATTAAAAAACCTTGCGGAAAATACGAAGTACGAATTTCTCATTTATTTATTAGAAAATTCCTGATAGCCGAGAGTCGAACCCAGGATATCGGAGATGCCATTATCACGTAAAACTTCCAGTTTCGGGGATCTGCTAAATAATTCAGAAATATCAACTTTTAAAAGGTTCAATTTGCGAGGGAACGAACCTTGGAAAGAATTCAATGTTCAACTCCAGCCGCGGTCGGCGGGCCGCATTCCGCCGCGATTCAGCGCCGTCAATAGCGACCCGCTCATATTCAAACCTCGCGGTCACTCTGGCGGAGATAATTCCAAAATATTTTAATTTAATTGAGCAGAGAAGCATTCCGAACCTTATGAATTACCATTTGATTAATTTTGCTCACGAAACATTATTAGTTCGGTAATCCGATCGGTGAGAACCCTCTTGTTTTCGTCGTTTTTATTTCTTGGACTCGTCTGCTGATTATTTCCTGGATCGCGATAAAATATGTACTATTTGAAATGAAATACGAAAGTAAAGTATGCAAAGAGGTATGATTACGAACATGTTTTGTGAAAATGTTAACCGATGAACCCCTCCCTTATACGGACACTTTAAGATTTTTCTGACCACAGCTTGGGCTCAAAATCTTCCATTGCTGGATGAAAACTATTTATTAAATGAAAACTACTACTTTAGCATCTGTATGTAATTGAGAAACCAGCAATCCATCAAAAACCCGAGTGAACGAAATGCGCATTGATATCCCTCGAGTTTTAATAGTTGGTTGTTTTTTTTTTCAATACATATTTCATACTTCGCCATTACTGGTCCCTATACCCAGCATCAGTCTTCGAAAATGGACCATGGTTAACCATGGCACACCTCTCTAGCAAATTTAATTAATCCTCCAATCCAGCAGTTCAGTGACGACAACGAATGATTCTATTTTCCATCATTCAGAGATCATTTAACTCTCGGGTTTATCGGACCAGAAATGAATCTCTAATTTTTATCCCAATTTTACTGCAATAACTGCGAAATGTCAAGAGCGAGGCATAATAATCCTAGCTCAGGGAAAATAATAAAAGTTGAATGTAATTGCAAAGGTAGAATTCGGATGCTCAGTAAAATACAATAACGTTTTAGTGCTAAACGCTATTTAACGGAAGATAGTGAAGCTCGTTGTAACTCCGTAAATGTCTTATAGGCTTATGATTCTAATTTCCCCCTTTTCTCGAAATAATTAAACTCTCAAGCTTAATTGTCTACTTGAATGTAAGAGTAACCCGAAAAGCGGTGTTACCCTAGTGTAAGTGCATCTCTCACACAAATTATCTGCGTAAGCGGTCCTCCATCGTCCGCGTAATTCACCTTACTAATGATTAACGGGGATTACGTAAGTCTCATTTTCCATTCAGGACGCATTACTACGGCTGCGGTGATAACGATCTCATGAGGATTTCGGAAAGGATTTAGGAAAAAACATGGACGAATGCCCGCATAGTGGAATTTGTGTTGGCCGATTTAAAAACATATGAGCGCAAATTAAGCAGTTAAATTTTAATTTTTCTCTAGTAAATATTGTTGATTTTATAACATAAATATCGCTTACAACTATTATTATTGTCGAATTTACGCTGTCATATATTATCCATTGCCACATTTTCGGATATCATTATCGATTTGGTCAATATGGGATTGAGTTGGGGTAGCGGTTTTGCCTATGCGAGCTTTTGTCGTGTGGGCTTTATTCGCGTTGGCTTTTTTCGCGTGGGCCTGTGAAGGACAGGGAACAGATTGAAATATACGATATTTAATTTGACTGCATTGAGGAGGTATAGCTTATGGTGGTGCTTTGGAACTAGATCTGAATATAGATACATCAGGGCTCCCGGATAATCATGTAGACAGCGCGTTTGCCTTTGGTGAAATCGCTCCCGGGTTCAATTTCCGGTGGGAGCCAATGTGCGGAATGACCTAAGTTTCCGAAGCACTTTTAACAATACTACTTCTAGAAACACATCGATGTTAGAATCGTGCGATTCCTAATTGACGTCAGGATGCATAGCAGTGGGATTTAGGCTTTAATGATGCACATCTTTTCCAATAATTTAAACATCAGGAAAGATTGAGCCACTTATAATTATATACGAGTAAAATGTAGCTTGCATACTGCAAGCAGATCGACAACACTAATTTCATAACGGCATTATATCGGGAAGGTCCCGGAAAGGAAAAAAAGGATTGAAAATATTCTTAAAATTCGCTTCAATTTAATCGTCTAGCATCGAACCCGGGTATTTTTGGTGAAATTACTATGCAGCACATCAGAAGATCATCTTCTCTAAATACGTGTGAAAATTCAAGCAGAAATATTGGCTGCAACTGCCTCAAACGAAGACCTACTTTTCACGAATGTTAATAGCTCTCAGGATTCGAACCAAGGACGATCTAGGAAAAATAAAATATGTTTTCGAAATGTATCTATAAGTTCTATATATATGCCGAATTTCAAGTTTTAATATTATTGGGAAAGGGGTTCAAAATAATTCTTAAAAATCGGATCAGTGACTGATTGTAGAGACGCTTGGTGTCGAAACCTGGACGTATTGGAAGCTGTGAGTGCACAAAATGACTTGCTAGGACTTGATCTGATTTCATACAAAGTTTGAAGTCGATATCATACCGAGAAGTACCTTAAATGTGTTTCCGTTATCCCCATAAGAAATGCATTGTGGAGTGCAAATGGCCCTCTGGGATCGAACCAAGGACCATCAGCGAATATGTAAAATTTGATTATGAAATATATTTATGATTTCTAACCCCATGCCAAATTTCAAGTTTCCATGCATTCGGAAAGGGGTCCAAAAAAAATCTTAAAAATCGTCACAATGCATTTTAAATGGCCGATTTTTGCCCCGACCTAGCATCGAACCCAGGATATTCTCCGTAAAACTCATTCATGTTTTCGATAGATCATGTTCATATATATAGGCTCCTTGAGTTTTGATTTTCTACCTATCCGGGAAGTATTTTTTTTTAATTCCCGAAAATCAAAGCAATGCATTTAAACGGGAAAAATCGGGACTTTGGGGCCCTCTGGAATCGAACCCATGACACTGAGGTTCAGAATCGCAATTTTTCTGGTGGTTATACGTTATGGCCAATATGTCGTAAAACTTTCAAGCCATTGACGCTAGTGGTTTAGCCTGTGAGTTTGTATCCTCTCTATATATATATATATATGATATATGAATGAATCCGGAGAAGCATCTATATATAATAGATATTAAGAAAGTGATAACCTTTGTAATGTATAGTGAAGACAAAGTGAAGACCCTTATGTAATTAAGAAGCCACTAAATGCTTTCAGATTAACGAATGAATCTTTTCCAAGATTTACATCTCCGAATAAAGTGATGTTTTCAATACAACTGTAGCGAGATTTCTAATTCATTCAAATCACTCAACAAAATTTGATATTTTCTGTGTGCTTTGATTTTATATTCATTATTAAGTTAAAATACACGTGTGGTAGTGATTTATATTATGTACGTAAGGTAATTCCGGGTGAGATGCCCCAGTCGTAGTATTTTTGAGGAAAACTGCAAGATTGCTCAACTGACGATGTTTATCAGTTAGTTGGAAGACACGTCTATCTGCAAGATTTTCACGGTGATTCTTTATTTTTACGCAGTTTTATAGCATCATTTCAAGTTGGTACTGTTTTTTTCGGCCCTGTTAAGACAGAGTTTACTGTATCTGGTTGGCACCGTCAGGTATAAATGTTTGAATATTTTGAATTAAAAGGCGGAAACTTGTATTTCGGGTGAGATGCCTCACCATGAGAGTTTCCCCATTCGTAGTATTTTTGAGGAAAACTGCAAGATTGCTCTACTTACGGTGTTCATCAGTTATTTGGAAGGCACCTGTGGGTGGGGCTTCTCACCCTTACACTCGGGAGAGATGGCCAAATGCATAGATGCAGAAGAAGTTTAATATTTTGGGTGTAAATGTTTTTAAACAAAATTTGTTAATATACTGTTAATAACCAATAAGTGCTATATTTTATGACACAGTTTCGCATTCTTGTTATCACTGAAGTCATTGTTATGAAGTATTTTCTTTATGTGGGGAATCTCTACCGGAATTACCTTATATAGATTAGAGTTTATCACTGTCGATCTATTAAAAAACGTAATAACTTAGGATATCACTTTAAGTTATTCCATAAGTATGTTTTTGATGCGAGATTAATTGGTATTCACAAATCTGAAGCCTCAAAGTCTACTATCAATGGGAAAATCCAGTTTATGAGAAATGATATGAACTGCGAGTTATCAAGTCTCTGTTTGATATATTTCTCCGAAATGGATTATTCCCAGTAGATACTTGAAATACTGAGAGGAAATCTGCTTTCAAATTAAATCCATAATAATCAAGGAAGAATACAATAAGAAAAATGACGAAGAGAATCTTTTTGAGGGATTTGCTTTACTGAGAAAACATTTGTAAATATGCTAAGCATACCTTTAAAAATCGTTCCGATTAAGGTAATATATAATAATCCTCCTCGATTGATTATTTTGGTGCTTTAATATGAAGATGTATTATCTTAATCATGAGTTCATTCTTATCAGCTATTCTTTACATTTAATATATATAATATGTAATTCCACAATACAAGACATAATACGCAACTCATTTATAGCCAAAGGCTTCCGAATATTTTAAGAAATAGTGGGGGCTAAAAAGTTTCATTGGGTGGCTCTTGAAAAGTATCGCATGGTGGCCGATGCGGGCAGTTTAGAGGGAACCATAACTGTATTAAAGTTCCGTTATTTTTTTAGTGTACTGTATGGTACAATTGGACTATGGCGTTACAATTTGACCAGTCGCGCATTTACATTTGACTGTGTAACATATTTATCTAATAATGATAGTAATGAATGAGGCAAATGAAGCCAATAGAGAAGTAAGGAGTCGATTTATCAACCCGAAAGAAAATTATCTGATTCTTACGTCATCAGGTTCATTAAAATGTTGGTGGTCAGAATACGTATGTAACCCTTACTACGTTACTACACAACTTCACGATGGACCCGAATTTTGTTCATCCAGAGCATATTCTACGGAGTTCATCTTCTCGGAAGGTTGTTATTACTTCCCGAAAAGAAGCAGTATCGAATTTTTCGGTACATTACAGACATGGGGGCACGAGAATCCGCTCTCGTGAGTTTCTCCCTCGAGATGAATCCCGAAATTTCTCACCATCACAGCAAAAGAATGTTAGATATTTCGGAGGCAACACGCAAGGCGGGCAACCAACCAGCGACGTGCTCCGATCATTAAAGGCCGTTGGAAGCCACACGCTTTCGCCGCGGATAAATAAAAGTGTAAATTTAAGGCCGAGGGAGAAGCCGTGATTTAAAGGGTTATTGAGAAAACATCCGAAAATTGTTTTTGGGCGGTGAAAGGAATGGAGGCCAGGGGGCGAGAGAAAGGCGAGGGTGCAAATTATAGATTGGATGGATGGAGGGTGGAATTGAAGGCAAGAAGTGGGTGTGCGAATACAGGAGATTTATAGATGGGAGAATGATGCGGAGGCTGTGCAAGGAATACAACGGAATAGAAGGAAGCGGTGGAGTAGTTAGCTGGGTACAGAAGAAGCGTGGACCCCCCGTTGGAAATAATATCCACCGTGTGGATAAGAGCATACCACCTGTGTAGTACACGAGGGGAATCTCTTATTTCATTCAGAACGTTTAATTTGAAATTCGGGCAGTACATCGCGCTAAGAACTAACTCACCGACATGCTTCTTCTTGTGTCGACTAGCGTTGAAATACGAAGAGAACCGAGGGTAAGAAAATAAAATTATATTGAATGAAAATCAGTATAATTACGAATGATTGAGGGTCAGGCATTAATCGACAAAATTCAATGTAAGTATATTAAGTAAGTAATGTGGTGGCGGAGTGGTTAGCGTGCTAGCGCGTTCGAATTCCGGTAGTCGGATTTTTCCGGGTAGAGAATGGTTGTCAGTGTATGTGTGTTTATTAATAAAAAGGAAAAATACAACAAAAGGTTAGTTGGAAGATTGTCCTTCAAAGGCTTAAATTCGCCCATAAAAAAAGCTGGCATTATTATCATTATATAATCGAGAGCATTTATCGAATACGGGATTTTAGAAAAATTGCTCTAGATAACATATTAGACCAGTTGCATGATGGGAGCAAGTAAACTTCTTAACATAATTCAACATAACGGCCTTAAATAGACAGAATTTTATATTAGCTAGTACTTGCACGTAAATGCCAAATATACAGCAGCTAGCAGAATAATAACCAAATCGAAATATTGAACAAGAAATGGAATCACAGTTCATACACACGTAGCGTCTTGTCCTCGCGAAAGGACGGTCGCGAAAATTGACAAAATGGAGTGGAGGGCAATCGGCTTTGCGGGGAAAACGAAGGAATTAACGAATAGGTAATCACCAATAGCCAAATATCCACAAAGGGAAATGTATATCAGGACGCTCCAGGAGCAAAAGAGAAGCTTGAACACAAGGACAATGGGTAATCACACCACCACATTGATCAATTCCTGTTTCTGCAACTACTTTTCGGTGGAGATTGGGATGAAGGTGGCGTGGCGATCGCCTTAGATGCCAACATTAATATGGAAGCACTCACTTAATGGTTTCTTTCGGATACTAAGATGGGTGTATGCAAAATTACTTGAGAATAAACGGAAGGTGCCTTATTAAATATCGGTCCTCGGGTTATCGAATTCCAACTTCCTTACTTACTTCATTTCTGTCACTAATACACTTCCTTAATATTTGAGGGATCAACAATTCTAAAATATATTTCTTATATCATTGGTTTCCCATAATTTTAGTCGATAGTATTTAGTAGTTTTTGAAGATTTTCTGATGCTGAGCTCATTTGGCATGTGCTCCCACCGGATATTGAACCCGGAATCGCTTCCAGTAAAGTCGAAGGCACTGCCCACTTGGCTGTGCGGAATCCTTTTCGGTTTCCTTCTGGTAAGAGATAGAAGTAAGTTTATCCAATCACCATTCAGGCTGAATACTTATAGTAGCAAGAATATATATATTCTTGCCACCATGGTGAAATTCCACACAGTAACGGCTGATAACATTCAATACATGAATACTTATAGTCAAACATGACACATCTCTCATCCTTCGTTTCATCTTCTGTTATTTTACTTTTTGATTTACTTTGATTCCTTCTGCGTTTCATATCAATCCAGTACCATTGATATATCTGGCTATTTAATTAACAAACCACTGCAGTTATCTTGATGACGAAGGTATCCGAGAAAACGCTGTTCACGAAAAAATGCACTTTGGTGAAATTGAATTTTTCCATAACGTTAAAACTGGAAACAAGAGAAGCGTTAGGACTTACTCTCTGCATACGAGGAGTTAATTGGCGAATATATTGGGCTCTTTTGAAGCTTAATATACTATCTTATCTATCCTATACTAACTTAAGAAGTTACTGTTCTGGAGTATGTTAGAATGAATGGAAGAGAAGTATCAAAAATAAGTAGCTCTTTGTGAATACAAATTGATAGGGAAGGGATCTATAAAGACTTAAATTTTTATCAATAGTATCGTTTATTACTCACAGTCCTTACGGCTGATTTCCTTGCTGTTTTATAGCGAAGTAAAAAATAAACTTGATCGGAGGAAAAAATGAAGTCAGACTAAGAAATTGGCGGAATCGAAATCGCATATTTTTTTCCTATTGGAAACCAATTGGAGCTCATCCGGGTAGCCCCTCCTTTTCCGGAATAAATTACCATTTAACTATCTTTATTCTGCCTAGATATTGAATTTAATATAAAGATGTGCGTGATTTCTCGTTAATAAATACTAATTGGGTTCAGTTTCCATTAACCTGTCAAAATTCTAAAGCAATTCCTTAAAATTCTATACCATACAAGCTCATTGAATCAAATTGTGATCCACGTGGATTTAAATTTAAGCTAATCTAATTCTTAAGAGCTGAGAATGCAGAAAGATCAGTTTGGAATCATTCCCGTTAAAATATATCTGATAAATTGGCTGTATAAACATATTTATAAGATACATTTACAAATATAATTTTATTAAGAGATCTCAAGAAATTTGTTAAAATACATAAAAATTTTAAGTATGAGAAGCCAAATTTAAGAAGTGGTATGCAGTGAAAAAATTAGACAAAGGGTTAGTCAGGTAGCTAGATTTTTTCAGTAGCTAATCGATTGCAAAGAGAAATTAAAGAAACATATTTATTAATAATTCTGGGTCAGTGCGTTAAATGACAGCTTGAGAATAAAATGTTGCTGAACTTGAAAATTTGCAAGAACGTAAAATATGGTTTCGAATTCTAAATTGCGAGAACATCTTCAAATAAAATTAATTAATTAAACTATCAAAGGCTATTTTCCTAGAGAGGCGAGAAAAACATTTCTCAGTTCAAGGAAAGATCGAAGGAAAAATTGGAACTAAGGAGATTTTAAGCTTCTTTTATAATTCGATTCGTTCTAGTTTTTAAGTCAATAATACGCTTATGCATTTCTGTTTAAAAAATGGGAATTAATTAAGGAATTATCAAAAATTAAAGATGACAAATGAGACCTCTTTATTTTGGAAAAAATGTTCTGATTCCTAAGAAAATATTTAATTTATATATTAAGAATCCTGCTTAACGGAAATTCGCGTATCGTGGTAGTCTGGAGCTGGTAAAAGAAGGCCAATTCTTATTATACCGTATATTTATCTTCTTTTCTGAACCAAAATGCTGTAAGTGAAAGCATTTCACGTGGGTGCTGCACAATTACCCTAGGAATAACATTCAACGCGTGGTTATTAAATTAACGCTATATTCTGCGTCGTTCATTTTTCATATGCTTTCCCATTGTGACGGAAGGACATAGAGGTATGAGTAAATGAACGCTCTCCTCTATTCTGGAGCAAAGGAAAAATGAAAATTATTCCATTCATCCAGCCGTGGAATGGGTGGTCATGGGATGAAATAATATCTGAGGCATATTGGGATAAGAGAGGCATTTCTGCTGGCGGATTCCCATTTAGCCGTGATGCAGTGGGAGGAGAAAGCCGGGATAGAGAGGAATGAGAGAGGCTAAACTCGTGGTCTGGATCGAGAGGTAAAAGGTCGAAAGGGACAAGTATTTCGAAGAAATAAATAGAGAGGAAGACAGAGTGTGAGAGAGGTGAACGGTTTTTACGGCCATTGATCCTCCCATACACCTCGGGCCATCCGTCCAGGCAATAATTAAACCCGTGACTCCTTTCATAACCTGCGGTGTTGCCGCGCCTTGGAACGCGAAATTCGTTTATCCTTCGATAAAAACGCTCACACGTAGGGTTTGATTCTCTCACTGGGTGGCTGCTCATTCGAGGTGCGGAATTACTTCGAAGCGGAGTATTTCCCCGTAAAATACGCAGAGAGGAGGAAAACGTTTTCCACGCCTTCGACGTTGGTGCTTCCCAGGTGATGTACACTCCTGGCCAAAATTAACGCAGCACCAGCCGTTAGGATCGCTAGGGAGGTGCAGCGTTAATTTTGGCCAGGAGTGTACCACAGCACGTTACTGTGCCGCGATGGAGTTCTTAGTAGGCTGTTTAATTTCTGAGTTCACACCTGTTTTTCCGCGAATTGTTACATTATTTATTTTTTACCTATTATAATATTTTTTTAAAGCTACCGTTGCCTCTTATCGGTGAAGTTCTCCTAAGCTCTAATGAACTTGTCAGGACGAGCTACACCGAGGCAATAGTAACTTACGAACACACACAACCATTCCCTGAACGGAAAAATCCGACTCAGCCGGGATTCGAACCCGGGAAATTGGGGCTGGAGTGATAGCTTAGATGGCATGCCATCCATTCAGCCACGAAGGCCGGTGGCTGAGTGGATATATTATACAATATTTTCATATTTCCACACCCTTATAGGCAACTTGTAGGATGCTAATGTTTGTGTAGATGAATATTTATTCTCAAACATTGAATACCGATAAATCAATTGCGGAAGACTTTACAGTGTGGAAATCAAAGACAAGGAAAAATATTAAAATGCACACTTTTACCGATATTTTATAGAATACCTGTAGGGATTGATACTACTGTTTAATATGATGTAAAGATTTCTATATTTTTCTCAGGACTTATTTTATACATCCTGTTTCGGCATTTACGCACTAATACTTACATACAAAAAAAGGAAAAAGAATTTACAGTAGTTCTCTCAACCCTTCCTCCTGTCTTGTTGTTTTATATCACCTATGGAAACCCCTTCCCTTTTTTCATGTATTTATTTGTAAGTTCCTAATCTGAAGATGACCGATCTGTACGGAAAACTATCGTTACACGTAAATTTTGTATCTTTTCGTTATGTATATTTCCCTAAATTTAAGTAGCTATCGAAAGCTTTGGAAAGTGTCTGAAGTACAGTAGACTAGCTGAGGAGAGATATGCCTTAATTCATTCAGAACGAGTTCAATGAGGAGAAATGTGAGAATACGAGAATACGATCCTGTGAATCTTAGAATTCATGGAAATCTATGACGATGAACGAGATGATAGCCATTAATCAGTATCACTCATACCTCAGTAGCCTTTATTTACCATGGTGATAATGAGAATGATAATGATAAAACGTCTTTTAATAAGGCAAAATTGAGACTAATATGTTTCCGCTTATACATAACCCATTTGTAATATAAAATTTTAAATGTGAGTTTATAAACCTAAGATTTAACTTCCATTCAGCGCAGCAGGAAAACACCCTAAACAAGAGGGTGTGTGAAAAACCTGTGAAGTATACGGAGAGTAAATACATTTTCAAGGGAAAGCAAGATAGATATCGATAAGCAGATTAGAAAAGATCTGAAAGGCAAACATTACATTACAATTACATATGATTGATATGCATTTCAGATGCAGATACGCATTAAAACGTGAAAAGATGGCCGAAATGAAAAAATACTGCACTTTTTACATCTAATTTTAATATAGTTGTAATTGATTTGCTCTCAGGATAAACTTAAGTATAGCTTTTAATTATTTTTAATTATTTAATATTTCAAGCAGAACCGCCATAACAATTTGCCACGGGTACACAAATAACTTGTTTCGGCGAAATTAAATCAGCAAATTTTTCAGGTATTAAAAAAATATCCAATACAGGGAATCCAGCAATAAAAGAGGAGGATAGACTTTACCAACCTGCGTCGTAGATGGCGTTATTCTGACGGCGTTCAATTGTTTGGTCGAAAATGATCCGCATTTCCAACTATCGCCACGCGCGGCGCTGATAGTACTCGTTGCGGTACGCGAAGGCTGCTTCCATGAATTGACGAAAACGCTCTAACTTCTACGAGACTGAGACATTATAAAAACCATACTATTACACCATTTACGTGAAATCCGCATACACTAGTTATCATACCTTGGCGTCACGCTCAGTGGTCTAACGATAAAAAATCTTTTCTCTTCATTGGCTTCGATTAAATGTAAAACACGGAATCTGTGAATGAATTAATAGCATACTAAATATTTACTTTATGAACGCTTTCGTTGCTGTCATAACGTTTTGTTTTCTATTTTTGCGTGTATAAATAACCGTGGCCCAAGAGTCATTCGCGAAAATAGAAAAGTTTGAGGGAAATTTCGGTGAATCAGTCCAGCAATCAGCTCGTGGTGAATAAACCTATTCGTGGCAACAGTTTTATCATTCATTCCGCTATTGTACATCCTCTTCAGTTTTTTCCAGTGATTCTATCGTTCACGTAAAATAGAGTCTATTCTTTCATAGTTCGTGCAGATCCCATTTTGAATGCCAGTCTTCCAATAGTTCCAAGAGGGTCATACCTTTGCCTGGTAGTGTAAATCACTAGCCAATACATGCTTGCAAATTCAGTATCATGATTGGAGAAATTTATATTTATACACAATGGTCGCCCGCTGTGGACCACTATCTAAGGAGGGACCTGAATAAATGCTCAGAAACTTTCAATTTGATATGTTTTTGCATTTTATAGGTGTTCAGCTTGTATATTGATGCAAAGACGGATTTTATGAATTAATTTGCTATTATTTTTATATTACTTTAATTAATGAAACTAATTTTAAGAACTTTGTATTAATTAATGTCTCTAAATATGTTTTGAAAAATGATGGATTTTAATTTTATGTGTCCTTTTGCGAAAATATAGAATAAATGCGTACTGAAAGAACATTTTTATTCATAATAACTTTAAGATAAATAGAAAGCACATTTCTACGCTATACCGTACAAAGTTTTATAATTGTACGACCGTGATTTCAACCTGTTCGGTTATCATCAACATGAAAAACTTTGAGTAGTATAGCGTAGAAGTGTATTTGTCTTTATGATGGAAGACTACCACGAAGTCAAGGCCGAGTTATTGGATTCTATCATTATACTTGGATATTTTTATTTGGCAATAAATATCTACGTTAAGTATGCATGCATACTTGGATCGACCGTTCATATCGGCAACCGGCCAGTTACGTTGCTAAGAAGAGGCAAAGAGGGAGTAATAAAACGCCATAATTATTGTTGATAACATGAGTGAAAATTCATGAGCTATATCAGCGTGTTCCTCCAAAAATTACAGCTTTTGTTAGCAATATATTAGTAATATTGTTTACAGCATCGCTCAATTTCTAATTATTACAGTTGATACAGTCCGAGGATTACGGACTTAGAAAGAGCGAAGCACTCTTTCCATATCTTACTGTGGATACCATGCAACACTCCAACTGAAATCCGTTGGATGTGAGCACTTTGGCGTTAAGCTTTCCGTAGGCGCAGAGATCAAGTTCCAATCGGATCATGGACGTCAAAACTTTGCAAGGAATTTCTAATTACGGTGATGGAAATCAAGCGAGCAAAAGCTTCGGTTGGAATGGATTCCATTTCTATATCCTTTAAAAATCGCACTCTGACCTTTATACGAACAGAGGATGCAAAAGTACTGTCTGTTTTCTGCGCGTATCTCGTTTACAAAAGGAAAGATTATGGAAAAGGAGAAGGAAAATTTCCGACGTATGTACGTTTGGGCGATGTGTTAACCTAACATGAGCTTCCCTGACACTGACTTCTCTTCTCCCATTCCAGTAAGATTGGCCGATAGTTTAGCGCACGGATTGTTGCTTGCACGAGTGTTAAAACCAACAACATGAAGGCGATTGAAATGGTAAGAGAACAGAATTGGAAACAACGTTGAGGCTTGAGTTATGCCTGGAATTGTTCCAAAACTAGTTTGGTAAACACACTACGGAATTTTTAACGCCTTAATTTAGGCCGAAAAAGTTAATTGGTAGGCTCTAGATTGAGAAGAGTCGCTCTGATAACTTTTTAACTTGAAATTGCGAGTACGTCTCCACCTGCTATGCTATATATGCATTAATTCACCCGTGTCTACAATCAGATTCATTTTGCTGCATTCAGTTGTTCTGATTGCGTCCTCCATTCTCTAGCACGATCCCATGTTATTAAATTTGAGCTGTCTTCTGATGAAACATTTTCTCTCAAAAATTCCCATTAAACATTTATTTCTCAAGTTCCACCTACTAAATTTATACGTTAATTCACTATGTTTATTTCTTGTTAGGGCCTAGAAATTTACTATTTTTCTCGTTATCCAAATTATTTAGGCTCACATTTTAGCTGAAGAGACTGAAGACTTGAATAACTATTTTTAAAGATTGACCTCGAGGCGCTTTGATTTAAAATAGTTGATAATATGAGTTAATAGAAAAATGTTCCATATTTCTGAACTATCCTTACTGGAAGGGCTGATAATTTTTCGCAAAAGGATTACTTAATTTCTTCTCCGTAGACTCTGAGGACAAAGAACGCACCGGTACTGTTCAGATAATATGAGAATGAAAAGACAAACTGGTTGAAGGTGAAATAACTTCGTGGAACTCTACTAATTAATGTGCAGCCGGTTTTCCATTGATACCACATTTGTTAAGAAATCGGTATGCATTACAATTAAAATATTATTATTTTACATAATATATATCACTTATTATAATATAAATTTTATGGTTTAAATGGAAGGTGATACATCTAATCCTCATTTCACTCCATAAAGACGCATGCATTGTGTTGTGCCAGAAGACGGCTAACACAACCAACTCTTTGGAGCATTATAAATTTAAATTTAGGCATCCCTCACGGAGATACATTACTTATGGAGCAACGCCGTTGTTTTGATTATCCCTTACAGGAAAGCTAACATTTCGGGGGATGGCATTTCGATTCTGCGAAATAAAGCCGCAAAACCGCCTATCTAAATGGCACGCTTGAGTAACAACGCTCGTCCTGGATGTATCGGGGAACATATCGCGTTCAACCAGTTATTGTGCGGGCACTAGCATTGTGACGATTGCTCCAGATACAGTATCTTAGTGAAGCATAGATGCGCTCCATCCACTCCGCCATCATTCTCGGCGATACTTATTGCGTGCAATTTCAAAGGCGCCGTTCCCTCACTCATCCCTGACTCCCTTCAACGTCGGCCAATCTGCTCCCAAAGAAAGATTTCCGATTCATCGATTTCCCGCTTTTTAAACGGATCTCGTCGATGATATCAATTAAAGTTCATAGCTGCGAGTCCCGATCGCAATTCTGCTTATTTTTTCCCGCGCGGAGCGTAAAAAATCCCCGACGACTATTACGGCTCGAAAAATACGAAATTACCCTTTTTGTGGGTAATTAAGCGCAGGTTGGCTTCCATTCTTTGCAAAGAGGAAGACTTGGAGGGAAAAAAGATGAGGGATGGGGTAAAGAATGACTCGAGGGATGGAAACGGGGTCGGGAAAGGCGTAAAAAAGGAAGGAGATGAGGAATTAGCGCGGTCTAATTTTTCGAAAACCGAGACTATTGGTTTTTCTTTTGCATCTAATCCGGAAAGGGAGGGCTGGAGAGGGCTTTGAAGGGAGGGGTCCCAAGAAAGGGCAATATGTATTGTGGATGGGATGGGGTCAATGGAGGGAACTAGAAATGAGAGATGAATAAGTAAAGGGTATGGGGGAAAGCAGTAGGTGCGGACAGTGGAGGAAAGAAAGGGAGGGAAGGAGATGCGATGAAAAGAAGCAAACGGGAGGGGCATGATGGAGAAACACGGATGATGTGCAAATGATTTAAACTTTATTTACCCTTCAAGTTCGCGATTAGCTGATCTGGTGCATGAGAGATTGCTCCAGCGGTGGTTCGATGGAAAAAGAAACTCATTGTCAGGATGGCTAACTTATGTTTTCTATGGCTGACGCAAATCGAAAACAAGTATGTGATTTACAAAATTAATACCGTCAGATGACGTTTCGACGAACTTAAATTACCTCGAAATTACAAAAAACAAATATACACACAAAACGAACTAAAACTTACGAACGCATAATCTAAAATCGTGTTTCTATAAGTTTATATTTTATAGTTATTATCTTCTCGATTTAGTTTATTCATTCGGCACGATATTCTCCATTTATTTAAAACTAAAGGAAACATATCTAACAAGATAAACATTGGACAAATCCATGACACCATCAACACATGTCCCAGTCAACTGGCGATGAATTTCAATCGGTGGCACACCACGTAAACGGAGAAAACGAATGATAACACACTATTGTTGTACTGAGAAAGTCGCCATTTTAAGTAAGTATCAATCACAGTCCTAACTATCTCCGCTGCCGCTAAAATTCTATCTGCTGTAGAGTGCTGAAATCTCTATCACGCATTAACAGTGAGTGTGTGCGTATTTTAAAATAAATCACATGTTTCTATCAGTAGCCAGTCCTGAGAAAAAAATCGGAGGTGTTATAATTTGAATGCACCTCATAAAGTGGTAGTTTCTCCGAGTTTTATTAGGTCGGGAAACACCTATATGGTCACAATTGAAACCATTGATGATATTTTACATCCTTATTTGCCATGTAGTCTTACCAAATTACTGATTCTGTTGCTGTTTATGGTATTTCTCCCTCTACTATTCAACATAGTTGCACTATCTTTTCGGATATTTATCGCATGTATACATATTCCCTATTTATATTGATGATTTATTCAATGGATTACTTCCTTGTTAAACTTATGGTGAACTGTCTATAGTTCTCGTAGGTTTTCCAAACATTTGTCGTGTGCTTCCTTGGTGCATTATATTATTCTATGTCCAATCTTTTAGCACCCAAAGAAGTTTCTTCAAACATATTTGTATCGCTATCTCTTTTTTAGATAGATATAGAGGATTTTTTGCTATGAATATCTTAGATATTCCTATTTGAGGGTTTGCTCGTGATTTTTCACCATCTTTCTATCGGATGCCCTTATTCAATGATCATTTTCTTCTAACAATAAGCTTTCCTTATTTTTTTTATTTTAAACTCTTCTTTGCAATCAATTCTTTACTTCTATTTTGTATCCATATATGTATATATAAGAATAATTTATTAATTAAGTGTTGGTTGCAGAGTTTTCTTGATAAGCATTTTTTCACATTGCTGCCCTATCTGTCTCACCGTTGGAGAATCCGTTAGACCCCTGCGTAAAGCGATGTGAATCAATCGATTATTTATAAGTGTCTCAAATCACGATCGATGGCTTGGCCAACCCCTACGTTTGCCGTGCATTATAGAACCACTAAGAATGGACTACAGTTAGACGGCCAATTGCAAACTATCTTGAAACAAATCGAATTGACCATGTCCTCTCACGAAAGATAACCCTTCTGACGGATTGCATACCTTAGCCAAACGAAGGCAAAACTTGCAGGCATAAACACAGTTGCGGTTAAACTTATAATATAGCCATTAAAGTACGACTCAATGAATTCAAAGGTCAAAGAGGCGTTAACATAAGATTAGCTTCCTAGATGACGCAATGAGTTCGAATCCGGAGTGAAATAATATTTTCTGGTTGGGGCATTGGCGATTGCGTTTCCCTAAAGTTGTCTCTCGCAGAGTTTGTCTATCGAGTGAAATTTTGCGGAGAATTTGCGAATCATATGAATGAAAAAAATTACTTCTCGGAAAATTAAAAGGAGTACCCGCCAAGAAAGTTTCCTCCGACGCACAGTGGGCTAGAATCGAAAAAACCTGGACAAGGGGCTAAAAATGGGTTTTTTGAGTGCGGTTATTAAAACTTGGCATAGTTATTGCAAAATGATTGAATTTTATGTTCCCGCTCGTCGTATTTTAAAATTTTCATGCGTCAAATAGATACAGGGCGTCAAACTTGAGAAATGTTCACGAAAACGGGAAGTTTCGGATTTTTCGGAAAAAAGTTCAAGTTCGTTGATATATAGTTGCTTTTGAGGGAAGCTGTTGGAAGAAACAACACATCAGTAATCTAGAATTACTTTTTGTCTTTCAATTCGCTGAATGTTTCATGCTCTAAGATGATTCTTTGGTTATTTAAAGCAACAAAATGGCGGACACCTTTTTCGGACAAATTTCGAGATAAAGTAAGGAAATCAACTAGGTAAACAGCGATGGACTATCAAGTCTCTTATACCACGTCAATCTACAAGCCTTCTAGATATGGAATCTGAAGAGTCTGTTTCATTTCACCTGCTACCCTGTGATTGCGGTGGACTTTTCCTAAGCGCTGCGCGGTCCGGCTGGGCGCCGTAGAATCCCCAAATCCGGTTTCGGTGTCTTGTTGGTTATGTTGAGTCGAAAATTTTGCTTCTTTTATGTTTGATTCTGGCAAACCATATTATAAACATATTTTAATACACTTTAAGATATGAATTTGAGACCATTACTTTAGATAATAAATGCGGAATTGAGAAATTTTGGCACATTAGAGACATTGGTCTATATTATATTTTTAGCAGTAAAAATAACTCTGGCGAATTTTATATTTTCTATGCTGGTCAAAAACACTGTTAACAGAATTGAGAAATCTTCTCATCTGCCAATTTTAGCCGGCCCTTATTTTATGGACCCTGAGTTGAGTACTGATTACGGCACTCTAGTGCAATGCCAACATCCGTACGCATCCGCCCCTTTGCTAGGGCTATTGGGCACGTGCCTTCGGAGTTGTTAGGAAAGAGAAAATATTTTGGAAGTTTCAGTTTTAGTCTTTCTTTGAAGGCAAACAAATAGTTTCTTGTGCTTTTGGTTTTCGGATATCCTGCCACAGTATTTTGGCTTCAAGAGACTCCACGAGATACAACGACGATCCGTTTGCCCTGGGGCTGTTATTTGGAAATCTCTAGCTGATCCATCACATAAAGTATGAGTAATTTATTAAAATAAGAAAAATATGGGTAAATGGCGTCTAAATAAGATTTTTAGAAAATTTGATATTTTTACCAAGAGTGATAGGAATCTTAAATGTTTTTATGCCGAATATTGCGTATCTAAGTAGTGATTTGGATACTTTTCATCATCCAACATGGAGAATTGAACAACAAATTCTTATTTATTTCCGTTTTTTAAATAGTCTTTTACTTGAAGTTTATTGAAACAATGGATTGTCTTTTGTGAAATGCATTTTTTCGAAATTACTCGATCGGTGATTCATCAAGTAATTATAAAAGTGAAGGGAACCAAATCAGTCTTGGATCGAAAGAATCATCTGCTGAATTTTTTGATTTGCAAGTTGAACTTGAAAGATTAAACTCTGATGTGAATGATTCTCTTGGGTACTGCCTTGCTCCATATCCAGAAGGGATTTCCGTTTCGGAAGAGACTTGCGAAGTGAATTTGTAATCTCTGCTAGCACATACAGCGTCAAGAATTGTAGCTTCAGTATCAACAGTACAAGCCTCAAAGCGTAAAATCAAATGCTCTCTAACCTGTAAATATGGTTTCGATGGAAGCTCTGGCCATTCACTGTAGAAGCAAGGATGGCAAGAGGGAAAATCGTACGAGTTCTTATTCGTGAGATCTCTCGTTCCTCTCCGTTTAGTCAACGATAATACAGGTGAATAGCACTAATTCAGCGTTTTACTCAAACTTAAACTTAAAAGAAAAAAAACTTTCATCTAGCAATTTCAATAATTTTGGTTATCATATTACATTAAGGTAAAATAATATGGTCAAATCTGCGGCCATCCTCAACATGTTTTGGCAGCCAATTCGTCTTCAATGGAAGAAGGAGACGAAGAGCATTCCGAAGATGGAATAAATTTTCCATTTTTTCAAGCTACTGCTGGGATACTGCCTGTCTCTACGTAAATTTGTATAATTGGTACTATATGCCTCCAACAGAACATAAAGTACTTATTCACGGAACAGAAATATCAAAAGATGCGATTCTTCCGTTGGGAGAGCTATCAGAAGAAGCCATGAAAGCTAGAAACAAGGATATCAGGAGGTTTCGGGTAAGATTCGCGAGGAAACACTAGAGAATAGCCACTAATGAGGATTTAATAAAAAGGCTGCTGCTAACATCAGATGCCAGGTTTACTATGTAAGGCACATTGAAATCCAAGAAGAAAAGGATCCTAACAACAGAGTTAAGAAATCTCCTCATCATCGACGACCGAGAGAGTGAGTTATTTGAATCCGAGGATTCAGATGAAGAATCTTCTGACGACTGAGTGGGAGGCACTTAATAAGATAATGAAATAAGTTAATTACAATCAATAACTGAGTTGTAAGCAGCCATTCCGACAATTAAGGTAATATTTGTAAAATTCACAGGAATATTAACAATTTTAAGAGTTTTTATACGTATTAAACTAACTAACAAACAATTTCCGTAATGTGAAAAAATTTCTCAATTCCGCATTTATTATCTAAAGTAATGGTCTCAAATTCATATCTTAAAGTGTATTAAAATATGTTTATAATATGGTTTGCCAGAATCAAACATAAAAGAAGCAAAATGTTCGACTCAACCTAACCAAAAAGACACCGAAACCGGGTTTGGGGATTCTACGGCGCCCAGCCGGACCGCGCAGCGCTTAGGAAAAGTCCACCGCAATCACAGGGTAGCAGGTGAAATGGAACAGACTCTTCAGATTCCATATCTAAAAGGCTTGTAGATTGACGTGGTATAAGAGACTTGATAGTCCATCGCTGTTTACCTAGTTGATTTCCTTACTTTATCTCGAAATTTGTCCGAAAAAGGTGTCCGCCATTTTGTTGCTTTAAATAACCGAAGAATCATTTTAGAGCATGAAACGTTCAGCAAATTGAAAGACAAAGAGTAATGCTAGATTACTGATGTGTTGTTTCTTCCAACAGCTTCCCTCAAAAGCAACTTTATATCAACGAACTTGAACTTTTTTCCGAAAAATCCGAAACTTCCCGTTTTCGTGAACATTTCTCAAGTTTGACGCCCTGTATCTTTTTGACGCCTGAAAATTTTAAAAAACGACGAGCGGGAACATAAAATTCAATCATTTTGCAATAACTATGCCAAGTTTCAATAACCGCACTCCAAAAACCCATTTTTAGCCCCTTGTCCAGGTTTTTTCGATTCTAGCCCACTGTGCGACGCGGAGATACCTTAGAGCCGGGATACTCAACCTGGTGCCCGAAGCGACCTTGCTTAGTACCCACCAAGCTTCGGTAAAAAGATTTTTTTTATTTGCTACAACAGTATTATATGCGATTGCACTAGCGGGGATAGAATGGAGGTTTAGCGGGGAAGGGGTGAAGGTCATAAGTTTGGTTTGCTTGGGCTTGGGTTTCGTAAATATCGAAGGTGAAGGCGTGTCTAAACTTTATCCCTCTTATCGCCTCTGTCCAGATTAACAAGACGCCTATATATGTCATATAGTGTTCACAATGCAAAAGCGAAGATTCAGCTCGGCTTATCTTATCAGGGTATCAAACTCCCCGTAATCAATGACTACTTTTACTTTTTATGACTACTACAGCATTTACTTTTTAGTAAATGCTGATTTTCGGAACGCAGCGGTGCTCATGCAACGAAAACCTTCATACTAGATGTATTCCCCATAATAAAATCTTCCTCGGAGATAAAGACTTTCCAACGTTGTGAGGTTGTGATGAAATTATATACGTTGTAATATTTTCGATCTTAATTACCAAGGAGCGTTTCTTTCAAACAACCTACGGCTAACTAGTTAAGTGATAATATTGCCAAGGGATGGCCAGAATATCACCCTGGACGGAAATGTTACGTGGTGACCTCTTCGCTTTCGGAAGCGTCCTTGGGTGCCCGGGCACCAGAAAAGGTTGAGTACCCCGGCCTATGCTTGCTTTATGCTAATACCGGGCTATGCTTAGGCCGGTATTCATAGTCACAAATAATCATCGATTATATCTCTCATTAATTGTAGTTTTCAATTCATAGTCGTTCGAAAATCTCGAATTGACGAATCTCTGATTCCTGAATCAGAGATTCATGAATGATAGATTTTTAAGTATTCATAGACGTCAAATAATCATCAATTATTCTGTTAGTATTCATAGTCGTAGAAACTGTAATTATTTGGCTGAATAATTATCGATTCGTCAATTATGGTCTGGAGCGTCAATATTCGTCTTCTTGTTTATCTTTAAAAATTTATTTTATCCTTAAAAGTTTTTAACCACGGTAAATGTTGCGACTTTATAAACGTTGCTACTTGGAGAAAGTATTTTAATTATATGTCTGATATCTCGTAGTACGTTAGTATTGTATATATTGTATTGCGTAGTGTTAGTATTTAACTTGAACTAGGCTAACAAAGTTATTTGGATAAAGTTGATGAATTAATGTTAGTAAGAAAACAGTAGGATTAATGCTAGTACTAATTTAGTGGGGTTAGAGCGATACCGTGCAAACACGCTAACCACCGGCCACCCGATAGCCACTTTGTGCACATAATAATAATAATAATAATAAATGGACTTTATTCGGGCGAGATTGAGACTAGAAAGTCTCTTCTTACACCTAACCCATCGTCTTATGCGAAACAGAAAGAAAGAGATAGTTTGCAAAAGTACACGAAGAAAACTAGTGTGTGGATTTTTAAAAAACCTAAGCTGAGGGCTCAGGAAAAAAATTTCCACTGCAGGAAAACACTCACAGGAAGGGGAGTGTGAAAAACCTGCACACATAAGGAGTGAGAGCAGATTATATTACTGTGTTAGAGAAGCCATATCGGAAGTTATTTTTTTTAATTATGGGTATTGGAGTCAGGAGGGAATGATTCAACGTAAAACATTCTGCTTTGTAAACTTTAAATTTAATTACCAGATTAAGAAACGAAAACACATAAAAGAAATAGACAAAATTACAAAACATCTTCAAATTCAATTAATTTCTTTTTTGCAAGTTTCAACATTGCCTCAAGTACTTGCTTCTTCAAATTGTATATTTGTTCCTGAAAGAGGCCTGTCTGCTCCTCATTCCTCTTCCTCATCTCGAACAGAACTCTTGCTCCTTCAGCCTCCTCGATCTTTCTAAATCTAGCTGCAACAGCTGATTGTACCTCTCCTCGTGCAGGGTAGTACTGGCAGAGGATGTTGAAGATATTCTATTCCTGCATAAGTTTTTGGGCTCCCTTTCGCAGGATGTGGAAGAAAATGGAGTCTTGCCACTCGGAAGTTCTTGCAGAAAAATTTCTGCAACGTCAGATACAATGAATGTATCTGCCATCCCATCCCCTTCCTCCTCCTGCAGCACATTTACTCGAACAGCTAGAAAAATTGAACAGTGTATATTAAGGAAAAGCACACGAAATTAATCAAAAGAATCAAGCAAAGGATTTCTTCGGAAAATCTCCAGCAAAACTTAGGTCCTGTTCAATTCATTCATAAATGACTAACCATCCATTTCCTCTGCAGTCATGTTCGAATTTATCAAGCGTGGTGCAGTTGCCATCAAATGTGGTACCAGCTCCGCAACCTCTGGGTCAACTATCGCTGGACTAGGTGGTGGACCACCTCCTGTCCCCATAGCCATAACCTTCTCAGGGCGTTCCTTTGCGCTGCCTTCGTGTTATTCCACAGCGTTCTCAGCTGCTTTGCTGTTCTCTGTAGAATGAAATGCTGACAGTAATGAAACTGAAGTATACTTTTATTTTTCTTTTAAGGATATTCTACTAGAAACAATTAATGTTTACCACATTTTGCAATTTAATGGAATGACTCACTGTAACCTTCTATGAAGGTTTGGATTTACAGTCTTCATTATCATGTTTTAAAGCAAGAATATTTTTTGGTTTATCAGAAGAAGATATGATGATGCATATAGATTTGTAAATTCATTTAGATTGTGCACGATGAATACAATTTACTTTGCAGGTAATAACAAACGTTCAAGTATTAAATTGCAATCCTTAAGAAGCTTACCCTTTCAAAGGCAAACTAGATAATCATAAATTACAGAAGGCAATGCACTGAATCACTTCCTTATAAATAACTGTATTATGCAAATTTACTTCTAAATATAAATTAAAATACATTCAAAACGGAAGACTATAAAAAATAACTGACCGCCTCCGAAATTCCGCTACTTTCGTTGAACCGCTGCGTAATCGCCTCCCATGTGCTGCTCTTCAATTAAGAGCTGGAGGAATCCTTTCTTATATTTTAGAGTATGTGTACGAACTCAATCAAAATAAATTTCAGGACCTCCCTGTCCTTGTTAGTGAAATGCTTACCATTCCTTTTCATTGAATCCATTTCCGTCATAACACAAACCAACTGAACACAGAACACCAACACTCTACTGACCACGCCGCTGAACACGCTGAACAAGTTCAAGGTGATGCGAGTTTCTATTGTCATTTGTTGAAAGTACTACGTGTTCAAAAGTTTCCTAAAGAAATATCGCATTTATGAAATAACCAAGCACTTGTTTATTCCAAAATCGCATTATAAAGGGTTATGGAAATTATTGCGAAACTGAAAACAGAAGAAATAACATTTAAAACTTAAAATATTATCAGTCTATTGACTTTAAATGCTGCGTATCTTAAATTTCTCATACTTCCGGGAAATAATCATAGATTCAAGATGACATCCACCAATCACAGATTCAAGCAAATAATGACAGATTCATGAATCAGAGATTGTTTGTGGACTATGAATACTTGTTAGGAATAATCAGAGGTTGAAGAGTAATCACAGATTCAAGAATCACTGATTATTCGACAAATAATTTGTGACTATGAATACCGCCCTTAGAGCTTCCATAAAATATTATTCTACATAAAAAAATATAACATAAATAGTGGTCTAGTAAAAGTTTATTCACCATGGATTTATTATTCTACATCCTCGGCCAAACTTTATTTACTAGGTTTCTTCATTTAATTTTTTTTGAATTTTCTCTTGAAATGCTGAATAATTTGTTCTTGGTAATTTACCTTGATGAGTGGAATATTTTTCATTTGTCCTCTGCTACGAAATAGAGAAAGAAGGATATTCCGTGTGCTTTTTCTCCAGACTTTTTAAGAGTATATGAAACCTTCTGGGATACAGTGAAACAGAATATTGGAATCTAATTCGGTCACCCCTAAATGAATGATTTGACAAGTGCTATTCCCATAATCTTCTTGAGGGGAGCAAAGAACTACCTCACTCCTCATCTTGTTTGTAAGGCTCATTTCCTATCTAAAGCTTTGGTAGTTAAAGGTGGAGAAATAGGCCGTAAATATGGCTTATTGGTTGAATTGTTTACAGGTAATCGAACTTTATTTACCATGAAATTTCAGGGACATGTACGCTAGATTCTAATGAAGACAGTTAATAAAACTCCAACATCGTATACTAACAAAACAACATAAACCTTTGTTTGTTCTTAACCTTACCGAGTTCGTAAGGGGACTCCGGGAAATATATAATATGTTTTAGATAGATGCTCGGATACGCTTCCTCGTAGTATGGTATAGGGTTTGGCAAATTCTTCTTTGTAAACAAGAAATAAGACAAATCATTGTTTCCTGGAAGATTCCTGGAAATAACAGAAGCCACTACAAGAGAAAGGTGCACAAATCCATCGGGAAAACTGGCGGGTAGACAAAGAGAAAAATTGCAGCGAAAGATATACTAAGAAGAGGATACTAGAGGGGGAGCGAAGGGAAAAACAACGGACAGGGGAATCCGAAAGATTTGGCTTAAGCGTGCGAGCTAAATGATGCAGCTTAGCTCTGATGGATTAGAGTATGAAGAAGGATGAGCTATGCGAGTGGAGCAGAAGAATTCCGGTGGAAATGAAGGGAGGAGAGGACGAGATGTGATGGAACGAAAGGAGTAACGACGGGATGCAGTGGTTGATTTCTTGGAGGGATAAAGTAGATGGTTGGTGTCCATTTCTAGGGGCTGAAAAAAGGCACAAATTGATTAGACAACGGGATGGATTAAGGGGAGGAGTCCAGGAGTAGTTACGAGAGAACGGAGGGAAAAGGGAAATTGAAGGTATTACGCGGAAATGGATTGCGTTCGTAATCATCCTCGTTTTGTGCTGTGTTTCGTGTGAGAAGGCGTACTTGAACGTATGTGACTTTTTTCGGGGTCGTACTGACAACTAATGTTGCTATTCTACATGTAACCCTTTTCTCAGTGGAGTATTGTGATAGTAGTAAAATTTATTTACCTAACGCAAAACCAAAGCATGCCAAGGGCTAGCCATGGTCATGAGTTGTTAAAATTATAAAATTCCTCGTATTAAAAATCTATATTATTTTAATTACAATTGCGAAACATACGTTGCATAAAAACCCTATTACTTAGATATTGAAATATACACTACTTAAAATATATTATATTTTGTCACTATTAAAAAATAATGATTGAGTTCGCTTTTTTTGTCCCTCAATCTTTATTGCTTCGAGATCGAGAAAAGAGAATTCATAGATTCATTCAAAAAAGGTGTATAGATTCTCCAGGGTGTTTGTAAATTTTCCTATTATTTTGACCAATTTAATTAGTGGGTACACCAACACGTACACAATTTTTGTTTATTCATTTGAATATAAATAGAACAGAAATGTACGTAAACGAAAACTACTTTGCTTGAAGTAAACGTGAGGTGACTATAATGAGTCAGATAACTGTAATTAACAGATTAAAACTTCCTCAAATTAGATATGTAATTTTCCTCTAAATGTTTGTAGAAAAATCATTTACCATTTAGTTTTCCCAAAGTAATATTATGTGAATGTAAAATCTTTGAATATGGATATTGTTTCTTTTACAAACTCTAAATACACTATTAAATCGCATTTTAATTGTAAAACTAACATCATTGCACATTCGTCTTTTGAAATGATTTGCCGCTAAGAGAGGTAATATGAACAAAGATTATTTTCAAGATATTTGTTAATAACTAATGATTAATTGCTAGCGAGGGAATCTTGTTATTATAAATGCGGTGCTTATTAGAATATTCTGAGGGAAATTGTTCAATTTACAGTGATTGTTACACTAGTGTAATCACTTGCTTGTAATAGTGATTCAGTTTCTATTGCTAGATGCGCTATTTCTCTGTTACCAATGTATTTTGGTTATATTCACAATTATTGCGACAGAAATAACATTAATGATGAAAATACTCTGCTTAATAAATTAAGTTTAGTACGTAATGATGATGGAATTTAAGGATTTAAACTTACGGACAATAACTTTAAACTTGCCCTATTTTAGTTCTTTACACTCCTTCTTCATATATAATAATATATCTTTATCACTAGAACTACCAATGGAGTCATTTTGACTCCTCGCGATTTTCATTTCTCTGCCCTGACTACATTTTTTTTGAATTCTGGCTCGAGATTTCTTGACTTTTACTAATTTATGACACAAAGGAAAGCTTTGCAATGAAAAAAGTTTTTGATGAAATATAATACCCATTTTTCAAAATTTACCTATGACTACCTAAGAAAGTCATTTTACTAGTCTTTCCACCAAATAGTGATATTTACCAAGTTTTTATTTTTTATTCTCATAATTGATATTAAGCAATTTTTGGCTTAAATCTATATTTATTAACTTTTTGGTAAAAATTTGCGAGATCTTTGAAGGAAATTCTTATTTTACGGGTCTGCGTTTGGAACTACAAACCATATGAATGTCCTGATATTATTTTACCTTGCGGTAGAGCGGTTTTTATGCAATCCGTATGATACGCTTTCAAATTCGTGTTTGGGAGCCGTCGTTTCTGCTTTGCTCCCAATCCCCCTACATTCTCGTCACCCATCAGTCTTGCTGCTGCGCAATACTGTCTAACATGCTCCATTGTTTCAGCCTTGATTATATGGAAGTTGATTTTCAAACGTGAAAAAATTACTTTGTATCCTACCATTGATATAATGATGTACCAGGAAAATAAACCATTGGAAAGAAACAAAGTTACTGTCCTAGCATGTTCGGCCCTAGCAGCCCGCGCGCCGCACATGACAATCTTGCGCTGCCCTTGATTTGCATTAGTGAATCCAGTTAACTCCCGAATGGACTGTACAACTCCTTTGAAGCACGGCCTTCATTTTTCCTGACTGGCAATATTGCTAGAAGAGTTAGGTGAAAGCCTGATGAAATCCTTTCTATTTTGCATTCAATACCAGAAGGTGAATCGGAATGCAAAACGGAAGATCATTTCGACTCCGTGGATGACGAAGATTTTATTCCTCAAAACATTTCTGAGTCTGAGGATTCAGACGAAACCAGCAATCTTCCAGGCCGAGTACAAAAACAATCAACACGATGCAAAATTGCCTCCTCGACAAATGACTGCGGCGGTGAAGACGATGGAGGAAATACAACCACAGTAGGCGATGATGACTCTCCAGGAACGCTTGTGTCATTTGATGGAATTAAATGGAAACTGCAGAAGATGGGGGAACATATACCTGGTAGGCGTGCAAACCAAAATATACTTAGAGAAGCGCCTGGACCTACAAGACACGCGAGAAGAAATTAGGCTAGTGATAGTCCTATGAGTGCAAGGCGATTTATACTGACTCACATAAAGCGATGTTCAATTGAGGAAGCACGCAGGCAAAATGATGAAGATTTTACTCTTTCCGATGAAGAGCTAGATGTATGTATTACCATATTTTACGCCCGCGGAATATCAGGCACGAATGATCACTCTATTACAAATATTTGCACATACTTTCTGCACAAACCCAAGAAAAAAATCGCCCGCCTAGACAATGAAATAACTGGAAATGATATCCATTTTTCATAGCGACACAACATGTAATACCCGCTTCGAAGCGATGGATAATCGTAAAATAAATTAATAACGGGCTAATATTTGAATTGAATGAGGGGATTTCAATAAACGCGCCGAGGGAGACGAGAGCATAACCTCACGATAAGAGGTGAACGATCTGTCGGAGCGAAAAAATAAAAAAGGTGCATAGCCGCGTATATTTTCCAAGTAGCTCTATATGAAATCGCCCTGTCTTCCGCAGGAGATTATTTTTTCCATTTCATGCGGTTTAATCATCCAGGGGAAAGCTTAATTTAGTTTCACGGAATGCGGTATGTTTGTCGGTGGTTTCAATCGCATGTACGCTGGTGACAGAATATTTGGTCTCCATCCGCCAATTATTAACGTAAGAGCGGAAAAATTGCGATCACTGGCAATCAATTGGCCACGCGCTCATTTTGAACGGCGCATTATATTTTCAAGCGGCGATTTTTTCAAATATTTTTCAATAATAGGTAGAGATGAGTTCCGTCGCCGAATGTTTGGTTTCCCTTCTCTGGAGCTTTTATTAAAATAACAATGGGAGAGCTCCAATGGCTATCAATGACAAGCAATCGAGCACGTATATCGTGCGACTCATTTCATTTTCCGACTATAATTTTTACGGGTCATCCAAAAGCAGGAAAATGTCAAATTTCCAGGATGTTCGTAAAATGAGAAATCCAGCCTACCTCTTGAAAAAATTATTCTCAACCACATCCGGTGACTGTCTGATGCGGTTTTTCGCGAGTCGATTTTTTTATGCATAAATTTCCTGAGAGCGAAAAAATAATGACCGACTTATCGGAAAATCCGATCATTAAATTTGGATACGGTTACCACCTCCATCTCCTAATAGAGATTTCAGTACGAACATATATTTTATTTTAATATAATTTTATGTTCAACTCTATTAAGTAAGGTTAATTTGGTTCTCATAGTGTGTTTTTCCGTGAGTACTTACCGGATAATGCCAGTGTAATTTTATATATATGATTAGAATACCAAGAATATGCTGTTGATAAGAATATTCCTTATTCAAAATAAGTGTATCGCCCAAATTTATATATCAACCTACAGGTTTATAGATATTATTATGAACTGAATAGATGGATGAACAGTAAACATGATTTAAGTATGACCTTTAATACTAATATAACTGATTAATATTCAATATTGTACGCTTTACTGCTATGCTCTCGTATAACATTGCCGAGAACCTTTCCACAGATAAGCGGATAGGAGGAAGCTAATATTATTAAACTAAAGCTTTACTTTTCTTTTAAATCGGCAATACATAGCAGCTATTGTTAATTTATTCCCATTGTTGATTGTTGTGATATGATGCACCTAGCAAAGGCGAGTAGATTGAACGACTTAACTGTTGATTCAGAGAACCTCCCTAGATTTTAATGATAAATAGTTCTCAAATATGCCTTGTATTCGCTTGAATTATATATATTGATATCAACTCTATGGGACTATATGTCATTATTAGGGGTAAAGTCGACCTTACGAGTGGTACTTTCTGGAGATCGATGGAAATTTAAATTGAAATTTCTAATGAAGAACTAAAGAAAGAAAGAAAGGTAGGATGTTGTAAGAGGAAACACAGATTTGAAAGAGGCTGATTTCTGATGAAAATCTTGAGAGACAGCGAGGGTCTTCGAGTTTACAGATAAGTCTTTGTAATCCATTCATCTTTGATTGGTAAATTGCTTCACTGTAAATTGCTAGGGCAGGCATGTAGGAAAAAGATTCGTAATTTATAGTTAATGGAGATTAAGTCCATGTCCCGCGAAATGGGAAAGAACGATTGAATAAGAAAAGTAAACATTGTAAAGGATACAAAACGAACACAAATTGTTAATAAAAAGATAAAAATTATTGTGAATGGTACTCAACATACGGAGTAAGACTTAGGAAAAAATCTACAAAAAAAAATCCTACAAAATGTTTTGAATGCTCTTATAAGTTACAATTGCTCTATAATACCATAATACTAAACCGATTAATACGTACCTTTATCAGATATCGCAGTACAATAATGCACTAATAAATTAAGTTATATTACGTATTTCATTAATTCATTAGGTGGAAAATATCTTATGGCATTAGACTACAATATTGCATCTTCATAGTAATATAATTCAGTATTAAATTACAACATTACATTAAAATATTACATTGCTGTATAATATTACAATACCACATTACAGTTATGCGTTATTTATGAAGTTACAGTGAAATATAATAGTTAATTACTAATAATGCTATAGAATTTGATAACACTATGAAATTAAAATAATCTATTACAAGACTACATTGCAATATTCCATCAAAATGTTATGTTGCAATATTAAATTTTAATATTATACTATAATGTTACATTTCTATATTAAAGTACAATTAGAGGTTTAAAATCACCAATAGTCTTTTACGTCGACATTCCTCTTCTCATTCCCCGGTATTAATGAATAGATTCACTCCTGACGAAGAATGCATCACAATCGAAAACGTATTGACTGCTCTTAAAAAGTGCGGTGCCCTATCTTGTTTTCTCGGAATACTGCGGAATGAGAAAAGGAACTCCCACAAAAACAGCTAGTGGAGATTTCAAACCTCTAATTCCTTAACAGCCGTGTCCCAACTTTCCTTTCTTAACATTAAAGCGCAATATTACATTTATATAATTGTTTACAATATTACATTATAATACTGTTATATACCGTACACAGTACTATATTGCAATAAAACTGTCCGACGATTTTATTGTTTTTGGCCCAAGCAGTTTCCTCTTTACTCTTCTGTCGAAACCCAACCCATCCCAACGGGCACGTGAAAATATACGAGTTCGGGAATTCAAAATCTCGACGGAGCACTTGAAAAGGGGTATGAAAGAGGCTAAGAAAAACGTTCCCCCAAACGGATGGAGAGAAGGAAGAGTCGATAGGGAAGAGAGATTGGATGCTCAGAAGGGGAGATATTAGAGGAAAGTGAAGAATAGGGTGAATACAGAGAGAGAAGGCGATAAGAATGGAGTCGGAAGAGATGGAGATGGCGTGATAGGATGGAAGAAACGTGGACAGAAAGGACTGGTAGATACAAGTAGATTAATTGGGGTTGCTGTAATGGAAGATGGGAACAGGAAGAGGAAAAAAAGTGCGTCCATGTTGATTTATATGAATGAGGCTTAAAGTGAGTGACGAGGGGGATTTTGGCGATAGCATCGCTGAGGATTAAAGAATGCGGATTGAAAATCAAATATGGGGAATGGTGTATTCTTACCTTGATAGGGATTATCCTGCCTCAGACGGCATTTCCCGAAGCTCACCAGCGAGCGGCGATTTTACAGGATTTATATATAACTGGGAAATAAGTTATCTGAAATTAATTAACGATAACGGTGGGGTTAACGGGGAGCATCCCTGATTGAACACCTTTAATGGACATTTGCCCAAGCAAAAATATTGTGGAGATTAATATCTCGTAAAAATTTCTACCTTAAATGTATAATTTGCTACTACAGAGCTTTGTTTGGTTATTATTTCTGTCTGACAGCGTTCATTACACTCGAAAGTACATTGAAAAAATCTTTAACCGATAAGGAGTTCTACTCGCCGTCAAATATTAAGAAATTCTATTCATAGCTTATGCTAATACTATAGTACTACTACTTTACTATACACATGCTGTACTTATTTATGAAATTTAATTTTATACCTTCACTAAAACTTAGAACAAACCAGGGTATAAAACGCAACCGATCACTTAAAAAGAAGTTTAAATGGAAGAATCGAAAGCGATTTAGAATTTCCAAATAGGTCTTGATATAAATGGGTACAGGGAATCACAGTTAGTTTTTCTTGCAGGTAATAATTGTAGCTTCCTGTTCATTTTTGCTTTTAACTTCTATTTACAACACAGTAAAAGGATTCCTTGCTTTTAATTCCGCGGCAGTACAGAATCATATAATATAGAGAGTAAAATAAATTCGCAACGTCAAATGCTACTTAAAAACTTTTAATATACAACAGGTTTTGAACTAATTCAGTTCACTTTCAGATGTATTGATTTTTTTCACAAAACCGGTTTCATATTAAAAGTTTGTAAGTGGAATCCGTATCGTGAATTTATATCACCCGCTATAGACTTCCACACAACGTTTCCATCTATAGAAAATGTTTCATAATATTGTGCAGTCCTGGCCAAAATTAACGCAGCACCCGCCGTAAGGATCGCTAGGGAGGTGCTGCGTTAATTTTGGCCACGAGTGTACATTGTCGATAAAAGGTAATGAATAAACTAACCAAACAATTATAAAAAACTTACTGATGGGAAAAAACACTTACAATATATTGCGTGCATATAAGTAATTCTGTAATTTTACAGAATATTCGAGGATATTGATACAAAAATAGCATTCTTAAAGGTTTGATAATTCCTATTATCTCTACTTATTCTATTTCGGGGTTTCAATTCGATAAAAATTTACTTAAGGTTTAGTTTAAATAATGATAATACGACCGTTTACGATGCCTCGAACTAAGAAAAATCTTTTACGATTATAATTTTCTACGATTTTCTGCAACTTCACTAGTTTTAATTATTTTATAGTTCCTTATCTTTACCACCCCATTCTGCACCATACCCGGAGTATAACGGGCAAACGATATATTTTTTTTCGAAAATAAAAATATTGGTCCCATGTCTTTTTACGATATGATTGTATTTTTGTAATAATAAAACTATGTTCATAGAAAAAATTGCAGCTTTCTCAATTAACTCTTTTGTTTTCTTAAAACGTATTTACAATCGGTACCCCGCAATGCCCCGGGTATCCATAAGATAAATCCATTCGGAAAGAGGTATTCCTAAACTAGGAAGAAAAATATCGTCTTGCAATCTTAGATCCGTGAAATCACGATAATTGAAAGCTGTAACCCGATAACACGTTGCCATTTTGAAGGATAATTTCATCTTCATTACATCTATAGTAGATGTTCCTCGTCAATAGTAATGTTCGAAAAGAGGCTATTTCACCATCTTCCCCCTCACTCCCGAAAATGGCTTAGGTCGAGATTTCAGCAAGTGAGAACATCGTCTCGGGATTTTCGAAGCGAAAATTCTTTTAGCTAAGGCCGTATAGGAGGCCATTAGCGAAGGGTCGTCTTCATTTCGCGCAGTGAAAGCGGTTGGATGATTTGAAAGTGAGCAGCATCCTGTCTGCGGAGAGTCCCGTCTCACAACTTGATAACCTTATATCTGCCGCTCTTTCGAATTCCCGAGAGCTTTTCATTCTTCACCTTTCGGACGATAAGCGCTTCCGTGATAAACTCGGGCTGGAATATTCATTCGTTATTACCCTCCCCAAATGCGTTCTAGATCCCGTTTCAAATATTCCACGTCTTTCCTTTCGATTCATATCTATTTTTTGGGTGGAAAACGCATTTTTTGATGTTGCTCGATCAACTGGACGCCTTCTTTGCAGAATTGTGAATTATAATGGAAAGTAAAGTTTTAAAGGTGATTTGAAACTTGTAGACCTCTAATTAGAAGCAAATCCTAACGAAAATTGGGCATGAAAAAAAATTTACGGGGCCGGGACTCTGGCCAAAAATATATCCTAAACGGTATGTTGGAATTTTCAGGCCGTATAGCTCAATTGGATAGAGCAACCAACCGACAATTAAGACATTTGGGTTCCCTGTCCTGTTAGTCATTTTTTATGCTTGTATATCCTTGGGAGCGTTACAATTTACTCCAATCTGCTCATGCCTGTGTAGTATTCTTTGTAAGGTTGCCAAACTTAAGGACTTCGGATAGCTAAATGGGCTGCGCTTTCTGCTTCGGCGGAAGTGCTTCTGGGTTCAATTCTCGGTGAAGGTCTATGTGTGGAAAAACATAAGCTGTACAAGCAATTTTAACAATACTATTACTACTACCAAACATTATTTAATTAAATTTAATAATATATATCTATTATATATAGACGCTTCTCCGGATTTATATATATAGCCAGATAGATAGGATACGAATTCACAGGCTAAACCACAAGCGTCATTGATTTGATTTTTTACGACGCATTGGCCATAACGTGTAAACGGCAGAAAAATTGCGATTTTGAACCTCAGTGTCATGGGTTCGATTCCAGAGGGCCCCCGATTTTCCCCCTTTAAAAGCATTGCTTTGATATTCGGGAATTTTTCAAAAATACTTGCCGGATAGGTAAATAATTAAAACTCAAGGAGCCTACAGACATGGTCATGATCTATCAAAAACATTAATGACGTTTATGGTAAAAATTCTGGGTTCGATGCTAGGACGATGCAAAAATCTGCCCTTTAATATACATTGAGGTAGTTTTTCATTATTCTTTTTGATACACTTATCGATATGATAGGAAGTTCTCGATCAGCTAGAAGTTGCATGTTAAGAATTCATTTAAGAAAAAATATTATATAAGACCATGCTGTTCTTGGGTTCGATAACAGAGCACATTACAATTTCTCAAAAGTAAAGATTATAAATAAAAAACCTATACACTCACATCATATCATATACATTACTCACTTAAATAAGGTTATTCTATCGGATATCAGGTAAAATATTACCCTTATGCCTATCACAATATATATCAAAAGAAAAAAAGTACGACTTGAGAATTACTTGAAAACAGCGGGTCTTACAGAGTTGGTCTAGTGCGGGTGTATAATGTGGGGTTGCCTATACTCAGATTGTCTACTTTCAATTAATTATTGCAATAAAACTAAGTCCCATTTAGACGAACGCCAATACAGTTTTTCATTGCCCTATTTCTTGCCTCACCACAAATATTTTCATCAAAATCCCCGGACAAAAGTGAGAGTCTCCCCTGGTAAGATTTATTCATTTTATAAGCCAACCAAGCATTTAAATCAACACATAAAAGCAGATATTATATTAGAAAACTCTATCCAGGAGTTTTAACATAATTCTTAAAATATTGGAAGAGGAGATCCCGAGTTTGATATCATGATTATCACAAAAAGCTCAGATATAGGATGCAGAAAGCTCAATGCTATATTTATCTAAAATCAATAGAATTGTCCTTGAAGTAATTTTTTTAATAACTTCTTACTAAACACAGATATTTTAGAAAAATTTTTCATTGTCACCGAGATCTCGCTGGTTTGAAACGCACCTCGTATCACTGCAGTTTCCAATGAGAAATGCATACAATGGCAGCAAAGCAGGTCTTGTTCCACTTTGGTCATATCAGTCCATTCTACTCGTGTTGTCTACAAGTAGAAATTAAACTACTTGGACGAAAGACGAAGACCACAGGTGGGATTGATTGACTCACTGTTATTTGGCTATTATTCAATAAAGCCGTCCTTCACAATCGCCTCTTAATGCACAAGACTTTGTAGCGATATGTGCTAGCTTAAATCTCGACTGCATTTGCCTCCTGGGCTCATGGATAACAAGGAATTCACGGACGGCGAGCGAAAATTCTGCAAACCTCGACCGTTATTAATGATTGAAACATACTTGTAGCAAGGGGATTTCCTCTCTTTTTCTCTCCGCGATAGACCTTTGGCAGCCTAAGAGGACTATTTCTATTTTAGTCAGTAACGGACACAGCTTACATTTGCTTTTGTCTTGTTCACAGCTGTGGGAATATGAAAGCTACTGGGATTTAGTTGGTACTGGATAATAGTATGACGTCCGTAACTACTGATTGAATGATACGAAAAGAGGAGTTGACAAAATCATTGCAAGGCTAAAGTAGAGTGTTTTCACTTACAGTATTATTCTCCAGGGAGGAAATCAGGGGCAAAATAGCTCACAAATGAACATGCATAGTGATAAATAAAATGTTTTTCATTTTTCTCTTGATTCAGGCCAAAAATAATTCAAGTTTCATCAACTTTTGTAAATCTTGTTCCTGGGTATATTATCTTGAAATATACTTAGGTGTGAGCAATACAGAACACTGTTCAGGTTTTACTTTTTGCAATTCCAAGGAGATTGTTATTCGTAGAATCATTATGCTTCACTTACTTGGGACATTTTTTTAAAAGCATTCTGGCATGGTGAGAAATGCAAGGGCAAACTACCTTACCCATCACATTACCTAGTAAACATCATTTTCTTCCACTTGCTCTAGATAGCCGAAGCTAGAGTGAGTTTCATCCGTTCTTCAGGCCGAGTGCATACTTTACATAGGCATCATAATTGTCTTCCCAAAGCTTTTCTTACTCAATAAGCGAGAGCTCGAGGAATATCTCAGTCCTTGGGCTGATAATTTGACTACCTTGCAATAGTGCGGGATTCCAATGGAGAAAAATCAGTGTATACTCTCCGCAGGATAAAAACTTAGGAAATCCTCCCTAATTATTGGTAGCAGAAAGTGTCACTGATGGCATTGTTTCAGTGAAGGAATCAAAGGCAAGTCAAAGAAAAGTCAACCTCGCATCTCATCTCGCCAAGCAAGTCCTATTCCGTCTCTCCAAATACATAAGTGAAAAATGGTGAAATGAGTATAGTTATTGAGTAAGATCTTTAAGTTATGGATATTTTTGTCTTAATTTTCGTTTGTAGGGATTTTTGCCTAGGCTAGATTACCAACAGCAAATCATAAATTCGAGCAAAAGTTGCAGTAAACTAAGGTGGATATTTTCCACTCACAGCACCCTAGCTCATCAAGGAAAGCAGAGGAAAAGTACCTTATTTCTCATCCTACTTAGTTCACCTTTTTTCCTCTGCCAGCTTTAGTTAGCCATTGATGGAGGTTTTGAAGTTCAAACAGACCTCCGGGCATAATACAGTTGGTAACGAGGACGTCTCTCCGAAATAACCATTCGGAAGCGATTTCTCTCGCCCCTAATTGACTTCAATGTACACATATCCTTTCCCCAACGAAGCAGCGCGCTTTTCCGAAAAATTTTTCATAACATGGGCCGGGGAGGGGAATTCCGCGGCGTTCTCCCGAGTGGAAATCGGTGCCTCCCTAATTGACCAGGGAAACTTTTTCTTCCCTTTTTCCCCATCTAATCATCAATCGGATTGTTGAGGGAAAGCCACTACGAGGAGGGGAAATTTGCCGGACCGAGGGAATTAGCGGACGGAAGGCGAGGGAATGCCGAGGAACTGAAGACGATTTGGCGGCGTGATGCGAAATGATTTACCTCCAAAGCGTCACACGGTTAGCGCATCCTCCCGAGACCGCAATTATGCGACATATTTGCCCGTATTTCCGCCGATGTTTTTGGAATGCGAGAGAATTGTCGCCCGTTTGGTATCCGCGGCGGCAGTCGTCTCCCTCGAGTGCCGTTCTCCGTCCTTCGAACTTAATTCACTTTCTGGGATCAAGTCGTGAGAAATATTATCTCCCGTGCCTCCCTCGTACTGCTCGTCTCCTGGCTTGCCTCAATTATTTTTGATTTAATCTGTTCCGGATGATGGAAAAATTTCATATGACTTTTGCGCGGAGCACGCTCGCTGTTTAGAGAAACGTATCTGGGATACGTTTCTCTAAACAGGCTCCTTGCTGCCTAAGCGTGGTTCTGTAGGGGAGTGATTAAAACAAATTGGTTCATGAAAGTTACAAATAAACAAGTTTTAGTATATATAAGTGACGGAAGAACTCTTCTGCGGACAATTCACTCCAAAAAGAATTAAACGCATTGGGCCTACAATAAAACATGACGAATTACTCAAAATCATGAGAGAAAGACTTCAAGGGACACTATTTTAGACTTGCAATCACCATAAGAAATAATTCTAGCTGCCGGGGATAAAAGCTTTAACTTCTCTGCCTTAATCCAACAATAACGGCTATTTTTCTTTTAATCAGAAAAGTAAAACTTAAATAAATCTTTCAGAGACACTACGGTGTTTAGTGTATCAAACGTAATTCTCTTTCCTGAAAATTCGTTTATAATCGGCCTTATCAACGCTCAAATAACTGAAATATACTTATTTTAATTATGCACCCACCACTTATCGTGAAACCATGCGATGACCGAAGGTTGATACCTAATGCGATAGTAAAAACTTTACGATTTACATTTCCTTATCAAGGTGCAGATGTTGGGTTGTGCTGATGTGCAGGTACTTACTGATGCTAGATAATCCGTCTGCAAATTTTTCTGAATGATAAAAGGCGTCTCTTAGCCGTATAAGTAGATGATTTGTGTGAGTGATAATGTAAATTAGTGTAAACCCTTTCCAATGTAAATTAGATTAAGTATATGATGACCTGATTACAAAAAAGCATAAAGAGCTGTGAAGGCGAGAAACTTGATTCTCAGAAAGAGATTGGGTCGCTCTGTTATTATTCATGTGTGCAGGTATGAGACAGAAAGCACTTCCTATAAAACTACTTTTCAAAAATGATTATACTCGTATATTGGTATCATAGTCTCAACAAAGTTTAAGCGAAATATGAATACACTGCAGATACCCAGCGTTCTTTTGATATATTCCATTATATTTTTTACTAATTGTAAATTCTCTACATAATACATTTCTTGTGGATTAGTATTAAAAAGAAGACAAGAAGGCAATGAATGGTCATTATATATAATTAAAAATATTTAGTGGGTATATGTTTGTTTTATTTGATATACAATGAAATCACAGTCATATTTCAGATAAATTATGAAATATGTTTTTCCGAAGTTGTAACGTATTATACACAATCCCCAGAGCATGTTACTGTTTGATCAGCCGATATTGATTCTTATATAATAAGGTAATCCTGAACTTCTGTTATTATTGATACCCATCGTTTCTTAGAAATCACATTATTCGTGTCTTCATTAGGAGTTAATTAGTAAATAAAAGTTAACCTTGCCAGATACTGTTTCTATTTTGAATTCCGATCGTGAGAAAGTCGCTAAATAGCTTTACATTTGCAGCATATATTGGGATTCTCATTTAAAAAACCTCTAAAGCGAATTATGCTATCTGCGAATGGAGAAGGCATAAATTCATCCGATGACTGTGAAAGGAGGACATGAGGTTGGATCGAAGGATGTGACTTGGGGCGAGAGAAAAGCAAATGTAAGATAAAACGTGGTGGGAAAGCAAAGATTGTTAATTGGGCAAATAAAAAAGAGAGAGAAATTGGGTGATGGGGAGAAGAGAATATTAAAAAGGAGAGAAGATGTTGGAAGGGACGGAAAAGGTAGGGAACAGTTTTCGGGAGGGACCTAAAAGTAGACGAGTGAAGTGGAAATAGCTTTGGGAAATTCGCGTTTTAATAAAAATATAAACGTGTTTATGTATTTTTTTAGTGCTCATAGATATGATAGCGGGTACCTGAAATTTCGTGTAAAATTTTTTTCGATATTTCCCAAAGCTTAGGGTTGAATTTATCTGAGCTTGAATCATTTTGTTAACACGATCAAAATAATTAGATTCATAATCAGAGTAGCTGAAGGCCTTAGAAGGGGTAGTCCAAAGAAGAAGGAAAATTGTACAGACAAAGTTAACACAATATGTTACATAACACGAGCGTCTGGAAAAATCTTTCGATTGCTAATTGAGGATGATAGACATAATTATCATTGCTCGCAACTTCTTATTTTCCTGTTTCTATATTTTGTTTAGATGGAACATTTTTCGTATCTTTCCCTACTGATTAAAGAAAAAGTATTTTTCCATTCCTTTTTAAGTTCTGTTCTCAGCAGTGATAATACGAAATCTTAGGTTACCGTGAGGCGGAATATCGGCATCCATTTAATCCTCTCTCTATTGAATGTTATGAAAATCCTTACTCATAGGGTAACTGTTCTTAACGTGGCATTCTGGCTTAGTGAGGAAAGCAGGTCCAAACCACCTCATTCCAAATCTCGCCTCCTCCCCTCTTTAGCGCCTTGGGTAACAAGTAATGGAGGAATCGAGGTTCAAAAAGGACTCTGGGCAGAGTACTGCTCTGGTGGATCATTATCCTTATTAATGATGATAGAAGTTTTCTTAGTCTCAATGCTACCCGCATGGAGAAATTTGTTGTCAATGTTATATATTAAGTAAACATTGAAATTTCTTTCGTTTTTATACATGAGCGGCTATATTTACATTTTCGTCATGATATTCCCTAATTAAGGACCTCTATCTGGTCTTTGTGACCAGACTTCCAGCTAGCCTAAATCCTCTCTTGACCTAAATATACTAAGTAAAATAGCGATCAAACATTAAGTCTAAATTAAGGAAGGCGCAAAAGCACAAGTTATTGGGCCTGAGAGATGGAATCAGCAAGTTTTCATGGAAGTTTAATAAATCAAAAGCGATATTTCTAGACTTCTTTACATTTATCTTCCCTCGCCTCTATTTATTTTTCTCACCACCGTCGCATATTAGTCTTAGCGTCTTTTTGGCGGTACGGGCGCTGCAGAGAGATAACAGCGACATGTATATACATGGATATAATATATCTTTTACGCTTCATTTTTGCAAATCCTGACAGGATCAATGTTTTGTAAAGTAACGCTCGGGCTGTAATAGATGAGAGACGGCGAAAGAGATGTTCTAGGCTTATCCAGAGGTATCTCAAGCATCGCATGAAATCGAGAGAACTGTCTAATCCATTCGTCAGATGTCTCGGCCCGACAAAAGACGCTAGAATTGATGACGATCATCAGTCATGCTCATTCCTTTATTTCTTGGAGAGCAGCGCCGTTTCGCGGCTAAAACAGTAATTACTCAGCCTCTCATTGTTCCGGGCGAATCACCCCCGTCTCGGCGTTATCAAATTTAGCCGTTCGCGAAATACCCGGGCCTCCAATTTTAATTCATGAGCGACGACACATTAAGTAATAACTCGCTCACAAATTGCGTATTACGTTTTAGAAAATTAACAGGCTTGTTCGACGGGATTAATGAAAACTATTTTGAGTACCTATTGACCGGCGTACCTGGGACAAATATGGATCGGATATGGATTGAATGAAAAAAAGGCTACGATTTATCAAATGGTAAAAATTTAATTGGTCGGCATCGTATTCTATTATTTGCGCGGCGGATAGTAATTTTATGCTATAGTGTATTGAATTCTAAGATTATGAGCTATGCAAATTCCGCTTGGAGCTGAATTTCCTATGATATATACTATCGATAGAACGAAACTCGTTACATAAAATACTAATTATATAGGAAGTTCGGAGCGAACAATTCCCACTCGCATTTTATTGAATTTTTATGATTTGAATTACCCGATATGTTATAAAACTAGAGTGGATGTTAAGAGTAACAAGAAAGTTATAAATATATATATATATATAATCAAATAAAAATCCCTACTATCCCTCCCTCCCTAATAAAAATCCCTACAAGAGCAGGTAAATTATGTATGATACATTAGTAACGAGGAAATAAATTAACTCTACCCTGCTATACAATTATTTCAGGTGACGTAGGCTGAAATATTTTCCGCTAAAATAATTTTATTCTTCGCCTCGTCTTGTCTGTCTTCGTTCGAATGAAGACTTTCGCTTTCGCTGATGTTTGTCTGCATGGAGCAAATCAATTAAGTTAGAATTGGCCTAGGTGGTAAAAGAGTTGGAGATTTTTGGTAGTATTATCTGTTTCTATTCAATTTAATCGTTTCAATGTAGTTCTACATGTGATGTTAAACAAAAGTGTATCAAATGTTAGCATCCTTTCTGGAGAAGATACATTCTTTTCATAATTTATTGTTCAACGGATCGTTTTTGTCTTTTAGAACGGTTTCTGGCAAAAGATGCATTCTGTATATAACCTACCTATTCCGCCTATCACAGTGAATTTAATGTGAATGAACTTCATGTATGGCGGTTATACGTTTGCTGACCACGAATTACCCCTAGAGATTATGTAAATAAAGTTCTAGTTCTTCGTTCGAATGAAGACTTGTTGAAACTTTGGTGTAAGCTATATTTAGATCGCCATAATTCATGCATATAAAGTTTAAAATATTTTTTTGAAGTAATTTGCGTGTATCGCTATGGCGCACTCGCATTTTGGAATTATTTATACTATGCAATTGTAGTCAATATACGTATATGTAACTAATAAACTCGCTTGTATCAAAACCACAAGTATAAAAAATGTGCATGCCACATATATTCGGAAAACCATTGCTGAGAAACAACTGAAATAAAGAAGTATATTAATTGATATTAATAAAACAATTTAACATATATACTAACTTAAATCATATTAATAGCAAAGTGAAACATAAAAATAACAATATTTTCTCTATACTACGTATATGGACAAAGTAAAAAACTAACATATTTATTGCCATTTATAAAGTCAAAAATAAAATGTTCTCCTCGGCCTGTACAAAAAATAGGTTGTAAAAATGTTCTTCGATATTTCAACTCTTTTATATTTTCGGAAATATATTTTAAAATATTGTGATACTTTTAAACAAACGATGCTTAGTAAAACGTTTAATTTGGTATATTAAAAATACACAATCCTCTATGCTAACTAAACTTATTGCCGTTTAACTGATAACAAGTTAACACTGGAGCGTAACATAATTTGATGGCATTAAACGAAATTCTTATCTTTGAAATTATACTCGATTAAAAAGTAACTGGCAAGACCGTTGTTGCTGATTTTACTGATCCGAGTGGAAAGTTGGAATTACGTAACAAATTATGAAGGCGTACGGAAGATTTACCACGACGCACAGTAGGCTGGAATCGAAAAAACCCGGGCAAGGGGTTAAACATGTTTTTTTTTAGTGCAGAACTTGACACTTCGCATAGTTATTGCAAAAAGATTAAATTTTACGTTTCAGTTTGTCGTTTTTAAATATTGTCAGGCGTCAAAATGATACAGGGCGTCAAACTTGAGATATTTTAACAGAAAATATGCCTTCGGATTTTTCGGAGAAACATTCATGGAGAATTTCGGGAGAAGCTGTGGAAAAATCAACGATTCATCAATCTAGTATCACTCTTGATCTCTTGATTTGTTGAAGTTTTGGCGCTCAAGGATCGGTCTTTGCTCATTAAAAGCAACAAAATGGCGGACCCCCTTTTCGGCCAAATTTCGAGATAAAGTAAGGAAAACAACTAGGTAAACGGCAATGGACTATCAAGTTTCTTATTCCACCTCAATTTACAAGGCCTTTAAAGATATATGAAGATATTGAAGAACATGAAGAAATTGTTTCAATTCTATCACTACCCTGGGATTGCGGTTGATTTTTCGTAAGCGTTGCGCGGTCCGGCTGGGCTCCATAGAATCCCCAAAATCAGTTTCGCTATCTTGTTGGCGTTGTAAAGTCTAACAGTCAGCCTTTTTCATGTTAAATTCTTGCTAATCATATTAAAAACTAATGTAAAAAGAGTTTTATGTAGGAAATTAATACCTCTACTAGACAAAATGGACGTAGAATTATGGAAAAAAAGTTCATTTTACTGAAATGTGTCTGAATTTTAATTTTAACCGCAAAAAAACTTATGGCTATGTTTTTATCCTCTGTATTGGTCGAAAATATAGTTAGCAGAATTGACGTCGAGAAATGAATTTATCACATTTATATTTATATTTTTTTCTGATACGTTTTATTCAGTGGACGGTAAATTGGTAATATGTCACTCCAAGGTAGTTGTGATTGATATGTATATTACCTTTGGTATACCTGGTATAGGAATACCTTTGGTTCGATGAGTACCGGTGGTTGCTAGGATTCAGAATAAAAATCTTTAATAACCTTTTAAATATTCCTTAGAATTCTTTAATTTTACTGCCTTAAATGAGTCATGAAAGTGCAGTGTAGTGAATATCCAATCCTTACAGTTTCAGATAGCCAAAACATCGGGTGCCTATGAAAGTGGGTTTTGCAGTTGGTTGTCGTAATGCTCCAGGTATCTGTAAGTTCGGAATACAGTTATTACATTATATTATTTTTTTAAAGTTCACTATCGTATATTTTATAATTTGAGTTACGAAGATATTGTCAAACCTCAGGTTTTTCATAAGCGTGGTTAAAAATAAATGGGAAGAATACTTATAGACCAATCATTGAGATATTCCTGCCTCCACAATTTTTTCTCTTAGATTCTCTTTTATGCCAGTCGCATAAACATGTCGTTTTCCATTGATGAGAATGTCTTCAAAAATTCCCTCACATTTACTTAGCTCCCGAGATGCAAATATGTGTTACATATTATATGAAATGGTGCCTTCTGAGAATAACTTTCACCTCGATATTTCACTACGTCGGTGAATGGGGAAGAACGGGAAGGGAGATCCGTAGCGTCTTTATGCTCGCATTAAGCCTTTAGTAATACGCATCAATCAGTAATATTTCCTTCCGACGAAATTCCATCAACAACAGCATTCGTGGGCCTATCGATCCAATCGGACCGCGTTAAACGAAGCAGCGCAAAGCGGAGCACGGAAGAGACGAAATGAGAGAGCTTTGGATGGGAGAAACATGGTGTAGAAGGGGAGCGAAAGTTAAATTGCGCGGAAGAGGAGATGAAAGGAAGGGAAAACATCGGAATGGAGATGAGCGTAAGGATGTGTCGTGAGACGAGGCGATCGGATGTTGTCCTTCGGAGGAGGTAATGGGCTGTCCGCAGGGAAGGGAGAATGGCAGAAAGAGGAAGGGAGAATGGCAGAAAGAGGAAGCGAGAGCGGGAATGTGTCCGTCCGTAGGAATCTTCTCTCAATGAGTACAAAAAATGGATGGATCACGTGAGTGGGGGGCGGCGGGGGATGTGTGCCTTGACCTGCAATGCGGTATCCACTCTCATCTGCACCAAGGAGGGACATCCGAAGGGGGACCAAAGAATCCGATTGGGAGAAAATGAGAATGGTTTAATCAGATGTTGATGGATCACAGACCTTCAGGCCGCACGCGGCCGGGATGGGACAACTGGCCGCCGGGCCAACTGGCCGCTTGGTTGGGTTGGGTAGGGTTGGGTTGGGTTGGGTTGGGTAAGGTTGGGTTGGGTAGGGTTGGGTTGGGTAGGGTTGGGTTGGGTAGGGTTGGGTTAGGTAGGGTTGGGTTGGGTAGGGTTGGGTTGGGTTGGGTTGGGTTGGGTGGGGTTGGGTTGGGTTGGGTAGGGTTGGGTTGGGTAGGGTTAGGTTGGGTAGGGTTGGGTTGGGTTATATAAAATATCGTGTTTTTAAATAAATATATTTCCCGTTCCCGCGGCCAGTTGTCCCCGCGGCCAGTTTGCCCCTCGGCCAGTTGTCCCCGCGGCCAGTTGTCCCCGCGGCCAGTTGGCCCCGCGGCCAGTTGTCCCCGCGGCCAGTTGTCCCCGCGGCCAGTTTGCCCCTCGGCCAGTTGGCCCCGCGGCCAGTTGACGGCGGCGAGTCGGCGGCGGCCGGTTGTCCCAGACTCGGCCTTTTGCGGCTCGTTCTACGGCCCCCGGACGTCCCCTTTCGCCAAGATCCATCCCGGGGTGAGGGATTTTATTAGGGCTGATTCCACCACCTCCGGTTACGCGTGCTCGCTACGTAGCGCTCAGGTTTGGCATAGCCGAAGGTTACGAGTGACAACCGTTCCGCAAAGGAAATTCAGGCGCCGGTCACCAAACCAGAGGGCTACCTTTACTTCTGAACGCCGGATCACTTTCTCATACATTCGTTCCGTAAAAATTAGGCTCTTGGGCTGTTTCAGTTTTTCACTTGTTAGTGAAAGTTGGCGGAGGCAGCGCGTTGCTTGAAGACGCACGTTGGCCACGTTTTCAACAAATTTGTATAAATCTCTGCAAAATTTACACTTATATGTAGATGATCTAATATAATAATCACCGATGTGTATATAATTATCCATCCGATGCCAGTAATTCCCATGAGAAAAGGGAGACATTTTAAAACATTATTTTCATGCACTTTTCCACGTGATAGTATTATAAATTTTTGGGATTCGTTAAAGATTCTATGGACAATTACATGTTGATATTTATTTGCCCAACGTATCCTTTGTTTGACTGTGCACAACTCGAATCATCTCTCGTAAGAAATCCACGTAACGTTCATTTTGATCGATTGCAGACAATTTTTCTTTTGCAGAATTTAATCAGAAATAATGGACGTAAAAAATCGATATTAGTACCAAAAGAAATTAAATTGAATAAAAGTTCTTATTTGTATCGTATAATAAGGTATTTGAGTCTAAATTGAGAGAATTCCAAAAAAAATGATGAAAATGTTGTGTGATTTTGTGGGCATAAACAATTCCCCAACGACAAAGGTTGAACTCAACTCTCATACGAATACATGGGAAATTTAGTCTCGAAAGGAATGTAGTGAGAAGAAAAGCCGACATTTATGACAAAAAAAGCATTAGCTAACTTTTGAACATATTTCTAAGAAACAATCCAATATCCTATCCAATTTAATATTAATTCCGTTAGTTTTGACGGGAGAATCCACTAGTCTTAATATAATAATCACTGTCGTGTAGGTATGTGTGCGTGTGTGTGTGTGTGTGTGTGTGTGTAATACACACTGTGTATATATATCCAATGTCAGGAACATAACATAAGAAATGCATTGAGGCAAAAGTTGAAAATTAATTTATCTCTCTCCCCGATGAGATAGAAGTATTGTATTTGTGGATTCATTAAATGAATGGATATTATTTTAATATAGGTAAGGTTTGACTCCATAGGACTACAAACGCTTTCATAAGGATCACATGTGTCGTTCGTTTTTACGGTATAACGATTGAAGATAATTGAACATTGTTATTCTTATCATCAGTTGTTTTCGGATCGAAATCGTGAGATCCTTGACTACAGTGATGAAATACTCGTTTTAGTACGGGTATTGCCTATTTGAAGTAATTATGTTTCTATTATATGTTGCAGCTTATTTATTTCATCATTTTGTTGGTCATTTAGTTTATCGTATCGGCTCGTATCGTAGCAAAATTGTGAAGACGAAAAAGTACGAAAAATTCGTCTACCTAACGGAGAAATGCACCGGACATTGGCATATATTCCGCTTCTTCAGAATCGCGTTCATTATTTCCAATAAAATTCGTCATTAGAAACGTCTCACTCAACGAACGTTACTCTATAATAAGTTCCGTCGCCTATCTTCTGCGTCGACATAAGCGTAGTGCATTATGGTGAATATCCCATGATTCCCATTAGCAGCCTCGGGCGCTTCGTAAGTCCACCGCATTGGTGTAGAAAAAAAACCGTTTTCTAAGTTTAAAAACCTGTAACTCAAAAACCGTTTAAGATATCTGCTTCATTCCAACTTAATATGTAAATTTGATGTATTTTTTACATTTTATTTGCTTACTATACCCATGATTTCCCAACGATACGTGATCCAGCTAGAGACTAATATTTTCATGTTCAATCAGTGGTGCACCTTCAGTTTACTAATTATTTATTTTTTTATGTGAAATTGGATCAAATGATAGCACCGTTACAGAACACTTTACAGTGAAAGAATTATGATGCATGTTTAAATACTTCCAGAGAAATCTTCGTCAGAGTTTGGATGCACGGGAAAAAAACGTTGTAATACATATTTTAATTTTTTGTTGCTACAAAATACATTGTTGAGCTATACTAAAAATGTTGAATTAATAATTTTCTAGGACGACTGTAATATTTCTTTCAAGTCGATACCTTCCATATATTTCATGTAAAAATTAAAAAACTGTTTTTTCACTAAACAGTTCGCTAACCTCCGGCTATCACGTAACCGATGGATCTACCACGGGTTACGGTTTGAGCTGCTTTGGCCGAGGCCCACGGAGAAACATATGGCGGTGCAACGTAAAACTGCCTGTCACCACGACCCTGACCTTAACTAGGAGTGTAGCAAGAGGTGGTGGAACCGGCCCTTAATATCGGTAGGCCGAACTTACCTGTCGACCGCGAACGACAGGCCGCATATTGAGCCATCAAGCCGCTCCCGAGTTTTGGACTGGTTACATTAACATCAAAATTTTACATGATAAAAGGACTCATCCGTCGAGTGAAATGAAAGAGAGTAATTTAAATTTACTTTCACGAGGTGTATTTGAACATATTGGGTAGCTAAATTATTTTAACTTTTCCAGCAAGTGACTTTAGACCGCTTTGAACGCCCATGTGGCCGCATGAATGCTTGAAGGCCGTAGAATACTCACCTCTGATCTATTCCTTTGACGATTTGTTGTATCATTTTGCTCCCTTGGCTAATTTATAATTCAAATTAATTAATATCCACACGTCTGTTACATATATATGTATTCAGTTCTACTGTCGTTTCATGTTTGCATTATCATTTCATTATATTCATACTTTCATACCAGTTATTCTAGCAAGGAAGCGAACTTTCAAATAAATGATCTTTTTACTTGAAAGTTACATGTTGATCTAAATGTTCTTTGTATGAATGAAATATTAGGTATTAATAATCCCTGCCAAAAGTTGTCATCAATTTTGATGCAATCAAAGTTAGTACTTATTCTATGAGTGTTACTAATTATTTACAAAGTGTTTACGAAACGTTTTTATTTTGGGAGTTTTTTGTTTGGAATTTTAAATGCGATATTGTTTGTATGGAATTCAACTGTAATCGTCAGTTTAACGTATCGTATTACAATCGGTTAAACTCTCATCGCTAGTAAAATTGATAAATAATATACGCATTATTAAATACATTATCAAGTTCCGGTATCATAATATCTAGTGAAATTAGCTCATAGAGATTAACCGAAACTGCAATTAAGTGACATTCAGTGTATTAAATCTAATTTGATTTGCGAATCAATCAATCTGACGCACAGGTTTATCATTATTTTAAATTGTAGTGAAGGTTCAGTTCCGTTCATGGGATTAGATGATTAAAATGCCTTAAATATAGTACTATCGGTGTGTTGTAGCCTTGGTCAGTATTTTTACTCTGTTCTGTTAAGTCTAGCTTGATCGAAGCAATTTATCTTATTTAGTTGAGTAGTTACTACATAGAGGATTGCATTATATTTTCACACCCCTTAATCTTAGTGGTTGTGTTTTCTCTGTGGATCTTTTTTAATAAGACAACTTTTTGATTTTCAAATCTTTAACGCCTTCTAAAATTTATCTTTCCGCTTCCAACAAATTTTTATTTTGAGATAAATTATGTTATATCGTCTATGGTGGGTCAGAACAAAGACGAAATTGATCACCTTCGAGCTTGCCTAGTTAAATAAAAACTTATAATTATGTCGAGATGTTTCGCCTATATATTTGAATGGGTATTTGAGGGTTATATTTTCTTCATTCTTTCATCGGTCGTATAAAGTGAGAATAAAAATTCAATAAATTGGAATCGTAATAAGAGTCGTTGTCCAACTTAAAATATCGAAGGCACGCCACTTGAATGCATTCAACGTGCAGGAGTGTGGATCCAGTAGTCTCCGATGCACGCACGTGCGAACTCTCGATAAAATAAAGCTTCCCTCCCATTTCAGCGTGTACGGCTTTAATTCTGAAGTGATAGGAAAGGGACTCGCAATTGAATGATATCATCGAATGGAAGCGTTACTCCGTGTACCGACGGGATCCTTCTGTCACCATTCAAGTCTCGCAGACGCAAAGTAAATCGCTATTTGAAATGGAGGAAAGGTAAATTTGATAAATTTAAGTCAACGGAGTTTTGACCCAGCAATATCAGAAAATCTATGTTTGATTAAAGTTCTCAGTCGTATATATTTTGCATTCGGAAAATATTATTATTATATTTTTAAATATGCGTATTTTCGTGTCAAACCCTCTGTCTGCACAGGCTTCTGCGCAAACTCTGATTTGAACCGCATCTCCTCCACCATTTGGCTACAAAAATAAGTGGAGAAGGGAATGAGGTTACTTGAATACATGAGGAGTGAGGTAATCTGCCCTTGCTTTCCTCAACGAGCGAGAAGGCTATTGTCGGAACATGTCCACGTGAGTGCAGCACTGTCTCTACGAGTAACTATTTTCGTAGTATTCCATAAGAGGATACATCTATCAATTACAGTATACAAAATTACTCATTTTTTGTCAAAATAGCAACAAGACTGTGACAAAGTAAATTAAAGATACATTTTTCTTTATTCTGCTGAGCTTTCGCTGATGTTTGTCTGCATGGAGCAAATCAGTTAAGTTAGAATTGGCCTAGGTGGTAAAAGAGTTGGAGATTTTTGGTAGTATTATCTGTTTCTATTCAATTTAATCGTTTCAATGTAGTTCTACATGTGATGTTAAACAAAAGTGTATCAAATGTTAGCATCCTTTCTGGAGAAGATACATTCTTTTCATAATTTATTGTTCAACGGATCGTTTTTGTCTTTTAGAACGGTTTCTGGCAAAAGATGCATTCTGTATATAACCTACCTATTCCGCCTATCACAGTGAATTTAATGTGAATGAACTTCATGTATGGCGGTTATACGTTTGCTGACCACGAATTACCCCTAGAGATTATGTAAATAAAGTTCTAGTTTTTCTCACAATCTCCGGCAGCTAAATAATGTTTCCCGAACATTTTTCATTTGGAAGATGGATAATTCCTTCATCTTATTCAGAAAAATGCGTTTGGTGAAATATTCCTTTCTACACTATTCTTTCCACCCGAATGAATTATACGAGCCAACTTTTGCAGCAGAGTTTAACTCCGTTGATATAAACGGTTGTTATTCCATTTCAGTGCTCACGGTGTTTAGTTCTGACTATATCCTTCCTAAAAATAATCCACCTTCACAGTTATCCCTCGCAACTTCGCGCTTCGACTTTCTTGAATTTACTTTATCATAAATTTACGTGTTACGTACGTATATAATAATATACGAATTCAGGTCGTAAACAGGTTTACCTTGTTCTAACTACGCAAAAGTTCCATTTATAAATAACTAATCCACCTATCGCTGTAGTCTCGAACTGATTAACCGCGATAAACCAGGGCCGACTGATTCTATTTAAAATTAAGGAGATTAATGACGGTGGAGGGGTGGAAAAAAATTCTCACAAATAGCTTCATCCTTGCGCTCAGTAGGTAAAAACCTTTCTCACAATTAAAAGAAATCCGTTAAAATCATAAAACCTCTACCTACAGAGGGTACTGAAGTGGATTTCAAACAGCATTCCTTCGTAATGGGTGACACCCTTCCTCTTATTTCCAATATAATGGCCTATTAAGCGATGCAATAAAATATCCCACCGTGATGAATTAAATTAATTATTAATAATCCCGCGAATGTGAGTTCATATTTTCCCCCCTTGGCGCACGTGCCCCACCTGAAAATATTCCATTAATTTGATTTGAAATTAATCTGCAAAAGTCAAATTGGTTGAAGAGAATCCAACTTAATTACTCATAATCAGCATTGCTTGCTCAGACAAAAAATCGAGTTTGCAGTTGAACATGATTTGGAATGCTGTGAAATTCTGTTAGTCACTTCTGGCTGGGATATTCAAAAGATCGTGTGTGTCGCTTGTTCTAAGCTACTTGTAATTTGGTTTGGTATTTTAATAAAAATCCGAGAGCTATTATTTGAAGTCCTGTAATTGCTGTGAAGCCACAATCTTAAATGCGCCTATGATTACATCAACGAATGAATGCTATAATAGGTCCGTAACATCGGTAGCAAAACAGCTAATAAACGTCGGCAGCAAAAGGTGTCTGTCATTCAATTTGGGCTGTATTTTCAAATAAATGCACGATGAAGATGACATTTGTCATCCCTGAACAGTTCGATATCTTGTTTACTCAAATACTTCGTTCTTCTATCGATAAATCGTTTCTATAGATTAATTTTAAACCTTTTCTAGTTGAAATCAACATTTGTTGAATGTTGATGAAAGGCAGGGGCAATAAAACAGACGTAAATTCACACTTCTTAGAAATATAAAACATCAGGCAATGTATGTGTATGTTTTCCATTGGAATTATTTGTAAAATTTAATCGATCTTGAAACCAGCAAACCGTTAGCTATAGACATATATACTACTAGAACGACTTTTGTACAACCTAGTCAACTAAAACATAAATCGTCACCCAAAAATGAAACCAGCAGGATTTAGATGCGAAGCTGAAGTATGTAAAGGAAAAGGTCAAAGTTTCTTTTGCACATTAGGGCGTGCACCCAGGATGAATCCAAATGAAAAACGGACTTGAAAAAAGTCTGACTGGGCCGGGAATCGAACCTGGGATCTTCCTCTATCCTTTATCTTGTGATTCCTTGAAGTAGGTTTCTCTTTAAACATAACTTTGTGTTGTCAGTGCCTCGATGAGGGTCTCAAAACTACGACAATATTTATGTACCTCTCTTCAGCCTTCACACTGTTTGGAAAACAGGAATAATCAAAAAAAACTTCAGAAAATCATAGCATGAGCAAAATAAATGATTTCTCATTCAGGTTATACTTAGGAACAGAGGAATTGTTGTGATAAAGAAAAGTGAAGACCTTACTAAAAGAACTGGGTTCTCTTAAGGATCTTAGTCCCTTCGCTCATCTTCCCATGAAATCCTCAGCTTCTATCCTGTACTCTGCCGGGCTCCATAGAACATTTGCTCATTATATACAGTTTTAGAGGATGTTATTACAATTTATTTATAATTTAAGAAAAAAATATAGCGAAAGAATCAGCTAAAATTAAATATTGTTCAAATTATATTCGAACTATGATCTAACTATAACGAAAACTTAAAAAGTTCGTGGAAGGCAATAATAATGTGAATGATGTCATACAATAAAATATTTGCGTGTACGGAGCGTTTATTTCCATTCAATGCACTTCATTATTATATTTTCGCTTGATATTTGATAAATTATAGATTTACGTAACATGCTATTATAATTATAAGGAAGAGAGTGCATTCGCAAATGTTTTCCAGGTAAGGAGAACCCGAACTATTCTGACGATTCCAAGTTTTAAATTTTACAGTTTTTCTGGAAAACTACTGGAATATACACTGTAATGAGATTTGCGTCACTATTGAGCATTTGGTTTCAGAATTACAGTTTGAAGGATGCTCGACGAAATCATTGGCGATGGAAAACGGTTTACGTCATTCTACGTATTCTATTAACGCGTTTTATTTCCTCGTCTTTTTACGGGAACTGCAAAAAGAGCGCTAATTAGTTTCCCATCCCGTTGCTGCTCACGTCCATTACTTTCTCCAATCACGAAGCAGATGACGCGCAGCGCCGTCGAATAATCGGGAAATGGGTTTATCGTAAGACCGAAACAAGCTGAAGAGCTCCTTTGGCGTTGCGGATTTTTTTCCATTGCGTTCCTGAAACGGTAGTGACATTAGCCGTAGGAGTACTCCTGCGAAGAGTTTTTTTTTTCACCGGTGCTTATCAGGGCCCCCGTATCACCAAGTAAGCGGGCTTTAAAGGCTGAAGGATATATTATCCCGTTTCCCCTGATTTAGTAACAGGGGCATTGACTGGAAGCGAGGGATTTTTTCTTATTTCTCCTTCGAGAGTAGTAGAAGCCAAATCAATTTACTCGAGGGCCGATGTAAGCTTTACCTTTTTACGATGGCGGTAATGAAATTAGGCTGAGCTGCTATACTTCGCGGGATAAAATTCGTGACTCTCCGCGCTGCTCGTACTTTCGCGCTGGAACGAAAAATGGAGTCGACGGATGTTTTGATGGAAATTTCGGCTGGAAAAGTCATCTCGCACCCGCCATCAAGCCACGCTTTTTTAAAGTGCCGCATATACAACGGCCGGAATTAAATTGAGCAATTTCCTTGGATCGAGTGCAGAGGGAGTTTCGTCAAAAAGAAACTGGTGTTCTTAATGTTGTGCAGCGGTGGACCCGCGCTCCGCTGCTCCCGTGCGGCCCCTTTATAAATTCCGCGCGGCCGAGCACCAACATCTCTCTCTCTCCTCAAAGTTGTGCACAACTATGTATCCAAGAGCTCAATGATTGGGATGGAAAATGCAAATTTCGATTGCAACCTCCCCTTAACCTCAAACACGGAACTTGTTTTTAAAATCATTGCAACACAACGATCGTATTTGAGATTTTAATCGATCTTTCTTTTCTCAAGGAAAGGGTTAAAGGTTTATTGTAAATTAGTCCGAGCACTCAGGAAAAATCCCAAGGAAAAACGGACTTGAAAAACGTTTGACGGGGTTGGGAATTGAATTTGGGATCTTCCTCTATTCGGGAGGCTGCCTCAACCAGCTAGGCTACCCGGCCAGAACATTTTAAATTTCAGTCGGACGAAACCGCACTTTACCTTGCAAATAAAGTTCCCAATACGTCTTATTAAAATGTTCTGGCCGGGTAGCCTAGTTGGTTAAGGCCTCCCAGGTAGAGGAAGATCCCGGGTTCGATTTCCGGCCCCTTTAGAATTTTTCAATTCCTTTTTCTTTGGGATTTCTTTTTTATCTCCTACGCCCACCTCAATCCCTCTGTGTGTTAACGTTTTACATTTCTCTTTCCTTCCCTCCCTTCTTTCCCCACCCCTTTTTTCCCCTACTCCCTCCTCTCACCGTCAAGTATATATACTCGGTTCTCAGATTTGACCATACCTAATGATTACAATGCATTTGTTGAAACCGGTCGTGTTTTTCAAATATAATCCGTGAAATTATTACAAAATGTTTTAATTTTCTCCTTTTCATCTCTCATCTATATATTCAGCGATGTATGTACAGGTTAATATTAATTGTGAGTCAACTTTAATGAAGGCAAGATCGAATTACTGCTCAGTACAATATTTGAGAGAAAGATATGAACAGAAAAAAATATACAGAGAAAAACTACTAAGTCGGCTTAAAGACTCGTTTTCACCAATAAATACATAGAATCTGGGTACTGCATATCCTACGTAAGAGCCTATGTGACCCATTTGAAGTAAATAATTGGACATTTTGACGGAAATACGATATTAATCAGTTTATTGAGAGCGAATATAACTTAACCACAATACGCAAGAGGGAGGAAAAAGGCGATCCAAATGAAAATCATCAAATGGCTCATGGATCTCCCTTCTAACCCCTCGAAAATTACCAATTATCCAATTTAATTAAACAAATTTGATCTTTTACGGTTGAAATCCATTCCCACCTTAATAAAATTATATTAAAAAATCGGTATTTCTATAGATAAATTTCGAAATGCATGACAATTATATTAATTTCATTTCTGTTCAGACAGACCCACGGAAATTATGCGTTATCTGATTTTTAAATGGAAGGGAATTCATTAATCTTTGTTTCCGCTCTAATAAATCTTCGTAAGATCAGCTTAAAGAGCGAAATTTAAATAACGTCTTAATGGGTGATAGATTATGAATTTCTGTATATTTCCTATTTATTGGAGTAGAAGTAATGTGAAATTGGATCTTAATATATCTGGGTAGGTGTGTTCAATCCACGGTCTGCATTCCACCCTTGAAATTATCCCGTGGGGTGTGAATCTTTTACAAAATTTTCTATCCTGAAGCTGAAGAAGATAAAAATGAAATTGCTATGAAGTACCTTTAAAAAGAAATACTGAAGGCATTCTTAAAATCTATGTGATCAACCAACAAATCCGACGAAATTTGTCCAACACTAGGTTAACGTGGAAAGTACGGTATTTTTTGATGAATGGTAAAAGAATTTTCGTTGATGAGATAATGAAGACGAAAATTACATTTTAAACATGATAAACTGTTGTTCAGTAATGAATTCCCCAGTAAAATTCTGCGTCAAATGCGATAGGCACAAACTCACTCTCTACGGTTAGACACAATTCTCTCAAACCTAAACACCACTCTTTCTGTATTTTACATTTGTTTATCAGTTCGTTTCATTTGAGCTTCCATGTACTATATCTTCTACTACAACTGAGGAAAGCAAGTGCAAACTACCTCACTCCTCATCTTGCTTAGTAAGCCTCATTCCTCTCTATTTGCTATGATAGATAGTGTTAGATGATTTGAGGTTCTGACCAGTGTCTGGGATGAATGATTTACCGGAACTACTACCTGTCTACTGTTAATTTTTTGATACGAGAATACAATATGGAACTTTGCATTCGGGTGGCACCTATCCTTCTAACACCCTGCGTTTTAAAGTTTCTCGACATAATTTGATTAGATTAATGTTGCGTGCTTAGAGAAAGGAGTAATCTTTTACACTATATGCAGAGTTAAAAATTCTGCCGTTACGGTTTATTTTTATAAGTTTCTAAGTGTTCCATGATTGTGGTGACTATGTATATATATATGAATACAAGCCCTATATGTTCTATACGTTAAATAAGGAATTTCTCCTCCAAAATATCTACCATATGTAGAGATTTTTAAGCAGTTCAATACATATTTATCTCCTTAATTGATCTCCTTTCTCCAAAAAGATGTTTCTTCTGTACGAAATGAAAGAGAATTCAATCTCTGATTGAAGAAACAGTTTTTCTTATCTCTTCTTCTCAAATTGAAACAGAAGTTTCCTTAGAGCAGTGATTGGAAAACTCATTAGTCAACAGAGCAAAATATCGATAGTACAACCATTAAAATTTCTTTTAAGAGCCAAATTTTTAAAACTTAAACTATACAGGTACATAGATTATTAAAATTGAATCAAAAAGAGATTCATCACGAAGAGCCGCACTCTATGGACCAAAGAACCGCATGTGGCCCGCGAGCCGCGTTTTGCCGACCACTGCCTTAGAGGATTATTTACTTTTTTCCTTATTCTATTCATAATAAAAATAAATAAAAATAAAACAAATATAAAATAAGTAATCTAAGTTATTAGTTTCGTGCTATAAATCATTAGATTTTATTGTTTTTATATTCACGTTCCATAAAATTTATTTTGTATGTACTTTAAAAGACATCAGTTGTGTAATCCAATGAATAAATAAGGTTTCCTTTTGGGAAGTCTCAAGTACAGTAATAGCTAATTATAGAAATTTCTGTATAAAGTTCATTCCTATTTTTTCTTTGATGTGAAAAATGCTTATTATTATTATATGATTCTGGGAAATGAAACGTAGCAGGATGTAAAAAATGTCAAAAAACAGAATAACGCAGCTCCTCTTCCTGCTTAGGAGCTTTAAGCAGGGACGACTTCTTTCCTTTGTTATTGTAATCAAGTCGACAAACAGCGGTATTTGGACGCATTGCTCCACTGCATGTGGGTTCAAATTCTTCATTTATGGTTCATCGCAATTTCCTCTTCAAGACTTCAGCCGCGTTCTCTTAAACCCTTTCCTCCTCCTAGGGTCTTCTATCACTCGATTATGTTTTCCTATTCATATCTACCCCTCCCTTTCATTTGATTACTTCTTTGATCGAAGATGGCGTTCCTACATAATGCCTCACCCTCCATCTTTCTTATCCTTCTGATGAATTTACTTGTCTCAGTTTTTTTTCTATTGCACCCTTTACCCCGGAACTGCTTTTTATTGAATTTTCTGGATTGGTTTGTTCGTCTAATCTCGAAGCTTTCTGAATACTGAATATATTTTCCCTTTGAGTCTTACTGTTTAATTGGTTTTACTAATTACAAGAAGGCTCTTATTCGGGACCGCCTTTGCTCCAGCTTTCCTAGAGCTAATCTTTCATGTAAAGTTCTCATCTCGCGTAGGCCTCAGATCCTTTCAATCTGTTATTTCAGTTCCCCGTCAGCCCTATTTGACCTATTTTGGACTCGCTTAATCCCGTAGATTTTCTTCCCCCAGTATACATACTTAGAGCGAAAAAGTGTAAGGGGTTTATCAATGGGAATATTTAAGGACGGGCGAATTTTCGAGATTCGATCAGATTTTGGAAGGATGACAATGATTCAGATTTGAGATGAACGAGTCGTTAGTTTCAAACCAAGCCAAGGCTATCCTTAAAATTTTAGTATTCACGGCTTATTTTCAGCCTTTCCATACGATAAAAACTACCATTGGGGCTCTAATGAAGAATGATAAATGAAAAAATATTACTTTTCGTTTAACTTACATCTTTGATCGAAGATGGCGTTCCTAAAAATTGAATCTCCCATTCTTAACTACCTATTAAATGATCTTTACTAATTATCTTTACTTTGAGTAACACAAATATATTATAGATATCGTTTCTTGTTACTTGATTATTTTCTCATCGTACTACTGTATCCTTGATCCTAGACTGTTCCCCGAGCTTACATTTTTCAGCAATTCTTTACGCATTTTCACGTATTTATTTGTGAATTTTCTTATGCACATTCGCAAATGGAATTAAAAATAGGAATTTTGAAATGCAAAAAGAAGAATGGTAAATGGATTCAAGCCAATCGGGTAACTTCCGACGAAATAACGGGTAACGAGAAGGAATATTCGTAACGAAGCTGAATCTATTGTAAATGAAAAAATCTCAAATATGCTCCAGTTAATCTCTAAACCTGCTCTGGAATATTATTGTGATCACCGCTTCGATTCGCAATTTTATTTTAAGATTTGACTAGCAGGATGGTTCGGAAATAAAGACTATTGAAGATATAGCATATACAACAATATATTTATGCCTCACGGGAAGGTAATAACAAATTCACGTACGTGAAAATTGCTCTTTATCCAGCAAAAAATAATAAAGAAAGAATTTTTAAGATTCTCCAATGAATAATATTTTTATATATATGATTTTTTTATGGCAAGTTGCTCTATGTTTTGCTTCTTCGAAGCCGGAGCAGTATATTTGAGCCACTCAAACATACTCGCATTAAATTTAAAATTAAAACAGCATTTAAGTATGATGTTGTTTTCACGTACTCATTTTGTGCATGTCAATATTTAGGATTTAACAGTTGTTTAATTGTAAATGTGCTAAAAATTAGCGTTGATCTCTGATTGTCTAGTGGTCAGCGTGTATGGCCTCGGTAAAAGCGGTACTTGGTTTGAGTCCAGGTTGATGCGTAAGTACGTGATTACCTAAGCTTTCGAATAACATTTAGAAAAAAACAACAATTTATTCTCTTATCTATCCCACACTTTCGATGATACACTGGTGATACATTTTATACTGCAAGGCAATCATTTAACTCTAATTACTCTCGTGTGTAGCTTTTTTCATCAAAGCCAAATTTTGAGGCTTAATTTACGAAAATTTTGAAGCTCAATTCGTTCACAACATTTTTCCACGCATCGCAAATTAATTAATTTCTCTCTCGCTAATGATGTAGTGACGAGAGTAAACCGATTTTATTTTATTGCGATAAATTAGTTTTTTCCGAATTTTGTCTTTTCTGCAGGAATAAAAAATAACACTGTGAGCTATTTCCGTGTAAAACAAAGCCACAGCGCCAGGTATATAAAAATGAATATGAACAAGGAAATTGCGGATTGATATATGCCAAATTAAGGGCTTACGTCATCAACTTTGCCCAATTCAATAAAACGTTTATGCATAGGAAATAATGGGACAGGTAAGGGAATCAAGCGATAAAGGGTGTGGTGGTAGGGGGGAATAAAAAACTCAATCATATTTTCAGACGAAGGACCTTTTGTAAGTGGTTTCCAAGAAAGGATTGAAGGATCTGGTTAATTCCTTGAATGAAAAAGCAAAGGAAATTGGGACGGAAAAGAAGCATAAATTGCGAGTGGGTCGAGTCTCGAGAGTCTAAAAGAAGTGATAGAGGGAAAGATGTTGGATAGAGGACAAAGAGATGGGGTTTACGGATGAGTAATGGGCCAGTTAACGGGAGGTAAAAGAAATGGCCCTAGATAATAAATTTTAAAGCCCACCGCAAGAATGATTACTGCACGTGTGATGATGATGAAAGACAAACTTCGTTACGGACAGTTCTTCTTGTCGATGGGAGTTTATATCAGAGCAGTTCCCTTTTATTTCGATTAGCTTTTAAGTTCATCTTGCGATCTCGAAGTTTCACTCGTCGGGAGCTTAGGCGGAGGAAAATTAAATTCAGCGGTATTTGCCGACGAGAAGCATCTTAAAGGTAAGTATTAGCTAGTTCTAGCCCGACCTTCGTGGCGATAGGACGTGTTTTGCGAGAACTGACTACCGATAACTTCTGTGAGGGACTGTCGGCGAGCGAGCCATCGGCAGCCAGCGAGTTTTCGCCCAGCCGCCCCGTCAACTCGAGCAGTACCTTGAGTCCGATGGAAATATAAACTGCTCAAGAGAATCCTTCCACGCCTTTTTCATCATCACCTGCATCATCTGCGGCATCCGGCATCAGGAACGTTCTTTTCCCTCCCGGATTTACTGTCTCCGCGGGAATGTCAACGGTGAATCCATCCCCCACGTCAGGCCCCTCCTCCCGCGACCCGCGCCTTAAACAGCTCGCTGACGATGCCAAGGAGATCGCCAGCACCACCGAGGGGGATGAACCATTCATCACAGTACAATCTACGAGAAGATATTTTCTCAAAATCGACGAGCAAGCAGTTGCTCCGGTCGCTCCGCTGCCGCTATGGAATCGTTTTCAACCACTTGCGCCGTCTGAGGCGAAGAAAACAAAGCGCGACTCCCTTGAAGATAATTCGATAGGCTGTCAAATGGATTTCCTGTCCCTTCCCCAGGCGTGCCGAAACAACGAAGAAACAGCAGCCGAACTCAGCATTCCACTGCGGCAAAAGCAGAGAATATCACCTGTTACCAGTACCAGCGCCGAAACTCCTCACCCACCAGACGCCATCATCACAGCGATGGAGCAGATGATGTTCCGCCTTCAAGCGACCATCATCTTCCAATTCTAACAATTCGCCCTAAGCCTACTCGACCTCTTAGCACCGCATAATGGACCCTAAGGACACCACAAGAAGGGCGCTCTCCATTCTCACATGGAATGTGGGCGGAGGTATTGTCCGGAAGACGCCGGAGCTCCTACATTACCTTGGGCAACAAAATTTCGACATCACTCTTCTGCAGGAGACTCATTTGTCTCCGTACACCCGATGGTCCACCCCTAGCTTCACAATATACCGGAAGGACCGCCCTGACAACCCGGATGGCAGCAGATCCAGCGGAGGGAGCGTCTCAATAATGGTCTCGAACATTGCAGCGCGGCTCCTTGACCCGCAGCCGACTTCACTACATTCGCAAGAGACCATCACCATCGTCGCTAGCATATACCTGGGGGAAATGTAGTTCACCTCGTGCTACCTTCCACTATAGCACCGCTTACGGCAATCATCCTTTGGGGATGTCTTCTTGCCAGGTATTTCTACCATCTTCGAGGGAGACCTTAATGCAAAACACAGCGGCTGGGGCTCCCTTAGAGACAATGAATCCGGCAGAGAGTTTCGCCGCTGGGCCATCACGAACCGGATCAAGGTTCTTGGCCCAAGAGAACCCACCCGGTCCTCCCACACCGGGAAAGGAGATGTACTTGACATCTATCTCATCAGAGCGTCAGCACCTCCAAGGACAATGTACACCATCCCGGCGTTGACTAGCGACCACCTCCCAGTCGCAGCTTTTTTCGGAACAACACCACTCTTCAGACCCATAGCCACCAAAAGAATCCTCAGGAAGGCCAACTGGGATGCCTTTGCTGAGGACTTAACAGCCCGTCTGCCATCACCAGGGAAGCTGGAAACTCCTGATGATGTCGATACTGCAACACTCAGCCTCACTTCTAGCATCACCACTGCTGCTGACGCCACCATCCCACGAAAAGCTAGGGGCTTCGTAGGGAGACTGGAACTTCCTCAAACCATCATCGCCTCCATTAGGGAGAAAAATAGGATCCGCCGCCGATGGACGCGCACTGGAGAACCACATCTACGCCGTGAATTCCGGCGACTGCAGAGAGATATTCAGACCAGCATCCTTACCTGGAAGACCCAGATGTGGGAGAAGAAGATCGCCTCCACCAAACATCAGGATGGTTCTCTGTGGAAGTTCGCCGAAGGCCTGACCCTCCGAAGTCACGCTACTACACCCACCGTAGAGCCAAGCACCATCTCTGCGGAGGCCTTCGCTGACCATTTAGAGGACGCATTTTCTCCGAATCCGGGTCCTATACATCCTCAGATGCCTCCACATCAGCTTCCCATCAACATAGACCCGCCATCAATCACCGCCAAAGTCAAAGTTAGTCAAAGTTTAGTCAAAGTACGGTTCTGTGCCGCTCGTTTCCGAGAGAAATACTCCAAACTCGAATCCGTCAATGGGTTCCCATTTCCAGCTGTAAAAATTAAGTTAATTTAACATTCCTTAGTTTTTCGTAAGGGAAGACTAAGCACCTCACAAACAAAAGAAGTTAGGCAGAAATGGGATTCGGGAAATATTTTGACAGACTTATTGGATTTTTGTTCAAGTGTAAGTTCAATGCTAATTTATACTCCTTATAGAAACTATTGATAAAATTTCAATAATATTTCCCTTTTTGTATCAATAATGTCTTCATACTTTGCATAGCATTGATGAAACGAGATATAAATACTCAAACATGATAATTGAAGCGTAATATAAAAGTCATCATAATAAAAAAAATCGTACGTGTTTGGATTTTCTCGAGCTCATATCTGTAATCAGGAACTCAAAATTAGTAGAGAACAGCTACTACCATCCATGTTACCAAAAAAATTATTTTTGCAATAAAGGCCAATTTGTGTAAAATTACGGAAACGAAAAGGTAAAAGTTTCAATTAAAAAAACCTTGCATGATGGGACTTTTCTGAGTTCATGTCTGTAAGCAGTGACGCATAATTAGTCACAGCTATTACCCACTATGTTACCGAGAAAGTTTAAATTTGTCGGACCGTTTAATGCATGACTAAAATGAAGCAATCCGTCATGTTCTACGTAACATGTTCATGGTTAGAGTTTGGGGTTGATACCGATTTTCCGATTTTAACAGAAACGTTAATGAAGTAATAGGAGTAACGACTGGATTGATCAACATAAACAAGGAATTGATTTGGTTGGGGCTCTATTAGTTTTACTAGTAAAAACTTTTAACTACTTCTGATATTTCCAGTGCCAGTATAGTATTTATGCAAACGAATATTTTGCCGTCATTTCTTATCGAGTACAGTATCATTCATACTTGTGATACAAGATACATAAGTTGTATCTTTCATACTTTTGTACTAATCTCGCTCATGATTACGATATTATGAGAGCTACAGATTTGGGAATAATGCTGATTGATAGAAATAATTTTGCTCACTCCATACTGAATATTGTGCTACTTATAGGGTTACTGTATTGCACTAGGGCGGGTTGATTCCAATTATACTATTCTGGCTCAGTCAGTGAGAGAAACATAGACCAACTACCTCACAGCTCTTTTTGCACAAGTCTAAGTAATTTACCATTGAATTTGAGGTTCAAGCAACCCCTCATGCTTAATACCACACAGACTGACTGAATAGTACTTCCATTGGATCAGAATAGTGCAACAGCAATATTGTCATAGTATAGTAATATTAATGTATTATATCAAAGTCTCTGATTATACAAACTACTTCTATTACTTTTGTATGTTAATGATTTCGTAAGTCATACCAGAAGTTCTATGGCTGCCTTTCTGCCTTCTACGAATTACCGATTCCTCTACGATCTGCGTATATATTGCGATACATTAGCACTTCATAGTAATTCACGTCCATCATAGCCACGAGTCGCTTTTCAATCTATCTTGCCAATCTGAAGATTTTCCGGTTGACCAGCGGTGAAGGAACTCAAGGAACAGCTCAATTTCTCTCGATCACAAGCAGACGATGGGTTCAGCCGACCATTTATAATTATCCTAGCGAACTAACTTTTGTTTTCTTTAATTCCGGAAAATATATAACCTCTCCACCACGGACTTTTGGAATTATCGAGGCCCTTAGACCCAATGTACGTACATCGCAATTAAGAAGGATATATCCTTAATGAGGTACTCTTTGAACTACAGAAATACTATAATTCCTCGAGCGAGCTCTTTATATACCCTCGCGCGGATGCTGAAAGGTTGCTTCTGGAAGCTAATTAACTAGGTAACGTTCTTTCCCTGGAGATATTGGAATTAGTTCCAGGGTCCATTCAATATCCCAATTTAAGCGCCGGACTTTCGTGATTCCTTGAGTTTTCAAGCATCTTTTAACCGACTGAAGAGTACGATTGGTTCTAAACAGTCCTTTTTCACTTCAGAAACCCTTTCCTTGCTCGCGTAAAGCTTTCGAAGGATTTGCAAGAGCTGAAATAATACAATAAGCACGTGATTGACTCGATATCATACGAACTCATATATCAAAAAGATGTATAACCGCCTTTATCTAGAATTGTAGTTCTGGTAGTGGATTTTCGTAGCGAAATAGCTTAATCTATCACCAGAATGAACTTAATCTCTAAGTTATTTAGAGCAGATCGGGAGGAGTAGAGCGCCTCCTCTTACTTCATTCCTTTATAACACCGGATCAGATCCGAGATACTAAGCCGAAAAAACGTTTAGATATTTTTCCCGTGTTGAAAACCGAATCGAAAAATTAAAGTCTTGAGCCGAAACCTGAAAAAATACATGATATTGATAATTTACAGAGTAATGAGAATATTTTTGCAACTAATGTAGCATTATTTTGCAATAATTGACACAAAGTTAGTTATGCGCAGAACAATTTAAATAATACTTTTACGTAACAATATGACGTGTTGAAACAAAAATTTGAGTTGAAACTATTAAGATAAAGGTTGAAAAAATACTGTCAACAGTAAAAGTATGTTGCAATCAACCAATATCATTGCTGGCATCTGTTTGGGCGGCGATGGCCTTAACACGAGTTCAGCAATATTATTTGCGAGTGATTGAATTGTTATAAGTGCTATCACTGAAACAATATTTCACTAATTTTAATGCATGAGCTCTAACTAATGCACTTCAAAGCAGTGCTTCCAAACTTGTGAACCGCGACCCCGAGGTGTATTGTATGAGAGCTCTTGGTGAGCTGTGAAATGTCAATAGTACACTCCTGGCCAAAATTAACGCAGCAACAGCCGTAAGGATCGCTAGGGAGGTGCTGCGTTAATTTTGGCCAGGAGTGTACATATTTTGTAAATTTTGCATTGTTTAAATTATATTATATGATTTGTTTTTCGAAAATTTATCCATTTAATGGTAGGTCATAATGATGGGATTAAATACACTGTTTTACACTCGTTTCTCCTTTATCGATTTAATTCAAAATTAAACCAATAAAGACTTACTAGTATTGGTTTAATAGATAGTAGTGTACCATTAAAAAGTGTTGGATGTAATTGTAAGGTAATTTAAGTTGTAATATGGATCAATTCAAAATTCTTACTCACAAATTTTTCTTAATTACAACATTATATACGATTGTCCAACTGCGTCTTCTCACAAATAACTATCATATCCGAAAAAGTTGGACATAGTAATATATTTCCTCTATCACTCCCGTGCCCAAATTGGTGGGAATTGCCGAAGCTTCAAAAAACGATAAATATAATTAACCCGAGATCCAGGAAACTGGAAAAATCTGTTTTCAGATCTACTCGTCATCCGAGGTGTCACACTAAATCAACCCAGAAATTTTAAATAGTTTTGAAAAAATCTTACATAAATCTTACTCAAAATATTTTACGCGTAGGAGTACATTACCAGCGATGTAATATAAATCCAACCAACGTCTTCCGCATTTTTATTATAAACCGTACGTATTTTAAGGAAGCGGCTAAAATAAGAGCCGTAGCTTCTTTGAGATCCCATTACTGCGAACATACCTCACTTAATTAGCACATTTTCCAATAAATAATCCATTTCTACATCTACATCTACATCTGCATTAATACCCTACAAGCCACCTTTCAGCGTGTGGCAGGGGGTGTAAACACCAGTTGAATCTAAACTTCTTCCTTATTCGGTTATTGTCGCGTATCGTTCGCGGAAAGAATGAATTTTTAAAGCGATTCGTCATAGCATCTATTTCTCTTAACTTACGGTCATTATCGGATCGACCGACGTAGCAGGGGGGGTTGCATGATACCGATTGTATCTTCCGAAAATGTAGTTTCCCTGAATTTACTGAGCAATCGCAGCCTAGCTTCCAATCTCCTTTCTTTCAAGGATTCCCAACCTACGTCTGAGAGCATTTTTGTAGCGCTTGCCTTTTTATCGTAGCATTTCTTAACAAAACGAACCGCTTTACGCTGCGCTTTCTCGAGTCCGCGGGTACACGTTTCATCCGCCGGTTCCCATATACTTGCCGCATATTCCAGAAGGGGTCTGACCAAGGTAAAATAACATCGCTCTCTCACCTTTTCGTCGCATTTACCGACAATACGCTTTACAAAGCCAAGCCTTTTACTTGCTTTGCCGCAGATTTTTCGAATATGCGTGCTCCAATTTAAGTTATTAGTAATGTTGATCCCGAGATATTCTACTGAATCTACTACTTTGATATTAATTCCATTAATTTTGTAGGGGTGATCTGGACGCAATTACATCTTTGAGAGTTACGGCCACTAATCCTTCCATCGCATCGGTAGCATAAAAAGATGCCCAGGGTCTTGGTTATTTACTATAAACTCAATAATGGATCCCTTATACACTTTAATTAATTTGAGAATGCGTGCTTGTGAAGAGAAAAAATCATACTTATACTGCCTCATAAAAACCTCGAAAATTTTGATGACGAACATAAGCGCTTTAAAACTATTCTTCGTATTTGAAGTTAATCGGAAAATTAGATTATTCTCCTTATGATAATGATAATGATTTTGTATTACCTTATAATGAATGGAAGTAGTTTTGACCTTTACTTCAAATTTGAAGTCTTATCTAAAAATACAGGCAATCTTATATAATATGCATCGTTGTGTATATATTTATTTATCCGAGTTTAGTAACTCCCGTATGAAATAAATGGGAGATATTTCCGAACATTAATTTCATGCACTTCCCGACGTGATAGGATTATAAATTTTAGGGATTCGTTAAAGATTCAATGGAGTATTACATAACTAAACATATTACATATTAATATTTGTTTTTCCAAAGTATCCTTCCTTCTACTCTTGACGGCTCGAATCAGTTCTCCTAAGAAATGCACTTAAAGTTCAATTTGATCGATTGCAGACATATTTTTCTTTTGCAGAATCAAATCATTAATAATGGTCGTACGAAATGGAGATGAATACCCAGAAAAGAAAATTGAATAAAGATATATAATTTGGTCGTAGAATATTGCGTTCAACTCGAAGTTTAAATCATTCACGGAAAAAATGAAGAAAAATCTGTGTGATTTAGTTAGCATAAACAATTCCTAACTACGAAAGCGATTGTTGAACAAGAATTAAAATTAACATAGTTCTAAAGAACGGTCCAATATCGTATCGGGATTATTTATATTTTTGTAACTAAATTTAAAATTAATTCCGTCGTTTTTGATTGGGGAATTCATTCGCATTTTTATAAATATTGAGTGCTGCCTAGAATAATAGAGTTCGTAACGTTTTATTACATTCTCTATAAAAGATGCTCCAAGATATGAGTTAGTTTTCTCAGGTAGATGCTGTATAAACGAGTTTATAACTGATAACTCTTTATTTATTTTTGTATGCTCTTTAATGTATTTTACTTTACGCTGCGGCGTAGCGTTGCATTTCGTATCAGTCATTGCGGCCGAATGTAACTTTATCAGTGCTTAAGAGAAAGAATGATATGCAAATATTTGATATGCAGTGATTCACAAGGGTTGTCTTATGAGTTGGAATACATAATCCTGAACCGGCTCTATGTTGACCTGACAATCTTCCTAAAGTTTCTCAAATAAAAGTCGATCGCTGTAACATTTGCAGTGAAATAGCATAGGCAAAAATCATACTCCTACACACCTCATATGTGCGATTGTTAAAGCATTTACACTGCCGGAGAACACCCATAATAAAATGAGTAAATATCCTGCAAAACTTACTGATCGTAACAGCTAAATTTTTATCTCAAGGGAAGTTAATTTCTGGGACCTGAGTTTTATGAACAAATTTGATTAGGAAATGAATGTATACGGACAGACGTATGACAAACCAATGCCAATAGGGGTTTCTAACGTTAATTTGGATGAGTGAAAAGTATGGACCGAGGCAATGTGAAAAAGAGGGATTTGATGAGATGGTAAAGAGAGAGAGGAAGACCGAGATGTCGAATGTAATGAATGACTTCTTCGAGAAAGGATACGAATTAAATTTGAAGTATGAGACGGATTTTATGAAAAATTTAATGGATATTAATGAAAAAGAAGATAAATTCAAGACAGAACATGTAGGTGAGAATTGTGAGATCGCGGGAGCAATATTGTGCTTACCCTAAAGGAGTGCAACGTAATTGATAATATGGGTGTATATTCATTGACAAGGTTAAAACTTTTATATCCTAGAACTAGACACAATATTAATAATAACAATAATAATGAGTTATTAAAGTAGAATTCCAGTTCTAAAACCATTCTAGGAAATGATACTCCGACTCAATTATCCCGTTCCTTATGTGAGTCCTGTACCGTATTTATGCGAAACTAAGACGATCGGGTTCGGCCATATCTAATAATTTAAATATTTACGTTTACCCTGTGCATAATAAATGGACCTTCGTGTTAAAGTTTCATGAAAATTATGATAACGTAAAGAAAGATGTTCGTATTACACTATTCTTACACCCGATTTTTATTTATATGAATTGTCATCAAAAAAGCATCGATATCTGATATAAACAGCGTATTAACTTACCGAAATTCGTTTGAGTTTACAGTAGGTACCGATGTTTGTAGTGCAACGTTTATTTTTATGCGAATATAAAAATATACACGCCTATGTAAACTGAATCCTTAAATATTTCATTATTTTGGCTTCCATTACTTACCATTCAAACATGATTTATTTCATTTCCAGAAGTTATACGAAAGGGATTTCGCTTAGACTCGGATTCGTCTCGAATTATCTCAAATGTGCTAGAGCGATTAGCCCTGCGTAATTGAATGCAGCGAAAATACCCGATGCCGTAAATTTCTCTCGCTATACAATTGGCTCGAAAATTTTGCACGAAAAATCATTTTAGCGGATATCACATTTAAGGCGAGAGAGCTATCAGAGTCTTCCAATTTCCGCCAATTAACGCCCTGAAAAGAAAAATAATTGAGTGGAGCAGGAATGCCCACTTGGAGGCAGGCACCGCTGTGCATCCCTCTTTGTTTAAACTTCATAGTTCCTTCATTATCCAGCCTAACAGGATTTAAACTGATTAGAAGTGCAGCGCGTAAAGTTTATCCTCTGAGGAAATTTCCAATTTCCCTTTTCCATTGGAAAAAAACTAGCGAAAGAGGCGCAAGTTTGTTATGACCCTCCCGCAGCCCGTTTTTTTCGTACATAATGATCAAAAACGTACTATCCAACTCCATCAGCCCCCGATGCACCCGATCCTTCATATCCAACCCTATTTCTCTGGGAGGACCTTTTATTTTCCTTTTGAAAATTTCCCGCCAAGACATAATCATAGGGTAACTGAGTTAGAAGGGCAATATCGATAATTGCCTTCGCTGACACGAAGAAACTGCAGACGCTTCCTTTAGCAAAAATAAAAGCCTCGGAAGGGCGTTCGGGCTTTAAAAATACAAGCTTAGTAGAGCAGCAAAATCCAGTCCGCCGCGAGGCTAGCATCAAAATGAAATTAGCCTCGCTGCTTAGATTTTTTCCGTGCTGGGAACAAGGCGATGATTAGGCCCGTAATTAGATGATGTTTCTTGTACGACAGGAGAAGGAAATTAGTCGCCGAGTTGCATTACGCGACGTTCAAAGCAAGGCATTAATTAAATCGATTTTTAATGGATAAACAGGAGTGTGCTTTGCGAGGAAAAAATCTGCCGCTCCCCCAGCTCGCGAATTAAAGCCTCGGGCGATAGTTAAGTAAAAAATTCACCACTGCCGTCCCGACCTCAATTGCAAGCTCTCATAATGCTCGTTCAAAGAGCGTGGGCTGAGTCATGCACGTGTTCTATTTAGAGAAATGGTGCAAATAAAAGGAAAGCTCTCTTCTGGAGACCTCACTGGAAGATCTGAAACTCTGTCCCAGGGCGATTTTCCTTTGTTCCATTGTACGGCGTGGAGCACAAGGGCCTATACGTATTGGGAGACACTTCAATTGCCGCTTCCACAGCCATTGGTCGCTGGGATCTTTTGAAGGAGTTTTGTTTTGAAACTTAATGCGGCAATCTGACTCCATTGCCTACCCCTGAGTATGAAAAAAGGGTCTTGCATGCACTCCATAAAGAATACAGCTGCGCTAAAAAATTTCGCAGCTGTCCGTGAGGGACGCGGCTCTACCCTTATCCGCTGGTGCAGTTGGATTTGCATAAGACGGACGCAATTGCTCGACTATCGGTTACCGAAGGTGAAGGGCATCGCTCCGAAATTAATTTGTCTGACGAGAGTGCACAAATCCCGTGCCAATACTAATCATAAACGTAGCACCTGCCGGCCTATGTGGTAGAGCTGTGAGAAGCTTAGAAGCTTTTTCATAAAAGAGATGCAAAACTATTAGGCGGGTAAATCCGTAGCTCGTTGCTTTTATTTAAACTGCACTAAATTCGAATTGCTATTAGGAAAAAACCCTTAATAACCAAGTATGGTAGGCAGTATGTTCCATCTCGTTTTTCATCATCATCATCATAGTTTAAAAATTCCAAGATTGGTCTTGTAGCAACTCTTCATTGCGTTTTGCTCCCAGCCAAATGCTGTCTTCCCTCATAATTGACTGGCTTTATCACTAAAAATTACCTATTATTTCATAATGGGATGAAGGCAGGGACAGACATACCAGAAACCAGCCAAGAGGTTTAGGGCAACACCATATGCGAGTTAAGCTTTGGAGCGCCTGGTATATAGGGTGGAATAGCATAGTATATACAGCTGCTAACTTGGTGATATGGTAATGGTGATCCGCTAATATATGGTGATATGCTATTATGGTGGTATTTTACTCTTTAATGTATTATTTCATTATTTAATGAAACACATTGATTCGCATTAAAACGGTACTTCATAATTTTGCAAAGAATTGCACGCAGCGTGCGAGACGCCAAGTATTCTTATTTGATCAGTTTTGTTACAATCAACTCTTTTAGACATAATATAAATCTTTTCGCATGTTCTAATGTATTAGACATGGAACAAAATTAATTAATATTATGTATTTGCGCTTACGAATCCGGTTACTACCGCTAAACTCTTTGATTCCAATTTCATCGTATTTATGTTAGTTTTTATAACTATTAAACATCGGTCTTTCTTATAATCATTTCCTTTTCATTTCCCTCTTATCAATTTTTTATTGCCATGCAAACGTATTTCTATCATTTTATGTATGTGAAAACGTATCTGCATTGTTTTATTTACATAAAAAATCTGTTCTAACCTGTTTCTGGTTAAATTATACTTTACTAACAGTACAATTTGCAATTGTTTCATCCTTCTAGCGAGTGTTTCCTTGGCGTTTTTATTTTTTCCTTGCTACAAACTTAAGAATTATAAAAAAATGTTTTTTTCTGTCTACTTTTTCAAACTATATCTTTTTTTTATTTTAAATGACCTAGTACCTAGTGTAAGATGTACTAAGAAATTCATCAGTCTCAATCTCTCTGAAATAAAAGTTGCTTTATTATTATTATGAATATATTTAAAAATAAACTACTCATGATTCATATAACACCAATGAATATCGTTTTGCAATAATTTATAATGGAAGCGGATGGATAGCAATTATGTTTTAGTATTTCATACTCCTCAAGATTGGGCATATAGCAGCCATTTAATGAGTAGTTAAATTATATGGGAGGTATTTGATATTGAATCACGACAAAAAAACAGCCATTGAGAGGATTTCCATTCATCTCGATGGGATTTTCTAGAAATATTTGTGATATGCTTATCGAAAGAACTCTTGGAAAATATTAGCACCAATGCTGGCGAAGTTTTTAATTGTTCTGATATATTTTACACGATATGTAAGACTTTTAGATAAGAAGTTACTTTTTCCGATGCTTTTTCGTGCATCTATCGATAGAAATAATTGAAGCCTGAAAAAATGGAAATAAATTCAATGGGTACTACTCATACTGAGATATCAAATTGGTAACATAATCTTTTTGACGAGAGACATTCGATGGTTAGAGAATGGAACTGTTACGTTGTTATATCTGCTGGTGGTCGAATTTCTGCTTTTAACGATGTAATGCTGTTTGCTCGTTCTTTTTTTCCTCAGTGCCATGACAGTTGAGTGACTACTGTTTCAATATTTGCTTGAGTAAGAGTAAAGTAAAAACTTACACGAAGTAATTTTACATTTAAACGGCCTTTAAGACGATTATATAAAAAATGAAATAGAATAATTGTATTTGTGTAAAATTTGAAAGTCTGCAGTGATTAAATTAATTCAATTTTCAAATTTTGAAGAAGAAAGAAGGAATTGTTCGAATATGAATTAAAGATATTACGAATAAGGAAAATAATGGCTATTTTCCTTTGACAGGTTAATTGAAAATTCAAAATATACCTACCGTTTATACTCTAGCATTAATTGACTTGCAAATACGCCGAGGCACATAACTTTATCACAAAAAAACTTAACATTCCTGACTCGAATATGAGCTTAGCGTGGGTAATTCATCTACAACTGGTAATTTTCAAGGTTAACATAAATACTTATATTATTACAGTAATTGAGGCATCCGTAGGTTAGTAGAAAAAGAACTGAGCAAGTGCAATTTGCAAGTCGATTTCCGGCTACAACTGACATTTTCCATCGGAGAACACATAGGTGGGACCCTCTCTCTAGTATAGGACGAAGAGAGCTTATTTAGAATATAAAATGTACTGAAAAATAGGCTTGTACACAAGTATATACGGCAAATATAAGTGCTGTTGAAATGTAAGCAATGGAGAGTTACATTAAGCACGCGCAATTTGCGAAAATCAAAGGCAAACCAAAGTGTGATAGGGTTCTTCAAATCAAAGGAAATACATTAATTATAAGGAATATCCAATTAAGTATAATAAATTATAATGAAAATTTTATTAGACATTAGATGAATTCACTTAGATATACACAATAATTAACTGAAAATATGGCTCTAATATAAATTTGGTCGTCTACTTTGAGCTATCCGAAAAAATTAGTGATGTAAAGAAAGAAAATTTAGAGTAAGGCTGGACTAGACTAGAGGTTTAAATCTTCAAGAGCCGTCTTTTTCGGCGTTCCTCGTCTCGTTCTCCGGTAGCCGGAGAAAACAAGAAAGGAATGCAAAAAGGTTTAACTTGGATTGGCATTGATGTGCCAATGCTTTTCACTCGACTATCTTTTCAATTTCCTCTATGACCCTTGTGGAAGATAATATAAAAACTTACGTTTTTTTTTGGTTTTTCAAATCAAGTGTCCGAGACATTGCTGTATCCAAAAGTCTCGGCAAATTCGACTAAGGGAGTTTGGAGCCGAAAAGTTTCGATTAAAGAGTAATTTCACTTATAAAGATTTTCGACTTATGGGAGTACGCCTTAACGAGGATCGACTGTATAAACTTCAATTTGATCGATGGAATACCCTTTACCCTATTCTGAATTTTTAGAGACACTCTACGTCAATATATGACATATGGGAAGTGAACAATCGATGGTCTTTTTGGTATGGTTTTTCGTGCAGATTAAGTATTCATAGAAATAAGTATATCCCCATTAGCAATCATATGAAGACTAATGAACTCCCGCCCTCAAGAATTGCATTACTTCTTATATGATATAGAAGAAATATAATTATCCTTGGGATGGATTTTGATTTTTATGGTAACGTAGAAGTTATTAGCGAGAATCAAATCTTTCTCATATGTAGGGTCTATTTAATTAAGAATTAAAAATGAAACTTATGAAAATAAGAGGTAACTGTCGGAAGTCGATTATGTCATATGAAAAGAGGATACTTTTTCCACAGCAATTCGCCATAATGCAAGGTCTTCTCTTAAATTTAGCGTTTTTTAATCGAAATTTAACATGTTGAGTATTTTTAAGGACATAATTACTCCTGTAAAAATATACCGAGTATCACGCACTACATAATATTTAATGAAATAAAAGAGCTTGAAACGTCTACACTGTCAATATCCTTCCCTGAAATAACAAGAAAAAATACTTAAGCTTAACCCGTAATAAAGTTTCAAGATCATTTTTCCGGTGATGTATCTAGATACCAAAGTAACTCGTGTATTTCCCCAATAATTGTAGAAAGAGGCGAAACTGTAGTAAAATCTTGCGATGCCCGCTTCTCGAAACCATCATTGGCAAATTTTATAACTGAATTGCTTCATTTCCGTACGAGCGTGAAAAAAATAGACATGTATGAACCAGTGCGGAAATAGGAACGGATGTTTCAAATTTGGAAATACCTAAATCTGTTAATCGTCTGCTAATATTTACACCAGCAGGAATTTCAATGTTTGGAAGTTGGGAAGGAGACTGCTATTACTTAGCCCACCTCATCGACAACTTTTCCTCTCAGTTAATCCCCTGAGGACGCGAGTGGAACAGATCTCAAGGAAAACTTATCCCTGCAAATTTACTCTCTCATATTTATTTAGCTGATTGAGTTTACATTTACGTTTACATTTAAACCTTGAAATCCGCCAGTGGCGCGTGGCAGGGGGTGTAAAACACCGAAATCCCTATCTAACATGGAGAGCTATTAGCTTCTCTAATACTTCGCGGGAAAAACGACCAAAAGTAACTATCTGTGCTGGCAACTACTTCCCTGTATCACTTTTTTTCCTCCGGAAGATCGCGAAAGCTTACAACTAGGATATCAGCTATTTCCTCCCCGAAATCGGTAGTGATAAATTTATCAAAACGCTTCCGTCGATTCTCAAGTCTTCTATCACTGAGAGAATTCCATCCGGGGGATTCTATCATAGCCGAAACACTGCTGTTAAATCTGAAATCTCCCTTGACAAACCTTGCTGCTCTACGTTGAACCATCTCGAGATCGGAAATTATAATCCTACTTCTTGAGGATCCCAAATCGTACAGAAATACTCAAGTAGAGGTCGAATCAGAGAAAAGTACGCTATTTATTTTACTCTCTACGAACTTCACCTTACAATTCTACTGGCTAACCTTTAAATCCCATTCGCCTTTCCTATTGCGCTTCGAATATGCTCTTTGATGGAAAAATTACTGCTGACCGTAATTCCTAGGTATGTATGATGCATCACGATTTCCAAGGGATTACCTGAAATTCTATAAGGTACGCAGGTAACCTTGGTGGACCACGTGAAAGTCATAGCAACTCACTTCTTTACATTCAGTTCGAGCTGTCAATCTCAACACCAACCCGAAATAATACTCAGATCGTTCTGCAAACAACCAGTGTCATCTAGAGTTACGATCTTTCTATACACAACAGTATCATCAGCGAATAACCTAACCTTGAATTTAACATTATCCACAACATCATTAATATAAATCAGGAACAAAATTGGTCCTAGTACACTTCCCTGCGGAACACCGGATATGACGCAAACCTCATCAGATAAAATCCGTCCAACGCAACTCGCTGCGATCTGTCTCCGAGAAATAACTTTATCCATTCAACAACCTTTCCGTTAATCCCGTAAGCTATCAACTTATGAATTAATTTTGCATGCGATACTCGATCGAAAGCTTTTCTAAAATCTAGAAACATGGCTTCTGTTCTTATACCTTTATCGGCTGCTCTAACTACATAGTTGAGGAAAGGGCAAACTCACATGACCTACCTTTACGGAAACCGTGTTGACATTGACTAATTTGCCACCTTATCACTTAGAAAACGCATTATTGAACTCGCTATGTTGTGCTCGATAGTCTTACAAAAAAATTACGTTAAAGGTATCGGTCGGTAATCTTCCGGTTTCGAGGAACGTCCTTTTTTAGGAATTGGAGTGATATGCTCTTCTCCACGACATTGGTACAAGGCCTTCGTCCAAGGTTTTCCTATAGAATACGAAAAGGAGTGGAGCAAGCTCATTCGCCAGAGTTTGAATGACGAACGATGGCATACCTTCTGGTCCTGGCGCTTTTTTCTTGTCTACCTGCCGCAACAACTTTCTTATTCCATCCACCGATAACTCGATTGGTTCCATCTCTGAATCAACATGCATAGAAAAATCGTTCGTGCGCCCATCGTCTAAAGTAAAGCATTCCTGGTGGAGTCGGTTAATAAGATTCAATTTTCCTACAGATTTAATAATCGTTAATCCCACGTCATTATCAAGGCTGGGTACTGAAGACTGACCTCCTCGAGATTCTCTGACATATGACCAAAATTCCTTCTGATCGCCTCCTACGCGTTGAGCAGAGCGTAGATTCTTGCTTCACGAAACGACCTTGGATTACTGTCTCTCACAATTAATTACCCGAGTTATCATGGATGTATTATCCTGTAATTTTTATCACGTAAAACACATTATATAAAATGCAACTCTTTTTATTTGCTTATGAATTTAATTTTATGTCATAATATTTTATACCTTACATATTTATTCCACTCATTGACAAGTATTTACATAGATAGGTGAAACTGTTTATTTTCGAATTATTTCGTTTAATCGTATTTCCTTATATCTTTTTTTTACTTTTGACGTTTTTAACTTTGTACCAACAACAAAATTATACCATTATATCAGTCATCATTGACAAATGTGATTGCCACTGGTAAACTGGTTGTCGTTTTATTTTTGTTTTAGATTTTTGTAGCTATTTTTTATCCTGAACTTTCTTGTAATCAAATTATTTTCTTTTCGTTGAGTTCCTTTCCGGTTTATTTTCATACACACATATTTATATTAATTTATTTATTTGAAGACGTATCTGAATTGTTCTCTTTGCTATTCAAATCTGACTTAACATGTTTTCTCCATAAAATCTACTTAACTATCCGTAAGTTTCACCGGTATTTTACATCTCTCTTCTGGCAGGAATTTTATTTCTAATATAAATTCAAACTGAAAACTTAATTTTAATGCCGTAAAGTTGTTATGTTCTGTGCTTTTTTATCAATCCATCTCTTTATTTTAAATTATAAATGATATAGGGTTACTTCAGGTAAGAGAATTATTAGTATCAATTTCACTTAACAGTAATAAAAAGGAATATTATCATTGATCGTATTAATTGATATGCAAATTTATTGTCCCTGTGTACCTTTAAGTTTGCTATAATCTATTTTCTTTTTAAATTACGAGTAATTCGTAACTGGATGATTTCCAAGTTTCTCTTCCTCATAGAGTCGTATCCGTGCATTGATTTATCTATCCAAATACAGACTCAGACAATTGTTTTAAAACGCCCTTTTTTGAAGGTATCTTAATCATAAATGACATCAAGATAGATCTAAGAAGTTCCTCATTAGCCTAAATCTCGGACGCAGAAGATATTTCGTAATTATTACTGAACCTAATTGAAAGTCTTCCGTATCCCATGGATGTGGGAGCTTGGTTACATGCATGCGCTATTCCATTAAAACATTTCTTTCTGACCTGTCAAAATAAATCATCCGAAGAATCGCATGAATCATTCCTCCGTCCAAAGAAAGAGATATCTGGGCATAGTGCTCTACGAAATAAGGAGGTTTATTAACGCAAGGAAATGCGCTCTCCGCATGACGTCGCTTTTTTATCCGAGAAAAGAGAGACCCCGAATATGGAGACCGCCTTTTTTCCTTAATTTTGAGCCCTAGAAAGCTTACAAAGGAGTTCTGCGTCACAATAATCAATCTAATAACAGGATGTGGGTTCTTCTCGAGTAGATCCTACCCTCCTTATTGCGTTAAACATTGACATAGTATAATCGAAATATCATTTTTCTTTTAACCAAATCTTATCCTTCACTTGGTTTTATGTAACAAAGGCATTAATTTTGGATGTAATCTTCAATTAACGATCCGTAGCCTCCATTTAGTGCGTTTTACGAAAACTATTAACAATTAAATTTTCCAATCGTCGTTGATTATCACTCAGAGCTGCAGCTGTCCGAGGTTTTTATCATTTATAAGCTTCATAGAATTAAATTCTCTAGTTTCATCAATATTGAATAATTTTATACGTATTTTAAGAAATTACGTTTTTCACGATATACATTATACTAAAATAACTTTGTCTTTTCTCATTTAACATCTAGTTTTTGCATAAGCTCTCTTTCGTGCTGCACGTTCCGTCATTTTAATGAAAGCATGCATTAGTAAAACAGAGTTATTCGGTTATTATAATGAGAGAAAGAACTTCTTTCTTAAATCGTGGAATGAGTTCCAATTGTGACATACTTAATCATATATAGCGCTAGTCATACGATAGAATCTTATCAGTCTGTTTTGTTGCGGAAATTCACTCCATATTTTTGAAATTTCTAACAAACTAACTATTCTAACTAACTAACTATTTCTCAAACTAAGACTCGACTAAGATCGCTAAAACTACTCTCCCCCAGCATCTCTCTAGCTGCCCTTCGTTTCACGGTATCTTCCGCAATCCACCGCCCAACTCCTCTCTCCCTCTTCATCATACCTTGTTATTCAATATTGTCTTCCGCTGTTTTCACTTATTCACTTTCTGTTCTCTCGAACCTCCAAATTTCGTCTCGTATTCCTCTCAAGTGCGGCTACGAAATTTTACTCTCCTAATAATATCTGAGTTCTGCTGCCATATCGTAATAAATGCGTTCCCTTCCATTATTCATTCGCAATAAGGAAAAAATTATCTTAAATCTGCAGAGTCTTTCTTCCTCGTTCATGGAAAATATGTAAAATACCGAGGAATGAGTGATTCATGGAAATGGAACTCAACGAAATTACTCTTTATAGTGGATACAAGTCGTATTTAAAAATACGTCGTAGAAACTTGGAAATATCCTTATATATAACTTCCGAAGAGTCCGTCTGTCCGTCCGTGCGTACCCCCCTGTATTTCAGAAACGGTTTGACTTAGAGATTCGAAACAAACTGCATTGTGTTTCTACGAGTTAGAAACCACCTACGAAAAGTATTCCCATTACTGAGAAGGCTCGGGCTCGAACCCAGGAGTCCATAATACTGTTCCATAAGGAATGCACGTAACCTCCAATTTTATCTGCTGCAGGGCTTATTTCCTTTGCAAAATTAAATTAGAAAGAATCGTTGTTAAAAGTCCAGAATACCATTAAAAGAAGGGAATGTAAGTAATGTTTCTTATTTTAGTCATAGAATAACGATTTAGATTAGAAATTGCCAGTCTTTTGATAGAATAGAAGAGATTTTGGTTTAACTGCAGTATACGTGCCCACCCTTTGTTTTCGAAATTCGCCGCTAGATGGCAGCAGCACAAGCAACAAACCTAACATTTGCATTTCTACGGAACTCGCGCTCCCAATCTCCGCTACTACTCGTGAGGGTGACATTCCTGTTTAAACGAACCCCTCAGGGGTGAGGCAGTTCCCCAAGTTCCCGCAGGGATCGAAGGAAACCCCTAAGAACCCAAAAACAACCTCCAGTAGTAGGAATGTCGACATCATTGTCCTTTGAAAAGGTACACCTGAAAAATACAGGTGATAGTGGTGCTGCCATCTAGCGGCGAATTTCGAAAAATAGGGTGGGCACGTAAACTGCAGTTTTACCGAAATTTTTGAGGTTATAAACAAGTCCGTTCCCATTAACCTCCTCAGTCCCAACAATTAATTGAACAATTTTATTTATTTTTTTTGGTTATTGAGTAGTTATAGGTTTAAATTATGCAAAATATTGCAAAAATAAATTATGAATAAGCCCATTTACATTTTACAGCATGTAGCATATATGCTACATCAGGACTCAAGCAGGACATTTATTTGCGTAGGTACGATCTTACTGCCGTCGATAATAGGTAGGTTTTTAAGAGGAAAATAACAAAGAGGTACAAAATACTTTACATGAAACATTTATTAAACCTTTTCTATAATATAAAGAATTTTAAAAAGTTATAACGCCTTTTTTGTTGTTATTTTTTGTGAAATGTTAAAAAACAGTTTCTTTTTTCCATGAAACACAGGAAAACTTTGCATTTTATACAACGGACAAAAGTAAACCCTTTGCATCCTTGCAGTCTACACCTAGATCTACTCTTTTGATGTTGACTCATCATCTCTGGCAGATGCATGGCCTCAGTCTTCCTGACCTGAATTGGTGGAACAACAGCTGGAATCCTAGGATGATGTAACTTTAGAATTCCATCATCAACCTCCATTTCTTTATCTTCCCCGTCATCATCTTCATCTTCCTGATTCTCCCCCTCCTCAAAATAAATTAAATTTTCTGCAATATCCAACCTAAATTGGTAATAAGTCAGGATGTCTTTCTTTGCCCAACATTCTTCTCGAGCACTTTGGCGATACTCAAGCCAAGCTCCTGCAATTGCGAAGTCAAAAAAATGGTGAATAACCCTAATTGTCCACTTCTTTGTCCTACCCCTCATGGCATATTTGCCAAGAACTCGATCGAGTAGATCCACACCTCCCATATTAATATTGTAGTTTTTTACTACGTTTGGGCGTGGAACCTGAACATATTGTCGGTCCTTCTTAGACCAACGTCTACATTCCTCAACTGGTGTGGCACCGTATTCAGTGGACGCCAAGTAAATAGGTTTGTTATCAAACCATTTTAGCACAGCCAACTTATCATCATGCCTTACAACTTGGTCATAGCTCCCCCTACCTTCTCTTCTCATAGTAGCATCGCTTTTAAACTGCACTGATTTTGGCAACCGACTGATCATTATTGTGCCACTAGCCAGCGTACTCCTGTCCTCCAAAAGTTGTTCAAGAACAGCCACAGAAGTAAAATAACGGTCTATGTACACGGATGACCCAGCTGGTAATGAATCTGTGAGTTTTAACACAACTCTACCTCCGACATCCAGTTTTTCAGGAATTAGAGTATTTTCTGCCACAATTTCTCTTCCCTTTCCCTCGTAAAGATAGAAGTCAAGAGGTAGACCAGAGGGTGAGGCCATGACAAAATTTTTCAGCCCTACTGCATGAGGCTTCCCTTTTACATACTGCCGCATCCTCACATGTCCATGGAAAGGGACCATTTGTTCGTCAATCGATACATTTTTCGTTCGAGTGTTTTCTAGGCAAGCATCTCTGATAGCCTTCAGAAGTGGGCGTACCTTCCAATAGCTGTCTTGTTTTTCTGCTGGAGTGGCAGCATTATCGTCTACTAACTTTAAATTATTGCGAATTAGATAAAACCTATCTCGTTTTACATGGTCTGCAATCAATGGATACCTCGTTCTTTTTTCCCAGCACATCCTGAGTCTGGGGAACCCTAGGAGGGCTGCAACTATACTTACTCCCCAGAATTTTCTAATTTCCACTCCAGTTACGCCCATTGACTTCCCAGTTTCTTTTACATACCTAATATTGGTGTAATGGGCCATATCTTCAAAAATACAGGGCTTAATATACTTAGAAAAATATTCAAATGGCTTTTTCACGCCAGATAATCCAGGTGCAGAAGATGAAGCTTGTCCGAAACTAACATTAGGTTGGAAACTAGAAATTAGAGAGATACTAATCAATATTTTTAATCTTATCTAACAAATTCCATCAATAACTCTCACAGACAATAGTAGCAACTAACTCGTTTTTATGTCTCCAAACCATTCTCCTCCGCTGAATCTCAGCAAGAGGGATGGAATCGTCTTCAGATTCTGAAGAACTTTCGTCGAACACTGGAGTTATTGGGCGAACTGTAAGGTCCTCTTCATCATCTTCCCCAACATCTATCTCGAGATCGGATGAATTAGGGTCGATAGTGTCGATCATTTCAACAATATCCGTTTCCGTCAAGACTGAAATATTTTATGCATAAAATTTAACCTAATTTAAATTTTACTAAATAATTAATACGTAAGTAAATATTGCAATCGAAATACAAAATATTATAAGGAATATTGATGTTAAACTTCATTATCAAGAGTAAAAACAGCATTAAAAATTACAAATTCGGTTAATAAAATATCTAATAATATGAAATATGTTATGAAAATATCATGACCAAAATGTAGAAAAGTATAGGTGGTTGCCGAATGTAGAGTATATGCTACCTCATTAACAACATGATATAGTACTAATTAGTTATTGTTTTGAACATTTCATTGAGATGCACATCGTTCATTAATGTTTTATAAGCAATCATATGCACATTACAATTAATAAAACAAGATAATCACAATAATTACCATCCATTCTTGTTGCCATGGCGAAATGTAAAAACACGTGTCTCTTCTAATTAGTGCTGACACCTGTCAATTGCAGCGCGAAACAAAAAACGAAGCAAAATCACGAAGCGCGCACTGTAGAGCAGATAATACACCCGGCTACCTCGCGCTACAAACGATGCTAGCGCCAGAAATAAATAAAGACCGCATGTAGCATATATGCTACATCAGGACTGAGGAGGTTAACGACGATTGAAGTTTTTGAATTATCTGATTAAAACATATCGTCAATTTAGGCCCGTGTTGGCGTCATGATTGTTTATGGCAACGTAAGTACTTACAGATAGTTGCGCGGATTTGGTGTTAGCGTGTCAACTAAATTACTTTCTGTGTAATCTAGAGATTATTTGTATACTCCCTGATAAGTTGAAGACCTTTTTAATGTTATATTCCGACTTAAATTATAAAGCATATCTATTTATAACATCGTATTTCCGCTGTCAACGAAAATGATTAACCTGATTAAGTAAGTGAACGTCTTTCATATTATGATATTTGTTCTCTTTGAGGTGTTGAAATAAAAGTGATGAATTGGCAGAATATTTAATATTTCACACCTGACAGATAGGGTAAGGTGTAAATATGTTTAATTATTTGTAAAAATAAAATAATTAAAAATTCATCAGTTCAATAATAATTATAACTGATTATCACTATCAATTACATTGCATGGAATTATGTACAAGTTAAAACTGATTTTCTAAACTAAGGTCCGGTATTATAACATATATTTAGAGTCGAACTTGACTGAAATTTTCACTTAAACTCTAACAAAACGTATTATAGTCGATATTTAAGCCTTCATTGATATTTAACTCTTAAAAATAACATTAACCGCAATACATCATGGATGTAAACAAACTATATGGTGGAAATTTCTAGAGCTAGCCTCTCGCCTCGGTTGGTCTATCACTGAAAATAAGTATATTTAGTGGTATTTTCGGTTGAAAATCCTCAAAATATTTTAAATAAATTGGTATGGTTCCTTTACACAGATATTTCTCGTGACAATGCCATTTTCGTTTTGTAAATCATAGCACATACGTTTGGTGCTGTGAAGTATTTTTATGATTAAGATACTTTATAATTGTTATAATTAGTTAAAAATTGGAAGTGAAATGAATTTATTAAGTTTATTAAAATTATGTATTTAATTTTTGCATTTTTAGTGATAAAGTATAAGTAGAACTCAGTTTCTACGTCTAAATAGACGAATATGACAGGGTTAATAACATAAATGTGAGTATATTATTAACCCTGTCCGACGCATTATCACTTGAAATTAAACACCTAATATATTGTTGTCAGAATATAAATGTAAACCCACAGCTTTAAAGACAGTTTTTAGAAATAATAGAATTGCGAACATTATAAATCAATAGCATCATGACCAGTATAGCTTAGTAATATTTTAATTCAAAACTCACTTAACCCAAATCATCTATCCTGTAATAAATTTAGACTAAAAAGCACAGCACTACTACCTGTTTCCTAGGCACATATAAGCGTTAGAGATTTTCCAAAATGACCCTAGATATGAGCACAGGAGATTTAAACTCCAGTGGATTTAAATATTTTCAGAAGTAATGTACGATATTGGTAGAATGGGAGAAATGAGAGGTATGTTGTGTTAGAATCTATCAGTAAAGGTTTGCTTGGGGCCAATTTGGGTCTGTAAAGCTTCTTGACTGTCTACAAACGTATAAGAGCCATTTAAACCGTATAATTAATAATATTAAATCCATACAAATGAAATGCCTACAAGTATATTCATACTTATTTACTATACAAACATCATGAATTTCGTTCTCAATCCATTTTCCTAGATAAAAGATGTAATGCGTACCAATATACAAACCATATACATCCATCATACCTAAAGGTACATACCATCTACCTAAAGGTTAAGAGGGTCCTCGTCCACCATGAGCTGCTAAAATCTTTTTAGAAGATAACTTCATTTATGTTTCCTTATTGTCCCCGTTGAATTTCAACAAGCCCTTCCGCTAGCTTTTTTATAAATTGCGCTATGGAAGGAAAGGTTGAATTACTTTTGAGTGCTTGACTTCCATATAATGGCATCAGCACTTGGTCAATTATTATTGCTGTATTACATACTATTTAATATTACTTGATGTGATTTTTGGACTTACCTCCGATTCCTTTCGTCTGATATCAAATCGATATTCAGAAAGTTAACCGCAAGGAATTCCACCTGCTGCAATTCACCACTTTTCCGATCCATCAAAAATTAATGGAGAGATTAACGTTCGGTTTATTTTTTCATTGTTATCGCTGAATTTCATTGTATGAAAATATCTTAGTCTCGATCAATACATACACGAAAATTACAGAAAATTAAGGATGCTCGTGATTTACTCCAATCAAAAATATACACAATATCAAATGAGAAAGGCCGTAATTCTTTAATCAACGATTCTGTTGCTACACCAAATGATACGAATATTTTAAATTTGTGATAAACTATATAACTGCCCTGAAGTATTTAATAGAAAAAAGATTTTGGTGGTATTTTATAATGAAGGTGCTAATATGAAAAATAAAAGGTTGTGCTTAGGTAAAATATTTTCAAAGAATCATCTTTGCGCAAAACATAAAGAGTGGAATTTCTATTGACCTATGGCAGTTTCCAACAAGAAAAATATTATAATGGACAGGATATTTGTTAAAGTATATTCTGAACTGAATTTTTAAGCTGCTTTCAGATTCAATATTTATCTGGAATTTAGCGGAACGATGGTTTTCAGTTACCTTGTCTTTAGCTTTATCTTCTCACTAAATAAATGCATTTGTATTAATTATAAACACTCTAAAATGTGTAATAGAAATATCTCTCTAATAAAACTATGTGGATATCTCCTATTCCATTTATTCGTTGCATTTACAGAAGAATATTGTGAGCCCCCTTTAGGGTATTTTAATTTCACAGTGGTCATTTTCTCTGAGTTTCTATTGAATTATGTAATTACTAATTGTATATAATGAATTTCGAAACGATTTGTTCTAGCATCAATTTCCCTAATCTTACTGGCAGTGTCAGAACGGCCCATATAACAGGGGGGTCGCATTATATCGGTTACATCATCTGAGAACGTAATTTCTCTGAACTTATTTAATAAATTTATCCTTTGAATTTGCCTTCTATTTCCTAATGATTCCCATCCCGCGTCCTGTAACATCTGAGTAACACTCGCTTTGCTTGGGATAAAATAGGGTCTGTGAAGCTTCTTGGCTTTCTACAATCGTATAAGAGCCATTCAAACCGTATTCATATTAATATTCAAATCATACAAATGAAATACCTACAAGTATATGTATACTTATATACTATCCAAACATCATAAATTTCAAGAAATGAATAAGGCACTTCGTAATTTCCACACTGTGTTATTTATTTAAAAAACACAGTGTGGAAATTACGAAGTGCCTTATCCATTTCTTATCATGTCTTTCCACGAAGTCTAACCTAATACTATAGAATCTAATCATAAATTTCGTTATCAATCCATTTTCAGAGAGAAAATCTTTTATGTGCCAACATGCAAACCATAAAGTCATCTACCTAAAGGCTAACAGGGTCCTCTACCCGTCCACCATTAGCTGCTAAAATCTTTGGAGAGGATAACTTCATATATGTTTACTTATTATCCCCGTTGAATTTCAGAGGGAACTTCCGCTAGTACCTTATTAATTTAATATCAATCAATTTAAAATAAACAAGTACCGTATTCTACGGCCATGCATTACCACGAACTTAAGCCGATAATTATCAAATTTAGGATCAACCGTACTTAAAAACCGCTTCCTCCGTTCCAACCTAAAGAGTAGGATGCTTGGTAAAATACACACGAAATACTTATGTAAAGGGTAATTAAAGAAATTAAAATCCGGTGACAAAGATTAATATTGCAGAAAGCATTCATTCAGTTTTCTTAAATCGAATAACTGAGATCCGTGGGAGGTAAAAATGAAAAACGTACCGATCAATATTTATTAATGCAATATTCTAATGAATGATGAATTTTTATCTAAGGCACTAGGAGTAAAAATGAGTTTAGTTCTGATTAAAAAAAATACTTCGTTTTTCGTAGATCGCATTGAGACGAGAAAGCGACACTACGCAACGATTGGCTTAAAACATCAGAAATATCAGGAAGCAGAAGGGGTCTTAAATAAGTCACGAAATAAGTTTCCAATTGCATACACACAATTTAGGCCATCTTACAGGTATACTAATACCTACTAGTATACTTAATACCAGTAACATTAAACTGCCGTCTTTCCGTTAATTTGAATCAGGAATTTTCGTAACATCTACGATTCGATATGATCATCATCATCAGCCGTTTTCAATCCGACGTCGGATGTAGGCCTCCCCAAGTACTTTCCAATTTTCTCTGTCCTGAGCTTCTCGTTGCCACGTTACACCTAAGTACTTGATGATGTCTCTATTCCACCTGTCCATAGGTCGTCTCCTTGGTCTCTTCACATCTCTTGGTATCCAGTTGAGAACTACAGATGTCCAACGGTTGTCGTTTCTTCTCGCAACATGGCCGGCCCACCTCCATTTTAGTGACCTTACCTTATCTATGATGTCTGTAACTCCAGTCATCATTCTCACCCAAGTGTTGCGTTTCCTGTCTCTTCTCGTGATTCCCAGCATACAGCGTTCCATGCTCCTTTGTGTTGTCTGAAGTCTCTGGCTTATTGCAGCATTTAACACACAAGTTCCACTTCCATAGGTCAGGACAGGTAAAATGCATTGGTTGAAGGCATTCCCCTTCAAAAACCATTGGCATTCTTGACTTCAGAATGTGATGGGAGATAAACCGTCACCTTATCGAACTCCCTTCTCAATCTTCTCACTTACCGAGTCGAAGGCCTGTTCATAATCTACAAAGCAAAGGACGAGTGGCATCTCGTACTCATTCGTTCTGTTAATAATTTCCTGTAGTGTGTGGATGTGGTCCATAGTGCTGAAGCCTTTCCGTAATCCCGCTTGTTCTCTAGGCTAGGCTGAAGACAGTTTCATACGATTGGATATGTATATCCATGTACATAACTTAATCAAATAAAATTCGTAAGAAATTTTGAGACTAAATTTTCAACGATTACACAAATAATGGAAATAAGGATGTTTCTAATTTAGAGAATGCCCGAACTCGATTCAAACATTATTGTGAATAATACGTCATGATCCAATATTATGCAGTGACAACTTTTAAAATATCGGAATATTAGGTATCAAAAGCAACCAGTTCCTTAAACAAAGCGTTTTAAAATTTAATTCCCAGTTACTAATTCCCGACCTTAACCGAAGTGACAAAATTCAAATCCTAACGGTTTTTATTAAAAAAAATCTGATAAGGCCAGCACATGACTTTCTCATAAATAAGATGTAAATATTTACTTACTACATAATTTCGAACCCTATATTCCATCTAAACTTGGAAGATGAGTGATTAATTTATATATTATTATCTTTTACGATCCAAACATTCTATATAATATATTTCGGGACATGCTCGATGAAAAACGATGAAATTGGCCATTCGCCCATAGAGCCCAGAGCGCCCGCAAAGTGCATAATCAGCAACTTCCGGGTTATCAGTATTTCATGAATTACTCGTAAACAATCAGTGATACAAAAATATGTTTCATACAAAAGTTATAGTAAATACTATTTTCTAAAACGTTTATAAATAATAGTATATACCTAAATATCATATTTATGGAGATATTTTGAAAACCGGAAATGAGCTTTGAAGAATGAAGCTCAACTTCCGGTTAACTGATTTACTCCAAAAACTAATCAACTCCAAGAAAAATCAACCAAAGTACTATATATGAAATTTGGTGTTGATGCAACGAACGGTTTCATAGTAAGAGCGCCCACAAAGTACATAACAGCTACTTCCGGTTTATCGGTATTTTACGAATAACTCCTAATCAACCGGTGATACAAAAATATGTTAAATACAAAAGTTATAGTAAAAATAATTATCTAAAACTTTTATAAGATATACAATATACCTATATATCATATTTATGGAGATATATTGAAAACCAGAAATGAGCTTTGATGAATGAAGCTCGACTTCCGGTATACCGATTTTTTTCCAAAAACTAATCAACTCTGACAGCACACACCATAGTACTATATATGAAGCTTGGTATTGATACAACCAATAGTTTTTACGTTAGAGCGCCCACAAGCACACACACACATACAGACACACACACACACACAGACATCGTTCCGAAAATAGTCAAAACGTGTTCTAGGGACCACAAAACATGTATTTCCGTTGAAATCTCGAAGTCGAATTTTTTCATGAAAACAATACTTTCTCTATACTTCGTATATGGAGAAAGTAAAAAAGTATGAACATATCTCCGATGCGTACATAAAAATATCCTGCATTAAACTCGACCATCGTAGAAAACTTCCTGTTCTAACGTCAGCTTTCAGTGTCTTGCGAACGCACACTCCAGAATTAACTTTTCTTAATCTATTCACAATACTCAAAGAAACTATTTCTTTCTTTTTAAATCTAATTAATCTAATCTAATTTTTCTCATGTCGTTTTTAGTATACTTCATTTTCAAAACAAATTTCAATTTTAAATTCGAATCAATGTCGTAACGATAATATATTTCTGCACGTTCTATTTCTATCGATGCAACTTAATATTTTCCATGGTTACTAACTCGGAGTATTAGATTCAATGGCAGAATGATCATTCAATTGACCATGGTATAAAGGTCCTGTTATTTCTGGAAATTTTCTTCATACATTTTAATTGGGAAAGTTATGCGAGCTGAATTGTATACGATATATATATTAGGGATAAATACAGTATTTTTAGCTTATCTTCGGTAGATGGCAGCACTGAAAATTCTAAAAAACCTCTACGTTAACATTCGTAATTTTTAGTATTTATTTAATAATTGCTTAGTAATCAATCATTTTTACTAGTTAATTATATGTAATTTCCGGTGATTAACGAAAACTTGCTAAAAGAGTTCTTATATGTTAATATCTTTGATATTATTCTTCGGTTTTTCCAAAATATATTTTTGAAATATGTACATAAAGAAACTGACTGATTTCCTTAATTTTATCAAACAATTGCAATAAAGCAAATAATGATTAATGACTATGTTATATTTTATACCATTTTTACCAAATCCTTTTTGATTTCAAAATATTATAGTGGTAAACATTGAGAAACACTATCAATTTACAATTATAAATTTATCAATACCTGTATATGACTTTGGCGAAAGTAGTAAGTTATCATAACACCACGGGTTATATGAATGAGTAGGTGGCTAGATACACTCATTGAAAGGATTCTCGAAGATGCTTCAAGATGTTTTTCTTAATTTTTATATAAATTTGAGCATATTACTCCATCAATTTCCTAGCAAAATGTAAAATTGTCTCCTGGTAGTCTGCTGCTGATATTTTGCAGATGTCACAACACATGATTTCTTGAGATCCATCGAAACATTGAATTATTTACGAAAACCTCTTCGACTTGGTATGTAAACCGTCTGATCTCTATCGTTTATGAGTAGACGTTTTTTCTCGGGAATTGGATACGACGGAGTTGTTAAACACGCGCACGCAGACACTGCGAAATATTTTCCAGCGTTTAATCTGTTAAGGACCGTTAATCTGCAGTTTTAATTTCGTTTGTAGATTTCCAAAGTTCCTTAACCTACCTTCTATTTTTGTTATTATAGTTTGCATATTGCCCCCTTTTCACATTCTAACATTAATCCCTACCATTAATTAGACATGGGCTTAAAATACCCGTGTATTTTGTCAAGAGAACATATACGCTCCGATTTAACAATTTCACTTGTCGCCAAGGGGATTGTTTATTTACTACGAAGAAATTTCACATTGTTTTCTGCATTTTACCATAGTTGTCGCTAATTAGGATCGAAAACGATACAAAATGATCGAAACAAGAATCTTAATTTAATTTTCTTTCTGTTGGTACCCGTCCTGACTTTGTTAAACCATTAAATCTAATGGTTTAACAAAGGGAGTCAAGTGTCGAGTTTTCCTACATCGAGTTGCCACCAAACCAGTATAGACTCAATTTGGTAATTTATTCGTTTTCAATCCTAAATTTGCCCCCTGGAATCAGTATCAAGATCAGGATCTAACACCAGACGGTGTATTTCCTTCGATAATACAGAAAATAATTGTCTAAAACTTTTATAAGATATACAATATACCTATATATCATATTTATGGAGATATATTGAAAACCGGAAATGAGCTTTGATGAATGAAGCTCGACTTCCGGTATACCGATTTTTTTCCAAAAACTAATCAACTCTGACAGCACACACCATAGTACTATATATGGAGTTTGGTATTGATACGACCAATAGTTTTCACGTTAGAGCGCCCACAAGCACACACACACATACAGACACACACACACGCACACACACATACACACAGACATCATTCCGAAAATAGTCAAAACGTGTTCTAGAGACCCCAAAACATGTATTTCCGTTGAAATCTCGAAGTCGAATTTTTTCATGAAAACAATACTTTCTCTATACTTCGTATATGGAGAAAGTAAAAAAGTATGAACACATCTCCGATGCGTACATAAAAATATCCTGCATTAAACTCGACCATCGTAGAAGACTTCCTGTTCTAACGTCAGCTTTCAGTGTCTTGCGAACGCACACTCCAGAATTAACTTTTCTTAATCTATTCACAATACTCAAAAAAACTATTTCTTTCTTTTTAAATCTAATTAATCTAATCTAATTTTTCTCATGTCGTTTTTAGTATGCTTCATTTTCAAAACAAATTTCAATTTTAAATTCGAATCAATGTCGTAACGATAATATATTTCTGCACGTTCTATTTCTATCGATGCATTTAATATTTTCCATGGTTACTAACTCGGAGTATTAGATTCAATGGCAGAATGATCATTCAATTGACCATGGTATAAAGGTCCTGTTATTTCTGGAAATTTTCTTCATAGATTTTTATTGGGAAAGTTATGCGAGCTGAATTGTATACGATATATATATTAGGGATAAATACAGTATTTTTAGCTTATCTTCGGTAGATGGCAGCACTGAAAATTCTAAAAAAACCTCTACGTTAACATTCGTAATTTTTAGTATTTATTTAATAATTGCTTAGAAATCAATCATTTTTACTAGTTAATTATATGTAATTTCCGGTGATTAACGAAAACTTGCTAAAAGAGTTCTTATATGTTAATATCTTTGATATTATTCTTCGGTTTTTCCAAAATATATTTTTGAAATATGTACATAAAGAAACTGACTGATTTCCTTAATTTTATCAAACAATTGCAATAAAGCAAATAATGATTAACGACTATGTTATATTTTATACCATTTTTACCAAATCCTTTTTGATTTCAAAATATTATAGTGGTAAACATTGAGAAACACTATCAATTTACAATTATAAATTTATCAATACCTGTATATGACTTTGGCGAAAGTAGTAAGTTATCATAACACCACGGGTTATATGAATGAGTAGGTGGCTAGATACACTCATTGAAAGGATTCTCGAAGATGCTTCAAGATGTTTTTCTTAATTTTTATCTAAATTTGAGCATATTACTCCATCAATTTCCTAGCAAAATGTAAAATTGTCTCCTGGTAGTCTGCTGCTGATATTTTGCAGATGTCACAACACATGATTTCTTGAGATCCATCGAAACATTGAATTATTTACGAAAACCTCTTCGACTTGGTATGTAAACCGTCTGATCTCTATCGTTTATGAGTAGACGTTTTTTCTCGGGAATTGGAAACGAGGGGGTTGTTAAACACGCGCACGCAGACACTGCGAAATATTTTCCAGCATTTAATCTGTTAAGGACCGTTAATCTGCAGTTTTAATTTCGTTTGTAGATTTCCAAAGTTCCTTAACCTACCTTCTATTTTTGTTATTATAGTTTGCATATTGCCCCCTTTTCACATTCTAACATTAATCCCTACCATTAATTAGACATGGGCTTAAAATACCCGTGTATTTTGTCAAGAGAACATATACGCTCCGATTTAACAATTTCACTTGTCGCCAAGGGGATTGTTTATTTACTACGAAGAAATTTCACATTGTTTTCTGCATTTTACCATAGTTGTCGCTAATTAGGATCGAAAACGATACAAAATGATCGAAACAAGAATCTTAATTTAATTTTCTTTCTGTTGGTACCCGTCCTGACTTTGTTAAACCATTAAATCTAATGGTTTAACAAAGGGAATCAAGTGTCGAGTTTTCCTAAATCGAGTTGCCACCAAACCAGTATAGACTCAATTTGGTAATTTATTCGTTTTCAATCCTAAATTTGCCCCCTGGAATCAGTATCAAGATCAGGATCTAACACCAGACGGTGTATTTCCTTCGATAATACAGAAAATAATTGTCTAAAACTTTTATAAGATATACAATATACCTATATATCATATTTATGGAGATATATTGAAAACCGGAAATGAGCTTTGATGAATGAAGCTCGACTTCCGGTATACCGATTTTTTTCCAAAAACTAATCAACTCTGACAGCACACACCATAGTACTATATATGGAGTTTGGTATTGATACGACCAATAGTTTTCACGTTAGAGCGCCCACAAGCACACACACACATACAGACACACACACACACACACGCACACACACATACACACAGACATCATTCCGAAAATAGTCAAAACGTGTTCTAGAGACCCCAAAACATGTATTTCCGTTGAAATCTCGAAGTTGAATTTTTCATGAAAACAATACTTTCTCTATACTTCGTATATGGAGAAAGTAAAAAGTAATATAACTTCTTCACTAGAAGAAATCTTAGCAGCAACTGAGAAAATAACCGACTGCATGAACAAAATTGCTGACATTTGATTAATTGAATTCATTCTTTCGGTCCAAGGCTATGTCTAAGTTACACAATAATATTTAATTAATCATACAAAAGTAGACATTTAATTTTATAAAGTAACACATTATTCGAAATTATAATTTTTTTGGATTATTTATGTTTCGAAAATATTTTATTTATCAGTACTTCGTCTTAATTCCACCGTTTCCTTGAAGTGTTTAATCGAAGTATCAAAAATATAGCTGCACCTTGACTTTTAAAGTAGTTGTTTTGTAATACATCAATATTTCTAGAATAAATATTTTGAAAATTTGTAAATGTATTTAGTAATATTGTTTTATTTAATTATTTTATCCTTATTGCATTTTATAACTCCTCGTCGAACTTCACAAAACAATTGGATAAACGCATCTGTTCATTTATTTTCTTTGTAAAATAGAATTTATAGGATTTTTATTTCAAGGCATTTAGATTTATAGAAAACATTAATTTTATAAAGCAATTTTTTGCATCGATAAATTCAAGTGATCTGGATGATTTGGGAGAATGGATAATACTTCCTATCATTGATTTCAGTAAGGGATTCGTTTTCCCTCTCCTTCATCTGTACATAATATTTGCTGCAAGAAATACTTTAAAACTCAAGGTTCTGAAATTTTTTAAAAATTGTTTTATGCTTAAAACTTGGATATATGTAATGCAAACTTTGAAATTAAGATGGCAATTATGATAAATGAGGTAACATGTAAGGTGGACTCTGATAGTGCTCGTTTCGACTCTGTTAATGACGGCCATTAATCTCTTCTAAAGAGGCCTGCTGCGTTTTCTTGGGAATATACTATGCTGAATGAAGACATCAGACGAAAAGGATTTCCAATGAATATTTGAAGTGTAACAAATGTAGTTCAAAAACTGAATATTGGGTTACTTAATTTCTACCTAATCTTGAAACGTGTGATTGTGTTTTCTTTTATCTTCCGGTTGTGTAAAGTTTATGAGTGGATATCGTTTAGAATTCTCGTATTCTTCAGAGATTGGTTCACACATTACTTGGCTATTGAGGAAGCAAGTACGAAATTTTTCATAGATGCGCTTGAAGAGGAAGATGCAAGTTTAAATGGACACATACATAAGAGTTATTCCTTCCAAAATGTTCATTTTCCTTAAACATCCCTCTTCAGCGCCATTTTTTGTTCGTTTTTTGCTTCACATACCACTCACCTAAAACTTTCCGAATTCTTCCTCACCTCCGTTACTTCCGTTCTACTCTCAATATTTGACTCACCGAGACCCACCGTTTCTCAAAACAGAGGTCTTATTAACCTTCCAGAATAGCCTTCAGTGTTTTCTTTTACACATTATAATCGTACTATAGATATCGGAGGAATAAGATTCCCCCTAAATAATTCAATGATGTAATAACTTCGGTGTAAAATTCGAGCCTTGCGATTATTCTCTAATTTTGTAACATATTTTTGTGTATCGCTGAAAATTATTTGGACGACTTTTTGAAACTTGTCGGAGAAAAAAGGGGCATAAACTATTACAACTAGGACGAATTCAAGCAGGTGCAGCTATCAGCTAAATTCTAAATGGGTGATGGTAAAGTCGAAGATAGAAGTTGAGGTGGAAAGAATCGAGAGGTCTGAATATCAAGTCTCAAATCCATTTCTGATGATATGCTAAATCCTATCTCTGCATTAAAGATTTTATCTCTCAAAAATAGTTTTGACTCAAATGCTTCGGAGGTTCCCGGATAGTCATGTGGACAGCGCGTTTGCCTTTTGTGAAAGCGGTCCCGGGTTCGATTCCCGGTGAGAGCCAATGTGCGAAATGACCTAAGCTATCGAAGCACTTTTAACAATACTACTCCTACTACTACTCAAATGCTTCGACAATCTATTTGTAGTTCTGCTGCAACATATGACTAATCCTTTACAGGTAAAATTAAAAAAACTGCGTGTAGCAGATGATCTTAATATTGACCTTTTCTTAAGGGTTCAATTTAAGTCGTAAGTTTATCCGATAAAGAAATTGGAACGGTACTATGAATTTTTCATCTACTTCTTTACAGGAAATATCAACTGTAGATGAAGGATGAGGGGTAATGCTGAAATAATTGATGGGAAGTAATATTTATTCTCCCGAATCATTGAAATCATTTTCATTTGTCGATGTTTAGAAAGTTCTCAAAAACATTCTTTTTATACATTTAAGTGCTTTTAAGAACAATCCAATTAATTTATCTTACATAAATCAATGGTGGATGCGCTAGTCCCGTTCTTTTGCTGTTGCCGGCGACGAGTTATTAAATGAGAAGAAAATAATGATATAATTCTTAAAACTGTATGCAGTTTAAACCTTTTTGATTATTCATCCTGTAAACATCGAGATATTATAAAACTAATATTCCGAAAGTTAACGTGCCGAAATATTTACGATATTTCCAGCAATGCTCAAAAACAGCAGAAAACAGCTCAGAAACAGCCGGGTTACCGTGGAGGATATGTAACTAAAATTTTAAAAATTAAGTCATCCAAATAATTTAGTATCACGATTTATATATTTCTTTATGAAATTAATGGTCAATTAAATGTTAATTAGATGAAAATTTTGAATTTAATTAGTGGTAGGCGTGGTATTCGACGGATATTTCAAATTCGGCCAATCAAACGTCAGCAATTATTTTCACAACCAAACAGTTACTTCCTCAGTTACTGCTGGGACATCATCTAGTAGAGAGGTCATCAGATTTTATTTTGAAAAAGCCGTTCAATTTCAATTACTGGACTTTTTATTTTGAAAAAGCCGTTACAATTTCAATTAATGGACTTTCGTTAAGAAAGAACGACGTTGAAATGCCTCAAGAAATCGGCGGTCATCATTCAGGATTTAAATTAAACGGTAAGTCGCATAGTAAATCTTAATCCAATTTCGCTTGTGCTCTATCTTTAAAGAATTGATTGATTTTGTGAGCTAAAAATTCTATATTTTTAAATTTGTTATTGCATTCATGACGTTTTCGTCCTTATAACGTCTTTGTTGTGCTCAGACATCCCTTGAATAAGAAACATTTTTAATTCCATTTTGTACGTATATTTTCATAGAATTTAGTTTTAACATTTTTAAGGATATATTTGCATTAAGTGATCATCGAATTTCATTAGTGGGTTATGTGTAGGTAAATTTTGTGATTGACTTTTGGCAACAAAAAATACACCAAAGTCTATTCAATGGAAAAACTCGCCTTACATGCTTATGTTTATAGTATGAAACTGAAGGAAAATGTCTAATGTGCACTTGAATCGAACCCACATCTTCCACTTCCCCGGTGGTTACACAACCCATTTGGCAGTTTATGAGTTCGTACATCAACCGTAAGTCCACACCGCTTACCATAATTACTTGTAATTATTTACGAAAATTCTCTTGATAGTTTACACAGTTTATTTTACGGTTTAGTTTACGCATAAACGGATGTATCACGAAAAACCTTCATTTATCCAAACTAAGGGAAATCGGCAGTTCAAAGTTACTGGTAAAATGAAATGCAGGCCTAGAGATATTTTCATGCTTAAACAATTTCCATGTTGTATTCATAATTTATTTTTCTGCCTAATATTTTAGATTAAAAAAATACTATTGTTGGGTAGTAGAAGCCTTGCTTTTTATCCCTTATTATTTCCATAAAGACGTGAACGTGCTAAAAGCTACAATTATTCCGTTGACGCTTGGATTAGAAAAATCATTGTTCCTTTTGATTCGTCCTTCTATAATATTGTATTAATAAAAAAATTATAGGTACGTTTTCGGTATTGACCTCAAAATGAATCGCTATTCTCCAATTTCAGAAACTTAAATCAATGATTTCAGTAATATTATTCTTTGTCACCGGAATTTAAATTCTATTATCCTCTTGCTAGTATTTCTTGTTATCTTACCAAGTATCTTACAATATGGGGGAACGGAAACAAAGTTTTCAAAATACCGTTGATACTGATTTGATAATAACCGGTTGACGTTCATTGTTATCCATGGCCGTGTAATACGCTACCTGTTTGTTTTAAATTTATTGATATTTTACTGATTTCTTTATCTTTTTTCAGATTTAAAAGCAGGGTTAACTCTCATTTTGGTAAGGCTGTGGAGTCAGAGTCTCTCATTTTAAAGGAGGATGGCCACCTTTACGGAAGAATATGTAGGCTGAATACCTCAACTAAGGTAAGCAGACTTTGTATTTATATATTCCGTTGTATTTGTATCAGATTTGTCAGATGATGGTGTTTATTTTGTATTTCGTTATTCAAATCGTAGAATGTTTGAAAAGAGTTGTGTGTTATTTATTTATTAGAGGACTATTTGTAAATAATTGGTAGGAGTTGCAGTGAAGACAGTAATTGAATTGAGAAAATTACAGTTATTGAAAAGCAGGAAGAGTAACGCCCTTCATTGAATAACTTAAATTGAACAATGTTGCTATGTAATACTCGGTGAGTGCAATCGAACACTCATCCGCTTTGATAAAATCGATAAATTTCACATTAGAGCTCGTAATAATCAGGATCATGACAAGAAATTGTTTTTCTCCTTATACTGCAGCCTAAGTGTAAGTTACTGCATAGAATGAAAGCGGAAACGTCTCTCAGAAACCTTTTAAAGTCCTATGGATAAAGATTATTAAGTTAACATCTAAGCTATATTTTTCAAATCTTCATCCCTTTTTCTTTGCTAAAATGGGAATGGGACTTCGAAAAGATTTTTGAAGAAATTTAAAGTTTACTTCTTTATTTAAGAGTAGTTGTGCATATGCTTGATTTTTAATTAAATGAAATATTTTAGTTCACTTATAAAATTAATTAAATTTAAATATCCATTACCGATGACCAATGGCTCATTTTCATGGCTATAATTTACAAAATTCAAAATTTATTGTGGCTGACGTATGAATTTAGGCACAAACGTATTCGGTCGATACACAGTTGGCGTATTTTAATATCGACCATCCAACAGTATAAACGTACAGCGTATGTGTAGCTGTAATAGTTATTATATCTCCAATTAATATTATTGGTAACTACCAGAAATACTCCAATATTGAAAACTTTGGAATGTACTGGCTGAAACTCGTTTTATAAAATCAATATGAGTATTTATAATTCATAGATTCTGTGTCTAAATTTTTAAATACATAGTAGACATGATAGACGGATGGTTTTTCACGGCAGGAAATAGAATTTTTTTTCAATTTAGATTCGAATTGGATGAACGTCTAATAAAGATATGTTTTAGGTACCCGACGTTTATCATTAGTTTTTAGAGACGCACAGCATCTCAAATACAAATACAAGGAATTTAGCATTAATTCCTCTTTTTTACGCTAAACTCTTATATTTATAATTTAAAATGAGTCACTTGGAAAATTGACCATTATTATGTCAGGAGATTAGGAATTTATAATTATAAAAATCGATACATTGATGTTCCACCTCGTGTAACCGATTAATGTATTACCGATATCGTATAAATATATTAATGTAGTGTTCCATAAATCTTAGAGCCATGATCTACTTCAATCAGGACGGATAATTATGTTTTTTTTCCTAATCTCAGCCTCAATACAAACTTATTCTTACGTTTTTCCTTATCCTTATTGAAATCCTTAAAATATACCATTGTAGTAATGGAATAGAAGCAGTGCTTTATTTAATATCGTTTGATACATTTTCCCGTATTCACAATTGCGATTCCGGCACTGATAAACGAAGCCCACCTTGAACACTAATGACTGACCATCGTCAGTCATTAGTGACTAGGGGGTCGAGGGCGAAAAAGGGCTTCGTGTTAACGACTTTCAAAGAATTTGGGTTAATTTTGGCCTGCTTATTATGAATCGGTTAGGATCGTGAGACATTTTAACGTCATTTTCGATGAAGAAATATTTAAACAACATTCAATCTCGATTTTTGCTTAGTCTAACTTTTACTTTTCCTTTTTTAAAATTCCAAAGTATTGCAGCATTTGCAGAGAAGAATATTTCTCCTGAGTCACTAGATTGCATTTTCGCATATTTATATTGTTTCATACTATAATGTTGGTATTTCAAATAAATGAAGCGTTCGTAAGTATTACTTTGTAATACAAATCTTTGTAATTAAAATTTATAAGATGAAAGGTTTCTTTACAGCAGATTGTTATTTTGCTTTTTCTTTTCGTTGCTTTCTCTATAAATCGTTCTCGAAATATGCTAGCCATATTTCGTGAATACACATGCTAGACCCGATATAGCGTTACGATAACCTTCAATACTCCAGTCTCACTTTTCACGATTCAAAGTATTCCTTTATTTGCCATGGACAAATCAAAGACTTTAAAATAATTTTCTTGGTTTTTGTAATGTCGCTGTAAAATTGTAGTAACGTTATGTTTTCGTTTGATATTGGTTCACATATCACTTTTCACTATTGGAATTCTGTGCTTCAAAACATACAGCTACCAGCAGTGCGAATCCATACTTAAGATTTTGCATGCTGTAGACTTTCTCTCCCCATGCTATTTTGTTAAGAAACAGTATATATATGATATAAGTGGGGATTATGAGATTCTTCACCTGCTTAACTTTCTAACACTACTAATATTTCTGCCTTCTAATGTGTAAATTTAAATCGCTTTCGTGTGGCAATTTCTTTAACAACTGATTTCATATCAAGCTTATCATCCCTTCCTACGTAAAGTATTTTAAGTCATGCATTAAAAGACGTTGAAGAATCACATGAATTTTCAGTCTTCCTGAAATTATTTTTCCTTCGAGAAGTAGATTAATAGCAAATCTTCCTGTACATGCTCTGGTACCTTAATTTGGCACATACTAAGCCAGAATGTTTAAGAAAGACGAATTTCTAAACGTAGATGCATAATTACGTCCTTATTATTTTATACTGTAATTCGGACTGATAATGCGGACTACTCATATCGGTAATATATACAGAAATATCAAATGCGGGCGATTGAATTTCTCAGTTTGCTTTGGCTGCTATACTATAAGTGTTGTGCAAGGTAGGCAATTTAAATCGACGTGCGTTAATGCCTTCGTAGTTGGAGTTCGGAAGGCAGGTGGCTGGTTGAAAGCCACTGAAAAAGACAAAGAATTAATTCTATATCAATTCGTCCACGAATTTATCTGGAGCAAGAAAAATCTGCAGGGAAATCTTTAGTGTCACCAGCAATCGACTAAAGTTAGTTATGGGGAGCTCAAAAAATTTTCATTGGAAAAAAATATTTTTATAATTTTCATTATTAAGTACTTTTTTTGAAATTAAAGATTAGATTTAAATGCCAGGTACGAAAAATGAATTTACTTGAAAACATTTCTTGCCTTGAAGTTAAAACTAAAAAGAACACTATTCCGAAAGGCACATATAGAAACATTTCCCCATTATATATCGGAAATTAAATTCCTTTGATGATTAAGAGGTGTGATAACATTTGTGTATCTTAACAAAAAAGTTGTAGGATATTCACAAAGTGGTGTCTTAGTCAAGAGTTTTAGATGTTACGTTGACCTGCATGGAAAGGAATATAACAATGTATATGGAATATTCCTTTTGAAATATATCTAGAAATATTACCTCCTTAAGTATGAACATTAGCTAATATTACATTTTTCTCATAACATATTTTTTTCCCATCAATTTTTAAGATAAACTTTGGAAGTATATGAATTTTCAATTTCACAGCTATCAAACTTATGTATATATACTGTATGCATTTTATTAAACTTGATTTGAGATTACAATCTGACACAAATATCTTACTAAGCAAACAGTTCATAAACGTTTCCTAAATTGTAATGTTATATTCATTGGCGGAATTATCGAATGCCAATAATGTACACACAAAAAAGTTAGTTCCAGTTTAGGAAACAATAACCAAGAAACTAATATCCGGTAATAAAATATTCCGGTAATAAAATATTCCGGTATCTATAGAAAGAATACTTCTGGTGTGCAATTCTTCTCTTTAAGTGACGCCCATAGGTCTAACAGCCCTTTACTCCATTTTTGTGCCACGCTTTTAAAGGCTTGAATTAAACTCTGCCACACTCAATTATCTCTTCTAATTCACTCACGTTTTTCCCTTCTCATATGGCGCCGCCTTTTATATTAGATAGCCTTCTTTCTCCCATTTCTCTTCTTTTACCCCTGAACTGTGAGATTGATCCTTCAATATTCTGCATCACGTCGAATGTTAGCCAACCAAGATTCTACTCATTTCATCATATCCGACGGACGTTTTAACCCTCTCATCAACTGTTTTATCTCAAAAGATATAAAGGATTTATTATAGGTAATATTTACTGCTTAGTACATAGATTAACCTGTAATCAAAGAAGCAATTAACGATTTTTTTTTAAGAATATCAGAAAGTTTAAATTTAAAGTCATTAGTAACTTAATTTACATTTACATTTAAACCCAGAAATCTGCTAGTGGCGCGCGGCAGGGGGTGTAAAAAACCGAAATCCCAATCTAACCTGGATAACTAATAGCTTCCCTAATACTTCTCTAAGTCTCCCCTCTTCGTATTCATTTAATCCATGAATTCCGAAAATCTCGCTTTGCGAAACATATAAACCTGCCGCGGCGGCTTGAGGGATTTTACTATTTCCGCTTTCATAACTGCAGTTATGACATCGTGGTCAGAATTCCAGCAATAATATTAAGATCATCGTTCAAGTGAGAATGCGAAGTGGCTAATACATCAAGTAAACTACCTTGACCTTCGCAAATTGTCCTCGTAACTTTCTTATTAAGTTGATCTAAGGCGTGAAGCGAAAACTTATCTATCAGTGTCTGCGATATAGTCTTCTCTCTACCGGAGTACGAACTCGATAAATTTTCCCAATCAATATGAGGAAGGTTGAAATACCCTCCTACAACTATGATAGGATCCTTCCCTTTCTTTCGAATATTCTCTAACGAATCAGCTAGTTCCACTATATATCCGATGTCGCCATCCGGAGACCGATAAAACGAACAAAAGAATATCTTCTTCCCATCCCGTCCGAAAACAGAGCACCATACCATTTCGCATATGACGTCTCTAAGAAGTCAACGCACTGACTCGTTAAAGATTCCTTTACAGTTTACAGCAATAAACACCACACCACCTATTCTACAGAGTCGATCTTTACGAAAAAAATATAATTTGGAGGAAATATCTCACCTGATGATACTTCCTTGCCTAATTTAAACATTTCACTCCCACTCATGTATGAGAGATTCTAGCCACCTGTTTTTTTCTTTCTCCATATACGTAGTATAGAGAAAGTAATGTTTTCATGAAAAAAATCGACTTCGAGATTTCAACGGAAATACACGTTTTAGGGTTCCTAGAACACGTTTAAACCATTTTCGGAATGATGTCTGTGTGTATGTTTGTGTGTGTGTGTATTAGGGTGTCCCGAAAAAAACTTTTTTTCGAAAAGTGAAGTCCGCTAGTGCGGAAAAGTTGTCATTGGTGGCACTAAACACGTGTGATTTTTCCCAGAATTTTCGGATGACGTTCTGAGGTTCCGCATCGACTTTGAAAATTTCATGGTTTTGGGTAGGCAACCCGCACAACAGCGCCCGCGTTTTTAGCGGTTTTCGAGTGTCTTACGCCCGTTTGCGCGGGTTTTTCGAGCTAAATATCAGTCTACGATGTTCCTAACAGTGTGTGGACGTATGGAACGTGTCATTCGAATTATTATATATTTATTTTTAGTAGTAGAGGCAAGCAAAGTGCGTTTTTCACGGGAAAATGGAAGTCGTTTGCTGATTTTCGAGGTATCACTACTTGATAACCCATTAAGTCCAACTCTTCGCTTATTTTCGAATCTAACTTTCGAAAATAACCCAGAGCTCACCGCGCGGAGGTGGTTGGACATCGAGCTCCACCCACCCGCCCACCCTATTATACGCCGTTCTGCTTATGGCGTAAATGAAGCAGGCACTTTGCCTTGAGGTACTTCTCAGGTCTTCTTCTTCTTGGGGACATAGGCTTGTTTAGAGGTCAGTGAGGGCATGCGTTGTCGGGATGCGATTTGCCCCCGGATGTAGTCATCGCGGGCCCTCCCACCGTAGACCTTTGCCGACGCCTCGGTAACTGTTTTGATGAGCCTTTCCACGCCTTGGCTATGGCAAGGGAAGCAGGTGATCCGGGTAGGTGCCATAGCAGCGGTTTTGATATTTTCTTCTACCTCTTCATCTGTGATGCCCTTGGTGAGGGGAGGCTCCGTCAAGGCACAGGACGCCCAATCAATCATTTCCACGTAGGACGACGCCTCCATATCAATGAAAGGCACGACGAACTCACGAATTTTTTTCTCCGTACGCATTTTTCGGGCTTTTTTAATCCTTCTCCATGCTAGTTTTCGCAGGTTTGGATCGTTGTCAGTAGCCATGGCAAGGAGAAGATTCTCGTGGTGCCCAAAAAACGCATTTACTTGTATTGCGTTTTGCACGACAGTTCTTTCTGCAGTCGGCAGGAACCGCGACAGTTCAATGACCCTCCACATATGCCTGGAGCCATCGCTGATGCTGGAAAACTTCTTGATTGAAAACCACGAAAATGCGTACACCCTCATGACATACTGGGCCAAAAGTTGCAACTGCCGAGTGGGGTTCTTGGTGCTGACATAAAGCCTCAGAATCCTACTTGCGGTTGTGAGCCACCTTGACTGCACGACGGGTCCGGGCTTCCTTTTGGCTGAATCGGCGGGACACACTCCATTCGAAACACACTCACATAGCTTGAGGAGATACTCCTGGTCAGTACTGAGATCACTTATGTCCTTAAATTCGTCAATCCAATCGACGCGAATCCTCTCGAACTGAGTGACTGGCAGGTTTTCGCAGGTCAAAATGGCCTGTCCAATGGGTCCAGACGTTGTTTTGGGACTTTTTGTCGCTCCATCGAGATGCCGCATGAGGTGCCTTAGAGGGAGCTCGTTGAAGTGCAGGAGGCAGACTACGTGTTGCAGAGGCGAACCTACTATTTCTTCAATCTTCCTCATGGCTCCGTTCTTTCGTCCGGTATTTACAGGTGTACCGTCGCATCCTAAGACTTCAAGCCCCGACTTGTTCACGTTTTCCTCCTGGAAAAATGTCATAACGCTGTCACTAATATCTTGGGCTACGCCGGAACGCGGAGTAACATGGCCTAAGTACGCCGTCCCAGGTTCTTCTACCAAGCAGATGTGCTCCTCTTCTGTCACAGTGTTGCAAAATTTGCCACTACTATTCTTCACAAGGGTGCGGTCCTTCCTCCCGTCAAAGTAAAGACCTCTTACTGTCCTTGGCTCTTCTGTCGCAGGCCGATTTTTCTCTTGCACTTTGGCGAGTTCTCTGGTCAGTTTATTCTTATCCACTACTTTTGCCGTATTTTCCGCTGTTACAAGACCGGCGTCTTCCAGTGTCGAAGATATAATAAGAGCAGCGGCCCTCCTCGAGACGCCCGTTCTCATTACTGCCTCCGCTGCATTTGGTAAAGATAATCTTGATTGAGAGCTCGTCGATGGCTGAAAATTGACGTCCAACTCAGAAGCACTAGCGCTTGGGGTTTCCAATGACGAATCTTCTGAAGAATGAGGACGCTTAGAAGAGCGTTTCCGGAGCACTGTAGTAGCCATCGTTTCCCTTTTCCGTTCAGAATCTTTCTGCCTTCGCATAGCTCGGCGCTGTTTCTCCGCGGTAGCTACCTCGTCGACACTACCAATAACCATTTTCCTTTCAGTTCGTTGTTCTATGAGAAATGTCAACTCCTCTACAGGAACTTTTCGGTCCTTCTCACATTCACATAGTTTACCCGGATCGGCACATTTGCACGCACAGATGTCAAACAGTTTCTTCCCTTGCTCACATAATTCCTTCACTTTTGCCTCATGAGTCGCGCCGCCTCGTTGAGATGATTTCCGTAGGTTTTGTGACGTCTTGTGATGTGCAGTTATCAATTTAACTACACGGTCACAGCTGACGGTAGGAATTGACGCCTTCCTCCAGACTTGAATGGTCTTTACAGCGGTAATACGGGCTAGCTCCGAAACTGCTGGGTCCTTTCCTGAAACTACTTTCTTCTGTATTTTTTCCCAATGAAAATGTTGCATAACATCAAGCACAGTGGGTAATTTAGTCTCTCCCAATTCCTTGGGTCGTCCAAAGATATCGTGATATACGTTTGAACGCGTAGAAAGTCTTTGTTTTCCACTCATTTTTGACGCACTTAACGAGTGTTCACAAAAACACGCACTAAATAGTAGCACTAACTCACAAATAAACTTTAGGTAGCTTGATAACAGCGTTGCTTTCAATTAAAGAAAAGCCCCGATTGCGCAGCAAGCCTTCCTTATCGCACCGTAAACAGCAAACAACTAATGCTTGAGAGTAGAGAGAAGCAAGTTGACAACGCCGCAAAGATCCCCCCACCTGGCTCCTTTGGCGCGTCGTTCTGTTTTCCAGCCGACGACGAAACAATGGCCCCTCCCCTCTCCCCCTCTCGGCCTCCTTGTTATCAGTGGCCGGGCCGTGCGAGGCGTATGAGTCATTCAGCAAGTGAAACTTCCAAGCATTATTCATATACACCCGAAAAATACATTGGACTTTATGGGTTATCAAGTAGTGATACCTCGAAAATCAGCAAACGACTTCCATTTTCCCGTGAAAAACGCACTTTGCTTGCCTCTACTACTAAAAATAAATATATAATAATTCGAATGACACGTTCCATACGTCCACACACTGTTAGGAACATCGTAGACTGATATTTAGCTCGAAAAACCCGCGCAAACGGGCGTAAGACACTCGAAAACCGCTAAAAACGCGGGCGCTGTTGTGCGGGTTGCCTACCCAAAACCATGAAATTTTCAAAGTCGATGCGGAACCTCAGAACGTCATCCGAAAATTCTGGGAAAAATCACACGTGTTTAGTGCCACCAATGACAACTTTTCCGCACTAGCGGACTTCACTTTTCGAAAAAAAGTTTTTTTCGGGACACCCTAGTGTGTATGTATGTGTGTCTGTGCTTGTGGGCGCTCTAACGTAAAAACTATTAGTCATATCAATAACAACCTTCATATATAGGACTGTGGTGTGTGCTGTCAGAACGGATTAGTTTTTGGAGTAAATAGGTGTACCTGAAGTCGAGCTGCATTCTTCAAAACTCATTTCCGGTTTTAAAAATATCTCCATAAATATGATACATAAGGATATTGTATTACTTATAAAAGTTTTAGAAAATGTAATATACTATAACTTTTGTATTTAGCATATTTTGGTATCACCGGTTGATTAGGAGTTATTCGTGAAATGCTGATAAACCGGAAGTAGCTGATTATGTACTTTGTGGGCGCTCTAACATGAAAACTATTGGTTGGATCAACACCAAATTTCAATTATAGTATTTTGGTCGGTGTCGGTAGATTTTATTAGTTTTTAGAGTAAATCGGTTAACCGGAAGTGGAGCTTGACTTTTCGAAGCTCGTTTCCGTTTTTGCAAAATATCTCCATTAATATGATATTTGTGTATATACTATTATCCTTAAACGTTTTAGAAAATGTAATTTACTACAACTTTTGTATGAAGCATATTTTTGTATCACTGATTGTGTAGGAGTTATTTGTGAAATACTGGTTAACCGGAAGTTGCTGATTATGTACGTTGTGGGCGCTCTGGGCGTTGGGGCGAAAGGCCATTTCATCGTTTTTCATCGAATATGTCCCGAAAAACATTATTTATAATGTTTGTGACGTAAAAGATAATATGATATAAATTAATCACTTATCTTCCAAGTTAAGATTGAATATAGAGTTCGAAAATACTGTCGTAGATAAATATTTACATCTTATATATGGAGAAAGTCATGTGCTGGCCACATCAGATTTTTTCAATTATGTTTTTAACATTATGTTTGTGATCATTCCTTTTTCTCTCGTAATTCTAAACTATTTTTCTATACCTCTTGTAGGTAAAAACGCCAATCATATATATGTCGCTCTACGATGTGATCCTCTCTTCAATTTTTCATCTTGAAGCATATGAAGTATCAAATATAATAAATCAAGTTTAATCGTACGATCAAACAACTCAGATACTATTTTTATATTACGAAAATAAGAAAATTTTATAAAAACCAGCTCATTTCACCTTGTTAGGAACGAAGTTGATTTCAGTGCATTCACTGTTATGAATGGGTTAATGAATAGTTTTCAAAACTTACATTTTGCAAGAACCCGCAGTTCAATAAAAAATATGCTTCAGTGATATCTCCGGGTAGTCACTGTGGCGTAATATGACACTCTCATCCCTCTTATTTTTAAATAATCCGAAACTTTCTCAGAGTTCATTTTAGATTATCACTCATCGCTAAGTGTAGTCATCCGCAATTGACTGCAAACTCTTCTCTTTGGGCTGCATCTCAAAATGACGTCAACCATTCTAATACTGGAATTCCTTGGAAAAACTGCTCCAATATTTATTTTAAAAATTCCTATTCTACCCAAAATCTAAAATCGGTCTCCGACATAAATACATGTCACAGTAGCGGAGTAGTAGTATGCTTCCACTCGCAGATAACTATTTCCACGAAAAATCGATTACAATTCCGTTGATTGTTTGAATGGTGCTCACTTAAATTCAGGATCAAAGAGAAAATTAGCTCGTCAATAGGGATATTGCGTGGATGCGTAGAGAACTTAGTGCTCCCAAAACATTCGAAGCGTAATTGAGAGCCGCCAATGGTATAACGAGGTAGCTTGGAAGGCTCTTCATAAGCAGAAGAATTCGCTTTCGAAATCAAAGGCCGGTGCGGAAGAAATTCATAATTTTAGAGTAGAGCTGTTAAGGTACTCACAGGATAGCGAAGAAGGAAACTCCACTATTCGTGAAGAACGTCAAAAATCTTCGATTGAGGTCCTTGACGTTTAAATTGAATGCAAACGGCGAAAATCCAAAACAGAGGATAATTTAAGCGGTTGGAGTGACAAAAATAGTTACAAAGAGAAAGTGAAATCCTCTTAAAGATTTTCCGTTGCCCATTCTCGTCCCGTAGTAAGGGATAGCGAAGAGAATGATTTTCACCAGGATTGATTTCCGAGTGAACGCCAAAAGCGCTTTCAAAGAAGGGTTTGTTAAGAGCCTGAGTCAACGTCATTCAAATAACGATTCCGTTCCGGAAGATTTGAGCGTTATTTATGGAAGAAATGATTCGATGAAAATAAGGTGAGGAGCAGGATTTTTGTAGTTACTCTTGAAATGTTTATCATGAACCAAATGAATGTGTTCAAGCTCAAAAAGTCATAAATCTTATTTAATCTAATTCAAGATGAAAACAAAATCGCTGGCTCATCATGTAAACATACATAGAAACCTAGCAGAGTGGGGATAAAACAAATTTTGGAATCCTTCATGAAGTAGAGGAGAGTTGGACAAAACGGGGTACTTAACAAATTAATTACCATACCTCATAAATTAGATAATATTTCTGTTTATTTTTAATGAACAAGTAATTCATATTTCTGCTTGAAGTTGACGACAAAAAAAGAAAATTTTAATTTTGGGACCTTACCTAACTTATTCATCGAATTAAAAAATATAATTTTTAGATAAGGGGCGACGCTTTCTGCCAGTTCTTTCAGCACTCTTGCCGGAATACCATCTGACCCAGGCGACTTAGGATAAAGACGGCCTATGCGATATGAAGGTTGCATTATATGAGTTATATCTTCTAGGAACTTAATTTTTCTGAACTTATTTGGTAAAACCTTATTTATTAATCCATTCATTAAACCTTATTTATTAATCTTATTTCTTCTAAGGATTCCCATTCTACGTCTTGGATCATCTGATAAACGCTCACACCTTTATCGTAGCAATTCCGTACAAGGCGTATTGCCTTTCGTTGTACCTTTTCTAATTCCCGAATACAGTACTTTTCGGCATGGTCTCATGCTGGACATGCAAGTAAGTACCATATTCAGGTTTCTTATTAATTTCATATTTATTCCAATACTTTTGATTGACTCTTGTTTTACTAATCTACGTTTCTCAAGTAATGTCATGTGGATAAACTTTCCAGCCAGCTCTTCTTCTATGAAAGTGCACACATATTATCTTCAATTCAGGCTTGTCCCAGACTTTTTTTCATAATATCTCCTTTCTTCTTTCGATTTGAGTTTTATTTGCAATTCCCGGTGGCATCCCACGTGCGAAATTTCCTATGCTGTAGAAACATTTTTAGCAATACTAATGCTAATATTATTGCTACTTTAGCCGAGACTGTCAATTGGTTTCGCTGATTTTCCACAACCCATTATCGTGGCTGTTTTCCTGCAGAAATTTTGATTTTTCCAAAGTAAGGACTTCGTTTTTTGCGTAAAAAAATATTTCGCTTTTTATGCTTATTCTGTTGTTACATTTAAAAGTCCTCCTTTGATTTTTTAATGACATAAGGTATGAAGAGATATTTCAATCTCGTCCTGAATTATTGTCGTTTTACTTTATCATAGCAAAGTAATACGCTATTGCTAAATTGATGACCGTCTTCCAAAATTGATTTTTATCCAATGGCTCCCTCTGTAAGACATCCACAAAATGTTGTCTCCGATTTACATCATTTCTCTCCCTTCCTTCCCTCAATCAACTACGTCGGCAATTTATTCCTTCTCAATATCAGTCAGGCACTTTTCATTTGCCTCCTCTTTATTCCTTCAATCTAAACCCTTTCTTCTTCTCAAATATTTCCACTTTTACTTTCCTCGACGAAGTTTATTCGTTCAATCTTCGCCAAACCCATGATCTAAACTTCTCTCGACATTTTTACAATCCTAATTTAATTCAGCAATCAACTCCCACGTATGAGATATTTTAACTTAATTTTTCACTGCTCGTCTTTTGATGATTTCTGCAATTATGCTAGTGATAAGTTCTTTTTCTCTTGTAGTTATCAATGTTTGTCAGTAGCAATTGTAGTTTTAAACACCTACCATATCTAGGTCGTTCTTCGCTTGCAATGTGATTATTTTTCTGTGATCACAGTTTGTGTACCGTCTTATATCATCCATCTCCTGGTTTATTTCCTAAATCTATTTTTTATCTATTTCTATTCTAGTTCTATTTCCTATTCGTACTAAAGCAAATGCTTGCTTTTCAACTTTGAGCTGTTGTGTATATTCTTGATGATGGAATTAAACCTAACATTGGATTTCCTAGAGTCAATAAAGCCGTTTTTAGTTCATCTTTAGAAAAGCCTCTGAGCACGTTACTGCTATATGTGATTGCCGTTCTATCGTATAATATGAAAAACGAAGTTTGAAAACCGTTACATCAACTGCAGATTTTCTATGTTGATGTATACTTTTTTGTTTTTACATTGCTTTGTTGAATGTCATAAACTCAGTCTGCTTTGTTAGCCTTTGTCTCGGGGAGTTTCATTCGATGTTATTTATTTCTTCCGAGTTGAAGATCGTTGTATTTGCTTACTCCTTGAAACGAATTCATAAGTTCACCAAACTATATGGTATGTTTCCCATGAAAGATTATGAATGGGTTAAATGACAAGTAATAACGTTCCGGATCAATATTTATTATTGTAATAATATTCATCGTTTTACAATTTCAATATACATTGAAAAAGTAAATCCGGTGTCAAAAAATACTAATAAAAAGAATAGCCTATAGTTTTCTGTCACCGAAAATTATTTTAACTTTTTTTCTGCCGCATTATTTTCCCATTCTTATATGCTTTGGTGTATTTTAAATACCTCTAACAGTGATTTTGCCCATTTTTTGTCGCACCCTTCTCTCAGTGGTAATTTCCAGGCTGCAGAAATGTTTTCCTAGACTATTCCAAATTTTAGGAATTTTTCTAGCTGCCAACTCTTCAGCATTTACAACTGTATTAATTTTTAAATTGATAATCCTATTCGAACAAGGACACCCACAGGGAATCGAAACTGGGACCGCTCTCACCAATCGTGAACAGTGCTTACTTATCCCAGAGCCATTACAAATTCGAGTTCAGCCACTTCGAGAAACATGGCTTTCGTATTGAATTCGTAATCGGATTCAATTCGGTGATTGATTAGATGAAAGATACAGCATAGTTTCAGATTCTACTTTTAATTTAACTGTACCTGAATAAAGAAATAAATTATTTATTCATCTCCAACCTCGTGAACGCTGTCTCACAATTCCTTGCTTTGCTCAAATTCCACACCTCCACCGCGTATTCCTCTACCCGTCCTATAATTTTCCGTCCCGAATATATTTTCCCTCCCCTGTTTACCGTTCATATCTCACCTCTTCATATGTACCGTTCCTTCTCTCCCACTTATAAAGCGAATAAATTCGTTTACGGAGCAGTCCATATGTTTCCGCCACTTCGTTTTGAGAAGCATCTCAAACCACCGATCGCTACCTCACGAATTCATCGCCTCTCGCAGTCACCAACATTTCTACGCATGTCGTCACCTCCGCCTTCGCCTAAATTGGAACGGTTTCGAGAGGCGCCTTCCCAATCTCCCTCATCCGTAACTCATTTCAATGAAATGAAATGAGTCGAGATGAAAGGTACACTCCACTCCATTTGAGCCATAAATTAAGAGCAATCCAGTGCCAAAACTAGAGGCGACCCTTGACTCGCTCCTCCATCCTTCAATCACCCTCTCTACTATTCTGTACATGACCCCAATATACTTGTGCCTTTACGCAGGGCCGGCTTTAAGGCGAGATGGCTCATGGTGCTTCACGTCTCTCAACTCCTGCCTTTAATATTTGTTCCGCCTCTTTTTAGTGTAAGACACTTTTTCCGAAGTTCTACCTCTGACTTTAGCTTACCCGTTTAGCTTTACCATTTGTTCAGTCGCACGCAAAATCTTAACGTGAAATTTCGCATTTTAAAATTTTGTATTCCGTAAAACAGGATTTTATTCGGTCAAAGGTCAAAAATAGGAATAACGAATAACGATTTTTGAGAACCAGGCCATGGCTTACAGTATACGTAATGAGGTGCTATTTAAAAAGTAGCATATTTATTGATGTATAGGCCGAGTTTTTCGTAACATTCTTGAGTTGAAAAAGCCACCCTCGGCTTATACTCGGGTGAGTGTCTCGCTTACCTGTTCTTCGGAGGAAAAGCCTGCCATAGCTGGAAATTGGCTTGTAAATTCCTTACTTGCTCAATTGACAATTCTTTAACAATTACGCGTCTCGTCTGTAATTATTGTAATTTTATCGGTCTCTATATTATTTTGAAATATACCAGTAGAAGCTGGGTTTCCCACCCTAGGCTTATACTCGAGTCAAAGACTTTTCCAGTAATTTGTTATAAAATTGGTTGCCTCGGCTAATATTCGGATCGGCTTGTACGCGAGTATATACGGCAATCACCTTTTTTGAATTTTCTTATTCGTTCTTATTGAAAATCTTCCGGTTCTATGATTCTTGACTGTAATTTATCTGATTATTCTCTATCACAAAACAAACTCAGAGAAGTTTTCAACAGAGATATCATTTAAAACAAAATTGAAGCTAATAAACGAAAAATAACTTAAGCGGACGAGCGTTGTACGTTGTACCTGCATACAAGTACAACAGTTGTAACTTCACCGATATACTCCCCGTCGAAATAAGACTAAAATTATACCGTTGACCACTTTTAAGTTTATAGAGAGCTTAATTAAGGCATATACCCAGATCTTAAGGTTCATGGGACTAGCTAAGACGAAAAAAGGTCCCGAAAAACTCCGTAGAGCGGGATACAACGGCGTGACTGATGGACGGTTAAGTCGACGTGACTCATCATTGGTTTCCATTGGCTTCCATTGGTTCAGCAGATTTGAATTAGCGCTATGTGCACTATCAAAAAATATGAAACAGATATGAAAGCTGAAATAATGCCATAAAACGACAACTCTGTTCACATCCTATTCTGAGTTATTACACTGCTTTCATTTGGCATAGAAATTATTTCGCATTCGAACGATACTGATTTTAATTCTCGTTTCCTGAAATGGCGTATGATTGCTTAAATTGAATATTATTATAAACATTCGACATACTTTTAATAATAAAAAATATTCGATACCGATGTAATACATGTATGTATTCATCCGTATGGAATAATATATGACCTTATAGAAAATGGTCAAAAGCTTAAAATTACGCTATAAATTAATATTGGGAATAATATCGATATTCATTATTGAAATCATTTTAGTGCAAGTGGCCGTTTTGTATGTAAATGCATTAGCCATAAATCCGTAAGACGATAGTGTTGCTAATTAATACAATATTTTATTTATGACTTGGTGTAAACTAACTGAGAGTTTTCTACTTTTCCTCGATTCAATCTATGATACCTCTCTATCGCTTGCTTGCTTTGCTAGGGATTATTGAGGGCTCAAGCGATCTTGCAGAATTCACAATCAAAGCGAAGCAGTCTCCTCAGGGCGCGCAGCAAATGGGTTCGGCTGTTTGCGACCAGAATGACGCAATTCATACTCACTGAGATAAATCTCACAGCCTAACCTGCCAATTACATAAATATATGTGAAAAATCTGATGTGGCCAGCACATGAATTTCTCCATATATAAGATGTAAATATTTATCTACGACAGTATTTTCGAACTCTAGATTCAATCTAAACTTGGAAGATACATACAAATACATTTTTTGTAAATTTTGTAGATACCTGTATATACCTAAATATCAGATTAATGGAGGAATTTTGCAAAAACGGAAACGAGCTTCGAATAATAAAGCTCGACTTCTATTTAACCGATTTACTCCGAAACCTAATCAACTCTGACAGCACCTACCAAATTGCTATGTATGAAGTTTGGTGTTGATACGACTAATAGTTTTTACGTTAGAGCGCCCACAAGCACACACACACATACAGACACACACACACCAACACATACACACAGACATCATTCCGAAAATGGTCAAAACGTGTTCTACGGACCGCAAAACATGTATTTCCGTTGAAATTTCGAAGTCGATTTTTTTTCATGAAAAGAATATCAGTTATTTTGGCTTCAATAGGGAATAATAAATATTTTAATTAAATCAAAGGTACCGAGGTATGAGTGAATAATTGCAATAACCAAGGTCTCTCCTTACGGAATTCCAAGAAAAGCGTTACTCATTGAGTCATTGTGCTTCACTAGCGTGCACATGTTCCGCTCATAGAATTCTGGCTCAGTGAGGAAAGCAATGGCAAACTACCTCACTCCTCATCCTGCCTAGTGAACCTCATTGCTCTCTGCAAGCTCTTAGTAGCTTATGCCAGAGGGGATGAGTTACCAATTGGCCTTTGGGCTGAATACCTTACACGCTGTAATAATACGCTTTTACCAACACCCATGTATCCTACTTTTTGGACATGATGGATTGGTGATGATGTTTACTCCTCGAAAAAATACAAGGGAACATTCGAGAAGTAATTCGAAACTTACACCCTGAAAACAGAGATTAATATTTCGTTTAAGAGACAAACAGATTGATAAAAGAATCAGTTAGAACTTCTGCATGTGACTGTTTTTAGGGTGTGAATCCAAAGCTAGGCTCATGAGCAGTGCTTTTAAGAAATTCACAGTGAACAGTTCGAAGGAGAGTTTAGTTTGGATTTCATAGGTACAGATGGACATCCGATTTTTTTTCACAGTCCGCGAATAGCTCAAGGCCTTAATCGGAAAAACGAAAGTTATTGGCTATGCGGTTTTTTGTGAAATGACCATTATTAGATCCATAAATTAGGATTGCCTTTTTTAAGGATGTTATCGGAGGGCACACCTTGAAGATGAGTTTAGTGACAATTCCAAAGGTACTGGTTCCTTTATTAAGCATTCTGGACGCTTTCAAGTCTGTACAGTAGACTCTTCATTACTCGGGCTGATTTAAAATGTACTGATCCTTATTTTATGATTACCTGTTAATTTGCTGTATATTTACGAAAATAATTCGATAACCGAATTTCCCTAGAAATTTTAAGAAGTATTGGAGAAATACAAGACATCACTAAAAATAATTTTCGATGTTATCATTAATAATATATAAAATTTTGGAAGCAAATCAGTCTGCTGAAAGGTATTGTGCGCGTAAGGTACGCACAGATTTATCAGAACAGTGACATGATGGCTTGAAATAAATTCGATGAGCTGTTAAAACTGTGGCTTAAATTCTCTGGCTTCAATTTCGATGCAGCCAATATTTTCTTTGGTAATAGAATCCAACGAATCTCATGACTTATCCGGTCAACCACGTAGTCATGCTTTCAAAATTTCAATTCATGGAATTTTTTTTCTTTGGACACAGTGCGTAAGACTGGGTTTGCGTCAGCTCTCTGCTAGTTGTACAACCTAACTTTTAATTAAACTAAATAATTGTAAGTTGACGACTTAAATTTTTTCACCTTGGTATGAAACTTTAATTCTGAAAATTCAACTATAATATCAGCTATAATCAAGAGTATACTGTATTTTTAATGCAGCCGGATTTTTAATGTTCGTTTTGTGACGCATTCAATTGAACACTTAGGTAATAAATAACGAAATCAGACTTAATTGTAAACCTACCAGAAAATTCTGAAAAAAAATGATTTTTGAACGAAGCGAAACCATCTGTTATAAATGATTTTTTGTTTCTTGGAAGAGGAGTTAATTTTAAAAACAAGGGATGAAGTCACTCCTAAGAAACCTGCTGATTATATAGTCTAATAACGAAAAATATTCAAATAAGCTTGGGCGCTCCAATGTGGGGATCTAATGAGTTGATATTACGTTTTATGTCGCTTGCCAAATATTCGTTACTAATGTTTTCCTTCCTCCGCTTGGCAACCTTTTGGGAGAAAGAACTCTCAAAGACTCTGGAAGTTTATATCTACAACACTAAAAAATTTCAGCATAGAAAAAAATGACTTCTTAATTGATATTGGACGTATCCAAACTAGAAATCCAAACAACACTTATGATGAGTTTCCAATAGTTCGGTTATGTAAACTACTATCTTGGAAAGATTAATAAGTTGGCTATATAAGCGTTAAACTCCTCTAGTTGTCAATGCATTTAGTTTTTGAAAGAATTGAAATATTTATAGTAGGTAACGGGTATGAATATACTAGCCCCTGTAAGTTAGGCATTTTTCGTTTCCTTGGACCACCCCCATTAGCAAATCCTGGCTGCGCATTATATCAATGCATCCAATATATAGAGAACTTATGAGTATACAAGTTAGTACAAACGTTATCCATTTATCTATTGAACTTCTCTTGCAAGCTAACCTTTTCATTAATGGCCAGACGCAGAAGGAAGCCTATGGAAGTTCGTTTTGTTAAAGCGTGGAAGCTACATAAAAAATAAAAAAAAAATATATATATATATATATATGTAATAAAAATAACTATGTTTTTGCCTTTTTACTACACTGTGGTGATTTGCGTTGCATGACCTATGTGAATGAAAGCAACCCCGCCTAGCGTTTGTTCTCTCTGAGCTTCCAGTCTTCTAATCCAACTCTATGATGCCCTTAACCAAGACTGCAGACTCTGTATTCCGTACTACAGAGACCTGGAGTAATTTGAAGATGTCAATGAGCATAAAGGGAAAGCACCGTTTGAAGATTAAAAGAAACGATATAAACTTAATCACAAAGAATGTTTATATCTGGGGGAAGGTAACGGGCCAAGGGAGTGATGAGGGAAAGAATACGTTGAAAAACAATCTCGCTCGTTTGAATACTTCAACGGTTTTCTCGGCTAAATTATAGACGCCTCTGCAAGGGACGCGAGCTTCTTTCAAAACCCCCTTTTTCTCCCGCTCCCAAAAAGACGTGTTTTTGGTTTCAGAGAGTTTACTCGCGAAATGAAAATCGTAATTCTTCTTTTTCCCTAAGAAAATGTTTCCCTGGGGTCCCTTTCTTTGGCGTTTAACCGCTTGAGTAGGCGTGCTCTTAATGTTCATTAAAGGCGCAGGATGGTGACCGTTACTGCCTTTCGTGTCAGAAGCGGGTGATGAAGATTCGTTTCATCATTTTCATCGTTTGGCGGTGCTTAAAGTGGAAAGTGAGAGAATTACAGCAATTTTCTTAAAGGGGTTCTCCTCCGCTTCCCCGCCGCTGGTACGAAGACTTGGTCCCCGAACAATTCGCAAAGAGAGCCAATTTCACGGAAAGATGTAAATACATTTTTTCAGTACTCGGGAGCTTATTTTATTCGAATGAGAGTGTGGAGAGTTTGATTGAATACTTAAGCCGCGAGGACTGAGTAGAATGGCTGGCCGTCGAAAAATCCGCGGAGGCTCTGTCGCTTTATTACCTAAATGGAAGGGTTTTGCGAAAAATTACCCCGCCGTTTTTTGCGAATCCATTACATTTGTCTTGGTTTTCCACTTCTAAGATTTGCATATCCAGGCCTTCTCGACGAAGAGCTAATTTCGTTAGCATGTACTCGCTTTGACGATGTGTTAAAATAAATGTGTCTATTTAGCTTCCGAATCGTTTTAAGTTCCGCTTACAGAGTTCTTGCAATAGCAGCATGAAAGGACTTTTTAAGCGGGGGAAATTTTTATATTTCCTTGAATTTTATGGAAATCTCTGTTCGAAATGGAGAGGGAGTTAGAGTTTTCTCTTTCTGCTATTCTATCTCAGCGCTGCCTCAGCTATATTTTTCAGATGGAATAATACGCGGAAGAATATGAGCCTAGTTGATTTTTTCAACGGATCTTGTAGCGTGAAATTCTTTTCCTAAATTTTGATACATTATACATTGAGAACGTAAGTAAATAATTTCCATTTCTTTCAGTGAATTATGATTTAATTAATCGTGCCTGCGGTGTAATGAACACTTCTTAGCACTATCGGAAAATAAGAGTTGATTTTTATTTGGAATTGGCACTTTATTTCAGCTGTGATGAGAGTAAGCTCTTGCGTATGAATCTCATAGGAGATTTAGAAAAACTATTCAGTCCAATCCCAGTAATTAACGGCAGAAGATGCTTCTCGGGGGCTATATTGTTTTCAGCGTTTGATTCAAAAACTTATGCACACCATTAAATGTGAAAAAAGTCGCTGCTCCTGAAAACTGAGGATCAGAAAGATTCTGCAATACAAACCTTGGTCAATGGATTGTTCAAAACTAAAAAAAATAATATTTATAACTTGCGGACGTTCGGATTCTCTTAACCCTTTCCCTCTGGACCTTTCTCTATCTTCTCCTCCCTAATCTTCCTTGTTCCTCTTCCTGTCATCTTTCCCAAGACTTCTTTATTTCCTTCTCATTATCTTTGAGCTTCTTTCATTCTGGAATTGGAAGCCTACTGCCTTTTCTTTTGCAGTCCCCTCGCTCCGTCCTGCTTTTCCGTTCTTGTTATTTATTTTCGCTCCTCCCGCCCCTTTTCCAAAGGTACGTCAGAATCCGTGCAATCTTTCGCGATTTCATCCCCTGAGTGCTTTCTCAGCATTGATTTAGACGCGATGGTTTGTTTTGCTCCGGGATCATGAATTATGGAAGAATCTTGTTCCCCTTCGACCAGTGAGGATATAAAAATGTCGCGACTTCGTCTTTATTGCAGAAATAGTAATCCATCCGAGTCAATTAAATTCGAGGCATGGAAAGTAAAGGCATGAATTCACTCCCCTCTATCTCGTTATGTCACGCTGTAATGAGTTGTAATTCACCATAAAGGGAAAATAAATGTTCTCTTCGCTACTTCGTCGTACTTCTCATTGAATAAATTTCAGGTCCATTCTTGGGAATAGTGACAGGCCTCACAACACCGCATTGCGGAAAGATTCGAAACATTAAAGGGTCGCATTTTGTAGAATCGATACAATCTGGCCGTTTTGTGGTAAGAAAGTAATATTAATAGTGACGCTAAGCTCTTAAAAACAAAAGCACTTCCTTAAGGAGTATAGAAATACGACTGCGACCACAATATCAACGCTTCCGTGAGTAGTATACACGGCTTCAAACCAGAACCAAGCAGAAAACCCAAACCAAAAAAATCTGATGTGGCCAGCAAATGACTTACTCCATATATGAGATGTAAATAATTATCTACGACAGTATTTTTGAACTCTATATTCAATCTAAACTTGGAAGATATATAAGTGATTAATTTATATTATATTAACTTTTACGTCGCAAACATTATAAATAATGTTTTTCGGGACATGTTCGATGAAAAATGGTGAAATTGGCCTTTTGAGTCTACTACAAGCACCACTATAGGGTGAATCACAAAACTGATTATAATAGGCGATAGAAATAAAATCAAAATACGAACGAAGAGCGAAACAACATACGAGCGACGCAAACAATTAATAAAAATATGATGTGGCCAGCATACGACTTTCTCCATATCAGTTGTAAATATTTATCTACGACAGTATTTTCGAACTCTAGATTCAATCTAAACTTGGAAGATATATACAAATACATTTTTTGTAATTTTTGTAGATAACTGTATATTACTAAATACCAGATCAACGGAGGAATTTTGCAAAAACGGAAACGAGCTTCGAATAATAAAGCTCGACTTAAGTAAAATAAAGTCGAAAACCTTTTAATTATTATCAATCAACCAGAGCTCAACTATAGCAAGAGAGTGAGCAAAAGACGCTTTGCGTTTCATTGTTTGCCATGTAAACAAATCCGTAGTAAAGAACTTTATTGTTATTGTGAAGAGTATTCAAGAACGGCACGAATCAATGATAATTGAATAATCATTTTGAAGTAAATACGCGTGTTATAAATTAAAAATCAGCTTCCAAATAAAACTTTGGAGAAACACAGTAATCATGTGGTATATAAAATAATAATTAAATGCTAAAAATGAAAACGACATTTTAACGTAAATATGTCGTAATAACTATAAAATTGGTTAATTATGATATTACTCTTAAACTGTGGAAAAATCGAAATTTTTTTCATATAAAACTATTAGAAAATTACGTTTTTTGTAAATTTTATAAATAATTTTTCATACCTAAATATCAGATTAATGGAGAAATTTTGCAAAAACGGAAATGAGTTTCGATTTATAAAGCTAAACTTCCGGTTATCCGATTTACTCCAAAAACTAATTAACTCTAACGGCGCTTACCAAAGCGCTTTACATGAAATTTGTGTTGATACGACAAATAGTTTTCATTTTAGAGTGCCCACAAAGTAGATAATCAGCAACTTCCGGTTAATCGGTATTTCACGAATAACTCCTAAACAATCAATGATACAAAAGAATGTTTTATAAAAGTCATAGTACATTACAATTTCTAAAACTTTCATAAAAAATTGTGTACCTAAATATCATATTAATGGAGATATTTAGCAAAAACGTAAATGAGCTTCGAAGAATAAAGCTCAACTTCCGGTTGACCGATTTACTCCAAAAGCTAATCAACTCTGACAAGACTTACCACAGTGCTATATATGAAGTTCGGTGATGATAAGACAAATTTTTTTCACGTTAGAGCACCCACAATCACACAAACACATACACACAGACATCAATCCGGAAATTGTCAAAACGTGTTCTAGGGTCATTAAACATGTATTTCCGTTGAAATCTCGAAGTCAATTTTTTTCATGAAAACAATATTTTCTCTATACTACGTATATGGAGAAAATAAAAACCGGAAAATTAAACCTAAATAAGTTGCTGACTGTAAGGCAACTATTCTCGAACCGAAATCTTATATTGTAAAGGATTCGGAAGAGGAAAAATATAACATACGAATCAAGATACGGTTGTCTATTGGGCAAAATATACTTGGATGAATCCACATTCTGTTAAGAATGGAAAACTTTATTTATTGAATTTAAATTTTAACTCAACATTTGTAGTTACTTCCATCAGCTCTTGTAACTGTGGAGATTCTTCTGTATTTTCACTTGATAAAGAATCCCATAATCCAATCAGGTGTGTTCATTTTCCAAATATCATCAAATCGTTGATTAAAATCTTAATGGAGAGCATCCAAGTGCTCGCAATAAGGAAGTACGTCTTCATCTTTTTTTTCTGCACCTGATAAATTTGGGAACTGTCTGAATTCCTCTCGTCCAAAATTTCGTTTGTACAGAAGAAGTTTTGTCACAAATGCAGAAATAACAGATTTTGTTTTTATTAAATTCAGTTCATCACCTTGAAGCTGAAGATTGCTTTCATTAAATATTTGAAACAAGTCGGTCAAGTAAGCAATGTCACTTTTGGATTGAATTAAATTGGATCGTAAAGCATCATCTTTATCTTTCAAGAACTCCAGCACCGAGTTAAACAGCTTATAAACCCGATCTAAACAGGTGCCCTTTGACAACCATCGAACTTCTGCATGAAGCAGCAAACGATTAAATTCTTCATCATTTTCAATACAAAGCTGTTTAAATAATTTTCTATTCAATGATTTGCTTTCGATTGTGTTGATAGGTTTAATTACATATTGTGATAAACTATGTAGGCGTGCACTCAAATTTTTGGCAACTAGATGTTGACGATGGATGATACAGTGTACTGTGAATGCATTCGGCACCTACTTTTTTAAATATGGATGAAAACCCCTGAGGCGCCCTACCAACGCTAGAGCACCTTCTGTGGCTACTGATAACATATTACTCAGAGGTATTTATTTTTCTTTAAAAAACTCATCCAATTCATGAAATATTGATTCCCCTTTAGTATTAGTTTGCAAATATTTAGCAAATAATAATTCTTGGCAAATTTGTTCTTCCTTTGTGAACCAAATACTAAAAGTTAAGCTTCATTTCCTAACAAAGTTGACTCATCGAGTTGAAGAGAAAACCGAGCTGTTTTTAAATAGCCGCACAATGAATCTTCAACATCTTGAAAGATTTCACCAATTCTTTTTTGCACTGTATTATTGCTCAACAAAATTTTCTTGATAATATATATGCTGGCTTATGTAACACAGTACGTATTACTTCAATTATAGCCAGTATAATTAGTTCTTCACCAATAGTATGAGGTTTTCCCGATTTGGCAATCATTAACGAAATATTGCAAGAAGAAAGCAAGCCATCGCCATCTTGTGCGGTTGCGGTGGAAAAGTTTTTCCAGTGTCGGTTGTTTCATAAATTTTTCTTTTAGTGTTCGAAAATAAGATAAATTCTTATGTTTTTTATCACAATGAATTTTAGTCAAATGTTCTTTTTACAACAATCTTGTAATCTGGAAGGCTTCATACCTTAGTTTGATAAAACTTTCTGGCAAATCAGGCACATTGGTAATGTATTTGTCACAAGCGACTCAATAAAGCCATATTTCAAACATTTGATATTATATTGTCTACGTTTTTTCTTTTGTTGATCCATTATTATCTATAAAAAAAATTTTATGGAGGTATTTTCAATTAATATTTTTTGTAATAAAAAAAATATTTTTGTAAAAAACAAACTAAAATAAATACTAATGAAATAAATAAACGTGATATCATTAACCTTTTCGCGCCGGCAGAGTTTTCAGAAATGTTACTTTCAGTTACGGAACTTTTTCGAATGTTCACCCCGCTGCACAGTGGGACCAAATCCCAAAAAGGTGGTCATTATGAGGAAAAAAAAAGTTCGGGGATATGATTTCTTTTTACATGGTTGGCAAGTAAAATGTTTGAGCCGCCGAGAAATGCATTCGAAATGCAGGTAAGTATGCACATGTTTGTAAAAATCAATAACAAAGTGAAAGGTTTGCTGCTCGGACGCCTAACCGTGCTTTCGCTTCGAAATAGCCTCATCTTCAAAATTCCTCTGCAGCTACCCCATTATCGCAATTTGAAATTCCTTAAATGGAATTGACTTAGCAATGTTAGCGGATTTGAAATGCTGTTTTACAATAGCTCCGAAACAAAATTAACAATGTTATTAACATAAAAAGTAACCACTAATTTGCACTAATTTCGTTCAAAAACAAAAATACAAACTTCATAAAGTTATAGTGTCCCGCCGAGTCCTGCGTTGATATGCATATATTATTGTAGGCACATATCTCAGCTATGAAACCAAAAAAAAATTGGCCACCCCGAACCACCCCTCCGCGAGTAATTGATGAAATACGTGAGTAACCTCAGTATCCGTAAAGTAGCCGATGCGCGCAGCTTGTTGACGCGTTGCAGGCAACACATATGGCACTTGCTTACTTATCATCGAAACAAAATGAGTTCTTTCGCAAAGAATAGCATCTTCTACTACAGAAAAAATATTTTGCACACTTAAATAGCCATGAAGGATTGGAGGGGAAGTAGAGAGTTACGAAAATACCTTTTTGTGAGATAATGTGGTGGTATTATTATTATTGACGACTTTATTGTGCGCAATTGGTACTAAAACTAATCTTCCTCCATTTAACCCTTAAATATAACATAGATATAAACATTAAGTGACAAAAAATATAAAAGTTACTAACATATGAAATACTAAATCACTAAAAAATGGGTTCGGGGGAAGGTGTGGTCGCTAGTAAGGAATCCTTTTGTCTGCGGAAAAAATGACGATTTCGATCGTTTCTAAGACGTACTAACGACGTCCTTTCCTCTCTTGTTGGAGGCGTTAGTGATGAGTGCTAATGAAATGAGTGAGCGACGGCAGGGTGATCCAAGAAGAATTTTGATTTGGTGTTATCAGCATTGAGCTCCTCATCCCGCTCTGTTTTGGCTCGTTTACCAAAGTGACCAACGTAAGCAACATAGAAAGGGGATTTTCATTTTGGTCTTATCAGCATTGAGCTACTCATCCCGCTTTTTTTAGGCTCACTTACCAAGGTGACCACCGTAACCAACTTATAAAAGGGATTTTGTTTCGAGCTTACCATCGGGTCCTTGGTAGCCCTGGTAGCTCGTCCGCGAAATTATTAGACAGCGCCAACAAGCAGTATACGATTGTACCCGCACGCTCGTAGCAAGAAATTTCGCTCGTCTTAAGAGTCAATATTTCGGCTGAGTGCCAGCTCGTAGTGTGGAACACTCGTACAAAGGAACATTCGTAGTAAGACGTACTACTGTATAATTGTGTGTACGATTTTATATCAACAAAATTCGGTGATCCTTGTGTGCAGCAACGAGCTTAGGATCCCGTAGCCGAGGAAATGGACGGAACTGGTAAGTCACTTTTTGCATTATCTGGTGTATCTTAACAAATTTCTGCTTATTCACAGATAAAATTTTGTTGATGAAATGGTTAAGGGTGCATTTCTGGAATTTTTCACTTCTGTGGTTCCACTACAACTCGTGACCACAGGGACTCTGAGGAAAATTGTTTGGCACAACAGTAGACCTGCATCTCCTCGATTTTGCAGTCCTCTGAAGATCGAGTTCAAGAAGGAATCAAAACAGCATGCACAATTGCATGTTGAAAACGTGCGCGGCCAGGAGAAGCAACTTATACCATTGGAGACTGTAATTAATGGTAACAAAATCAACATTACCTACAAGTTGCAGCTAACTATGATAGACGGAAAGATCTGCAATGCTATCACGGACACAACGTCAACACAACGGTGCTACATCTGCAACGCTACATCCACTGAGTTCAACTATATTGATGAGAACATATCTCGTCCAATAAAGGATGACAATCTCCAGTATGGATTAAGCACGTTGCACGTATGGATTCGTCTTTTTGAATGCTGCTTGCAAGTAGCATACCGACTGGAAATTGAAACGTGGCAGATACGTAATAGGATGGATAAAAAACTAGTGGAGGCGCGCAGGAATAAAATCCGAGAAGAGTTTAAAAGACAGCTTAGTTTGATAGTTGACCGGCCAAAGCAGGTGTATGGTAGCAGTAATGATGGCAACACAGCTCGCCGCTTTTTCGAGCATCTGGAAATTTCCGCCAGTATTACAGGCCTAAATTTGGAGCTTCTTCGGAGATTTCACACAATTTTGCAAGTTCTGACTTCTGGATACAGAATAAATGTAGATATCTACGAAGAGTATGCCATCAGAACCGCACGGCTTTTTGTACAGTTATATCCCTGGTTCTGCATGCCAACAACTGTGCATAAAATACTATTGCATGGAAGAGATGTTATACAAAATGCATTGCTGCCAATCGGACAAATGTCCGAGGAAGCACAGGAAGCATGCAATAAATTGTTAAGAAAATTTAGGGAAGATTTTACGCGAAAGTGCTCTAGGAAGAAGACCATGGAGGACTTGTTTGTGCGAACGATGTTGCATTCAGACCCTATCATTTCCAGCCAGGTTGTCATGCGTTCCAAGCCATCGAAAGCTTTATCTTCCGAGGCCTTGCAAATATTGTATGTATCTTACCCAACAGAATCTGGATCGAAAGATGATTCTTCGGACGGATCGGAATCGGAGAGTAATTAGTGTTTGCGTGTTTATGAGTGTGTGTGCGCGTGCCTTTTCAAATTATAAGTAAATAAGCTGTGATATAGTAATGTTTTACATAAATGTGTTTGTTAACTTTACATATGCTCTATCAAAATTGGAAACGATAATTATGTACAATGGTATAGTGTTTGTGTGCTAAGATGATTCTTTGGACGGATCAGAGCCTGTTTTTAATAATTGTTTATATTATATACTATATATATTTGTGTTTATATTTGTATAATGTATTTGTGATATTATGTATGTAATAACATATTTAAATAACTTCTTTGGAATGATTTTAAAATAAAAGTACGCATAAAATTGTAATTATGGATTTAAAAAATAATATAAAATTATTAATCCACATTATTGATAAAAACTGAAATGATTTCACGAAAGAATAGTTTACAAAAATCAGTTTCATATGCATAATCGGTGATCACGAAACCTATAGTCACGTTTTTTTATGGGCACGATATAAGAATATTGTATTTTTTGCCAAAAAATGTGAATTTGTTTGCGAAATAATAATTTCAAAATAATTTCAATGTCATATTCGGAATTAGTGACCTCAAAAACTATTTCATACCGGATTTCAAACCGATCAGATGAGATTTACTTATAATGTCCAACTTTTAGGCATTTTGTCCCACTGTGCGCTGTACGGACTGATTTTTGATGTATCGTGATGCTCAAATCCTGTCTCACGAACCGTGAATTAACAACTTTATATCACGTTGTATCTCAAGTTCTATCACTCAGAATTTAATTAATTTTTTTGTCTGACTTCCTATATTATTATAATAAACAATCATGTATAAATATAATTTATTTATACATTTCAAATATTTGTTTTGCATTGTCGTAAACTTTACGGGATTGAACATGAAAAAGTTGACATGATGCAATTTTTTAGATACCAGTTTTACATAAGTATATGCTGCAAATAAAATAAAGAATAATGTTTGAGTTGTTATTTTCTTTAAGTTTCATAACGATAGCTATCGTAATTTTCACGAAATGGGATGATAAGTGAATGGAGATTGTCGGGCGCTCGCTGTGTAGGTCAGCGCAGAGCAGGTGATTTTGCTGTATTGCCGTATTTGACAAGGAGCTGTGGTTTTCAGCCTACAGCCTAATTTCAATATTAAAGCCTGACACCGGCTTTACTATTGAAACTAGGCAGTTTATTAGCTGCTACTATCAGCTGCTACTATCAGCTGCTACTATCAGCGATTGGTTTTGCGGTCACACTCGGCTGACACTAGCTGCCAGTACCAGTGGCTAGTTTGCAGGAATATGTCGTCTGTGGGTCGAAGGGAAAAAATCCTTCAATGCTCTTAGAAGAACTTAAAGACTAGGATAAAGAAACTTACAGAAAGGTTTTACGAATGTCGGCCAGAGAGATTTGAAGAGTTGTGTAAACTAGTCACACCTCTAAATAAAATACGATACCATCTTGAGACAGTCTATTTCTTGCAAAACCAAGTCTACGAGTACCAAGTTTACCAAGTACCCCTTACAGTTATTCATCGCCCCCCAAATGCACATATGGCCATCACCGCCCCCGCGGATCGCTGCAGCGCCCACCAGGGGTTGGTTGAGCCCACTTTGGGAATCACTGCTCTAAAGCAACATTTTCGATGACAAATTTAGCGAGCGAGTCCGAGTCGGCTGAGTCTGTGGTAAGTTCTGTTTTATTTTGCAATCTGTATCGGCATTTGGAGATGTTTGAAGTAAATGTGCACCGCCTTTGCTCTCTTGGCCATCGTCAGCGATTCCCTAGCTTTTTCGTACAAAGACTCACCGAGGACGCTTTTAAGAGTTTAAAGGAGGACTAATACAAAATTAAAAAATTAATTCGTCGAAAATTATCTTAACGTTGATTCAGATTCGAAATAAGCTGATAATTGACGCTCTCTTTAGAAGCTGAAAATTACAGAGCTTTCCAGAGGTCCCTCCTGAAAAATTAATGGATTCGGTAATTCATCGGTAATTTTAATTAAAGAAATATGTATTTAAATATGGGGAAATTGTGGCCGCGACGGAACTTATTAATTAAAGATTTATTAGGAAATAATGAATAAATCAATTTGAAAATCGGTTGAGTATTAATTATTCCTCGCGAATTCTATCGAATGCAACACTAATGCTCGAAATATATACATCATTAATTAGGTGTGTTTTAATTACGCCATTCAGCTGCTGATCCGTTAACATACGTGACGGAAATATTAGAGTTTTTAGTTCGATAAAAACCACTTTCGGTGGATCATAAACCTATTCTAGGACTGCTTTCGAATTCTATTCCGAAATGAAAGTCATACATACCGCGATACTCTCCAAAACAAATTATTGATGATACCGACGTCACTTTTTATGTTCTTCGGCTCCACTCCAAAGCATCGGTGTACCTCAAATGCATCTTTCATCCATCCAAATTTGGAAACTGGGGATACTTTTTATAACGCTTCTCTCGGTGATTTTTCTCTTAAACTAAAATCGTAACTCACGGAAACATAGAGGCGACTCAGCAAAAATAGCAGATCTGCATAATCAACATTCGTCTACAAACATTGTACGTTGAGTATACAGATATTCAAGGTATTGACATTGGCAGGATTTGTTGAGTTTACTCCATTCGACAAAGCTTCAGATAATTCAGGGAACATTTCTTCGCTCATATTTGCAGGGAGAGAGGGATCTATTACAAGAGGATCCGCATTCGTGATCGTGCTGCACTCTCTTCAATTATTTCCTTCCAGCACGAATTAGGATTTAATTAATAAGTGTTGAGTACCTATCTCCAAATGAGCGTAATAACGTAAGCGTATCTATAATATAAAATAGAGTGTGTGTGTGTGTGTGTGTGTGTGTGTGGGTGTGGGTGTGTGTGTGTATGTTCACTAAATCTCGAGAACCGAGAGTCGCAAAACTTTGAAATTTTCTACATTATTAAATGTCGACCCCGCGCAGAGTATAGGCTACTTTTTACTTCCCTAAGGTCCACGGTTCGAACCCAGACGGGTCAAAACATTTCCATAAGAAATACACGTAGAAGTCAGTTTTTTCGTAGCAGGGTTCATTTCTTTTGCAAAAATTAATTAAAAATAATGGTCCTAGAAAGTCGAATTAAGTACCAAAAGAAGGAAAACAAAATAATAATTCTAATTTTGGTCGTGAAATATCGTTTCCGACTCGAAATTGCGAACAGTTTGATAAAATACATGAATATTTTATCCAAATTCTGAGGTTGTAAACAACCCATTTCCTTGACGATCTAGGTGATTATTGATTCTAGCTCATGAGTTTATATATAAGAAGACATTGAGAATTAATTAAATATTTGAGACAGTTTTTCGAATTTCGTTTAAGCTTCTGCAGCAACCATGTTTTATTTAAATCAACGTAATTGTTTACCGTAAAATTATAAGTTTAATCGTAGTTTCCGTTTCGACTTTCATTTCCGTGATAGTGGTTGTGTTAATGATCGTGTTCAGTGCTTATGTGGTGTTTTAGTTACTTTCCGTAAAAATATTCATCGGTTGTTTCACTGTAACATTCATTTCTATTATTTGCTTATGCATTTCCGTATTATCTTTGTGCATTTCTAAAAATTAATCTTTAAAGGTGGTGATGTTTATCCTAATTTTACCTTTGAATATTCTTTTATAATCTTTGAACAAATGCTGTCTTTATCGAAGAAATTGTTCATTTGAAAGATATGAGATTGAATATTTAGTCAAGGTGGCTTTGTAAACTTAAGTTCAATTTTCATTTCTTGGTTTATTGGTTTGGAAATATAAATCGAAATATCGTTCGCAGGCTCTATTTCAATTGCAAAATCAAATTAAGAAGAATCATTGTTGTCAACCTGAGATAAGTTTGACAGAAATATTGTATGAATATGAATATTCAGATGACCTAACTAATAGATATCAGTAACAAATTATGAGAGCGTAAGATATTGGGATTTTGACGGAAAAGTTTCGTTTACGGTAATTCAACGGTAATCTGTCCCATCGAACGAAGCTAAAATGATACATATTAGATTATCTTCTTTCTTATAAAAGGATTACTGTATTTCACTCTATTTCTATTCTCCCCGTTGAGATTCAACGGGCGCTACAGCTAGTATATAATAAATAGCGTAACAAGGTATATACTTTTCCATTGTTTGGGGATCCCAATTTCTGTATCTATTTTGTGACGTGTTTCATGCAAACATTTTACAGTTAAGTGTTCAAGAGATAGTCTTAGGAATATTATTTCATCTTGAACAAACTTAAGCGTAAGCGTTTGCAAAAGCAGTGATAATATTTTGGATATTAGATGGCGATATTCTGAAGTTTGATTGTAACTATTTCCAAGTGAGATGAAAGACTCAAAGATTAGGAAGCCCAAGAAAACTGGAGCAAGGCAGACTCCATGATGAAAGGAAAAATCATTGTCTCTGATGTACTTACCAATAGTTGGAGGGATTCATCCTCACAATAAGAATTTCAAGTTTTCTCGGCTAATTAATTTGTTGTTATATATTAAAGAACTTTGCACATGTTGAGTAGGAATGAGATGAATGAAAGTTGTTTTAGATATCTGATCATAACAGTATTGGTGTTTAGCATAATTAATTGCATGCTTATCACAGATTGATATATTATGCATGTGAAAGAACATCATCCTTGACTTTCTCCTCTTTACAAAATTATTGTAACAATGCTGCCTAATCCGGTGAATTTCTTTGTTTTTTAGCCGTAACTGTCAAATGCGGAGTATTGATCAGTCTCTGCGCGGTTCATTTCCCTCCCAATCACATCTTCACTATCAATCTTCAACAAAACACGACGTATAAGTTCCAGTTATTCGTTGTAACTGGACTTGACAAATCAGTCCTCGATAACACCCTCGACTCCAGAGTGTCAAATTCATCACCAATACTACTAAAGTTACAATGCAAAATGAATATTTTTAACCACTAAAATATTGCATAAAAATAGCCGCTAAAGTAAATCGCAGAAAGAGAGATCCCATACCTGAGCTTTTCATAGGTTAGTCAAGTATCCGAATTTCTCTGTGGGAATGTCTAAACGATCGAAAAAGCAACTTGCAACAAAGAAAAACTATTCAGTCTCTTCCAATGATATTAAAGGTCAGGCCTAACCCAATTTATTTCCTCGGATAATTATCGTCAATGTCTATGTGTAAATAAATTAAATTAATTGATAAGACATGCGAGTAACAATTGTTGAAGTGCAGGTTTAGTGCCACGATTCAGTTGGGCAAGATAATATTTGTCGGTATTTGTTTATGGATTGGATAGTTGTTTTATATATATCACGTTTCCAATGGACAAATATTACCATACTAATAATATTTATACATAGAAATAACCACTCATGACCTGCGGCAACCTTGAAAACTATGTTTTACCTACTATTTTATAGGTCACAAAAGATTACTTGATTAGGAAATATCTATATCACACCTACCCTTTAATAGAATAGTCAAAATAATTAAACTGTCAATGTAGGGATGACATCTACGCTATGCCAGTAAATATGTAATGAAAGAGCTTTTCGAAACATAAGAGCAAAAAAGAGGAAGTAATATTTTTTGGATTTAAAAAGAATAATCTTCACTTAGGAAAAAGTAAAAATCCCGTAGGAAAATATTCACGGAAAGTGAGGGAAAAACCAGCAAAATATACAGTCGTTTGTAACTGAAATTTAAAGGAAGATGGTAATGGGAAAATGAGATAAATGAAGCTGTCATGACCAAAAGTTATTTTCCTTATTTACAAACAAATATTTAAGGGAAATGAATTCGGTAGTACAAATGTATAAAATACGTAATGACAGCGTGTAAGTACCCATGTACCCTAGGTGCGAAACATCACGAGTAAATTTGGGTACGTAAACAACGGTTAATGGAGTTCCAGGAGTATTTAAAGGCATCATTTTGAGATAAATGAAACAGCAATAAAGCGATGCTTCCTTGACAAACTCATTACATTCACAGATGTAAATTTGATACTCAGCGGAAACCGATGAGCATGATATGAGAGGGCAATACACGGGGCACCTAACAGCATTCCATGCTTACATTTTCGAGGATTCATTTTCGATTTAAAGGGCAAACTAATTTCGAAATGATTCTGTCGTTGCGTAACGTTTCGCTGTCAGGAGCTCAACGCATTTTATGCCACAATAACTCTCGTAGTTAAACAACGCGGTGGTTAAGAGACTGCTCAATTCGTGGATTAAAATTAAAACGAGTATATAGCAATTAAACTGGCTAAAAACTATTGATTGAGGCTCCCGGATAGTCATGTGGACAGCGCGTTTGCCTTTGGTGAAAGCGGTCTCGGGTTCGATTCCCGGTGGGAGCCAAAGTGCGAAATGACCCAAGCTGTCGAAGCACTTTTAACAATACTATTACTAAACTATTAATATATAGGTAGCTGAGGTTTACCGTATTAAATCAGATGAAAGAAATATCATTTTCCAGTTGTATACTGCAATTAATGCATCACTCATATGAAGGGAGGATTTAAGATTTAAGTTCATAGGCGGTTGAGTCGTTAGGGAAGTGAAAAATATAAATTTTCAATTACATACTTTAGAAAAAATTGAAGTCAAAAGTAACAGACCAGCAATATTGAGGACTGTAGCAGAATACTTTGGCAACCTTTACAAGAAGAGGGGAAATGCCGAAGAGGAAAGCCAAATCTCACAAAATCTCCCCTCAATTCTCCCAGAAGAGGTAATGGCAGCGATTAAGCAGATGAAGAATGGGAAAGCAGGAGGAGCAGATGGGGTGTTGGCGGAGTATCTGAAAGCTGAGGAAACAGAGATGGCTAATGTTCTAGCACAATTATTCAGTAATTGTCTAAAACAAGGAATGATTCCCAAGGAATGGAACCACGCAAGGATTGCCCTTCTGCGCAAGAAAGGAAGCAAAGAATATTTGAAGAACTCTCGCCCCATTAGCCTCCTTCCATTTGTCTATACAATATTCATGAGCATAATAGCTGAACGTCTTCAGATGATCCTGTTTTCAGCCCAGCCTAGAGAACAAGCAGGATTCCGGAAAGGCTTCAGCACTATGTACCACATCCACACACTACAGGAAATTATTAACAGAACGAATGAGTACGAGATGCTACTCGTCCTTTGCTTTGTGGATTACGAACAGGCCTACAACTCCACTCTGAAAGCTCTGAAGAATCAAGGGATAGATTCTGAGTACATCCGTCTCTTGCGCAGTGTCTATGAGAATGCCACAGCTTCTGTAATGCTGCATGAAGAGACCGATGAATTCAAGATTGAGAAGGGAGTTCGACAAGGTGACGGTTTATCTCCCATTTTGTTCACAGCCGTTTTAGAAGAAGTTTTTAAAATCCTTGATTGGGAAGAGAAGGGCTTAAGAGTAAATGGGGAGTACATCAGTCACCTCCGATTTGCAGACGATATAGTTCTCTTTGCAGCTAACGCAGAAGATCTAACTTCAAGACTTGAAGAGCTAAACACAGCGGTACAGAAGATAGGACTCAGGATAAAACTAACAAAAACAAAGGTAATGTATAATTCTTTTGCAGTACAAAAGCCAGTCAAACTTCAAGAAAAACCTCTGGTTGTTTGCTCGGAATACACATACCTTGGGCGACTTGTAACAACAGGAGAGAAAAACAGGATTAATGAAGTAAAACAGAAGAATGAAACTTGGCTGGAGTGCTTTCGGTAGGAACTCACACGTTCTGAAGTCAAGAATTCCAATGGTTTTGAAGAGGATTGTCTTCAACCAATGCATATTACCTGTCCTGACCTATGGTTGTGAAACTTGGGTGTTTAATGCTGCATTAACCGATATACTTCTGACAACGCAAAGGAGCATGGAGCGCTGTATGCTGGGAATCAAAAGAAGAGACAGGAAACGCAACACTTGGGTGACAATGATGACTGGAGTTACAGACATCATAGATAAGGTACGATCACTAAAATGGAGGTGGGCCGGCTATGGATGTCTATAATATAAAATAGAGTGTGGGTGTATGTGTATGTATGTTCGCTAAAAACTCGAGAACCGAGAGTCGCAAAACTTTGAAATTTTCTACGTTATTAAAAGTTGACCCCGCGCAGTGTATAGTTTATTTTTTTATTTACTTAAAGTACACGGTTCGAACCCAGATGGGAAAAAACCTTTTCATAAGAAATACACGTAAAGGTCATTTTTTTCGTTGCAGGGTTCATTTCTTTTTCAACATTAAATTAGAAATAATGGTCCTAAAAAGTCGAATCAAGCACCGAAAGAAGGAGAATAGAATAATGATTCTTATTTTAGGTCGTGGAATATCGTTTTCGTTTCGAAATTGCGCACAATTTGATAATGTACGTGAATATTTTATCGAAATTTTGAGGTAGTAAACAACCCATCCCCTGACGATCAAAGCGATTGTTTTTCCGAGCTCATGCATAATTTCATAGGAAGAAATGTAAAATGAATGCCCAGATACAATTAATGCTGTAAGATATAGGCTATATGAGTTAGAGATTAAAACATTGTTATTTATGAGATTCAGAAATTAGCAATTACATTACCCTGTAAAGAATCTTTCGGAAAAATATACGAAAATTTTAAAAATTCGAATTTTGTTGAAGAGTCTATAGCAACCAAGTTTTATTTATATCAACGTAATTGTTTTCTGCCTTTTTCGAAAAATAAATGAGTTTTATAGTTTTTGTTTACTGAATTTTGATTTCCCTCGATCAATTCAACTGGTTGCGTATAAACATTTTGGTAAGTTGCGGATGTTTTGAATATATTCTTCTGTATTAAGTATTAAATTTAATCTATTTGCATTGATGTATATTTAGCGATTTACGGGAATTGAGTTAGCGAAGAACGTAAAGATTTCCCAGATTCGGTGTTTGTAATCTTTGAAGAGTAGAACGGCGAGTTGTAAAGTTGTAGCAAATCTCCAACATCGTAAAAGAGACCAAAAAGGTAAAGCAAATTTATTTTGTTATATGCAGAATGCAAAAAGTGATTCATTCGTTGTTTTTAAGTGCTTTCCCTTCATATTCATTAACTATCCTTCTGTTATTGGTGTTTAATCTTTATTTCTATTTTGGCAGTGCAATTAATTTTGTTTTATTTGTTTTCCGTGTTTATGTTGCACGTATTAAGATTGAGATACAAGTCAGCACCATTATACACTTACCTTCCGCAAAGTTTATTCACCGGTGGTTATTAGAGTGATATATAATTTATTTCTGTCATTAATATTTCATATGTGATTACTTTGTCTTCCATTCCATATACTTTTTGTTTCCTTTGAAGAATATAGGTAATTTATTAAAAATATATAATGTAAGATTTTTAATTATGGTTTCAATTAGTATATAATTTATATATCAATAAATGTACTTAAAAGACTGTTGTTTGCTTTACCATGTTATTCCATCTGCCTTCGTTCATAGATTATTCAAATGAAGAGGAACCTATTTTATCCCATTAAAATTTGATGTGTATGTGTCATGAGAGAGATCGGTCTCAGATCAATAAATGTATTTTATTTGCCAATGAACAAGATGCAAATCATCAGACACAAGTTGGATCTAATTTCTTCCGCAGTTTTTACAATTTCTGCGAATGCATATGGACGCAAGAAGTCACCCTAAGTCACTCATTTCCCTAATTAATATCGTATTTCCTCTTATTCTGATTGCATTGAATTTCCGCTTTCGGATATTTTTTGCGATGTAATACACAATGTGTCCATTATTTTGAAATATCATCGTTTTCAGAAATATTTCAAAATTTTTGTGTAGTATTATTTTTCTAGTAATTAAGTACAGTTAGGATTTCTTCGATATAACAACAATTAAACTTTTCAAGTGTATCCTTGTTTCTTATATTTTCCTGATCCTAACTTGTTTCCTCCTTTTATAATTTTCATCGATTATTGCGCATGCTACATATTTACAAAGGAAATACATGTACTTTCTTTATGCACATTTATTCAAGGATATACCTAACCACAAAAGATTGATTTTTAATAGTCACAACTTTTTCCGTAGATGTATTGATTCCTTTCTACTAATGTTTATTTTAGTTGTCTGATAAACTCTTTTACTGAAGCATCTATGATGTAAGAGTAATCCCAATATCGCCTTGAAAAACTCCTTGATGTTTAGCTATTTAATACATCAAGATGTTTGACTAATTTCCTTAAATCCCTAGTTCGACGAAGCTGCTCTATATTTTTCAATTTTCTGCTTTTTCAATAGCGCCGTTGTGCTCGTTGAACGAAGTATGCTGTTTGATTGCATTGGAATTGAATCTAAATTGAACAAGCATTGTGTAAGGAAAGTTTCTAGCTAAGCCTCACAAGATTTACGCTCCCGGCGTGTTCAAAGCAGTGATTATTCCACTCGATTGACGGGAGATTGTGTACAACTAACAAGGCTGCCTCTCAGAGAGAACTTTAAGTAGTACTATTTGCTGTTCTAGTTGTAATTTGATTGTATGTACGTTCTAGTTTGAAGGTAGTTACGACGTGCATATGTTAAGTGATTGAATCCTTTCTTCCCAAACTGCGCCGCCTACTTATAACTTCGTCTTTACCAATTACGAATTTAATTATGACGGCTATGAAATCGTTTAATGCGCCGAGGTAATGATTTTGAGAGTATGCAAATATGCGAAGAATTTTTCTCCTTATCCATTTCCGAAGCAATTACCAATCTCACTACCGACATTAGAGGCAAAATTCTCCCCGGAATTTATCGCCACGACGCAAGAACCTGAGAAAAATTTTAATGTAGCCGAGAGATACTCTTTAAAGCTGATTAAATGGATTTTCCGAGTAGATTCTGGAATCTCCTCTAAATTATGCCATGAAATGCGTCTTTCACTCTACGTAGGCTTCCATCTAGCAAACTATGTTAACTTGTTTTTTTCGAGGAAGGGCTTACCTGTATGAGCAAAGCTGCCGTCTGTTAAAGATTCCTTCGATTACGACGACGAAAAGCTTCAACTTACGCTTTATAATATATTTATATACTGGTACTTAATACTTTGCCCTAAATAAAGGATAACGTAGATAATAAATGTCTGCTGACGCAATCGCAAATAAGCATTTAGTTGAAAGAGCTTCCACCAAGTTGATGCCGAAACATTGAATTTTGTTAAGCATTTCGTCGGTGATAATATTATAATGTATAGGATAATTTATAATATCATTTTATGATTTATTGTCATATTACTAAGGATAAAAATAGTATATCATTACGAATAACAATTTTATTTTGGATGTGTTACTTAATAAAGTAAGCTACAAATCCATAATTAATCCCCTATAGCATAGTTACCATCATTGCCATTTGCTATCATTGTCAAGGGTGAAATTCCAGACATCGTTTAAATAATAACTGTTATATTCTTTATGTCTTAAATTTTAGCACTACTGTCGTAACTCTTGGGTGATTTTTAAGCCTAGAAATTAGCGATTAAATTGTTTCAGAGATTTTATAAACTAGAAACTTTGTTACCATTTAAACTTGAGACTTCATCAAGTTAGCCTCAAACCTAAAATAAATTCAGACCTAAGATATAAGGAAATGCCTATTGACAGTGAGAATATTATAATATTTTTAATCCAAGTTGGTAAAACCAAAACCTGCAAAATATTTTCTTCTTATATCGGTGGTGCTTATGCCCACAAAATCACTATATCAATTCAGAAAGTATTCGAATGATATCAATCCATTATTGATAAAATGCTCTCTTATTTCCCAAAAAACGGAGTTAAGATATTCAAAGATATTCTCAGAACTACCAATTGAAATGGATAGTAACAGAAAAAGGAGCGAGAGTATTTTTATCTTGAATCGGTAAATCTGGAGGAGGGTAAAAAACTCGAGTCATGAGAAAACTGCTTCTCTTTGAAAGTTGAACTTTCCGCTGCGAGCCCTTAGAGTTTAAAATTAAGTAGCGTTGGAGAAAAAAAATGATTACGCTCAAAAGACCCAAAGGAAATGCTACTGTGAAAGGTGACGCTTTTTTTACTTCGCGACAGAAAATGAATTCTTCATGCCCACTGCATTTTAACTTTTCAAGCCGTCCGCTTTCTTGATTACTTTAACGTTTCTATGTTACGCTATTGATAATTATTGATTGTTATCATTTGAGCTGAGAGTCTCAGTCAATCAGTTCTTTACGTTAATTTTCTCACCATAATAATTATTCTGTCAGAGAGTATAAAATACCGCGCAAATTATGCTTCAGTATTGTAAAGTGGCTTTCAATTAATATGGCTAGTCCCCGCTGTATCGTATATCTGTAAGGCACCTTTCAGCGTGTGACAGTGGCTGCATGCAAAACGACGTTTCCTTCCTACCAAATTACATAGGTGGGAAGTTCTCACAAAAAAACCCAATTTCGAAGTAACCAGCCCGCACAAAAAAAATCCCTGATCTTCCTCCAAGAATCAGAACAGCGTTTATTTTCTATATACGGTTTCTTAATATATCATATTAATTGCATTTACCCTTAAAGAGCTAAGGGACATATATGCCCCATATCATTTCTACACAGTTAGGCTGTATATTTTCATAAGAATTGTGTTTATATCAAAAGTTGACCCAAATAACAGAATTTAGGACAAAAAACGGTATTTCAATTGTGGTTCTCTTACGGTCCTGAAAGGGTTAAATTAATATTTTATATATTTATATTATTAAGGGTTATATTAATATATTATATATTTATATTATACTATTATACTTACTTATTCAAGGTTTTAGGTTATCAATTCCCATGTTACTACATAGACGTGTAACTTTCGTTTTAATGCGATGAAATACGCAACATCTAAGAACAAAATCTCTGAATAAAGTTAATCTTCTAAATATTCCCGTCCTGCCATATTTAGTATCTGCGTAATAATCACTAAATTATTGTAGCAGTATTTGACAAAACGTTCTGTCTTCCACTGCACCTTTTTAAAATCAAGAATACAGCATTTGCTGGCTGGATTTCACACCACATGTATATTCAAGGTGAGACCTAACCTGGGCAGAGTTACATCGCTTGCGGACTTTTTTATCGCTCCTACAGACTATTCTCTTGACGGAGCACAGTTTCTTCAGTGCTAGTGCACGTAAAACGGACATAGGTGCCTCACGTTAAGCTATTTGATGGTGTCACTCAACTTTATTTCACCGATTCCACGATTACTAAGTTCTTCTCGTGGAGGGCATACGAATTTTCATTAACGATAAATTTTCTTTCGAAGTCAATCACTGGAAACGTTTCTACAATATGCTCTAACTGCCATTCATCGCAACATTTCATAATAGAGTTCTGAAATGTTACGATAATCTAAATCGTTCGATAGGATTAATCTATCCTCTCTTTTATTTCCTGCTACATTCTCCAATTTCCCTGTAAATTTCAATGTCGTCCACGAATATCCTAACTTTGCTATAAAAAATTATTAAACTTTCGCGGCGTTATATGTTGACGTTTCTCCGGATAAGGTAATTTTGGGTGAGATGCCGCACCGGGAGAGATGTCCCAGTCGTAGTAATTTTAAGGAAACCCACAATATTGCTCTACTGACGATGTTCTTCAGTCAGTTGGAAAGTGCCTGTCTATCTGCTAGAGTTTCACTGCGATTAATTCCTTTTACGCAGTTTTATAACACCGTTTCAAGTAGGTACTGTTTTTTCCGCCCTGTTATAGGATAGAGTATAATGTTTCTGGTTGGAATCAGTTTAAATGTTTGAATATTTCGAATAAAAGGGCAAAAACTTGCAGCTATTGGTTCATCTAATACCTACGTGTAGTGACTGGCAATCTTGGACAAAGTGTAGCCCCATTGGCTGTAAGGGCATCTCTTCAGTACGGAAAGGAGAGACGTCCCACCTCTTCTCGGGATAGATGCCCTAGTGCTATCTTTAGGTATATGTGCCCCATTAGTATCAATCCAACTTTAAGGTGATACTGATTAAGGCATTTTTCAAGTAAACTTTTGTAATCTACATTTAAATTTTAATTCCAATTCAAATCCAAGGTTGCATGGATTTTATGCACGCTCAAAAGATGACGTATTGCTTAGTAAGCACGAGGGTGGAGCGTTTTGCCTTTCTTTTCTGATCGAAATGAACTACCCGGCATAAGTGTCCCACCTACATGGAAATTACAAATATGATATTTTTTGAAATCAAAAAAAATCTTCTGTGAGAATTTTTGTCACGAAGTTTCGAAATATCGACAAAAACATCGAAATTGTCAAAAATATTTTTTCGGTTCAAACGACAGTATTTTGTGTTTATTCTATCCCCCATTCATACCAATTGCAAATTTCATTATAATTTTAAATGGATATTGTTCTCTAAGTCTACTGCAAGTTTTGGCTAATTTTTTTGCAAATAAAATTTCTAATAGGTTTTAAAGTTAGCTTAAACGTTTAGTTATATCCTAATTTCAAGTTAAATTTAACAGTTTTGTCATATAACACGCGCTTTCCAGATTGAATGTAGTTTAAGCTAATGGAGAATCTCTCCCACAGAGGTGGGGCGTCTCACCCGGACACTCGGGAGAGATAGCCGAATGTGTGGATGCAGAAACATTTGAATATTTTGGATGAAAATGTTTTTAAACAAAATTTGTTTATGCACTATTAATAATCAATACATTTTATTTTCTATCACGCAGTTTCACATTTTAGTTATAACTTAATTCATTGTTATGAAGTAATTTCCTTAGGAGGAGCATCTCTACCAGAATTACCTTATACATTTTCTCTATATACATCTATAGGGGATCAAAATTCTAACCATGTTCCACAAGTGTCACTGACTTGAAAGTTTTACAACGTATAGGGTGTTTATCATAGTCCATAGGGTGTATCCACCAGAAAAATGCGACTTTGAACCTCAGTGTTATGGGTTCAATGCCAGGAGGCCCCAGAGTCCCATTTTTTTCATAAAAATGCATTGCGAGATTTTCGGAATTTTTTTAGAAAGTTCCAGGCAAATTAGAGATTTTAATTTCGAGGGATCGCTGGAAGCCGTGCATATCCAACAAAAGCCAATAAGACATATTCGATAATTATCCTCGGTTCGACGCTAGGTCAGGTAAAAATATTCTGCGTGAGAGATACACGTAAAGTTCATTTTTACGGTTTTGCAGGCTTCGGCTCATTTACAAAATAAAATTTGAAAATGGTTCAAAAAAGTCGAGACAAGTGCCACTAAAAAGGAAATTAAATGAAAATTATAATATTGTTCGTGTAATATCGAATCGAAATTACGAGGAGGACAAAATAGACGAAAATTTTGTGAAATTTCTTCGTAGAACACAGAAAGTTCCCCTGGCGACAAAGGCGATTTTTGAATCCAAGCTCAAGCATTTTCTCATTTGAATGCACCGGGATTTTAAACCTTTACCATCTCAATGGTAAAGTCTTACGTCAGAATTCAGGAAAAGGTCGCAATTTTCTGTGACGTCTATATATTTAAACTATGACATGTAAATAGCAGGAACAATATTACGGCCATATTCCGCGAATGTATACTAATAACTGTTTTCAATTACTCTTCCCTTGGGGATACTTGAGGTCACTTAACCAGGATGGAGCTAATATATTATATTTCTACTCATTGTCCTCGATCGGAGTAAAATTCTTTTATCAAGTTTATAATTATTTCAATGATACTTGCCGATTTTAATTTGTATAATAATTTATGATGCAAGACTTCATAAATGCTTTTCTAAAATCTAAGATACCAAGTCGGCTTACTTTTTGCCTTCTGCCTTGGACTGTTTTTAATACATGGAGAATTAGTAATACAAGCTGAGATTCACCTTAGAATGCATTCAGCCGCAACTCGAAAATTAATTTATTTCACCTTTCGATGTAACTGAGATAAAATACTCAGTAAGTCATAGAATGGCCATTAAAATCATTATCAATTGAATCCATCAATTATATCAAAGATTTCGGTTTCAGATGACTCGGAAAGACTTCTACAATAATGTACATATTCTTATGCTCTACGCTGTTTCGTATTTCGCAAATCTAAATAGAAACACATAAATTAAGTAAAAAATCTATATAAAGTGCTATTCTTACCATCAATAATTGTTATCAGTTTCAATTCTGGAAAGCTTTGTTAAAATAAATCTTAATTTCATATTAATTTAATTGATGATGATGTATTAGTAAGGGATTTTTGTCAAATTATATTTGTACCTCTTTCCATATCGTTAAATTTATTCACTTACGACTTTCAAAAGCTGTCTTTATCCTTCTTATACCTGCGTATGATCCGATATCTTGCATTGCTTAGGAACGACTCACCCCTCTCAACAGCTCGGTGTAAAATGTTTTTCTTTTGCGGAATTAATCCCTATAATACACATCATGCTGCGAAATATTTCCCCTGATGCCTGAATTGCGGTGTCCACTATACTGATGTAGTACGTTGTATGCTGGAGCGTGAAACCACACCAAGGTGAGGGATGAGGCTCTAGGCGTTGAGGTCAATTAGGTGGAAAGTTCGCCTTAATGGTTGAAATTTCTCCCTGTCAGGGGATCTTGAGAAATATCGAATTGGGACATATGTGCCCAATCGGCCATCACGAACCCAAGGGCATCAATGAGTAACTAAGTTTGCTATATGGAGGTGTATCATAAGGTAAACTCGTTCAAAGTTAGGGAATCGTGAGTTTTTTAGTTTCCTTGGGCGCTTTTTCAGAAAAATCTCATTCGCTTAAAATGTGGCAATCTAAGTAGTAAGGAAAAGACTAAGGAATTTTTCATGCATTCATAGAGACTCAAGATACTTGAAGAGTGGTCAAAGGATCCTATTAGAGTTTGCTGTGGTCCAGTAAGGAAAATGATAATTTCGAATTAAACTATCCACTAACGGACATCTAAACGGAATTATAATAATAATAATAATAAATCGTCTTTATTTGGGCGATATTGAGACTTAAAAGTCTCTTCTTCCATCTAACCCATCGTCATTAATTATGAAATTAGAAGTAGAAAAAATTAGAAGAATTGTGGATTTAAAAAAACTAAGAGATTCTTAGGGAAAAAAATCCTCTGCAGGAAAACACCAACAAAGAAGGGGGTGTGAAAAACCTGCGCAAACCTACCGATAGTAATAGCTAAAAGATAAGAGAAGAGAAAAACATTCAAAAATAAATAAATACACTACCAATAAGTACTTACATGCGATACATAAATAAGAATCAGTTAACATTTAAAAAGAGATAGCAATATACAAAGTAACATAAAAAACACAAAAACTGGAATTATGAGTAACCTCTCGGTGTATTTAAGTACCTAAAGGATAGAATCTACTTTGCAGGACTGATTCATGAGTGCGATATTGTATATCATATGAACATTATGAATGGAATTGCCTTGCATTTAGGATTTCATCTTTAAGTTAATAATCTTTTATCAAAGATATGAGACACAGCTGGGTTATAGTTTTTGTTCATTGCAATTTAAGTCGAAAGTGGTTATTAATGTTTGCTCTGGAAAGCTCACACTAAAATTATTTTCAAAACAAGTAATACACGAAAAAAAATAATTGAAGAAATATTCTTATCGGAAGTATATCATTCGTTACTCGTAGTTGATAAGTAGATACATTCCATACAGTCTGTATTGTCGAAAACGTATTCATTCTCTATTGATAAAGAGAAAAGTTTGTGATTTGCTCGTATCGTTTGGAGCTGCGCTCGCTATACGATACTAAAAAGTCCATCCGAGTCCATCCAATCTAATTTTACTGAGTTCTTTAGCAAATCATCTGACAAGGACACCCTCAGAACGAAGGTCTCATCTAGTACACGTAATCTAGTGAACCTAAAGCGGCAACTAGGAATATCTCCCAATGAATTGAACAAAATGTCTTCGAGACTCTCTTTCTCTTCCTCCCATTCCCTGTTAAAGTGCAGGAATAAGTGGTCTGTGAATATATCGATTAATAGCCTCTATTGCATATATGATATTATGAATATATCGATGGAATACTTATTTTTTATTTAATTATTAATAATATTTATATAGGAAGTGTAAATTACACATAAGGGCGTGCACCCAGGAAAAATCCCAAGGACTTGAAAAATGTCTGACTGGGCCGGGAATCGAACCTGGGCCAACCCGACCCGAACCCAAAGCCAAAACGTCTTGTTGAAGTGTTCTGTCTCGGTAGCCTAGTGGGGCAGCCTCCCGGATAGAGGAAGTTCCCGGGTTCGATTCCCGGCCCAGTCAGACTTTTTTCAAGTCCGTTTTTTCTTGAAATTTTTATATACTTTAAAAATGAATTAAAAGTTATAGTAAGTAAATAATTACAAGCATATTGTCCTTCCTGTCGTTCAACTTTGTACATTTAAATAAACTTCTTCAACCTTTATGTTTGTAAAATTGGGTTGAATTGGATTTTAATAATACGTGATGAATTGGATTTTAACAATGGCCAGAAAATTTACCTACTTTTGAATTTGCCAACATATTGCGTTACAAATGATTGAAGGATAGAATTAGCACTTACGAACTAACCTTCTTGGTACCTTATCCGAAAATATACATATTTAATATATGAACATACATATATTTAAAATATATAAGTATTCATATCGTGATGTATGAATACAACAGAAAATGCGGATTCGTACGTGCGAGAAGAGACATTTTTGAAACACGTCGCAGTAAAGAGATGTCCATCCTGAAATTCCTACACGTCAAATTCAATTCCTTTGACCCGCCTCTAATGCATTTCTCCAAAATCCATTGTTCCCTTGTCAATCTAACCTCAACAAGCTCAAGCATTTGCTCCGTCTCTCAGAAAGCGGTACCTAAAAAATTCATAAAAGCGCCCGCCCTTGGAAGGAGCACATCCATGGTCCATCGCCATCCGCAAGAGCATTTCAATTCGACGCTTTTTCATCATCTCCACCGCTCGAACGGTTTACAATGCCATTCATTACGCGCAAGGCCTAACTCGATAAGAAAAGAGAAACGAATAACAAATAGAGCTGAGGATAAGTACAACTTTGGTTCCGACTCTTGAGAGGCACGGTGAATACGGAATTTCCTATGCTGCGCAGTTTGATCCTTCGCTCAGTGCTGAATGAAGGGCACTCCATTCCGTGTCTTCTTTCCCCTCGGATTTGACTAAGCGATTTTGTTTTACTCTATATCGATCAGAACTGCGGAAGTGCAAATACAATCAAACGTCAAGACATTTCATCCCGTCGCCTTTTCATATTTTTGCGTTATTTTTTTCAGATGACAAATCCATGTATCTCAGTTCATTCGTTTTCTTCTATTTTAAAAAGACACCTACTTGTTTCATGTATATGTATAAAAATAACTTTTCTAATACTATACTTAATATTTTCTAATACTACATATTTGGAATATTGACTATCACTTGAACGGTAGCAAATTTCCCGCATCCATGAAGGGGTGGGTTTTAAAATCTGCCGGAGTTTTTCTTTAGTTAGTAAATTTTCGAACTTGGTACGTTAGGAATGAATGAATGAATAAATTAGCGCTTTATTAAGGTTATATTAGGCTCAAGCTTTCCTTTCTTCCACTTGACCTCAAAATTTAATATATAATACATATAAATTACGCAACAGCTACGCAAAAAGACAGGATTTTTAAGAAAAAAACCTTCTTGAATGAAGTTAGAGAAGATAAATACCTCACTGAGGTGGGAAAACACACAAAGGAGACCCGCGGAAGCGCAATATATAAGAAGGCATTGATTGAGGTCTTTAAAATAATAGCATTCTGGTTCAGTGAGGAATGTAAGTCAAACTACCTCACTCCTCATTATGCATAGTCACATCATACCCCTGTCCAAAGCTTTTTATAGATAATGGTGGAGGAGATGAGGTTCAAACAGGCCTTTAGGCTGAAGACTTTACAGACAGATAACACATTTCAAGTGGTCATCTGAAGGCAATAGGTAAAATATAAATCCAATTGGAAAAACTAAAGCCAAAATCAAACATTAATTAGACCACGTTAAAACAAAGAATATAATCATCATATACGTACAAGCATATTACATAATTCATTAAATCAGCGACGTGAATAACTGGTATATAATAATAGAATTCGATAAATATAATTTACACATCATTTACGAGGGCTTCCCAGAAAGTGATGCACCACATTTTTTTTCTCAGCCGACAACAATGTTGCGAAAGCGAAACGTTACGTGTGCATTATTTGAAGTTTCCTGAGTTCGTGTGCAAAATTTCTGGCTCTTCCGACAGATATCCTAACTACAGGACTGTTTCAAAATGGCGTCTGCTAGTGATGTGCGTTACAATCAGCGTGCCGTCATTGAATTTCTCAGTGCAAAGGGAATATTCACAAACGTTTGTGAAAAGTCTTTTTCTTATATAATAGCACTAATTGGGCTGAAAAACCCAGTATCCCGTTCTGCCACACTACCCCGTTCTACCTCACGTTCCCCTGTATGATTTTCCAGCATAAATAAATAATAGAGTATGCCCGCTCATCCTAGCACATATACTATTTTGAAAAACTATTTGGCAAAGCATCCTTTGACTGAAATACCATTTGGATGATCCAACTTGTTCGAAGAATTCTGGAGTGAAAAGTTGTCGTTATTATGTGTAATTTCCCCGCAGTGAATGAGCGAACCATGTTTTTGGTGAAGCGCTTTTTGATGGATCTCTTCGATAGAAACGTTTACACATCAAAGCTACCGTTAATACTATTTTTGCTATTTTGACATTTACCCTTCCTACGTACTTTCGGGTGATTTCTTCGAGCTAATTAAATTCTATCGGTTTTAGATTCAATTACGGGGAAAATTCCCACCTGAATCCTCCGATGACTTTAATCCGGTGTAGATTAGAAATGCAATTGAATCGATCAGCAACCGGATCAAGAAGTCCAGTAATATGATTAGCGTAATATCCCCATGTTAGAGCATTATTAACTTATTACCATTGATTCGTATCCGGCTTGTAAATAGATTAAGCGCCCGGATTGATCTCTACCGAGAACGGCTCTTATAAAAGAAGAAAAAGCCGTTCGTTCGGGCATTCCTTCCACAAGGCCTTCTGATTGGCCCGGAAATTTTCAAGTATCTCCTTTAACGGGGATTACTTTCCAATTTTTCCGGGAAGAATCCAAAGTTTTACATCACTCCAACTCCCCGAAAAGTTTGTCAATCTCCCATTAGAGAGTTACGGCATGTTTTAAATATATCACCTTTATACTGCGCGGAGGTAGTTACCTCGTCGGAAATAACTCACGATGGTACTTAGGAGCATTATGATTTTTCACGACTTTATTTAAATAGCCTCCCCGTAATGGCTCCTCCTTTAAATGGCTACCGTTCCAGTTAATAGTTCCTCGCGGAAACTTTGCCAGATTTTTGATGAAGAATTACTAATTTTCCCGGAGTAGGTCAGCTTTATAGGGGGAGCCTTTTCGCAATCATAATTCGTTAAATTAAGCATGACAGTAATTAGCGGAAAGAACAGAATGGGGTGGAAAAGAGAAATTTTAGCTAGTTTTATTCCGCCCGTTCGTTATCTAACGAGTGGAGGTGATTTTTATTTTTTTTTTCGCCGGCGATTAAAATTTATCACAAAGAGAACAGTGGTTCTCGCAAAAGAGTGCTGTTTTTAAAACTAATTTCAACTCTTTCCTCGGTTTTTACGTAACCAGCCGTGCATTAAAGTTATCTGTCCAGGGCTCTTCCAACTGAAGACGTCACCGGAAATCACATCCTCCAACTCATTTTAATCTTAATGAGACAGAAATTCATGCATCATTTACAAATTCTAGAGAACCCAAGGACGTGTTTTTGAGGAATTCTGTCGATGTAACTATCAGCAATAATTGATAACGCATACACTTTCGCAGCCCAATCCAATATGGTTTAATTTCTCCTCTCAGTATTAACTGAATAGTTTAAGTGGATGAAGTTAACATCAGAAATGCCAAGTTATAATACCGTTGAAAGTTAACAAATTCGAAAGCAGTTGATAGGCAGTATATAAAAGCATTCTATTTAAAGGTAGAGAAAAATTCATTCATATCCCTTTATGTAAAACTCCTACCTCAAGTGGATTGCGCGTTCACCTTTTGTGAAAGTAGTCCTGGGTTCGATTACCGGTGGGGCCTTTATGTGAGAAATTTTTGTCTGTCATTAGAATTAACTGTCGAAGAACTTCTTGAAATTGTCCTCTGAGGTCGTTTAGAACCTCATTCCTTTGCCTTAAGGTAGAAGAAGGAAACGTATTTGTCATAATCTGGCTCAATCATACATTTTTGTTTATTTTATTCATTTGCTAAAACCTCTGACATAGCTACCAAAAGCTGTTGAAGTTTTATCATTCCCTCAAGAGATGGGATGATTGTCATAAAGAAGGATGACGACTGAAGTAGTTTGTCAATACAATTTCCTTTGCGTCAAAAAGCAATGAATAGGAAACGCACAAGTGCAGCACAATAGCCGTATGAATTGCTTTTTATTGCATGCTCTTACTAGTGTTCCGCATGAATGTCATTATTTAGCATAACTTATACCTTGGAGGCTTTAATCAAAGTCACGTAAAACGCAGGATAAAATAAAAGAAAGTTACATTTTTCATATCTTGCACAAAAAGACAAAAGGTTGAATTCCACTCATCAAGGTAGGTCCCCCCTCCGAAGCAGTCAAATTTCCTCAATGAAAATTCCACAATATTCCGTCCACTTATATTCCACATCATTTTCAGTTTCATTTAATAATATCCACCCATCGAGCATATCTTTGTCACAATAACTCAAAATTAATGGTCCAAAGCAAGCTAAGCATTTGCGGAAAACCCATCAATATATCGCATCGCATGCGTTTGAAAGTCGTAACCGAAAAAGAAAACTACCTTCCTGAATATTTTAATTGAGCGCCAATTGTTTTTTCGTGACTTTTTGGGAACAATTAATAAAATGGCGCGAGCAATTAAATTCCTTCCCTGTCTCTCTACTCGTCCATAAAACGAGAGATATTTCCAGCGTCTAGTTATATCAATCACCAGAATATAAATCCACGTCTCTTCGGTGGCCATTAGTTCAAGGAGGGGACGAATTTTTCGTTTTATTTATTTCTAGTCACACCGCTCGCATCATGGATTAAACCGTTCACGAACCATCCGCAATTTCCTTTGAAGAGACCATTGCGGAAGTAAGTTTCATTAGGAATGATCGATGGTTCGCGGAAGTTCCATCATTGGAAAAAAGAGAATTCCCAATCCGTATATCGGAAAGCGTTGCGTGATGCGAGAAATTTTCGGATAAGAAAACCAGGATTTCGAAATGCGTACTCATCAGAGATTATTACTATGTGATGATGAATTTACGTGGAATCCCGTAAGGGGCATAGAGGCAGATGTACACTCCTGTCCAAAATTAACGCAGCACCTCCCTAGCGATCCTTACGGCCGGTACTGCGTTAATTTTGGCCAGGAGTGTACACCATCGACGCCAGAGAGCCATTTACATTACCATATGCATTTCAGAAGGGGATAATGGAGTCTTATTTTAGGAACTTCCCTTTATGGTATCAACTTCAAAATTTGAATTGAGAAAGTTTTAATTCTACAAGAGCGTTACATACATTCTCATATTACAAAGAATTCTGTGTTCGACACCAGGCGTCTCTACTATTTGAAACGAATGGCGGGAATTTCAAATTATTTTTGATTCGGTATCGAAAAGATTTGAAGCTACATCCTGGTAGGATAGGGAATGGTAGGATAGGGAATAACGAAATCATTGGGGTCACGGAGAACGCGCTCTTCTTTCTTTGTATCTATGAAACTGACATAGAATGTGCGTGAGTTTGTCGCCAGTTGGGTGCAAATTTCTCCTATTTTAAATAAATTTTTAAGACTATTTTTAGTGATTTTTAAGACTATTTTCAATGCCTTTTTTTTCTTTTGATTACCTTCTCGATATGAAGTCGATTTTAAAATTCTATCATTAATATGCTTGCAGTATGCGTATATAATAGATATACACCTTCATAGGGGATCAAAATTCTAATCATGTTCCACAAGTGTCACTGACATGAAATTTTTACGACGTACTAGCCATAACGTCTAACGTGCGATTTTGATCCTTACTGTCATGGGTTCGATGCCAGAAAGTCCCAAAGTCCCGTTTTTTCCGTAAGGATGCATTGCGGGGATTTTCGGAAAATTTTTGGATGCACTTCCCGGCAAAGCAGAGTTGAATATCGCTAGAAACCGAGCATATCCAACTAAAACCATAAAGACATCTTCGAATATTATCCTTGGTTTGATGCTTGGTCAGGGCAAATATTCTCCCATTTAAAATGCATTGCGTCGATTTTTAAGATTTTGTTAAATCCTTTCCTTATTACATTGGAATTTTAAATTCGGCATGTGAGTAGAGAAAATAAATTTATTTTATAAAAGCTATTTAACGTTTCGCTGATTGTCCTTGGTTCGATCCCAGAGAGCCATTTACATTCATCAATGCATTTCTTATGGAGATAACGAAAGCCAAATTTAGGTACTTCCCAGCATGATATCGACGTCAAACTCTGCAGTATATAAGATCAAGTCAAAACAAGTCATACTGTGTATTCATAGCTGCCACGAAGTCTTCGGTTCGAATCCAGGCGTCTCAAAATTGAAATTGCTACGATTTTTAAGATTTGTTTTGAACCCCTTCCCGATAACAATGAAACTGAAAATTAGTCATGTGAATAAATATTATAAATACATTTCAAATGCTTGCACTATGCAAGCAATTCAATTTTTACTCGTATATATATATATACATGTATTTATATATCCACACACTACAGGAAATTATTAACAGAACGAATGAGTACTAGACGCCACTCGTCCTTTGCTTAGTGGATTACAAACAGGCCTTCGACTCGGTAAGCACCTCCTCCACTCTGAAAGCTCTGAAGAATCAAGGGATAGATTCTGAGTACATCCGTCTCTTGCGCAGTGTCAATGAGAATGCCACAGCTTCTGTAATGCTGCATGAAGAGACCGATGAATTCAAGATTGAGAAGGGAGTTCGACAAGGTGACGGTTTTTCTCCCATCACATTCTGAAGTCAAGAATGCCAATGGTTTTTGAAGGGGAATGCCTTCAACCAATGCATTTTACCTGTCCTGACCTATGGTAGTGAAACTTGGGTGTTAAATGCTGCAATAACCGAGAGACTTCTACAACGCAAAGGAGCATGGAGCGCTGTATGCTGGGAATCACAAGAAGAGACAGAAAACGCAACACTTGGGTGAGAATGATGACTGGAGTTACAGACATCATAGATAAGGTAAGATCATTAAAATGGAGGTGGGCCGGCCATGTTCGAGAAGAAACAACAACCGTTGGACATCTGCAGTTCTCAACTGGATACCAAGAGATGTGAAGAGACCAAGAAGAAGACCCATGGACAGGTAGAATAGAGAGTATCAAAATTATTATTATTAGAGTCTTTATTAGGCGAGATTGAGACTAAAAAGTCTCCTCTTCCATCTAACCTAGGTATAGGTATATCTGTGGAAACGTCTATGTATGATAGATATATATAGGTATATCCAGAGAAACATCTATATATAATAGATATTATTTTTTTAAACTGTCACGTACCTCTTCTCCTCTATTGTTTCAGAAAGTCACATTTTTTACTCAAACAATTTTGTGCGACAGATCGTCGGAGTATTTCTTGAATTCCTAACGCTGGCCTTCGTGAAGACTCGCGACAGAACGTGATTTTCACGACTTTCATTCACGTCACCTTTATTCGAACAATATAATCTTCCGAGACCCGCTTCTCCTTTTCCCCCCACTACCAGCAAAATTCCCAACCGAAAGGACAACTTCATCGAATATCAAAGAGAGTGACATCTCTCTTTCCTCTATGCATTTCAACGGACAGCTACGCTAATTTCCTATGCGCTAGATATATCCCGTAGTTAGAGGCCGCATAAACAGAAACTCTTTGACACCCTCCGGAGCGCGGAGAGGAACAAAGAACCAGCTCTGAAATATCTCGCCGGCGCATGAAAAATACTATTGTTGATGTAGCATTTCCGGGAAGGAGTCGCTCTTTACTCGTTACATCAATCGAGCTGATGTGGGCTTTCTTTTCGCCACCCGATTCCAAATCCCCATCCCTCAGGTATTCCGGAAACGGGCCCACTTCCATCCCTACCCTAACCCATACTTTCTTCCCTCTCATCTGGCCAGAAAACCTTCTCTTCCCTCTTCTTGTTCCCTCCAACATTCCTTCCCTCCCCTCACGAACGTTTCCGGGCTATGCTCCGGCGTTCGATCAATAACTCCCCGGCGTCCTCATCACAAGCCTCGACGCCGCCCACCGGCTTAATTGATAGGCCAATCCTAAATAATATAGCCTACGAAGGAAGTAGTAACTAGGGCTAGTACTTCCACGAGGCCGTGAATTGATTTCCGAGGCTCGGGATTGGTCCCGATGGATGGCGGGGCGGGGAGCCGGCGGCGATTTTCTCGGGAAAGGTGAGGAATTAAGAGTCTTCATCTTGATTTCGGAGAGGCTGAGACGTGAGGGACTTGTGTACGTAATGGTCGAAAGGAAATATCTCATCCTTTCTAGAAACACGCCGCGGGAGTTATCCCTCAGGACGACAGGTACTCCTTTGTTCTTCTCTTTGGCGGAAGTGGATGGCTGCGGTACTCCCACCGCCGGAGAAGTTAAAAGTTGTTACTTAGTTTGTCACCGATGGTTGTATAGCAGATTTTTCTCTGGCCACGCAATATTTCTCAAGTGCCGCCTAAGTCATTTTTCGAGCCCCCATTATCTGTGGAAATATCCGAAGACTTCAAATTTGCTTTCACGAACTCATTAAGGATTTTCAATATTACGGAAATTACAGTGGTATTACAAGGTTCATTTGGTTATTTAGATGAATATTTAAAAAAAAAGTTGTCAGTTGAAACTTTTTGGAATTAGTAGCTGAACTCCAGAGTTAAACGCCCGCGGTAAATTTTTTGCAGCCCTAATAAGGAAAATATTAAAATGCTTTTAAAATTTATGGCCAGATTTCAGAGCTGTGAACGAGACTAATTTATCTGCTGGTGAATAGACAACTCTTCCATTCCTTCGTTCTAATTACTAGTATATAAGAAGTTATCGTTCATTCAAGGAGGGCGAAAGAACGCCGGTTACATGAATTACCAAATTACACGTTGTATTTAATGTAAGGAAGAAATGCATGCCAAAGGTTGCATTGATTCCAAGGCATTGACTCTGTAGGATAACTGCTAATCAAGACTATTATTAGTAGAGAATCTTACTCCATTAATTCTAAATTATTCGGCCAGACTCCATAGAGAGACATACCGAAAAGCGAAGAGAAACTTAGTAATATTTTTACTTTTATTAATTGAAAAACTTAGTAATATTCTTACTTTTATTAATTTAGTCGACCGGTTTCGGTTGCACAATATGATGATGGCTGTGTAGCCGAAACCGGTCTACTAAATTTAAATTTAAAAAATTGTGTTTATATTACTAGATTTGTCTTCACTTTTCAATCTTTCACTATATTTACTTCAGTCATAGGTTAAACAAGTATGTTCAAAGTAGCCATAAGATACTCTGGAGCATTCTCGTTATCGAACCATCCATCCTATCACCAAAATATATCGATTTTAGTCTAACTACCAAATGGTGGAACATTTATGCATTCTAAGAAAGAAAAAGGATGTTGATACCTCACCAACATGGAAACCTGTGTGTAAGTGAAGAATTCCTTTTTGATAAGACTGAATCATAATTAAAATCTATATCATTTTTGCACATGCCTAAACATTTGAGGATAACAAGGCAGAGAAATCAATGCTCCTACTAACTTAAAGACTCAAGTACTTCCCTTAGTGAGTTCTTTGAATCGCTTTTATGCATATGCCGTGATTTGATAATTTTGGGGAGAGGTATAGAAATTTAAGTACGTAATGCTCTTTGAGATTGATCAAATATTAAATTAAAATGCGAGAATTTCTGGAAAAAACGAATAACATAATTATAAATAAATATATCTGCACCTCTATTTATTCTACTGTATTTGCTAAATCGATGACTCGTCTGTTTTACGATAAAAGTAAATTCCACTCGGCAATAGCATTATATTCAAAGTTGCATGATTTACTATGATCCTCGTATGATTTCAGAGGAAGTCGTTCGGGATGGGCAAGTAATGGAATCTGACCGAATACCTTAAGTCACTCGAAATGTTTCAGGGAATTCAGATAGGTCAGGGTATGATCCCATGGAGCGTGGCCAAAATCGGCCAAGAAATTATTAATGGGACGGAAGACACGGACGCGACCATTTTACAGATCAGTAATTGATAAAGGAGACTGCCATTGAACAAGATGATTACCTTAATTCTATTCCGTTCGGATTACTTTTTCAAGGACCGACTCAAGGTTTATCGGCACCTTCAAGTGTGACCGACATCGCCGATAATTTTTTTCGGGACAGTTAGCACCCAACAATTTTGCATTGGGGAAGTACCCGCTGTTGTGCTTAGGCTATTAAGAAGTTAATAATACAATTTTATAGCAATTCAATGAAAAAAGTGGCTATGTGTAGATTTCTAGTTTGGCGCTAATAGGCGTGCGAATTAAAAGGAATAGTTGGGTAACTGAGACTCGAACCCAGGTCTTCCATTTTCCAAAAATGTCCTGTTATTATTTTTCGCTTCAGTTTATCCTTAAAATGGAGGATATATTTGAAAAGGGTAAAGGAGGGATAATCCCAGCCTCACTCAACTACGTTATTGCACTTTGAAACTAACACGCGGAACCTAGTGAACACCAGGTTTGTGGGAAAACACCAGATTTGTGGGGAACGGATTCAAACGAAACTTTCAGAGCACATTTTCTGCTTAAAAATAATGGACACGTATCCAACCGTTCAACTCAATGGGCCTTTGTTTATGAAAAATTAACAACTGAAAATCTGAGTTAGGCAACCCCGCCACACAACCCGCCGCCATGTAGCTCTCGAGATTTAAACTTAGGAAATTATGTTCTTCCACTTTTTGCTGAAAACTTACCATTTGCATCGTCTTCTTTACCTTCCTAGCATTCTTTAACTTTTAATTAGCATTTATTATAATGCAAACAACGGCGCAAAGTAGGCAGAAATGAAATTTGCTCTTTCTCAGAGATTTAAAATTTTGATTCTAGGAAAGGGAGAAAGTTGACTTTGCGAATAAATGATTGCACCTAGGAACATTTTCGAGGAGAAATGGACATGAAAATAGGCTGGTAGGATTGTTCTAGCCAAATAGCTGAATTGATAGACCTACCGGAAGTTGGGATATCTGGGCTTAAGTTCCGGTCCTTTCAAACTATTTTCATCTTTGTTTCATTTCTGATAAGTCAATTCTAAATGAAAATTCGATTCTTTTTATTTTGCTCACCTTCACAGAGAGATCAAAAGAAATACGGGAAAATAATTTTCCTTTCCTGGTTCTCGCAACCTACGAATGTAATTGAACAGGAATATTTCTTATGAATGAAGATCTTAACAATAAAGTGCGAGCAGCTCTATTTTCAGAAAGTTATCCTAAGAATATAATAATGATACAATTTAAGCTGTAATATAATTGAGAGCTCAATAGAGCATAACTCAATAATATGATGCTTAACTATACACAAGTTACTAGTACGGACTGAGGAAAACGTTACTCATTGATGAAAAGGTATTTTCTTCGAATTGTACACGTTTGAACTAAAATAATTTGTAATTAAATTTTTGGGTGGTGTGTTTCAAACTTGCTCAATAAAATTCAATTAATGAAGTGCGCAGTATAAGTGAAAGTGTCGATTCCAGATAGTTAACTTTTGATTGTTAAAATATCATATATGGTGTCGGAGGCTTTTTTTATATCGGGCCAATTACCTCTCACAACGAATTAGCAGACCGCAAAAGCATTCACACCTGTATTTTGTAGTAATAATTTCTCGCTGAAAACCGTTTTATGTATTGTATCAATTTTATTTAATCAATTCAATTCAATTGAGTATATAAACTCACTATGATTTTATATACATTCATAATTCTCTCTTTGCAGCATCATGTCTGTCAAGCTTTAAAATAATATATTTTGAAAAGGTTAAATTAAATATTTATTGATCGGGCTGAATAGAATAAGTTAAAGGTCAATGAGCTGCTGATATATCAGATATCATAGTTTAAATAAATTCTAAATTCAATAACTCTAAGAAGCTAGATTGTGAAATTCTGAAGATACTATGCAATACTGAAAACAGTTACGGAAGAGTTCGATAATTTTGATGGCCACGGTCACGTTCCTGAGATTATATTTCTATATAATCATATTTAGCATCTAAATCTGTATAACATTAATTACTTGAGTCGCACAAGAGAAATGAGTGATCAGCAATTTTTCATATACAGGCATTTTGAACTTTCTCTCACATAATTTACTCAAATGAGCGAAGGAAATAAATATACAGGCTCAAAATCGATAACTCAAACTTACCCTCGGAAGAATTTTTGCTTCGAAGATCCTTTTAGTGGATTCGTTGCTTTCATTTGAGAGAACACAGCAGATTATCGTGGCACAGTTTGGGAGGGCTCAAAACTAGTCGGGAAGACTCCATTGAATGCTGAACTAATTTGATTAAACTGTGTGGAAAATTTTGGATCACCTTGAAATGCGCTTCCATTTTAATCTTGGTGGAGGTATCGAAGAACAAGCACTCATGAAGAAAGCTGAAGGGGAATATTGACGGAATTTGCGGGCGGCCACTAGGTTTCAGCCCCTGTTCAAGGCGCCACTATGAGGCTGAAATATTTATAAGATACACTGCAGGAAGGCACGCACTCTCCATCAATTTCGAAAAGTTCACCCTCGCAAGAAAGTAACTTGGGAATCCTCCTTCAGTGATTCCAAAAGGGAGCATTGCCGTGTATGTTTATTGGAGTCTATTAACCCCTTCGTTGCATGGACCATCCTTATATCGCCTTCCTCTCTTGGGTGTATTCCTGAACAGTTTTACTTCTTCCTCAGCGTAGATTGATGTGCTTTAACCCATACTATATATCCTTATATTATTGTTATTATTTTATTTTGTTCAACTCCCAAAATCTCAATTAAATCTTAAATTTTGAAGGATGAGTCTCATTCTCACCCTTATTATAGAAGTGATACAATTGTTTATTTAACGCCTTCAAAAAATCAACAGAGCAGAATCTATACCACATATTATAATAAGTAATTATAGTGCGTCCATACTTCTTGCTATTAAATATGAAAAATTGTTAATACATTTTTATATAACATAAGTATTATACTTCATACATACATGTTTTGTGATATAGTTCTGTTATATACATTTGTTTGCTCATGTATGTACACACTCATCAACTTTTTGCACACATATCCATAATGAATTCATCTTACTACAGCTATGACTAGATAGCGTACAATGCATTTATCTTCAATAGAGCATGAATTTATTAAATTAAAAGTATAAGATATTTAATTATATAAACTATTTTAGGACATTTAAATAATTAATATATTTTAATTTTATAATATTAAAAGATATTTCTTTCTCTATTATTTCCATATATTAAATTTAATTAAGATATTTAAATATATAGCTTAATAGAATAAGGAAGTTGTTTTATATATATATATAGCTTAATGATGATAAATATTTTTCTTTTGTTTAAGGAAAACGAATGTATGTCCGCCCAAAAAGTAGTCTCTATTTCTAAGCTAAAAACTAAAACAAACATCAAATTTTGTTCAAACTTATCGAGACGTAGCCTTAAGGTTACACTCCAAATATTTTGCTAACCTCAATGTAGAGATATTTTGGTCCTTCAATCCCTTACGATGTAATGTAATTATTCTTTCCTAAAGTACATTGGCGTAAAGTTCAATTTTTAATTTTATAATACCGTACATATTACAGTTATGTATTCACAACTATTTAAAATGCAAAATTATATTTTGATCCAAAATCTGAACCGCTCTAGAATGAAATGTCTAGAGCCTCGTGCTCAATAATTAGTACGAGTAGCAAAATATGATTCCAGCCAGACCGTAGAGATCTACTTAAACTGCTGACCGTGTTCCAAAAATTTCACCACATAATACTTCAGAATGCGCTTTCCTAGCGAATAAATTTCGGCACGGCGAAAAATTTAGCGACCCAATTTCAGGTCACGGCCGAAACTATGAGAAAACCCACAGTTTGAGAACAGCTGACGCTAACCCTTTCTCTCCATACAGTTACTTCTCTCCTTTCGTTTAAGTGACGTTCCCTTCCCTTTCTCGCCCACATCTACTCCTCACATTCCTCTAACGCGAGTCTAACGAGTTGTCTTACCTCGAGCAGCCGAAACGTCCGCGAAAATTGTACAAATGGAACACCAGCTCAATTCCACATCACTGCGAATCCAATATTTAACTAATCCTCAAACTTCCAATGTGCGTGTCTTGCATTTTATGTCTACGTGCATGTGAATGCACAAGAATATGCATTGTTATACAGGAATGTGAGGCCATTAATACCCGAATGAGTGCCATTTTGGTCGTTCAGCTAAAGACATTATAGAATGATATTGAGTCTATCCTGTCTATGCTTTACATCGAACTCAGCGTCCTTAGTTATTTAACGAGATTGCAATAAAAAATACAGATACAGTATCACAAGAGATCACACCATGAAAAATAAATTAAAAAGTGTAATAGACCTGAAAGAATTAATAGTGTAGTTTAGAAGTCAATCTAACGATTACCATAACAACATTTGGCTTTCTTAAAAGCAGAAAATAAAATATTTTAGTTTGTCCAAAGTGAACCAATAAATAAAAGTAACTGCACTCAGGCAGCATAGGTTTATGCTTAGGATGAATAAGACTTTAGTCATTAGTATTAAAATGCATGATTTGCCATGAAAGTTACCTTTCATTGTATTTTTATCTAGTCTCTGTTAGCTCTATTTCTTATTTTGCTGACTAGTAAATTCATGCCGTTTAAGAATTGGCATAAATCTATGTTGTGCTCTAGCACATCCATTAGCAATCAATGATTCGTAGGCAGGGTAGGCAGCACTGCGAAAAACGAATAAAGAAAATAAATATATACTTACAAACGTACCAAACATACATAATACTACAAAAGTAAACAATTAATAACATCATAAAAGCATATTTTTAACAAATGTAACCAGAACTGAAGATGGCCTCCGTTGAAACCGGTAGTACCATTAAATTTTTTGTGGAAAAAGTACCAATCTATTCCTTCATTTCGCAAAAGTAACCAGTACATAAGATACACAAAAAACATAATTTCCGCTAAAATCTGTCTTAATTTTGTGTAACTTTCAGAGTTTGTTATTTAATTAAACATTTTTAGAGACAATATTGTTTTGAAATGGTAAATATGAAGAGATATTTTTCCTCTTGACCATTAATGAATTCGCGAGCAATCGCTTAAATTCGCGAACATTCGTGAGCCGATTCCGAATCGGCCAGCTCTCCTTCGGTTGCCGAAGTATCACTTCGTAACGATGAATAAACAGTGATTAAGCCTACTCCATTTACATTCTCAATCGCAGCATAGATACAACACAAAAATCATGGATGAAACAAATAGACAACATAATTAAAATTTGCCAAAATTCTTTTTCTCTCTCTTCCGTTCTCGCTCACAATTCCGACATTTATCTACGAATTTTTTCGCGAATAAAAATCTTCAAGATCCACACACAAGGAGCGCTCATAACGAACTTTTAAATAGAGCAAAGGAGTTTGCTCTCTCTCCCTCCGTACTCTCTTCCATCATAACGTCTTTTAAAGAGCGGCGCTACAATCATTTCTCTCAGCAGCCGCCAAATTAATATTAAAATCGTAGATTCATTATTTATTTTTGCCGCACTTCCTTAAAATCGTTTTTTCTCGCTTCCGGAATTAATTTCCTCCTCGAGATTAAAGTGGAAATAATTTGCCTCCGGTGGTCGGATTGGAATCATTTCGAAAGAAAATAATTAGGGATTTTTGTCTTAGAATTCCGATCCTTTACAATGAGATATTCTGAGAAAAAATATCCTCCAGAAAGAGGTAACTAAGACGTCGGAAGACAAGATGGCTTTCCAAAATTTCATTATTACCTTATTGAGTGATTTTGTCGTCGCTGGAGGATTGTATAATGTATTAAATTCTTGCACCCTAAGGCAGGATATTGGTGGAAAACATCGGAAATATACCACGAAAGTCGCAAGCAAGGCATGCCTATTCTGATTACCTCTAAATACCAAATTGAATTAAAATAAATCTTTTATTACTTGGAAGAGCGTAGATCGTTTCGTAATTGTTAAGTACAATTTAATTAATTAAAAATGTCTTCCTTGAAATCATACAGCGTCGAGTCCAAGCTAAATTTGTGGTTCTCTTTACTGATATTTATAAAAGATCATTTTTATTTGAACTTAATTAGTTTCTCAATATTGTTATATAAGACATGTTTGAAAAGTTTCATCAAAAAGATATTACAATTTTATATTCAATAATTACATGCAATCACAATACTAAGTATATGGTTATATATTATACATATATATGATTTATTATTATATATTATGTATGTATACTTATATATTTTATAATTAATGATATCAATATAACAGTCTTAATATTTTATATCATCTTGCATTTAAAATATAACTCTGTGTTATATGTTACAGTGTTTATTTGCAATAGACTGTGGGATATGAAATGTTTTCAGAGAATGCTATGTCCATTGTAAAACCATTAGGAAAATCTAAACTTCAGCGAAAATATTTTGGTTTTCACTTTATAAATTCTATATAAATATATATTTTATTTATTGATAATGTATTGCGTAACTACGTTTTAAAAATTTGGTTATCCAAAAAAGCACGGATTTGAAAATCGTGGGTGAATAAAAGAATATCCATTTCGTTCTTTAAGTGTATTGCGTAGTTTTCATTACTTTGACCTCCTATTATCTAATATAATGAAGTGCCTGTCATACCTTTTTTTTGTCTTTTGAATGCTTCTAAAGTATTGATGTAACGTTAAAGATTAGTGAAGCATACAAGATTAAATATGTGAGAAAAATTAATAAAAAGTAAGCGAGAGTAACTTAATAAAATTACATGAAATGAAAATAAAGTTGCGATATTTTTGTAAACAGTCACAAGATGGTCCAATTTCAAATATTAAAAATAATGTGGAGTATAAGTACACGTAATTGTAGGTTTACGCCCGCGAAAATTTTTAGAGTACTAAACGAAAAATGGCGAAATATATTATCGTCGATCACTATTAAATCATCTTCTTTGAACCTCAAAACCCTTACAAATCCATTGCAGATCACGTTGGAATTCAAATGGACCAATTAGAGAAATCCTGCGCTGACATTTGATGCATTAAATGGAAGTCGAAATGAGCGAGAGCTGTTTGAGTTTTACATTAGAGCTTCGTTGCAGTCAACTTATTATCCAAATGCACCGTGGAACTTATTCCTCAAAGTTTCCATAGCGAATTACCTCGCTAAGATGTCTTCGGGCAACTACTTATATCCTCAACGAAAAGCGTTGGCGTCTTCGAGAAAACAAGTCCAATAAGTCTTCTCATTCTCGAGAATTGCTTATTCCGATCGGGATACGAATGCGGCGACTTCATTCCATTAGTTTCGCTCCTAAGCGCACCATCGTGCAGAGAGGGAATTCAATGAAAAATACAAATAGATACTATGCACTACTATGTCCGAGATAGTAATTTTTGTTTTTAAGAAGGTTGTCATAAAACCGTTCATAATCCATGCGACGAAAGGACGGGATCAAGAACATTGTTCTTAGAGATTCATGACGTATTTAGACCTACCCATGCAAGTCCTCTCTCAGCGTATGGCAGGAGGCACCAAAAGTCTCATTCCCTTATTTGTTACTTAATAATAATAATAATAATAAAAACTCTTTATTTGGCGAGGTTAGGCCCATTAGGGCCTCTCTTACACCTAACCATTAAGGATAACTAATGTTAATTACGAAAAGGTGGAGAATCAATACAAATATATATATAAAGAAAATAAAAAGAAAAGTAAAAAGAAGAATTGGGGTGTGGGGAAAAACTTCTTGGCTGAAGGCTTTCGGAGAAAAACCCACCGTGCGGGAAAACGCTCACACAAGAAGGGGAGCGAAGAAACCCGCGAAAACACAGATGGAAATAAAATACAAGCAGGTATATCACTAGTTGCATAATTGCTGACCAATATTGTTGGGTAAATTTCTTGGTGGTTGACCACGGATGTCATTTACCTGAAAAGACAGAAGAAGAAGAGTAGACGGAAAATAAAGAGCTTTCAGAAATGCGATTTAAGTAATGGAGGCCTTAAAGATTGAGATTAATAAGCTACTATAATGTAATTAATAATCCACAATTAAATATTATACAATAGTTATACTGGTAAGGATAATTAAAGTTATATTGATAGATAAAGCATGATTTACCTGCTGTACAAATATTAATAAATCTAAAAAATAGTATTAATACTAAAAGAAAAGAAAAAATATTAAATTAAAAAACTTGCGCGTTTCTTTCGCGGAAAGAATAGGATTTGAAGTTAGTAGTTCTATCCTTAGTATTAAGCTCTGTAGTAGAACGGTCCAGGTAAAAGGACCTTTCTGCTACTATAACAATAAAGTATCCATCTGCAGATGAATAGAATTTTCATTTGTCTTCTGGATCAGGAAGGTTAAAAATTAACTAATTTTCATCTACTTTCAACACAATCTTGTCTTAGCTGCTTATGTATGTACGCTCCTGGCCAAAATTAACGCAGCACCTCCCTAGCGATCCTTACGGCCGGTGCTGCGTTAATTTTGGCCAGGATTGTACTTAAACGTTGAGGAATGATATATTTATTATTCCTTGTGGAATGAGAGAAGTATAACTTGTAGAGTCATTGCGATTCACTAACATGTTCCTCTTACAGCATTCTGGTTCGGTGAATAAAGCCAATGCAAACCTCTTCATTTCTCATCTTACCTAGTAAACCTCCGCATCTCGGGCCCAGCATGACTTAGAGAGTTCCATGGTGGCTCATTCTTTTGGTTTTTAATCTAAAATCGCGTGAACCAAGTAGTTTTGGCAAAAAATATGAAGGGTTTGAGAAAACGAATAAGAAGGGTGAGAAATATGAAAAACTAGCAAAAATTACAATTTCCCTTAAATTTACGGTATCGCAGTGACTTTTTAACCAAATCGAGTTATTTTTACGGGGTTATAAAGGGGAGATACTATGTTTTAAGTGTATTATAGAATATATATACTTTCATTCATAGGGGATCAAAATTCTAACCATGTTCCACAAGTGTCACTGACTTGAAATTTTTACGCCGTACTGGTCATAGCGCGTAACCACCAGAAAAGGAAGACTCTGAACCTCGGTGTGATAAGTTCGATGCCAGAAGGCCCCGAAGTCCCGATTTTTTTCATAAAGATGCATTGCGGAGATTTTCGGAATTTTTTATTTTTATTTTTTTTAAGTTTTTTTAATCGATAAGATGGAAATTTCGATAAGATGGAAACTTGAAACTCTGCATGTAGATAGACATCATTAATATATTCTTTGTAGGCTTTTTACCGTTTCGCTGATGGTCCTTGGTTTGACTCCAGTGAGTTATTTATATTCAATGCATTTCTTAAGGAGATAACGGAAACCAATTTTAGGTACTTCCCGGCGTGATATCGACTTCAAACTTAGTATTAAATAAGAGCAAGTCATAAAAAGCCATAAAGTGTATTCACAGCTGCCAATAGGTCCTGGGTTCGACACCAGGCGTCTCTAAAATAAGTAACTGATACGATTTTAAAGATTTTTTTTGAACCCCTTCCCGATAACAAAGAAACATAAAACTAGGCATGTGAATATAACATAATGAATACATTTTATATACGCTGTTTTAGGTTTTCCTTATCGTCCTTGGTTCGATCCCAGAGCTGTTTATATTACCCTATGCATATCAGATGGGGATAACGAAGTCTTAATTTTGGACCTTCTCGACATGATGTTGACTTGAAATTTGTATATTATAAATATTCTTGCAGAATGCAAGCAACTTTTACTCGTACCTATATATACATTCACTGGGTATCAAAATTCTAACTATGTTCAAGAAGTATCACTGACTAGAAATTTTTACGACGTACTGGCCATAACGTGAAATCTCCAGAAAAAAGGCGACTTTGAATTTGAACCTCAGTGCCATGGGTTCAATGTGAGAAGGGAATTCCCTAAGTCGCGATTTTCTCCATAAAGATGCATTGCCAGGCTTTTCGGAAATTTTTTTTAGGCTTTTCCCGGCAAAGTAGAGAGTTGAAATTCGAGTTATCGCTGGAGGCCGTGAGTATCCGACGAAAACCATTAAAACATCATCGATGATTACAGTTGTTTCGACGCTAGGTCAGGGCAAATATACGCCCGTTTAAATGTATTGAGACGATTTTTAAGATAAAAAAAAATAATTTCCCGATAACATAGAAACATAAAATTTGGCATGTAGATAGAAGTTGTAAATATATTTAATGTAGTCATTTTAGAGTTTCTCTGCGTGTCCTTGGTTCAATCCCAGAGAGCCATTAACATTCCTCAATGTATTTCATGTGGGGATAACGGAGTCTATTTCAGGACCTTTCCGGTATGATATCGAATTCAAACTTCGCAGTAAATAGGATCAAGTTCTCCCAAGTTATATTGTGAATTCACATCTTCCTATAGTTCCGGGGTTCGACACCAGGGGTCTTCAAATTAATATTACTACGATTTTGATGATTTTTTTTAAACCGTTTCCCGATGACATAGAAACTTAAAACTCCGTAGTTGTGTAGAGATTATAAATACATTTTATATACGCTTTTAAATGTTTCCCTGACGGTCCTTGGTTCGATCCCAGGGAGCCGTTTACATTATCCTATGCATTTCATATGGGGATAACGGAGCCATATTTTAGGTTCATCCCAGTAAGATATTGTCTTCAAAATTTGAATTAAATAAGTTTTATATCTACCCTTTATATGTACTCACATCTTCCAATTGGTCGTGGGTTCAACAGCAGACGTCTTTACTATTTGAAACGTATGGTGGGAATCTCTAATTACTTACATTACTTTTTCGAAAATATTTTCAGCTACATCACTGTAGGATAGGGAATTCAAATCACAGTGATCCCGGAAAACGCGCTCTTCTTTATTTATATCTATAAAATTATTATCAATATGCTTACACAACAAGTCGAAAACAATGGATAACAAAATAGAATAACAAACACGTGTAAAACCAAATAATATACCTTAATATGAAAGTAATCATTCTCATTAGGATTGTATTCCCACGTGGTCTAGTGACTAGGATATCTGGCTTTCACCTAGCAGGCCCGGATTCGATACCCTGCATGGGAGAGCTTATTTATATTCTTGATATTACCCCACAGGGAACTGTCCTGTAATTGGGCTTGATTCAAAGTCAGGTTTTGGCGATCATTCTAAACATTCCAGTTTATATATTAATACTATATTTAAATTCTATGGTATTAGGCCGGACTTCGTGGAAAGCCATAATAAGAAATAAGTAAAGCACTTCGTAATTTCCACAATATTATTTATTTAAAAAAAACGACCGGTTTCGGCTAACCCCATCATCAGGTGAGAGTACAGAAAATCACACACGTATATATATCATAGCAGTTTTGAGGTATATATGTGTGTGATTTTCTGTACTCTCACCTGATGATGGCGTTAGCCGAAACCGGTCGTTTTTTTTTAATAAATAATATTGTGGAAATTACGAAGTGCTTTACTAATTTCTTATAATACTGTATTGTTTAAAATAATTAAATCGACGAAAATCTCTATTCTGCGAGCATCTTGAGTGGAAAAACCTAGGTGGAAGTTGCATAGATATTTTGTGCAATGATCGAATGACTAAAAATTTTATATCATTTTCATGGTTGAAAATTTAAGTACCTCGTAGTAGGTAGCATTATTATTGCAGTCTGTAAATATATGGGAAAACATTCCCTTGGAGTCTTTTGCTCACGATCATTTCTTTTAAAAGTTATTTCTTCAAATATGTACAACCCATAACGTGGCAGTTAAAATTATGTGAAGCAATTTCAGATGGTAATGCTGTTTCCATTACTTAAAATCACCTGAATATACACTCTGTCGAATCATATCTTCTGTCATATTCTCCATTGAGTCTTAATGTATACTAGGGATGGGTGGATCCGATTTGATCTACTTCAAGATCAATTCTTTTAATCCGGTTCCAAATGATTTTAAATCGAACTTTAAGAACCATCCATTCGATTCGATTCGATACGTATGTATGCAATAGAAGTCTGCATGGGCCGGGGAGAATAAGGGCAGATGCTGCTACGCAATCCCCAGAAAAAATGCACAGTCTTCGTTCTTCGAGGTTTATTTTCAAAGAAGAGGGCACCTTTCATTTTCACATCTCGCTGCTTGTCGAGGACCATGGCAATATCTGTGTCGCTCTTGATTTTTTTTCTTTTCATTTCTCATTCTGAGAGGTGCCTTGTCTGCGAGAGCTAATCTCCCCCCTAAACAGAGACGTAAGCGGATGTCACGTATTTCTAGCTCATGGCCTTGCAGGTCATCAGCATGGCGAGAATTTCTGACCACGCTATAGAAAGATAAATAAACCAACGGAATAGTGGAGAGTGAGAGGGCCCAGTAAGTTCCTTATCTCAAAATCCTTATTTGTAAACAAAGTTTCTCACCCCGGGATCATCTGACCTCACCCTTCTTCTTTCCAGGGCAGTGCCTTGCGCGTTTCTTTTGAGAATTTTAGTTTTCTTTTGGCTATGCTGGCGATTGACTTCTCTAGCATAGTGATTTCTCCCGGGACATAATTACTTCTACGTTTACTTTGACCAATTGAAGTGGCAACAATGTTACCTCATGGTGAATGAAATAGTGATCTTAATTTTTCTGAAGTTTTCTCAGTAACATGTTATATCAAAATAGAAATTAATTAAACCCGATTTAGATTGTAAGTAAATCATTTTTTGTTTTATTATTTTGCTAATTGAATTTACTTAGTGTGTGGTAGTTTGATATAAAGGGAATATGCTGGGAATAAGAATTTTCAAAAAATGGGCCGTTTGCAACCTTCTCCCAGCATATTCCCACACTCTTGCGGGGCCGGAAATCGGCTAGGGTTTATGACACGGCCTGGGAGGTACCGAGGCGGTAGGTGGCCGGTGGCGGGAGAAGGCACCGGAGGATGAAAGATACCGGCCCTTAGCGTATCAATCTACCACAAGTGAATATATTCCTCTCACTATCAACTCTACAACAGCATCAACGTCAGGTATGTACGAATCTAAAATTATTTTTACTTTGCATTTTGCCATTAGTTCTACCATACCGAAATCGATATTTAGTTGGCAAAATTTATTTTCTTTTTAAACATGTTTTTATATAAACTTTATACTTAAAATTCGCTATGCAACAATAACTTTTATTCGCTGTAGAACAATATAAGTTCTGATATACGTTACATTTACCAAAGACCAAATCCTTAGTAAAGTGAAGCAAAATATAAAACTTATTTATAAAAGAAAATTTAAGTAATTTATTCTTAACTACGTCTTCGTCAAACTATTTGCATGTATAACCACTTGTTAGCTACTTCTCGGGTTACATCTAGCCATATTTTTGAGAAATGAATCGACATCCTCAATCTTGACTGAACTACAAAAGAATAGCTCCACATTAGCGAAAGAAGATACACCAATCCGAAGATTAAAAACAAGGGCGAGTCTTGCTAAGAATGATAACAGAGGGATATCGAGCTTCAGGGAATCAGAGAACGGCCAATTTCCGCGCATTGAAGGTCGCGCTTGAAAGGAACTCTTTGTGAAACAACGCTCGGACGCCAAGAAAGGCGTGTTTTCCTTCGTTTTTTTAGTGAGCAAAGGTTAGATTCCCTCCTAATGGTCGCAATTAAGAGTAAAGCAAAGACAAGAAGGCCACTCCGGCAACGTAACGAAATATAAGAGCCGGGCGTCAATAACCCTGGCCCGAAATTTGTAATTGGAAATTTCTCGGGAATAATCGAGCCAAGGATCCCTCAAAAACGTAACTTGTGAAATTAGCCGGCTCTCTCGACGCCCCGGAAATCAAGTCAAGATGGCGGTATCCGCGATCCGTCGCTAATGGCCCATATCTCCATTAGTTTAACTCTATTATTCCGAGAAATGAGCACGTTTACTTTCGCGAGGGTTCGAGCAAACCGAGTTAACTATCGTAGCAAAGTGGTCCCAAATCGAAAAAGCTGGCCAAAAGTCATTTTTTTCGACTTTTGGCGAGGAAGTTGTGAATGGTGTATTACGATTGTACAGGATGTGATCTACAATATACGCTTCTAAAATTATAGTTACGTTCATCAGAGTTGTCTCTGAGACCCGTGAAACATGGAGCATTCAGTGTGAAAATGCCAGTCGCGTGAAATCAGTCGATTTCGAAGAAGTTCAGCTTCATGGAAGACACATTTTAGATGGCATATTTAGCCAGTAAACACTATTGCACATACAAATAAACCTTATTGTAGCATTCCAATCTAATTTAGATACATTGATGTTTTATTTACTATATTTACTATTTTTTTTAACTTTTAGTGTTTTTTACCTTAATTTTAAAATAAAAAGTAAAATATCGATTGGAGCGCCTCTCTGTCACCAAGAGTTATTTGTATGTATTAAAAAAGTATAGTATAGGCAACATAGCAGTTAAGAAAAATCTTGTCAATATTTCCAAATTCGACCACAAAATTGATTTAGGTAAAATGATGCAGTGCTCTGACGCGTGTGGCAGCCGGGCTGGCGCGTAGTATAACTCATGAGAATCCCATTTTTGTGGCTATTTTTCAAAGTTGTTGCATATTTTGCTTCCTCTACCATATTTTTATCTTATGAATGAACCACTCTTTTCATTGATTACACATTCCCGTTTCTATTCACGGTATGGAATTAGGCTCAAATATTATCTGTGAGGCCCCTTGTTCCTCTAAAAATAACGTGAGAGCTCTTATGAAAAAAAATCGACGTAGTTGGGGAACAATAACTTACAAACAACTTGAAAACATTTAGAATTGTAAGTTTCCTTTAAAAGATACTCCATCCCTATACTCCGCCCTTCTTGGAGGCGGGTTATTCTTCGTCCTTTCGCGACACATTTTACCTTAGGGTGGGCCGGAAAAAACGTTTTTTCTTCAAATCAAGTCGTAAGTATCAACGATTAATTTATATCTGTGTATTATATTTCTGAAATTTTCAATTTATATAACGCAATATATGGTTTAACGATGCCTGGGAATAATCAACAAATTTTGAGCGTAGGCAACCCGCAACGTGGCATTTAATTCCCGCGAAATAGGGCATCACTTCACATTTTGCCTTTGTGTATTGTGTATTTTATGGTACAAAGTATCTTAAAATTTTCAGAAGGTTATCTTTAAATACAGGTATAATCTAATTTAGTTCTGGAAAATTAAGCACCGTGATAAAAATGTCCAGCCAGACATTAAGGTTGCAGGTTGTTTCTGATTGGCATAAAATAATAAATAAAAGGTGTAATCATGTGAAAACATATAATTTTACTGGTACATGAATATATTTAATTGTCCTCGGACAACGGATTAGTGAGACTTTCTTCAACACTAACAAGTGGATAAGCATCCCTTAATTGCCATATTTCTCCTTTAAATTTTTCATAAATCTTTACTTATAATGCTAACCGTCAAAAGTATTTCAGTTACTTCTACTGTTGCCCAGTCAATTAAGTTGACGTTATTCTGTGCATCAAAATTCATAGCAGAAAATTTCCTCAAATCTTTTTCATGCTTTCCCCTTAATTTTAATATTATTTTAATGGCACGGATTAGCCTTTGCTCATTGGCCAGCATCGCTAGTATTCTCTGGGTGAGCAAAAAAGCATTTTCCTGAATGATAAAGTGAAGACGTAATTAGATGTCACGATCCAAATGTTTCCTGAAATATATCACATTCATAAAATGCTTTGGGCATTACGTGCATAGTGGTCTTAATTGTATTGTAAAATTAACAACCAAAGAAGCTGTTTTCCGTATTGGTCATTTGTCCAAAGAGGCGATGGAGGCTAGGAATAAGGACATAAAAAGATTCCGGGTTCACCACACGAGAAAATTTTCCAGGTTCGCCACAAACGATGATCTATCTCGTAGATTACTTCTTACATCAGATGCCTTAATGTCAACAATTTCAGGAGTACAGAAAAGAAAAATTGCGCAATTATCTGCTGAGGTAAGGAGTCTTCTTACTCTTGAGGAATCGATCGATCAGAGTGATGATGAGACTGATGAAGAATCATCAGACGATGCTTTTAGTGTGTTTAATATTTTTCTTGATAATGGATGTTAAAGATATAGAAAAAGAGTTAATATATTACTTTGAAAATTCTATTGCCCTACTAAATAGTATATCTGATTAAAATTTTAATGCCAAATTCTGTGTTCGGTGATTTATTTTATAAATTTCCCAGCACCAAATGAGCTTATTGCAATCGAAGTAATACCTTCGACGTAATCTCCGATTGAAATAGGAATTATGGTACATTGTTTCGCGTCATTTCTCTTTGTAAAGCTATCAAAATAATACCTCCATTGAAAATTATCATAACAGTTATACGGTTAAATAACTTTCATATCCATTAGCAGGTAAAAATTAATTTGTTAAAATGACAGCACGTACTTAATTAGGATTAGTTGTGATAAAGTGCTTAAACAATTAATGAAACAGAGTAATAATAATCCGAGATACATTATATTAACTTTTTAATTAGATTACATAGATATAACATATATTCAAACATCTGCGAAACTAAAAATAATTCATTTTGTTCATTTAAATTTAATTGTTTAAAAACTGTGAAAAACGAACAATGGTAATCATTAGATAAATGCATAAAAAACATCTAATTTAGATTAATGGTAAATATATTTTTTATTTACGATCCCGGAAGCAACCTCCGGTATAATTTGGATTTTTAAATTTATTGTTTAAACAAATTGTAACAAAAATATCCCCAATATAGAAAAAAATGCTTCAAATTCGAAATAAACGGATCAAAAACCATAGAGATCAATCTTTACATCAAGTATGTAAGGAATAATAGCTGCGGCATTAATTTTCGCCTGCTTTTTTCAATTTGAGACCACTTTGCATCGATACTCCGCTAAGTAAATACTTTTGGCTCCGTTGCTCTGCGAATTTCATCGTCCTCCCCGCTCTCCGTTTACCATTCTGCTTTATTCTCCGCTATAGGTGGAGGAAGGATTCATATTATGAGGCTTATATCCATTCCATTTTAAGCCGTATATGTATCATTATGTATAGTTTTTATTCTGGTTATTTGCTCATTTAGAGTAATATTTCAACACTAATATCTCCTTAAAATGGTATTTTCCCACAACCCAAAACTTTCTGTATTTGTTTCAATCTGTTATCTATTTTTATGTATCATACTTTTTACCTTAATTATATGTAATATATTATAATAATCATCATAGTCATTAGCATTATATATAAAATGTAATTAATACATGAAATTATTATTTATTTACTACTTGTAATACATAATTATATATAATAAATAGTCCTATAAATAATTAATACGTATTTAGTATTCACCATAATTAAATCTAGTCCCAAGGTCCCGGGTTCGAGTCCCGGCAACTTGGATTCTATTGCTTATGGGAATGTCCCGTGTGCATTTGATTTTCCCTCATGGCGGCGGCAAGGATCGACATAGCATCAGTCGACCCCATAAGTTATGGGAATAATGCTAATAAGACAAGGAAGAGTAAGTATTTATGATGTTTTATTTATTTATCAATTAAATTGGATATTAGTCATTAGTATTAATCTATTTTGTATACAGTTCCTCACATTTGTTTTAGTATATTTTGATTTACTATTACAAGATGTAAACTAATTTTAGTCCATGTTTTATGCAACCGTTTAAACTTATCATGCTTTATTTGCCTAGTTATTATTATATTTTACACTAGTACTCCAGAAGTAAGATGAAGGAGACACCATTTAGGCCTAACCTCGCAAAATGGGTATAATAATAATAATAAATCCCCAATTGGCCCGCCCCTCTTCCCAGCCGTGTTTTCCCACCTCGCATTCGAGGAAATTTCTTCTCATCTCTGTCAATCATTTTATCTCCTGCGATCCTCATTAACGCCACTGAAGTCTGGGGAGATATCGATTACCCCTCTTGAAGACAAAGGATCTTTAATTCTTTCCTTTCTTTTCCGCAGGTGGAAATGAAAGAGGAATTGCAAAACACCTGCCTTCAATCTGTAGCTGGAGAGCCAATGAATGTGAAGCTAGGATTGCTCATAGTCTGCTTTCATTTTTAGATGATATGCAAATTACTTGGCCAGTTTATATTATGCTCTTGCACCACTATTGACAATAATTTAATAACACTTTCTTGTTTATACAATACATGAATTAAATGCCTAAAACAGAACTGCATAATATTTGAACAAATTCATAAAGTATATCTCCTTCATTGTAGTGGGAATGAAAAAATTGATAATGGTGACTGTAAAAATGATATGAATCGTAATTGTTTTTGAGAGAGGATATAAAAGATCTAATGTTGAGTAATGGATTATTTTACGCGTATATTGCAAGATTCTCAGCTTGGGGCACAGATACATCTCGGATACGGCTCTGCCTCGATCTCCAATCATACCCGTTTTGAGGCTCTGATGGCAAGTCAAAGCTTAGGATGGCTAACTTATGATGAACCGATCCCAGGGATACCTAACTTTGCGCATACGATGCGCCGGAAGAGTTCCTTTCAATCCTGTGAAAAGAAGGTTGAAATGCATGCGAGGTAGTGACAAAAGTTATCTTTAGATATACTTCCGTATTGGCTACACCTGCAGGTTCAAAGTCTGTCGGTGGGTATTGATCAAACGACTTGCATGGCAAAGAGGGAACTTACAAGTTTTTCTATGTTGTTAGCGTGAGTTTGGTCGACCTCGGTCTCGCAGTAGAGTTTCTTCTCTACGACGACTTTCCGCCCCTGTAAAGTCGAAGAATAAGATATGGTGTAGTACGGAGATGAGGAACTCGTGTACCAAGAAATGCTCGCGTATGGGAGCTTTCGAATTGTGCGTTGCAAACATTTAATTACCCGGTGTGCCCGTGTATGGTTCTGGTCTTCATTAAGTTGCGACCTAGTTTTTTAAAGATGTAGATCTCAGCTTATGCCTCGAGTATATTCCAGTAGTCCCGAGCATATCTAACCTAGTTTACAATGCTCAAGAAACCCCATTCTCGTCATTGCCAACATCTTTCATTTCAATATCTCAAATCTTGGAGTCAAATTAGTCAGAGCGGTCCTAATTTTCCCTACTCCATGCTTTATAATAATGGTTAGAAATGCATATAGTTATAGTTGGTGTATTCCAGGGTGAATTATGGTATTGAGGTAAGAATGTCTAACCGGCCGCACTTAAATTAATTCATTCCCGCGTCCCAGTAAGATGATTTTTCCTTAAGGTTCCATACATTTTTTCCTGCTTATTTTAATAGTTCTATATCATATGTAGAAAAAAAGGAAATAGTAGTTGGAGTACACCTGGAAAGTAAATATTTACCCTCAAATTGCATCATATGATACGTACCATTGCAATGGGACAGTAAAAATAGAGAAATCCGACGAATTTCTGTTAATTTCAAACTACCACGACGTAATTTCTCTGTTAGGTGGTATATACATATAAACTAGATTCAAAGTTAACTTAAAAATATTTAGTAATTATTTCAAATGCTAATTCACGAAAGGTATAATTTTGTCTCCCATTCTTTGGACACGCTCTTCTTGACAAATTTGTTAAGGTCCATATCCATGTCGCTGTCTCATTGCAATATAACATCAACTGCTGTATTGTAATTAAATGGAAATCTACATATGCGCATTTTAGCTTGACCTATGGTAAAATTCTATAGTATTAGGCCGGACTTCGTGGAAAGCCATTATGAAAAATACAAAAATTATTTTTAAATAAAACAGTGTGGAAACTACGAAGTGCGTTCTTCATTTCTCTTGACCTATGGTATTCTAATTAATCCCTCGGACGAAGAAAATTATCATTGCTGCAATTTTAAAGAAAGGAAAAATTTGTACACGGCTGTTAAGGAATTCGAGGTTTAAAATCTCCAATAACCGTTTTGTCAGCGTTTCTCTTCTCATTCACCGATACTCCAAAGTGCTGCGCCCTTTTTTGTTTTCCCGGAGTAACCGGGAATGAGAAGAGAATGCCGACAGAAACTGCTATTGAGGATTTTAAACCTCTAATTGCATTTAAAAGGCTCCATCACCCACTCTGGGACGGGCAACTGCCCACCAGTGACCCTATCCCCTGAATGCAAGGAGACGTAAGGGTAAAATATTTAATGATAATAATGCCGGATTTTTATGGGCGAATTTTAGCCTTCGAAGGCTATTGTTCCAATTAACCCCTTTTTTATTTTTCTTTTTTTGCATTCTTTTCCTTTTTATCAATAACACACACACAACATACACAGACCATAACCGGAAAAATCCGGTTAGCCGGTATTCGAATCCGGGATGGTGAGGTTGGAGCGCTAACAGGCTAGCACGCTAACCGCTCCGCCACCGATTCAATATGCTTTTAAATGTTAAGGAGAACCCACGAGTGTCCCTAATCCAGCCGGACAAGCAAACAGCAGTGTGACGCGTGATGCAAAACGAAAACGAAACAAAATCTGCGTTATGAACCGGCCTTCGTCCCCTTCCTACGGACAGAATCCGAGCACGCTCTATTACCCCCTGTTACCGAAGTGACGGCGTAGCTGCAGACGATGTTTACAAAAAAGAGACAAGGGAAGTTATTAGTTTGCCTACTGATTGCAGTCGAGTCCCTCCTCACACCTAATTCCGAAAAAATGGGACACCTAGATTATGACCGTCGCCGCCCCGCTTTCGCTCCAAGAGAAGCGATGGAATGTTTCAGCTTGAAAAGTAAAGTCATTACTTTCGTAGCCTCTCCCTTCTTGCCATGCACGCGTCGAAAAATTCGTTACCGAAAGTATTACCCCTCTCTGTTTTAACGTTATTTCTCCTGAATGTACGTAATTAAAATTCCGCGATTCTTAGTTTTTCGTCCGAGATCCGCTCCTCCGCGACGTGAAATTAGCTATTTGCTCGTTTGCGATGAGTCATTGAACAATCTTGCTGCGTGAAGGACGAGGAGATAATAGGGAATCGGTCTGCAGGATGAGATTACTGCTTACTGCTAGAATCTGTGCAGAAATTTCACGGAGGGCGTATCAGGATGTATTGATAATAAAATACGCCCGATGAATGACCTTATGAATAATTTTCATCATTAAGTCTCTGAGAATCGTATGAACTGAATCGAAATGTCTGATCTGACAACTTTAAACAATTAAAATAGAATTTCTCGTTACGCTTAAAAGCCAGTTATTCGATAAAATAAATTGTAAAAATTCCCATAGTAGATATTCCTACGTCTTGTTTTTGTATTAGCGTCCATATTTTTTGTAATTATCCTAGCATGTAATAGTTTATTGATCCCTGAAAAACTTATATCTTGTCTTTGTAATAAGATTTATCTTTTTATTCTAATAGACTTTTGTAGGCTTTATTTTATTGATGTCTTCACAAATATATTTATTAACTTTGTTGTTGTTATTGACATAAAAGTACTTCGAAATCTTAGGTAATTTTACACATGGGCTCCCACCGGGAATCGAACCCGGGATCGCTTTCAATTAAGACGAGCGCTTTGTACACTTGGCTATCCAGGAGCCCTAATAGTCTTTGCTACCGTATTCATCTTTTTCGTATGTGCTCAGTTATGCTCGTATTAGCTTAATTAAAATTAACTCTTTACTGTCTGGCATTACGAAATGCCTCCCGTTAAATCTATGTATGGGAGAATTAAAGTGCTCACAACACTCTAGCAAAATGTCACCTGCTTACAATAAATGAGACAATTGAGGTGAAAAAATTCAGACTATAAAAGATGGAAAGCCGCAGATTGTGATGGAGAGAACGTTTTCAAAATTCAGAATCGACTTCTTCAAGAGCATAAAGAAGAGCATGAAGAGATTAAATCGATTGGCACTCAGAGCATTAAAACTAACTGTGGTAAATACAATAGACAAATACATGGCTGGGATGAGAATTTTGGAAACAAAAAACATTCATCTTTTACACTTCGTGAAATCATTCAAATAATATAAAACTCTCTTGCACTGTTCCGGATATCTTCATCAAATTCGTAGGACATAAATCACGCTATACAAATAAAATCCGCTCATATAATTATTATCCCATCGAGGATTATTGAATAATGTAAGGAAGCAGGCCATTGAAATGGTAGTATGAATAACACAAGCCGTTTCCCGCTTGTCGGGATGAAACAAAGAGGGGTGACCTCCAATATTATAATCAGCTTGTCATCTTTGACAGGAGGGCCCTCAGTCGTTCCGCTGGACCATTTCACTCGAGTTGTTTTATAAAACATTCGTTAGCATGAGCGGTTTGTAATAAGATTCAATCATAAGGGAGAGTGGCAGAACAATATAAATATAAGAGAGGTCCCTTTGTCCCTCGCGCGCATAAAGGGACGTAATGAAAACATTAGGATGGCAGCCGATACGCATTTGCCGGAGCGATAACTTACTTCTTATCGGCGAATCTTTTGGCTTCGGAATTGAAACGTGGGATGGGGAATATTACTGTGTGAAAGTAAATCCACGTTAATGTAATATCGGGTTAATCGTAATATCGTTAAATAGAGTCCTCGAAAAACGTTGTAGGATTTCCTGTATTCCACTTGAATTGGATGAGGGGTATAATGAAACGCGAAGTCCTCATTTCGATGACCAGGAATTATACCTAAAGTTTCTATATCATTCTACAGATATTTTGTTTGCGAGGTTTTCTTGTTATTCATCTGGTTATACCTTTCCCCTAATCTTATTTTACTTATTATATAAGCCAATATATTACGCACATTATATTTACTAGGAATACAGTTTTCAATCTAGCACGTGTTACAGTATTGTGTTATACTGTACAATCGTATTTGCGTTGTCATGCCTTCACGTGTCCCATTGCTATCCATATACGTATAACAAAGCAGAACATATTACTTCTAACAAGGAGAAAAAATGTTGCATACATATTGTGTTGCTGTATTATATAGCCCTCCGAATGCTTCCTTGTTCAGTTGCAGCTGTGCAATCGCACTGCATGAAAGTCAAAATTGCGAAATAAACATAATATATATTTTTTACATCATCTCTTCTTTTACATTTGCTTCCGATAATTTTTCCGGGATATATATAATAAAATATCAGCGATTAAGAAATCTTACGGCAACGTGTTTTGCAACCGGCAAAAATATGTCATAATACCGTGATTTCACTCCAGAGAGACCAAGTTTCTTCACCAAATGGTCGTATCAGTTCGTTTTTAAAATTAAAGATCCTAAGGAAATGTAGCTTGTTACAACTTAAAATCAAATCAGTAAAAACTATTAACAGAAGGAATGAGTAAAAAAGTATTGTAGCATGAATTTTCAGTTATTCGTCTTAAAACCCTAGGAGGAATAGAAGCAAAAACTTTTTTTTTAAACGAAGTCTTAATATACATCTTTTAGCAGAGCAAGAACTTCTTATCATTTCGATAAGTGCATAATAAATAATGAAAAACTACCCCAATCTATTTTAAATGGGAGATATATTTACCTCCCAGCATCGAACCCGGGTCTTACTGGCGATACTTTCTACGCAGCACTTCATCTCCAACTACGTGTGAAAATTCAAGCAGAAATATTGGCTGCAACTGCCTCAAACGACGTCCTACTATTCACATATATTCCGTATGTGAGAAATTTTAATGTGCTATGGCATCGAACTCAGAAACAGCATGGCCTTATCTAAATTTTTCTGAAACCTAGTCTTAATATACATCTTCTAGTTAAGCATCATTTCGATAAGCGCATCAAAAAAATAATGAAAAACTACCCCAATGTATTTCGTTACGTTTTTGATAGATCATGAACATACCTGTAAGCTCCTTGAATTTTGATTCTCTACCTATCAGGGAAGTATTTTTGTTTTTAATTTTTGAAAATCCCCACCATGTATCTTTATGGAGAAAATCGTAACTTTGGGATCTGGAACCTGGAATCAAACCCATCCCACCCACCGTTGAGCATGATTCCCTCAGTTGAGCATGATTCAAAGTCAGGTTTTGGCGATCATTCTAACAATTCCAGTTTATATATTAATGCTATTTTGCTTAAAATAGTTAAATCGACCAAAATCTATAAGCTGTGAGTATCTTGTGTGGAAAAACCTAGGTGAAATTTGCATAGATATTTTGTGCAATGATCGAATGACTAAAAATGTTACATCATTTCCATGGTTGAAAATTTACGTACCTCGTATGTCGATGTAGGTACTTACCCTTACTGTTATTGTAGTCTGTAAATATATGGAGAAACATTCCCTTGGAGTTTTTTGCTCACTATCATTTCTTTTAAAAGTTATTTCTTCAAATATGTACAATCCATAAGGAACATGGCAGTTAAAAATTATGTAAAGCAATTTCAGATGGTAAAGCTTTTTCCATTACTTAAAATCACCTGAATATACACTCTGTCGAATCATATCTTCTGTCATATTCTCCCTTGGGTCTTAATGTATACCAGGGATGGGCGAATCCGATCTGATCTACTTCAAGATCAATTCTTTTAATCCGGTTCCAAATGATTTTAAATCGAACTCTTAGAACTATCCATTCGATTCGATTCAATTCGATACGTATGTATGCAATAGAAGTCTGCATGGGCCGGGGAGAATAAGGGCAGATGCTGCTACGCAATCCTCAGAAAAAATGCACAGTCTTCGTTCTTCGAGGTTTATTTTCAAAGAAGAGGGCACTTTTCATTTTCACATCTCGCTGCTTGTCGAGGACCATGGCAATATCTGTGTCGCTCTTGATTTTTTTTCTTTTCATTTCTCATTCTGAGAGGTGCCTTGTCTGCGAGAGCTAATCTCCCCCCTAAACAGAGACGTAAGCGGATGTCACGTATTTCTAGCTCATGACCTTGCAGGTCATCAGCATGGCGAGAATTTCTGACCACGCTATAGAAGGATAAATAATCCAACGGAATAGGGAGAGTGAGAGGACCCAATGAGTTCCTTATCTCAAAATCATTATTTGTAAACAAAGTTTCTTACCCTGGGATCGTCTGACCTCACCCTTCTTCTTTTCAGAGATATGCTTTGTGCGTTTCTTCTCTGAGTTTGAGTTTTTTTTTTGCTTTTGATGCTTGCGGCTGACTTCTGTAGCGTAGGGATTTCTCCCGGGACATAATTTTTTCCACGTTTACTTTGAGCAAGTGAAGGAGGTCATTCAATTGCTACTCCTTGCCTGCCACCAGTGAAACTAATGAAATTTTGGTTAAATTTCTAGTTTCCGAGGTTTTAATATGTTTAAATGGACTTATTGCCGACTGTATATTGTTCCTCCATATTAAATCGGAATAAAAATACAGGCACCAAAGAAGTTCATGAAAAGTTGCTACAAAGTTATCTCATGGTGAGTGAATAAGTGATCTAAATTTTTCTTAAGATTTCTCAATAACACGAATTATCACACTAGAAAGTAAATACATGTAACTTAGGTTATAAGTAAATCATTTAAATCATTTTTTATTTGATTATTTTGCTAAATGAGTTTACTTATTGAATATATTTCACTCTTTGTTGTCTCTGCAACAGCTTCAACTTCTGGTATTTAAGAAACTACAATTATTTTATTTTTCATTTTGCTGTTTGTTTTTCCAAAACCGAAATCGATTCTTTGTTTCTTAAATTTATTTTCTTTTCACATGTGTTTTATATTAATATCATACTTAAAATTCGCTATACATTAATAATTTTAATTCACCATAGAGCTTTGTAAGTACTAATATTAGTATTAATATTATTATACTTCCGTATAAAAAGATATCTAATAAAACTACTTTATAATATTTTCTTTTTAGCAATGCCCAAGTTTTGAAATGCATCAGAAGTAAGATAAGATGTTTAATACTATTGCAGTGGTTTACTGATAAAAAGTACCATAATTACTTAAATACACTAAGTGAAAATGTTATTTTTACCTAATTAATGCCAAATGTTTATCTACAACAAAAACCTTTTCAAAGGGTCATATATCAAAATTCCTTTACGCTCTTACAAGTGCTTAGGTAAGTTAAAGAAGAACGCCTTCATAGCAATTTTATCTAATCACAAATATATTAAATTAATAGTAATGAAGATGATGTGCAATTTTCATACGTATCTCTTAAGGTAAAGGTTTTATAAAAAAGCAGAAAACGCACAGTTGTGACTTAATTTGTAGTTTATATCCTAAATGAGCCGTATGCAAAAACAATAAAAACTAATGGAAATATATTTTTATTTCTAAAAAGTTACTCATCACATTAATGAAAATATTTCATTAAGTGGACTTCTTATCTTTTATTACTGATACAATGAATGTCATTTTAATGCGAAAAGTAAATTACTTCGGTAGCTCAACATTAATGTAAATCTGAGATACATTCATACTTCTAACATCATAGCCAGTACTATTCTGTTGACGACAGCGCTAATAAATTTTTAGATTCCGGTAGCGCGACTTTATCTCAGAAAGCATATTCTATAAGAATGATTCTAACCTTCGTGAATCCTACTTTGTTTAGAGTCTCTGCTGTTTTTAATTCGAATTTATCTCCCAAACTGTATTCTAAGTTTGTTATGTAAATCCGGTACATTCTATAAAATACTTAGTAGCTCATCGTTTCCTAACCTTAGAATAAAAAATTGTAATGACTATAATTATTTTCTCGACGTAAACGTACAACTTAAGTAATATGTGCAGCATATTCGAAGACATGCTAAGAATCCAATATGACGTGACCATTACAGCCAATAGACGTCGTTCTAAACTATTCAAAAGGACCAATAAGACACAGCACAATCGATGTCATCCAATCCGATCGATCTTTCGAGAACGATATCATGCTTGAATCGATATAAAGCAAAAGATTCGATTAGATTTGGAAAATTGATTTTTTCATTGAAATCTCCCTACTCATCTCGTATATACTAACGTAGCCTTCCGTGTAGCTTACGGTGCAGTTACGGTACTCCGAGATTATAGTAATTATCACTCCAAGATTATAGTAATGTATATTTATTATCATTGACTTGATATTTTATTTATGTTTCTCAAGCAAATTATCTGAATTAAGGATTTATTTGCTCTGAAATGTGAGCTGCAACGTAAGTACATGTTGAGGAACCAGGTTTATGGAGCAATAACTTATTTATCCCAAACCTGCTGTCTTATTTACTATAATCTCACCTCTTCAAATATACATAATCATTCAATTCATTGCCTTTCTCCAATTGGACTCCTGTTTTCCTACCCCATCCAATTATATGCCAATAATATACTACTACATCGTAACCCTATCCATTGCATGCCCTATCCAAGGCGTACACTATTAATCTATCAAATCTCTTGCGCCTTTCACTTGTAACCATCAGCAACTGTTATGCACTCGACCAATATCCACTCCCCTTCAACCTTATGACCCTAACAATAGCCAGCTACTAATTAGCCAACATCTCGGTTCATTCCTAAAAGGGCAACTGAATTCAGATTCCTCCACCCACTAACCATTGGTCTCTTGTTCACGACATAGAGGCACAGAACTATAATGATAGAATTCGATCCATACCAAAAGGTCAATACCCATTGTGATGTGGTAACCAGACTCCTGCCGATTATTACTTGCTTACTAAGAGCTCCTATTCAGATGGCTTGACAGTACGGCCATCACGGCTGCAATAGGAATTTGCTATCCTCCTTGAATTACAAAATGTAAGTACCCTTCACTCTTTTACCTCTAATAATGGCATAGATCGCTTTACTTCCGATCCTCAAATGACGAAATTCTATGAGTATACCATGGGTATATTTACATTCTGCAAGGGGTCTTTTGTTGTTTAACTACTTAATTGACTTGCTTGTTAAACTATTAAGTAGAATTCCACCGAGTGATGTAGAACATTAATTATTTTACTCCAAATAATCCCTATGCAACTCATCGTCTTAAAATCACATACCGAAATAATTTTTTCTTTCGAATCATTTTATTCCGTACATTAAGTCTCTCCTCTTTGCTATTTTCTCCACACAGGAATTGATGAAAGCTCCATTCAATTTATGCGTGTTGATACTTTACCAATTCGTTATGTATTAGTCCTTTTTGTAATTCCCCAATGGATATGACAGCGTATTTTTGCAATCGGTGCTAATTTCAGTTTTTTCTGTTTCAAGAATCTTGAATCCGATGAGACTACATTTAAAAGGTTTACCCCAAGACATTTAATTTATTTATAACGACTTCACCAACCTACTGCTCTCCGTTCTTTCAAAATTATTTAGTTTTTTTCCATTCCTTTTAATTTTTAACAACCTTTGATTCTTCAAATGTGCAAAAATGTTATTCATTCTTGCGAAGTTTACATCATCATGAAGGAATCATGCATGTCACTCCGGTGCGGAATCCTTACTGGAAATGATTCGTAGATACACGGGTAATTATCAAGTATCTGAACAATAGTTACGAGTTACTAAGGAGAACTTTCAAAGAGAACATAGGAGTCGGGAGTATTTTTCCAGTGTTTTAACATTGTTGATGCCTCACTCAGGTGCTATGACATGTCCCTCTGACAAAGTGCACTCCATGCACAGCACATACTTCGAGGCTAGTTTTCAAATCACGGCCGTAGTGCATCAACCGAGGAATTCCTCATACCTGCGACGTTAACCTGTTAATCATCCGGAATCGATGCAAAGATCACTTCCGGCCCAACACCGATGACGAATTTAAGTATTCATGTCGATGGTAATCAGATAGAACCTGAAGGAGATTGTGGTGGAGTAATAAGCGGCTGCGATGGAGGTAAATGAGGAGAAGTCGGGCAAAGTGGCTGAAGGAGTCGACAAAGGAGATTCAGAAAGGCCAAAGGCAGAGAGAGAGAGAGAGACGGGATAACGCGAAAATGCGAATTGCTCTCTAATTAGATTCCTGCATGCCAAAAAGACAATGACATGGTACGAGAGTGCTCTCATAGGGAATAACGGGTTTCTGAGGTAAGGATTTAGGAAGCATTATTGAATATTATCTCTAACTTAGATCCCGCGTGAATAGAAGAGTGGAAAGCAAAGAACATCTACCCCTTTCGCGTAAAGTTATTTTAGATGAATCCATATTTAACCTCGATAGATATTCTGTGGAATTGTCACGTCTAATCATCCAATATATCTGAGGCACAATTATAAGCCTTGGATATTTTTATTGCAATCCTGTAGCTCATTATTGCATTCGAGTCATTCATATTCACTGCTTTTTTCTCGATGCATTGGCCAACCTTGAAGTTTAATTATTTAAAAAATATATTGTTCATACTATTAAAAATTCTAAAAGTAATTAACATTGTCTAATATTTTGATAAAATTCGGTATTATGTAGTAATTACACCTATTTCACAAAATATACTTTTTTCGACTTTGTACAATGTTTATCTATTATTTAATGATTTAATGTAATGAGATATCTAAGATTTTATATCCATCTGGAGCTACTTACATGATTTATGGGCTAAATGAAAGAGGTTACTCAATAGTCCCAAATATTCCAGAAATTAAGACAATTTATGCATTTATATTCTCATAGCAGGTTAGCTACTGTTCCACGCAGGCAAACTCGTAATAAACCCACGACAGGAAAAAATTATAAAATAGCTTGATTTTGTGTTTATAAATATTCTAAGAGATGCTAATTAAAATTTAAAATATGAAAAAATTATTAGAACAAGAACAAAATGTCTCTAAAGTCATCAATACGAAAGACGAAATTTATGAAGTAGATGCATATATTTTTGCTAGTACTGCCAATAAGTTTAAGCTTGCTTTCATATTTCCTTTTTGGAAGTGTTTTCCGGCTGTGGACCCTCTTCCCTCAGTTTTACTTAGGTTTCTTGTACTATCAAATTATATTAAAATAAATATATATACATTACTTTTTAAAACCAGATATCGATTAAATATAAAATAAAGATTTAAAATTAATATATAGATAATAAATATTTCCTATTTAATTTAAATACAAATTAGCTTTAATTTTAGTTTCCCAATTAATTCAATTTTATTCCAGTGTTGGCTTAAATAGAAGAAGAGACTATTGAGTACCAATCTTGCCGATATATAGACCCTATTCACGTCTTCATTTATTAAATAAATTCATGTTACAATGAAGCGGGCGTTCTCTCTTATTGATATGTTAATTTTATAAGGGGGCCTATGCCCCGGGCCAGCGCTAGTCCATATCCGGATTGAGATGCACTTCCCCAAGACTTCGATGCCTCGCCGCTGATCACTTCATGTCTCATTCATGACCACCTGTTGTCTCTTCCACTCCATTACCGCAATCTCTTTTCCCAAAGGATAATTTTTCAGAAACTATTTCCGGTATGTTTACTTGTATCACATTATCCTTAATCAAGTCCATTTTCCCAAACTTGTTCCCTTTTATCTTTCCTTTCCCTCCGCTCGATTTCTCTAAAGCTTTTCCTGTTTTCGAACACTCCCTCGCCTTTGACTTCATTACTACTTCATCGAGCGCAACTGTTTTCAGCCCGATTTTCTCACTTTTTACATCTCTTGCTTCATCGCTCTCATTCATATACCCTTTCCAAATCTAATCCCATTGACTAATATCTTATGTAAGTGAAATATAAACGTCCAGTCTGCCAAGTCCCAGATATCTAGGCGCATATTCGATATTTTCGCAACCAAAATTGAATACATAATTGCTTTGTCATAAAATAATTAGAACTGTATTCAACAGGTAATTTATTCGTTAAGCGGAGGTGACATATCAAAACTCAAAATTGATATTTAAAATATTGGTGTTTAAAATGTTTAGGATTTAAATATTGATACTTAAAAATAATGTATTAAAAATAAATAAAATTCAATAACAAGACCTAGATTTTGTGGTAGCTTTCCATCTTGAAGGCAATTTTTCAGTTAGTCTTCAAGTTAAAGATAAATATTTAAAATATTGATAGCTAAAATATCAATGTTTGAATATCATTTATTTATATTTTTTATTTATTTCATATACCCCACATACATCCATTTTCTGGAATACTACAGTGGTAAGCAACAACGTAGGTATCAACAACGACAATATTCCATAATCGGAAAAATCCGACCAGCCGGGATTCCAACCGTAAGGTAGGAGCAATAACGTGCGAGCGCGCTAACCGCTCGGCCACCACTGCCGGTTTCATTGAAAGTGTTTCGAATTTTCGACAGATTTAGGTCTTGGTCATAATAGTCATGATGAAGAAAAAGTGAGGAAAATACGGATTACTGTCTTTGATTTATTTTAAATGGTGCTCCATAATGTTGTTGGACCAGCATACTCGAATTTTTTTTAAACATTGACATTTTTAAAGTTTAAATATTTAAATGAGATTTAAATATTATTTCCATCAATATCGTCAGGCATTCGGCAGTTGCGTATCCTTGCATTACCATATGGTGGGGGCACGAAGATGTATTTCGAGTATAACTATCCGTGCGCAGACTTTCTTGGACATAACAACGTTCGTTTTTTTTATAAAACAGGACATTGAGTGAATATTCTTACACATTGATCTGACCAAAAATTCGATTAGAGTAGTGGTCATATGTGTTGCTACACAGTATATCATTTAGTGTAACAGAAGCTCATATAATAATAACTTCTCTAATGGAAACAGGGACATCCCAATTACATCCATTACAGTAATTATTACTATTACAAAGACACGCAACCATTTCCTAGCCAGAAATCCAAGTTTTAAACGCATTCATTTTACACCTAATAAATATGCGTGTTTTAGCTTCTTGGTTTATGTGTGTACGCAGCTGGAAAACCTTTAATATTCTATATGTTTAATAACGTTTAAAAATAAACAGAGGTGATAAATAGCGACATGACTGAGACTAAAAACCATGTCTTTCACTTTCGGGGCGGATATTATAACTACCAAACTACCATGCCAAATCAATCTCACGTCTGTTGATGCTTTGTCAGCAGGGAGAGGACCGCTGTACGAAGTGGCACCGACTAACGCCAGAGGTCCTCATAAAGGCAGCTAGCTGAAAACGTGTCGGAGGATATCCCCGGATATTTTGCTGGAAAAGCTGTATTCGGCGAAGTTAATTTTTAACACTTAGTAAATTCAAATAAGGAGCTTAGAGAAAGCTACAAAAATTTGCTATAGAAATGGGAATATATTTAGTTAATCATATTACCTTTGTAACCTCCATTGTAACTGACACCCACCCTAGCTCTGATTTTTTTTACTCTTTTCCTTCACTATTTCTGTGGTCTTGCGCCAGATAATGAACGTTTAAGTTTCAAACCAGTCGCCGTGATAAAACCTTTATGTGGAATGTTTGCTTAGTTATGCCCATCCTATCCTTATCATATTCCATTTAATTTGTGGTAGTTAATAAGGAAAGGGCCAATAATAAATAGTCGTTTGACAGGAGTTGGCAAAGAATGCAGTAATTTAGAATTTAATATAAACTCTAAATACGTTGGCTAAATAAGTAAAGTATTTAATATTTAAGGTGTAGGCACGAAAATGTTTTGTAGTTATGAAGAAACGATGTTTAGGGTTTAAGGCTGCCGCCAGACAATAATATAACTTTTGTAAAACTAATAAATTAACTGATGCAGATGTTTGTGAAGAAACTAATGATTAAATATAAAAATGGGGTCCGTTTTTATTTTTCTTTAAAGTTTCCGAAAATTACCCATTTAAGACTATCCTACTATCTTCTGAAACTTCGAATAGCAAATAACCCTAGTTGTTGGATTATTATAGATCAGACTCTTCCTTACGATGAGATTCTGACTTATGATTTCTCCTCCCGTTGACACACGGCAACGTTGCTCAGTCAGATAGGCGGGTGTTTTAAATAGCTCACTGGCCCACTTGGTTTGGTTTTCAGTCTTATTATCAACTAGCTGAGGTACCTGTTGAGTCACAACGGGGGTTGGGTGGAGTTGGGGGGAGAATTTCTAGATTACTACATTTCTGCTAGAAATCCCCCCAACCCAACCCAACTCAACCCCGGGACAACGTTGCCGGGTGTCAACGGGTCATTTCTAGCAAAATCACGAAAAATCTTAATTTTCATCGTAGAACGTCGATCAAAAGACACTTGTATATCTCTTTGGACTACTGAGACGACGAAGATAATACATTTTTGCTCATTTGAATTGTTTATAACTTTTTAAATCGTATTCCACGCGGTCAATTTTTTTTATGGTCCCCACTGATGGGAGGGTCGGGCGCACAGTAGCTGCAAAGGCGAGCTAAGGTTATTTACACACTCACCGGTTTCACCCGGCCGGCAACCCATAGCCGGTTTTTAAGCTGGGTCACAAGGGTAGTAAGCAATGGAAGTAAATGGAGCCTTTCACAATAGCCGAGAAGAGATTATAGGCCGGGTAACAGCAGACTCAACGACTGAAGAGGTCGGCACCGGGTTGGGATCTTTACGACCGAGTGTGGGTAGTCACGTTTGTCAAATGAGCGCTTTCACATTGAACGGTTTTAGCCGGGTGCCTTCCCCCATCCCTTGCTGCTCTCCTGATTCTATTGACCTTTTAAAATCACAAGTACCAATTATTTTTTCATCGGTAACTGCTGAATGTAAACTTAGATCACTTATCATTCACCGATAAGTAAGGTTCATTCTTTCTTTTTGACATGCGGCCGCTGCCGGGCATAAACATTGCTTTATATATGGACGTGCCGAATGACATAGTGAATGTAGACGAAATTAGCAAGTAATTTTAAAAATTAAAGTTATTTGAACCAAAATTCCAAAGAGAAATAATTTTTCACCAACGCCGGAGAAGCAACCGGGCCTGTTTATGGCTGGCCCCGTTCTTGTGTGTGAAAGCATCCCTACCCCGGTTTCACGGCCATTTCATGACCGACAGGACGAGCGAAACCGGCGAGTGTGTAACTAGCCTAGGGCCCGGATTAGGACGGAGACCCTCCAAATTGCTATCTGAAAAAAGTAACGGTAAAACCCCCAGATATCTTCCATTAATCAAAGAAATAATTTCGCCGCTCTACTATGAGTCCGGCCCTGGTTAATACACAACGAAGAGGGGGCAACAGGTGTCTACTAGCAAACATAGTTAAGATATGAAAGTTGTTGGCGCAAGTAGTTTGTGCCGTCGCGCAAAACCTAGGAAAGAGATCATCGAAGACATTTATACGTGAGCGGATGGTGGCGATCCTTTGTGAAGGAGACCGCACGTGGTGGAATCCGCGCAAAACGGGACCCTAATTCATCACGCTGCCACACACACACCCTTTCAAAATATTGTGAGCCGCCTAAAGAGGCCGCGCAACGCCTTCATCTTTGTCCGCCGCCACCTCCAGAAGGGAATCCTCCGCATTTTCCACGAACCGGAACCGCTTTCAGGCGCGCCTTCCTGGACGCGCCTCGACAGGGAGAAGAATCCCGAGAAGGCCCTAAAGAAACTGTCACCGCCACTGAAAGGACGCTCAACTCAGTGACTAAACCGACAAAAGCCGTAAAAGAGCCGGAAAGAAGTACCCGGAGACGAAAAGGCCATCGAGAGGTGGTCGGGGAAAAGTTTTTTCTTCCCAGCTGCAGAAGGCGACAAGGTTTTCGACTTCTCAAAATCACCGATGGAACCGAGGGAAGAATAGAGACATATTCTGGAAGACCCGATGCGCGCGTGAGGTATGCATTCCGAGTCCTTTTCCGTGGGCACAGGCGCTTTTGTGGGTGATCTTGGGCACCCCGCGGTGCCCTGGGAAAACACTTTAGAAGAATAATGGCCCAAGGAAGGAATTTGGCATGTGAGGGATGAACCGGCCAGGGAAAGGGACCGGAACGAAGGGAAAGCGCGAGAGTAACGTTTGTGTCAAACGGAATGTTTTGATAGGAGTTGGGAAATGCGAAGGTGGTGTTTAGGGGAGAAGTGCTTTGTTGGTGGGCCGAGGAAATGAATGGGGAAGAGAAGAGTTAATTGCTCCACGCGTTAAAGGTACTTAATTGGGAAAGTTGGAGTGAGTTTTATTAGTGCCGGAGCAGTCTCGGTTTGATTCCGCGGTCTTCTTTCCCACACATTTGTCTAATTCAGGCGGTGGCCCCTATGGACCCATAAGGGTTACGCCAATTTGTAATGGATTCGAAATATTTTTCCGGTAACACGACCCATAAGGGATGCCCTAATCCGATAAAACTCAAAGTTGACCAAGCTACTACTGCTAAAGGTAAAATAGATAAATGGTTATAATAACTACAATGTTCCATTTAAATTTTTAGAGCCTATGAGTATATGAATTGACGGGATCAAATACATAATTATATTTAGTAAAAAATCAAACTCTTTGTGACTACCACAGACATTTTTTAAAAAGGCGATTAGTTCATCAGACACATCGTACATTCCAAGTACAAATATGCATACAAGTACCAGTTATTAAGCGCTTGAGTTTTTTTATTAAATAAGGCTCCATTCCAATAAGTATAGCTCGAGCATATCACATTTACCTGATTTTCCAACCTGTAAAGTTTACCTAATTCAACTATTATCATTAACTTACTTCAATTGTATTTGCAATGTGATGTATTGAGAGGGATAAAAATTAATAGAACATATTATTGATGATGTCCACATGTAAACGACATTAGTCGCGCAAAATCTATAATTACGGAAATTACTAAGCTCTTTTATTACTTATGCATGCCACCATTTTACAAAGTTGAGCTTCTATATTTACATATTGAAAACCTTATATACACACTTTATACTCATTTTTACACGTATTTCAATATTTAGATATTGAATTTAAATAGCCAACTAATTTTGGCTCAGGAGAAACTTTGTAGCGCACATTCTTATTGTATTTAAGACTCTATTTATGTATTTATTTACCTATGTAAGTATATTTACTCATTCATTGCTTTCATTCAACGTGCTCTGTTTCTCGAAGCCAAGCCGATCTGAAAAGGAAAGTTGCTGAGGTTAAGAGTTGGAGCAGAGATGTAAAGAACAGAGCCTTGGGTAGTTTCCCTTGTTTTCCCACGAACCCTTTTTGAAGTTTTCTCGCATTTTAGTGACTGCTGAATAAATACAACTGAAGATGTCCTTGTATCCAGTTCAACATCAATCTCAAATATAAAAATCTTTCGTAATAAAACGAAAAATTTTGAGGATCATTTTAGTATTGCCTCGACAGTAGTTTAAACGCTTTAAAGGAAAATAATTTTCCCAATTAAACATTTCCCTAAAAGAATTCTCCCATTACGTATACCCAATGCGAAATTAAAGCGATGCGATACACATTATAATTTCTTGAAAACGTTCATTTTCATAAAGAAAACTGCTCATTAGTTATGAGCCCTGCATTGATTGTATTTGAATACATTACGTATCGTTTTAATTTACACGTGAAAATGCTATTTCCTGCGATGGCATTTCTCAGAACGGAGAGGTATGAGTTTACTTATAAATTATCATTGAATTAATTTTTTATCAATCAGGTATCCATTCCGTTGAGTGATATTTGAGAGAGCGAAAGAAGAAATAGACGCGTTTATCATATTGAGAATCTCTTATCTAGCCGAGAACCTTTGCTGATTAAAGACCGAAGGAACCTGATTCAGTAAAATTTCTTTATGATGCTGCTCGAAAATATGTTGCAATATTGTCGTATGATAAAAGAGCTATCCAGAAGAACTTGAAAAAATTGTCAGAAAATCTCAAATCATGCTAACGTATTGACTATTCAATTCTGTAATCCTTCGTGTTTTTGCGACTTAGCAAAAGTCGAGGTGACATAAGGTATTGCTGAAACGGTTTCGCATACGTTTAAGCAGTATTATCTTCTTCGTAATGAGAAAGGACATATTTTTGAAACCAGGTTTTAATTCACAGAAAGAATATAAATAGGCATAAAACTCACCAAAACAAGGAAATCTTCTTTGTTATAATGGCTGCATAGAATGTAGATATTCCCGTTAAAGTTTATGAAATAGGCATAAAACTCACCAAAACAAGGAAATCTTCTTTGTTATAATGGCTGCATAGAATGTAGATATTCTCGTTAAATTTCAATATTTTTACGCAGGAATTAGTAGCATATAATACACAATTTAGAGGGTTCAATGAGGGAGAGAAACAGTTCTTCGGACGTCAAGGAATGGCAGAAATATAGTTTATATTCAATTTATATCCTTTTGTGCAAGGAGAATTGTTATATTTTGATAAATTAAAATAGCTATTGTAAAAGTATATGAGGAGCAATCAAAAAAGACGATCGATGTAAATTCTTGAGTACGAAAGGGACTGCAAATAAACATAGAAATTTTCATAAACCAAGTGCAAATGCTTGAATGGATTTTGTTCACTTCAAAATCATTGGGATAAGGGATCGAGAGGAGGCAGTGTCAAAAAGTGGCGTCAGCTGCGAATCTACTGATACTTACTCACATTTAGATCGCATGAAGGGTCATACGGAAATAGTTTATATATAAGGTAGAGAGTGAGGGGTAAAATGTATGCATAAGAGTGGTCAGGGGTTATTCAAGCCAATATTGATTTTTTTCTGCGTGTCTTTAAGTGACAACAACAAATTAATTGTGGCTTTTTTTAAAGCCAAAATTGTGGCCTTATTCCGTGGCTTTTATCTTCTTTGACTTTTTTGCCGATCACCAATATTTTAGGGGATCGTTCTGATAGTTGTTTAAGGATTAAATTTTATGAAAAGTATATTATATATTTTAATAATTTTAAGTATAGCATATTTTACAAACGTGTATGAGCTTCTGAAAATTATTTTATTTTAATAAATATTTCAATTATTTGGGGACGCGAGAGGATTAATAGCCGCGGGATCGAGTCATTATAAACGACTTTATCCGGGTAAGAGCATGGTTACGCGGGCTAGTCTTTTATTTCAGTTCACCCTACCAGGAAAACCATTTTTCAGAGAACTATATCCTAGCATGAAGAGAGGTAAATAGAATGTATCTCCACGTAATGACCGGTAAAACCTTAAGGCATTTTATAATTCGTCGCAGTCGTGTTTCCTGGAATTGCTCATGACTATCTTTCGCCATAGCACTCCAATGTAAGGGATGAAGGAAATGGGCTGAGCTAAGCCTGACGTAACGTTACACGGAAAGTGGCGAGGAAATTGAATATTCGGAAGATGCTGGTCACGTGATCAACCCAATCCCCTGAAGATGCACCGAACTAACGGAGAAGACAGCGAATGTGCGACTAATGCATCAGCGAGCCTCCAAAGCCATCAGCTAAACTTGTTTTTTTAATGTTTTTCAAATTTGCTTTAACATAAATAAGTATAGTTCAATCATTAAAATGTCGAGTTTCCCGTGTATGTACACTCTTGGCCAAAATTAACGCAGCACCTCCCTAGCGATCCTAACGGCCGGTGCTGCGTTAATTTTGTCCAGGAGTGTACTATAATCAACCTTAATACCCTTCGTTATTTTTCCATGTAAAGGTCAGGTGGAGTACCATTAGGGAAAATGCCGATGCATGATTACCTTATTACAGAGTCGATGCATAGATTTCCTTACTTTTATACTCCAAGAGACCTTCATAAGAAAATATACCGACTACTATGATAATGGGTACTGCAAAGCCGTGCTTTCCAAACTTTTTCTTCCCACGATACACTTATATGTTGGATCAAGATTCACGGCGTACTAAGCCTCCATCCAGAGTAATTTCATGATATACTGAAGTTGAAGGAGACGGAATGAAATTTGGGCATTCGCGTATCAAAAAGAGGGAGGAAAGTGGATACCTCCCTCTTTAGTGACCATAGCATTAGTAATTTCCCTAAAAAATAACGAGGAGCTTGTGTTAAAACTGGATTGTGATTTTTTTCGCAAATATTTACATCTAACGCATTAATTACGACAAAATTGCATTTTCAATGTTAATTCAGGATGAGTTCGTAAGGAAATTGACTCGTACCCTTTCCTGGAGGGATTCTTAGATGCACCCCTAATGTGGAAGAATATATTTTATTACTTTTATATGAACCAAAATTATATTTTTTATCCCGCAATTGATTGACATTTCATGGAATTTTACTTCATATTGATGGTGTATTTTATTTTTTGTGCATACGATTGGAAGTGTGTATTATTTGTACCATATATGGGTGCTTCTTGTTTTTAGTTCTAGGCCATATTAAGCGTTTTTTCTAATGCACTGCTTTAATTTTCAGCCCACAAACCCTTTGCCATTAGATACAAAAACTCGAGAAGTCTTACTAAGAACTATGAGTAGTAAATAAATTTCCCTGTACTTTTCTCACAGAACCAGAATTAAGTAAGAGGAAAACAAACTCCCACGTAATTGCGAACCTATCATTCTATGAACAACGTTTCGTATAGCATCCAATAAGAAGTACCATAGTACCATAAATGAAATTTACTCATATTTAATTAACTCATAGTTAGCTTTCAAATCTTGAAAACTATCTTATGAGCTTAGCTGTGACAAAAGTAAACGAAAAATGTATTTTCCTCAATACTGAACCGAAATTAAAACAGAAAATAGCGTAACTAAAATGTTGGTATGTGCGATATAGAATCAGAAGAAATACTACCCGTATTTCGATGCTTAGCATAATCATCAGAAAGCAATAGTTATTATTGTTAAAGTTCTATACCAATTTCCATTTTTCTGTCGTGCCATATCGTCAAGTTAAGGTCGAATCCTTCAAAATTGAAAAACATTTCCTCTTACAACATGTTGTATACTTAAAATGCTATTTGGTTTACGTTTATATTGTAACTGACATTTAAACTAGTATAGCATTTATAATTTTCCGTCTCTTATTTAGTCATGTATTTTAACTACCTGTATAATATATTTCTCCTCGTGTATTCTAAATTTTCTTTTTTATCCTCTTGCACTCTTAATTTACACTTCTTTTTTGTTGTATTATCATTTTTTCTCGTTTTTACTTCCTATCTTACTGCGTTTTCTCATTTTTTTCACCCCCCTCTCTTATATGGGTTAGATGGAAGAGGAGACTTTTAGTCTCAATCTCGCCCGAATAAAGCCGTTTTATTATTATTATTATTATTATAGGTGATTTTCAGCAACGTATGCTTCTTGGTCAACCATTTTCTGCACGATTTTTTTCCCAAACTGTAATCTTTCTTAACTATTTTATTCATAAAAAATTAATATAGAACGAAATGCTAGCATAGATGAAAGAGAGTACTACAAGGGTCTAATATTCAATAATATTTTCAATAAGGGTGTATTAATTCGTTTATCTGCATGGTAGCATACATGTAATGCATATTAGACACGGAGAATAAATCAAAATCTCCTATTTCTGAGAAAGTTTCTGATATTGATAAATAACCAGTCCACGAGTTTATAATTTAATATCCACGAGTTTATAATTTAACGTTTTACGAGATACAGGCGCTATTTTAAAGGCGACTCATTAGTAAGTCGCTGACCGCTCTCGAGCAGACTCAAGCTAGATGAAGGCTCTGTGCTCCAGTCCTTCTGTAATTGGGAACTCGTTACAGTTCACCTTTCCATTACTATTTTCCATTATTCAGACTTTGAGTGTGCAAATCGAAGTCTGGAATCGAATCCGCGATCCACGGAAGGCATTTCTTTCCCAAGGCAATTAAAAAGCGTAATGGAGATGGCGCCAGATAGGAAAAATTGACACCAATTCATACGATGGGACGGGGAACGCTGAAAGGTCGTATAAAGAAAGTGTAGATAAGATTTTCTTGAAAATTGACGATACGAATGGAAGAGGAAAAACTTTCAAATTAGATGAACCGATAGGAATCAGTGGTGGGGAACATTTTGTCGCATGGAACACCGCTTTGGGAGATTCTCCAGGCCATGTTGCAAAATGAGTTGCCAACTTATGCTCTTCTCATTGGCATTACCCTGGCAACTAAGGGTTCCAATAAGTATGTGTTCTTTATACTAGGCATTTTACCAACTCGTGTGGTGTCGTAAACAATCATGAAATTTCTGAGATAAATTTCGATTTACTCTAAATACAAGATTTTACAGGGAAACACTAAAAAATGCATAAACTTATCAAAGGAATTCCATAAATACTAAAACAAATAGATAAAGCTATGTTATGAATTATATAATGCTAACTATTTTCAAATTTTACAATTAAGTTTTACATTACCGCGAATGTTGCCGTACAACGGTCATTCGTAATCCTTTCAGTAGGTGGGGTCAAAGTCAAAGGGAGGTAAACCATTTTTTTACTTTTTTAAATGAAATAATACTACGAAAAATGAACAGTGGCAGTGGAAGGAACATAGTTAGGTAGTTAGTTAAGAAGCTAGTTAGGAGACAGTTCTTTGGGAAACATTTTTTAAGTAGTAGCTTAGTTAATTCTATTGATTTTTTTATTCCATTCGATGGCTGTAAATTTGTAAGTTTTCTTATGATGCTAAATAACACTAGACTTTTCTCTATCCGAGAGCAAATTCCTTTTCTTCACTGATTTTCTCACAAACATTTGATGGGACGTTGTTGGATATTTTTTTAAGGATTCGAATGTTATTGTCACCAATAAAATCACGGCACTTGTCCACATATAGCTGTTAATCACATATCACAACACTTTGTCCCTTATCTGCCCTAGTTAACACCAGATTATTTTCAGTTATGAAATTCTTAATATATTGCCTAATATAATTAATTCTTAAAATATTTCTTAATGTGATCAAACTATATACATTGGTGCATTGCCGATAGTAAAAATATATAATTTGAAGTATGCTTAAATAAGAATTTGTCAACATTTTATCTAGAAATATTCTACATTGTAAATCCTGATAGGGAATAGGTGAGGCGCACAATGAAACTCCCCACCAATACATCTTACAAACATTCATAACCCAACAATTTTTTGCCCAGCAGCGGTCGCATGTCAAAAAGAAAGAATTAACCTTACTTATTGGTAAATGATAGGTGATTTATGTTCACATTCAACAGCATTCGATGAAAAAATAATTGATACTGATGGTTTTAAAAGGTCAAAATATGCAGGAAAATATTAAGGGATGGCGGAAGGCACCCGGCAAAAACCGTTCAATGTGAAAACGCTCATTTAGCTACCTGCATTACTACCCACACCCGGTCGCAATGGTGGCCCGGTGCCGTCTTCTTCAGTCGTTGGGCCGGCTGTAACCCGGCGACCACCAGGTCTATAATCCGTTTATGGCTAGTGTGAAAGGCTCCATTTACTTCCATGGCTTATTATCCATGTGACCCGGATTAAAACATGGCTATGGTTAGCCGGACGGGCGAAACCGTCGTGTGTGTAACTGGCCTAAACGCCTTTCTCCCGCCACTTTCTTTAAGTGCTACTGCTATCTCATTTGGTTAATCTAAATTTAGATACTAACGGTGCCCATAAAATATATGAGCTATTCATTTACGGCTAAAAGTACTTTGGCGCCCTTGGCTGTTAAGTATTCCGGGGCCTCCTCTACCCAACTAATCTCACGGAACACTTGAAAAAGGAAAATAAACAGACCTTTGGGCTGCCTCATAAAATGTGTCAGAGGAAGATTGATTCGTAATAAACCTTAATTATCTTTGTTATTTTCCAAAAATGTCTTCCTAAGTTATGCTTTTCGTAAAGAACAATCAGCCATTCGGTTTGATGTTCGAGATATACAACACCCAAAGAAATTTGATTTGTGTTTCTTTCTGTCTTTTATGGTATGGAAAATAATTTGGAGATCACTTCATTCGATTGTATATTTCTTAGCTGGGACGACTTCAATTCAATGTGTCCAATTTCACTTTTAGAGCAGTAATATTTTCAGACTTTTACCGGCCTTGATGGTGGAGTGGATAGCATGCCATCTGAGCTATCAATCCAAACCCCAATATCCCGGGTTCGAATACCTACTGATCAGATTTTTCCGATCAGGGAATGGCTGTGTGTGTTCGTTGTTGCAGTTGCCTCGGTGAAGCTTCCCCTGACAATTAGAGGTTTCAAATCTCCAATGGCCGTTTTTTTTCGCGTTCCTCTTCTCATTCCCCGGCATTCCGAGAAAACAATACAGGACACCGCACTTTTTAGTGACAAAAACGCCCATTGGAGGTTTTATACCTCTAATTCCTCATTAGCCGCGTTCCAACTTTCCTTTCTTTTCATCCCCTGACAAGATCATTAGAGCTTCACCAATAAAGAGCAACAGCGGCTAAGCATAATAAAAAAAAGATTTAATGAATGCGAATGGATGGTTGCCTAATGATTATGAAGCAAAGAAGAAACAGAAGAAAAACATTATAGAATGACCTGGACTCGAACACAGTTCTTGTACTTTCCGATGAGGACCTCTGGTGTTGGTTGGTGCCATTATATGGAGCGACACCAGATTTGCTTACACAGCATTGTGTTGTAGTATGGGCGGCCATAGCCCTTTGTCATAACGGTCGTGAGTCTCGGTAATGCCCTTAGGCCCAGAGAGGTCCTATATTTGGGGCCCGAGATTCATATGTAACCGGGTCGCTATACCAACGGCGGCCATCGCCCTCCATCATAGCGGTCGCGAGCCTCTGCAACGCCCCTCGGGCCCCGAGAGTCTTATATTTGGGGTCCGAGATTCACATAAAGGGGCGTCCCTAAGAAAGTGAGGATCTTTTCCTGCTGCCGTCTCTCTGCGCGTCGCTATTCCGTCGTCGGCGTCTCTAGTTACCTCGTCACGAGCTACTCGTAGTATCTCAGGATATCTTCGCCCCCTACTCGCACGATTAACTAGAGAATCGGGACCCCAGCAGCGTAGGCCCTCATCCCCATAACTTCGCGCCCCGTAGAGTTGAGCCACCCAGGAAGGAGTAAGTGAATAAATCTTTAAAACGTTATTCAGTTCAGTTTTAAAAGTTTTTTTATTTCTTTTATAGACATTGTTACATGTTATGTTCAGTTTTACCCTCTTAGGCAGCGCCTTTCTCAGGGCTTTGTCAGGGGGAATGGAGGCGTTGGGAGGGAGTGCCCGACATTTGTCCAAGGCAGCAGGGAAACCCAACTAAAACCTGCCGCGAGCACATAGGTAGTAGGGTGGGTTATCAGATAAGAATTTTTACAGATGATTTTTAAATTGAGTTGATATAAAATAGGTGGCCTTTACATTTTAATTAGATATTTATACATTGGCAAATTTGTTTGTAGGCCCCTAGCAAAACTATTTTCTTCTATCTTCTTTGTTGTTTTTCTGTTTTCTTCTTATGGTGGTGGCAGTTCCTTGGGGTTCCTTCTTTCCTCTGCTGGTTCGTGGAGTCCTTTGTTGTGGTTTAGTGCTTATGGAGATTCTGGATGTTTAAAACGTTATTGCACTGTTTCCGTATTTAAACGCAACGTCACTATGACAGTGTGAGTCGCCTTGACGCTGCACGGTAATTTAGTGGCTAAGTTACGTGCCGGGAGGTGGAAGAATTGGGTTCAAGTACCAGTAATATCGCCATTTTTCGATTCTGTTTCTCCTTAGATTTTAAGCCACACAGGTTTTAGTGCAGGTATCTTTCATTTTCTCATTATCTGCGATATGAAATCGATTTGAGGGAGAGAAAGGCCAAGAATAAGATGGTTGTTTTCAATGTTCTTGAGGAGATGCTTGAATGTTATTTTTTGTTATCTGAAAAGCTGAGATGTGTTTAGCCCGAACAACTATTGAAATGAGTGGAAAGATGCGGGTATGCATCCAAAGCGGTTAGAATTCGAAAGTATAGGAGAGTATCTTGAAGTACTGTTCATAAGCATATCAATGATCTCTCGAAAGGGAACAGCTTGGAATTTATTTACTTTATTTATTTGCTGAGATTAGAGAGGGATTTTGTGAAGTGTACAGGACTATTAGTTCGCATGCAAGGATAACATTTTAGTTTCCTCTGTTCATCATTTTCCTAACTTGAGATTTGGACCTCAAGTTAGAGTTTTTTTTAGAAGTTGAAACAAATACGATTTTTTATAATATTATTTTTAGAGTGCTTTACACCGAGTTGCTGCCGGTATTCGGAAATAACAAAAGAACCAGCATTACTGACCTTCTAGGATTCTTAGAGGGTTAGTAATCCTTTCAATTTTAGCAAAGTCTTTCAATTTTCAAAAACACCAAAAATAAAAACACAACACACTTGTACTAATTCCACAAAATTTAATGTAACTGTTAACCGGTTTCGGTGTCACAGCACCATCCTCAGAACAAGGATGATCCTCAGAACAGGGATGATCAACACCATCCTCAGAACAGATCCTTGTTCTGAGGATGGTGCTGTGACACCGAAACCGGTTAACAGTTACATTAAATTTTGTGGAATTAGTACAAGTGTGTTGTGTTTTTATTTTTGTTTTTTTTTTGAAAAATGAAGTTCCACCAAGTAACACTCGAATTGATTTCTTTGATTTCTTTCAATTTTTTTTTCGGACAAAAGTTTTTCTTTAGACTGCTTCGACAACTATAAATACGAATTCGTACCCGCGGCTGTGTTCATCGAAAGCGAACGCACCAATTACTTGGCTCTCCAAGAGACGCCTTTGAACTTCAATATCGCATTGAATTAGCCATGACAAAAAGGTATTCCATCTGTTTTATCGCAACCACGTTACCCTTGCTATCGGGCTACATCTTGAAAATCAAAAATAACACATATCAGCAACATCATTATCAACATCAACAATGCTTTTTAAAAGTAATAATTCGTTTTTGCAGTTTCTAGCTGTATTTAATGGAGTACTAAAGGATGGGTCTATATTAGTTTAATTATTAAAGTACACGTATTCAGATGCCGATTTGAAAAGCATTAGGAGAATTACATCCTGAATCCAGACAAGAGATATTAAACCGAAATAATTTCTTAAATTTATATATCTGATCGTGAAAGACAAAGAACGTTCTATAAATAGATTACTGCGTGTTTATCTGTACAGAATTAACGAAGATTACATCTTAAAAGTTTAAGCATTTTGGTGCTCATATCTGATACTTTATGGAATATAAAGGTTAAAATACTCGTTTCGCCTTTTTGTATGGATGGTTAAATATCTAAACATGATCCGGGGCCCTCGGCCCTTATCTAGTCCAATGGCTATTTTGAGGATACTCTTTCCAAGTTTTCCCACGTTTTGACATTGTCACAACAGATACTTTTATTATAAATAGTTATTTATTCCTATGTTAAGCGTATTATCATATTTGTATACGTATTAACAGCATTTTAAAGCACAGAAAAACATTCAGTTTCAAAAATATTTGGCTACGAGGAACTATTTGAATATTACTAATAATACCTAGCAACTATAAACACATTTATGCCCTCTAACAAAAACGTTTTCCCTGCCTGACACTTACCCGGAATGCATTATATAACATGCGTAATGAGGGCATTCCATAATTATGTGAGAATTAGAATTCAGGTTGCCAATTCCCCTCTCTTGCCCAATCCGAGCATTAGTAAATCTTCTCTTAATCCAACGCTGCAACAGATGCAACTTCTAGAGGTATGGATTACAACCATTAGTAGGCTGAGGAAACGCACCCATATTGGGAGTGCATGCTGTCATCCAACTGAGCCACAGAGTAAAACTAAGTTATGGATCTACCGTTCTCTTCAGAAGCAGGGCCGAAGTACGGGATTCTCTTACGCCCCACTGAGCAATCAGTCTTAATTTCGCAAATTGTCCTCTCCACCATACAGCGCTTGGTCCGCAAACTTCATTAGGGAATCATTGTGTTACGAATTTCTCCTAAAGAAAAACTTCTTACACACGATATTCATTGGGTCCCATCCACTAACAACGTAGATGATGGCCTACGTTCACATCATACGCTTCTTTCACGTTTCTGCCTGCCCCACAATGGACCCTCGGCAAATCGCTGACAGGGCTCTTTGTGCGGGGATCCCAACTAGCTGAAGCATTTTCATGTAGTAGTCTTACTATGGAAAATATCGGATTTCGAGGACTTCCTCTCTCGTGCTAGCCTTCGAGTTGAGTCTTTCAAAGGCCGAACCTATTATTCTTCTTAGATGCGTTTCCTGCGATCCCGAGGGACGTTCTATTCTAGGTATACGAGGATCGTATGTGGGGATAAGCGGCCCGGAGACCGAATCCACATAAGCAATATCCTTGTCTCTCATCCTGAGCATTTGGCTCTCGATCGTGTATCATCGCTTGCCTTATTTCCGAGGATTATACCCTCAAGCCTCCAGATATAATTATTTATGGTGCAAAATATGATGCAATTTCTCGCTCAATGTAGAAAAACAGCCTAATGTTGGTACGCGCAGATGGTAGTGAAGGTTCTGATCATGGGCTTATTTATAATTGGGCTCTCTAGGTGATAGCTGAGGGCCCCATCCGTTTTAGAGGCTTGATCAGATTGTGCTTAAAAGAACACTCATGTAAGTTTTATCTTACGAAATTGTAAATAGGTGCATTCATTCATTCTCTATTCAAGACGTATTCATGAGCCTCTACTCAAATTTAGATCATTATGATATTTATCTTTTATTATCATACTGAGTAATGCTTTAGAAAATGCTTTCAGAAGATAATGTATGATTTGGGACCGACTAAATGCCAAATTTATCAGTCACTCATGTGATGTGCGTGCGATGGTGTGTTTCATATTCACAATTCACGTCATTAACAAAACTACCTACAAATCGAGTTTTTTTTAAACGTATCACGAAGCGTGATTATATTCAGGGTGCATAAACGCCCAACTGGCCTAACGCAATAATTGCAGTTGAAAAAATTTGAATTTTGGCGTTCACTTTCATTAAATTCTAATGTTATACGTGAAAAGAGCGCATCTTAAAATCTGCGGGAGGAGAAAATACAGATATCACCTAACACGGTAGACAAAATAAAAATACCTTTCAGTTCAACGCAATTTTTCTTTAAATCCCCACCGATGTATTGCGAATGTAAGAGCACTTCTGAATCAGTTATAATTTTGAGCTTCCTGTTACCAAGTACCAACTGTAGATGTGTTGATGCCCCTAAAGCAGTGCATATTCGATGTCTTCTTACGGTAATTGCTAACTTTCTTGATGTTCAACTAAATCGCTCAATTTTGACCTACAAACGAAATTAATTTCTGATTATTTTATTGGAAATACTACATAATTTTCAGTGATTATTAAGACTCTCCAAATAATCTCAGTTGTAGTATTACATATGGATATTTTAAATAATTTAGTTAGTTAAAATTTTAAGTAGCATTATACCATTGTTTGGCTAGATTACTTACATGAAATAAAAGATAAATAAGATAAATAGAAACAAACTTCTACGCTCTAACACAGATTTTTTTTTACTATACGACCATGGTTTCAACCTGTTAGGTCATCCTCAGGCTAAGACACATGTTCAAACAGAGCGTGTATGTAGACATGGACATGTGTCTTTTCCTGAGGATGGCCTAACGGGTTGAAACCATGGTCGTATAATAAAAACAAATTGTGTAGTATAGCGTACAAGTTTTTTTATATACATCTTCAAGATGGAAGTCTTCCACGAAGTCAAGCCCGAGTTATTGGATTCTAAAATAACTAACTTTAAAATTTCAGATTAATTTCCTTCGAATCAATTTTCTCCGGTAGATACCGTATGTACCCATGTGTAAATCGCATTAAAGTATACGAAGTAAGGTGTCACTTAAAATTTTCTATGGTAAGGAATTTAGAACATAGTCTCAAAAACCTTGGTCAGTATTATACGCGGGTATTACTGTATTCACTATACCTTCATATTCTAATATTTTAAACCAACTGTTTGCTATCTAAAGCCGGCTTTGCATTAACAAAAAGTAAATTAATTTTGTTAGAGATATAGAGAGAAATGCAGGATTGCTCACGTAGCTCTCCAGCCGAATCCACATAAATAAACGAAATTATTAAAAAACGAGAAAGTATATTTTTATGAGAGATTCATTTCTATTTATACGACAGAATAAATATGACCTAAAAGTACACACACATACGAATCATAGATAACCCGGGGCTTAGAATGTTCGTGAGTAGCTCCTCTTGAGCTTGTTCCAAATTATTGTTTCGTAGCAGCGGTTCAGATTTGCGACTGCCTTGGATCTGTTTACGGAGCAACTGTCACGAAAATTATCTTCTCATCCTTCAACCTTTGTAATGCCTGCTGCGGGGAAGCTTAAAACTTTGCCGGAATGAAATTTTCTACACAACTGTGATTCTGAATATTTTCCTCTTCCAATTTCCTCCGACAAAACGGGGATCCAGTCATGGTTCTATAAATTTTCCGGGACGGCTTAATTCTCCTTCATTTGAACTGATTCTCGAAAAAATAGATCCGGACAAAATACTCGGCACTCTTAGTACGTAATTTACAAGTCGTTCTTTTATTAAAGGCTGCTTTAGTTGTCGTCGAGGGTTCGATTTTGCTCCGAGGTCTGCTATTTGATTGCTGGAGGAGTAGGAATGGTCGCGATTCATATTTTTGTGACCTGAATTTTGTGTCTGAAATGAGTTCAGCGATGTGCCGAAATTCGGGCCGATGTTTCGTTACTTTTGAGCAATTTTTGCGGGTCACGCGGTGATAAATACAGGAACCGGATTGATTTTAATTTAGAGGCAGTCGAAATAAAAAGATTGGGCGCGAATATATAAAATTGCCAGAATGAAATATGGCCGCTAGTCAATATTACAGGCTCTTGACAGATATTTAATCATCAAGTATTAAAATCCAAATATCAAACAGCTAGAAGGGTTTTAATGTAATAAAGCCCGAGTAAAAATGATGCTATTGCTGATATCACGCCGCTTTCGGTTATTTTCTACGAAGTACTAATCAAAGCTCGAGTGAGGAGGCAGAGATATGTAAAAATAAATAAAGCCCCCTTAACATCGATGCATACTTCTGTTTCGCTGACATTTGATCCATTCTCAATAGAACTTTAAGTATATAACGTTATAATTTTAACGTACCATAGTAAAAGACAGTTTAGTAGATGGAATTGTTACTAATTTTCGAATTTCTGCCCAATATTACACCACTTACTTTCGCAAAATATTGATAGAAGTTGAAATTCATATTTATTCATGCAATGGTCGTAAAAAGAAATGGCTACTTACCATTATACAATTATCAATTGGTTAAATTTTAAAGTATAAAAAATATTCACAGAAAAATTAGAAAAATGTGCAGAGGGGAGTGGCAAGATTCGTGTTGGGTAGATATGGGAAAACGGATAGCGTCACTGCAATGGTTGAAGAACTTAGTTGGGAAAAATTAGAATATAGACATCAAATAAAAATATCAGGGAATATACACTAAACTATTACTGGAAAGAATTCGTTGAAAGAATTAAACAATAGACTGAGGGAACCGGATTACCTCGGGAGAAACAAGCACAATCATAAAGTCGCCACCCTTAAACAGATGTTAGCTAGTATTTCTTAAGTGGGGAATAATAGAATGGATCAATTTACCTGGAGATATTTAGTACCTTTTCTCCCTTCTCATAATGTACCCATTTATAAAATTGAAAGGGTCTCGTGATTTTGCTGTAATTTTGTGTGATTTTTTATGTATCGTAATATTGTTGTATATTTTTAAATATTGTACGATTGTAGTCAATTTTGAAATATTTTTTTAATTTTTTAATAATATGTAAGACTGCTTTTGGGAGGTTTTGGAGGGTTTTCCTCTCGAATAGGATGAATACCAGACATTAGTTTTCCCTTCCCCCACAGGAATAAATATCACCTGGCCTGGTATCTAATTGTAGTACTCACAATTGACTAAATATTTTTTTTTTAATATTACGATTGAGCGAAGGATATATAGACTATGATCAACGATGACCAACGACTATTGGATGATATTGCATTAGCGGCTGAAAACATTCCGTGAGATGATTCCACTCTGCCCTTTGAAACGACCGGTATTTTTACAACCTATCGCAAATGAGTAATACATGTTCGGAGAGCAATCTACTCAATTACATTGTCATGTATGGCCACTCACTAACGTATTCTACTATCGCACCACCATTTTTTGGCATAAATAATCATACGGGAATATATCTGGAAAATGTGTAATAAATTGTAAAAACACGTCACGATGGAAGCAAAAACAGGGTCCTGCCGACATTTGTATTGTTTTTGTTATATTCATTGGCGATTTTTATTGCGTGACAAAATGTTGTTTTGTAAAAAGTTGGAATTTACGACAAAAAAGAGGGTAATTAACGCTCGTATAACAATTCCGGAAAATCAAAAATTAAATGAAGTCCCTGAGTATAATGTCGCATCACGTCTTTTTGAACTGCTCTTTATGGAAATTAAATGGCAGCGTTTTATATTTATGGAAACATCATATTTTTAAATATTTTAAGTGGAAACAAAATGAGCATGAATACTAATTTAATTAATATTAATTGCTTTTTGGGTAATAATTGACAATTTCGAGATTAATTACCTGTGATAATATCCATTTATGACAGTGTAGTGATTACGTTAAGTAGAGAAGTCATTTGAAAAGGGTCCATCCTGAGGAGAACTTCGAAAAGATACAGTGGAAAGTGTTATTTTAAGTAACTTCAATTCATCCGGTATTGGTTAAAAATATATTCTTCTGCTGCTTATCGGAGACACTCATGTGAAATTTAATTTTTTTAAATAAAGTCCGCGGAAGCCGCCGAGATATTGTAAAAATTTAACTTCATAGTGAAAGAAGATATCTACACAGGATTTATTTCGGAGGTTGCCGATCCGAAATAAACTCCTGTGGAAAAGTAAGCATCTCCTTTCCTTCATTATGAACTTTAGTATGATTTTATCATTATTTGACTGGAAAACGTTATCAATCACCTTCTAACTCCTTTTGAATTTTTGACAACTGATTCATGTTCATCTTTGTACACCATCGTTTACTTTACTTTATATCTCTGAGTTTCCTTTCTCTTATACTACAATTAACGATAGATTGATACTCTTCATAGACGAGCCTTGGCCCAAGAGTGCTTCTGTTCCATCCAACCTTGTATATACTTCCAATATTTACGAATATTAATTCATTTGATTATGAAATTACAAGGAAGAGCTCAGGGTGGAAAAAAATATTCCTTGCAACTTACGGCTATCAAAGAAAAAACTACGCTGCAGAAAAATTCCCTTACAGAAGAGTGGAAAAACGCGAAAACGTATTTTAAAAAATAAACACAAACATATTATGAAGTTCACAGTACAGTAATACAGAGAAATTTAAAATAAATAACATTCACGATACAGAACGGCAAAATTGTGTATAGAAAAAAGAACGATATCTTGCAATTGAAAAAAGTGTCACAATATGAGACTAATAAGTATAAAATATGCATGTACAATGAGACTATACTAAAGCCTACCTCATACGGTCAATAACATTGACGCAATTTATTGACAAAAATGGGTACCCTCGCACGATTCAATAATATTGATAAATATTATGCCATTGAGTATCTTGCTTCGAGCAAGAGAGGAATTTTGCACCACGCTCATTTTGTGACATTTTCTTAACAATTACTGTAGAAAACTGTGTCTTCTCGGACCACCATTTTCGTTTACTGGGAAATGCCTATAAAAAATTTTCGAAAATCCACGCAATGCGTCCTTATAGGAAAAATTGGATTTTTGAGGCCTTCTGGTATCGAACCCTTGATAGCAAGGTAAGATTTTCCTTTTTTCTTCAGATCCCATCTATATATAGTAGTGTATTAAAATTGGTTCCACCTTGAATTAACAAAAATTATTGACCGATATAGCTCAAAATACCCCTTACACTGTCAATATTCTTGACATCCCTTCAATATATTGACGGAGTTTCGATAAAAATTAAATCGTTTCAATTTTCCTCAATAATTTATCCATCAGTATTATCGTTTCAATATAGGCCTCAGATGATCAATATATTGAAGAATTTCAATACTGAGTCAATAATATTGACCGTAAGAGGTAGGCTTTATGTACGCACAATGTACCTACTTACCTAACCATGAAACTGTAAATCTTGTTCACATGAAAGTTCTTACATGTCGATCATTCAAAATGGTTTTTTCATAAATACGTTGCATAGCTATCATGTAATCCTTAGTTGTCAGGATACAAAATAACTTGAAGAAGATGTATTTAAAAAATTTCCATCAAATGACAGGGCAAGCAAGGGATAGGGTGGGATATGATAGAATAACCAATTCCAACTTCTATATATAGTTGCCTACATTCAAACGGTTCAACCCAAAAATTGCATGAAAAAATAGTAATTGAATCCGAATAGAAACCTAAGTGAAAAATATATTTTATCCTCTTATGTATTATCAACTCGAGATTGGGAAACAGTCATTTAAATGCACTTCTTACGGTAATAGTCTAAGAAGCCGGTTCGTCGGTTTTCCCAGCCAAGAGATTAAAGTGATCGAAAAGACAACGACAATTCAGTAACTTTTGCCAACTCACGATGACGATTTTCTGTATCAGTTAGATCAGCTAAATCAATTAATCTTCGGCCTTTACAAATTGCATCTTCCCTTATTGCACTACGTAGTTTACATTTTTTCCATTTTAATCCAAGTCATCTTCGATTCACAAAATAGAAGGGATGAAGTGAGTTTAAAATGCTATGTGATCGCCGAGGCTGTCAAGATTTCGTATAATGAGTGATGAATCCTCGGCACGTGTGCCAAAAAACCCAATTCTTGGCTATATTACAGCTACAAAATCTGTCAGCAACTTCGGGTAGATCAACAACGTTATATCGGGAAATAAAATCATAGCATTAAAATTTAAATAATGAACTATTGCCTGTCTACGTGGTCGTCACTGATTAGATTCTCGTGCCCTCCACAATCATCAGTCAAAACTTTGGACAGGGAACGATGCACGCAAAATGAGAAGTGAATTAGATTTAGAAATACTGAAAATATATTATTGTAAGGCATTGTGATGTAGTCAGCTATCTTATAAAATTATTATAAACTCATCTTCGGAATAAATGCAACAGTTTTATTAATTTAAATTTTATTCAATATTTTCGTTGAAAATCTCAATTAGTTCGAAATGGAATTTTCCATTAGATTAGATTTCCACTATCAGTAAACAACATTATAGATTTAGACATTGGTTTTGCGAATCCCTATTGATACAAGCGGTCCCCGATAAACCGTACCGTAAACCAAAACCGGAAAATGCCTTTAAGTTTGCCGGATAAAAACCAACCCCGATCCAAAAAATTGAAATTCTTTCACTTGAACATTTATCATGTTCCGATTTTCGGCTCGTATTCCTGTTAAATGTAGCAGCAGATCTTCTTTCTAATCATGTATAATTGAACTTAATTGAATATAAATGACAGCTAATGGATTGAAATGTTAATTAATGAGTCGAAATGTAAATTAATTGCTCGAAACTCATTAATTAACGCTTATATTCAATAATTCACATCATACGGCAATTATTCCTTTGATGCCGATGGGTTTTATTCCGAAATTTAAGTAAATGTTACATTAAGCGTTGAAAAAATTTTAAAAAGTAGGGGTTTTAAGAAACTTCCTCAAAAGCGTTCTTTTCAAAAGAACACTTTAGCACGGAGCGTAAAAATACCGATCTGAACCGGTTCCACCACCGTTGCTGCAGTGAAGCCGAAAATTTCGGGAAGCTGGAAACTTTTCGTTGTAATAAAACCGGCGAGAAAATTACCAGGTCTAGATACACAACAGCAAATAAGTACAGATTGTTTAAAAAAGAACGAATCAAGTTTAAAAAACTTTAAAATGATTGATAAATAATTTATGGATCATCAATCCATGTACAGTCCTGGCCAAAATTAACGCAGCACCAGCCGTAAGGATCGCTAGGGAGGTGCTGCGTTAATTTTGGCCAGGAGTGTACGTAAACCAAAGTACAAAATTTTCAAAAAGTCTTAAGGGGGGAATCAACCTTGAACCCCCTGAAATTTGACTATATTTTGCAGCATAATATCTTTTGATTGAAAAAACGGATTTGAAAACGGTTTTCACCATTGAAAAGATCACATGTTTTTCAATGAAAATAATTAATTTTATAAAAGTTATAACAATCCATATGTACTTTATACATATGTAAACATAACATACAAAAATCATACAAAAATTCCACTTTTGTGCTGCGCGACATATATTTTGAAAAATATTCCAGATATAATTTTGGGACTTGGCAGACTTATTTATTGGGCTACAATTATGAATAATACCGGTTAGAATTAATTTAATAGCATCAGAAAAAAAGTTATAAATTTTCAAAATTTTACATTTTTTTAACCTTAAATTTTAAGTTTAAAATAATTTATTTTTTTAATGATTCAGAATATATACAAACCCACCAGTATTATTAAAGAATAGGCTTTTTTAAACAAATTAGTAAAGGTTTGATCAAAATCCATTCAGTACTTACTGAGAAAAGTGTCGCGCAAGCTGTTCAGACAGGGTTTTGAGAAAATCGACTTTAAAGATTCAGTCAAAGAAAGAGGTAGAGATCTAGACTATGGTACACTAAAAACCCCCAGGAACATATGAATCATCTTTGCTATCTTCTAGTTCTGCCTGTTTTTGCTCCTTTTTTGAATTCTTGCTGCTTTTGTAGCAGCATGGGCTCTTTTATCTGCCGTGGCAACTCTTTTGTCATCACTTGAAATTGCCCATACTACACATACATTCCCAGGGATTATGCCAAGCTCCTCCAAAACTTTAATCTCTCCCCTCATACCATCATTGAGATGAATAACGGCTTCACATGGTGCAATATCAACAGTTTTTATGCCAAAAAATCTAACTTTAGGACAGTTTTACCAAATTAGAGCATTGAATGACTCATTAGGGTTTTTAGTATACCCACCCACACATCGCTGCAACAAGTCCTTTTCTGACAGATCAGTAAATACTTTTCTGCAGGCTTCCATTACTGGCAAAGGAAGTGTATTCTTGGTGTTGTGTTTTTAATCTTTAGCTTTGCCTGCAGCTACCATTTTTAGATACGGGCACCATGAATCAGGGCCTTGTGGACAGAGATGATGTGTGGGTTTTTTTATCTGAGGAGGAAAGATGATAAAATATTGCCCAAATTGCATTGTACATAGAATCTATATCTTTGTTGGATTGCACTGCCATGCCATAGTAATCAGATATTTTGTCAATCATTTTTTTTTGTCAATCTGCCAGCGCCTCCAAGATCTTTCTTACCACCAAATAATATACCTTTGCTTTCCTTAACCAATTTTCTCAGTCTTGTGCCCATTCTTTTCCTGACATGAGCAGTGCATTCCAACTTAGTGACTTTACTTTCATCATAAGGTTTTTTATCAGAAATATCCTCTTCCTCTTCTTTGGCAGCTCTCTTCATCGATTCCTGAGCTACTGAGGTTGTTGCACTCTGTATCGCAACCACTGCTTTATCAAATGCTTGTCCAGACACTGCAGGGGAGAAATCCATCAATGCTGAAAAATCTTCCAGGGCTTTTATGGCCTAGGCCTAAACTTTTGAAAGAATACACAGCACGCCGATTTGCCTACGGTGCTTTTCTATCCTTGCCAACTTTCTGGCAACTACTAACTTGCTTGGTAACACCACATTTTTCACATTGGACCTCAAACACTGAGTACAAACCAACAGTTTCTTTTTCAACTACTGAAACTGAGCTAGTTCCACATAAACTACATACCACCACGTCGGAAATGCCGTGGAAAACTAAATCAGCGTCTATTACGAGAAATCCCTCCAGATTTTTTCTTCAATCGTCTACAATCGGATCGAGTAATCGACGTAGTTCACGGGAGGCTGCACTTTGCTTCCATAAAAATTGATGCTGCAAATGAACTGGTGCACGTATCGCGAAAATGAGTCCACGGTTTTAAAGAGGAAAGAATTTGCAATTTTTTAGGTGCAAAAACGAAAAATCGAAAAAAAAATTTTTTTCAAGGTTGATTCCCCCCTTAAACATGTTATAAAAAATGTTCTGTGTCAACCGCCATCCGCACGTGGTTGTTTCGTAGGTATATCACTTAAAATCCCTTTAACATTAGAAGAACAGGAGTTATGCTAGGACGGGAAGTGGTCATTTGACCACTTCGCTTCTCAATACCTATTAAATTGCTTCTTTGTATTATAAAGGATTTTTTTTATTTTAGGGATGTCTATGTACTTATATCAACATTAAATTACTGTTTTTACATCGATCGATAGTTTATTAACAAATTTCTAGATGCAGAGGAGAGCTCATTATTTTCACTGTATAGGGCTTTTATTAATAATCACGCTATACTCAAGCTCCTTGTAAACATAATTTATATGGTTATTAATGTAAAAAATTATTCAAATATAAATATCTGCAGGAAAATATTTAAAATTATCGGAGAAAAAGGTAAATATTTGGCTTTAAAAGAGAAAGTAGTGAAATTACCACCGGCCGTCCTTGTAGATATAACATGATGTAAAAATTACCACATAAGTGTAAGAAATAATTAGTTCGTTCATAATAAATTTAGGATGGCATCACGCAAAGTGAAAGAGCTAAGAAAATTGAAAAAAAATAACTAAACAATTTTGAAGTAAAACGCTTAAAAGTGGTCAAGAGACCACCACCTAGTGTTATCTGTTTGAAATATTCCCTTTTCTATAACAAGTTCATCGGCGAATCATGTATCCAATTTATGGAACAAAGCAGTTGTTATCCGTAAATTTAAACTAGTGTTCGAAGTATTTTAGTAAACTGATGAACATGCATTGATGAAGAACGAGATGCTCTTGCATCGATACTGATTACTTTCCTCGGTCGGAAAATTGGGCCAGCGTTGGGTAAGAAAGGCCTTGATACAGATAGTAACGTAAAAATCAATAATTTTGCAAGGAAAATAAAAATGAAATACTTTTGTCTACTGCAGTGGTTGAACTTTCTTTGTCTCGCTGCTCCTTCATTTTACCCCCACTCAACCGCAAAAAATCTCTCACAGCGGCACAGTAAAACGTATACATCGGAACTGTTGTTTTAAAAATCTTTTTAACGCTTCCGTGTTGGGAGGCCTAGATTTCCCCGAGGCTAAATTTCAAGATAATTTCCAATATAATCGTTTAACTGCGAAGGTTTTGGTTACCATCAATCACGGCTCGGAGCAATATTTTGACAGCTTAGCAACGGGACCGGATACAATGCAAACAATTCTTTTATTTGGATCATCCCTTAATGTCCATTAACAGCGTCATTGTTGACGCCATGGCGGATCAAACAACTATCCGCTATTCCCTGCTATCATCCTGTGAATCGAGCTCATCCAACGGAATCAAAGGGTTTTTCGTTCGCGGTTTACACAGAGGACGTGTAATCATCAGTATGCGTACGATTATTTTGCTGACCTAGTCCCTATCATCTTGCACTCTTTCGAGCCTTTATCAAAACCCGATATCAATACAAATAGCCGTTTGTATTTCTCAGTTTAGATTCCGGCGAAACTGTTATTGCGCCTGCTTACTTTGACGGAGCGGTAATTTTCGATTGTTTTCGTCCTCCGCGAAATTGCACGATAAGAGGAAATTACTAGTTACTTCAGCATCACGCTACAAGGTAAGACTGCATTTCAGCTTGTTTCTGATACTTCTTGAAAAATGTGTTTAGCACTGTATTTACCAAGAGACGTAATCTAGGCCCAATTACAGTTAGGATTTAATTAACTCACGTATTTCGCAAAACTTGATAATCACCTCAGTATCGAATGCGAGGAAAGAGGGTTCGTTGCACAGTAGCAAGTACTTTATGACTTACTATGATTGAAATATAAAATATCCGTATGAATGATGGTATAGCAATGAGTAAATATTGAGTAAATAAATGTATTGACTATCTTAACCATCCCTATGAAGTTCAACTAAGAGCATCCTAAATACTGCTGAAAGTTAAGCTAAATAACTTAGTTTTAAGTGTGCCAAAATACCTTCATATTACTCGCTTAATATGTATGTACCAATATTAAAGTATGCACTATTGCGAATTTTTATTTGAAATTTTGCTAAAATTACTCATTCTTCAAACGACTATCTTTGTTTACAATTTAGGATTCCGTGAATTCAAATACTACAAAAAGAAGCAATTTTGAAAGGGGAATGAGTTTTGTTTTCTCTAATAAGCTCTTTGTTGTAAAATTATAGGACTGATGCAGGAAATCGTGAACTCACGGAAACGTATTAATCATGTTATTAATCGAATATGTTACCTCTATATTGTGAAACAAACGTCGACTATTGTCTTCACAAAATGAATTCTCCCAAACACTGGTGACCCAGATTCAGACGCTATCATGATACTCCCTTGCTTTTGGGTAAATGTAAACCAATAGGATATCCGAATACACGGATGAAAAGGGAAAATATGTGACGATTATTAATGAATTTTGACTATTTATTCGCTAGGCTACCAATGGCCCAGATGCACAAATATGTTGAATGTAAAATAAGAGTTCCCATTTGCGTAAAGAGATGGCGCCAAAACTCCACTTTGGGTTTAATCATAACTTTGCAAATTAATTAGCCTGCATTCATTGAAAATCTCATTTTTTCCTGTCGAAACAGTATAGAATTATGAAGTGATGAATGATCAATAGACAATATTTTATGAATAACTACCACAGACTGTTCGTTTCCCATAAATTACTGCAAAACGACCCAGTACAAAAACATATTTTTACATTATAAATTATAACAAAAATAAACATTAGAGGGAGAGGAGGGTGAAGATTTTAAAAGGTTTTCATCTGATGATTAAAAACCATCGTATGATGGCTTGAGAAGTTCGCCCTCCTCAATTATTTCACAGAACCAGAATAAAAAGGGAACGCAATGGGGATATTCAGCTAGTTGGTGCATGGTGACTGCCTCAAACAAAAGCACTACTGATTTGTAAAGCGTTTATTCCATAACGTGAGACAATATTTTACGAACACCTTTCATTGTCTCGGTTTCCTATATTTTACTGAAATATTACCCACTACAAAAGCGTATTTTTCAAATAAATTGTAATGCAAATGAACACATTTCGAAGAAATAATACCAAGGAAAAAGTTAGAGATAACTTTGGGCGTGCACCCAGGAAAATTCCCAATATTTCCACAGATTCCTCCTACAAGTAATTAGGAGTTATTCTTCCAAACAATCTTAAATGGAACAAACATATAAGTTACACAATAACTAAAGGAAACAGCATTAAAAATAAACTTATATCTAAACCTAGGGAGAAATAAGTCCTCTAGGAAAAAATGTACAAGTCTGTCTCCTCGATGTCTTTATTTTACCAATATTATCGTATGCCTCATTCCTTGTTTGTAATACCACCAAAAATAACTTGAAAACTCTTACCAGACGAAGAAGAAGATTTTAATAGGTTTTCATGTTATGACTAATAATCATCATATTATGACTTATAATCCTCTTCTTCTACCCAATCATTCCACATACGCCGAAAAAAATGGGAACGCAATGAGGATTATGAGTCAATCTGAACATGGTGACTGACTTAAACAACAAACCCTTCGATTTTCGAATGTATTCAACATAGAGAATTGTCATTCCAACGATCATTGAACATCGTACGTATCCATCGGAAAGTACCAAATATTTTGAATATAATTCTTGGTTCGATGCTTGGTGAGGGCAAATGTTTGCACTTTAGGAATGTACGGTGGGATTTTTTCAGGTCTTCCTGATGATACAGATAACTCCAACTCGAGATTTCGATAAGTCCCGATAGTCAACCCTAAGAGTAATCCCATAGTATTGTATCTCTCCTGAAGAGTTTGTAAATCTTTTACTTTCCTTATATATTTCTGCGGCTCGATGTGGTAAGTAACTAAATTACCACTTTCCCCTCTTAGAAGTACAGCCACTCTTTACTAATAGATATTTTGTATCAAACTTTATCGTAACTATCATAATTCCTTTATCAACGAAATTATACTCTTGATTATCGTTATTGCATTTTTATCTATGATCGCTTTCGTTCCCAATCATTCCACAAAACCAGAATAAAGTAAACGCTATGAGGATACTGAGCGAACTTAAGCATTGCGACAGGCTGAAATCACAAGCGCTATTGATTTTTACAGCAATTTGCCCATAACGCGAGGATCCCAGTGAGAAATTGAAATAATGAATGATAAGGTACCATTGGTTCTATCCCAGGAGGCCCCAAAATCCTAACCATTCCATTGAGAATATATGATTTGAATTTTTATGATTTTTTAAGGTAATTCTAGGCATTATAGAGAATCAACATTTTAATGATCACTAGGAGTTGTGCGCATCCATCGAAAACTACTAAATCATCTTCGAATATTAGTTTTGGTTCGACGCTTAGTCGCGGAAAATTTTTGCAATACGGAATGCATGGTGAGATATTTTTGGATTTCTTCCGGAAAGTACTTCCTAAGAAGTTATTTTGACGCAGTACCGCTTACTAGTACAGAGAAAATTCTCGCTTTCGAAACTTTTTTGAGTGCTCAGAGAAAAATTGTCTCTTAGTCAACATCGACCTTGTGTTTCGTCAAACACACCAGATGTATCGTACCTAAGCTTACGAATAATGAAACATAATACACCACATACTGACATTATTCATTAGTGAACTAGCCTACAATTGAATATTAGGTACTGAGGCTCGATAATTATATTTTGTAAATATTTTTAAAGCTCTCGATTAGTGGTAGTATTTTTTAATCTGTTGAGAGGTTATTAATAAATCTTTTTCAATTTTGGAAAGACTCACCCATTCAAGGAGTAGCGTTTGAGCTCTGAAATGTTTTCGATGGTCGCCCATAATTATTGTATTAGATTAACAAAATTTAATTGAAAAATTTATAATTCTGAGCCTTTATTGTAGATTTCCAAAACACTGTACCTTGTTCAATGAAATTTGGTTGTTTGCATCTATGAATCTTCGTAAATACACTAGAGCCTACAGAGAAAGTATTGTAGAAATTAGATGATGCAATGGTAAGTATTAAAGTATACGTATTAGGTCAAATACTGCCGACGAAAAATTATTTAGCCAAGCATTATTATATCAATTATCTTTCACGCACTGAACTTCTAGTATACAATGTGACGCAGAGCATATGTGTATTCGGCATTTTGAAGTAAAATAATTCATCTGTCAGGTATGTAAACATGACTGAGTGAGAATTTCCGCGAATTTACCGTGTTTTCATTGCTTTTACACCGACTCAAATTAAGTTGGAGAATGATATCACAGTGCACATAATTTTTAAGGCAAAGCATTGCTCTTGAAAACGATGTATAATACGTTAAATTTCAACCTCAGATTATTGTAAGGGAAAGCCTCAAAGCTATACTATTTTGGGTCCTACAACAGCTAATACTATACAACATTACTGTAAATTTATCTCCTCGTTACAGCACTGTACTACATTCGATTGGCTGCTCCTATCAATGATCTAATACGACTCTAGCATCCGACAGATATTTCTCACGGAGATGGTAATGAATCAAAGGCGGAACAATCGTAATTGAATATTCCGCAAAATAACGCCGTCGGCGGTTTTTTCTCGCATTCCGCCGCGCTGGCACACGATCCCAATTAAATTGATTTATCTATTATCGCGCATCCTTGTCGTACGGGCCTTGTGCCCAGCACGAAATTTAATTCTGGCGGTCGAACCGTTCGCGCCGCTTGTCATCCACGAAAGAACCACAGGGGGAAAGATGGAAGTGTTTTGTCAGCGGCACTTGGGGGAGCCCATGTCAGACGGTTCTCAGGGGAGACGTTAAGGCCTCCGCTCGGAAGGCTTTTCAATTCTGATACAGGATTTTCCGAATTTTGCTTTCGAAAACCATGTTATGCACGTGGATGCGGAAGCGCGGCCAATGTTTGTTTCAAGCGACTGGTAAAAGAATTACGTGGAACCGTGGAACGTGCTACCTTGAGGAACAATGAATGCTTAGTGAGGTGTTACAGTGTCGAAGTTAAAGCCGTAAACCTTTAAAGTGTACACTTACTACGAAATCCTACAGCAATACTAAAGATGAATACCCCATACCATACCCATACGCTATACGCATAACGTGGTGAATTTGTGACCTAACTGATAACATTTAGGTGAGCCTGAGCATGTAATCCAATGATTAATTATCGTTAAAATTGAATTAGTACCAATTCTCAGCAAAATAATAAAATACATTTAATCTTGTAGTATCTTTCCATTCCCAAATTTTCAATTATAAATATTATGTATGGTATTTGGTAATTTCGTATACTTTTTTCCCGATATTGAGGTCGACACTCCGAAGCTGAATAACCGTAAAAATGAATACTATATAAAAATAGAAGAGGAAGCGCTTACTGAGGAGAAATCTATAGCTTTCCTGCGGTGAAATTAGTAGAACAGCATCGTACTCAAGATCGTGAACGCACATTCATACATTTCACAAAAGAATCATATTTTTATGAACGATATCATGATGAATATCCATAAATACGTCATTGTTAATCACTTCTCATTGTGTTGTCTCAGTTAACCAGTGTCATAAAACTCAAGGGTAAGGGAGAATAAGCTAATGAACTTCGTATGTTAATAACCTTGATATTACCAGAGTTTCTCCTAAACTACATGGCCGTTTCTTCATTTGACGTTGCGTGTGGCGTAAGACAGGCTGTTTACACTAGGCCATCGAACGCACGCAGATAACTCCGGGACTTTTATTGTGCGTCGCTAAATGTGATATGCATCCCTAATGGTAGGAAATTCAGCTCCCGTCCGTAACCACTCGTCCGGCTGCCGCTTCTAGTTTGATCGCGCATTAATGCATCGTATTGAATTACATTCGCATTTTCCCATAAGCTCTACATCCTGGGATGCTAATAACATAAGCAGCACCTATTCCGCAATATTTGGTACCAAATTTATCCGCATGCGCAAACGGCGCCTACATCGAGATTCACCTATGACGAACTTTAGGAAATTCACATATGCGTATTGTGGTGGTTTAACGAATGTATGAAGTTATTTTCCAAAAAATGTATTTAATGACAAAGAAGTGTGACTGAATGTCAAATGAAAGGAACGAATAAGTTGACAATTTCCGCGGCATCTATTATTAATTTCCAGCGTTACAGATGGACTAATATCACATATATGATACTAGTCTGTTAGTGGTATAATTATATAAAATACTGGTTTATATTGACACATATCCATATCAATATAATGTTTATAACTCTATATAATACTAAAACATGCAATGCTAATTACAATAAACTCAATAACAATTATTATTACACAATATACATAATCTAGAAACGCAATACAATTATTACTACACTTTTATCCTTACATCTGTTGTATATTGATAGGAATAGTGCTTTTGCAAACCTTTTCACGAGTTATTTTCTCTCTTATTATTATTTATTAATCAAGTAAATTCATTATTATTTTCTTTTTTATACCATTTTTCCTCAGCATTGCTAGATTACATTACGGTACGGGTATAAATACAAAGTTCTCCCAGAGAACAATATTTCTGATATTGCAATAATAATTAAATTTAAAACTTTCCTTACAATATAGCATATTGAAAAAATAACAGCCTATTGAATTTTTATATAAATGCTATGAAAGAGTTCTTTTGGGATTATTCCGGTGGCCGATGACACTATTACATTATAACTTGTTTCATACCCTAGATCCTTAATATTTTATTGGCTAGTTCTTGGTATTTGCTTCTTTTATCATGAATTTCTCTTTCTATGTTATCCATTAAAAGGACTGCAATATCTATCAGGAAAACAATTTTGTTTTCTTTATCTGTTAGAGTAATATCTGGTCTGTTATGGTGTATTTTCTTATTGGTCATTATAGTGCGGTCAATGTATGATTTATACCTTTTATTTTCCAAAACAGAACCAGGGTTATAATAGTAGTAGGGTGGACTTTTCTTATCTACGTTTATCTTTATTAATATCTTTACGTTTGTTTGCCTATTTCTTGGAGAATGATGTTCGCAACTAACATAATCGGTATGTGCCATCATCTTACAGCCAAATACTATGTGTTGAATATTATCTGTGGTTTGATGGCAACGCCTGCATCTGTCATCTTTTATGACTAGAACTTATAGAATAAATTTACTGTTGTGCTTGGTTTAAATCACCTGGTCTTGGATTGCCTTCATAAATCCTTCTGTCTCCCCAAAGAGGTTACCTATCATCAACCACTTGTTTGAAGCTTCTTTGTCCACGCATTGTTGGTTAAGGTCATTGTAATGCTTACCGTGGATCTTCTTCTGAGTCCATGCTTCTAGCTTCTTCTGCTCATTTTTTTTATTAAAATAGTATGGGGTGTCGGTTAGGGTGGATCGAAAAAACGTTTTTTTTCGAAATCGGTCAACGGCTAGTGCTTAAATTTTGAGGTTTGTGGTCCTTATAGCCCATAGATTAGATCAAATCGATTAGATTTTGTCCTGAGGCTGCGAATTGTAGTCAAAAGTTAAAATCTCTATGAAAAATTTCAAATATTTGCAATTTTTCCTGACGATTTCTCAGTGTTTGTTAGTGCTCAAGCTCTTTAATGGCAAAACATTACATATAATGCTTGTATGTTTATTAATATTAATGATTTAGTGCGTTTGAATCATGGAATCAGGGTTTCTTAGTTCGCAAAAATTGGTCAATAAACCTAAAATCTACAGAAATGTTACTGATGTTGATTAGACTCTAGGGACGGTATTTTTTCTGATAGAAATGTAAGACTCGGCAATAGTGGCACACCCACATTACAGATATAACTTTATTTCCAAATCAAATACTATCTTCTGTGGGAAGTTTTGCCTCGTGTTTTCCAGATTTCGACAAGAAACGCCAAAATTGCCAAAAGTTCTAATTCGGTTAAAACAAATATTTGTTGGATAAAGATATGCCATTTGCGACGAAACTGTCTTTCAAGCCTCAATATGCCACTTATATGCCTCAGTATGGGGCAGAGATGCCTCCTATTGGACCAGAATAGGAGGCAAATTCATTAAAATAAAGCTGTTTTGTAACTCCTTCTGCCCTCGTCTTTTCCTTTTCCTGGTGCCTCGTAGCGGTAGGAAAGCATTGCTGTCACGCACCTATTTCCTATATTTAATATCTTATTTGTTTTATTGTCTTAGTGTTATTATATTTTTGAGTACATCATGACCCAACTTAAAATGAGATTTAAGTAAAGAAACACCAGTAATAGTTGGAAGGGGAGGTATTCTTCGACTATTCGAAGAATTAACTAGAAAACCAATCATACGGTCTGTTTGTCTTTTACATGACAATGAACTGCTAATCTATTCCATTGATTTTCTAGATAATTCCTCGTATTTTCTAAATAATTCAAAGAATATCATCCTTCCAACAAGTATTGGTGTTCATTCCTTCACTACCGCGAATAACAATCTCATCACCCTTACGTTTGGTACTGATCTACTCATAGATATAATAATAATATTTAAAGAACATATAAGATATGAAATATAATAAATAGATGACACCATGCAAAGGATTAGGCGAGGACGGAAGGAGTTACAAAACAGCTATATTTCAATCAATTCTGGTCATTTAGGTGGCATCTCTGACCCATGCAGAGACATATAAGTGGCATATTGAGGCTAGAATGACAGTTTTCGTCACAAATAGCATATCTTTATCCAAAACTATTCTTTTTAACTGAAGTAGAATTTTTGGCAATTTTGGCGTTTCTTGTCGAAATTTGGAAACTTCGAGGCAAAAATTCTCACAAAAGATAGTATTTGATTTGGAAAGACAATTATATCTGTAATGCGGATGGGCCAATTTTACCGGGTGATACATTTCTATCAGAAAAAATGTAAAAACTACATTCCCTACTGTCTACCAACATCCGTAACATTTCTGTACATTTTGCGTTTTTAACGAATTTGGGCGAAAAAAGAAACCATTTTCCCTGATTCAAACGCACTAGATCATTAATATTAAGCAACATACAAGCAATATATGTATTACGTTTCCATTAAATAACTTCGGAAACATTGTGAAACCATCAGGAAAAATTCCAAAAATTAGACCTTTTTCATAAAAATTTCAAATTTTGACTATAAATCACAACCTTGGAACATAATCCGGTCGATTTGATTTTTTTATTGATGATAAGGACCACCAACAAAAAACTTTAAGCATCAGCCGTTGGTCGATTTCGAAATAAAAACGTTTTTTCGATCCACCCTAGTGTAGGTAGCTTTCTCAAGATTTGGAGTGTTGTTTCTATCTGCAAGGCTTTGTGGTTCTCTGACCATGAATTTTTGTTGAGAAAAAAATTCTGAATAGGGGAGATTATTATTATTATTAAGCGAACATTTTCTCCAATTGCAAATTTTTCTTCGTAAACCTTCACTTACGGTTTTTTACTACAGCTCAATTCTTTGCGTATACCATCACATGCTCTGATATCATTTTGACTGATATAAGTTTATTGTGTTCAGTTCCTGTCAATTTAACTTAGATTTATTACGCAGTGACCTTAGGTTTTAGGTGTAAGAGAGGTCATTTGGGAATAACATAGCTGAAAGCGTACATTAATAAAGCAATTATTATACTATTATATACTTGTTAATGCATTGTAGAAAGTGCTGCTGAACGAATATAATCCCAACTAGAATATAAAAAAGAATAAACATAGGAAAGAGAATAAAGCGAATCAACAAAGCTGGAACTCTATTAAATATTCAAGGAGGGAAAAGAAGCTCAATTTATACGTATTTATGTAAACAAACTAGTTTGTTTCGGGCGAAATAGGTCCTAAGAATTTCCTCTTGCTCATTTAGTTCATAAGTATTTCCAAGTGTGTTACATATAGAGATACAAAAAAGTAAATAAAAAATAAAACGAGTTATGGCTATAAATATAGAATGGAATTGAAAGAATAAAAACATGTCTTTTTAACTGTGAATTAAAACATAAAAGCACGGCCGCAAATATTCACGAATAGAAGTGATTGTTAAAAGTTGAGAGATACATGTAGAGTGAGGATAAACGATGTAAAAGCTTTGAAGCATGAAAAACGTACGGAGAAAGGTAGATATGGTACATTGAAAGAGACAGGTGCAACAATAATACAAAATGATTTAGAAGGTCAACGGTTTAACGAAGAGATTGCTTAAGGTAATTAGAATGCCTTTAGTACAAAGAAAGCTGACGAGGATTAATTACGAAGCAGGGCGACAAGAGTAAATTCAAACAATAACACTGATAAGGCCACATTCTTGTGGGGTGATTCTTGTCTGCGATGTACCGACGCAGTGAACCAGAACATCCCACCCAGAATACCCAAACCGTCGGCCACAATTCGACCAACGCCTTTCTTGGGCCATCCCTCCCTCTACGCTGCAATAACTGTCTCGCTTCAACCGCACAAGACTTGCCCATTTCTTTCGTCTCTTTCCAATCTAAACCCTCATCCGAAGAGCCCCGCCGGCTGAAAGAGGCGCATGAATAGAGGGTCGGTTGTGTTGCGGAGGGAAAGCCATGTGTATCCTCAGGGGGTTCTCTCTGGCTGCTGACCCTGCAGACGCCTGAAGCCAGGCCGGGGGCAGGTCCTGCTTGGACCCTCACCTTCAAATTCTGCTGCTCTATCCACGCATGACCTAAACACAGCGGTGCATGACGGTGCGGAATCTTCAGCAGCCTCCCAAAAGAATGTGGGTCAACTACACTCAGCGCATTTGCAAGCATATGTATACAAAGGCATTGCTTTTAAATTGGCTATTTTAAGGTTGAATCTGGAGAAATTCGTTGTCTCCATGCTTCGTAATCATCATCTAGCGAATATAAACTTTTTAGTAAAAATTTGTGATTAAGTTTAATTCCATTGCAAATACATTCTGGGATATCTTTTCTTCTCTAAATTGGTTTAATGCAAGTATAGTATAGTAAAGAAAATGTCGAAGATTTCGATAACTTTATAAATACATAGCTGTTTTCTTGGTTTAAAAATGCCGATAACTCCAGGGCATCACAAAAATTAATTGATTCGCAGTTCAAATGTATAAATGTGAGAGTATTAGGCGATAAATGATCAATACCTGGTTATCTAGTGACCAAAAAACGGGTGAATAAAAATGCAAATATCAGTTTTAACTATCAATGGTACTATTTTTTTCGTGGACGAAATACTTTGACTTTACTCAAAATTTATCTTATCAGATTCTTGAATAACATACATTGAATGATTGAATCTCCCGTTGTAGGAGACTCTCAAAGTTAAAATTCGATATTTACGGTGCATATGTAGCAAACGTATTCTTTTCAATGAATTGTTTATTTCAAAGTCTCTTTAGATGTATTATCCATTGCAGATTTTATTTTCCGTAAATATACAATACTCAACGTGAATTAATGTAGAACACCAAAATTGCGTCAATAAACAATTATTGATAGTTGTCACCCGTGAAACAGTTTAAAAACAGTCTCAAATAGACACGCAATGCTAAATAAAATAAACGGGTTAGAGTTTTTCATAAAAAAATCTTGCAGGTTACCCGTGGACAGCCCCAACTCCTTGAATCCCTTTTAGCCAGAAATGTGTCCAAATTCGATTTGATTACTTAAAATGATGAGTTCACGTGACATTAAAATAGGCTAATTTTGACGAAACGAAGCATGTAATTCCAGTAATATTTACATCGGTCGTCTTCAAATAAACCTAAGGAAAAAATATTTGAAGTTATATAGTTGCATTTCGTCGATTAGACTTATATATATTAATTTTATCAGTTCACATTGCAGTAAAATATTATTATATATCTTCATGTGTAACCCTCTATTTTCCTTTCGGTGTGTGGTACTATGGTTTATACATTTGTCGATTATGTAAGAGGAGACTTATTAGCCCTAATCGCATCCAAGTAAATTGTTATTTTATTACTCAGTTACTGTCTCGTACCTGTATATATTCACGTCACAAAGAAATTTAAATAATAAGTTAAATATTACCTTGCTTCAACAATTAATTTACTTCAGTTCTCCTTTTTAAATCAATTTAGAGTCAGAGAAATGTATTTTACAGGCTGATATAAGTTTGGTGAGCATGTTTTTCAAGAAAGGAATCAATTCTTAATTACGTTATCTATATTAGTCATATTGTATTATTATACAAGTCATACTGAAACTGCTCTTTCAGACCAATATTTCTCAATGCGTGATCCGTGGAATTTTGTGGATCACCAGGTCCTTTCAAGACTATTTAACTTGCAATTATTCACATTGTACATTAGTTATTAGAATAAAATTTGTCCCATTATCTTTAAATAATTATTTTTAGTATCTCGCGTAAACTGTCAGATTAAGATATGGTGAATTTATTTATAGAATACAGCAGTAGCCCTCGAAAATGGAAATATGAATCGTCCGGCTGACAAAAGTCTCAAGTTATCCTCAATATTTAAAAAAAATAATCAATAATTTTTAGAGTAGCGATAATGTGCGAGAAACACAGCTTTCATCAATTTCAGAGAGAGTTACAGTCCTACGGAGCAGATATTTTTCTCCCGATTTCCGAGTTGAATTTTCCTAATACTTCTTTACATCTCGTCCGCTCTATTTGACTCGTGACCCTATAAACCGATGACCCGCGCGGATTCATTTCCACCGTTCCCGATAGACACAAATCCTGCGTAATCCTTGATATTGAAGTGAAATATTGTTTCTCGTGGTCGTGTTCCGCCAGTTCTAAATGTTGCTTCTTCGTTAGGAATGTTTTCAGGGCTAATGAACGAGAATATTGGTGTGGGAACAATGAAAAGTTTCCCAATGAAAAATAAAGACTATAGAAGAATAGCCCGATTTATGGGAGGCGAAGAATTCCCAAATATTGAAGAACGTCGTGTCCGCCTCAATTCATGCTTAGAATTTCGGAATATCAATTCGAAGAAATATTTAGCTCTTCAGATATTGATCGCCTACAAAAATCATACAATCTAACAGAGTATTTTCTCCATTGGTTACATAGGTCCCTCTACTGTGTAATGATGACTGACTGAGTTCCACGACAACTGACCACGTAACAACGTAACAACTGAGCGCTACAACAACTGATTGCTGCGACAACTGAACGCTCGCAACAACTGAGCGCAACGACAATTGAGCGAAACGACGACTGATCGCGTCTCGTTTTCAGGAAGCATTAATTGAAGGACAGTACTGAATACTGATTAAACTAGATTAACTAAATGTTTTTACTATGCATTCTTATAGATACAGTTTTGCGCAGGAATCTTATCAACCCAACCCAGGTAAACCAGAGCTCCAAATTTTAAATCAAAATTTCGTTCCTTTAATGCTTCCTGAAAACGAGACGCAGTCAGTTGCCACACGGTCAGTTGTCGCGAGCGTTCAGTTGTTACGCGATCAGTTGTCTCGCGGTCATTCGGCCACGGACTTAATGGCATTTTCGATTATTTTTGAGTCTATATAACATTTTTTGTGTGTGAGTATATCAGGTCCTTGGTTAGATACCAGTGAATTATTTATATTCTTCAAAGCATTTCTTATAGAGATAACGGAAACCAATTTTAGGTACTTCCCGGCATGATATCGACTTCAAACTTTGCATTAAATAAGATCAAGTCCTAACAAGCCGTAATGTGTATTCACAGCTGCCAATAGATCCTGGGTTTGACACCAGGCGTCTCTAAAATTAGTAACTGATGCGATTTTTAAGATTTATTTTGAACCCCTTCCCGATAACATAGAAACTTAAAACTTGGCATGTGAATAAAGGCCATAGATATATTTCATATGCGGTGTTTTAGGTTTCAGTGATCGTCCTTGGTTCGATCCCAGAGAGCCATTTACATTACCCTATGGATTTCAGATGGGGATAACGGAGTCTTAATTTGGATCTCCCCGGTATGATATCAACTTAAAAATTTGAATCAAATAAGTTGTATTTCTATCAGGGGCATTATATGTATTCACATCTTCCAGAAGATGCTGGGTTCGACACTAGGCGTCTCTACTATTTAAATACGTATTGAGGGAATTTCTAATTATGTATGATCCGGTTTCGAAAATATTTTAAGCTACATCTCCATAGGATAAGGAATAAAACACATAGGGTCACGGGAAACACGCTCTCCTTTATTATATCTATGTAACTGACACCAAATGTGCGTGAGTTTTTTGCCAGGTGGATGCATATTTCTCCTATTTAAAATAAATTGCGTTGATTTTTAAGAATATTTTCAATCGCTATTTTTCTTTTCAGGACCTTCTGATCTGATGTTGACTTGAAATTTGTATTATCAATATGCTTGCAGAATGCAAGCAACTTTTACTGGTTAAGTTTTAATCCTCAAAAATTCCGTTATCAAGACGATACAATTCATATTGTTGGCACCTTGCGTTGTTCAAGGGAAACAAAGGATGGAAATGAAATTCTCTCATGAATCAGGTAGAAAGTAATTCGGAGAAGCAGCTTCAATGAGTATAAATTTCTATAGCTTTGAATGGGTGTATTTATTTGCTTCATAATCTGTAAATTTTATTTTGGGGAGAGGTTCCAAAAATCGCCTTTTATCTAAAGTATTTTGAAAAGGATAGCTACATTTAAATAATATATTTTGAAGTGAGTTTAAATGATGATAGTGGGATTTCTTTTTCCGCTATTTCCCCACAAACACTCCATCAATGTAAGATAGCGGTAGGGACTAAAAAAGGAGAAATATACAAATCTATTCCTATGAAATAGAAAACAGATAAGCAGAGATTAGAACCCGGACCCTCGACGTTTGTAAACTTAATCACCAACCATGCTAATTATCTGATTGAAAGCTAACAAATGATGATTAATCTTCCAACTATTTTAGAGTGAATTGATTTATATTTCTTGAACTATCAAAGGAATTAATCCGCCACAGATCAATCGGTCTTCACTACAGTTTCATATGCTAAATTTCCCATTATCAATACTAATAATAATATTTATTAATCCAGAGATATACATAGAAATGTATAGGACAAGTCAAACAACATCACAGACAGTCAATACATAATAAATAATAAAATAATAGAATACATAATGTACATAATAATTTAGGCATAATGAATAATAAACAATCAAAACATAATGAATTACATTAACACAACACCCTCAAAATACATGATATCTAGCAATATAGAGTTTAATCACTCTTTTTTTTTTTCAATCATAAATTTTTCTACGCTATAGTAAACTTTATCTGTTAAAAAAATTTTAATTTTGTTTGAAAAAGCATTGGTATTACTCTCCTTTATTGCACTTGGTAAAGCATTATATATTCTAAAAGCCATTACCTGGAAGCTCCTTGCATATAGGCTAAGCCCGTGAGAAGGAGTTCTCAAAGACAACCTTCCTCTAGTGTCATGGGGATGTTCGATTCTGCGAAGTTCAAACTTACGATTTCGATACAACTTACGTTCGATTTAACATACACATACACATACATGGTAGGGTATTGTACTGAGGGCATTGTGAGTATCCCCAAGTTCTTAAAAAAGGCCTACATGATTGCCTTCTTCCAATCTTTGCAATTACTCTTATAACCCTTTTTTTGGAGTATAAAGATGGTTTTCCAATGAACAGAATTACCCCATATTATAATTCCGTATATCATGACAGAATAATTACAGATATAATTTAAGTTAATAGATTTTTTTGGTAATTGGGCAATTTATATCTACTATTTATGTATTGTTTTGGGTTTTGCACTATTGGATTCGTTCTTTATTTGGATTTCGAGATAAATAAAGCAAATTATATAAATGAATGAATGGGACCAAAGGATGTTTTCAAATATAAAACGCTCTCGAGATCAACATTTGAACGCTATTTTGCATCGGCTAAAGAGTCCGTCAGAGAAAACGTTCTGTTTCTGAGTCCTTTGCGCCTTCACAGAGAAGCTGCCATTTGGCAGCGTACTTCCGCACCTTCGCCGCCGATTCGGACGAGGGCCGTGTTGGAGCGAATCCGTCCCATGCGAAAATCAAGCCGTAAAGGAAGGAAGAAAGCGACCTCCGGACTTTATCCACGCCTTGTTATTATTTCGTCCAAATGAACTTCGTGCCGCCGTGGAGACACGGTAATTATTAACGCCGAAATCCGAATTCGTTAAAAATTTAACGCTCGGGGAAATTTATTGCGGGTTTCATTCTTTCCTTCCTCGCGCCTTTTAGCTAGAGTGCGGCGTACCGTTTGAAGAAGGGACGTGAATGTTTTGCCGGGTGCGTGAATGCAGGGAACCGGAGTCGGCGTCACTAAGTTGTCCCTAATCTCTGCCAGGCTTGCTCCTACAAAAGAGATCGTGATTTTACGACTTTTCGTCCTCTAGATCCGGAATTTCTCCCTTTTTGCCGTCTCTCTCTGCATCAACATACGCGGTGCCTCTCGGCGTGTGCCAGGTTCATTCTAAGGTGCAACTACCTCCCTCATATATATACAGCGATCATAGGAAATGCGATAGCGAAAAACAGGAAAAAGTTATAAAAATGTGATAGTTTTCAAAAATAAGCTTAAGTTATACTGTGTGTAACTTATAGTGTTGTTCATGGCTATCTCCTCTGTATTATTATTTCGTGTTGTATTTGTTATATTCAATCAATCTATTCATACGTATGTAACTATGTGGATGCCATACCATGTACTGTATTATTTAAGTAAAATGATAGATTCTCCGGATTCAATCGTATATTCATTCATATAGATAGATAGATAGATAGGATACCAATTCACAGGCTAAACCACAAGCGTCATTGACTTGAAAATTTTAAAGTGTATAGGTACAAAAGTTCAACCCCCAGAAATGTGCGATGCGACTTTGAACCTCAGTGTCATGGGTTTAATGCCAGAAGGCCCCAAAATGTCAAATTTTCCCATTTAAATGTATTGCTTTGATTTTCGGGAATATCAAAATCATACTTCCCGGAGAGGAAGAGATTCAAAATTATAGGAGGTTATAGATGTGAACTTGATATATCGAAAACATTAATGACTTTTACAGAAAATATCCTTGGTTCAATGCTAGGACGATGCAAAAATCTCCCATTTAAAATACATTGGGGTAGTTTTTCATTATTTTTTTCATGCATGGATAGGAAGTTCTTGCACAGCTAGAAGATGTAAATTAAGAATCCGTTTAAGGAAAAAAATATATAAAACCATGCTGTTCCTGGGTTCGATGCCAGAGCACATTAAAATTTCTCACACAAGGAATATGTGTGAAAAGTAGGACGTCGTTTTAGGCAGTTGCAGCAAATATTTCTGCTTAAATTTTCACACATAGTTAGAGATGGTGGTTTTCTATTGTGCTGCATAGAAATTATTACCAGAAAGACCCGGGTTCGATGACGGGCGGTAAATATATCTCTTATATAAAACACATTGGGGTAGTTTTTCATTATTTATTTCATGCACTTATCGAAATGATAGGAAGTTCTAGCTTAGATAGAAGATGTATATTAAGACTCGGTTTAAGAAAAAAATTATATACGACCATTCTGTTCCTGGGTTCGATGCCAGAGCAGATTACAATTTCTCACATAAGGAATATATGTGAAAAGTAGGATGTCGTTTGAGGCAGATGCAGCCAATATTTCTGCTTGAGTTTTCACACATAGTTAGATACGGTGATCTTTTGTTGTGCTGCATAATAAGTATCACCAGGAAGACCCAGGTTCGATGCCGGACGGATAAATTGCAGCGAATTTTAAGAATATTTTCAAAACTTATTCTACTTTTGAGGACCCTCTCAATATGATGTCGACTTAAAATTTGTGTTATCAACATGCTTGCAGAATGCAAGCAACATTTTACTCGCATATATACTGCGTCAACACCACAACTTGCTCAATTCAATGGCTCCGATGCTAAATAAGAATGAACGTAAAATATGATTTTTCCATTTTGCATATCCAACCATAACTTTATAATTTCAGTAGCATTTATTCATTGAAAATCTCGTTTTTCCCGTACAGGCAGCATAACGTTATTATGTAATGAAGGATCGATGGTCAACATTTTAAGATTTTTAAAAATATTATTATATTTTTAATTTGTTAATTTAATTTTAGTCTCTACGTTTTCAATTTTCTGCTGTAATATTACCAAGTACGTCAAAGTATTTCTAGATTACAAATTGTGATGCGAATGAACTCATTTCGAAGTGGATGAGGCAGCCGATTTTGATAGGTCTTATTATTATTTATGTATTTATTTTAATTTATTTAATAATTAATATCATGACTTGAAATCGGATGCTTCATCCAATTCTTAAAAAATCTACAAAACCAGAATAAAAGTGAACGCTGTGAGGATAGTAATAATAACATTAGCATGGTGACACACTCCAATCACAAGCGTTATTGATTAGTTAGCATTTTGCCCATATCATGAGACATCCAGTTAGAAATTGAAATTATGAATGCTTAGGTAACATTGGTTTGATTCCAGTAGGCATGAAAACCCTATTTTCCCATAAGAATATATGACCTTATATTTTAGATTTTTAGGCAATTTTATGCATTATAGAGAATTTACATTACAAATATCACTAGAAGTCCTGCGCGTCCTTCGAAAACAACCAAAACATCTTCGAATATTGTCTTTAGTTCGACGCTAGTCCGGGGAAAATATTTGCCATAAGGAGTTCACGGTGGGAAATTCCATTAGAGTCATCATAATACGCTTATATGGGTGACTTCATCGTCTTTACTATCTATTCCAGCTCCTCAATTGTGTGCTCACTTATACCAACTGACAAATAGTTTAGACAGTAAAGGCAGTCGTCGTCTTCTGCACTGTCCCTAGAAAACGGAGGTTCAGTTACCCTGGGGTTTCATCGCTAGTATCCCGTTCTTCCCCACAGCTTCATTTGGTTATCCAACTCTATCGTGACAGTATTCTAATCTAATAAACAATCACCACACAGAAACGTAGATTACGATTCATTTAACAGAATTTTAGATGTAATAGTTAAGTATCCCGATTAATTACTACTTACACGCATCAAGAATAGATTCCCTAAATTACAAAAGCGATCACTGAAAATTCGAAATAGTGTTCTGAAACACATAGGAGCATGGAATGGCGGATGGAATGGAATAGCTTACACACTTGTCTGGCATGTCAATTCGATGTAATTAATCCTTATTTAAAAGCAGTGCCTGAAGATGACCGAAATGGTCGAAACCGGTCGCTTTGAATAAATATCGTGGAAAATATGAAGAACTTTTTAAATTTATTAGCAGTGATTGGGCTGAAAATCCTTTTATCCCGTTTTTCCACACTACCTCGTTTTGCCCTACGTTCCCCTACCTGAAAATTAATAGGAATGTGTAAATCTAAGCATATAATTTTTTTTAAATTGCTTATCGCCCACAAAGGATGGTATCTACGAAGTTTATCCAAATGAATGTCTGTGACGAATTTTTAGATATGAATGAAAGAAAGCTGTTAGTTAAGCCCAATAACTGTTTTGGGCGCGGATTGGACGTAGGTTGCAGCCTGATTGACATAATTCAGGAAATAGATGTTCATTCAACAGCTGACTTTTATCGAAAACTCTCAATTTGGCATGAAATCCATCGATTCTGTTTTATTATATATTGAGAAAAAAGTGGTAATACAAAATACGTTAAGACAGTTTCAGCGTCGATAGAATTTAATTGCTCTTTCGTGAAAGTGAGACTCAAGTTTCATACATTTTTCCAATATTTTAGTAGTTTCAATTGTTGTCGCCTTTCCTTTGCTTAAAATCCAGGCAACCATTTTATTCAAGTCTGGTATAGTTTCCAAAATCTTCCCATTTCCGTCCTTCTAGAGAAACTTAAAAATAATGAGCATTGCATTAATCATATTATCGGAGAATGCAAAGACATTTTTTTTAATTCGATGGTAAGATAAAAGATATCGGCTCAAACCTCCCGCCCTGGATCTTATGAATCAGAAACCTGAAAATAAAAATTGAACTTTATACGATATTTGTGCTTTTTCAAGCGAGAAAAGGCAAGATTTTAGTTTTAAATTTCGAGGAAAATTCAGCGCTGCGTTAAAAAAACTGCTAATCATTACATAATATACTAATCCTCCGGCAGTTGAGACACAAATGGTTAGACTCCTCGCGGACGTGACGCCACCATCGCTTGAATAAAATCTCGAATTCTATAGATATCCTGTCTCAGGACTCGAAGATCCTGAGAGATGAAGAGACGCTTCAAAAAGGAGAATCAGAAACGTAGGCATTCTCGGACACAATCTCTATTTCCCAACGCAGCAAGAGGTATTCTCGGAGCTGTAACTTAGTCGCTTTAATTCCATCATTTGTGAAGTTGTCACGAACGGAATCGCTAGGGTTTTGACTCAAAGATGTCGTTTGGAGCGTTACCCCGGGAAATCACGCGAGGAAAATCGTGTAAATGACATCTGCGATATCGAGGTCACGGCATTCCGACGTTCGAATCAATTCGTAATGTATGGGTGGCTCTCCCTTTAACGCCCGGCAAAGATACGAGGCGTGAGAATTTTATTACGTGGTTGGCTGTGAAAATGCAATTAATTCGACACTGGGAAATGTGTCGTTTATGCCTCCGTTGGATGGAGGCATCTGATGAGGGTATCTGCCACGAGGGAATGGCAGTTCGACTGCCCAGGGCGGTCTTAGCCTTCGGCGCTCCCTCGGCCTCCAAGAGGTCGTGAAGAAAACGTCTCCGAAGCGAAAAACGTTGGAGAGAAAATGTATTTCCGAATATATATTTCAGGATCAATCTTCTGCTCGGGCTTCATGTCGTTCTGGGCGAAGATCTTCAATTTCGGATGGTCGATCCTCGTTCGAATCGCATTTTCGAGAGGATTTTCCGCTAGGGATAACGTCGCACGCTTCCAACTTTCATTGAAATATTCGGAAAAGTTGAAAATCAACTGAGAAAACTCTAACATTTCTTAAAGTTGTCTCAAAAACATGCATTTTACGTCCTTGCTTTGATAATAGAAAATTTGTCACTTAGGAAAATAGTGTACATATATTTTTTGCTTTCCTTCTCTCAATATACATTGCATTACTATGTATTCCTTATTTTAATTACCAAACGATATTTATCTTTTCTTCGTCAGCTATTTTTAATTTTAGCTTTATCAACGTATATTTATGTGTTGTTGACATTTTGACTTCAATTATCGATTAATTGATAACTTCTGGTGAATCTTAGTTACTATGTAGAGTGTTGTAACTAATTTTTCTCACCTTGCACTAGTCACAGTTTGCTGCTTTAAAATCTACAAATACTTTACATTTCATTGAATTTTACTGTCTACATGTTGAACATTTTATTGGTTGTTTTGCAATTTTACTGCATATTATTTGAGATTTTGATATCTTTACCATGTAATCATCTTAAGTCATGAAATTTACATTATTTGTAAAATCTTTCAGTTATTTATTTTTGTAGGTCTGTGCAGGTATTTCTTTCCCCCTTTTTGCGTTTTTCTACTGTGGATTCTTTTTCCTAAGCTTCACTCCACAACTAAATTGTTTTCATCCACTATTAATTTAAATTTGCCTTCACTGTTAGTATCAAATTTGATCTGCCTTACATTGGCGATTTCTTAAACTGTAAAATCGAATTTTTAGTCACAAGTTCGTGTAAATTGAAGATGTAATTTATTTATTTTCATTGTTTTTCATTCATTCTCGTCCTTCACACTTTTATATTTTATATAGCATTACCACAAAGAATCGGGTTGGAAGGAATTTTAACTTTCATTTACTTTTGTCTCAGTCCAATCCAGGGCTTGGGTATAAGGAAATGAGGTTTGGGGGAAGATTAATAATAATTGAAATCATCTTTGCGTTCGAGTTGAAGTTTATGAAAAGTTTTTTTTTACATATGGTAATCGCCTTACATTTTTGCGGACCTGATACATCGTCACTATTTATATTTACATTAGTCACTATTTTGTCATTTCCTCCTGTTAGTTCAGTACCTACATTCATACGGATACAGACCTAAATATTTTTAAACTTGTAAATCTCAAAAGGAAATAATTTCCTTATTTGAATATGGTGGGAAAGATGTCTGGAAGGAAAATATAGCAATAGATCCTATAACAACGAGGTACATATATCAATAAAAATATATCCCTGAAGTTTGAAATGCGCTAAATTAAAGCATGATTGGAGTTTATTTAATTTCAGAAAATTTTCCAAATTATATAACCTTTTAAGAGGCTATGAAGTCATATATGTGCTCATTCTAGCTCACTCACAATGTACTATAATACATCTGGAATATTTAAAACGTGGTTTTGACACTTGCAATTATAAAGACAACCTAGGCGCTGATTCGAAATTCGCGAATGGATTCAAATCTCAGCGATTCAAAATGGAACAGAATTTCAAGATCTCTCAGGCCCTTAAAAAATGAGTCACGAAATAATCCGGCATAAGGGCCTATCCTCGAGCGTTTCTCAATGATAAAGAAATATTTTCCTCGAATTCTTTCCTCAAAAAGGGTAAACGCGTTTTTTATCCTTTGAAATGTAATGCCCGATAAGGACGAAGGAATTTAAGATGTGGTGATGGGTGGGGCCTCTCTCTGTTAGCCTTCACTTCCAAGTTCGACCACAAACTCACAAAATGAGGAGAACGAATTCACTTCCATTAAAGATTTCCACTTGTCATGAGAGTCTTTTTTCTGGGGAGTTCTCATGTAGATTTTCATAAAAATCGATTAGCTCCTTCGCCGGGGACATTCAGAAAAAATAGAGGTCGCGCAAACATTTAAAAGCGAGAGAAGCAAAAATATTCGGCACTGAGAATATAGTGCGGGTACAATACGAATCGGAGGAAATAGAGGAATCCAAAGAACGAGGCGAAAGCCAACCTTCTTTTGAATAAACGAAAGCGTACCTTGGAGATCATTATTTTAAGCCTCAACTGAATCTCTGGGAGTAATATCTCCGTCGTTGAATAATTCACATGTCACTACGCCTCACCACCTAGAATCCTACATACATATACGAATACTTCTGGACAACCGAGTCTAGTTACTCCCAGAAAAGAATATTTTACTGAAGGAGAGTCGATGAGAATGTACGACTTTTTGAGACTCGAGAGAGAAAAACGACGCGAAACCAACTTAAAATTACTTTTCGTTAAACAAATTTTGCAGTAGTATATTTCAAAGGAGCCTCACGTTGTGCAACATTCCGCAAATTCACTTTCTTACTTGCCTAATCTCTTTATTTCAACGCTATTCACGTTAGAGTAACTTTTGGATTAAACTATATAAACGCCAATTAATTAGTGTTTTAGAGTGATTATCAGATTTTACAGGTCTTATTTTGCCTTTTCCTCTGAAATTCGTAGTTTAAAATACGAAAAGTTTGTATAACGGTGAGATGCATGAATATTTTATATACAAGTAGACGTCATTGGTTTAGAAAACTATATTTTCATCCTCAGATTCGAAATTACTCACGATTGATTGCATTCGAGATTCAACATCTGCCCAGAAAATAGAAGCTCCGGGTTCATGTCCTGGCAGTGGCAGACTTTTTCTCCTTCAATTCTTCTCCAAATTTTTCAGTTTTAATTTAAAGTAAAATTGATCAACTATTTATGTATTAAATTTTTATACAATACACTTAGTAAATCGAGGAAAAATCATTGCAAACCATTTTGATGGTTTTTTTAGATATATCAATAAGAAGTAAAAAGATTTTATGAAAAGGAACCAATTTCACAATGGAAATCATCATGCAAAAATATTCCGAAAGAAGAAATAATGCTTAGAAAAGCAAGCATTAAATAAAAGTTTAATTTTCACTAAAATTTAGTTCATTAAAGATAAAATAATATTTTCTCTTTAGAATGTCTCTCGCGAGGATAAAATACCTCACTCTAATGAAAAAATGTCGAGGGAATTCTAATGAAAACAACATATCTAAACATCCTGGAAATTATTTCAGCAAACAATTAAAGAGGAGAGACTCAAAGAGCTCAAGTTTATCTCTCTGGATTCATTTTGGATGGATATCATCCAGCGAGTCACAGCCAGTCTCGTGTTGATCTTCAGATGCTAAATTCGTATTCATTTTTGTATGTTCTACAGCTTATAATCGAGGATATTTTTCAATTTCACGCGGTAGCTGCGGAGTCGAAATTTTGTTAACACATCGCAGCGTGTACAAACTGCTGGAAATTGGTGCAAAAAGTTTCCAAGATGCAGTTACGTGATCCATGAAACCTAAAATGATGCGGAATTGATGAATACGGAATCCTATCCGAAGCATAATTGCGGCCTTTCCCACGGAGTTTACACTGTTGCCTATGACTCAGGTGGCGTTCATTTTAATTTTCTTTTGTTTCGCGCTCATCAGCGATCCGCTAATGATTGCTGTATACGAACAACAGGCCGTGTTCATACTCCCATAACAGACGAAGATGGACCTCCCTCTTATGGAGGCTATTTTGTTATCTCCTTTTAAAAAAATATTCTCTGATTTCTTTCGCTGGAACTGATCAGCATTTGCGGGTAAGGCAAACGAAGCCGAAACGAAAACTGTTACAAAAAAAGCGTCAAATATACCGCAAGGTAACTTTAACCGAAAAATTCAAATAGTTATGTCCAGAAACATTTGGTTAATTTCTTTTTTCTTCAGTTCCGACATTCGGTTCTCAGTGCAATTAAGAATAGAAGTAGTCATATCTACTATTCAAGTTTGACCGTGTAGTACACACACTGTTTTAGTAACTGGCGTCACACTTAGATATTATTAAGATCACCAGTTATTCTTTTTCACTGTTAGTTTATTTTTTAATTCGTTTCCCGGGAGCACGCTCTTATGTGCAAAGTAACTTAACCCTTTCCTTGTTCTATATTGAGGGAAATTGGGTCTTATCTCCTATTTTACCCTTGTCTAATACAAAATGCACTTATTTATAAGAATTTTTTATAAAAATTGAAGAGATAGAGAAGAAATACGGATCGAAAGAATTTTTTTAAGTAGAACAGAAAAAACTTATAATTTTGATCATAGATAAATATATTTTCACTGCAGGAAAATACATATAAAGTGAAAGGATGTGAAAAACCAGCGATAGGTTTAAGATTGATAGAAAGAAAGAGTGAGATAGATGACAACATTAATGATAACGATATTTACATTGGGTATTTACAGATAAAATATACATCAGGACAAAACTGTTATTCGCCGTTTCAAGTCGAACTAGATGAATAAAGAAAGTAAACCGAAGTGAACCAAAACATGTAGTTTACATTGGACCTGAGCAGAAGAGGAACCTAAATAGTTACGGTTAAATGCCCAGTAACATGCTTTGAAGGAAAAATGTTGTTATATGGTATCAGTAAGAAGATAATTTTTCGACGTGTAAGGGAAAGGTGTTAAATAAAGAATTTTACGAAAATTAAAACCAAAGAATAGTGTGAGACTTACGATGATGATGTGATCCGATAAGTGTATCTAATAAATCTAACTCCACTTTCGAAATAGCATTATCTCTATATTTGTTGAGGAAATTTTGCCTAAGAGTTGATCTTGTTCCTTCTAGTCTTTAGTTGGAAGAAAAAAAGACTAGCAAAAAGTTTCCTGCAGGCTATATATACAAATGAAGCTGGAGATCATTTGTTAATTACTTTTAATTTCGGATTATGGTCTTGTTTTCGCGGGGATTTAAAAATTTAGTATTCACCCTATTTTGATTTGGAAAACTCCCGGAAACAATACTTCACGTAATCAATCACAAAAATTACAGTTTCATAAAATTTCGATTCAATTTACAGTTTAATTACTTCACCATTTTGAATTCCAATTTGCATCCTTCATTGGTCAAATCTAACGTATTTTTTCCTATAAACTTGCGTATAACTGGTTCATCCCATTTCATTACCAAGCTTGCTAACGTCTATCAGCTACTTCGTTTGTGATTCCACAAAAGTAGTTTAGCTATAAGGGAATAAAAAGGTTAAATTAAGTCCAATGTGCGTTGTATATAATGTTATTATAGTTCCCGTTTAGGGGTGATGCATTCGTCGAAGTACCGTTTAGCTATTTGTAAAACAGTGCTGCAATTAGCTTTCACGGAAGTGGATGTGAATACGAAATCGAAGGAGTAGAGGTATCATTCTGACGCCCTTTCATTTGCGTTAAGCTTGAATGGGAATTCGTGGAGTACATCAAAAGTTGTTCGGATGATTAATGTAGCTGTTGTCATGGTTATACAAGCAGTCAAATGAACCTCTCCTTTTAGCTGCTTCCCAGAACATTTACAGCGGTAAACATTCCTTCAGTGAAAGTTTTTCGCTAATTGGATTTATACGCGTATTTTTGCCGAGGAAATAATCGATGGAATATCGGCGACAAACAGCTACCTACTTCATCCTATGGTCCACTCCACAGATATTTGAGTCAGAATTCACGCCTGCCTTTCCTCTCTCTCTTTAACAAATACTTTTATGTCTCATCCTCTCTTATTCATCGGGCGCTGAAATATGCACTAATTTTAGTGGTGAATATATTGAATGTTGGTAAGATAAAAAAAATATTCGTAGCTGTACTTAGGGACGTATTTAAGACCATAAGCTTAAGGATTAGTTGGAGGAACGCATAAAGAATCATCGGAGTAAAATCATCCATTTTGTTTTATATGTTACAATAGTATCGTGCTTTTCTTGCATCTATGTATTGAATATATATTCAATGTCTTGATTAGCAAGCTCAACACTCATTCATACAAGTGCACCAGATCAACGTTTTTCTTGTGCTCGAATACTCTATCTATAATTGACTGTCCTACGAAATTACTGACAAAATAATAGATTTATTTAATAGCAGAACCAAATTTTTTATTGCTACAGTAACAAGAATAATTATAGAATGTAACAATCTGGCCTCAACTTTGCGACAGTTCTCCATTATAAAGAGGAGAGTGCCTATACTTTTACCAAACTATAAGTTTTTTTACGACCATGGTTTCGATCCTTTAGGTTTTTTTATCTATATCTGTATATCTATTAAATATGTGGTTTTGCTCGGTTTGTGTATGTCTTTGATATCTAATATATTTTGAGGAGTGGTTTTATCCGTTATGTTCGGTAAAATTTTACTATTGCTTTTCCTGGGTTGTTTTGCGGAGTGTACTTATACTATGGCATTTGTGAATCAATAAGCTTATATTTTGATTCTAATGGCTGAGGAATGATTTTACATAATTTTTTACGTCACTTATTGTAATCTTTAGATGCAAGCATTGTATTGTAAAGCATTGCAGCCATTGATACATTGGTAATTGTTTTTGACTCCTCGTTTAACAGTAGGTTTTGTCTTTTGCGAGTTTCAGTTCTTCGAGTATATATATTTGGAAGTTCCGTCCGTAAGCAGTCCGATCTTGGATTAATATAATTATTATAATTTTAAATGTATGCGAGAAAATAAATAAAATTTGAGAGTTCTACGAAGCAAGGTAACAGCAAAACAGGGACCAACTAAATTTTAAGAACCACCTTTTTAGATCAACGTCTACATAGAGTTCTATATCCGAAGGTTTCCTTTTAGCTTCTAATATTTCAACCCCAAACACTTTAATCGAGTATTTTTAACAATCCGGCGTCTATTTATCAACGAGGCCAAAATGGAAGGCCCAATGACGTTTCTCGTTCATCTTCACCTTTACTTGTCAGATTCCCTCGTAGTCGATCCTGATATTTCTTTTTCGGCCGCGGAAAAATGGAATTATTCACGCAATAAATTAACAGAGATCGATCAAAGCGCTGTTATTTACCTCTGCCAGAAGCAGACACCACAATCGCTAATTTTATCCGTTCTTTTGAGTTGGTGAGCTAAAAGTACCGGTCCTGCGGTGGATGTAAAGGATTTGAAGTGACTAATTAATTCAAGCGAAATTCTGTCGAAAAACTAACCGTGTCATTCATTCCAATCACTATTTTCTATGTTCGTGTGATTAGACGTTCCTGCAGTAATGTCTTGTTGAATGAGATGCTTCTCATTCATCTTAAAGAATAGAGGTAGATTAGGGAAGACTTGGGTAATGGCGGTCACCTTAGGGAAAAAATTATGAATTGTATTCGTTTGAAACACTACAACCCCTAAAAGTATACTTATACTCCTTCCTAAGATCTAATCACTTAATTTTGAAAAAAACGAAATGACTAATTTTTAATGACAAAAATAGTAAAATATCTGCTTTGACCGGTTTTACCCCGACCTTGGGGTAATACCGGTCGGCGGTGTCGTGATTATTTACTGACTATACAACAAGAAATATGGGGATCTTTTAATGATATAACCGTATTTAAATGAAAGGCTGATATATGATTTTGGTTATATTACATAATTTAAATTTAATAAAAATTACACAAAATAAACAACTAGCATATAGTCATTTGAGCGCAATCAAAGCGTTAAAGTAATTATCAGAGTAAAAAAGTTATATAAAGTTTATAGTCTGTTTACACGCTGACTTATTTACTTCTTAGAACAAATGTCACACAAATATCTCGCGGGAGTGTCCCAACTAGAGCAATCTGAATGTACCCATATGGTGACTGCCATTACCCAGAACGCATGGTTTTCTTCAACAATTAAAAAAAACTGTGCATGAAAACCTTTATAAAAAACTATGAGCTACAAACTTAGGGCTTACGTTTATACAGTGTAATCATTGGTATATCAACAGAAGCAGTGAAACAGCCGATTGAATGTGGTCTGTACTAAGGCTTTGCTTGCAGCACACACTTGCATAACAACTTTATCACGCTAAACATCAAAACAGCAACTGCCGAGATGGCGAGCTCAGGTATATAAGTTCCAGAGAGATCCGTGCAGTGTCTGCACCTATTTGTTGCAACCTCCGTTACCGACTTTACGAGAAATCATAGTGGTCACGATTACCCCTTGACTACCATTATCCCTGTCTCCCTTATCCGTCATTTACTTAGTCAAAAATAAATATAATTTGGATCAAATAATACAAAAGAAAGGCAATAATTCTGCAGCTAACTGGTGGTAACATACATAATATGAACCGGCAACAAATGGGGTGGAGGTTACTCGAGCATGAATGCGTACAGAAAATACTAGTATATAAAATGATCCAAGTTAATAGATCACTACTTATTCTAGTTAATGAAGGAGGAAGGTATTTATGCCTACTCTATTATGCAAGAAATAGCAATAGAATGGCCAAGCAAAGGAATATGGTTATCCAGACATTTTGTCTGTGGTGATCCCGCCTTCTGTCTTGATTTCCATTCAGAACTGTTTGCTCTGATTTCCATTACCAGCCTTTATTGATGGCAACTATGAGTTTATTGTGGATAGCTCTCCTAGTAATTTACATTTCAATTATTTGGTTACTTTCGTAGTAATTTTTGCAATTAGTATTTTACTTGAATCCTAGATATATCCTTGGTAATCCTGCTGTCCTGTTTGATTTATTTCATATCATCTTCTAGTTTCTAGTTTCACAGATTGCGAAGTGTATCGGTTTAATCTCTGCTCCGTATGGATTGTGAATTCGGAACTCATCCATTGCAGCTTTTGTATGTTTTAGCAATACGCTATTTCTTTGAGTGGATAAGATGATGATAAAACATTATTTAAAGAAATTGACAAGAGTGTCGATTTATATACCTCCGCAGCAATCGCCGGACAAGGTTTCTGTATTAAAACAGCATTATTTGAAAGATAATTATGCATGTATATGTAAGTATGTATGTATCTATGTATGAATATTATAGTATATGTATCTACACAATGACTGTATTTTTACTTTTCATAATCATTATTCATCTATATGATATTATTATGTAAAACGCTCTAGAGTATACATTCGATATGTGCCCACATATTATGGACACGCAAAAATAATATTTCTCTGAAGAAATTTCACCGTGTCAGTCAATGTGAAAGTAAATATTCGTTAGCATATCTACGTAGCTACCGTAACTACCCTATGATGATTTATTAAACGAATATAGTTCGCTAATCTACATTTTCAAGAGTTCGATGATTTAATATTTTTCAGTTACATACGCGATACTGTTTGAAAGATATTTGCCAAAGTATTCAATCGACCCTTCGTGTTTCTCATTATAATTGGAATTAGCAATCTAAGATAAGCATGCAGTTCTTTGTAATTTTTCACATAGTGTCTACGTGATCAGTGGGATGCGAGAGTCTGGTTTTACGAAATTCCAGAATAACGATTCGCCGATGGAAGTGGAACATAACAAACTTACCGAGTAAAATGTTTTATTTTTTGGAACAATGCGGAAATGAATCAGCACTGTGGTGAATTAGATTAGCTTCGTTGATGGAAAAGTCCTTTTTGAGGAAGTGTGGTGTAATTTCCAGCAGCGATGATGAAGGCCGTAAAGGCATACGCGACTTTCCTTTCATAAAGATTGAACTGCAGCAGCATGATCAAACAGGCGACTTTTAAACGGAAGTCGGTTTATTTCGTGGCAGTTACAAATTTTGTTTTAGGGTTTCGCCGCACAGTGCGCTAGCATCGAAAAAAGCTGGCCAAAAATAAGAAAGTGGTTTTTCGAGTGCGGACTTTGAAACTTCCTATAGTATTTTTTAATAAATTCTGCATATAACTGCAAAATCATTTGCGTTGGTTTCTGCTCATTAAAATTCTACAAGAGGTCAGAGTTGACCAAATTTCACGAAATATGCCGGTCTTCGATTTTTCGCAAAATTCTTCAACTTCAAGCCAATCCTGAACCAAAATGAGCAAATTCATCGGGTAAAAAACGATACAGCATTTTTAAACCTAATCTTTATGCTTCATTATACTGGGATTGAATTATCATAGTTCATTATTTGCAATATTTATACAACAAAATGACGAACCCTTATTTCAAGGCAATTTTTCACCTAGTGTGAGGAAAATAAGAGAAATTGGAAAACGTAAAGTTAGAAAGGAAAAGGTCCAACATAAATGTACTAGGGTTATGCGAATTGCGGTGGGAAGATGAGGGAGAATTTTGGAGCGATGATGTTTAAGTCATTTTCAGTGGAGGAAATATTAGCCAGAGGTGAGTAGCTGTAGTGTTGGATAATAAAGTGAAAGCCACCGAGAAAATAAGCGATCGGGATATGTCGGTAGAAGTAAATTCTAAACCAGTAATCACGTTTATAATTCAGGTATACTTGCCCACTTGTGATAACAGTGAAGATGCAGTAGACATGGCTTTTGAAGAAATAGAGGAAGTTATAGGAAGGGTTAAGGGCAATAAGAATCACAATGTTATGGGATACTGGAACGCGGTAGTTGAGCAAGGCAAAGATGGGGAAGAGGTGGGAGAATTCGGCTTATGGAAAAGGAACGACAGAGGAAAGAAACTGATAGACTTTTGCAGAAGAATTTATCTCTGCATCACAAACACACTCTTTCAGCACCACGACAGACGGAGGTACACATGAAAAAAGCCCGGGGATACAGATAGGTACCGAATTGACTACATTTTGGTAAGAAAGGGGTTTAGAAATAGTGTTAAAACTCGCGAAGTTATCCTGGTGCTGATGTCGATTCGGATCATAACCTGGTCATTATGAATACCGAGCTTAAGTTTAAAAAGATCATTCGACCAAAACGTACACCAAAATGGAATTTAGAAGCTCTAAGGTGTGGGAAGTCTAAAGTATTTCAAGAGTCAGTCAGCAAGGCTCTGGATAGTAAGGAAAGGGAAATAACAACTATCGAGGAATGGGAAAAGTTTAAAATTTGTGTCAAAGATTGTGCTCAAAAACTGTTGGGAGGGTTAAACAAACTAAAATTTGAAAACCATGGGTAACTGTAGAAATGTTAAGTAAAATGGAGGAAAGAAGAAAATGGACACGAGTCAACACCGACCATGGTCGCAGATTGTACAGAGCACTAAACAACGAACTAAGAAGGGAAACTAATGAGGCTAGGGAACAGTGGTGGAAGGGGCAGTGTAATGAAATAGAAAAGCTGGTGGAAAGCAGGAGGGCCGACCTAATTTATAGTAAAGTAAAGCAACTGACGGAGAATAAAATTAGTAATAGAATGGTGACGGTTAAAGACAGGGGATAAGGGGACGATGGAAGGAATACGTCGAGGAATTGTATGGGAAAAACATGAAACCCACCAGCATAGAAATAGAAAGTGAGGAAGAAGTTGAAAATGTCGATGTTGGACCTGGGTTACTTGATACTGAAATAGAACGGGCATTGCGGTATATGAAAGGGAATAAAGCAACGGGGGTTGACGAGATCCCAGTGGTGTTCCTGAAGAACCTGGGGTATAAGGCCAAGAAATGTTTCAATGATTTAATTAGAAAAATTTATGATGAAGGGAAATGGCCAGAGGATTTTATCAAAACTATCTTGTTTCCTTTACAGAAAAAGAACAAAGCTACATATTGTCGGAATTATCGTACAATTAGCATAATTCCTCAAGCGGCAAAAGAACTTCTAAGGGTTCTAAATAGACGGGTCGAGGGAGAAATTAATTGGCAAATCGGAGAAGACCAGTTTGGTTTTCAGAGAGGGAACGGAACGAGGAATGCAATTGGGGTGATGAGAGTACTTGCGGAACGAAGCCTGGAATTTAAGAGGGACTTTATTTATGTTTTGTAGAGTTTGAAAAGGCTTTCGATATAGTCCAGTGGCCAAAACTGACGGGGATATTAAAGAAATATAGGTTAGACTGGAAATATAGACGTTTAATTCAAAATTTGTATCTGCATCAAACAGCCCGTGTAAGGATAGCTGATGGGGAATCGGATTGGCCTGAATTGGGTAGGGGGGTAAGACAAGGGTGTCCTATGTCACCAATGCTTTTAATATATGCCGAGGAAATGGTGAAAGAAGCCTGGGAAGAAATAGACAAGGGAGTAAAGGTTGGTGGGGAAGTAGTGAAGTCTGTAAGGTATGCAGATGATAAAGCCATTGTGTGTGATTCCGTAAAGGGTTTGCAAACTTTAGTAAATGCTCTTGACGATAAATAAATTTTCATACCAAACAAGAGTTTAGTATGAAAATTAACGTAAGTAAAACAAAAGTTCTTAGGTTCACTAAGGGAAAGAAAGCTAAGTTAACCATTAGGGTGGATGGGGAAAAACTAGAGCAGGTAGGTATATTTTCTTACTTGGAAAGTACTTTCTCTTGGGACGCAAGATGTAAAGATGAGGTTCGTAAAAGAATAGCCTTGGCGAAGGAGGCCTTTATGAAGCGAAGGGAATTGATGACCAAAGGTCTTGATAAAGGAAACAGGAAAAGATTGGTGAAATCCCTGGTATGGAGTGTGTTGCTCTATGGGTGCGAAACGTGGACTTTCAGAAAGGAAGAAGTCAAGCGATTGGAGGCCTTCGAGATGTGGGTGTGGCGTAGAATGGAAAAAGTTAGTTGGGTTGATAGGAAAACAAACACGGAGGTGTTAGAGATAAAGGGGGAGGAGAGGGCTTTAATTGACGTGATTAAGCATCGTCAGAAGAAATGGATAGGCCAGATATTGTGGGGAGAGGGATTGGTAAAGGTTGTAATTGAGGGTAGGATTCAGGGGAAAAAACAGAGGGGAAGACAGAGACAAAAGTTGTTAGATGACCTAAGGGGTGGGGTTAAATATAAGGATAAGAAGGAGACGGCGATTAATAGGGATCTTTGATTGTGCACGAACCTACTGAAAGGTAGAACACTTATGAATGAATGAAGTTGAGTTGTGTTCTGGTTATATTTTCGTAGCTCATATATTCCATGTGTCGCAAATTCCTAAGGTATGTACTTTCCTGTAGTATTCTCTTGTTGCGGTGTGGAATAAAATTGTGGGACATTTTTTGTGAGTCAAATTAAATTTTGTACATAATATTTTTCTTTCTTTTCGTGAAAATTAAAAATTCAATAGCGACACACAGTTTCCGCATTCATGTCACTAAACCTAGTCATCGTTTTCAGACATTTACCGCTTTTTTCTAAATAAGTTAATAAAGAAGGTATACAATTTACCGAATCTATGTTACGTTTTTAGAACATTGCAAATGACTCAAAATACCATGCCTGATTTGGTAATTTCTCTTTTACTGCTACGTGATAAGATATTGGAGTGAAAAAGCGTTTAATGAATTACATAATTAAAAAACTACACTCACAAGTATTCGAGGATGGACAAAGTGCTATAACTGATTCACTCCATGACTTCTTGTTTGCGCGTTATTCAAGATTGGAATTTAGTTCGCGGAATAACGAGAGATTTATCAAGCGCTATTCCAATTGGCTTAATATAAACGCTAATTTTTCCGTCATTGTGCTCCAGAACTTATCTAGTAGTTCTATAACTCCAGGTTAGTAAATCTAAGTTTATTAATGTTTATAATATTGTTAACTGATGATTTAAAATTCTGTAAATGATTTATCTTAAGTAAAAGTAATTCATTTTGGTAGACGCTAGTAGACGGCCAGAATTATATTTCCATCTTTCGAGTGAACGAACGAAACGAAGGAAAACGGAATCGATTCGGGCCACGTACTCCACAGCTAAATTTTCTTACGCTGCAACGATGATTCTTCGAGAGTTATCAATTAAACACCTCATAGTATTAACAAATATTGGCGTAGTAACCAAAAATTATTACTTTAAGAGAGGAAGCATAACCTGCAGAGAGAACTTAGGGAAAGATGGGGTTGATTGTGGATGTGCCCAAGCAGGGATATGAAACTACCAACGATAGAAACACAGCAAGGCGTTTCTTCCAAAGTCAAAATTTATCTGCTGAAATCACAGGTGCGAATTTGAAATCATTTCCCCAACTGCGTGCTTGCTTTTAAAAAAATGGCGTGGAGTATATACATGGGTTAATTCTTACATCTAGGAAAAAAAACAGTTTTGTTTGTGCAACTTAATTTACTTGTATGGTCTTGTATTTCATCCTTTTCAAGGGAATGAATCTTATGTCGACTATCATTCTTCAATTATTATTAATTAAAATTTACTTATAGGGGATCGACATGAATCTCATCAAAAGATTATGTAATATCTTGCAAGCAATATCTAGCTGTTTCAATTAATACGAAAAAGCATTCGGTGACCACTGCTGGGCTACCGCGGAGTTGTATGTGGAGCTATATCCTTGGTACCATATGTCACCGACTGTTCAGTCCAAAACATGAGATTAAAATCTCAAAGGAATCCATTTTTCTCTTGGGCACCTCTCGGAAGAGGCGATGGAAGCCCGAAATAAAGACACTAGAAAATATTGCGAACGATTCACACGAAAACACTCGCAAGTGGCTACCAATGGGAACGCTACAAAGATTGTTACTCACATCCAATCGTATGATATCGATGTCAGCACCAACAAATGTAACAAGAAATTCAAGGAACATGGGCGAAGATGTGAAGGAGCTCCTGATCATGAGCAATGAACAGGAGATGGCGTGTGGAGAAGAAGATTCCTCATAGGATGAGTGCGTTTAAGGCAAAAACGAAGACCTCGTTAAATTTCTTAGACTCATACTTAAAACATTAGCAGCCAATTTTAAACAAAAAATGTATGTGTCTCAATATAAACGAAAATTTGACAATGAAGGTATGTACATACAAAGTTTGATAAAACATTACAGAAGGAGATTTTTTTCTTCATACCATTATGATTTTCCGAAGTAATTATATCCTAAAATGTGTATAGAGTATTAATTCATAGTTATAAACCACTAGAAACACTATTTAGAAGCATTTTATCTTAATGTAAAATGTATCCTTGATTCAGCATAACATCTCCGAAACACAACCATTAGAAGCGTTTTTCTCCGCATATCCCCTCAAAACCGAGATGGCCTTAGAAAGTGGCGCTCCGCCGCGCGGATATTGCTCTTGCATCGCCATCAAATAGATGCTTTATTTATCGACGTCGCAAATTGTCGCAGGATTCAATTTCAGGTTCCTCTTAAGAAAGCTTCAAAGAACATTTTGGTATAAGTAAGTCCGTGTACATCGTGGTATATCACTACTCTTTTCCTCACTTTAGGTGAAAAATTGCCGTAAAATAAGGGTTCACCATTTTGTTGTATAAATATTGTATATTTTCGATTCTAGCGCACTGTGCGCCGGTGCTAAAAATAGTACCGTACATTACAAATTTCGATATGGGTTGCATAAAAATCAATAAAAAATGGTGGATTGTTAGATGAGCAAAATTTGAGATAGTATTCTTTAATTTGATTCTAACGTATTAAATACGAGAGTAATAGAGTCTAGAATAAATCTTCGAGTTTGATTGGCAAAGATGGCCGAGAAAAAATACAAGCAAATGTAGGACAGTGAAATATCTAAGTTCCAGGCAATACACTCTCGACAATACCGTTCTAAATAAGGTTTTATAAAAGGATACAAGCAATAAAGCCAGTAACTAAAATGGGGTATATTTTTGTTTTATTGCATGTTAGGTTATATTTTCCCAGTATGGAAGATTTGAAATTCTGCGCATTGAGATTATTATGATATTTCATACACACATATATGTACAATGTATCTACATTAATATTATACGCAATATTTATAGTAGTATTGTGTACTGTTGTTGTATTCGAATATATATCTTCGGCACATCTATCATTTTTCCTTTAACCTCTAATCGCTTTCAAAACACGGCGTCACCAAGTTCAGCCAACTTCATCTCCGTCTTCCCGAGCTTTTGATGCACATGCCCTATTCTCTCATCCATTTCACATTCATCCGTGCCTAAACCATTGCTGCATGCGCCTTTCATGACTCATCGTTCATGCATTACTTTCCGTGAATGAATGGAAGTACTGATCATTCCAGGGTGAATTATGGTGACAATCAAAGCGTCTTAAAGCTTTACTTCGGGAACGACGACATTTTTCAATAAATAGAAATAAACAAAATCGCTTGTTAAAAATATTGACTTCTGTAGAAGTAGAGTGGCTTAGAGGAAATTCTCAGCGAAGGTACGCTAAATTTTTAAATTCAAAATTGTGGTCTGTAAGTATATTATCATGGGATTATTATCAATTCACAGATTAGATATTGACTAAGATTTCACCCAAGTTCTGTAAATTTTCCACCAAGTATATATTATATACGAGTAAAATGTTGCTTGCACACTGCAAGCATATCGATAACACTAATTTCAGGTCGGCATCATATCGAGAGGATCCTCAAAAGAAAAAAAAGATTGAAAATATTCTTAAAATTCGCTGCAATTTATCCGTCCGGCATCGAACTCGGGTCTTCCTGGTGATACTTACTATGCAGCACAACAGAAGATCACCATCTCTTGCTATGTGTGAAACTCAAGGAGAAATATTGGCTACAACTGCCTCAAACGACATCCTACTTTTCCCTTATATTTCTTGCGTGAGAAATTTTAAGGTGCTCTAGCATCGAACCCAGGACCATTATGGTCTTATCTAATTATTTTTTTAAACCGAGTCTTAATGTACATCTTCTAGTTCAGCAAGAACATCCTATCATCTCGAAAAGTGCATGAAAAAAATAATGAAAAACTACCCAAATGTGTTTTGTATGGGAGATGTATTTACCGCCTGGCATCTAACCCGGGTCTTCCTGGTGATACTTTCTATAGAGCACAATAGAAGAATACCATCTCTAACTATGTGTGAAAATGCAAGCAGAAATATTTGCAGCAAATGCCTCAAACGACGTCCTACTTTTCACATACATTCCTTAAGTCTTATCTAAATACCTCGATGTATTTTAAATATGAGATTTTTGCATCGTCTAGCTTCGAACCCAGGACATTTTCTGTGAAAGTCATTTATGTTTTCGATAGAGCCCATGTCTATAGGCTCCTTGAGTTTTGATTCTCTAACTATCCGGTGAGCATTTTTTTTATTCCCGAAAATCAAAGCAATGATTTTAAATGGGGAAAATCGGGACTTAAGGGGCCCTCTAGAATTGAACCCATGACACTGATGTTCAAAATCGCATTTCCTCAGTGTCGTGGGTTCGATGCCAGAAGGCACCAAAGTCACGATTTTCTCCATAAAGATACATTGCGGGTATTTTCCAAAATTTTTTGAGGCACTTTCCTTCAAAGCAGAGAGTTGAAACTCAAGGGATCTGTAGAATCCGTGAGTATCCGTCGAAAACTATAAATATATTTTTGAATATTATCCTCGGTTCGACGCTAGGTCAGGGCAAATATCACCCATTTAAAATGCATTGCGGCGATTTTGAAGACATTTTTTATATCACTTCCCGATAAGATGGAAACTTGAAACTCGACATGTGGATGGAGATCATGAATATATTTTACAATTAAATTTTAACGATTCGCTGATGGTCGTTGATTCGATCCCGGAGAGTCAATATCATTCCCCAATGCATTTCTTATGGGGAAAACAAAATCCTATTTTAAGTCCTTCCCGGTATAATATCGACTTCAATCGTTGCATTAGACAAGATCAAGTCCTACAAAGTCATAATGTGTTTTCACATCTGCCAATAGGTCCTAGGTTCGACACTAGGATCTTTAAAATTAGATTTTGCTATGATTTTTAAGATTTTTTTTAAATCCCTTCAAGGAAATATAGAAACTTAAAACTCGGCATGTGAATAGAGATCATAAAAACTTTTCATATACGCTGTTTCAATTTTCCCTGATGGTCCTTGGTTTGAACCCACCTATGCATTTCAATGGGGATAATGGAGTCTAAATTTTGTACATTCTCGGTGTGATGTCGACTTCAAAATTTGAATCAAGTAAGTCTTATTTCTATCAGAGTGTTTTATGTATTCAGATCATCCAATAGATTCTGGGTTCGACACCAGGCGTCTCCACTATTGGATACGTATGGCGGAAATTTCTAATTATTTATGATACGCTTACGAAAATATTTTAAACTACATCCCGGTAGGAAAGGGAATACATAATCATAGTCGTCACGAAAAATGTTCCCTTCTCCTTTTATATCTATGAAATTGTCATCAAATGTTTGTGAGTTTATGTGCAAATTGTGAGTGAGTGCAAATTTCACCTATTTCCAATAAATTGCGGTGGTTCTTAAGAATATTTTCAATCACTTTTTTTTCTTTTGAGGACCTTCTTGATATGATATCGACTTTAAATTTGTATCACAAAAATGCATGCAGAATGCAAGCAACTTTTACTCGTACAAGATAAGAAGGGATTATATATTAAGCAAATATATGATATATTATGTCTGTATAGATATCATAGAAAAGCAGAGCCGCAGAGTTATGACAAAAATCATTGTGGACTGCGCACATTATTTCACTTAAAAGTTTAAATATAAAAAATATTTCTTAGATACCTTATATTTTTCAGCAACGAACTCAAATTAACATATTTTTATTTCTATTAGAGATCGACGCATTTAAAATGCCTTTAAAACACTGATTAGAGATGGAACTAAATAGCTGTGTATTAACTCATCAGGTACAAATCAGGAACATCGCTTTGATTACTAACTTCCTTTTTCAAGTTTCAAATTAATTTTATTTCTTCAGATACGATTTTTTTCGAAAACCCCATATTGAATACTAATGTGGCCCACTGATCGTATGTCGTTAGATCATGGATGGCATCTAAAAACTAGTTCTAAGATAATCAAGAGGGTTAGCTTTTGGTGAAATGATCCAGGGTTCGATTACCGATGGATCTTCAAAACGATTGATTGATGGAAAACCAAATAAAGTTTGATAGCATAGATGGTATAAAGTCGTTGAAAATAATCCCAAGAACTAAATTTCATCGTAAATATCATCGCCATAAAAAATCATCAGGTTAGTGAAGGGAAGTGATAGGAGAAAAGCTAATAAAAATTACCTAATAAGTAAGCTTCGCAGGAAAAATGGCATTTAACAAGAGCTTGGAAATGTCTATCATACACAGACAAGGAAATCTCAACGGTTCCACAAAAACTGACGCGCAACAACTGACTGCGTGACAACTGCGCGCTACAACAACTGATAGCGTCTCGTTTCCAGGAAGCATTAATTAAAGGACAGTACACAAAATAATCAGAATCATAGGAATATTGTGGGAACAACACAGTGGTTGTTATTCTACCGAATACTGATTAAACTAGATTAGATACTTAAACCACTAAATGTTTTTGCTACGCATTCTTATGGATAACAATTTTGAGTAGCAATCTTATCAACCCAGCCCAACCAGGGCTCCAAGTTTTAAATCAAATTTAAATCATTCGTTCCTTTAATTCTTTCCGAAGACGAGACGCGATCAGTTGTCACGCGCTCAGTTATCGGGCCATGAATCTCAACGCCTATATGAACTATATTTATATTATCAAAAAAAACGTAATTAAACGCGGCTGAGAAAAATATTTATCTCTCTCCTCGCCATTCTCGGAAACAATTTAACTGACTTTAAAGGTAAATAAAATAAATAATTGGAAAAAATACACAGAAATACTCAAAAATAATATAATATGGAACTAAAATGGAATTTCACGAGTCGAATAAGTGTGAATTCGAGTAGACCGCAAAGCACACGTGCGACCATACGATCTTATTAAGATAAATAAATTGTCGTTATTCATGCATTACCATATTAATTAAACTGTCAATTACTGAATTGATAGATCAATATCTCATTAATTTTGTGCCTATCAAAAGCAAAAATAGGTCAATCGAAAGGCAGGAGAGATAGAAACGGCTATCCATATCAAGCATCAAATAAAATTTTCCTTATAATAACGGTACGTAATTTTACGCATTTAGAATATTTTTATAATTTTCCGAATTCTAACCATAGAGAGTTCAAATTAATATTGATATGGGGAACACGAAGCTCCCAATGTTCCATTGTCATCGATAATAACTCTCCACGCACGAGTTACGTCGCAATAAATAATTCAATAAATGCACTATATTTTCTATGAAAAGTCTCTTTTGAAGTTTTGCATTGAAAATCGCTCAGAGTGAAATTACACCATTAGATTGAATTTTAAGGTGTGACAAAGAGAGGTGCATCCAGATAACTGTTCGTTAAATAATACAAACTTCGAATTCAGCCCACCATACATAGGATTGGATATAAAAATATTCTTACACCTATGTACCAATATTATTGTCACATGGTAACTATAAATTTTATCTTTTACATTATGCCTAAATGCTCCGAGAGTATAGTATTTAAGTAAAGCATTTAAGGCAAAATTTTCAGGTTATTTGAATTGGTTATTTAAATTGGTTTCACTTTTATCGACGTTGACATCTAATCAATTCCGTATCAATTTTGGTATTTTTTTGTATATATGTGGGTGTGTGTATACAGGGTGTTTACCGGGAACCGCATGCTTCCCCCAACCCACTCCCCTCTACACAATAGGACCTTCCCAACCGCCATCCCCCCACTACTTGCCGTGTACTACCCAATCCAAAAATATGCGGTTCCCGGTAAACACCCTGTACAACACTAATTAGAAGCAAAATTACAAAGATCTTCAAAATTTGCTCATTATTAAGCGTTAAAACTGTTCAAACAATAGTACACCTGAAATTTAGGTCTCTAGATTTAATTCTAAAAAAAAACTCTAAAAAGTATGTTTCCACTTGCACAATTAATTCTTTTTGAAAAACTTCGTTGTCATTTATTAAACCGTTGAATCCAGAATAAGCCATAAGAAATTAAATTCCATAAAGGATATCATCCTTACCTTAAACATACCTCATGCGGGTCCCATAGGCATTTCCCGTATTCCAAGATTGGCCTAACAAATGATTTGTTCGCAGCCTCTTTAACATTCTTATTTGATTTCCTCAGCGCATGCACTATGAAGTTTAATACTTTGTTGGCTTTCAAAATCATTCGCTCTAATTGTTTGCTCCATTTCAAGTCCCTACTGATTGTTAAACCCAAGTATTTCACCGTATTCTCACTAGGCTGAATTCCCTGCACCCCCAAATGATATGCGTTTTGATGTATACTTCTATTAAAACTGATGACTTTACATTAATTCGTATTAATTTCTACTTTATTAGACGAAACCCAGCTATTTAAAGCAGTTAACTATTCTTGAAGTCCCATGCAATCGTTATTGTTTTTTTATGCTCACATAGATAATTCATAATAATATAGATAAACGAATAGTTGATTTTATTCCCGTATGTAAGACATTAATCAATATTATGAAGAGTAAAGTCCCCAGCGCGCTACCTTGAGCTACGCCTGATGTTACTGTGATTGCATTCAATAACTTATTTCCAATTTTTATTCTGTTTCCTATCTTTAATAAAAGAATCTATACGTCTTATTACTCTTGGATCTAAGTACATTGTCCTCACTATCCGTAATAAAATTTCTGGTCTACGACGTCAAACGCTTTTGCTAATCTAATGCATCGACCTGTTCTCCCATTTCCTGTGCATTAACTTAGTTGAGCTGTAATCCTAACATCTGCGATTCGCACGAAAAACCCTTTCCAAAACCACGTTGATATTGGTTAATTCACCCCTATTTTTCCCAATATTCTTTTATATAATCAGCAACTAATTTTTCGAAAGTTTTACAGATACCGCTCGTTAGACTTATTGGTCGACAATTCTTTATTAATTTTTTACTCCCCCCTTCATGTATGGGAACCACCATACCACCACCACCATTTCCTATCTTCTGGAATTTGACTGTTGTTTATGCTTACATTAAAAATTCTTTTTTAAATATGGTACTCATTCTTGTCCACCAAATTTTATAGGTTCGCAGCGTATTCCGCCTGGTCCTTGGGATTTGCTGTTTTTTAAGTTGGAAATTTTCTTTCGAATATCTTTGCAAGTTATGTTGAAAACCGAAAAATTCTCTTTTACACTATTGGTTACTTTTTCATCGTTTTGAACCGATTTTTTATAAGTAGTTGAGAAGTAAGATCCATATACGTTTGCGATTTGCGTACGATCGGTTAAAGTTTCGCCCTTTATGTTTTCTATTCTATCTATCTCGTTTTCAATTTTTCTTAATCGCTTCACGTATTTATTAAAACAATCTCTACCATATTTTGTTATTAAATTCTCTAAGATCTTATTTTCAGCTTCCTTCTTCTTACGATTCAACAACGTGGTTACTTCCTTGTATTTAATTTGAAATTAAGATCCTGCTTTCCTTTTCCTATATAAAGCTCTTGATTTTACGCTTAATTAACCGAATCTCAGCTGTTCGGCCGATGGGCATTGTGTGGACGAAGGTCTTCCTTCTTTCGTTTTTTTTTAGCGAAAGGCCGGTCAGAGGAAATGACGCACAGTGGGCTGGAATCGAAAAAAGCTAACCAAAAATAAGAAAGTGTTTTTTTTGAGTGCGGACTTTGAAACTTCGCATTCTGAAAATTCAATTATAATATTAGCTATAATCAAGAGTATTCTGTATTTTTTAATGCAATTGAATTTTTAATGTTCGGTTTGTGACGCATTCAATTGAATACTTAGCTAATAAATAACGAAATCAGACTTAATTGTAAGCCTACCAGAAAATTCTTATATAAATTATTTTTGAACGAAGCGAAACCATCTGATATAAATGATTTTTTGTTTCTTGGAAGAGGAGTTAATTTAAAAAACAAGGGATGGAGTCATTCCTAAGAAACCTGCTGATGATATAGTCTAATAACGAAAGATATTCAAATAAGCATGGGCGCGCCAATGTGGGGATCTAATGAGTGGATATTACGTTTTATGTCGCTTGTCAAATATTCGTTACTAATTTTTTCCTTCTCACGCTTGGCAACCTCTTGGAAGAAAGAACTCTCAAAGACTCGGGAAGTTTATATCTACAACACTAAAAAACTTCAGCGTAGAAAAAAATAACTTCTTAATAGATAATGGACGTATTCAAACTAGAAATCCAAACAACACTTATGATAGTTCGGTTATGTAAACTACTATCTTGGAAAGATTAATAAGTTGGCCATATAAGCGTTAAACTCCTCTAGTTTTCAATGCATTTAGTTTTTGAAAGAATTGACATATTTGTAGTAAGTAACGGGTATGAATATACTAGCCCTTGTAAGTTACGCATTTTTCGTTTCCTCGGACCTCCCTATTGGCAAATCCTGGCTGCGCCACTGCCTGTGCCACCAATGCTGAAAAAGTATTCCTTCAATATGCTCTCATAAATATAAAGTAGCTGCTCTGAATAAATCTATTTATATCCTAAGGGTGGCCGGAATTCCCTTTCGGTACTTCTAAGCCATGTTGAAATTTCCATAATAGTGAGGGCATCGATGTCCCTCCGAAGCGCTTGCATAAATATCGATAATCGATACATCGACGGCTATCGATACACGGATATCGATGCATCGAATTGCATCTCTTCCCACACCTCATTTCTCGCTCGTCTCCCATATTGCACCCGCCTTACAATCCTCTCCAACGACAAATCCCACCTTGTCGCACGTTTTCCTTTGCTCTTCAAGTGTACCCTACATGCATCCCCAGAAGGTCGATATATCCCTTCGGCTGAGGGGACTCGATCTCATCCACTCCAGAAGCGTGGTTCGAATCGACGGGACAAATAAGGCGAACCTTTTAAAACCCTCGGTGAGAATTTTCCCCGACCTCGAAATCACATAGGTCACTTACATCCGAGCTCTCCCACGCTGCGAATCGCCGCAGTGAAATTTTTCTGCCGCTAACCTTCGCTCCCTCATTCACGAGGACTCCTAAGAATTCCGAAAATATCATCGGCCACAAAAAAAGGTTTGCATACCAAGAGGGAGATGTCCTTGCGAGTACGTGGGTCATATCCTTCGGAGAATGAAATGGGAAGGAGGTCGGCGCGGAACGCGAACCATTTCAATCGACCGATATAGAGGTCCATGCTCCTGTTTTACAAATGTATGAATCGAGGCGTATTATAAATTGGGCGGTACAAAAACGCCCGCGCATCCGAACTTGCGGAGGAATTTTATTTCTGCGCGTCCCGGCATTCTCGTTCGCCGAGTATAGGACGCTGGGTCAGTCACCCAAAAATTTAGTTTCCCCGAGCATGTGGAGGGATGAAGGGGAATACGCTTATTCGAAATGTTTTTAAGCACGTTCCACCGTAAATGAAAACTCGACCTCCAACTGGATTCTGAGCGCCATTTTTTCAGAAATGGGTGTATTTTTGCTTTTCGAATAAAATACCGAAAAGGTGGGAAGAAAAACATTATGCTTACCTCATTTTCGAAAGAATTTTCTTTTCAATTTTTTTCTATATGTATAAATGCAATTTTAAAAATGTAGTTTACGTACACATGTCCAAGAAAATATTTATGTATTTATTCCCGACAAATATTTACAATATAGCATAAGAAAATTGAACCAATCTATTATCTTAATACATATCAGCATGTTTTTCTGTATAGCAACTTATGTTCTCCCCTTCCTTATTAAAAAAAGCAAAACCTTATAAATTATAAATCAATGTTAATATTAATGAATATTTTAAACAAGAGGGAAATTTTATAAATTATATGCTATGTACACAAAATTTACATACATAAATGTAGAGATGTTAGAAAAATTTCGTCTCTAAAATTCTTACAGTTATTAAATAAAATATATAAAATGTCATACATGATATTATAAATGGTAAAAATGGCACAAAAGTATAAATATATATAAAAATAGGTATGTATATTAAATTATATTATGTAATTTAAGTTGCTAAAAAATTCTTTTTTTAAATGTTGATAAATTATAAAATAAGTTCGTACTTGGAGATTTTCTGTAGAATTTTATATTGAACGTTTCAAAAACTCTCATATCTGTCAGCGTCAGCGTTTCGGACCTGCGTTCCCACCTGTTCTAGAAGCAACGGAATTCCTGGAATACTGACCCACTAGGAATCACCCAATATACATTTAATTTTCTATGTTATCATCTTTTTTCTTTTCCTTGTTTTCTTTGCTCCCGAAGATGATAGCGTTATATACAATGTACGAACTCATGTATGTACAATGTAATTAGTACGCATATTGTACATATATAGGGTAATTCCCAGAAGGTCAGTTCTCCAGGACTTCCTTTACTTCCAGAACTGGTAAAAATGCACCAATGGAACACTCACAAACAGAGCTTTGGGAAGATTTCTAAATCTAATTTATTAAGAGCCTTGTTTCAATTTTTTTCCTTAAATATAGATATACGTATATTCTGAGAACTGTTTCTCTCAACTGATTCCCAACAATGCGCATCTCATTTTTTATTTTATAGTACGGAGTATTGATCATCGAATTCAAGACTAAGAGGGGCGATTAGAAATGGAAATCGCTGCCGTTTATTCCCTGATAAGAGGAATCAAATGTGTTAAAGAATGTTAAATCTTTGCGCTAAACTTTTCACCGAATGCTTTCACTATATTAAATTTTCCGTTGCTTTCTCGAAGACTTAGATTTGAGAATTGCCCGGAGAACGGTTTGTCCGCGTCATTGATGAAATTACGTTATTCGAGATCGAGGTATGGAGATAAATATATCCTCCGATAATAAAGTTCCATTTACTTTTATACTCCTACGCATCAAATTTGGTTTAGTTGCTCAGCTTCTTATAATATTACAATTCATATTAATATTGTCATAAGTGTCCGGACATCAAGATAACTCACATTTTTATGTATCCATCAAATGAAACGTAGCTGCAATTAAACTGGGTTTTAATGTTTGTAAAAAAGTTACCACAAAATTTATGGATGACTAGGAGAATCACAGCTTTTGTTCCTTAAAAAAGTAAATTTTTACCCTTCTTTAGACATATTTTGATGATTGGAAAACATTTAATTTTTCTCATTAAGTAGGATGAGAATTTATCCTTCATTTACTTTTGTCTCAGTCTTTTAAATGTTTATGATAATATAAAGATTTGCTGGGGTTAGACTGACAATGAACGATGGACATCGTTTGGTTACTCTATATTGATGCTATGACAAGTGTTAAACATAGAAACAATACATTTCCATTGTTGGAACAAAGTTATCTTCGATTTTTTAACTTAATATCTTACAATTACAACTTGGACAGTTTCCAGTCACTCCGTTCAAGTTTTAGCGTTCCGTCTCTCTATCAGAATAGATTCAAAGCTAAGTTAAAAAGGTTTTAAAATTTATCAAATTTAGTGTAGTCATTTGTAAATGCATACATATTTTTTAAACATTTTATACATATTTCCTTGTAAATGTACAAACGTAATAGCGAATGACTTACTATCATATCATTTAAGCGTGTCCAGAGCCGTTGTCGTAATAATTCTGTGTAATTATTGATGTATCTGGATGTATTAAGTAAATGCATTTATGATTTGTTGTGATGTAAATATTTTCTAAGATCTGCACTGATCAGGACGGTTTTGGAGGGATTTTCCTCCCGTCTGGACGGATATCGTTACTATTTTTCTTACCTCCCCCTTGACCTACAGAACCTGGCATACAGACCAAATTATACGTTTATTATTAAATTAAACCACCTCATTCCATATCTTATTTAGTGATCCCCATTCCAAATCGAGGGGATTTAGTACTTATTAACGAGGTGTTTGGGGTTTCACCTCACCCATTTAGTTTGATAACTTAACAGAAACGAAGGTTATAAATGACTTTTGCCGTTTATGGTTTTTCAAGTACGTAAACACATCGCATAAGAATTTCCATACCTGATTCAGCAGCTCGGTCACCGCAGCGGTCCACGGGTCCGGAAGCCCCATTGGCACATATTTATCGAAGGAATTCGGTCGAAAGCTTCATCGATTCGACCCAATTATTCCCGCGGAAGAGGATCAACCGTGCGCTAAGCCGGAGACAAAAAATCGCGAGGGAATGAATTTCGGAGAAGAGCCGCGGGGAAAAACCTCCGTCACTCCGAGCGGACGTATTAAAGAGCCGCAAATGGTCGCGTTATCGGCGATAAATGAGATTCCCGGGAGGAAAAATCGAAGACGATCCGAGATGGAATCGCGTCCCAGTAAATCGCCCCCGCGAATGGATTCGCTGCTTGCCCGCGCCCGGGGCCAAACACCTGGAGAAGACAATCTCTCTTCGACTGCCTATTTTGTCATTCCTCGAGGCAGACCGACGCAATCAGGAGCGCCTCGATTCCGGGGAGTTATCCATTTTGCCCGTCGCTGAAGATTTGACAGTGGAAGGAACCTCATGTTGCTTGCCAAGTGGGCTCGGGGAAAACTGATTCCACTCGTGGACGAGTGGGAGACAGGGGCCATAGGGCTCGCCGAAAACTATCGCCAATGTCAACTGGTGAAAAATTATCGAATAACGTGAGCGATGGGGAACTTACGTCGCTTGTTCGGAGTCATACTTATCGAATTGAGGTTGGAATTATCCTAATCCGTTTGGGCCGCGTCACTCTAATTGGCCCCATTTCGTACATCGATGCGTCTTTATGCCCTCCAAGTTATGGCCAGCAGGTCGATCGTGACTGACCTACCGATTGTCCAGCTGTCGATTAATCGAATGCACTAAATTACGCATCGCCAATGAAATGACATCAATTTTGACATATTAATAAGTGGCAAACTGGTCGATTGTGATGAATTATCGAGCTCTCGTTAAATCCAATTAACACGACCACACATTGTTAGCAAAATTACTTCAAACTAATCATAAGTAAAAGAAGCTTAAAATATTTGTCTTTTATTATAATTTTATATATATAATATAGAAGAAAGGGTTGGGTGACTTTGCACACAAGGGCGTGCACCCAGGAAAATTCCCAAGGAAAAACGGACTTGAAAAAAGTCTGACAGGGCCGGAAATCGAACCCGGGATCTTCTTCTAACCGGGAGGCTGCCTTAACCATCTAGGCTACCCGACCAGAACATTTTAACAAGCCGTTTTGGGGACTTAGTGTGCAAGGGCAAGTGTAGTTTCGTCCGACTGAGCGGCATCGTCTCGCATCATCGCCATGGCCAAGAATTTATAATTAAATTATATGAAATGTATAGCGTGAGGCCTACAGATCGATCTTGTTGGACAATTGTTCCCTAAAAGGAGTTCTCGATCGAAAGCAGATGGTCATCGATATGATCAATAACTTTAACTTTAACTTTATAATACGTTCATTTATAATAAAACTGAAAATTTATTTTCCCATTCATCGTGAATTCAACGAAATCCTTCAAAGGTCTTCTCTTGTTTTCATCCTGCTTGAATTCAGGAAGTTTTTTCCGTTGCACATTAAATAAGGTTTATCGCAAAAGTTTCAGAATACAGCAAAGGGTCGTCATTTCGTTAATATAAAGGCTATCAACGACAACGAAGACGACGTAAACGATCGGTTTTCCTGGAAGAATATTCAGATAAATGCATTTAAATTTCCGTTAGTGGGGTAAAAAACGAAATAATACTGCAATACGGAAATACGAATAAATATTTCCGTTTCACTGAATCATTACTTTTGACGTCCCTTTTTGATCGCTGCGGAATATATATTAGTATTGAAGTAGGTCGCAGCAGAATGCAATTTTACCCCCGTGTTTTATAGTGTGTAGATGATTGTTATTGAATCTCGGTGGAGTGTCAAAGAGTAAAAAATATTATTTTTATTTTTGAAAGTGTCTTGATTTTTACGATAAAAAATCAAACTCCAAATATGAATCGAAAATGTGTTAGTCACCCATTATATGGGTTCAAGTCCGTCAATACAATAATGTATTATATCCGTAATATCTTTAAAGGGAGGAAGGAAACTTTAATGGTAATATTTTTAAACTTACTCCCCACCTACAAGTCGGAAGGCGGCTTGCATGGCATAGATGCAGTTGTATTCATGTTTCTCAACCATAAGCCATGATGTTGCGTAATTTTTATTTAGCATCATAAGGAAAACAAAGATATATTTCGATTCATATAAAATAAAGTGACAAGGGCATCGAACAGAAATTATATTGGTTTCAGTTTTTCGCTCTAGATCTTGATTGATTCAGTTTCGGTTTTTCTCCGGCAGCAACGTTTTAACCGATTCGAACAGGTTCTTCTCAACAACAGCTAAAAACTACTATTTACTGTAAAGAAAGAAAATCTGGAACACAGCTGTTAAGGAACAAGAGGTTTAAAATCTCCGATAGCCGTTTTTGTTGTCGTTCCTCTTCTCATACACCGGTATTCCGTGAAAAAGTGCGGTGTCCTTTTTTGTGCTCTCGGAATACTGGTGAATGATAAGAGAAACGCCCACAAAGATGCCTATTGAAAATTTTAAACCTCTAACTACTATTTGATTATATTTTATAACGAAACTAGTCATATAAATATTAGTTGAGCTATGACGTCAGTTACTAAAATATAACTGTAAATTAGTATGTATCGTAACTACTGTTTTATTTGTTTCGACGTACATTCATAACCATACATTAATGATGTGCGGATGATAATGATGAATTATTCAACCATGCTGGATTGAACAAAAATAAAACAAAATGAATATCACTATCGATTGTGGGAGGATGACCCAAATATCCAGTATGGAAGTAGAACTAACCGATCTCTATTGGAAAGTCGCTTCATACAGATAATTGAATAAATAATCTATCTCTAAATTTAAACGACTTTGCTTCAAAATTTATATTTGTAATCAGATATCTAATTTATGTTAACTATCTACTTCGATTTCTTTTTTCAATTTTATTTTTGGGGTGTTTCATGGGCTAATTTACTGCTTTGCATAACTCTTCCACTAATACGCAAAGGTCGCTAAACGACCTCTGATATTAAATAGCCTAAATAAAGGAAATTATAAGTGGTTTTGTGAAGGAATGACTTTGGAATTATTTAAATAAAATTATCAATAATGCAGGAAAACTCCCACTGAGAGATAAGGATTGTAAATAACCGTGAAAGAAGAAAGGACAGAACGCAGATTGGAACATGGAGGATTCCAGTAATCACTAAAGCTTTCAACGTAAACCCACAACGTAATTGCTCATAGGTATTTATTTCTTGAAAGATTAGTTAATAATTAATGAATTAATAGTACTCATATAGAATAATAGTATAGTTACAAATTTTCTCTTCGTGGATGTCTATATTTCACTCAACATACTGCATTTATATTCTGAGTGGAACAACTTTATTACTATTATTATCACTGGTACAAATTTATGGAAAAGTAACTCTGCAAATTATTCTATTGACAATTCAGCGAAGTCAGATTTTGTGAAAAACACATTATGCTTATATAGGAAAAATAAATTTTATATGACGCATGAATGTATTGTATGACAAGGGATGTAAAATAAGTAACAATTGCTTATATGTATGTGTAAAATTGCGTTATCATTCGTTAGAGATATGATATTAATTTTTGGAAATATAGAAGAAGGCGTTGTACCTTGGACCACTTTTTTTATTTTCACTGTAAGTCACATAATGTAATTATGACATAGATTTATATACGAATAAATATATATATATATATATATATATTTTTTTTTTCATAAACAAAACCTCGCGGTAGTAAGTGGTTTTGCGAAGGCTTAGAAAAATATTCTCGTTTGAGACTGATTTTATGAGGGGATTTTCTCGAGAAGAAAGCTGGCACATGCGTATGGCAAATACAAACATAATTGCAATAGACACGTTTTGGCGGGCGCTTTGGATAGTGGATACGCTTCAATATTCGTAGCCTTCCTAAAGGATTTCAATTAGGTAGCATGTCGCCAAGGGGTTCGGAGCCATAACCGTGAGCCCTTGCTAAGGTAAATACACCTGTCACCAGCGATCTCGTGTGTAAGATGCACGGCCATCTGTCTCCATTATCGATCAGTTCTCTCAATTACATTCTGAAATTTTCCGCGGGTGTCGAAATATGCGCGGAATTTTGGCTCCTTTCGCGATTGCGGTCGGCATCTACGCATCAAAAGATAAGACGTCACTTCCGCGAGCCCGTATAAAAAATGCCGGAAATTGCCAAAATCGCAATTACCTGAACATGATATTCCACCTTGCTCCTCAATAAATTTGGCCAATATCTTAATTACCCCGTAAAAAATAGTCAGAATCGTTCGAAATCATCGATGGTGTCGGTTATTACTAAATGATGAATATCTTTCCAACCCCATAAAGGAGTTGTAGTTGAGGTCTACCTTTTGTAATATCCTTCGCAAAATTTTGACTTCTCGTTTTGAGTTCCTTATGTGTGGACTTGGATGTAGTTAAATATGTATAGCAATTAAAGTGATTACGATTACTCCTCTTTATGAATTAATTAATCTTTAAATATGTTTTTATTTTTTGTGGAAAAAGTAGAGTATCTATTCATTAGTACGTGATTGACTTCCACAAGACATCGCCTGAGACTGTGAATTACAGTGGATAAATATATTTGAAATTTATTTATACATTTTTCTGTAACTAGTTTATTTTTTCCAGTGTATTTATTATTACCATTTTGATCATTTTACAGATATATTTAAATTATCTTAAAAATCTGTTAAATATACAGGTAGATATTTTATAATTATAAATGTTTTTTATTTCATCGTTATATGTTCACTACGAACAAAAACTACCACTATTTGACCATTCTATTAAAAATAAAAGAAAAATAAAGTGTGTGAAAGAATATCTTAGGATTTTATTACTTTACCCTTTGCAACATAATTTAATCGTAACAAGGAAGCTTGCTTGAGCAAGAATGAAAACAAGACTCATTCTTCGTCCGGATGGAATATTTTACGATAAAACATTTGGACCTTAGAAATGCAGCTCCAAATTGGTTCCATGTTGCTAAACCTCCTGGTAATTAGTCATAAGAATACATATTTGCAGTGGGACGGAAAGAGGCCTGCTGTGTGCACGATTAAACCAATGCACGAACTCCCAAGTACAAACACAAATATACACATACACGAAGTGGTAATGAGAGCAAGATACCCGAGAAATATTCTCAGGTAAACTGGGTGTGAATCAGAAAGTGCACCCGTTTGGGTTCCGCACATAAAAATATAGAACAAAATCGTCATTATATAGATCGGTACAGTTTTCAGGCTTAAGTCCAGTTTGGAACTCCACCATCGAAAGCTCTGAAGAGGGAATAAGTTCTACTACAGAACGAGGGGTGAGACACATACATTGCCATACATCAGCTGCTTGTGAGTGATTACAGTCACGAATAAGACTGAGCAGATGCAAATGGATCACTGTTTTCTGTGTTCTCTATTGAAAGCAAATAAAAATATTTTTTATCAAGGTATGGTAATTGGCAATACATCGGTTATTTTCACCTACTTTATCATCTTATCTCCGATCTTAAAAACTTTTTAATAATAATAATAACCTAACCATCAAGGCAATAAAAACATACAATTCGGTAAAAAATGTAAAAAATTCTGCTAACAAAATCTTACTATAGTGTAAATGAATTTGTAAATAAGGGGAACCTCCAATAGGTGTAAAGAGATGAAATCTGCTATTAAGAATAAAATCCGTGTTGTATCATAATTCTAATGTATGTTGTTGTGTGTTTCTAATGTAAATTTGACTGTTTTATAGCCTCTTCTTACATCTAACCCTCCGTCATAGAAATGTAAATAAACAGATTGAAAAAACAGTACAAAGAAGAAGTTTACTTTGTGTTCTTAAGAAACTTAAGCTAAGAGCTTAGGAAACAATATCCTCTGCAGGAAAACACCCTCAAGAAAGGGGGTGTGAAAAACCTACAGAACCTACAGATAGGACCTTTAGACCATATATATAGGTTTGGAAATGGCTAACTTAGGTAATGATGATTTTTTTTATCTTTGTATACTTTTCGGAATAAAATAAAGAACTGGAAGTGGAGTAGAGTCCTTGCGATATTCAACGATATCTGATTTTCGAAGAAAAACGTACACCATAAGCTGGCTTTAAATTTTATTTCCCTTTCGGGGAAGGATCGTCACGTCACTTAGATTCATTTTAATGGTCGCAATCTTAATGCAAAGGTAATATCATGCATCACAGGATAGTCCCAATATTTGTTATGACATAGAAAAGAAATGAGGCAATTTTTGAAAAGTAGATCGGTTACCCTTTGCTTGGTCATTAAAGTTGGAAAGAAAGTTCCAAGTCCCATTTCAAATAGAGAGCAGGCAAAAGATAGCAAGTATATATTTCTCTCAAATCTGCTATTGATGCATATCGTCCTCGCAAAATGTGAATCCTTGAAGAGGCTAATTCAAGCCCTAATTTTCTTATGGTATCTGATCGGCCTATGTAACTTCGTGAGAGCATATCTACGCCTGTCAGGTGCCTCATGTTTATTGAATTGAAATCATTAATCAAGTTTGACCTAAAATGTAATCTCCTTTCCCCTTGCAATCTTCTCATACTGGAAAGGAACATCTGGATAGTAATTATTAACTCGTCGTACCACTTCATAATTATCTACATTAATCCCCAGAAAGTCTCCTTTAGGCGTGTGGCAGGAGGTGTGCTCAGAGCGTTCGAACTACTACTTTAGTATAATATTACCTATCAATCGTAGAAAGAATAAATCAAAAACGACTTTCCCAAGCATCTAAATCTCTTGATTTACATTCAGTAATAATAATATACATAATACTGGTTACGTCTCTGCAAATTTACTTTTCCAAAATTCATAAAGCAATTCCAGCTTCTATTATCTCTTCTTTTAAATATTCCCAAACTGTGTTCGAGAGCAGTTTAGTGGCGCTAGCTTTTATATCCCAGTGTTTTTATCTAAACACATGGCCTTGCACTGTACTTTCTCGTGTTCTTGGGTAGACGCTTCATTCATCGGATCGCATGCACTTGCCGCATATATATAATAATAGTACAGTATCACGACTTTCCCTGAATCTAATTCTACAGTACAGCACTAGATGCACAGCATGCATACAATGTATAGGATATACTGCATTTAAAATATTTATAAAATTTTCATCGGTTTTTCGGAATATTCCATACATGATTATACCTTACACTGCATAATTAACTTATCTTGGAATTATTACTGAAATTGGTATACATTATAGCCTCTAATAAGTATAAGTGGAACTTGGCATCAATAAGAATTAATTCATCACCTATTCTTACGTAATTCAAAGTTTATCTTGAGCATTCGATTTCTCATTATGTTTACAAATTGCACCCTGAAGAATCTGGTATAGAGAGAAAAATATACTCAATACCTTGATCATTCAAAAAAATATGACGAAAAGTCAACCGGTATTACTTACGCAACAATAGTTCGCGGATTGTCTTATATAATTTTTTATCTATTGATATAATAGTCTATTAATATATTAATAGTATAGTAACAATAATATTATATATATTTTTTTATTATATAATATATTTTATAGATATCTATCTACGGTAGTGTAAAATGAAGAAAACTAATGATAATTTCTTTTATCTTTAAGGTGTAAAGAGCGTACTTAAAAATTAGTCAGGAAACCCTTCCCTTTAGTATTCCAAGGTAAATGAAATATAGAGTAATCGTAACCCTCTAATTTGGCTATCCTGCTTATGACGCGGTTCTCATTTGTTCCCCTAAATAGCGTCCCAACCGGGTTTTTACTGTAAATAATGTTAGCGTCTTAAATCTCTACTACTGACTAATTAAAGCTGTTTTACTGTAAAAAATAATATTAACGTAAAACGAGTAAAGATTCCACTGATACCATAGGCTAATCGCTTGCCTTAAAGTAGGTTTTCTCCACAAATTGCTGGCTGTGACGAAAACTTGCTTAAAGTTATTCCTCAGCGTTGAGAAATCAGGAGTTTTCGCACCCATTGTTGAGGAGATAATGTATTTTATCGAAAGAAACAAAACGTGAAACATATTATGCCTTGCATTTAAAGTGCTGTAAGTAGTTGCGAGAATATATTTCTTTCTCCGCGACTCTGACGTTAACCAAGATAATTTTGCGTAATTATTCGCGTGATCATGAAACATATTCGATCTTTTAACATTTCAAATATATCTCACTGCGGAATTATGTATACGCTAGAAAACTTGATTCACATAGAAAAAGAGCGTATCTCTGAATATGTCATCATTTTGTTTGCGCCTAAATTTAAATATACTTTCTTCATAACCATAGCCCTTCTTTTCTCCGTGACCAATTCTTAAATAATGTGATAAAAACCTTCGATCAGTGCCGCAGCCGAATATTCATGGTCCCTGCCGCAATGAACCTTCTTTGGACTCAACGCGGAACTACGAGGATCCTCACTACGCCATGCAAGGTATTTTCTTTCGGCTAGAATATACATCGGCAATTTTCCGCGCTTATCTCATGGCTCGATTCTTAACGAGATTTTTATCGCACAGAAACATCGTCTTCACTGGCCACCGTTGCCATTTAAGTCCGAGCTAGCAGTTTCTCCGGTGGTCGTTTGGATCGCCGGCGAAGTGCTGCGTTAATTTTGGCCAGCAGTGTACATATGCACCTTGTAGTATCCCACTCAGTTATAGCCAAATCTAGTTAACCGGATTTTCCGCCGCATTTTTGGAAATAATTACCGGGAAAACCACATTGGCTGATATGTTTCAATTAATGGGAGGTCTGAATGCAAAAAACATGGTGTCTTACTAAATCTTTTCAGGAACAAATATCTAATGGATCAACTTTAAATTCTCGGTAATAAATGATTCACATCCTACCATATACCTTTAAATTTATATCTGTTATTGAATTTTAAATTAAAGTTATTAATTATTAATATAAATATTAAAACTTTAATCAAAAATTTAAATTTAAATATCGCATCAAATTTCAAATCTGATATTGAAATTCAATTTTCACTTAAATTCATTCTTTATCGTTATATAAGGAAGTATCGCTCTGAACATACTTAAAATGTACAAAAGAATGTTTGAATTTCAGTGCAAATATTTTTAATGGTTTATGTTTCGAATTGTATTACAACTACAAAAAAAAATAAATATTTTTAGATGACCTTTTCCTAGTCATAATAGCCTATTCAGAGGTTCGTTATATTTGTATTTATTTTTTAAATGAAATAATGAAATAGCTAGGAGACGAATTATCTGAAATTCTTTTCCTGTATTGAAAATTGATCATGATATGATGAATATGGCGTAAAAATATGGCACTATGTTTTGATGATAAATTGTCAAGGAATAATGTACGAAATATTCACATCAGGCCTTATCCAGCTTAATCGAGGTAAATATTTTCATTTGCAAGAGTATCGAATACGAAAAACCTCGTCACAAAAATGTTTCAAAATTTGGTTAACATTTTTCCACTTCAGAAAAGATTGGAAATACATGAAGATAATAATTTTTTCCACTTCAGAAAAGATTGGAAATACATGAAGATAAAATAAAATAAATTCACTGATCTATTTGACTCAATATCAAACCCCTGTGGCTTTTAACGAGTTTCACCCTCCCACGGTGGTTCAGTTTTAGAATTGATAGAAACAATAAGAGAATTAGCCGTTGACATTGTTATTCGCAATTTTGATGAATTTGTACTTGTGTTTCTTACTTGAGTGCTATTTCCTTTGATAGCTTATTTATTTCGAAGGAGGTATCACTGTATAAAAAGAAAATGTGTTAATTTAAATAGTACTCTAATGACTTTATCTGTCCATCTGTAGCAAATGAAACAATAACAATAATGAGAATCGTGTGTCAAAGGGAGAGAATTCAGGGACACTGCCAGAGTCAGGTTTGGAGGCATGTTATAACGCTGTTGTCAAATGTATTCATAAAGAATCGTGTTCAGAATTTAGTATTAAATAAAGTCCGCCATCACTAATTTGGAGCTTGGAAGCAGAGGAACCATTTTTGAACATGAATATCGATAGAGACAGAGAGAGTGGGTTTGTATTTCAATGTCGCTCTGGGAGAATGCATTTTTAACTTAAGAGTTATAGTATTTATTTATTGAGCTATCTAGTAGTTGCATTATCGGTAAGGGTTTCTAAATAAATGATTTCCATTGGTGAATCTAAAGAGGAACAATCGCTCCATAATGCGGGTGCAATACAAGCGATTTAAAACTAAAAGCTTTCATGTTACTACAGTTGCTTTTCCACCACCGTTTTCGTGAATGGAAAAGTCGCTGCCGCCACAGCTTGCGGTTATTTTCCAGCAGTTTCACTTCATGAATTTCTAAAGGTGACCAGACTCCCAATTTAGGCTAGACAGTCCCGCTGCAGAACAGTCTGTCACGCTTGATGCGTTGTTCCACAAACATCATGCTCTCTCGCAGTTGCGGAGTGAAAAGTTTAAATACTGTTGCGAAGTCTAGTGAATATGGTTTCATCAAGCCACCTTCGCGTTATCGAACTTGTCGCCGACTACACCCCATCACATCATACCCAGGAACATTTGTGAAGTAATTTGTTAATACATGTCAGTGGTCAAATAATCTTGTTGCTGTCTCGCAGATACATGGTTAGTCTGAAAAGTTTCCTACAAAACAATGATTTTTATTTGATCGCCAAAAGATGCGCAAAACACTTTCAAAAACTGTTGTGAAAAACGTTTTCAAAAACCAAAACGCGCCAAAACTTTGCAGACTACCAAACGCACCTATTTATTAGATATATATTCATCTCATACAAAAAAGTCGAGTCGAGTTGAGGAAATGATCTCCTTAAAATAATACACTTTCTAATGTATAAGGGTATCATTTACAAAGATGTTTTCTAATAGGGCCTCATTCTGATATTTCTGCTTCAGGCCACTGAAAACAACCCCTGTAGATACAAACAGTAAGGCTATTTTAAATACCCTTTCATCAGCAAGTTTGTAGTGACTTATTGTCTACCGCCAATATTTAAATGACCTCTGAACGATTGTGCTCCACGCATAACTTTTTTATCCAGAGCCACTTTTATAAGAGCGACTAATTTCCTAAAGCCCGTTGTTGTTGCGTGCACAATTTGTCGAACGATCAGCGCATTATTAGATTATTACGTCGAGCTCTAATCAACTTACTCTTCCTGTAAGGGAAGGCGACGGAGACAATAAACTCTGAGATTTATTGTAGCCTTGCTGCTTCGCCGCGACCCGGAACGGAGTCATGGACGCTTCTGTCAAATAACCAGCGTGGGAATCAATCATAGTAACTGAAAATGAAACTTGAGACGGGTGGACGCCTGTTTCAATTAAAGGAAAGGCGGGCGATCGACAAGGGAACTGATAAAACGGGAGTGCAACAAAAAGACGCGTAAAATGAGTTGATGGAAAAGTTGAGCGAGTTGTAAAACAATTAACTCACCGTAAAAAGCTTTCCAGAAGAAGAAAGAAATTGACTCCGCTGAGCGGCTGAAAGGAAACTCCGTATCCGTATAAATACAAGGTTTTGAGAAACTCTGTTAATCAATTAGTTAAAGAAGCTAAGCGGTCATACTACTCTCAAAGATTGTCACTTAAATCCAATTCCAATTTTTTGTAGTGTAGTGAGGAAACTCGGATTATTGAAACAACGGGATGTTTCTCTTGCTTCCAATATTTCTGTTGATGAGTTGAATACTTTCTGCGTTCTTCGACCAATTTAACATTGAACGTGTTCCTACCGATCGTGTGATTCCTTTTGACTTCAGTCATTTTTACTTTCACTGTGTCACGCCGATGCAGCTGAACAAGTATATTTCTCGTTTCGACTCAAAATCCATGGGTTTTGATTATGTCTCACCTCTCCACGTTAAGAAATTTTTTCCTCAAATACAACCAGCAATATTAGAAATCTTTAACTATTCTTTGATGAATTCGGTTCTCCCATCAAAATGGAAGTTTGCTAAAGTCCGACCCATAAGGAAGGTTAGAGATCCTACTCTACCATGTCACTATTCATATTTCTATTCTCTGTTACCTCTCAAAATGCTTGGAAAAAATAGTTCACAAACAGGTTACAGAATTTCTTGGCCTGCGAAATGCCTGGGATCCCTATCAGTCTGGTTTTAGGAAAGGTTTTATCACTCAGAAAAACTTATTACGGGTTACCGATGATATTTGATCTGCTATTGATAAGGGTATGATTACAATTTTAGTTTTACTAGATTTCAGTGATAAATTCAATCGTGTTAATCATGCTTTACTGTTGAATAAATTGAAAATTTTACATTTTTCCTGTAGTGCCTTAAACTGGTTTCAATCATATTTAGTTGGGCGGCAGCAGGCTGTGAGAGGACCTAATAGTAAATTGTCCTCATGGTCATCTGTTACTAGTGGAGTCCCACAAGGCTCTGTTATTGGTCCGCTGTTGTTTTCTCTGTATATTAAAGATCTTCCCGGCAATATTAAAAATTGTAATTACATGTTGTATGTTGATGATCTGCAGATATATTGATATTGTCGTGTAGATGATCTTGTTGATACTTTTGAGAAAATTAATGCTGGCATTGATAATATCTCTCAGTGGGCGAATAATGATAACTTTATGCTTAGGAACGAGAAGACTAAAGCCATTATAATTGGAAACTCTCGTCATATAAGTCGTCTTAATATTGACCGAATTCCTAAAATAACTGTTGGCTCTGCTGCAATTGACTACGCTACTACTGTCCGTAATATCGGCATCGTAATGAATTCAAATCTCTCTTGGAATGATCATGTTTCCTTTATCTCCAATAAAGTTAATTCAATATTGTATCAATTGAAATTGCAGAAACATCTTCCTGCACATATTCGTAAAAGTCTAGTTATGATTCTTGTTTTTCCCTCTATAGATTACTGTCTATAATGATCTGACGGTCAAACTGGACACTCAAATACAACGATTAATTAATAACTGTGTTAGATTTGTTTGCGATGTGAAGAGGCACGAACATATTAGTCCTTATCGCCAAAATTTATGCTGGCTGAAAGCATCAATAAGAAGGAAATACTTTATTGGACTTCTCTTGTATATCATTATGAATAATAATAGGCCTCTGTATGTGCTTAATGATTTCATTTTCCCTCCTCACCCATCCCGTGCTGGTTTGAGAAAAAATTCCCGTACTTTTTACGTTCCGCCACATAGATCTACCACCTTCCACAAATCGTTTACAGTATCTGCCAAAAATTTCTGGAATTCCCTGCCAATCATAATCCGTGATGCAAGAACTATAAATAGGTTTAAAATTCTGTTATTTGATTATTTATTCGTTCTAGAGTGTTGAATATTTTGTTTTATCATTAATCTTTTTGTTAATTAATTATTACTTATCATTATTTTTTTGACGCACTTATTGAAATGGTAGGAAGTTCTTGCTTTGCTAGAAGATGTATATTAAGAATTGGTTTAAGAAAAAAAAATTTAGATAAGACCGTACTGTTCCTGGGTTTAATGCCAGAGCACCCTTCTGTAACAAACAAGAGCTTGTGCACACCCGCTCCGATTCACAGACACGCCTTTTAACAGCAGCAAAAACGTGGATTGACAAACGACGTCCATTCCACGTATGGACTTAACTGGTGTATGCGCCGCGCATCTTTTCTGCCAAATGTTTGTCATCGACGAGCTGTCATTTGCAAATTCTATCGCGGAAGTTGCCGTTTCTCTCGCCGAGCTCAGCTCCACTTTGATGACCTAAGAGTGAGGATCGGGTCGACGAGCAGCGACAGACAAAAATAGATAAACAATCAACCTATCGAAATGGATGAGTTTGCTCATAGCGAGAAATAGGCAGCGCATACTATCGATTAGAGACGACGGTGAATTAAAACGTTTGGGGTGAATGCTTCATTCCTCCGAATTATATACCCTGTTCGATTTTTCTAATATCACCTGTTCGGGCTCTAGGCTAGGGGTAAGGAGAACCTTTTTCTATCGGAGGGACACCTAAGGCCGCTCATGAAATCCTAAGATCACGTTCGACTGTCGTATTGCCTGCATTAAAAATTTTATTCTAGGGAGTGTGACAAAAGTGAAATGGGTATCATCTATAAATGTGCCTTTGATAGGGTAAGGAGCCCAAATATCGTCCCCTTGAGGGGATTTGCCTAACTAACTATTAGCCTAACTCAGACCCAAACAAAGATTTTCCAAAAACTAAAATACCTATGTTTAGCCAAAACTATCGAGTTTTAGGGCCGGGAGTAGTTTTTATTATATTTATTGTTATAAAAGCTGGAAAAATAAAAGGTAAGGAATATCAAAATCCAATTTTCGTAAAAAGTGTTCCTAATATCGTCCCCCCAAGAAAATGACACCACCGACTTACGAAATACTTCGGGGACGATATTAGGGACAGGGACGATAATTGGGCCCCCTACCTTACGCTGAAATAGTTAAGAGAAAATTTATAATCCAAGTATCTGTAACCCTGCCACGCATGCCCGTGCTGCCGGGTGTGAAATTTTAATTTCTTTTTGTTATATTTTTTCTTGTTACTCACTAAGAATTCAGACACTGATTCAATTCTCGTAGTTAAACATCCGTAGAACTTAGTGAAGTATGCTATTGAGTGCGATTCTGAAAATGGTTTAAACATTCTAGTAAATTCACTAAACAATAAAGCGAGGGAATTGATATAAAAATTAACGAAAGCGAAACTAAAGTAAGGAGCTTTATTCTTTCACGTAAGCAGCGTTATCTCTTGGGAATGAAGATGTAAAGATGAACTGCAAAAAGGATACTTTTGGCCAAGAAAACCCTCATGAAGCGAAGAGAAATGCTGAGTAGAAGTTTATTTAAAGGAATCGAGAAAAGATCGGTAAAATCGTTGGTGAGGAATGTTCTACTATAAGGGTGTGAACATCGAGCATTAAGAAAAGAGGCATTTAATAGTTTTGAGGTCTTTGAAATGTGGTTATAGCGTAGATTGGAAAAAGTAAATTGGATTGATAAGGAAGCAACTGTGATAGAATGCTAGAGATGGTAGAGGAAGATATAGTTAAAATGGAAGTGATTCCATGTCGCAAGAGGAAATGGCTGGGAACAATATTAAATGGATGGACTGCTAATCAAAGTAATTGAGATACGAATACAAGGGAAGGAAATTCGGAGGGGAAAACTAAGGCAAAAGTTACACCTAGGGTGGGGTAAGCTACCACGAAGCGAAAAAAATGGCATTTGATATGGAATATCGGCATAACGGCACATAAACCTACCAAAAGGTAGAAATATGCATTTACATATTAATCTAAAACACTACACTACACTACAGTATTTCAGAGCTTAAACTTTCCACCAGCCTCTCAATCCAAAGGATTCAGAAGTACTCTTTCGTCATATTTTCTCACTCCGACGCATTCCTAAAAATTGTAGTCCGTTGAGTGATGGAAAAAAATAGGCGTAGCAAAAAGTTTTGATTTGTTCATTCCCAGCGGAAGAAGCGCAGCTAAGAACATTTCTACGTCTTTTCTCCTGAAAGATTCAAACGCCTTATCCCTCACGAAACGGCATTACAGAAAAATCAAAATTTAGCTTCTAAAATGGTTCCCCTCACACAGACTAAATTGACCAGAAACTGTTTGGGCGGGAATTTCCTTACAAATTCAATTAACAAAATCAACTGACTAGCGAGTAACTTTGTGGTATTCCATGGCGAAAAACACAAATCAGGAAAAACTCTCTACAGGAAACTAATTCCTATTTTTTATTATTTATGTTTTTTATCATATTAGTTTATGCAATAGTTAGTAAAAATAGGAATCAGTTTCCCGTGGAAAAGTTTTTCCTGTTTTGTTCTTTCAAAATCCAATTAATTTCTTTCTGGATTTTTCCATGCTCGAAATGACAAAATATCGTTAGTATTTATTTTTGGAGGCCGAGCTGAATGATTCCAAACATTTCAATCCACATACTTTTCACCTGCACTGTGCTAGAAAGATAGATTTCATCTCGAGTACGTTATTTGGGAATTTATAGAGTTTCCCGGAGAAGCCAGCCGGTACATCAGCTCCGTTTTGCTATTCCGGGAAATACTCCGCCACAATAGGAAACGGAACTGAGCAGCATTATTTGAGTAGAATGGAGAAAGGGAAAGGCGCACTAATTCCTGCACTTATGGCAATTACCGTATGAATATTCCGGTAATTGAAAAGGAACCTTCAAATAGATTCCATGAATATAATACTTGAAAGATTACCCAGATGAACGCCTTTACTCAGATTGTTGAGCATTTAACCTCAATTGTTTTTTTGGACAGCTTTTGCTTCTCTATTCGCCAAGCGTTTTCTATCCTCCCAAATACATATTATCATTAATCTTATGTGTAATAATAATTATAATAATTTTAAACAAAATTAAATTTTACCCGATTTATACGAACCTTGTGAGAGAAATTATCTCATCTCATATCTTATATATTATTTTATAAGTATTATGGCAATTATTGAACTTTAAATGTTAATTGCTGAATTGTAGCTTACCCTCCCTCATGATAAGCTTATTTTAACGACCATTAAATTTAGAATGCGAACCGATAATCAAGATAGAACAAATAACAGTTTCCGACTATGGTTGAGGTTCAAGAATCTCAACTTTTTCGGTTTGAACTCACTTTTCAAAGATAAATTACGACATCTTTCGATTTTGCTCAGTGTCGATTCTTTGACCGATACACAGTATTTAGCCTCCCGGATTTCACCTCAGTTTAGTGGAAAACCGGATATCTAGCCTCTTTGTTCTGCTAGCTATGAACTGTTTAGAATCTATCAGATTATACTTGACCGAAAATTTTGCAAAATGTATGTAAGATTTTGTTACACGAAGCTCTATTTCAGTTGCATCGAAGTCCATTTCGCAACAGCTTTGTATATCAAAGACTGATGATCGAAGAATTTGATACATTTTAGATGTCAAGCATTCGTTTTAGTAAATAGGGATTCGCTCTTATTCATAATCAGTAATGCTCCCACAATTAACGCTGACTAAAAATTGATACGCTCGGAGACGAAAATCGAAACATAATAATAGCCGTTGTCGGTTTTCGTTGGGGTTCAAATATATAAATTTTTCGCATCAGGCCTGAATTTTACTGTAGCAAATTACGTTTTATTTTGTTTTGATATGCATGATACTGCATTATTGATGAGCCTAAAATGTTTTTTTCTTGAAAAAAATGCTACTTCCGAAACAGTACCCAATGTAAGGGGAATTTATTCATTAATAATAAAATAAATTGCATTAAAGTACTACTAACCAAATATAGCGCCCTCTACATGCTGCATGCAGGTGGGAATCCCTCCCGCATCACTTGGAAAGCGAATACCACAAATTCGCCACTCACATTCAGAGACACGTTTATGAATGGCTCTTTTATTTTTCATTCTGAGAATTCCTTGGTTCGAAATGCCATATTCCCGATTTCCCCATCAACTCTTCTCGGGACTGGGGAACGAGTTGGTGCAAAAATTCCAGAGAACGGACGAGAAGGTATCCCCACCCCAAAAGCCAAAATCGGATTATCGAGAACAAGATTAGCCAGATATTTCCTTTGGTATGTCGAGCTTTGCTCAAGAGCTTTTTACCGCTCAAAGGACTGAATCCTTTCTTACTTTCCCTGTAAGTTGTAAAATGCTGGAGGAAGTCACATCGTCTCTTATACCCTGAGTTAGCAACTTTCCGCTCCTAAAATAAAATCAGAATCGTTGCTCCAGATCAAGTGCGCCGGGAATTCAAGTCTCACAGCGTCTAAGGAGCAACCGCAGCCTCGAGTTGGCGGTGTGTGCTCCGCTTCTTGTAAATAGAGTACAAGCCATAATCTAAGGGCGCGCATGTTGTCGGAAGCCTCCTTCAGGATCTCAAAAATTGATTCTTGAAGGAATAAGGCCATAAAATGCACATTATCAGCATAACTGCATCATTCCTCGATGCTTCGGGTGTGCCTTGATTTCGCATGTCAGAATACATGTCAGTGACATCGAAATAAGGTAAGATATGCATGGCGCAGTGGCAGCATGAGAGACGGGGGGCCAAAATTAGAATTACTCTATGTTGCTTTAAGACTAACTTTTTAATACCCTTAATTACATGATTGCGTAATAAAAATTATACTTGAATGTAAAAATAGCAAAATGGAAAACTTCGCATTAATTAATTGGTGATGAACCCTATTTTCATGTTTTAAATTTTCTTTTGAAATTGCTTAATAAATATTAGCTGAAATGTCGTAAATTCTACAGCTGCATAAGATCAGAGTCTGATTTTGGCAAAGAGTTATATTGTGGTAGTGGTGTTGTTAGTAAATGCCTCGTAAAACGAGGTTATTTCGCCTATGGATTCCCACTTGGAATGGAACTCGAAGAGAAGATAAGCCAAAGATGAAAATGACCGCTTATACGAAGGCGGACAAGCTATTCATTTGGCTCATCGGCTAGATGAGGATTTTGGAATACTGATATGAATAAGAAAACTTCTTGTATAAATGTCTCTCTTAGTTAGAAAAACAATAATTCTGCATTAAAAGAATTTTTAAATGTGTGGAACGAGTATTTATAATTGAAAGTTTAATGCGCGCGTAACTTTGTTTTTCTATTTAAGTTTAATCTTTAGTTTAGCTCATACTAAACTTATGATATGAACATCTACGTAAGTCTCAGAGAATAATTTTTGTAAAGTGTGATACGAAATTTATAAGATTAGTTTTGATTGTGTACTGTATTGTATAAAGTTTGACGAATTTCTTTTCTGCTCACTGGTGACCATATGAGGTGAGTTGGCTCATTGAAATACTATTTACCATTTAGATCTTACGAATGAAATTAATTTATGAGATAATATGTTCTGGAGTCTTTCCGATATCTTCATTATAAGAGGTTAATGTGTGATGCACCTAAACGCCATCTGTAAAGAAATCCAGCAGTACTCATTAGGCATTCCTCACTTAAAATTTACGTCATACGAGTGTTATGCGCAAGCATCTATCAGAATATCCATTACCCAAATATTTCTTCGTTATCTTAATGCGAAAAAGAAAGAAAAATCTCTTTCGGCAGAAAATTTCACGGTAGGTTCTATATTTTAGCCAAGATATTCGCATAATTCTTTCCTAAGAGGGAAAATGAAAGAGAAGATAAGCCAAAGATGAAAATTTGAAGAAAAGTGACGTTTTCACTAACTTAATTTTCTTAATAACTCTTCGATAACGATCAAATACAGTGAACTCTGTCACAAAAATCATACAATCCTCTTGAAAGTGAAAATTCGTTCAAACAAGCGAATGTCATTTTCCTTTAGGCTTCGTACCGTATTGTCTGTTTTCGTTCTGGTTTTCATTCCGGTTCGTTGAAAACACCTATTTTTGGTTTGGTACCAGTATTTGGTATTTTGGTTTGATACCAGTTTCCCTCCGGCAGAAACTGTCAAACCCTTTCTAACCTTTTTCCTCCTCCTCTCCAGTAAAATAACCCCTGAGCAACTATTTTATTCAAAGTGACCTTTAATGGATTTCCTTTAAATGCATTCTAGAATAATAGCATTTGTATGAAAAAATCATAGAATAGGTTCAGTACTGTTATTCAAATGTTGATTAGTGAGTCACCGTCACATATTTATTAAATAGGTATATTTACTGTTACGTATGACCAATTGGTAATCGGATAGAAAAAACTGCCTAGTCTCGGTTTAGGTTCAAGAATTGTAGTTTTTCGTATGAAATGTAGATGATCAGACATTACTTTGTGGAAAGCCATTATATAATATAGAAGATAAACTTGGAAAATTTTCCTCACAATTGTTTTAAATCGACGACCACTTTCATTACCGGAGTAGTATCTTCTGGTACAGAAATATTTTTGGCATTTTATATGTAACAGGGAAGGGTTGGAGGGGATGGGAAGATGCTTCTCCGGTAGCGAAACCGGTCGTCAATTAAAAACCATTGTGTGTAAAAGTAACTTTTCTTCCCTACTATTTAGTTTTTCAGTTTAGGTACGGATTTCACTGCGGAAAAGAAAACAGTTTTCTGTTTTGGTTTTGGATTCAGGTTCGGTTCTGGTTCAACATCCTGTTAACAAGTTAAATATCGCTATAACTCTTAAGTTTGGAGCTTCCGGATAGCCAATTGGGCAGCGCTTTCGGCTTCGATAGGATCGGTCCCGGGTTCGATTGCCGGTGAGAGACCAAGTGCGAAATGACCTAATCCGTCAAGGATTTTACAAAACAGCAACTATCAAGTTGCAAAAATTCCACGTGGAGGACGCTTTCCCATTCTTTCAACTGAGTCCTCTCACACTTCACCTCCGTGCGTGACTTCAAAACCTTCTGTAGCTTAGAATTGAAAATGCCCATGTCGGTGAACTTCTATCTTTTTAAAAGATATTTCTATCAGCGCTTTGCAAAACTAGAACGATACTCGGGGCAGGTAAGGTGCTCCTAAACAGCTGCAGCTGGGTGCTCAGCAGGGGCACTCAAGAAACAGCCTCCTAGCAGATGGTCCGTGAATGAACCGACGAAAACATTGAAATTCCAAACAACTTACAGCGTGATTTGATATATGCATTTCCGTTTGAAGTGCCTAAACTATCGTTTGGCATTCGAACTACTTCTATAAAGCGTCACGCAAACCTCGCCGGGATCGCGGGGGAGTGAAACCGTTGGGTAACCCTTGATTTCAATTTTCATTGTCCGAAGAAACACCTGTAGATGATGACATTGTTAAGAAGCAGCGATGGGAAACTAATTGAGTCTCTGATTTTAAATCTTGACCATTCTCGAGAAAGAAAATAAAAACAGGTTTATTTGAGTCAAGTGAAATCAGTCGAGTATGCGTCCCGTACTTTACCAATAGCATAGAAATTCATGACACCGATAAAAGATCGATTGAACTAAGAAGTGGGCAATTTAAATAATATTATCTTCAATATTTTTTATGAATACAAGATAGTAATAGCAAAATTTCTAATAATATCGTTGTAAGAAAACAGGAATTTTCGTGTATAATAATGGTCTGGAAAATTATTTCTCGTATAATACATATAGGTAATCTGCTATTGCCACCATAAACTGATGATTGGAATATTTTGAAATTGTTTTTTGGTACAGGATAGCAAGGTCTCGTGGTAATCCATAATGAAAATAATCTTCGAAATATTTGTACTTTTACCACAATTTATTTATTTAAAAAAACAAACACACGAACGGTTTCGACGATTGATCGTCATCTTCTGGAGATTTTTGCCACAGTCTTGCTAATGGCTGTTATAAAATGAAAGCTACAAAGTTGTGAGTGATGGCTCTGATCACGATTATTCTTAAGGTCATTTTAAATTCTTATGGAACCCCAAGAAAATTGTTACAGTAAAGTCATCGTACTTCACTTACGTGGATGAACTCCAGTGATAACACTCTGGCTTAGTGAGGAAAGCCGGACAGTCTCAAGGAATAAATCAATCAAAAATCTGATCAATAACAAAAATATTGTCGTACGTAAAAAAATAGGTTTTAGTATTTAATAGTTAGTCTCTATATCTGCAATTGAACCGACAAGCGAAAGAAAAGACATAATGGAAGTAATTTGGAGAAGATGCAGCTGTCCATTAAAATCACTTCAGCATGTCTACGGATGGTATTTGTCTAAATATTATTTTCTCCTAAATTTTCCTAGAATTCACGAAATATTATTTAAAAGATGTGAGTGTATCATAAATTTATTTGGTTTGAATCAAAGTGGTATCACTGTTATATCCACTTCGTGCGTGTTTGACACGAGCTTACATTGCTGTACGAACGGTCACCGAGGGATTTCTCGGAGCATTCGACCTTAATAAAAATTTTTGAATATACAAATAAATAAAATACAAAGTTAGATATGTGAATTTATGACTGCACGAATAATGGCAAATATAAATACGAAACATAAATCAAAATCTCGAAACATTCACTATTCACAGCCTTCCTTCAAAAACATATAATAAGCTTAGCTCAAAAGAATGTTCCGCTTATATTCCGAAAATAGCATCAACGCCCTTGATTGTTACTATGGAAGTTTCTCATGTGCAATATTACCTTGTAATATCAGCGTATCCTCGTCAAAGACAGATTTTTTGAACCAAAATCACCTTCTATAACCAACATGTCCCTTATAGTGAGGTTTCACTCCGAGAAATTCATTTCTTCTGCGATCCTTTTTTCGAAAGAATGCCCCATGAATTCAAATTAAATACTTACGTTCCAAACTGGTGCCAAAATTCAGAGTGAGATGCTGAAATATCCACGGAATTACATCAATGATTGGCTTACGGTGCTGTAGCCAAAAAAACCCTTTAACTTATATTTTTAATCTTGGAAGCTATTCTTTGGTGAAGTACACATAAGAAAGACAGCGCGCGTAAAAATAAGGTTATCGAATAGCACTTTGGGGACGCCTGTCTTAGGCTCGCCTTCCCCGTCCCAAACGTTGAGGTCAATTTTGATTTATTGTGTAATTAGTGCACCCGTCCGTTCCGTTCTCACTATAGAGAAAAGAGAACAAACGATAATTTGTTTATTTACAAAATATTCCCCGATTTTTCATTTAAAGAGAGCCATTTCCATCAATTTTTCATAAATCTCTTAAAAAAACAAATTTAGAACTTGAATCTTACGATACAGATTTCGAACCCAAAGAACCAAATAATATTGTAATATTATGATTGGAGCTTAGAAGCCTTGCTGAGCTTGATGGAAAAAAAATATTCTAAATTTTCAAATGCTGTACTTCAGAGAGAAAGAAAAGCAGGTTATTAAACGGTGCGATTTAAGAGAGGCTGATTTCTCATGAAACTCAAGGAGGTGAGGCTCCCGGATAGTCATGTGGACAGCACGTTTTCCTTTGGTGAAAGCGGTCCCGGGTGCGTATCCCGCTGGGAGCCAATGTGCGAAATGACCTAAGCTGTCGAAGCACTTTTAACAATACTACTACTCTAGGGAGATGATTATTTTTAACTTAAAAATTGATTCTTTTAAATTTACTCCCCTTTGATTGGTCTCCGTGCCCTAAAAGACTGCATTTTTTGCACCGCCTTCTTCCACGCTATGATAAATTTGATAAGGTACAGCTGCAATATAAAGAGACTTCGACTCGTGCAACACATAACAGAGTCGAATTACCGCACATCACTTTTACTTCCAGTAAAGAGTTACTACCGAGAGTAATTTCAGTGGGTGTGGAAGCATCGCTGTACCCTTGGTTTCCCTCGGTATATCTCCCCGCGTAGGCGTCCACATATTTGAGACTCCTATGTCTGCCCCAAAAATCTCTTTGAGGTAAATACCGTGCATTCGTGCCGATTTTGATACGTGTGGAAATTTTATTTGCGATCGCAGATGGCCAGAATCACTATTAATCTTTAGTAAATCATAAAAGAAAGATGTTGATTGAATTAGTCGCATTGGCCTCGAATATTCAAAGAGACCCTCTCTGTTCCGTTGAAAGTAAATTATTCTTATGCTCCTCATACACGCTGGATCGAAATATTTTTGTAACTTTTTGGCGGAAAAGAACAATCAGTAAATAATTGATGTACGGGTGGAAATGTTGTTGATTTCATAATTGAAAAATTAGCACTGCGTATTACACGATATGATTAAAGAAGGAAACCTTTTAAATGGGAATATTCTACAAATTACGACTAAATCCGGTTAAATTGGTATAGCATGTGATGCCTCGGCTAACGAGGATTACTCCAGATCGCCGTTTTTAATAAAAGGACGATTCCCAATCATTTCTGAAGATCATCGCTTTCGAAATGTGCATTGAGCGTTCTTAAGGTCAGTGTCCTTTTCTCCGAACACCGGTGAATGAGACGAGGATCGCCGGCAAAGTTGGTTTTTGGAGATTTTTAAACTCTAACGATTACGAACATAAAAGGTATGACAAAACCGGGATTCGAACCAAGTTCTAACAATTAACGGTCGGTTACTTTAACCATTACGCTATCAAACCAGATGATCACGATCAAACACACTGTTCGGGGAACTTCGTGAAAATGGGTTAGAGCATAAAATTCACAGAATCGGGCGAGATATGGTGGAAATCCATCATGCAGAATGAAGGAGATATTAGGTACTTTTTCCACAAAAATTTTTTTATTTGTACTACAGGTTTCAACGGAGGACCGTCATCTTCAGGTACAAGTTATACAGTTCAAACAACCCGATATCCTGCACATTTGTAATAAAGGCCATCGTCTAAACTTCTTGGAACAGTTAGAAATCCTTTCCCATACAAATTCCCCTGGTTTTTCCGTGCTTAATGAGTTCCTTTACCCTTTCCATTCACCGCTGGTTCGTCCTTTTCTTCCCCCCCACTGATAACGTCCCCTTTACCCTTACTCCCGCGCGCTCCTTCCCGATCTTCCCCAACGCACTTACTTCACCCTCTCCTCCACTCACTTCTTCCCCTCTTCTCCCTCGTTAGTATATATTTTGTTTGAACTGTATAACTTGTACCTGAAGATGACGGTCCTCCGTTGAAACCGGTAGTACAAATAAAAAAAATTTTTGTGGAAAAAGTACTAAATATCTCCTTCATTCTGCAGGGTTAGAGCAGCCGAATGGCAATTCGGAGATCCAAGTTCGACTCCCGGTCATGTTAAAGTCTTATCCGTGTTTCCTTGCTGGATGCCTTTACGTGCGAAGTCACACTTTACTCTTTGCCCAATACGATGTTCAAAGGGGTCTGAAATCATAAATTATCTATAAAAAATTTCAATTAAGCAACAACCTTTCATAAGCAAGCAAGAATTGGTAGAATGCATTGTGTTCAGCCCATTTTTATTTTTTTAAACCATGTATGCGTCCACAAACTCCAAATTAATTGCCATTACAGTCCAAAATATTAGATAAAGCGAAACGAAAGGCAATACTTTTTGCTAGGAGTATATGAGTCAGTGATTCCCATTGTGTATCTCAGGTGACTCGGAATGGGAACCTTTAGAAGATTTAAATAATAACTCAATTTACTAAATATATTAACGGAAAGTACACTCTCAGTGGAAGTAGCTTATATTAACCGTCCTTCCTATTATATAAGCAGTACAGACATTGCGAGGAATATTAGGGGAATGGTTGCTAAAACAAGTAACTTCAAAAGATTTCTAGGAATGATACGCGTAAGTAATCAATTAGGGAAGTACAGTCATATTGGCCGCATGCCGAAAGGCAGCTTGCAGGGTAAATATTTAGGTTTAGATATAGAAATAAAACCCTTTCTCCTTTATATTCCTTACAAAATACGCGGTAACGCGAAAAAGGCTGCTGAAAAGCGTAAAATGCTAACAACGCTTTTTACAGTTCCGATAATAACTTTTTACTTTTTCCATATACGAAGTATAGAGAAAGTATTGTTTTCATGAAAAATTCGACTTCGAGATTTCAACGGAAATATATGTTTTGGGGTCCCTAGAACACGTTTTAACCATTTTCGGAATGATGTATGTGTGTATGTATGTGTGTATGTATGTGTGTCTGTGCTTGTGGGCGCTCTAAGGTGAAAACTATTGGTGGTATCAATACCAAACTTCATATATAGTACTGTGGTGTGTGCTGTCAGAGTTGATTCGTTTTTGGAGTAAATCGGTTAACCGGAAGTCGAGCTTTATTCATCAAAGCTCATTTCCGGTTTTCAAAATATCTCCATAGATATGATATATACGTATATTGTATTACATATAAAAGTTTTAGAAAATGTATTTGCTATAACTTTTGTATTTATTATATTTTTGTATCACCGGTTGATTAGGAGTTATTCGTGAAAAAAACGATAAACCGGAAGTAGCTGTTATGTACTTTGTGGGTGCTCTAACATGAAAATTATTCGTTGTATCAACACCAAATTTCATATATAGTACTTTGGTTGGTGTCGTTAGAGTTGATTAGTTTTTGGAGTAAATCGGTACTCCGGAAGTCGAGCTTCATTCTTCAAAGCTCATTTCCGGTTTTCAAAATATCTCCATAAATATGATATTTAGGTATATACAATTATTTACAAACGTTTTAGAAAATAAAATTTACTATAACTTTTGTTTGAAACATATTTTTGTATCACTGATTGTTTAGGAGTTATTCAGGAAATACTGATAAACCGGAAGTTGCTGATTATGTACTTCGTGGGCGCTCTGGGCTCTATGGGCGAAAGGCCAATTTCATCGTTATTCATCGATCCTGTCCCGAAAAACATTATTTATAATGTTTGTGATGTAAAAGATAATAATATATAAATTAATCACTCATCTTCCAAGTTTAGATGGAATATAGAGTTCGAAATTACTGTCGTAGATAAATATTTACATCTTATACATGGAGAAAGTCATGTGCTGGCCACATCAGATTTTTTGGATTTGTGGGACTTGTTAGGCACGAGCATTATTTCAAAGAAATGGCAAAATGGTCAAGAATCACTGGCTGCGACAGCGTTCGAGTCGACGCGATGAGGGATACAAATACTTAAAAGCGAATTTATTAATCTTATTTTCGGCTCACTCGAGCACTCTCATGAATTTCAAACGACATCTTCCCGTAGAAACTGGCATCTTCAAGTATATCAGTCTGAATGCGATTTCTTTTTGCGCAGGGGATGAGAATTTGCTCTGCAGAGGGATTAGAAAAGGTATTTCTATTGAGCGAAGAGATGAAGAGGAAATCTCTCTCATACCCTCCTTTCTTTTGACTGTTCCTTCCACGAACTAAAATCCAATCAAATGAAATGTGTATTCGCATGAATTTTACGTAATCCTCGAGTCGGTGCGGATCTAAGAGTGAGCCAAGCGGTTTAGATGAGCTAGCGACACGTAGGCAATCGTGGTGAGGAAACTAAATCTAAATGAGATCAAACCGTAATTATCTTCGTTCCGGTTTTTCACCGATTCCATGATATTTTCCGTTTTTTCGGTTTTGCTACGGTAGTAACCGTAAAACCTTTTCTAACCGATATTTTCACTAGCATAAAATATTCTTGAAACATTTATAGAATTACTAAGATCTTCATAATCATACCGTAACTCTTTTCGTTCCATTTTTTCTCCGATCTAATGAAATTTTCCGTTTTATTCGGTTCCGTTTTCACTTCGGAAGCAACCGTCAAACCTGTTCGAACCGGTTTTTTCCACTCTGATACAGCAATTCGAGTATGTTTTATAGGATTCCTATTAAATAATTTTTGAAATTTAATTTAATATTAAAATCTATTCTTGTAATTTATTTAGTAAAAACAGCTCAGGTATTAAAATATTAAAGATAAAACGCCTTCCATGTCTGTTAGTCACCAAATCGAACTACTGTTGAGATGAGATTATTTAATATTACTTTTTTACACTTAATAATAATAGGGAAAGGGGAAGGAAAGATAATGGTTCTTGGTTTTCGTTCAGGTACTTGCCAAGTTCTTTTTAGGTAATTTGGCTGCTATAGATTGGTGCTCAAAATGCCGAATGCTAACTATAAAACGTAATAGTTTTTATTTGAAGTAAAACTTTGCATAAATGAGACCTGATATGAGGTTGATTTCACAGCACGGGGAAAAATACGCTAATCTACATCCAAATACTAATCATTAATGGTTAATAAAACTGAAACACCATGCAACATTTTATTTTATTTTATAGTCGGGTTCGGTTTATAAAAGCGGATTTTTGGTATTTGGTTAGTTTCCAGCTCGATTACCTGCTACGATCCATTTTATTCGAAATCAAACCACTCAATCACACATCGGCGTATCTTAACTGCCACGAATTTGTCTTAGAAGGTATTTTGAATGGGGTGAGAGGAGTTGGAAGGGCATGGAGCTGATTGAAGCCCCAACATTTCCGATTACGTGCAGCGTTCAGGGCTCTCGTTATCTGTAATAAACGCTCTGATAAACCGAACTGCACACCTTCAAATTGGAGGCAGAAGAGGCCATCGAAAGCTTCATATGAAGTGTTTCTGTGGGCTATCTGACAGCTTCTCTTAATAACCAAGCGGTTAAACTCTTTACTCCCCGTAATTCACAGGTGATCTCGAAACAGTCAAGTTAAATCCAATAATTTCACTTTCGGAATGCTCATCCGCAATTATGCTCCGTTCAAAATGTTCTGTCTCATAGAATTAGATCGCCTTTTATTTGTAGAATCTCCGTCTCTTCATTTTCTTCTAAACATGAATTTTTATATCACCTTTTTTAACCCATTCTTTACTTAAAACTTTGTTTCATGACAGCGATGGGCTCTAGCGATAGATAAGGTGATGTATCCATAGTGGAATAATTAGAAATTCTGAAAATTGTAATTAAGTGAGAGGCAAGCGGTCTTATCATCTTCCAACATTCAATTGTACGTTTAAATCTTCTGACATATTACAGTTATAGATCTATTTAACATATAATTATCGTTGCTTTAAATAATAATTAATCTTGCTTAAAACTTTTGATCCTGTTTTCGAAACCTCTTGTTATCAGCGAGAAATATTCTTGTTATGTGGAATGATATTCTTTGGTGAATTTAATTACTAATCATGTAAATATGATACGTGTATAATAATAGAATATACTCAGATTAATTGCAAATCTAATATCGTTCAATTTCCTTAATCGAGGGCTTTTAAAGATTACTTGGTGGTATCGTTTCATACCAATCGCAAAGAGGAATACAAAGTGCAACTACTCCAAAATGTAATATGTGTGAATAAAAAAATTATTCTATGATATATTCATATCAATATAAACTTTTACGGAAACCAATCTATACAAGTGTAATATCACGCAGAGAAATTCTCATTTGCAATCATTTGGGATTAATATGTTCTTCTTTAAAGTTGATTTTCTCAGCGATTGGTGATTTATCCTTCAATTTGAAAACGATAATTTAGCGAAGATGCTATTTTTGGCCATTTTCCTCGCAGTTTTCCTCGAATAATGAATGAAGTCATGAAACATAAAATTGAGAAGAAATTCTTGGAAATCTGATTTCACAATAAATAATAATTCTCATCGGCGAAAATCGAATCGAATTAAATGTATGGAGGCATCTGTTAATTTAGTCTTCTAAGGAAATATTACTTTCGATTTCAAAGCTCGCGGGTTTTCAATTGATACCTCAAAGTCAAAATATGAAGATCTAATTCATCCAATTTTATTCATATCAATCTATCTCGCGAAATATTTTTGCTCGATTTTCAGTTTCAATTCCGGAATTTCAATATCCTGGAATATTTGCATCATCTCGGGGGAATTAATGAAAACCTCTCTGTTTATCACTCGTTATAATTCATTAATAACAAACATATTCATCATTGCCAATTTCTAGATTGGTCATCGGTGCGTCATCGGTGTAAGTTTTAATCTTCTAAATCAGTGCCCTTTATCTTCGCTATTTGTTACGCGATATTTCCGCTCCATCGAAATTGGTCGGAATATGTGAACAATGGGAAAATTAAATTCACGGCTGCGAAAAATGAACGTATGATTCGAAACTATATACCCCGAGGATTAAATACGTGAGTATTACCAAATGGTTTGTCTCATTTTCAGAGTAATTGCTAAATATACGTGCTGCTTGTAGTGGTTGCAGATTAATACTTAAATTAGAGATGCATAAATCGTGAATTTTTGTATTTTATGATACATTTTAGTTATTTGTGGGGGCTTTGTATTCGGGTTTAGGGAAACTTTTATATTGTTTGAGTTTTTTTAAGTTGAACGAATTAACTTTACCATCAGATCTGTGTCTTATTCAGACAAAATTTTGTAATTAAGAAATAATTGTGCTTAGCACTCGTTTTGAATCAACCATTACTGCCTGCTTTCGCAGTAATATTGGAAATGAACATTTTATCGAAACTGTTTTCTGTGTATGTCAATTTCGATTGATTGGATCCTGCAAATCTATATCATTCACTCACTATACGGAAGTGACCTTCATGAAACAAAGGGCTTATTACTTTTGAAGGTCAAAATATCATTTATATATTAATCACACCCCTTTCCTTCGTTGCCAGCAAGTTACCCGCCTTTTAATCCATTTCCACATTTTCTATATACATTTCTATATTTTCCTTCATGTTTTGCTATGTAGACCTTCCTCTACGTAGTCGTAACATGATGTGCATGTCTTTTATGCTTGATAAAAGGGTACAAATTAAATACATATTTTTAATTCTTTTAATAACCGGAATTTTTTTTATTTGTAAAATCGAGACTTAGACATTCAATATTTAACGATTATTTTAGAGGAATTATTCTGAAAAAAGCGACTTGTAGGCAATTTAAGTGTACATCTAGCGACATCTTCAAACTTAACTGTGCTCTATGCACTCGCTATCCTATGCTGGCCTCGTGTTCTAAATTAGGCGGTACAGCCTTTCTTTTGATACAAACAAAATCAATACCTTATTATTAATCGCGTATCGTTTACGGAAGGAATTTAAATTTCAGCCGACTTATCCTATCATTATCTTTTTTAATTAACGCTCAATATCTGATCGGTCAAAGTAGTGGGGGGTCGCATGATACCAATTGTATCGTCCGCAATTTATCAAAGCGATTTGTGCAGGATGGTAGGAGGAGCTGTAATTGAAACCTGATTGTGAAATGCATTTATTTTTATTATTTATAAACCTTACTGCTGTAAATAAATTCCCATATCTTACATATTAGGTCCAAACATTTAAAGTTTATACTAAGTGCAAATTTACTATACTGTATCACTATACACTTACATACAGACGATACAGCATTTTTAAAGTTAATCAGAAAAGATTCACGTGAAATTTGTCTAGAATCCACTCATGGCATGTTTCTAAATCTACAATTACTGTGAAGTATCCTTATATATAGAAAGCATATTGCATCAATCAATATTCTGGACTGTGATATATCCATTCTATGGTATGACTTATAGTTATGGTTGATTAACTATGTAAATTGAGCCGTAGATATTAAATTCTAATTGTTATTGAAGCGTAAAATGAAAATAATGGAATCGCTGATTGATTTAAAAAAATACGTCCTATTTAGTAATGATATCATATCAATATTATAATAAATAATAAGCACGATGAAGTTTATCGGATTACATGATTTTAATTTTGTTGATAGCCTCTGTAATTCCAGATTAATTAGTTACAATTAATCAGCTTAATCAACTTCAGCCTGGAAATATTAAGAATAGGATATTAATTAGCTATATAATATACGTAATTAGGTCCATAGGATAGTTGTTAATCGCTTTTCGTTGCGCCGTTGATTTCCGAGGAGAAATTTTGTGGAGGATGTGGAAGTATTAATTTAGCGACAACCGCACCTAGGAATTTCGAGATAGAGCTAAGTAATAAAAAAAGTTTGTCCTCTAAATTCGCAACGAAGAGCTCGGAGATAGTGATTGCACGCCGCGTTAATTCACTGCATGCTCTTTCTTCGTCTTCCAGAAATAAGGAAACTGCAGAGCGATACTTGAACCTAAAACGAGAAGTCTCGCCACCTTTGTTCTTTATTATATGAGGATAATAATATGGTAGATGTGTGAAAACGGAATGTCTTCATGCTGTGACAATTCTGCTCTATCAGTGTCGGGATAAGCGGCGAGCAAAATTTTCCTTTTTATTTTCTTAAAAATTTGCACTGTATTTGTTCAGAGGAGTAAAAATTGCGGACTTAAAATTGACATCGCATCTTTAAGTGGAATTTAAGACGGAGGAATTAATTTACTAGAGTTAATAGAATGGATAATTACGTGTGACTCCCCGAGAATCGATCGTTGATAAGACGAGAGAATATAACCCCTTTCGTAGTTCTCGGATTATTTCGGAACTTAAAATATACTCGGCGATAAAGGCAAGAAAGGAGGATATTAACCTAATAAAGCCACTAGTAAAAAAATCGACTTAAAACCCCTTCGAGTACTTCGTATGTTCTATTTGGAATACCTTCAACTGCTCTGCATAAACTTCAAGTACTAAATGGTGTTAGCCATTTGTGGAGTGCCGAGACGGGAAAGCCGTCTTCATGCCTTGCCTCGTCCTCTTGCCGCTAGGATGTCTGAGTCGCGTTGCTCGTGTTACCGCCGCGCGCGACGCCTATCGTCTTCGTGGAGAAACAGTCGCCAGCAGCTGAATCAACCCAGCGCGTTCAGTGTTACTCGAGGCCTCGAAGAACGAGGTGACCGACGCGCTCGTGCTCGTTTCTCAAGCTGTTCTATCGATAAGGATCGAAGCATTATTCCATTGCTCGCTTTTTGGAATCGAATCGCTCCTGTCATTAACTCTGTGTTTTTTTGCATTTTGGAAAGTGAAAGTGTTACCATTTCCCACCAACTGTAATTTTCCTCCAAAGCCCCGCCAAGGGCTTTCAGTGACTGTGGTCGATGCCTCGAAACTCATAGTACTTCGAAAGTGAATCTTGTATATTAGGAAAGTCTTAAAGTAGGCTTCGACCCATTGTGTTTGTGCCTACCTTCGAAGTGTCGAGGATGCAGGACTTGCTCGTCCGCCGCAGAAGTTGTGTTGAATAAGTTCGATGGCCGATCTTAAAGACGGACGGAGCAAGATTTTGCCCTAACTACGAGTTCATGGCCTTATTCCGAGGTGAAGAAGCGTAGAGTGATTAACAGACCTAATTCTTCGTTGCTAGGATAGAATAGGTGAGTCTTAACCATTGTTGAGTTACCTATTTTAGTGGGGTGTGCGGAAAGTGTACTTGCGGATTGAATATTCATCCGGAGGGCCCCAAGATGCACTTTGGCCAACTTTGAGATTACTTTTAATTCATTTCATTCGCCGCGAAAACGTGCGTCTCTCGCGGCATGCAATTTGTAAGTAGCGTATCCACCTATGTATCACCTGCGCCTAACATTTTCGATTCTGTTTTTTTATTGTTTATTCACCGGCCTAGCTAACTTGGTCTAGCGTTTTGCTTTGATTTGTTTCCTTGTAATTCGAGATTAATCGTTCACACATCTAAATTTCTGTGTAACTTCCAAGGATTTTTAAAATTCCTCTTTTAAGGTTTTAATTTCATGCGTCCGTCAAATATATTATTAAATAAAAATTTTCAAGTTAGCAGTTAACGAATCTTGGACAGTGAAAAACAAATTATCCGTGCAAGTGTGTATCTAAATTTTTGCCGGAGATTCCTGTAGCTTTGTCCTACTACAGATGAATTTGGAAGGAATTTTGCGAAGTTCAAGGTGATTTTTATGTATTAAAAAGTATAAAAATCTGTGTATGTCGGATTATCTACTAAATTTTATGCTCGGTAACTTGTTAGTTGCCTGTTTATTTATTGTTTTCAATTATAATGTACTCGGGAGCGCTGCTAGAGATTTCTGTAGCTTTTTGCTGAAGGAAATAAAAGCGTTTGGAATGAAGTTCGCGAAGTTAAAGGAGATTTTTACGTTTGGAAAAGTATAACAACCTTATACATGCCGGATTAGCTGCGCAAGATTTTTACTGGATAGTTGGATGTTCCCGATTTCGTGATCGTTTTTAATAGTATTATAATGAGAATCGCAGTTGCTGGCTGATTTCACGGCACTTTTTGTTTCTCGGGAGCCCTGCACTGACCGCCTTTAGCCGTGAAGCGGCAATAAGCGTTGTCGGCTCTCTCCACCATAACCGCCCGCCGCTCCCACAGTCGCTAACCCTCACTGCCATCGTGCTCAAAAGAAAGACGCCGCGGAGGTTTTGCCAATGTTTCGTATACTTTCTCACTGATAGATATTCTTTTACAATTAATATCCCTCTGTGAGTTATTTGCTATCGCATTAAGTCAAGAAACATCAACAAACATTACTTCTCGAAAACGAGTTTTAGTTTCACTGAAACTTCTACTCGAGAAATGTTATCTCTCAAACGGCGTTCGCAATTTTCACCGCGTGTTTTCCCATTTTTCAGCTTAAATGAGAAATTAGGAAAATCAGGAGTGGAGGAAATTCCACATTTTTCGATTTCAAGATTGCAAGGGCGAAGGATTATGGTTATGGTTATGTTTAGTTATGATGTTATGGTTATGTTTAGTTTAGAAGTTGTCGCAAATCGCTCTCAACGAGCAGTTCGTACCCCGCTCGCAAATACCCTGAATTAAACGAATCCGGAATCGCAAGTTCAACTAATCCGGCAAATTTGCCAATGCTTGCTGTCTTTTCCCGAAATCCTCACCTCCCCTTTTTGGCGAATCGGCTGCATTGGCACGAAAATGTTATAAAGTGCATGTTAAGGTAACAAAGTTGTGCTCCGGTATTGAGGTAGGTAAATGTAAGCGAGCGATTCTCACCCATTCCCGCTCTTCTTTACGTTAAACGCATTAAATAAAAGGCGGAAAAATATCTTTGAAGGGACTCAAACCCCAAAAATCGCGTATACCTAATTTAGATCGCGACTCCCGCTTGGTACTCGAACATTAAATGCGCTTGCGCCCACCTCACCCCTCTAAGTACATTCTCACCGCTTTCCTCCCCCCACTCCCCCTCCCATCAAAGTTCCAAGTTGCGTTAGGATATGGCTCATATTCACCACCGCATACGAACGCGCGTCATCGTCCACCTTGGACATTTTTCCCTAAACCCTTTCAGGGAATAGGCGCAAATTTCATTTCCTCTCGATATCGTCTCAGCCGACAGTCGCCTTTGACACTCCGCCTGCGACTTACCACGCTCTAGCAGCGCTCTAGGACTTTGAAACTTGTCCCTAACTCAGTCTCTGCACCCATTTCAGGTTCGGCATGGTGCTCGACTCAGTTGTGATATAGTGAGGTGGCCGTGTGATAGTACAGCATGGGAGGCTCGTGGCCCGCAGTCGTTCTAGTGGTGGTCGCTTACTCGGCGGCCGCCGCGGGTGTCCTCGGACCTGCGGCTCCTTCGCCCCCTCAGCCTCCGGCTCTTCTTCCGGTACCTTCTGCCCTGTCCTCGACGGCCACACCAGGAGGTCCGGCCCCTCTGCGTCACATTTTCGCCCAATTTCCAGCCGTCAATGGGACTTACCGCTTCAACCACCTTGCCATGGACCCCAGCACGGGAAAACTATACGCCGCAGCAGTGAATCACCTCTTCCAGCTGGATCCTTCCCTCCAGGTCGAAGAGACCGTGGAAACAGGACCGGAAAAAGACAGTCCTCTCTGTCACGCCATAGGTTGCGATCCCCCGCACAATGCCACTACCTGGACGGACAACGTGAATAAAATTCTGATTGTAAACTCGGAGTCGAAGACCCTGATTGCTTGCGGATCAGTATCTCAAGGAGCTTGTAAGAAATACAAGCTGGGAAACATTTCCCTCACGCCGGAGTTCATCCCGGTAGGAATAGCGGCCAACGACGAGCATTCGTCGACGTATGCCTTCATCGGCCCAGAACGCTATCAATATTGGGGGAGCACCAATGTCTTATACGTCGGTACCACTTTCACGTATAAGGGCGAGTACAGGCACGATGTTCCGGCGATTTCTTCCCGTGATCTTCAAAACTTGAGCTTTGCTGAGGACACTTTCTCGAAACAGTCCCTCCTTCGCATAGACGTCAAGTACAGAGACCACTTCCTCGTCCAATATGTATACGGTTTCAACGCTAGTGAATATGCTTACTTCGTGATCGTACAGAAGCGATCGCATCTTCCAGGACAAGAGGAATTGGGTTACGTGTCGCGCTTGGCGCGAACCTGCATCAACGATGCAAATTACGACAGTTACACCGAAGTTACTCTTCGATGCATGTCCAAATCCGGAGAAAACTACAATTTAGTGCAGGATGTTAAAGTTTACGGTGCAGGCCAAGAGCTAGCATCCATTCTAGGTATATCAGTCGGCCAATCGATATTGGTAGGTGTATTCGCTCCTAGCAGAGGTATCACTAATATACCCCAGGAACGTTCTGCTTTGTGTGTTTATAGTCTACAAGACATTGAATCCAAATTCACAGAAAATATTCATATGTGCTTCAATGGCAGCAACAAGTATAGGAATATGGAATATATATCCGGCTCCATCCTGGATGGGAAATGCCCAAGTGCTGGGGTAAGTGTTACCTAAAAATTTTACTGTTTTTTCTGCATGTTGATAGTTTAGAATGACTCATGTTAAAGGATCTTGGTTCGTGCAAATTTCCTTTGGGGATACTATTCCCTTTACGTTTTCGTTACTCAATGCTGTATTTACTTCAGGTGCTCTTCTATAGTCAATTGATTTATGTCTATTTACATGAAGTTCCTTTAGCATTTATTTAGAAATGATTTAGTTCAACTATTTTCTGTAAATTATAGTTAATTTAATGCGAAATTCCAGTATCATTAACATACTTATTTTCACGTTTTTCTGCGTATTTAAGAGCTTAACAGATCTTATTTTTGTCGAGCACATATATAGTAAAATTATCTTTACATCTGTTCGTTCGAAATTCATTAACTTTTCAAATATACTATCACAAGTGCTGTCTCAATTTTTGAGACAGGCACTATCACTCCGTGATATATCTATTAATATTGGAGCGTTTCATTGATATTGCATTATTCGAAAACGATATTTTCTTAGTGATATTTTCAGTTTGAAAGATATATTTGAGGGTATGAATAAATGTCTATCGATGAGAAAAAATGAAAACAATCCATGAAGTAAGGATAATAAATGAAAGTTCAAAAGAGCAAAAGAATGATATATTTATATATTATAAAAATAACATGATGATTTATTATAAAATAGAGTCAAATAAATGCAAATATCTAGCACGCATTTTAATGAGGTGCTAAGCGTTGTCAAACACACTTGGCATTTCCATCATTCTCAAACAGGTAATATTAATAATATTACCTGTTTACTCCAAGTAATATTTTATTTTATACTGATTTGATAGGATAAAATTTTAAGGGTAAAAATTAACTCATCTGCCAAGAATGTATAAACAAATAATTATTTAAAAGAATTGAATTTGAGGAAAGTAAACTGATGATCGAATAACAATATGACCCATAATGTCGAAGTTAAAGAATTTATGATGAAATACGACACGAGCATTCTGAGCTTATTTCCTCCGCAGGTAAATTATGTTATAAGGCACTCCCGTAAAAATATTCCCTTTCTTCTCCAAGCGGATTGAAAGAATCGCGAAACAATTTCGAGTTTTCCATTCGCGAGATCTCTCAGAAAGAGTATTTTCAAGCCTGCCGTGGTGTGTTTTATGAAGAGGACCTTCAAAATATAGTTTCGACGTTGCAAACCGTCAACCCTAATGCATGTAGTCTCTATGTTAAAATTAGTTCCCCGTTGTGCGTGAAGACTTGGTGCGCAACACGAGTAGCGCTATATTTTCCGTATTTAACCGAAAAGTTGTGTTTCTATATGTGTTTGAAAGTGTATCTGTCCCCATTGTTATTTACCGCTTCTTAAGGCATAACGTGATGGGAGAAAAATTATTTCCGTGTTCTCCTACCCGATTGACTGTGTTCCGCGCGGGCTGTGATTACATATATTTGGCCAGTTTTCGCCGGAACATTAGTTAAATGTTGTAATTAAGTCTGCTGCGGTAAATATACTCACTGTTCCACCTTCTTGTAAAATTTATGCTGCCCCAAATCGAAATCTAAACCCACCCAATGTTTTTCATATTTTCCCGTAACAATGACTCGTATTCGTGACTTTGGAGAAATCTCTCCTTCAGCGAGGTGATGGGCACGCATTTTGGGTTCTCTCCTCGCAACAAAAATTCCGCTTTATCCATGGCATTTTCTTGATTATCGATAGGAACTTGCCACGAGCGTTGTATAAATATAGTAGCAGGGTATCGCACGGGCCGGCGGAAGAAGATAGCACACGTCACCAAATAGCATCCTCTTCTCATTAAATACAGAGCGGATATTTTTTCGCCGCTTTGTGCCTTCCATAGTAAATTTCGCAACCAGTTGTCCCGCCATTGTTTCAAAGGCGTTCAATATACGGAGTGAATTTCTGCGAGTTACTTCGCATCTGAGTTAATGAACTCCGTGCAAGCCTCGCTTTTCGCCTACTTTTCGGTTAATTTGTAGGTCACGATCAATCACAAAGCTAAGGCCTGTTCGCGCGTATGGAGAACGAATGCTTTTCCATTTGCAGTTTTATTTCAGGCGGAGATCCGTTCCGAGTATCAATATAAGATTCGATTCAAAACGTTACTCCTGCTAGTGCTTTTACTGTTTATTCATTACTCCTTCAATATGGCTCTATTTCCATTTGGGGCAAGTTGTTTGTCTAGTTGCTTCTCAGTTATACGCCATGCTTGATACCATTCTTGATGGATAAAATATTTTTCATTTATATTTTTTCTAGAAGATACAGAAATATTTTTTCCTTTATTTTTAATTTAGTACCATCACAAATACGATAGTGCAAATAGGTGCGCGACCTAGTGAGAGTATGTACAGTTCTGAACTTTGTTTCGTTACATCATAGTTTAAACTTCAAGAAATTTCAACAATATTTTTATTATTATATTATATCTTAGTCTTTAGTTGTGTGGTTTGGGTTGCGATGATAGGAATAGCTACTGAGGTTTGAGTGATATTGAGTATTATTGATAATCTTCTAAATACATGAAAATATGCATCGAAAAATTCTTTTTGTCAAAGATGTACTGGGAAAATAAATTAGAACTCATTCAAGAAGAGGAGCAAAAACAAACACAGATAGAGCTGAGTTATCATCATACTGCTGCATAGTAATCCCGGAAGAGTTTTCCTTGAAATTAGATAAAATATTTTATTATTTCGCACACAGGGTACATATTTATGATTACATACACAAGTAATTGTATACAGACGCAGGTAAAAAAGGTAAAAATTTCTACGTAGAAAAAGAAAAGAAAAAGACTTAATGGAATGCAACGAAAATTTGCTCGAAGAGTCATTGTGGACTCTTGTCACTTAAGTGGGCATGTTCCGCTAATAGCATTCTGACGCAGTGAGTCAAGCAACGGAAAACTACCTCAATCCTCATCATTCGTAGCAAACCTCATACCCCTAGCTCAATGTAGCTGATTTTAGGGGGGATCAGGTTACAACCGGTCTTCGGGCTGAATACTTCACAGACATACTCAATGCTTACCAAAGCTTGAATACAACTTTCTCAATAGACACTTTCATACATCGTGTCGTGTATTCCTTCCATTCTTAATCATTCTAATTAAAGCCCAGTAACGTCTGTCCTCTATAGAATCTCACACACTATACCCAGAAAACTTTTTGTCGGCATTCTACTCTCTTTAGTACCATTCTCTTTTGGCATCCTAGTCATTCTGCTGCCATCCATGGTTCAAACCAGGAGCGTGGAAATATTTTTGGTTAGAAGTCCGCACCATTCGGCTGCATATGAAATCACCAGGCCGCGCTTCAGTGGTAAATTCCTGTATATTTTAATCAATTAAAAGAAATTTTACGATGTAAAACTAATTTTATGGTTGTAATTAAAGATAATAAAATTTTCTGTTCCATTTCCACTTGCCAAAATAGTGGAAATTGGAAAATTAAATTGTTAGGAAAATGTGTGTTTGCGTCAGGAGGTGACAGAAAGGCCGCACTAAACACTCCATGAAGCCGCAAGCGGCCTCGAGGCCGGAGGTTTCCCAATTCTGGTCCAGACTTTCGAAACACATCATACATTTCCTATTATTCCTCATTTATGCATTGCTCAATCATTAACGACTAGCTCTAGTCGTTAATGATTCGTCTAGCCCATAATAATTTCCGGGTAATCGAATCTACGCCCTACTCTAGCAGAAAAATGTTTAACGGGGAATTATTCGTCCACCTGGTTTATTACAGAGGCATATAGCATATGTGAAGATTTCGAGAATAAACTTCGCGTTAAGGTGTTCTTTTTGTCGAAAAAAGAAAACTAGGTTAATGTGCTGCAATATTACGGCAATTATGTCAGTTATTTTGCCGGTCGCGAACCTAATAGAGGCGTTCCACATTGAAATATTTCCGCAGCGAATTACTGGATCGGAAATATATTTCGATATTTCTGGCGATGAGCATAGAAATAGGTTACTGCAATTTCGGCCAGCGAGTATAATATTTTTCGTCTCGATTTCATCGGAACATTTATTTCATTTTCTCGTTTTCTTTCGCACTTTATTTCTATTACTACTATTCAAGCCAACCGAATGATGGTTTCACATACCTTGTAATAAAAAATATCTATTGCTTTATCTCTTTTTGTTTCTATCCATTAGCTGCGTTCGAGCTTGAAAATGAACGTAAATAATTGATTCAAGCTCATTTTTCATAGTAATATTCGGCGCTTAAATATTACGAGAGTCAATATTTACGGAATTCTTTTTCTCTTCCAGTTTTTTACTTAAATTATTTCCCTTCTCGCATTTCATTTATTACATTATTAAAACCATTCCTCAAACTGGAAATCATTTAGCCGGGACTCGAACCCAGGACGGCGTTGGTATACTACATGCCATTCCGCTACCGTAGACGGCGGTGTATGCAAAGTCATCGCCCTTCCGTGGTTGTTCCATTGAAAATGTCGTTGTATTCTTTTCTTTTCACTAATGGTGGAAATAGAATAGTAGTACAGTAATTGAAATACGGTTTCATTAACGATTGCTGAATTACTCTCTCGACCCTTTAATTCTCTCAGGTATTTTAATCCTTCTCAAGATATCTTCGATCCCAAAGTCCCTCATACATTTAAGACAACATTTTCGTATGGTTCTGTAGAAAGGTTTACCATTTTCCTCCTAAAGCTGGCATAAAACGGGAACGGATGATTTCCTTTTTGGTACGCATTTGTAACATGATTAATAATCCGTATCGAAGCACCATCGTGATTCAAACCAAGTCTATTTTCCGGAAATTATTTTACAATGAAAATATTTCGAATTTTATAGATTCTTCCCGATAATTATTCTATGGTGTTGAATAGTAAACGAATACTGATAAAATTTTTAGTCTTTTACTCTATAAGAATATTTGCGTTGTGCTCTGGTAATAATAGTGATTCCGATCACATACTTATTTAATGTAATCCGTACTAAAAGATGTGTTTCTTTAAATTTGTCTTTGCATATGGAAATCATAATCTTGCGCTTTGAAATGTATGCGAGAGTTATATATACCTCGGTTCTGTGATCTCCCTGCTTCTCGTACTCAAAAAATGAGCACCGAGTAGGGTTGAATGCAGTATGTCATTAGTTGTGCTCATTGGTGGAGCTAATCTCTGAAAAGAAAATCTTGTCTAAACCCACGACCAACTAAATACCAATTTAAAAATAATTCCGTACAGATATATTGACGATGCCAGAAGGTCCATAATAATAGGAATAATATTAAATGATTAAACTTAAATTGGACGAGATTAAGACTCCTCATCAATTTAACCTGTCTTGTTTAAAAAAAATTATTATTTGAAACACATGGTTGGAAAGAAATGAAAGAATATGTTGATATGTAGAAGACATGAGAGAAAAATCCTATGCAAGTAGTTTCAAAAACAGAAAAAGAAAACCAAATATAAAGGTCAAACCATATTCATCATACCAACTACCTAGCTTTCTCGCTTTTTTTTGGGAATATCATCAAAAAAAATTTAATTTTCAATAATTAAGAGTGAGCCTTGTTCATAGTTTTGATAATATGAAAGCTGAAGGGATGCAAGAGCGATGCTGAATAACGTCGTTCATTTTGTAGACAACTTTAAATGTAATGGAAATGGTTCTTCGCATAATCATTTTACTGTACTTACGTTGAATTTTTCCCCTAACAGTATAATGGCTTTTTAAGGAAAGCAAGGGGAAACTACCGCACTTCTATATTGCTTAGGATAGTGCATCTCCTCTGAGGGTTCAACCAGTGTTAGGGATGACGGCTTTCATCAAGCAACGCTATCAGTTTCATATATTTATTGAATTAGTATTATCTGCAGAGTAATTTAAAAGGAAAGGAAATGTTAAATCAAATTTCGGCTGTCAAAAGCGCTTTATTTCTCCCCCTGCATTTCCAGCGTGACGTGGAAATCATGCTGGAAGTAATATCGTCTCGATCTCGCAGGTAAATAAGACCTTGCATTTTACCCAAGAACTTTCGTGCGAGATGTTTCGATAATTGGTATTTTGGCTAGTCTGAAATCACGCATGTGTTTAATAGGAATGCAACTCATCATCGAAATCATGGCCCTCTTTGAATGTTGCGTGCGTGGTATCGTTCACCACATCAATCGTGTGTCCTTTATTTAATTAAAATCGCTTCTGAAAAGTCTGCATTGGCAAATTAATTATCTATTAAACGAAGTTCAATTATCTATCTGCTTCTATCGCGAATACTCTCTAAGTTAATGAGAAATGAGCGATATTAAGGTAAAAACATTTTTCTTTCATCCCTGTATTAATTAGTACAAATTTTGGCGCAATTTGACGAAATCAATTACTAATTTCGCGATTTGTAGATTAACAGGCAATTATCCCTTCGATTAAGGGACTTTTTCCCTTTCGGAGAGATGAAACGATAAATTGTTTCACCGTATTCTTTATAACTACAGTGGAACTTGGATGGTTTGAACCAGAAAGGATAAGTTTTAAAATTCGGGTAACCAAAAATACGAAGTAAAGAATTTTCCTTGCAAAGATTGCAGAAAATACTTCACTATACCCATAACAAATATATCTTTATTTATTTACTTTTAGAATGATTGGTACATATCTTGTTATTATTGATAATAAAAACATAAATAGCAAATATTGAACGATAAAAAAATTAAATTTCATTAACAATGCTTTATTATATCTATACAAAACTGATTTCTATATTTATTTTCAGTCTATATTTTTTGTTTAATTGTTTTATTTTAAAGTATTCACTTTTAAATGATAAATATTAAACTATAACACAAACTGTACCTATTAATTTTTTTAAAGTAGCTGAATTTAGAGACAATCTAGATTTAATATTTAATTTAATCAAAGATTTTTACTTTCCGCTTTAATTTCAGTATCTCGGTAATAGTACATGATTCTAATCGATTCAATGACTGGAATATACATTTGCCTTCATATTTAGGATTTTCAACAGCATTTTAACGAAGTAAAATTTCTCCGAAGTTTGTGCTGTTGCATTACTTCATCTTTGTTTGAAAGAGTTGGAGTCGTCTAAAAAATTAATTTTATCAATATGTCTAAAATTGTTTGCGTATGAAATGTTACTGATTAAGGACAAAGTTTGAAATAAAGACTATTTCGGATTATTAAAGTTAGAATTTGTTGTGCTCCACTGTATATTACTGTTCTGATTCTAAAATATCGAATTTGATGTTATTTCGCGGTCTCCTTTGCTCAAGACTGGTAAATAACAAAGATATAGTTGGCTAGGGCCGGTAATAGCAGTTTTCGGTACTACTGGAGGTGGGGGCCAAATTGTCTAGATTGACAGCGCTCAGGAGTTTCTCTTCAGCAATATTACCTCCATGATTTTATTACAGCTTCCATTTTCCTCCTCAGCATCATTTAAATTCTGTTGAAGAGAGACATGGCCCTGAGTAATTCCGCGCCCCCTTCAATGGGGCGCCCCAGGCGGTCGCTCGCTCCGACGTTTTTGTGTGCGGTAGATATTGTCATCGCAGATTCTTCGAACTCTTTTTATTATTCACGACAAAATATATTTTTATACGAACATAGGGCGTATAACTTAGAGGAAAATTACAGGAAGCTAGGCATCCGAAAAACTTGTTTGTATCCGCTACGTTTTCCACTGTTTTGATACAGTTACACCGAGAGTTACGTGCCTGTGTAGCGGTTCCGATATTTCCTCGCGAAAAGAATGGCCTTTCTTCCTTTTTCCATTATCCTGTTTACTCGATTTCTTTCGTTAGGCAGGTAAACATGGCGTGAAACAGGTTATTTTTATATCACAGTGATATATTTTTCTTATTAAAATCCAGTACAGGTTAATAACAAAGGAAAACTGCCTATCAAGATGAACGTTATCAGAAAATTTGTAATCGAATTGCATTAAATTAATATATATTTCATGTGAATTAATATGGTTTTTTCCATTTTAATTTGTTTTAAGATACGTAAAATGTCTACCTTTTGTGATTTCATTTTCCTCCCAATGTTATGTTTTCCGATCATTTCTCTGTCGCCGAATAAGCTTACTATTATACGCCTAAGTCGCTAAAGTTGATTGCATTCTGTCATATATTTATGGTTTTTAATACACTTCGATGCAGTTAAAAGCAATCAGACGATGCGCTGGTTTTCAATCTAATTTTACCATGCATCCCGAATGAGTCAGGGAAATAGGAGAGGTCCTTGAATTTCTTTCTCCACCAAAATTTCCGAATGAGTCCAGCTCGGGCTTCAAATCTGTTATCCATCATGTATCAACAGACGTTTACACGGAACGGAGAATAGTTAGAAATTTTCTCACCCCCCCTACGCTCTTGTGTACCAGTCGGCTCAATTACCCCATCGAAATGTAGTTTGCTTCGTTTTGGTCCTGTCCAAGGCTCACCTTGTTTACGTACGACTAGTTTCTGCTCCAATAATATGGACGTTTACAGCGAATGGGAATTCAGATCTCGGAGCCGATATTACGCTCACCTCTCATTGCTCCTTCATTGATGCCTTGCGAATTGCTCTTGGTTCATAGGACACGTCCGTAGCAATTAGAAGGCCCGTGTCCGTTGGACGGACAGCTTCGAAAAAGGACATCGGCCCTACGGCTTTATAGCTTATGATGTGGACGCTTTGTGTCTGTTGATTTTATGATCATAGATCAGGTAGTTGTCTCTCTAAGGTCGCTTTTATTTGATTACCTGCGTTATTAGCCAATAGAGAAAGGCCGGACCAGGGCATCGAACTGTAATATAAGGATGGATGGAAATGAAAAATACCGATATGGCTCGAATCCAGGTCTCCCACGCAGGTACCCTAATCACTCAACTACCATGCCACGTCGATTCCACTTCTGTTGAATGATGAAATTGATGAGGTGATATCTTGCGGAATTGCGTTTTTAAAAAATATGAAATTATAAAGTACACAATTCTGGTGCATAAAATCCACTGTGAAAAATGCATAAAAGCTCGACCGGTTTTAATTAGATCCTTCACACAATAGTGCTAAAACTTATTTTTATTGATATTGTGTTGTGAATTGTACCTGTATTGCGTATTTTATGATTTTTTTCTGTCAAAAGAGTCTTAGCTGTTAAATATTATTTTCAGTTTTAGATCAGTGAAAATTCAATTTCGGTTTTGCTGCGTTACCTAAGAATAATCATGCTACACTAATGAATTAATCAGATTAGATCAGATAGATGCAAATTCTAAGTGCTCATTTTAGTGAGCTGTCTGTCGATAACAGATTAGATTAGATTTATTTAACAAACATAAAGAAGTATTTTGAATTGCACAACATCATATATAGCCAATCAAAAGATGATAATACAAAATTCTGTACAAGAAGACGTACATCTACAGCTATCATACATTCACATGTGTAATAAATTTCAAAATGTACTGAATTAGACAATCATTTAAAAACATATAAATATGAATTGAATCAAATCATATATTATAGCTAAATAGAATTTTAAACGTAAAAATAACATAACAAAATATACAAACTCAAAATTAATATTGTCATAAAATGAACACTACATTATGAACGATTGTAAATTTTATAAGAATGAAATAAACTACAGATCTGAAAGAAATTTTAAAATTACTTTACGGTATTCTCGATAAACCAATGTAATTAAAATTAGTCTTTATTTGCATTATATTGGTATTGAATAAATGTATGGGATTAAAGACATTAAGTAAAGTTTCCTCTATATTCAGGTTCGTAAAATCGTATTGATGAGAATCGAGCATTGGACCGGAAATCCGTAACGATTTTCCGTTTCGGTTTCAGTGTAAGAAATTAAATTTTTCGGATCGAGTTGGTTTTCTTTCCCACAGAAATTACGAGTTTTTACGATTTCGATTCGGTTCCGGTAGCACCCACGTCCCGCGGGTTGTCGCGCGAGAAGTAGGCCGTTGCCGTCAAAAACGTCGCTGTCGCTATATCACGGGTAATCGCCTATTGCGGCCAAGTTGTTGGCTGTTGATGTTTTCGATAGTTTTATATCCCCGATATGTGACGATGCGGACGCAGAAGACGTCCGTGTAATTACTTAGCGGTTGGAATTTGATCGACTTCATCCAGCGGGAGATGAAATTCAAGGGTGACGCTCGAATGAATTGAAAAATGGGAATTTTTTCAGTCGCCCTCTCCGCCGTAGCAGCGTGACGAAATGAAAAGGTGTCGCAAATATAAAAAGAAAATGGGACGATCTCGTTCGCCTTCGATTCGCGAAAATCATCCCTAAAATATTCCGCGTGTGTCCGGTGGGGTGGTGGGGAACCCCGACATTTTTATTTCGTCCTTGGCGCATGATCCTCTTTTTCTACATCTCCCCAAATATTTAACGCGGGATTTTTTAAGTTTAATATTGATACATTTGCACGAACTTACTCACCTACCCACCTACCGGGGACGCCTTCCTCCGTGGATTTTATCATAAGTAGCTAATTGAAAGTGCGATTTTTATTAATAATGGTTGTGTAAATAATTATATTATAATGAAAGTAATGTGACACTATTTAGGGTTACTAACTCGCTAAATAAATATAAAACTAAATATTCTGGTACGATCTCTTTATAATTTCTCAGTTTAAACTTGAGAACAAATGATATCACATATCTCTTGATTCGTTGAAAAGTTAATATAATGATTAAAAAACGTATATTTTTCCTTAACAGATTATTCGAGTAACTTGAAAACTGCCATTCTAATGTATTTCTAGGAGGAAAATTTACATTAAGTACGTTCCTTTAAAGAAATCGTCATTTGCATGTTTCCAACGCCTTTGCTATTGATAAGGAATACTTCTTGCAAATATTAATGGCATATTTAGTATTGAATTCAGTTTGAAACGTAACGTTGCCTGCAGAAACTAAATCTGGGTTACTATAATTAAATATTCATTTAAATAATGTTGAAATAATGTAGTTAGACTTACATATAATAACGTATTTTTCTAGATACCTATCTGCATATAGCAGATGATGTACACCTGGTATAATTATTAAATTGTAAGAGATCATTAAAGTGAAGTACTTTTGAGTCTAGAAAGGGACATGAGGAGCACTCGAACCTTTAAAAAGGAAATTTACGAAAGTTTTACTCAATTGAATCGTCCTTATTGTACTATTTCCTTTAAGTCAGACCAGCTCTTTTCAGTGAATAAAAGGACCACGTTAATAATAATAATAAAACGGCTTTATTCGGGCGGGATTGAGACTAAAAGTCTCCTCTTCCATCTAACCCATCGTCATACAATACATAAATAATTAATTTAAAGAGATAGTATGAAAAAGATATGAGAAGAAATTGTGGATGAAAAAACCTAAGAAATTCTAAAATTTTATCCACTTCAGGAAAACACCCACTAAGAAGGGGGGTGTGAAAAACCTGCGCAAACCTACCGATAGTCATAACTAAAAAGATTTAAGAGTTAAGGAAATATTTTTAAAACATCTCTTCGAACCGGGATCCTCGAAAAAGGGATCCAATTGCAATCCCTTCATATACGGCGACGAAATAGGGGAAACATCAAAGTTTCGTCTTCTTACCTGACAGCTAAAAAATGCTGGTGTGCTACTTCAGATTACGATGAAATAGATTATTGAATCCCCTCTGGAGAAACGTAGAGGTTCCGGGAAAGCCCAACTGCGCCCTGCGTTGCCCATTAAAAATCCAAAATCGAGTTACTCCGAATCGTGGAACCTATATCACGCATGTGACGTGGGCAATAAAAATGGCAAATCTTATACTAGTCCCACGTTACGTTTCCGACATCGGAGTTAACTATTCTGACATTTAAATTCGGCAGAGAGGACACCTGAATCTTTCCAAAGGTTCTAAGTCTGAAAATATTCCTCGAAATATTCTACTTCCCTCATTTCTGGGAATATATTTGATAATCCTGGCCTAAAAATTGAGGCGCTGCTTGCAATCTTTATTCAGGGAAATACCTTTCAAAGAGCGATTTCTGCAATACCCAAATCTATTCTTTGTTAGCGCTAGCTGTAATTATTTCCCGTTATATTTTGGAATAAATTTCTACCTCCGTCTTCTATTATATATCTGTTTTCCTACGTAGAAAGTTGCTTTCAATTTTTTAACTTCGATTAATTATTTTCCTCCGAAAATTTTAGTTCTGAATTTTCATTCGAATCTACTCGTTTGCTTTCACTCGTATTTTATTTAATCTTTTGAATATTAATACAATGTATGGCGGTTCCATAACAAATGCTGGGATTCATCACAATCAAAAATTTGCGGAGTGGCCAACATTTTTCGTCCTACGGGAAGTATGTACACTCCTGGCCAAAATTAACGCAGCACCTCCCATGCGATCCTTACGGCCGGTGCTGCGTTAATTTTGGCCAGGACTGTACATCGAGAAAATTTCCGACCGTCGAAAATGTTTACCGTTACTCGGGATGTACTCGAACGTAGGATGATATTGTGTTCCATTCGACGTATGTAGTTTGTTCTTGAGACTTCCGTTAAATATCTCGTTTTTAAATTAACCTTAAGCCAAAATTAGCGACGTTATTGTAATATATTTGTTAGCACCTAAAAATATTGAAATATTGGTCAAATTCGATTATTTGCATTAAATGATTCTTCTTGCTGCATCCTATTTTATTTTCACTACTACTTATCTCATTCTCAATGTAGTCTTCGATATAAACTCTAAATAACATGCTTCGATATAACTTCGATATAACATAATCATTTTTGAATTATAAATACTCGACATAGTGATAATTAAATGGAATATTTGCGGTGATATTTGCTTACTATGCTTCGAGTTAGCTAGCGTATTTACTTACTTTATCGGTGAAAACTAGGAATTATTAGAACGAGATACTCCTTTTTCGTATCATATATTTCGTATATATATCGCCTTTCCTGAGACGTACGGAAAGATTTGTAGTAGACGATATCGGATAAATCATCAGAAAGGAACGCCTTTTCATAAAGTTTTCATCACTCCGCACTATCCGTTTTGATTGACCGACACGTCATGAATTCTCCGGCCGAATTTCGTTTTATTTGCGAGCAACGCCAAATTTAATAAAAATCTTTCGGTTAGAACACGATATCAAAGTTGCATGCGGGAGGTCGGGCTAATATCGGTGCGCGGTGGATTCGAAACGCTCGTAAAAGTGGCATTACCGATTTTGATTGAAATTCACCCTGTTATAAATCTTGATGTCGTATCCAATTCCACGTAAGCCGCATTCCCGCAAAAAAAAGAATGCTACACAGCGTCGAGGGACAGTAACGAAGCGAAAATTCCGCTCGGCGCCTCTCTCTTTTAGCAATCGAATGACATCTTGCGAAATGACCCCTAGTAGTCGCGCGTGCGCGGACGAAAAAGTACAACATATCCTCTCGCCGTGCGTACCGAGTAGGAACGGCGGGTACCGCGGCGGAATCACACCTCTAAGTGGGACATTTTTTTTCTTTCCGATCAGCGGAGGTTAGAAAGAAACGCGTGGTGGAGCTTTCATTGTCTAGGCAGTTTTATTTGTTTCCAGCAGTTGAAAAAAGGCTGTTTACACCCCGAGATGCGTCCGTCGGTCGCCGGGAAATTTCACCCGCGGCGCATTCCCGTTTTCACAGCGATTTGCGGCCGAATCCATGGAACGCTCGGGTGAGAGCGATGGCGAATCCCTTGTTTTAATTACCGTAATAGTTTGGTAATGGCTGAAGGTTGGACGCTGATTTATACGTGCGAAGGAATAATGAAGCAGTTTTTCAAGTTATGCACGAATTGCCCTTCCTCGTTCATCGTAAGCAAATGCTCGTAGATTACCGGATCGGTTTTAATCGCCATAATGTATCGCGAGTTGCGGACTTGCGTAATTCAAAAGTACATGTTCTATCATTTAATCGGTGGTTATGGGTGGTTTCCACTCCCTGTTTACGACAGCGATTCAATGACGTTTCGTTTCGTCGACGGTTCCAGTTTGCTTTTATGATTTTACCCCTTGCATACTCACAGACACACACACACACACATAAACATATTTCCCTATTCGACGTCATTTCTTTCGTTTTTTGGTAGCTTTCCCTCCATTTATGTCTTTTAACATATTCTTCTTTTGCCTTCCCCAGTGTTTGTATCCTTGACTTCCACCTTCAATTACTTTCTTTAGCTTTCCCTTTCCTATCAATATTTGGACATTTCCTCTGTTGACGCCTAATTACTTCAATTAAAATCCTATCTTCTTCAACCATCTCTAGCTTCTCCGCGATCTTCTAGTTTCTCCTATTTTCTCGAAGTCTGTTTTACATGCTAATAGCAAAACACTCCACACCAAGGATTTTACCGATTCCTTGATCGAGACCATTATTGATCAATTCCCTTCGCTTCGTGAAGGCTTCCTTGGCCGTGACTAATCTTTTACGAACCTCATCTTTGCATCTTCTGTCCCAAGAAAGAGTACTTCCCAAGTAAGAAAACGTATCCGCCTGCCCTATTTTTTCCTCGTCCACTCTAATCGTTTACTTTGTTTCCCTTAGTATACTTAATTACTTTAGTTTTACTTACGTCGATTTTTATCCCTAATTCCCTTGCTCTATCGTTTACGCATTTACGCAAAGGTTGCCAACAAATTAGCTCACTATTCGTTATTTTTAGCGAATAGAGAATATCATTATAGGAACCAAACCAAGATGAGATATGTTCATTATCCTCTCAATGTGTAATTACTCATCAATTACTTCTGCCACTCTGACGTTCAACCCCACTCAACTTTAACAGAAAGTGCATCATCCGGAAGTTTATTATGGATTTCGATGGTATAATGAAGGCTCATTTACTCATCCTTGCATTATAATCAAATGTTCCTTACTTTTTGATGGCATAACTCGTGATTACGGGTAGTTAGTCACTTCTTGTCGTTCTTTCTCACAGATAATAATAGAAAGGCTAATTAATATAAGCGTTTTATGATTATAATAACCGTTTGGCAAATTTTCTTCTTAAGAAATCACTCTTATGATAAACCTGTCTTTTCGAATCAGGAACTCAAATATCGTTGCCATAATCAGGGTTCGAACACTGGCGTGGCGTTTACCCCTACACCAACGAGGACTTCTATTGCAGTCATTCTTCACTCCCCTTGTCTTACCCAGCTTCTAGCTAGAGGGTTTAACATAAACGGTATTAGGTTTTTTTAGCTAATAGACTGTTTGTTTAACAGTAAAGAATACTTTTAAAGTATTCGTTGTTATCGTTCTTGTATTCTACAATATTTCCATCTTTATCCCTTTTTGCCCTTCGTAATCTTATTTACTGGAATTGTTTTGAGTCAAATATTCTTTCCGTGAAATATCGTTGCAGTGGAATTCCCTTTGGGTAGACCGATTCTAGTGCGAAAAGTCTTCAGAGTAATATCTCTCTGGAGAAAATTCCCCTGGGTGAACCGTCCTTAGTCGAACCGTCTCTTTAGTGACGCGTCTCTGGATGAAATGTCTCTAGGGTGAAATGTCAGGCAACCCTTTATCCCCCGTCGAGAATCAAAGCACAGTTCTACAAGCTCCGAAATGAATATCACGGAAGGTTTGTTAAATGCCTATGTACCCATCGATTCAAAGAATTTATTGGTAAATGTTTCGAAAAAGGTTATGATATTGATGATAGAATCGTATGTTACTTACGAAAGGAGACTGGGTGCAGTAATATGAGGCCGTAGCTCTTCTGTATGTAAATGTAGAAAAATCTTTAAGCACGGACGTACGGACGGACCTTCTGCCTTAATTTAAATTATAAATCTAAAAGCCGTATAAATATAAATTTACCAACCAAAGCTTCGTCAATTGATTTTTATCCCAATTTTTTTTGTTTTATTTCTTCGAATCACTATTTTCATTATATAAAGAAAAGCGTAGGACTTTCGTATCTTCAGCTCCTCAAATACGGCTTACGTAGTATTTTTAAGGAAAAACACAATATTGCTCTACGGACAGTGTTCGTCAGTTAGTTGGAATGCACCCCTCTATCTGCAAGAGTTTCGCGGCGATTAATTCATAATACGCAATTTTATAGCGTCATTTCAAGTAGGTACTGTTCTTTTCCCCCCTGTTATAAGATGGAGTATAATGTTTCTGGTTGGCATCAGTTTAAATGTTTGAATATTTTGAATGAAAGGGCGAAAACTTGTAGCTATAGGTTCATCTAATATCCACGTGCAGTGACTGGGGCCATCTTGGACATAGTGTAGCCCCACTGGCTGTAAGGGCATCTCTCCCGTACTGAAAGGATAGACGCCCCACCTCTTCTCGGGATAGATGCCCCAGTGCTATCTTTAGGTATATGTGCCCTATTAGTATCAATTTAATTTTAAGGTGATACTGATTAAGGCCTTATTCAAGAAAACGTTTGTTATCTACATTTAAATTTCAATTCAAATGTAAATCCACGGTCGAATGCATCTTCTGCACGATCAAAAATGAGGTGTTGTTTATTAAGCACTAGGGCGAAGCGTTTTGCCACTTTTTTAAAATAGAAATGTAATGCCCACTCACATGGACATGTCAAATATTAATTTTTTTTCGAAATCAAAAAATATCTTGTTAGAATGTTTTCCTCGAAGTTTCGAAATTTCGTAAAACATCAAAACTGTCATAATTTTTTTGGTTAAAACGACAATATTTTGTGTTTATTCTAGCCCCCATTCATACCAATTGTAAATTTCATTATAATTTTAAATAGATAATGTTCTCTAAATGTAGTACACCTTTTGGCTAAATTTTTGCAAACGTAACTTCTAAATAGGTTTTAAATTCAACTTAAAACTTTAGTTATATCCTAATTTCAATTTAAATTTTACAATTTTGTTATATAGCATGCGCTTCCCCGATTAAAATCAGTTTAAGCTAATGGGACATCTCTCCCACAGAGGTTGGGCGTCTCACCCGGACACTCGGGATGGCCAAATGCATGGATGCAGAAAAAGTTTAATATTTTGGGTGAAATGTTTTTAAACAAAATTGTTCATATGCTGTTAATAACCAAGAAATGTTAAGTTTTATTACGCAATTTCACATTCTTGTTATCTCTGAAGTCATTGTTATGAAGTATTTTCCTTAAGTGGGGCATCTCTACCGGAATTACCTTGCATATTTTTTTCTTCCTTACAGTTGTGTTTTACTTAAAATGATTAAAGTGAACCTGTTTATATTTACCATTTTTAAACGTTGAAATTATTATTGCAGCTACTCTCAAGTAGAAAATAAAACGAATAAAATATAAATAGGTAAAAGAAAATAGGTAGTTGACATTAGATTCGTCTATCTCTAATGTACTTCGTCTATCTGAACTGCACTTCGTTTAGTCTGCCCTTTGGCACGTAGAGGATAATTTTCAATTCCTTATGCTCTTACTTATTTTTATTCCAATGAATATATTCGTTCTAATTAGGGCTCCGGATGTCTTACGTAGTTGCCTGACTCTTTTATCTCAACGTTTTAAACTTTATTAATGCCCCCGTATTTATAGAACACACAGATTGTATTAAGAGTTTCATTTAGAGGCCCTTACAACGTGGAAAACTTTAGAGCGAACGTTTCTGTTTTAATTTTAGTTGAAGGAGTCCATTTTTCACACTTTCGCACTCATGAAGACGAAGTAAATATATTTAGTAGCCACGAAATCGCGGGAAATGGAAAGTCTCCGGGATCTTATTATTATCGTAAATTTCTTTAAGACCTTTTACGGCGGCAAGAATAAAAATGATGGAGAAGAAAGGAAGAGGCATTCTTACGTTTCTTTCCTTTATTATTCTGCTTTATTCACTCGGCTGCGCACTCCGCGCAAATGACGCCTCCCTTTACGCTGACGTTCACATTTTTATCCTTTCGGAGACGCGCCTTTCAAGACTTTCGAAAATTACATTCTATCGCCGTAACGAGGCTCCCGATGAGACTAACTCTCGCCGGGAAAGATATTACAGCGTGAGAAGGATGCGGGGTTAGGGTTAGGAGCGGAAGGTTAAAAAACATTCTCGTTGAGTGACACGGTTACGGTGTATTGCTCGTGTATTTTCCCCGCCCTCGGATGTCCATCATAGTTCGATCTCTTACGGCACCTGTATGGGTCATGGAGGCTATTTTCCTCGATCGGTGTTTTTCGAGGTGCGTCGATCGATCGGTTGTCGAGCTGCAGCAACGCTCAACTTGATTGACGAGTATGAAAAGAGAGGGAATCACCATTTCGTGTCATTTGAATTGATCAATTCGCTACGCGAAGCGGAACGGATTTGCGACGAGGAATTTCGTCCGCATAAAGGCGCTCTTTCTTACGTCCCCGTAAAAGTGTAGTTTCGCGGCGGATTTTCTCCGCTCACTTTTCCGGACAATGGCGGTCGCCGATTTGATTTATTGTTCCCGCGTCGCGGAGTTCGGAAATTAAACGGCGGAGTCCTCGCAGAGCGGTGCGGCGGAGACCTCGCAGAGCGGTGCGGCGGCGCGTTGCGTAATTCGCAGATTTACGGCGCGAAAGACGTTTAATGCGGAATCATTGCAACGTTAGACGGTTTTATGGACAACATGGTCCCTCTAAAACTGTTACTATCGTTTTAGGATGGCTTCAGATAAGTCTTTCCGGAATTATTTTCAGGTACAGGCGACATCTTCCTCCTGCCTAGGCTACCACACATCTGTGATCTGACGGATATGGCAAAGTAATTCCAAATGTAAAAATAATGATAAAATATTTGCATAAAAACAATATATTTCAAATCATTCTGATGTACGGTGACATTCCATATATTTTATGGATAAATAACTGGAGGTCCTTGTACAATTGCTCAGAATATATTTTGTATGCGATCTAGGTTTCGAACATTTACTTTACCTTCAGGATTTTTCTCTTTATGTTTATAGATACATATACTTACATAAAAAAGAAGAAGAATACTGCAGGTTCCCCATAAGAAACACCTATCTTTAGGATTACTTTCTATACTTTTCTGTATCCTACCTTCAACCCTTTAACTACCTAATAAATTGATTTCCAATTTCAAGTGCTTAGTATGATTAATGTTTGTGTAAAAATTATATAATTTCATTGAATGCAGATAATTTGTTTAAAATGTCTTTTCAAATTGGGAGGTAATTATTACCTTATCGCATATCTTTCAAGCACTGTAGTGTCATTCATGTAAAACTTAGCAGGTAAGCGGTCTATAGTTTCATTTTGAGTGAGCATAGTTTTTGAAGCACATTTAAATATAGGAACTACTCTTCAACTTAATAGAAAAATGTGTACATAATGAGTATATTAAATTATTATAGTAAATGTGTATATAATGAGAATGAGTTGATATTATTATTCTATATTATTATTATTATTATAATCTTACAATCATTTTGTTGTTATTACAATAATCGGGCAAGGTTAAGGGTGGCCAAAACGTTGTTAGTGGTACGTTAGCCTATGAAAAAACAGTCAAAACAGTCATAATATTTATCCTTCCAGAGACAATAAAACGGAGCTAAAACTATCGTTAAAGCTAATTAGAACGCTCGTCGCCAAAAGAGCGTTTTATATCGCGACCGTGGTCATTTTCCGATTTACGTCTCCTTAAAATAGAGACTTTCATTCGTATCGATTCGATATCTATTATTAGGAGCACGACTCCTTTATGCGTCCTCAGCTATAATTATCGTCCATCCTAATAGTCGAAAATATCGCATTAATTCGCCCCTTCTGATCTCAAAATTTCCTCGGGCGAAGTACTCTTTACCGAAAAATCAAATTTATCGATACACTTTTCGACATTCCGGAAAAAATCCTGTATAGCAGGATTGTTGCCGTTAAATTCGCCATTGCGCTCCCAGCCCTTTCCGCGTTTTCCTTGTTTGCGCACTAAATTTGTAACCGACCAAATTTCCTTTGTGCTAATAACTACGAATACAGCAAGGCCGTAAACATTTCTGCTAGCCGAAGTTCATGTGATGAACCGTTTGAAGAAAGCTCCGAAAGTTACCCATGTTACACTCAAATCCGCCAGAGGCCCCATCATGTTACCGATTTTGCTCGAATAAAAAAGCCGCAAGCAATTGCTAATAACCAACGCGGGCGTTAATTAATTTCCGCAACTTTGAGTAACTCCGGAGCATAAATTCCGCTCGGCGACATTAAACATATGAAATTAAGCGAAGTGCCGAGGGAGGATTTCTTTGCGTGCCCGTGTTTGCTTTATACTATCCGGGTCAGGTGGAAAAATTCCGAAAAATTTATCCCGAGAGCGCACGAGGCATTTTTGTACAGAAATGGTAGCTTCGGACGGAAATAGCGAGGCATCTACGGCCCATCCCCGGATTTCGGCGAAGGGCAATGGGGATAATCGAATAATTATCGTGAGATTAATTTTTTCATCGCTCTTCACGTCTCTCGGGGAAGTCCTATCTCCGAAATTGCGCATTTTTCTTCATTAGCGATCTATTGTCTCCGTGTCTCTGTTGATGACAGTTTTTGGAATTGAGTGGAAAAATTCGGGTTGACTGGAATTCCTCCTTGCTGCCGGAATCGAATATGTATACCGCTCATTGTTCCTTTGAACATTTGGCGATTCTCATTTCTTTCTTAGATTGTGTTTTCGATGTTAAAATAAAGAAAGAATGAGAGACGCGGCAATAGGAAGAGTTGAGATTTCTGCGGAAAATTCCGAATTCATCGATTGTTTTCTTTTTTCTGTTTCGTCAAAATTTTATTTTTCACCCCCATTTCCTCTCGTTTATGACCAAGAAAAATAATTAAGGAATTAATTGAATAACCTTTTTGGTGAAACTTCGTAGATGTACTCATTCTCGCTTTAGCGATTTGTTTAGTAGAGTATAGTGTATATTAAAAATCCATTTTGGCTGTCGGAAGAATTCCTTTCTCCAAATTACGTACTTAAGTTTTTCAGTTTTTTCAAGTATCAAATTTTTTTCGAAAATACTCTTGTCTTGGGCTTAAAGATATTTCCACTTTTCTTTTGTCATAGGATATACGAAACAGTATATTTTATTCACTTTAATCTAATTTTCAGAACGACTCTGATAATAAAAAAAGTTATATTAGTATGAAGGAATCATAATGGTGTTCGATAATGCAATTCGTTTTGGAATGCTACTCAATACTTAATTACCAAAAATAAGCGTTCATATTATTAGTATTTGTTCTTCAATGACAACTAGAAGCGCGAGTAAGTTATTCTACGAATATTCTGGCTCAATGAGGAAAACAATGACAAACTACCTCAATCCTCATTTCGCCTCATTCCCTCTCAGGAGCTTTAGTTTTCAGTTTAGTATCAGTTTTCGAGCAGATAAATTTAAAGACGTAATGAACTATTGTGGTCTCTCCTAGAATTTCGAGCGATGAAAAAGTCTGCTCCGATCCGTGTACTCTCGACTCCCTTCGTTATGTATATGGCGGTATCCCCATTGTCGTTGTTAATTATTCAGGAACGTAGTTATTCCGGATTCTCCTTTCCCATCTTCAAATGTACATCCTGGGCATTCCTAGGATATTTCGGTAACAGAAGAGGAACGCGGCTCGTGTTATGATCTTGATTAAGTGTCCGTGAATGTAGGGATATTCATGCGAAACTGAGTGACAATGGCTCGGTGAGCGGGAATCATTTCGTCTCTAAATAAATTGAAAGCATATTCTAGAGGTAAATTAACAAGCCTAAAAGGTCTTTGAAGGATTCAATTTTTTATTCGATTATACAGATTCATTTAATTAAACAGTTTTCGCAGTAGGACCACTTAGCCTCTGACATTTAAATTTTTCTACGCATACGTCTTCCGGGCGAATTATTTTAGGGTATGAAAATTTGAAGAACTGTAAGTGCTTAAGGTCTATATCAAATTCATTTGTTGGGTTAAGTATGTGCTGTTACAACAATATAATTTAGTCTAATTACCAATATCCGCACACGTTCATTATTATACGATGGCTTATGAATATTGCAAACAATTCAAAAGTTTTTTTTTATGATTTGAAATTAGATCTCATTAGTTTTAGCTACCGCTTTAGTAAGTACAAACCTCTTTCGCAGAAAATTTCATCCCGGGTTACGTTTTACGTGAGAATTATCGAATCACTTTGCCGCAGTATCTATTATATATAGACGTTTCTCCGGATTTTTTCTCCGGAAAATGTTTAATCGTAGCAATTTCTAACTTTGTTGACGACTGGTGTCGAACCTAGAACCTAGAGGCAGATGCGAATAGACATAATATTTTGTTAGGAACTGATCTTAATTAATGCAAAGTTTGAAGTCCATATCATACCGGGAAGGTCCTGAAATAAGACTCCATTATCACCATCTGAAATGCATACGGCAACGTAAATGGTTTTCTGGGATCCAACCAAGGACGATCAAGGAAATCTAAAACACGAATTTAAAATGTATGTATGATCTTTATTTACAAGCCAAGTTTAAAGATTCTATATTATCGGGAAGGGGTTCAAAAAATTCTTAAAAATCGTAACTGTTACTAATTTTAGAGACGCCTGGTGTCGAACCCAGGACATATTTGCAGCTGTGAATGCACAGTATGACTTGATAGTACTTGATCTTATTCAATACAAAGTTTGAAATCGATATCATGCCGGCAAGTACCTAAAATTTGTTTCCGTTATCTCCATAAGAAATACATTGAGGAAAGTAAATGGCCCTCTGGGATCGAACCAAGGAACATCAGCGAATTGCTAAAATTCGATTATAAAATATATTAATGATCTTTTTCCTGGTGCCTAGATTCAACCTTCCGTGCCATCGGGAAAGGATATAAAAAATTATTAAAAATCGCCGCAATACATTTTAAATGGGAGATATTTAACGTTCTCTCAGAAAGGGAAGTTCGGCATGATTCTCTACGGGAGCTCTGAAGCTCAGCCGAAGCTTGATCGAAAATAAGTAGCTCGACTTTATTTAATATTCCGTTACCTTATTTCCTTTGATGTGAGGCGATTTGTTGTCGGGGCTGGCACCTTGCCCCTGATCATCGATGGCGACGATAATATTTCAAGAAATAGCGTTTCGAGAGGCGCTATTTATAGCCAAGTCCCTTTTACTCGCCCAGCGGAATTTTTGAAGGGCCCCCGTTTTTCAAAATTCCCGACATTTTTCAGTCTCACTGACAGCAGGGGAACTCTATTCCACATTACACTCCCGAATATCCATTTTTTCACGCCTGGCCACGATTATATCGGCGATCCGTTGTTTAAATAACGGAAATTTGGAGAATAGGATACTCGCTACTTAAACTCGCAGTTTTGCGCGTGAAAACATCGGACGGTTCCCGAAAAATATCTCTATCCGCGAAACGCGTGTTGCTGCCAAAAGTGGACAGCTGCCCTCAAAGCGAAATCACCCACTCTCGCGCCGACTTACCACTTGGGATGGTTTTTAGGGCTCCCTTTCTGCTATCATCTCCTAATTACTCATCGCTCTTTCCCTACGTGCGTGGAATGAATGCGGGATGCGCTCAAATGAGAGCAAGCCGTCGTGCCGTGATATTCTTCGTTGCGAAGGCTGTCGAATCAGTCCGCGGAAAGCAATGACGACAATGCCTGGCGCGAAGTTAGTCATACACCGACTAGTAGTCGCTTCCTGTTTCTTTGCGCAATACGTGATTCCTACGCTACTCAGTATTTTGCCAGCAATCTCGGGGATTAACAATTCTAAACAAGAGATTAGGATCGCTGTTTCCTTGTGTAGATCCCTGCTCGGGATTTTCCTTCGCGAAATCGCGCTGTTCAGATTTTCCGTTTAGTAGCCCTTACTCGCTCTTATTTCCCTAGTAAGATTAACTACGTTTTATACAGTGGTACCTCGAGATACGAGTTTAATTCGTTCCAGAACCGAGCTCGTAAGTCAATCGGCTCGTATCTCAAACGAATTTCTCCCATTTAAAATAAATGAATTCGATTTAATTCGTTCTGGGCCTATGAAAAATCCCCAAACCATTGTAAATTATGAATAAAGATATGTTTTTAAATATCAAATAAACATGTATAATTAACAAATACATAACAAAATATGAAATAAAGAAATAAAAGTGTTATTTAGCATAATAGTCTTACTTTGGAGACAGACGAGTGCGGCTAACGAAGGTGAACGGCAAGAAGGAGGGAGGGGGAAAGGGATGCAGGCACTCTAGACACGTATGTAAACAGCGCTTTTTTAGAACTTAAAACTATTTTTGTAACTTTAAAACTAAAACTACACTTTCCTTATTTCAAATGAAAGAAAAAACTTAAAACTATGCACTTAACTTTTAACTTAAACTAAGCTTAAAATTTACGTAAATTTAATTATCACTTGTTTTTGCCTTCTTGGCTGCACTTGGCTTGGAAACATGGCTCGTATCTTGAACGAAAATATGGCCTGAGCTCCGACTCGTATCTCAAAAAACTCTTGTTAGGCTGCTCGTATCTCGAGGTACCACTGTACTCGATAACCAAACAAGGAAGTTTTTCAGCTGTTATTCTTTTTTCTGAGCTATATTAAAATGCAATCAACGCTCATTTAATTGTTTCTTCCCTAGCCCACAGCCAGGTATTCAATTCGGTCACCTCTAGCGGAAAAGCAAACGAAATTATTTATTCAACTGGTTAATTTCTATTATTTCGTGTTTCACCATTCACGGCTAAATCTTTATTTATTTATTTATTTAAGTTTGCGTTGCAAGTTGGCCTTCAGGCCAGGTGGCAACGTTTGAGGGGAACATAAACATGATTCTAAGCCCTGCATTCGCCAAAAAACGGGAGGGAAAGACCCTCTAAAAACCTCCCTTAGGCTGTACAATTAAACTACAATACATATATTACAAGTCCAAAAAATAAAATCATAAATCATGAATAAGAACTATCATACATAAATATATACGAGATATGTCAATTAACTAAAATAATACAATACATGGTAGAATTTCCATATAGTCACATACATAAATATAGAGTAATGGAATATAACAATACAACTCGATAGTAGGAGGTAGCCGTGAATCAGATTAAAAAATACATACATCTTGACTGAAGCTTATTTTTGAAAACTTTTACATTTTTAGACATTGGCATGAGAAATTCACCGGGTAAAGAGTTCCATTCCTTAATACCCCTATTAATGAAAGAAAATTTCGCTATGTCTGTTTGCTGCTCGCGTTCCTTGATTTTAAAACTATGGTTGCCGCGTCCTACATAATTAGGAAGTTTAAAATATATAAAATCATATGAGAAAGGAAAATTTGAAACTGTATCGCTGAAAAAAAATGATTTTAATTTATAGAGTATTGATAATTTGGGAACGTTACACCGGGTCTTCTGTGTTTCAAGACAGTCAGGTTAACCACTACACCACCTAGGCCTGTATATGTTGTGCACATACGTGAGGAAGCAATGAAGAAATATTAATGGAATAAAATATTTTTCGTCTTTACTTATACGTTAACGCTCCATCAACAGCTGAGAATAGTAAAAGCGAATGATCAATGGCATCCATTAGGAACTTGGATTCGAACCTAGAACCTCGGTGCAGTAGGACCAGCACGAGACCGAAAAGTAATGATGACATAAGGTTGTATGTTTTGTCGCCATCTTCTTTCGTTTCAACTATTCTAAATCTTTCGCTACTGTTTCTCGTTCGAACACAAGATTCATTTAATTTTTCATGGCTCCGCTCTCTCGCACGCAAAAGCACCGTTCGCATTACAAACAGGATTTTTCGAGACGTATCCTTGAATTTGGAGAGTTTTCGAGTCGCCCATTTCCTGTGAATTTTTGAACCGAGTTTAGCTTATTCATCAGTCTCCCTTAGCCCGTGTAATTTCCTTATTTGACCAAATAAAGACACCGGAAACTCCCCATTTTTGTCAGGAATAAGCCGTTCGTGAGAGCGGCCACCCCTGAAAGATCGCTTTCCCTCTCGGCCCGCTCTCCGAACCCGTGTGTACGTTGACAATTATTTGCGCCTCCCAATTCAATTTGAAGCGTGGAAAAGAAGCGAGCTTCCTTAGCATCCTTCGCATAGCAGCTGGACGGAGCACTCGTTTCTTTTTATTAAAGCTGCATCTTGAATTACATCCTCGCTTCACACCAAGTGTGTAGCTCAGAAAGAAGCTCCACGCAAACCGGGTATCCTTACTAATCTTTTCCAGTTTGTTACCTCGGCCGAAGAAAACAATTCTTTCCAAATCGCGTTGTTTCAAATACCGATACCCTCATCAGCCAAAAGGTGATTTTTCGTCCCATATTCGAAAAACCATTCCTGGGTCCGGTATCGTAATTAAAATTGTAATAATGTTAATTGTGTCCTGTGGCAATACGTAAGGTAAGCTGTATAGTAAAACCACAAGATATAGTCATCTATGTGCGTCATTTACGTATATTAATGAAGAAGTCTAGGTTTGCAAAAAGTATACATAATGAAATGAGTGCAACATTAAGAATTTAAAATTTAATTATTGGCTTGTTAAGTTAGCATGGAGTTTAACTTTAAAGTTCACTTTAACACGAACAACCCGTTTTATAATCGTTAGTTAAACCTTCATAAGTTTAATATGCTGGTTAAGGTAAAAGAAGAATTGAGAAGGACTTATTGTATTTATTTGACTTAATCAATACCGGGGAAAATGTTAACCTAGTGAGTAAAATTAATTTTTATGTACCTAAATTTAATGTAAGGCCAAAGAGGGCATTTTATTTAAAAATGTGAAAACAAAATATTGTGCCAATAATTCAACACTGTATAGATTGTGCCAAACCTTTAATATGTATTGTCAAGAACTTGATTTGTTTCAAAAGAGAAGCCTTTTCTGTTCGCAATTAAACAAAATTTTTTTGTAAATTAAGTTTAAACTTCTTCTCTTATATGTATAAGATTGTATTACAATTTATTGTATGTATCAGTGTTTGCCCTGTAATTTTTTTTGTTGGGCGAACTTAAAACACAATAAATAAATAAAGGTACGTTTTAGTAAGTACTATATTGAGGCCCCATTTAATACTGCCCAGTGAAGTCTGCTCAACAAATAATCTTTAGGTATCCTGAAAGGATTTATGGAGAATGGTGAGAAGTTTGGGGTAAGGTTGGGGATTCTTTAGAGAAGAAAACGTTGCGCAAAGTAAAATTAAGAATTGTATAATTTTATATTTTTTGTCATCCTCCCTACTCGTTAGCTTAAGTATAATTGTGTACTGTATTTTATAGTGATGTTTATTTAATGTCGTGGATGAATTTCCTCCAAATGAATTTTATTTCTAGAAACGATTTTGGCTTTTCTGAATGGATTTTCAAGGAGTATTTCGCGCGATAAATGTCTTCTGAAGCAGTCGTTTTATTCCATGTTTTTCCCATTCATTAATAATTATCTGCCTCGAGACACGCAGTTGTAAAAATACACGATGCTCAACATTCTAAACAGATTAAGATTCAGTTTCGTCGTAGCTCACTTTGGGGTCGCGGGTAGTAAACTCCTCGCTTCCCGCCCTCTCTCGAAGGAGGTCGGCCATATTTCCACAGAAAACTTCCCGAAATGCACCCGTTTCTCACCCTCGCGACCTCTCCATCTGGGAATTATTAGGGTTCGGCATGCTCTTCAGAGAGGAGCGATTATTCACGCCGAATACGGCCCCTCGGTAAATGACAAGGTCTGACACCGTACGGTGGGAGGGATATTTCCGCCCTAGTTTGCCAACACTAGCGGTACGCCTAATTTTTTTCGGGGGTTGTGAAGGAAGAAGAATTTAAGGAGGTCCGGAGTCGGACCCTTGGAGCATCATTCATAAATCCCGAGGTGCTTCCAAAGACGCATTTCTTCCCGTAAATTGTCGGGTTACGGTTGAATCGAATGCATCGACGATATCGAAGAAGCTGAGCTTTTATTTATTTGGTCATCTATTTAGACGACAGAAAAGGGAGAATTACTGCAATATGTTGCACTTGGCAATAAATTAGAGGATGATAGTGATAAATGAGCCAATTGTGAAACTGATTTAAACTCACTGTGAATCTAAGTGGATAGACAATATTATTTAATTCTCGATTTATTTGGTGCAGTTTAAATGTCATCACTCTCCACAATCCTTCACTCTAGAAAGTTACTTCAAATTTTAAATAAAAATTACGGAACACTTACAGAAAGTATCCCACATGGGTTATAATAAATTAGTAAATAAAATCGCTAAGTGAAAATAAAAATTAGCCGTGTAACCTAAAACTAGCACAAGACCGGAAAGGTAAAGACAAGAATTAAAGTCAACACAAATATTGTGTGGCTTAGGTTCCTCCTCAATGTCGGCAACGAGTCACGAAAGATTTCCGTCCTGGCCACTCTAAGATACTCGTTTCTTTTTCTCGATATTATAGGGACAGGAGAGTACTGAATTCCAAAGTAAAATCCCTCTATTTACAAACAATATTATAACGTACAGAAATGCAACCTAATTTATACAAAATCTATATACATCCGGTACATTTATACCACAAATATCAAAAAATTACAGTTCCAACTACTTAGTTCACATCCTTCCTTTTCTAAGTCAAATCTCATTTTTTTCAAATTTTCACTCATTATTCTTTCAAAATAAAACATCCTTCTTGTTTTTTGGTGTAAAAATATTCTATACCGTATTCCATCCTTCAACACCTCTATTTAAAAGCGAATATTTGGCGATATCGTCTTTTGTTTCCTCAGCTTTAATTTCAGCTCACGATCTCCTCTTGCTCTATAATGCGGTTCCTCTATTCTGCTATTTAATTCCATCCGTGCTTCGCTAAGTGTGCCATTAACGTGCAATTTAACGTGGCACGTTAAATCCATGTTTTAAATGTTGAAATTTCCACGTGTCGGGATCAGCTTTCAATTACTCAATTGATTTTTCCGTTTACAATTTCATATTGACTGTAAACAAGGAAAATTATTTATATTAATTATTGTAATTAACTATTTAAGCCGTAAAGAGATTTATAATGCTTGAAAAGTAAGTTGTGGGAGAACGTTATGTTACAGCTAACAGACGTGTCCTTTTAATACAATCGCGAACTCTTGCAAATTCTTAACTGTAGTAGTGCATTCTAAGGAAAAACACCAAGAATTTCTGTAAAAGTAAAAGAATGTATTAATTGTGATACGGTAATCAATATCCTGGTGTCTACTTTTGAAGCTTGGTTATGATTTAAGAATTGTTTAAAATATGACTCACTCGATCTTTATTCATTATACCATAATTAAATTTTCTTTCGTCGTCACTTGTTACAGGGAAATGTGAAGTGTTTGACGCCTCTTAGCAAGGTATTCACCCTACATTTAAAATTCATAATGCCTTTTATTTATTTCCCCGTGTGTATTACTTTTCGTTCCTTTCTGTTTTCTATTCATTCATTCAAATGGACTGGTTGAGTAGGGATTGCATTTCATCGGATAAGCAAGTTTCGTTGATTTGTTGAATTCACATGTGACAGTTATCGGCCCATTTTGTTCCATTTACATTTGGATTAGAAGCATTCCGAATTAAATCATAACTACTTCTGGCGTAATCGTAACTTCTGGTAATCTTAAAGCAAATTAATTTTGTTTAAATAAGCTCTATTCTGTTTCTGTTGCATCATTCATCTTTAATTTCAGTTTTGTTTCAGCTTCACCTCTAATACTCATTTATAAAAAAGAAAGCTATAATATTTTAATTTATTTAAACGCTGTAGGAAACTGCTTTTAAGTTATTTTACCCGGAGAAGAATGTTATCTTTAAACATAGCGTAAAAAGTTACATCTTACATTGATCGGTGTGTGTGACTAAATTGGGTGTTTGAGAGACAGGTAGCTACGGGAAGTGTAGATTAACCAAAACTCCTCTTAACCGACTTCGGTTTAACACTACGTTTAGCCAGAAAATTTGTTCTCATCAATTTCGTCACATATTTAGAGAGAAAATTACTTTTGGAGTCAACAGTGTCAGTTAAATATCTTTATTCTTTGCTTCATGAATTGCAGGCGAATAAATGGTAGTCCTCTCGCCGTTGGAAGGTGAAATAACTTAATGAGATGAGAGATGTAAAATTCCCTTTTCGGACCAATTTGTCTGTTGTTAAAACACTCCTCTTGTTTGATAAACAACAGACAGCTCTGTTGGCTTAAAACTTAATGTCCTGGAAAGCTGTTGACTACTTGTTTAGTAGTAAGTGTTGTAAAATTGTTTCGAAATTCTGATAAGTATTTGTTAAAAGAAGTTTCAAAATGAAATGTAAATTATTTTTGTGAATCACTTTCGAATAGATGAGGGAGAAGAATATTGAACTGATCTATTAGTTGTACTGTATTTAATTAGAAACTTGGACCACGGAAAATGTCATTTCTGCGATGTTTATATAGTTAACCCTTTATGCATATATAACTAATTATTCAAAATATTCTAGCTCTTGTTTTAACGGAATATAAATGAACGATAAGAAAAAATTGCTAGTGCTTTTATCAAACGAAAATTCATCTTGAAAGTGCCTTCTATGGAAAAAAGAATGAAGAAACAAATGTGATTTACACCTTCTATACTTTCGATTTCATAGCCAATATCTGTGACGTACTTTGTTGTAAGTAATTTTTGTATTGCATTTACAATACTCGCGTAGTCTTACAGATAACACGTTAGCTCTACTTTAATTCGATTTATAATTCCCTTTGAATTATTCTTTAGTAAAACTTGTAAGTCGAATGGGGTATTAAAGATAGGGTGTAGGCCAAGCGAGTGTCGTTCGGTCAGCGAAAGGACCATGCCCAAGTAAGAGCGCAGTTTCTTTCTCTTCTCTCCCATCCGCTTCTCAACAATCTGGCAGCAGCGCTAGATAACTAAGGGCCTCGCGTCCGGAAGGCGGTGCAGGTATACAGGTAGAGAAAGGAGAAGGCTAGGGATGGAAGTCTGCTTTCTCTTCCACGTGCTGGTAATACTCGCGCGATTTTTGTGGGAGTCCTGCCACATGACAGCAGCGCCACATCCGTCCATCATAATTAATCATTCCGGTTGTACCCAATTCCTGCGGATGAAAATGGAAGTTTATCTTTTGTCTCGATTTATTCCTATGTCCCTCTGTTGAAATCCTCCGCGTTTGGCGCTTTTAATTTTGCAAACTACCGAACTGCCCCCTCGTTATATAGCATTAAATATAAAATGCGTGGCCCCGTCTTGCGAAATATCACCGTAAACGTCAGATAAACACTTTATTTGTTTTTGAAGATGAAGCGCTTGTTTCAACAGTATGATGTTTATACGGTTTAAGCGAGTTTTTGTAGTTTAAATCATTATTGATTCATATGTTAGGGATTGAAGAATAGTCCGGTGGCAAAATTATTACAATACTATCTAGCATCAACACATTTCCATACTATATATAATTCTAAACACAATAATGTTATGTTATTAGGCGTTGCAAAACATATGTCATCTAGCTACAACAATGCAATATTACAATACATTATCTTCTAGCTACACTATTACCTCTCCAAGCTACATCAACACAATAATACTATACAGCTTATAACGAGAATAACAGACAAAATAACGATACAGTTACATCCCTTACAAATGCTACATTTTCACATAGCAGCTCAGTAACTACGTACCATAATATGTATTCTAAATTTCACCCAGTCGAATACAATTCTTATTTATCATACAAGTGTTAAAAGCGTTAATACAGTTTTTATAACATTTAAGCTTACAGGGGACTATTTCAGCTTGTCATACTGCTTCGTTTAAGTTGAGTATAAGTGCACACCTACAAAATACAAAGCTTTGGGCAGATTTCTTTTATTTTGGGCATCTTTTTTGCAAGTAAAAGGTCTTTACTAAATAAGTAAATAAACCCCATGTTCCTTTCCTATATTTCACATTATGACGCGAATGCCGCGCTTGTTTTACCCTTAACCTGTCTCATTTGAAAGTAAACACACTATGCTAACACATGACAGTGTTTAATAAATGACCGTGTATGGTCAACCAAATCAGAGTCTGGAGATGCTACTATCAATTAAAGCTATTTCAGTAATTGCTCATCGCCTTTAGTAAAATAAATGGAGCTATTTCCGCGAATCACCGAAATATTATCCCCAATGTCTATTTAGTAGATTGATTTTTTAGGCGAAAGGGAGATTATTATTCACTTCCATATAATCAACGAATATTCCCTTTTAAATGATGATTAATTATTATTATTAATACAATGCCAATGCCTGGGGTCTCATAGAATTAACATAATGTGTGACTCGTGGGATCTGTTTAATTGGTTTCCAAAAGAACTAATTAAATAAAAACAACTACATAAAATAAATAAAAACAACTACATAAAATAAATAAAAATTATAAGAAAAATGTTTAACATTTTCTAAAAAATAGTTTGTTGATAAAAAAATAGTGGTTGAAAACTGTGTATGCACATATTAGTCCGAAACTCAAAACCGTAGAATAATATTAACGAAGTGAGGCATACAAAAGATAGAACAAGAAAGCAATTATGAATAACCACCGATGTATCATATTTATAATATATGTACTATTGCAGTAAATCACTCATTATGAGGAATATGTGATACTCCTGAGAATCGTATAGGGAGTAAAAGAAAACATTTCTGATTTTGTTGTTCATTAACCTTAGAAGAATACAATTATGAAAACGAATTCATAATTTCTTTTTTCTGTTAGTATGTGTGTTTATTGTATTTTTGTGATTGTTGTAGGCAATTCTTATTATCGACAGTCAAGCTGTAGGAAATAATTATAAATAACTAAATATGCTCCATGGAAGAGAAATAATGACTAGCAAATAAAATAAGAGTCCATAAATGCAAGGAAAAGTGCGTCAATTCATTTCGCAGCACTTTAAATTTTATTCACACTGAATTTACCTCATTCAAATTAAAATTTGGATGATTTCTATTTGACTTGTTTAAATTGGAAATGATCGCTTAACATAATCGGCTTAGCATTGATGCTCCTTTTCGAATCTGGGAGCGGTTGGTCGAACTAGCGATGACGACCCTCGAAATATAATATCGTGTTAAGTGCGATGGGTTCTCGAATTCATCTTTCAAAGCATTCCAGCAGCAATACGCTTCGCGAAGATCCGCTCTTGATATTTTCGAGAGACTCTCTCTTGTATGCCGGATTTTAAAAACTCCAGCTGTGCCACGCAGTTCCTTTAACACACGCCTCTATTTACTGCTCCTGCTGAACTTGAAAGTAAGCTTCTTCGTCGAGAAGAGGTTTACCATGTCGTTTGTTACATTTCTCTTCCTCCGGCCAAAACAAAACGCAGGTGGACGCAATGCAAGCCATTCAGGCACGTTACTGGATCTCGCAGAAGAGGCCTCGCTTCTCGCAACTTTTTCCGCATGGAAAGTATGCGATAACTTTTGAATGCCATCAGAACACCAAGGGAGGGATCTGACTTTTGGGTGGTAAAAATAGCCCATTTATTCCTCAATGTACGGATTTAAAGAGTCAAAAATCTGATTTGGCCAGCACATGACTTTCCCCATACATAAGATGTAAATATTTATCTACGACAGTATTTTCGAACTCTATATTTAATCTAAATTTGGAAGATAAGTGATTAAATTATATCATATCTATCATATGTTATCTTTTACGTCACAAACATTATAAATAATGTTTTCGGGACATGATCGATGAAAAACGATGAATTGGCCTTTCGCCCAGAGCGCCCACAGAGTACGTAATCAGCTACTTCCGGTTTATCAGTATTTCATATATAACTTCTAAACGATCAGTTATAAAAAATATGTTTCATTCAAAAGTTATAGTAAATTTTATTTTCTAAAACTTTTTTAAATAATTGTATATACCTAAATATCAGATTAATGAAGATATTTTGCAAAACCGGAAATTTGCTTCGAGGAATAAAGCTCGATTTTCGGTTAACCAATTTACTCCAAACACTAATAAACTCTAACAACACAAACCAAATTACTTTGTATGAAATTTGGTGTTGATACGACCAATAGTTTTCATGTTAGAGCGCCCACAAAGTACATAATCAGCTACTTCCGGTTTATCAGTATTTTACGAATAACTCGTAAACAATCAGTGATACAAAAATATGTTTAAAACAAAATTTATAGTAAATTACATTTTCTAAAACTTTTATAAAGAATAGTATATACCTAAATATCATATTTATGGAGATATTTTGCAAAACCGGAAATTAGCTTCGAGGAATAAAGCTCGACTTCCGGTAAACCGATTTACTCTAAAAACTTATCAACTCTGACAGCACCAACCACAGTGCTATATATGAAGTTTGATATTGATACGACTGATAGTTTTTACGTTAGAGCGCCCACTATCTCACGCGCACACACACACACACACACACACACACACACACACACACACACACACACACACACACATACTAACAGAAATTCCGAAAATTGTCAAAACGTGTTCTAGGGACCCCAAAACATGTATTTCCGTTGAAATCTCGAAGTCGACTTTTTTCATGAAAACAATACTTTCTCTATACTACGTATATGGAGATAGTAAAAACTCGTTTCGATTAATTAACGACATTATTTTCGACGACGTTTCGACGTTATTAATTTGAAAAGTTTAGTGGCCTATTTAGAAATATATACATATTTCGGTAAGTGACGTTTACTCGTTAGTTACAGTGAATAGAAAATGGCTTATAAACACTATTTATTGTAAGAATGCATTGGAATATCTCTGATTTACGTTATGTGCGTATAATGCAAAATTTATTGGCAAAATAATTTTGATTTTCGTTTTTTGTATTTCAACTTACTTATTCCATTTAACTTATTCTCGTTTGATTGACTTTTCATCTCATAGAAACATGGTAACTTGTTGGCATGCCCACGCTGAGTGCGCGAGCGAGTTTTCATCTTTTTCGGAAACACTAACATTTCTACACTCATTCAAAATAAAAATCCATTTCCGTGAGGAACGCAAGCGAGATACATAGCGGACCCGCGATATCTAATTTCCCAGCTCGTTTAGGACACGGCTGACCAAACTGCACTCATAATCAACGGCTCCCTTCTGATATCTGCGGGAAGGAAAATAGCGAGCGGAAACGGATTTCGGGCGATCAAAAGACATACTTTTGACTTCCTTTGTGGTGGTGAGGAAGAGGTGTGTTTACTATGTCTTATATGCAATGGCGGTTATTTGTAATGTAGCACGAGGTTCTATTTATGAGTTCACAAGGAACTTCCTCCCCTGGCCAAATTCCTACATCCACCTCTACGCATATGGCGTTTGTTTTTAGCACGAGATGTATTTTATAACAAACGATGATCTTTAGATGAAACGTTACACGTAATCAGGTAATCATGTTATATTCTTATATCAATCGTATTGATTAGGAAATATATCTTGAACTAAGCATTCCGGAAGTTTGGAATAATTTACTTACTTTTAAATAATTTGTTCGATACTTATTCTATTAAAAATATATTTTTATTTCATCCTAATCCAAGGAGCTGCTTTTTGGTTCTTAATTTTCCACTTTCATGCAAGTCACTTGTATGCCCTGGAGAAAGGATTGCCAGGTTGAAATTATAAAATAACATAAGATATTAAATTAGTACGATAATATTTTATACAATAAAGTGATCCTTTAACGTGAAAGACCGATTTTAACAATAATTTGTATGGGAAAATCTAAATTGCATAGGGCCTAACCCGCGACTACTGCTAAAAAGAGATATACGGGTAACCTTATTCTGTTGAGTGTCGGTATTTAGCGACATGCAAAGTCGTAATGTTTATTACAACTCGTCGCGGTACATTAGTTTTATGCGAATATTGATGATCAGAAGCATACAGACGTACCACACTATGCTTGCCATTGTTTTATGTTTAATCAGTTATTATTTTACGCGTATATGGTTTCGTCTGTAGCGAAGTCGCCGCTCTTGTGTTTAAAAGCGCGCTTTCTTGTATGTATTTAGTGATTGTAGATCATTTAGCATGCAACAGTTAACGGGGAAGGAACTGAGGCATCAACCAACGTTCCAGTACCAAGAGGATAAAAATGCTTGATTCGAGGGTCCGTTAAAAGGGCTTTATTAGCCGTATAACGAATTTATGATTCCCCCTAATTTGGGAGCGCAGTAGGGGAATTGCGATTGGTTTTTCATAATTAATACAGAACCCCTCGTTTTTTACCACAACGACTGGAAATGGAATTTAAAATCTCTCGATCGGATTTGAAATATTTAAGAACAAAAAATCACAGTTTTAAAGGGTAGGTGTTCACTTGTTTTTACGGAAAGTATATCATCTGTACAGTGTGCATTTATTGGCCCAAAAACTTCATTCGCGAAGCCAAAAATATCTGATAATTCATTTACCACATATTTTTCTTTGTGATGTTTGTGAGCCTTTCCCGTTTGCTCAGATCCAATCCTTGTCGATGGTATTTAAATAATACTAAGGGAAACAAAAGCGAAAAATATCTACTTTACTGGAGCTGAAATCCAGTTCTCCATTTTTCTAGCCATTAAACTACCGAACTACGTATATACCAACTAGTCACACAGCTGTACTTGCTAAGATATTTTTTTTCTTTGTCCCGCGAAGTTTAATAGTTTATCATTTTATTAGCGCCAAAAAATAGCCTAGCTAAAGAATAACTTAAGAACATTTATACCTTCACCTTTGAAGGTAGAGGTTTTCTTTCATTATTCTAAAGAATAGAAAAGTACACAAAGTCTATGCCGAATTATTAGATACCAAACAACCTTCCCGGGGTTCTTACCCATGATATGGTAGGCTAGAACGCTAGCTAGAACTCTAAAGCAACTGAGACCGTTTACTAATCTATAAACTGAACAAATCAATGGATTGGTCATCATAAGGCTTGCCGGTGTTGTTAATTATAGATTAATTACCTGTGCAAAAGGATTAATACAATTTAACTGCATATTGGTATTTTACATATGATATAGAGAGGGAATCTTTGACGCTAAAATTATTAGCGGAAAGTTAATTTCAGTTAATTCCTGGATGTGGGTTTCGACTGTAAAATACAAAAGGTTTTCACTCTTTTAAAGTTCACGTGAATAGTTTATGCTCGTTTTGAGGTATCGGGAAGTGCTCTCGAGCGAATGGGAAGTAAAAGCAAAGCTGTTTCTCAGCACGGTTTTCATCCGTAGATATTAGCACCGATGCAGCATACCTCAGTGGACCTCTGAGATTCCAAATCCGTCAGTTTGATCGAAAACTTGCCTCTCAAGTAACGGAGAGCTCCGTACGTGCGTGGAGATTTATCTCTCCCTTGCCGATAGTGATGCTCGGAGTTGAAACATCACATCAAGGGAGAGAAATGCACATTCGTGTATTTCTCTCCCTTCTGGTCGTCCCAATATTTACACCAGTCCGACTAATGGAAGTCTTCGCCTACACGCGAAGTGAAACCAAGACGCATAGGTCAAACTTTCGCCACTGTATGAAAATATTCGCAAATCCACGGTATTGACTTTTCAAGTTTCGAATATTGGTTTGATGCTTAGGTACTCCGATATTGGATTTTCATCGCGTATTACAAAAAATATTGTCGATTTCTATTCTTGCTTTTGGTGTTTAGATGGATTTTCTTTTTGTTGAAATTTCTCTAAAAGGTATCTACATGGGCAATATTTGCAAACTATTATCTCATGTATATAGCAACTCATTATTTTTTCTTTCTTGTATCATGGTGAAGGAGGAGCATATATTTGTTTAAAATTGTAAATTTTTTCTCCACGTTTTTCACCATTTCAAATATATGTGATAATGGAAGGCTGAAAACGCTGTAATTTTTAAAAAGTTATTCATAGGTTTTTACTCTCTCTGAATTGGTCATGACACGTAGAACTCGTTTTGACTCTTAAAATTCTCTTCCCAAACAGGGGCTGTTGCCTATAATAAGGGTAACATTTTATTTTTAAACTGATTAAAGCTATCAGTGATGAACAGTTTGCCTGGTATCTACAGATGCTTCTTTAGCAATACATGACATGTTGAAGCATGTTCATCTTGAAGTTAAAGAAGCGTGATTAACCTGTAGATATAACTAATGAATCCTAGAGATCGCATTTGTATTTCATACCCGAGCAAAAAATGGGAATATTTTGTAAATAATTAAGTCCGAAGGCCCGATAATTGGTACCTCATTCCCTATAAAATTAGTCACAAAGAGATAGTAGGGGAATGAGGCTTTCTATGGTAGATGAGGAGTGATATTTTTTACTTTTGCTTGCTTTAAAAAGCCAGAATGCTTCAAGCAGAACTTCTACGCGTAATTGTAGCGTAATTACTCTACAACACAACAATATCCATTAAGAAAGACTACAATCATTTGGTAAAAAGCCCTCGGGTTATCATCCGGGTGAATTCAATGATAACCCGAGAGCTTTTTACCCAAGCTATCCACCAGGAAAGCCTTAAGTCATTATACTACAATCATTATTCAGCACCATTGATCCCATCAATCTCTAACAATAACATTTATTCCATTCCAGTCAGTATCGTTACGGTAAAAAAATCAGTATATTACACGTACACCTTTTGGAAAAACCATTTCCATTAGAAGAATCGTAGGAATTGCACTTGGCGTTTGGAGAGGACTTTCTCCTTTAAACCCCCTTTTCTGTTTCCACTCCTCCCGGTCGGGAAGTATTCAAGCGGGTTTCATATGCGTAATTACCGATCGTCCATCTCTCTTCCACTCCCTTTTGATTCCCATCGCAAATACCCCTTTTACCGACGATTCATAACCGTCTTAAACGCTCTCCGCCATTCGCACTGCTGAATACCTCGAGTCACTCCTCCGTGCGGCCCTTAAAACTTTTGCCTTGCTCGCTTCTTTTGTTATCGAACTTCCCGCTCATTCCATCAAAGGGTTCCTTAAAGAGCCTTTGTTGTTATCTCGGGGAAGTGATGCGAAAGTTGCCGATCACGCGCAATCGCGATCTTTAAATTAGAAGACTATTAATTATGATCTTCAGAGTGTTGATCCCCGAAAAAACCAAAAATTCCATCCTAGTTGCCATGCCGATCTGAGCGGGTGCAAAATATCTCGGTGGGATATAATTAATATGAGAAGGCTGGACTACGTGGAGCGCCGTGACAACTGAACGCGGTGAGTAAACTTTGTATGTTCCACAATTTTTATTATAATACACATTATACTTGGGCTGATATTTGCCAGATGATGGCTATTTTTGGCCGAAACCAGTCGTAATAGTAAAAATATATTGTGGAACATACGAAGTTTACTATCATCATTCAGTTCTCTCAATAGGGTTAGCTGACTACACTACGGATTGGTACTACTATTACATCTATAGTCTACGTATAATATTTTTATATTTTCCTTATACAGTGGAACCTCGGTTCACGAACTTAATCTGTTCCTGGACCCTGCTCGTGAACCGAATTGGTCGTGAACCGAGACGATTTCTCCCGTTGAAATTAATGTAAATACAATTAATCCGTTCCAGACTCTGAAACTTTGTATTTTTTAAATGTATTTTTGTTTATAATGCACGTAGATTACATGTAAAATTACTTATAAAAAAGAAATGAAATAAATTTTAATACTTTACGTGAATATTATTTTTTTTATGTTTTCCTTAATTCGTCTTTATGAGCGTCATTGACTGCGATCAGTTAATAGCTTGCGTATGCGTTCGCAGATTACGATCTAACAATGTCCATAGGCATAGCATAACAATTAAGAACTGTTTTTTTTTCATTTTACCCCGATTTTTCACGCAAAATTTCGTTTCTGATGTAATATTGTGCAAGGCAACTTTAATTACTTTGTCATGCATTGCACGTATCTTTTGATAACCTGAAGATGAGATCCTTTTTATTTTAATAGATTTTATCTGAAACCGTAATTTGTAAAATTGTTTTAGTTCTAAGTTTTAAATTCTCATTTGTTTGATTTGACTATTTTCTCTCATTTTCCGTAGATATATGTGTAAGTTTTGCTTCGCAGGGGTCGAACCGCCCCCTGCCACGCGCCACTGGCGGATTGCAGGGTTTAAATGTAAAAAAACGGTTTCCCTCGTTACGATTATTAAGTAAACATTTTCAGAAACATTTTTAGAATTTGTAACATTTTAATGCTATTGCCTTTAGCTTAATTTGATGACGTTTGTGATGATGAAAATATGTAATCAAAACGTAATAATATTTTGGAAAGTTAATCGGTCAGCGTTAGGTATGGTATGTAAATGTACATATTTACGAAGTAAATGTTTTCCGGGTTCAGTTCATTTTTACTGCGCAATCCCCCCAAGATAGGAACGAGGTAATTCTTGAAAATCGAATTCAACTGCTATTTTTTGTAAACATAAAAAACACGTTTCGTGATTTAATTATTTTTATTGAGTTTTAAGTTGCGAGAACACTTAGGTCATCTGATTGGCACACGTGACCATACTAACAATATCCAACCCTGTGATATCATGTCTATGGTTCGAACAAGTCTTAACGAATAAAATTAATGAATAAATAGAATAAATAAGAACTGCATCGAATTTATGACGCAGATAAGCAACAAAAGCCTCAGGGGGAACGTGAGTACATAATACGGGCATTTCCCAAATTAAGAAAATTGAATTATTAATATTTAAGAAATCTCCATAATCACCCGGATATCCACCCGTCGGCGTTTGGCAGGGTCATTTTAAATGGTGTACGATGAATGCCGGAGGAAAGAAGTTTATCTGGGAAACAGATCCACGTAAAGTGAATGTTTCGTGGATAGCTCGTATAAATGTGGAAAGCGAATCTATGTGAGGAATTAGCCGTAATATGATGCCTGTGAAAATAATATCTGTCTGCTGTTCTCGCTATATTTGAAATAAATTGTTTTCCTATGTCATTTGCGACTAAAACCTGAACTTGTATCTATAATAACTCACGCCCAGTATTATTTCAGACTAAATCTTAAATCAGTCGCGCTCTAGATCATAAGACGAAAACTCGTGCGTTGTGAGCCGTACAACTTCTTCTGCTTCTTTTCGACATAATCCGGAAAATGAGTGGAACTAATCATTAATTCTAAAAACTAAGCCATGACTTATAATGTTATAATATATGTAATTAGGTAGGTCTATAAATTATTCAGTCCGATGGTTGGTTGTTACTTCACCTCCTCTTACATTGACTACCAAGATGAGTTACCCTCGCTTTTCCCATCAAGCCAGAATGCTTTAAGTGGAATATTACCACGTAAGTGAAACACAATGACTGTACGAGTAACACTTTTCTTTGCACTTTATAAGGAGAAACCTTAATTAGTGCCATCATTTAGCATCACTCATGCCTCAAGAGCCTTCTTGTCATCATAGCTATGAACAAGACTGAAGAAAAAGTAAATGATAGCTAATTTTTTCTCCATCCTGCACCAAAAGTATAAATTAATAACTTTTATTTAATTGAAAAGACTTCGTTCTTACCCGGCGAATATGATGAATGGTGGTCTTCGAGTTTAGTCATCGTTGTGTCAGTTTTATCAGAATGTTCTATGGTAAAAAACGAAATGATAGAAGAGTTGAAATGCATTGAAAAATTCATACGTTTGTAAAATAAAAATATAAATAGTTGACGAAGAAATAACCATGATGATAATCAAACGTTTTTTGTGGTACAACAGCCGTCACTTCGTTGATTTACTAGGACAATGACGAAAATTAATCTGGTGACGCACTTACAGTAAAAGGAAAATAAAATTCCTCCAGTAGATTTTCTTCATACCGTCGAATTTACACTGAATACAACATCTTCTCTCTCGCCGGAGGAGCTCTCTTTACGTAAACCACGAGTATCAATAAACGCCTGTATTCGAGTGAGTCTGTCGTGTGCTGTACACACATACGCATGTCATGAGCCTCGCGATAAGATACAGAAGGAAGTGTTTCTGCGTATTTTATCCGATCCTTCCTCCTATTACTGAATGATGATCCCCGCTTGTCTTTCTTCAAAGGCACGAGCAGAGTGGTCAGTTATGTGGATTATGTTTCTTAGCAAAGATAGGAACCCGAAACTACTGCCTTCCTATCGGGCTGAAGGGGTTTCCCAACTACTTTCTCAGCTGTCCCATTGTCCACTTTTTCACGTGGACCAAATAGGACTCCAGACTGCCCTTCTAACAGTTCTCTCACTCGACGTCCTGCTGCAGATGTTCTTCTTGAGTATCTCACCCAGAGGCTCTGCATATATATATCGCATCAAGAAATCGCGACAATGTCCGTTATGCCTGCCTGCCTCGTTCTCTTGATTTATGATCATTAACGCAGTTATAAATAAGCTCACAATTACTTCTAATATCCTGGAGTATTTTTGATGGGAGAAGATCGGGGAGGACGACAACGCGCACAGAAATAAAAAGGATACTGTATACTTCTACGAGGTGTTGTTACATTAGTATTGTAGAAGTACTATTCCTTTTTTATTTTTGTGAAGATATACTTCTACAACATCAAGGCCACATCGTTTCAACTACTGATTATTAATAGGTTGAATCATTAATTAAAATTTCGTATCATTTGGATGTATTGTGTTTGTTTAGATTGGGTGGATAACAATTCGTTGGGTTACCTCTAACTAGTCGAGTGGATCACAACCGCAGTCAAAAGATTGAAATTCTCGATCTCTGTTTCAAAACCAGAACCGTAGATTCACATCCATTAGTTCAGATTGGGACAATGCCTCAAAATGTCTGCTCTACTTCTTCCTTTCGGATCGGTGATTTTACGCAGCGAAATGAGCTTGATATTATTCTTCATAACTCGGTCATTCATTCAGGTATTCTGAAGACGCAGTCACGTTTGATGTCTCTCCACGAATTTAACATCTTCAAATTTTTATTTTATCATTTTCAGAGTTAATAAATTCGCATTTAACTTTGCCTGCGGATCGTAAACCTCTCGTCCTAGTCATGTCTCATCAATTATTATTTATGTATTTATTTAAACGCCAGGGGGCAACGGTTGTATTTTACGCAATTTGAGATTATATCTGCTTGTAATATCGGTTTTTTGCTCCTTTTTTGTCTCAAAAAAGAAAATATTATTAGTCAAGTACCAGTTTTCTACTGAAATGCTATCTTATTTGTTGTTATATTTGTAAATTGCTCTTTATTTATTGCTATTTACGATTGCCTCAGTTTGCGACCGATATTCCTTTGTGGCATTTATCATTACATTGGCGTATTAAACTTTGCTAAAGATTGGCCCGTTGTCTGAATTTTCCATCGAGGGCCACATTTAGCTTCCATTCTCATGAGAAGTTTGCATGTGAAGTCATCGATTCTCTCGTGTTGCGTACATCAAAATAGTTAAACATCGAAATTTTATTTGAGAAAACGAATTCATAGATATGAATAAATATGAATAAACCTCGAGAAAACCTTTTTATTTGGCTTCATCAAAATTAGTTAGCGAAATCCTTTAAATACGTACTTGTATTGTAAAGCGACTCACGATGACCACACGTGGCCAGAAGGCCGCAGGTTCCCCTCTGGTCTAACCCAACCTTTCCCTTTCATTCTTTGAAATATGTTTAGTGTTATTCCACCATTCGGAAAAAAACGAAGTTTAATTCAGCAGAAACCGATTTGAAAGCTCTCGAATAATTCGTTCGTGGGAAACTTGCCGTGAAAAGCCACCGATGTGAAAGGTTCACTTCCGAGAAGCTGATATTCGGTGGGGCGGAAGTATTTTGGCGATACTCTTGATGTAAAATATTACTGAAACCTAACATCCAGGGGCTCAGCGATTGCCTTTAATCAGGTTAATTACTCGCCTAAGAGATTCGGCGTACATTTAATCAGATAGATGACCTGTATTCCTCGTGGCCGATAAGTTGCGATAAAAAATTCCGCTTGCGATGTTCAGCATAAGTCGAGTAATCCTTGTGAGGATTTGATTGAACGAGGGCACCTTTTGAGAAAGAAATACCAACGGGGAAGAGATTATTTCTTCGGGGAAAGTTTCCATGAGGAAGTTTAACGCGTTATCAGCCAAGTCACTCGAACGGTAATGAAAGGTCACTCGGGAAAAGAAATAAAATCCGCGCGGGATTAAGTACTTTTTTAGAAAGTTAATTGAATGGGCCATCTTCTAGTCTGATTACGGCAGTTTCAATATTTTTGAATGGGGAACGAGCTAAAGGTCTCTTTAATATTTGCTCATCGTAAAAAGGTTGGTATAATTTTTACATCCGTTCATAAAAAAGACTTTAAGAAAGTGAGTACTCCTTTCGCTGCGAAAGATGCTTAAATATTAATGATAAACCGTTATTTACTGGAAAAAGGTCACTGCAAGGTATAAGAGTAGTTTCATTAGCATCTAGATTGGAATTGTTTCCTCAATGGGCTAATCTTTATCTTTCCCTGGTGAAAAATTAATCCGAATCGTAGTTTCAATGCCTCTTGAGCTGCGTGCATAACGATATGTTTAAGTGAGGAAAATTGTAGTACTGATCTGAAAGTTCTTTAACTTCTGAGGATATCTGTCTCTTCGAAAGCTCAATGGGTCTCAAGGGTATTAGAACATGAGATAATGATTCCATTGAAATAATTTTGTTGATGAGGTAAGAGATGAGAGAAAGGAGGAGTTGACTTTCTAAGTAGCATTCCCACTCTTTAATTCCGAGCCTACCATCTCCGAGTTAGAACTTCGCTAATTACCGCATTTCCCCTCAGTGATTTGCTCATCGAATTCCTAGAAAATGCTCTTAAGCAAATGGCTGGTATTGTGAATTGCTTGGCCGTATAGAGCGTGATATTTTATTGTTGTTTTGCGTGTCAAAAGTATTAAGATAGGTTTGACCATATTTTTCTTTTTACACATTCATAATTGTACCCGTTTCGTTATTCACATTTTCGCTCAAGATAAATCCCGCTGATTCCTATTGATTAACCTTTTGAATTCCCCCTCTATCATGAAAAGCAATACTTATTATCTTACTCCTAGCTGTTGACCAAACACTTCGTATATGTTTACGTTATGTAGGCGACGAAAAATTTTCTGTTAAGTAGATAATGCACTGCTCTTAATAATAATGTAGTAGTACTTTATAAAGTTACACGACTCGTGGATATTACGACGAATTTTTCAGGTTTGATATTTTTATTCTAATTCTCAGACTAGGGCAACAAATATTTGGTACCTAATATTTTTCTAACTTATTAAAATACCTTATTTATTTGATGATCTTGTCATCTTATCATTCGGAGTGTGAAGTGACTGTGTTAGTGCTATTTTTAAGATTTGCAATTCATACGGTAATCAATATTGTGCTAAAAATAATAATTTTATCTTCGTTAATAAATTATCTATTCCCTGCCCTAAAATTTTCGTTAAATTTCGGAAATTTTCTCTCAAAATTAGTTAATCAAATACTGTTAAGTGTTCATTACCCTAAGAATAGGAACTTATTGGCTTCAAACCTGAGGTTTATATCGTTCGCCAGCTTTCGGTATCAAAATAAATGAATCTTGACTTCAACTTGAGGAGATGATGATAAAATCTCTTTAGAGACAGAAACTGCTTTGTCGGCGCCATGATGATGGTCGAGTCATCTTTTAAAGACTAGGGGAAAAAGAGCATCCTGGCCCGCGACACCGGTAGAATTAACTTCAAAATCGATACGCCCTCCGTGCCGCCAGCACCCTGTGGTGATAAAATTAAGGACACATTTCGTTGCCATATCCTTCAGCTTGTGTATGGGACTGTTGGGCCAAATTATCGAGGAAAAAATCCGTCGAAGTCACATGATCGGAAATTAACTCTATAATTGGTTTTAACTCAATTATCTCCAATGCCTACGGGTTTGTAGACTATTTTCAGTTTTCGGCTCCCATTATTATGTTAGAGAATTGTTAATAGAGGGTACGCGGACAAAGCCGTTCCAGAAATATTAAATATTCGGGTGCTAACGCAACTTGAGGTGATGAAATAAAATCAGATACTAGCTATATGAGAAACCGTCAGGTTTTTAAACCATGACGCGATCAGGCCGCGCTTGAACGTCGTACGTCCAAATACTTTCACTGAAAATAATAATTTTCATTTAAGATGAATCGCGTTTAGAAAGGTTGAAATGAAAGACCTGGATTCTAGTTCCAATCGCGTCGAAGCTTTTCACGTCAATTCATCCATAGGTTAAACTCTTCTATCAAATATGTATTTTACTTCGTATTTAAATATGGAAGCTAAATATTGGAACACGTTCCATTGTTTCGGTAAGTTCCCAAACTACCGCGTTTGAGCCCGCTAAAAGGCCGCATGAGCCTGACGGCGGCAGGTTTTCCGAGTCTAACGTCTATTCCCAAAATAAAAATTTCACCTATTTGATTCAGTATCGGAGTAGAATTATTTATGCGGAAAGATCGACAAAAGTCACTTTTCTTCAGTGGATTTTGAACTCCGCATAATCGGTTCAATTATTTGGCTGGGACAGGAATACGCGTAGTCCGAGGTACAGTCAAAGGAATATCCGACACGCATTGAATTCATGCCCATCCAATTGGTCCGGTCATGAGCTCATTACTCAGCGTTATTACATGTAATCCAGTCGATTAGTGAATATAATGACACCCCAATGGAGGTCATGATTTCACGCGTTGCTGTTAGAAAACGCTGGAATCTGTTATTCCTGCGTTTTCTGGAATTGTTGTTTATGGAACTGTTTCATTTTTTCGATTCGTCACCAGCGGATAACATTCTTAATCCCGGAGTCGGATTTCGATATCGATTATCGAAGTCGAATTTCGAACTAAGGTTACAAATGATCTCTTTCATTCCAAATCGTCGTCCATAAGCCCCGTTAAAGCAGGGTATCGGACGGTAATTACTTTCGTTCCGGTTTTTACTTTCTCCATATACGAAGTATAGAGAAAGTATTGTTTTCATGAAAAAATTCGACTTCGAGATTTCAACGGAAATACACGTTTTGGGGTCCCTAGAACACGTTTTGAACATTTTCTGAATGATGTCTGTGTGTATGTGTGTGTGTGTGTGTGTGTGTGTGTGTGTGTGTGTGTGTGAGTGTGTGTGTGTGTATGTGTGTGTGTGATAATGGGCGTTCTAACTCGAAAACTAAAAGTCGTATCAATACCAAACTTCATATATAGTACTGTTGTGTGTGCTGTCAGAGTTGATTAGTTTTTGGAGTAAATCCGTTAACCGGAAGTCGAGCTTTATTCATTAAAGCTCATTTCCGGTTTTCAAAATATCTCCATAAATATGATATATACGTCTATTGTATTACTTATAAAAGTTTTAGATAGTATAATTTACTATAACTTTTGTATTTAACATATTTTTGTATCACCGGTTCATTAGGAGTTATTCGTGAAATACTGATAAACCGGAAGAAGATGATTATGTACTTTGTGGGCGCTCTAACATGAAAACTATTTGTCGGATCAACACCAAATTTCATACATTGTACTTTTTTTACAGTCGTTAGAGTTGATTAGTTTTTGGAGTAAATCGGCTGATCGGAAGTCGAGCTTCATTCTTCAAAGCTCATTTCCGGTTTTCAAAATATCTCCATTAATATGATATTTAGGTATATACTATTATTTATAAATGTTGTAGAAAATTATATTTACTATAACTTTTGTATGAAACATATTTTTGCATCACTGATTGTTTAGGAGTTATCCATGAAATACTGATAAACCGGAAGTTGCTGATTATGTACGTAGTGTAAAGCTATTTCTGGTTTTCAAAATATATCCATAAATATGATATATTGGTATATTGTATTCCTTATAAAAGTTTTAGATAATATTTTTTATATAACTTTTGTATTTAATATATTTTTGTATCACCGGTTGATTAAGAGTTATTCGTGCAATACCGATAACCCGGGAAGTAGCTGTTATGTACTTTGTGGGCGCTCTAACATGAAAACTATTTGGCGGATCAACACCAAATTTCATATGTAGTACTTCTATTACAGTCATAAGAGTTGATTAGTTTTTGGAGTAAATCAGTTAACCGGAAGTTGAGCTTCATTCTTCAAAGCTCATTTCCGGTTTTCAAAATATCTACATAAATATGATATTTAGGTATATACAATTATTTATAAATGTTTTAGAAAATAAAATTTACTATCACTTTTGTATGCAACATATTTTATTATCACTGATTGTTTAGGAGTTATTCCTGAAATACTGATAAACCGGAAGTTGCTGATTATGTACTTTGTGGGCGCTCTGGGCTCTATGGGCGAAAGGCCAGTTTCATCGGTTTTCATCCAGCATGTCCCGAACAACATTATTTATAATGTTTAGAGCTCGAAATTACTGTCGTAGGTAAGTATTTACATCTTATATATGGAGAAAGTCATGTGCTGGCCACATCAGATTTTTTTTTATGTTCAAGGTAAAATTCGGTTCGGTTCCAGTTAGACTCCGGCTTCCGGTTCAACCGGCTCTAACCGATTTTATTTACAAATTAAATACATCTGTTACAATTAGTAGCCACTCTTGCAATAACACAGATAAAAATGCTATAAAAAGACGCAACTATAGCTAGAAGAAAATGAAAAGGATTTCCTGTCTCACAATCAGTTGAGGTTCCAGTATTTTCATGTGTCGGATCTGTTCGGTTTTTACTTTACAAAACAAATTTTCCGGGATGTTCGAAATTAAAATTTACTTTGCACGAGGAAGCACCTTTAATCCAAAGTTAAACAAGTAGTGAAGTGTAATTTTTGCAGTTCTCGTTTAACTTAGGATATTTCCGGGTTTCTGGTTCGATGCCACGATTTCAACTAGTTTCGATATCCTACTAAGCATTTATCTAGAGAGTTTTAAATTGGCTATTTCTCCAGCATTGCACTGAAAGTGGTCAAAGGATTGATGGGGCTGCGCGTATAAATTTTTACGTCCTATGGGAGTTCCAGAAGAGTAAACGCACACAGCGACCGTGCGTCTCCAATCACTCCTTAAAACTGTTGGATATCCCCGGTTTGGATCTTGTTTTAGCAATTGTTCGTGTGATGGAAAACGAGTGATTGATTCCAAGTCGGAAGAAGATACGTTTGGTTTTGAGGGTTGACATGCAGCCTGGCTCAGTAAACAGCGGCTCAACGTCGAGTAGGAATTGCACGCTACATCAAAGATTTGGGTATTTTGGGGATCCACGGAGGAAAAACACAGATTCACCGCGACGTGTGCCGCCTCGATGCCCGTTGCTCAAGGTTTTTATTAAAAATATTTTAAGCACATCCATCGAAGCTGATGTCCCTGAAGGTGTGATACAGTGGAATTTATACTGTTCAAACATATATAATTCGAAATCGTCTTTAGTTCCAACTTTGTCCTCAATTCACAGCATTTTGTGAAGAAAAGAAATTTTGTTATGAGAAAAAATCGCGGATAATTTCATTTTGTCTTAGTTAATTCGAGATTTTAAAACCAAGATGAAGTAACTTCAAGACGCTAACTTTCCCAAAACCGGAATGCGAATGTTAATTGCTCATTAAAGTCTTCATAATGTTATTGAATCCATTTTCCAGTTATTAAATCAACCAAGTCTCATCTATCATTAATGTAAGGCTTAAAAAGAGTGATCGAGTAAGAAACTCAAAGCAATTATGCTGTTTTTAGACTGTAAAGTCATCATAGTTTTGCAAATTTCCAACTACTTACTAATGCAGTAGGTAAAGCTTATTTTTATTTACCGTTTAATTTTTTATCATTTACTATTGTTTTGTTTTTGATAAAAGAACTAAAACAGGACATGCACCTATTATTTTAATAATAAATTATATAGGTATATTTATATGCATACATACATCTACAAACATGTTCATCATAGGCATAATGTTTTTTTCAACTCTAACTAAGAAATTTCTTAAACTCGACTATTTGATGATTCGAATTTGTTAATTGATCCTACCGGGTTCTAATTACCAACATTCCACTTTATATGTAAATAATATCAGTAATATTAGATGGGAAAGAATTTAAAATAGAATTTTCCTTCCTTTTCATTACCCAAAGCGCAACCATAAAAATTGAATCAGATTCTTGAAGTATGGTATTTTTTGCATGTGGAAAACTTATACTTTTTGAATGGAGCAATTTCTTTAAAAATTAACATTTTTTCTAGATATGCCAAATAACGAATTAAATGTGCAAATGGCATTGGTGAGCGTTCTCCCTCGTCGATTTTAATTGGATTGCAATTCCACTCTTTATTATCATAATTTTGTTGGCGGACGATTTTTTTTACACCAATAAAGAACGTATTCGATTAACTTTTAAGACGATCCAATCACAATTTTATGGAAGTTAGCTCTCATACTTCTCATTTATTTTTAAACATCTCCTTCATTTTCTCGGTTAAAATATGTTAAATTCCCGTGATGGAATGTTACCTTCTATCTGAATTAAGACGAGAAGGTTACTTTGTATTATATCCCCATTAAAGTTTTGAGAGACTAACATTAAAATTTATCCCGTGAGGAAAACTTTTCCGTAAAATCATTTCGTATAAAATTGATTCTAGAAATTAAACAGAAGCTACTTTTATTAAAATTCAAATGAAAAATCACCACCGGGTCGTTGGCTTTGACATTTAATTATTTAATTGGAGATGATTGAATTGGAGCCTGTCCTCCAATGCAAAACTTTCATTTGTAGTGTTTTTTGGCTTACAAATTCCGTGCTAGAATTACAAGAATCTATCGATGGCTTCGAGCATCGAATCCATTGCGAATGGTAATTGGATTCGACAGGCACATAAGCCACCGATATTCCAAGCGAAAACTTTTTCAAATCACTTCAATTTGTTATGACAGCTTTCCCGGTGATATTTGAGTAAAACCTGCGGTAACTTTTGCACAAATGTTATTTATTCGCTTCGAAAGACACCCAGGCGCCTTTTTAATTTTTTTTATGGCTAAGCTGACAAAGTTTGATTGGGAAAATATCGTCAAATTCCTATTATAGGTCACAAAAATGTTTGCCATACTGTAACCGCAAACCGTTCTCGCTTACATACTGTACGATTCATAAGAAATATAACATATTTGATAGAAAAACCTTATATCCGATAGCGGATTTGCGCATTGAATGTTCAGATTTATTTTTGTATACCTGATATCAAAGTACGAATTATATTTAAGCTACAACCTTAACAAGAGAATTCAGTCTGCTATACTCCTATGTCCTCAAACATGAAACCCCTCCACTATTGCTACCGAAAACTCTGTAGAGGGGATGAGACTTACTAGGCAGGATGAGAAGTGAGGTAATTTTTCCTAGAATACAACGGAATGAATATTTCCTCGTAAGATCAGTACGATGTACTTGTGCACGTTTCGTAGAATTTTCTAGGGAGAGACCAGAATGACTACTATTATTAAATTACTCATACTAAAGTCTCTTTCAGAACATCAAAGTCATGGATACGACCCGGAAAAATTTAAGGAGGGGTAGATGCCGAAACCTATATCGAAAGGCAAAAAAATCACTTTAAACGCAACAGCTGGAAATTTGAAGATTATAATTAACGTATTAAAAGAAATAAATAACATCACGATTTTATAAGTGTATGTATAATATACATGGTATAATATGTTCGTGATTCGCTTCTGATATATAGTACATAACAATTCAGGTATGGATTACTTTACAGTTCAAACAAGTGTAAGTTCTCCGACTGGAGACAATATTCCGTCCATCTTGTATTCAGTACGGTAAGAATCATGGTAAACCATGTAGAAGAACGTTTAGATCCTCTGTAACCTTCTGTAAGAACGATCTTAAGTTCTATTTTTGAAACCCTTCCGACAAACTCCAGTTTGGCTGGAGTTAATACAAATATAGGCGTAACTTGTCCGTCCGTCCTCTACACGTCTTTTGGTGTCTCCTCGACCGCTATGACAAGTTCCCTACAGGCATTCCTTGCCTCGCCCCGGTCTTATCTTCAATTCGCGATCTGATGATAAGAACGAGCCCGTATTACTTCTTGTCTGCCAGAGGAATTCCTCCTTTTCCCCCAGCGAAATCGGAACGAATCAAACTCGCTTTAAGTAAGAAGGTCGCTCGGTTTTATTTATTTATACTTTTTTCGAGACAAAACGTCCCACCTTCGGAGGAAACTTTCCCAGAGATGATCGCCGTAAGTGCGGCGACGTTACAAGGCTCCCGAAAAAGAAAGAAATGTCGGCTCTAACGACGGTAAACCCTGAAGTATTCCTAAGTTTTAAACGTTCCTTCCCGGCAGGGTGGGATCAAATATCGTATTGTTATTGGTTAATAGGTTCATTCCTGGCGAGGAGAGTGGAAAATCAGCTTCTCCGGAATCATGAATTATTCAGCGGGGAAATCACGTACCTGAAGGGAAGTTTGGTGAAAGAAAAAGAACTTGTCCTAAATGCATGAGAAGGTAGTCTCGCATGCATCAAAACCGGTTGGAAGTACGTAGCGGCGTGACCAGACTGCGATGGCCCTTGGGCGGAATTGTTTTAGGGCCTCCATTTTCAGTGGGTAATCTTCCCCGTGTTTTTTGTCCAGGCGAATGTGTTATTTGGGCTTAAGGATGATGATTATTAAATTAAAAGTAGGCTTGAACGTATTGTGACAAGAGTTTGAGGGAAGTGTACAAAAGTTGAAGCAATTTGTCCTTGAGCAAGGGCGCGGACTTAGCGGTGTCTCTCCGGGAGATAAGTAAGCTGTTGGTGGTTCTTATTTTAGACAAGTTCTGATTCATTCGCCTGCGAATAAAAAAAGTTTCTCGGTGGTTTTCTCGGAACTCGATAACCCATGCAGTCGTAAAATTTAATATGGCGGTGACCAGTAAGCCCGCGCACTTAACAGCTCGTACTATCAAAGGCGAAAGTTTCTCATCGCTATTTATATCAATGGTTTTCCATCTCTTTACGCGATGATAACTCGTGAAATGGCTCTAAAAATTAAGCTTTACAAATTTGCTATTCTCATCGCGCAGGAATAGATTTTTTGACAATATCTAGGAAAATAGTAAATAATATTAGGATATTTTATCATGGTAATGTATTTAACGGCAACAGGAACCCAAATTACGTCCATTCAAATAATTCATAGTGAATTTAAATTCAGTAGACGAACGGAAGCCCTATACTGGAAAAATCGTTAAACTGGAATTGAACCCTTGGTGTTGGTAAGGAAACATATAGTTCATTCCTTCAACTAGATTGTTTAATTATGTGTAATTTACATTTTCTACTCATAGAAATAATGGAATTTCTATATTATTAATTTTAAATCTCAATCACCATTGCTACTAAAGGGTGGATGGGACGGAGGAAAGTAAGTCTAATATTAATTATGTAATTTTATTTTGACAAATGACTAGTATAAACCTATATTATACAGAGTTTATCTCTGATAAAAGAAAAGAAGTAAAAATGTTAACCAAATAATTAAAAGCATCGTTATAAACTTCAAGGGTTTCCTTAAAGTTTGCCCTATTTTACATCTTTTATTTTCAAAAAAGAAATAAATTCTATACAATTATTTTAACATAGGGTCACTAAGTATTTTATCTAATAACGCGAGTAAAACCGAGTTAGATGCAAATTTCTCGGAAATCTTAAAGCTGATGGAATAATCCAAATTTTAGATGCAATCGTGAGAGATTTTAAAGCCATTATTTTTTTTAAAGATCCCAACTGCGAATGTAATGGTCGTATCGCATTCCTCGACAAATTTAAGAGCATTCAAATGAAGATCAATGAGTAGCCTATGCGACTATTTCGCAGTTTCCACACGAAAAAAAGCCTTGCTCTTATGGCGGGAACGGGAAATTTACCTTGATGTTCGCAAATAATTATAGCAGCTTTAAACGTGGATTGGTCCTTCGTTTCTCCCACGCACCTTTTTTACGGAGAGCGAAACCGCTCTTCTGATGTTTATCTGCAAATCACAGAACGAGAGGAAAAGGAAAATATTAAAATTCCGAGCCCTCACTCCGGTGGAGATTCGAAGATAGGGGAATGAAAAACATTTCGTTACGAATGACTGTGGTTTCTGGCTACATTTCCACATAATAGCTGCATTCATCCCGTAGGAGGTCTTTTATAAATTAATTTCCTCATTTCCCTAAATTTTAGGCTGCGGATCTGTGGCTAAGGCACTGCTGGGTAATCACAAAAATGTCATTAATTTTTCTCCTCTGTTTCCGAATTTCCTTAATTCCGCGCATTTTTCTTGGAAAATCCAAACTATGACAGATTTTTCTAGTGATTTCACGGTGGCAAAAATACGCTACCACGGCAGAATTCTGTATGTGTTTTTCTTTTTATTTGTTCATCATTTCAGTTTTTTGTCCCCTTTTATTTGTCTATGAAAGCAATATTAAACTTCGCGGTGGAGCGCTGAAATATGTTGCAAAAAAGATTTTCCGACTTATCGCTTTGACAGCTCTTTTAAGAGAGGCAAAAGTGTTTGTGTTTCAGTCTGCGCGCGGCTTTTCGTTGGGACTTATTATCAAATAGTAGCGAACGCTGGAAATAGAATATATTTTTCGCTTATCTCTAATTTTCGTTTTTCAGAGATAATTCGTGTTGAATTTTTTAGCTAATTTTCCTTTCCCCATGAAGTTTTTACGCTCGTGTTTATCTATTTTAAATACTCGCGGTCCACATGATTTTCGGTGTTTAGTTTACCCGCATCAATTTCTATTCCCCTTTATTTCGGATATGTTTATTCATCTACATCTGCTTGCATATATATTTACATATATATATGTATATATTCATTATTATATTTTCATATACATTTACAAGCCGCCTTTCGGCGTGTGGCAGGGTGTGTAAACACCAGTTGAATCTAAACTACTTCCTTATTCGGTTATTGCCGCGTATCGTTCGCGGAAAGAATGGATTTTTGAAACGATTCGTCCTAGCATCTATTTCTCTTAACTTCCTTGTTAATGCTTGCTAGTTTTAGTTTGTAAATTAGTTTGAGGTGACTCTATCAAATGCTGTTTTGAAATCGAGGAAAATAGCGTCCACTTGCGTTTTACTTTCGACAGACTTAAAGATATCGTGTACAAATAGAGCAAGTTGGGTTTCACATGATCGGGACTTTGGAAAACCATGCTGATTCGCGTCGAGGAATTGATTTCTATCTAAAAATCCCATGAGTGAGCTTACGACGATATGTTCCATTACCTTTCCGGACAGCGAAGTTAATGATATGGGTCTATAATTTCCTGGTTCCTCCTTTGATCCGCTTTTGCAAACAGGAGTAATATTAGCTAATTTCCAATCGGATGGGACCCTACCTTCACTCATCGATTTAGAAAATATAATATATTATATAATTTATTCATATTTGCTCTGTTTTCATCCCCGCCAAAGGTGACAAATGTTCGAATTCATTCAAAAACAAATTTCGTTCAGCGGAATTTCCTTCTAGATTCCCTTTTTAACGATACCGCTGTCGAAATTGGGCTAGTGATTTCCTATTGTCCCCGCGTGAGACGCGTTCCTTTGCCAAGGCGAATTCTTTTTATCCCCTTTACTTCTCTTTACATCTATCGCTTCGCAGAAGTACACGGAAAATGTTGGCCACATGCTCTCTCTATGGTTGTTATAGGCACGGCATTAACTCCCTCGCAGCGCTCCTTTGCTATCTCCTTCAGCCTCCCTTTCCACGCATTCCTCGGCTCCCTTTTTTATACGGCCTTTGTTCCTCATACATACGAACCCCTCCCTTCGTTCCCTTTACCTTTCATCGACGAAAAAGGCCTTTTCCCGCCCCTCCAATCCCCGCCAAAATCCCTCTTACTTCATATTCCACCCTCCCTCGCAATCTCGTCTTCTTTTCTTCTCACCAATCCTGAGTCATAGGCTTAGCTCTTTCACATCTAGAACATTAAGTCTCCGAAAATTACACAAAGCGGCCATTTCTTCTCTGACAGCTTTGCCACTGCGCGACAATATCTCTTCCCTGTCATAGAATGACGGGCTATTTTTTCCTCTCCTTTTGTGTTTCTTCCTTATAAATGAAAAGCCGTATCATAAATAAGGAATAAGGATTCGCAGTCCTTCAGAAGAGACTGGTTGTGTTTTGTAAAGCTTTCTCCGCGGCTAAGAAACCCGCGGGCCGTAAAAATTACTTTTTTCTCCGACGATGTCGTGTCGCATGCTTTAGCTCGGCGCTTTCCCCCAGGGCCGCGTTGCAAACGTTTTAATTATGGATCGCTCTCGGAATGAAGGTATAAGTCGATCATTTGAGGCGAGTGGCTCATTGCTGTTTGCCGGATGCGTGGAAGAGTGGTGAAAGCGAAGGAGCTCGTCTCGCAGGACGGAGGGAAAATTTCCCAAGAGAAACCCAACATCCTGATCCTTTTTACCGACTGAATTAAGCCCCTGATTTGGGGATCGCAACGACGCCGTACGAAACGACGTGATTTTTGCAAATGCTAAGCTCTCTCAAGGCTGATCGAAACAAGATCTTACATAGGATAGTTTTCTCATTGCGTTAATACGGTATACTAAAAAGCCCCCAAATACGTTGGTACTTGGATAATTGGAGCTTCTATAATTACGAATAGTCTTTGATTCTGAAATTTTCCTTGGTATTTTATATCTAAAAATTCGAAAATTTTTCATCAAACAATGTTAATAAAGTTACGGCTAAGTCGGACTTTTTATGAACAAAATGTAGCGATTAAACAACTCAGTCTTCCCTAATACTGACGTTAAAGTGCTGTTGAATTTTGTAACGATGTAAGTAAAACCATTTTTCAGTTGACTAGAATTATATATTATTACATATCGATCATAATCGAGTAAGTAAAATACTCCGACTTTTTTGAATTTCTGTTAATTTAGTTTTTGTCTAAATTCACATACTTAACTATGTAGCTGGAACAAGTTAATTTGTTTTATAACTTAATTTTTGTAATTTACTTTTTTCATTATTAATAAAATATGAAAATGTTAAAGATAAATGAATATACATTTATAATAGGTATAATGAATTGATCTTACAAAGAGACTTCTTAAATTCAAAGGTTTGAATGATTTGAACGTATTAACTGATCTTTTTAGGCTCGAATCATCCAAGTACTACTATACTTCCGTTTCAGAGTGCAAAGGAATGGTTGTTAGTAGTTGAAAATTATTTAAATTTATTTTGTATTTTTGGTAGTTTTCGTTGCGGTAAACTAAACTAAGATTTTATTCCCAAACATTTTAGACTGGAACTTTTAAGATTTTTTATTATAAAAATTTCGTAATTCTTTTGGTCATTGCCGTCTGCGACGCTTCTACAAAACCATCCATTTCTAGATAGCAATCTTGTATAAATTATGATCACGAGTTTCTGTGGCTTTTGATTTTGACACGATCACGACTTTATGTCCCTTATATCGATCGATCTTACCAATTCACAAAGATGGAAGCAAGACAAGCGTGGAAAATTACAGGCCGATCAGTTTGACGTCAGCGACATGCAAGGAAATGGAAAAATTGGTAGCCGATTATTCGAGAAGATTTTGGAAGGATACAGGGTGGCTGTACAAGTATCAACATGGTTTTAGAAGAGAATTTTCATGCGAATCGCAGTTGCTGAGTTTAGGTCAAGATATATCAGACTCATTAGATCTGCAAAAGGAAGTTGATGCCTTGTGAAAAAATTTGCAAATGCTATATAGATAAGAGGATTAAAAACTGGTTACGTAATTTCTTAATAGTAGATCGCAGAGAGTAAAAGTAGGTGAAATGTTATCAGAAAATTTTAAAATAACGTAAGGGGTACTCCAGTGAAGCGTAATGAGGCATTTACCTATATTAATAATTTGGCAAAAGGAATAAAATCGAAAATCAAGCTTTTTGCTGACGATTGCATAAATTACAGAGAAATAAATAGTGAGGAAGATAGTAAAATACTGCAAGACGACATTCTAAGAGTTGAAATGTGGGCTTCATTGAATGGGATGATGATAAATGCGAAGAAAATTAATCTTATTACATTCAAAAATAAAAGGAAAGAGAGAGAGACAGAGACTAGATATGAGTTAATTGGTGAGAAAATTCCAAAAGTAAATGAATATATATACTTAGGGGTCATACTCACGAAAAATTTGGACTGGAGTTTTCATATAAATAAAATTTTTTCTAAAGCATTTAAATATTTACATTTTGTGATGAGAAATTTAAGGGACCTTTCCTAGGTTTCTAGTAGTAGGAACGCGAAAAAATTACCATACAAAACAATAGTAAGACCTATATTAGAATATGCAGCCAACGTATGGGATCCTCATGATAAACAAACATTAAAAAGATAGAGAAAGTGCAATGGAAAGCTGCAAGATATACGATACATTAGGAAGACATAAGAAAGAAGACAGCATTACAGAGATGTTGGAGATTCTCGACTGGGAATTACTAGAACAAAGGAGAAGGATAAACCGATTAGTAGGAATTTTCCAGGTTAGAAACGTAGGCAAGGCATGGGCAGAATTAAAGCACAGAATAGAGGGACCACATTATGTAGCTAGAGGGGACCAGAAACATAAGTTTAAGCTTAGGAAACAACGAACAGATATCTAATTACTCTTTTATAAATAGGGGGATAAAAGATTGGAATATATTACCTGAAGAGGCTCTCAAACCCTACCCGAAAGGCAAAAAAAGACTTTAGGAATATATGTTTTAAATTACTATAAGGGATTATAATGTTGTTGTGTCTGATAAATCTTACCACCAGAATTTTATTCTATTTGTAAGATTGATGATGCTAATAAGCATCTTTCCTATATGCCGAAGAGAAGAACTATGCATATTTAAAATGTGAATTTTAGGCGCTGGAGAATCGCACTGCTCTCGTCGGCGTTGCACAGCGATTAGCATCCAATCGTTAATTCGGCATCGATTCAGTCACACGTGGAATTGAGGTCCCTTCTAATAATATATCCCTCAAAATACCAACCCTTTACAGGGAGTGCGACATGTGCGATGAAAAGCTCCGGAGGTGAAGTAGGAAAGTTAAATTGGGACCGCAGTTAATCTCATCACAGGCATGCAGTTGCACGATACATAGCTGCTGCGGAATTCGATTATAAAAAGTTAAAAGTACGTTTTTACATCTCTTCGTTAATTCAAGCTAAGCAAGTTAATTCATCCGCTCGTCCCTCCGCCCTTTGTGACCGGATTGCGTCGCTTTAGCCTCGGGGCGCATTAAGCAAAAATGAATGGAGCAATTACGTACGGAGTAATATGATTTCCTAGTCGATCTTTTAGACGGTATGATCCGTCTGCCAATCGTCCGCCTAATCCTCGGCCATGAGTCACCCCGTGATTTGCGAGCATCTTCTCAGCATCTCCCTCTGGATCCGTCACATTTTCACGCAAACACGAGCCTTTTTGTCCTTCGCGTATCCATTTCGTCTCGCAATTCCACAATGGGTGTGCAATCAGCATGGGAAAAGCGGGGCATTGCGTTAATCACAGTCTTATGGGTATGGCAGAGGGTGATACGGATACGATATTCGGTTTATAACCTATTGTAAGAGGCGAGGGAGGGTAGGACAATTGCGTGGGATCGCTTCCATAAGCAGTCGCTTTCCAATGAATGAGCGTAGTCACCCTCACCGCGTTCGAGATGTCCACATCACAGCGTAGGGAGAGTGGCGGGAGAACGTGCCAAGAGAATCATTATGTTGGGGTTAGCGTGGGGGATTTAGTACTCCTTCTTTCGGCTGTATCTGGCTGGGAAGAGCTATTGCAAGACTTCTTTCCCCTTTCGATGTGCGGTTCCCCACTCGCCCGACATTAATTAAAGGCGGCTATGTATTTGCCAGATATTGGTGCGAAATTAAGGATAATTACGGTTAACCCTGGAAAGTAAGTACGCTCTCTCTCGGGAGAAATTAGGGAATGCTGTCAGAGGCAGGGAACTAGAATGTGGCCGAAAGTATTGTCCTCACAGTAGACGGTTTGCCATTTCGAGGAGGTAGTTTCTCCTTTACGAGCATCTTTCTGGGTGCGTGTCTCCGAATTTATTCTTATTTTGTGTTCATTCGCGCTGTTCTTTGACCCGATTTTCGAATAATTTTATTTATATCCCGACTCGATCTTAATCACAGGTTTTTTTATTTAATTTACTATCTATATTCATTAAATATACTAGATTTCGATGGAATATCAAAGGTATATACATATAAAAAACGTCAACGAGCGAGCAAATTACTGTGAATCGTATTACATTTAGGTTATGTTATTAAAACGGAAAAATAAAATAAATAATGACGCAAAATTATCGCCGCTGCTAAGCATTCGATATCCAAGAAACAGAAAAGCGTAAGGACTCGTTGGATACTTTCTGAGATCAAATGATTCTTCCTATTCCACTTTTAATGGGCTTAGGGAATATCTCTCGTAAATATTCATTTGTTACATAACTGCATCAAATTTTTACAGTAATGTTTAAATCACTGTTTGTCGCAACCAATCATGCTAACGGAGGGTTTACTGTATTCTTGAAGCATTTCCTATTGGAACAACTTCAAAACAACCTTTCTAACAAATTTTATGGACTTAATTTTAATGAAATCAATCGTTTCGACCTTCACATAGTAGAGCTTCATCTTAAACGCGTGAGATGGAGTAAAGTTCACTCTATTTTATCTTATATGTTTAATTTTAATGGCTCATTTCTTGCTGCTTTATCGCATGAGCCGCTGTCGCTGAAGTATGTTTATCTGTAAGTTTTTTTTACGTTTATCTAGTTCGCAATGAGTACAACAGTTACGACAAAGTTTGATCTCGTGTCCTCTCTCCCTACTTTGTTTTGATAGCGGCACTATCAGCGGGATAAAATAATTGAGTTGTACGAACCCCTTCTAAATGATGAATTATACCTCTAAATTAACCGCATGCAAGGGTCGAAATTCCAAGAGTATGTTACCAATGAATATATGTGGGCACACCAAGATCTTAATCATACCTTAACTGTGTCGCCACACAGCGGTCTTAATGCATTATCCTCGGCAAATATGACTTTTAAATCTTCGATAATTTCATTAAATGCTACAAAGTGGGTATTTAAATCTGTGTCCGCAATCTGCTCTGGCAAGTCGCGAAAAGCCCTTGAAAAATCTTACAGGATGGTCGTACACTTCTTTCTGTTTCCCGCCCCCACATAGTACCATAATACTCCCGGACGCCTTGTCTGAAATGGGGACTTCCTAAAAGTATAATATCGAAAGTTTGCATCTCTCCGGAAACGATTTGGCGCTAAATTTTGCCTCTATTGGCCAATAGCGTCCCGTTGGAATTTTCAAAAACTAGTTTAAGAATTCATAAAACCTTCTTTACATACAAAATACATATGGTGAATGGATGCTACAATGGAGCTATGCTGCTGGGAGTCTCGGAAAAAGCTAAATCGTGATATACCATCTTCTCTCGCCATTCCGCATTACAAAGTAAACGCCTCTATTTCATTTTGCCACTCCAGAAAAATGTTTTTCCCCGGCTCCGGAACACCGAGAAATGCAAGGAAAATATTAATTTTCGAACGGTGGGTTGTTTGTTGAAGTTTTTGAATTGATTGAAACGGAAGTTAAAGAACGGCCTGTACCGAAGAATCGTTCCGTGCGTGTGTTTTGTTCCATTGATTTTATTTTCACCGCGTCGGTAGACTGTTGAACTCATTTGAATTCCCCTTTCATTTGCGTATCGATTTGTTTCCTGCATACTAAAGGCAATATATAATCTTAATAATAATATAAAACTATATGCAATGAAACATAAAATATAATAACGTTAAATTAATTGTTACTTAAATCACATTTATAATTTAATAACTTTTAAATATTATACAATTTTAAATTTTTACTATCTATCACTTTCTTAAACTCTCCTTTACATGGTTCATATTTTCCCTTACGTTATGAATAAATGTGGTCGGACTAACGCTTACTAAAGACGCATGATTATCCCGGAATACATTAAATGCTTATTAGAACTGTAAAATGGTTAATGACGGTGATACATGGGAAACGTAATTGGCTATCTGCGATGATATGAACCTGGTATTTTTTTATAATTATATCCCACGAAGAAACCCCGATTAGTAGCGATACAGTAAATAATACACGTAACATACAGTCAGGCTATAGTTATTTCCCGTCAGTGTAGAATTCATCACTTCCGAATTTTGTAACTTTAACGTAAACAGGATTTTTTTCTATCTCTCTTGTCAGAGTTAAAGTTGCTTTTGAGTAAAATTATTTCCTAAAATTTCCAATTTTTTAGTTTTCCCTATTCATTCCATTCGAAACAACGTTCTATTACCCCTCCCATTCTGTTACATATGTTTCTAATTTCATTATAACGCCTAAAACTTTTTCTCGCCATCTCGCACACATCCTCTCGCATTATCTAAGAGGCGTAACGAGCATCAGTGCATAATAGGCGCCTCGTCTACACAAGAAAGCACGCGATCCGAATTGATAATAATTAGCCTCCGTTAAATTCGTCTAAATCACAAAAGCGAATGCGTCGTCCGCATCCAATTCAGGTGTTAATTTTGCTTTGACGAGCTGCGAAACGATATTTTTCTCTCGCGAGGCGATATATTTTTCATGCCCCCGCTGCATAACAATTACTGTCGAGAAACTTAATTTACTCGTCAGCGCGCCTCTAGGTACGCATCCGGACGAATGCCAGATAAATATCTAAATTCGCAGACAGATCGTCCGAAAACCGGACTTGCGGCCGCCCCGGTTTCAATTTATGCTCGTTCGCATGCTTTATTCATCAAAATCTTTCGCCGCTCCCGTAATATTACATACGGTCGGCTACAATACCGCAAATAACGATGTCACCCGATCGCCGAGTACTTTTTATTATTTCCTCGCCATTGTGGGAACGAAATAAAAGGAGGCAACAGTTTGTGTAATTGATTAGTTGCATTTGATGATACGCTCTCGCGATAAATTATTACAGAACGTTCTGTCGAGGGGATAAAAAGAGATGGGAATTTTTCACGCCGGGGCTGATCCCCTACGGAAATTTCGAAGGCAAAATAAGCGCTTACATTTACGCTTTGATAACATTTAACTGCCGTTCGCCGTTTATTTGTGTAAGGATCGAAACTCCTCCGGTGCGTTCGGATTGATTTTTGCCGCCCGAATTTTATTATTCCGTCCTTGATTCGGGAGGAATTAGACCCAGACCGCGAGATATTAACGCATATTGATAAATGAGTTTAATTTGATTTCGCCGCGTTATTATTTGATGAAGTAAAGGTGGGCTCGCTCGCGTAATTAACATTTATAGCCGCTTATTACGGGACGATTATATAGAGGCAGCCAAGGTCAGCGACGTTGGAGATTAAATTGCCGCGTGAAATTGATTTTTTTCGATCCTTGAATATTCTTGTGTGCTTCATTATGCTCGCTGCGTATACATGACAAAATTCCCCCGAAACGCATTATCCCTCGTTTTTTCCATCCAAGCGCCGTTTATTATTTAAGTCTTTATTTGCAACCGGTTCTAACAGATGTGTGGAAATGACAAAAATAGAAGGGTTTGCGCACATCCCGCCTTCAATTTTTCAATCTCTGTTAACCCGCTTCAGCGGAGGAAGGGTTTAAACTCCTCCCAGTACTTTGAAGAGAGATATAACATAACTTTCAGAACTAAAATCTTCCCGGTATTGTATCTCATTCCCCCTGGTGCACCGTTTGGCCTAGGATCGTAAATTTACGTGCAGAGCTGGGCGTGATTTTTCATTTCCATGCATTGTAATCCAATTATGCAAATTCATAAATTTTAAAGTTGCGACGTAAATTACCAATAGCGCTATCATCTCTAGGGCAACACATCTCTCTCTCTCCATTAATGGTCTAAGTTTTATCATAGCATAAATTAACAGAGGGCCTCCCATGGAAAGATTATCTTAAAATCACAAACTCGGAATAAATATTCATAAATTATTTCTCTCTGAGAATGTGTTGCCATTGCTGAAACGCCTTGGGATATTTTGCTTTCAAATATTTGTATCAGCGCAAGAGCCTTTTTGGAGCCCCAAAACTTTCCCTGTTTTTTTGAATGGCAAGGACGGAAAGAAACTTGGGACATAAAATATAAATTATACATACCAACAGGGACTAATATATTCATACCATTTTTACTCGCCTTTCTGTGTCTATCTTCCTCTCTCCCGCTTGCGGATTTCCGAAATAATTGCCGTGCCGTTCGAAAACATTTTAACCCGTTTGAGCAGTATGAGTGTAGAAGAAGGCTTGAGATGCACGGTTAACCAAACATAATATATGGCTCATATATGCTTCCGATAGGAGAAAGATTTGTCGAACGAATTTTTCACGAAGCCTGATATGAACTTTTAAAAAAACTTCTTGCAAGGAAGTTTAACTTTCAGATAGGATCTACGAATATTGTCGAAAAGAGTAAAAGGATATGTACTGCGAAATTAATTTGTGTTTTATCCGCTTATCTTTTATTCCATAGATCGATTCCATTATATTACATGAAAGTATGCAATTAAATAAGGGAAAAATATATACCAAAGAGAAGATAAAAGTTAATTCGCGTTAAAAAATTATAGATTTAACGTAAGAACGGAATAACTTAACCGGAATCAGTAACATTTCAAGACTTTACTCGTGGAAACAGAAAAAATTTCTGTTAAGTTTATCTTAGAGTCTAGAAAGAATAAAATAAATATCAAAATTCTCATAACTGAGACGCATGCATATTATTTGTTTAAATTCCTAATCATAATATTCTCGATTACATTTTGAATTTACGGTATGAGAAACGAAAAAGGTCTTCCCTCTATGTCTTGCACGAATTACAGTTCCCAAAACGATTTACATCATCCAATTTAGTCGCTTCTTAAACTAGACTCGGGGCTAGAAAAGAGCTATCTCTTGCAGCCAGTTTGGGGCGTAAGGTAGGACCAAAATTACTTGTTAAATTCCGCCTTCCTGAATCTCCTTGAAGCTTGAGTTGTGAAGTCTACGAGTTTATTCGCAAGTTATTTTTGCAAATGCCTTTCTGAAAAGGCCCGCAGTTGGTTTATCCCCGTGAATACTTCGAATAACTTATTCCGTGATTTCTCAAAGTTTTAATCTTCTCTGGAACTATCAGCAAAGATATCAGATACTTTCAGCTTTCGTTACTCAATTCACCTTAATCTTATTGTGTATCACAAAGACATTCGTTATGCTCCCGCTCATTATAAAAGAAATCACCGAATAGTTTTACTTTTTGAGTCATCACTGTAGTAGTAAAAACATAGCCTTATATTGTGCCACTATATCGTTATTCTGGAGTGTATGAGTCTCTTTGTTGTTTAACTTAAGTTTGCAGATTTTCAATTGTAGTAATAAAAAAAAGGATTTTTATCGAATTATTTCACCTCGTGATAATGAAGGCGTTTGCTTTTAATTTCATCGCCTAATTTTTTTAACTTCCATTTTTGAATTTTCCCTATATTTTATTTGAGGGAACTGAACATCGCGCGTCTTATAAAATTTCGTAATTATAAAATGAGCTAAAATGCTCTCTGACGCAAGTTGGGACTTCTAGGAAGAGAGGAAGCTCGGTTGCAATAGCTGAATGAATTCTGAGGAAGTACGTTTGTGGAAGACGGACACTTCGCGACCTCTGCGCTACCTCGACCGAACCGACGATGAGAATAATATGAGATAAGGAGACGAATAAATATCATCGTAGAAACACATTCTTTCCGCGAATGATCCGCCATGATGGCAAACAAAAGAAATAGGTCTTTATCTTGCCCTTTTGACCTCGTACCATATGCTAGCTGGGTATGAATATCGATGTATGTCTGATCAGATATTTATTAGCTGAAAACCACCTTTTAAGGAAACAAGTGGCTATTCATTTCCTAACTGGATAGAAGAGAGTAAGCAATTCATATCAACCACAACGTTAACGATGTTAGCGGAAACTAAGAAAATTATGCAGAATAATTTTAACGGAGTGTAGGAAGTTAATTTATGCAATAAAACCACATAATGGGAATGAACAGTGCGACAGCAATATTAAAATCCTGTTATATTTTTTTCTGTATTTAGGCGATTTATCCTTATTTACATTTTGTGCTATGTTGTAGTGTTTGTGCTGAGCTATATTGTTTTGTTTTTTGGGCTGTAAAAAATGTATAGTGTTAGATTGTTTATGGTATTAGACCTTGCGTGGCTGATGGTGAAGTTGAGCTCTGAATTCTCTTTATCGCTTTTTTATTTCTGTTAAGCAACATCGATGTATTTGCTTTGTTATGGTCGAATAGCTTAAGACCGCTGTGTATTTAGTTCGTCATTCTTCTAAAAAAATCCTCATTTCATGCGTCAAGTGAAGCAGTCAGAACGATTGAAAGAATCCGATTTTTGGTTCGTTTCCCATAAGTGGGCGCGAAGAGGAATCCCCTCTTAGCCTTAAAAAAAGCGAATTAAATTCGGAGGAAACGTCTAAATCCGGGGAAAGTACGCCCGAGCGTACACGGGGAGGGAGGATGCCCCATTTTTCGTCGGAAAACCCCTCCAAATTATTCAAAAAGAGAAATGGACTATAAAAAAATGCGAGGACGTTCAAGTTCTCCATCGGCATTTGCGCTGTAGGAGATAAGAAGCCCAAGAATTCGCCCGTCCCGACCCGTTTCCTCTCGCATCCTTTTCCCATAGATGTCTCCTCCGCCTCCTCATATTTCCTTCTCTCTTCAATGTATCTTCCACTTTCACTCCGTCTCTTTATATAATCGTCCTATCCGGTCCGCTTTTGTGCCGCGTGATTCCCAGGGACAGCAACTTTACTCGCTACGGGCACTCGCACCTGCACATATAATATGTTTAAGTGTCTCGTTGGGCCGGAAAAAGATCACAGCTCTCTCTAGAGACTATCTTGACTACGGTGGTAAAAATATAAAGTCCCGCGATGACTTGCTATCTGATTAGATTTCGGCCGTCTCTCAAGAGGGCCGAGGCCTCCGTGTCTAGGTGTTTTTGTTTGCTCTCGAAATTTTTAAAACATTCCCCTTTGGGGCGAGCCCCATCTCCCTGGATTAGAGCACAATGGGGAGCATCTATCAAATTAATCGCGAGCTATTTAATGGGCATTTTTATGACCAGCTCCGGAAAATGGATTAAGGAAGCGAGGCGGTTTAATTAGGAAATGGTTTTATCTGGGATTCCGCGCCACGAGATGCATCCGGTTGCGTTATTGAAAGGTTTTCAATCGGACGTCTTTTACGATCCTCTACTTCTGGGGGAGATGTATAGCGGCAATATAATTCAATCTCCAAGCTTTATGTTCGCCTTGATTTTTTATTAATCATTATCTTACTCGGCCTTAAACTGTTACCTTTACGGCGGATATTTTCTGTCAGTGGTGCTGATTTTATGCTCTCTTTACGGGCTCCTTTCATGCAATGCCTGAGTATAGTACACTTATCAATACAAGGGGGAATTTAAATAATATTCCACCTGGACATCTAAACCATGCAGAAATTGTTTCATCGAAGCCACCGGAACGTTATTACTTTTATTCACGTTTTCACGAAGACGACTAATTTCGGTTTTCTCTGGTGGCCATAGTATTCGAACCGTATCAAATTTGTTTTCTTCGCTATTTTTATTCTTTTTGAAGGGCTTTTGCTTTGCGTAAAATTTATGGTGACATATATAGGGCAATTTTAGAATCAAACTCGTTATTTTTAACAAGTAATCAAATCATGCGGTATATCTTGAAATATAAGTGATAATCAGTGAGTTAAAAGTCTCTCGATACAATAATGTGAACCAAAATCGAATCCATAAATAACAGTCTCCGGTTTTGATTTTGGTTTCGGTTCAGTTCACAGAATATTAATATTTCAGTGCGGTTTCGGATTTAACCTCTGCAAATGAGTTTTTCCCGGTTTTAGTTTTCGATACGGTTGTTTTGGTTTCACCTGATTCGCGTTATTTCTTTTTTGTAAAAATGAGGAAAATTTCTTAGGAAGTAACGTCTAATGATTTAGCTGAGTAAGTACTTGTCCTCTTCTCCCTCCAAAAAATTGAAAAAGTAGTTTTTGGCCTCCTCTTACGTTTTAGAAGTATAAAAGCATTGGCTGTTAAGCTGCTCAGATTATCGCGTGAGATTAAGAGAAGAAAGATCGTTCAAAGAATACTTTTCGTAATTGGTCTTGTCTAGGACTAGTTGCTGATAGAAGAATTCTCGAAAATCTTTCGTAATATCCTGAAAAATCTTAAAAACCATAGCAAATTCTTCTGACCCCATCTATATATCATCCTTGTACCAGGCTTTTATTGATAATTTTATATAAAATAGTTTTTTAGCGATTCGTAAAATTATTCGCAACTTGTGCTTCAGCTGTAATTCAGTGATCCTGCAATACTTAAGCTGAGGTAATTTACTGTAGAAAAGTACCAAAATGTTTAATTACCCTTCTTACCTTACATATTCCTGCGGTAGCCCTCACTGATCTATGCTCAAATCTCAATCTTTCCCGCATTCATTACGCTTTGAAGTCTTTGGCCAACCCTTGGTCGCAAAGCTGTCGCGATGCTGGACGAATCGACCGGAAAGAACCCGTTATTAAGTGTTCATACTGTTGTTATTGCATGCGAAGAGGCCATCTGTCACAACCCTCGTCACCATCGTTGTAGGACTTGGCTTGAAGGAGTAGAAAATCATTGAGTGTCCTGACGCGGACATGGTGCTGTTTATTACATAATTAAGAAAAACACGTTGCTAGAGAGTGTCGTAGTTTCAGAGTTAATACTGATGAGCAGAGCTAAGGGAAAATGTACAGATGAGGTGTCCGGATTTTTATCCCAGAGCGTTTCGCGCAAGAGAAGTTTCGACCTAAGACGTTTCAACCAATTGGCATTTTGCCCAACGAAAGTTTATCTAAGGAAATTTTCGGCTCCTCATCTGCTTGATCATTTCCCTAGAGAGGACGCAAACCCCTCAGACAACCTCCCATAGGCAATGGTTTCTTAGTCACATATGAATACTTATAAATGCATACATTTCAAAAATCCAATTTGAAGAATCGCTAATGTTAAAAACACTTGTGGATCAATATGCGCAAATACGTTTGTTTTTTAGGGACTTCGTAAGAGTGAACTAAAGTCTTAAGTTTGCAACATCAAAGTCAGTGTTTTACCAGAAAGGCAGCTGTAGTAAGAGAAACCTCAAATCTGATTTATTCACCGTGATCAATATGTTTCACCCGCGTTAATCTTTCGTTTTTATTTAATAGATGGCTCCTCGTACGCAAATAAGGCCGTCAGATGTGTCAAGATTCTGGGATATCGTTAATCTCATCGTTTGAAGATTAAACTTTTGTTGCCATTCGTTAATCATTTGAGATTTCGGAAGGGGATAATTCTACCCTGCTTTTTCGGAGTTTTAAATCTCCATTTCGCGTGTCTTTTGCCTGTACTCAGTGACAACGTCATTTTCCATTTCTCCGATTGGTAAAATCCGTCGGCGTGCTTTGTTTCTGTCGCGAATACTTGAATCGTTATATTATATCTGTGAGGCATCAGTTAATTTTTGTTTGCTTTGCTCGGAGTGTACAGCCCGCTTCTCAGTCTGAAATTGCTTGCGCGGTTGGATGCGCAACTTTCCCGAGCTCCGCAGCTGCGGCGCTGCCTCCGTCGAAAATAGACGAATCATAACTTTGTTTGACGTTTTTGCGTTTCATTGACTTTCACGAACTGCCATTCATGGAAGAACTTAGACGTCGGAGAAATCTACGATCAGCGAAAATGGTGCCGCTGCGGAAAATGGAGCAGTTGAGCAGCCAATTGTTCAGAACTCCATTTCGAGGGAACAAAACTCGGAGTACTTGGCTCTCTAGGATTAATATATTGCTCTAAATTATCACTTGAATTTCATTTAAAGCTCCATTCCTTCGTTATTAAAGTATAACATTATTGGAGGATGAATAATTTAATCATTAAGTTTGAAGATCTTGTTTGCACAGGAAACAACTTTGGTATTTTTTCGATTGAGCGTCACAATTACAAAATTTGGAGCAAAACTTTTTAAGAGATTTACATTTTGAGAAGTTAAAAATGAACAACTGATTCACACTCTAGGTAGTAACGTAATGTCACTGCATTAATTTATGTTGCTACATCTGGTATCATTTACCCTGAAATATCAGTTTAAGTTTGAAATTAATATCTATTAGTAATACTTCGTGGAACTCTATAAAATATGTCATGCTAAGCATAAACAAAGCATGCAGTACTCATCCTCAAAGCGAAGTTAAATCAACGGAGATCAACCGAAGAGTCTTTGCGTATATTCATGCGAAATTATATATGCATCGTTTATTCTTTGTATTAAATATTAATAGAGTTGTTTTTTATCTATTAGCTTATCTACTAATGCGGATTACACTGTCTTCCCTATTTTTATTTTGGTTGGACACTGGTGGCGTCGCATTTTTTCCTCAGGATGTTTGTCAATTGCTCCTATTGCCTTGGTTCTTAAATACATTTGTTTGCGTTTCTCCTCTTTCTGTATCATCTCGTCAAGCGTAGTAGTCTGTAGACCTCCCCCGTGGAGGACACCTCAGGTTTGATACGAACTCTCATCTCAAGACCTCCTGTACCACATCTTCCCGATCCCGCACGTAAAATAGGAATCGCTCCACATATCGCTAGACTGTCCCAATTACGGGACCCATTTGCATATTTGTATGAACGAAAGAAGAGAAAGACGGGTGACACGGGCGTCCCATTCCTACTGGTCGTACTTGGGAGGAAAAATCGATGGCGCCACGATTTCAAGAGAGAAGTACACGGCTCGTAAGTAGAGCACGAATGAGGACATCGACTTTGCGTGGTTCATTCACTTGGTTGACTTGCTGTTTCGGCTAACAAAATGTGATCCATCGTCGGGCGTTGTTACCATTTCTATCTCGTGGTCCACCTCCAATCCTCTTAGTTAGGGATCGGAAAACAAAAGAAATATCCGCCCGTTTTATTCATATATCTTCCGGTCCATAGGAACTTTAACCGTTGCATGACCCCCTCCATCGTTATAGATGGTGCAATTCGAGTCTGTCCGACCCCGTTGACAGTAAGGGTCGAATTAGAAATTTTAATAGCCTCGCTGGCCGGCTAAAACTCCTTCAATTAGAAATTTCCTCGCTCGAGATATGCATACATACATATTTACATACGTACAGACCTATTCATTGGGCGGAATTGGGAACAGGAATTCTCATATTCCATGTGCCCCTTGCCTTTTCATGAATACGTAAATGGAACAGCCTTTAAACAAGAATATGAGCCATAATATAGTCATAGTTTTAAAAAGTAAAGTATCAAAAGGAAAGGGAGTTCTGTGAAGCATATAAAAATCGAAAATTTTTGTCTCAGAAAAAATGTCTTCCCGCTGCGGGAAAACACAAAGAGAAGGGGGCGTGAAGAACCTGCAGAAGTTATAGAAAAGAAAAATAAATCCGAATATATAGGAAAACTAAAATTAACAAAGCTATTTACAGATGATATATACATCACAACATATGTATACATTGTAATTGAAAGTGTATTCGTTATACACTTAGGTGTTGGAGAGGTTAAATAAATTTTAACTATTTTGCGTTCGTATTAACGTTCAATTCAAATTCAAATTGAAATACGTGGAGATATATTTCATTATACGAAAGATTGTTGATCTTCTCTGTTTGATCGTATTCATCGAATAATTTACGTTGTGCGTAGATATATTCCCCACTTATTGGCGCAGTTAGATCCATGGGGGTCTTCCACCTTACATCCTACGTCGTCTTCATATGTTGAAAGAAAAACAATTTATTAGAGTTGAGTTCGAGAAAAGGCGGTTATATCCGAGGAAAGCTCGCCCTTGATGCTCTTCTCCATATTTTTTAAAACTTTTAAAACACTATTTATTCATTTTATTTATTTAAAGTTGATTCATTAACAGCCATTTCGACCAATTACAATGAATCGTACAACAGCAAATAGAAATAAACATATTTATAAATTTCAACAAAGGAGCATTGAAATGCAACCAAAAATTTGTATAAAATGAAAAAATCTGATGTGGCCAGCACATGACTTTCTCCACATATAAGATATTAATATTTATCTACGACAGTATTTTCGAACACTATATTCAATTTAAACTTGGAAGATAAATGATTAATTTATATCATACTTTCTTTTACGTCACATACATTATAAATAATGATTTCGGGACATTTTCGATGAAAAACGATGAAATTTGTCTTTCACCCCAGCGTCCAGAGCGCCCACAAAGTACATAATCAGCAACTACCGGTTTATCAGTATTTCATGAATAACTCCTAAACAATATATTTCATACAAAATTTATAGTAAATTTTATTTTCTAAAACTTTTATAAATAATTGTATATACCTAAATATCATATGTATGGAGATATTTTGCAAAACTGGAAGTTTGCTTCAAAGAATAAATCTCAACTTCCGGTAGACCGATTTACTCCAAAACCTAATCAATGATAACAACACCAACCAAAATACTATATATGAAATTTTGTGTTGATACGACAAACAGTTTTTATGTTAGAGCGCTCACAAAGTACATAATCAGCTACTTCCGGTTTATCAGTGTTTCACGAATAACTCCTAAAAAACCAGTGATAAAAAAATGTAATTAATACAAAAGTTATAGTAAAATTCATTTTCTAAAACTTTTATATGTAATACAATATCCCTATATATCATATTTATGGAGATATTTTGAAAACCGGAAATGAGCTTTGGAGAATAAAGCTCGACTTCCGGTTGACCGATATACTCCAAAAACTAATCAACTCTGACAGCACCCACCGCAATGCTATATATAAATTTTGGTATAGATACGACTAATAGTTTTTACATTAGAGCGCCCACAAGCACAGACACACATACATACACACACACACACACACACACACACACACAGACAGACATTCCGAAAATGATCAAAACGTGTTCTAGGGACCCCGAAACATGTATTTCCGTTGAAATCTCGAAGTCGATTTTTTTTCATGAAAACAATACTTTCTCTATACTACGTATATGGAGAAAGTAAAAAAAATGTTAGTGAGTTAAATTAAATGAAATGAGAAAATATAAAATAATAAAAAATAGTAATAATAAGTTAAAATAGGAGATGAAAAGAAGAAAACAATAGTGATGGGGGGAATTCTTTTAACGACTCTTTCGTTGTATCGGGAATTCATGAGCGAGAGCGATCCTCCGTTCTCGGGATAGGTGTTCTTCTTGAGCAGTCGATTGATCAAAGGCACTGAGTCACACCTCTTGGTCCCACCTGCGTTTCAGGTCCCTCTTCGGACATACCATCTCCATTACACGAATAATCTTGATGCAAGCGAACTTATCGTCACCTTTGAGAGATACCTTATCCACTCTCCATCTTCGAGGGGCGACCCCTTCGTGGAGGGCGATCGATCCTAAGGAAAATTGTTACGAAACCGGGAATCGAACCGTATCTCCCCCTCCTCGAGTGGTGGCTCTTACCTGTTGAGCTCTTCACGGATTAGTCTCACGCCGTTCTTCGGGATTGTTAATTAAGGGATGCTTGATGGTGTCCTGATTGAATTGATCCTGAGTTGTTGGTGGATATGGTTCTCTTAGAAATTTGCAGAAAGATGCTTGACCAATCCAATACAGTATGTATTAATTGGGTTAGAAATGCTTCATCCGTGGAATTGATAGAGTTCTTCGGATTTTCGTATAATCTGGGAATTTGTAAGTCTATTTCTTCGTATTTCGCCGTTCAATTGAGCTTGTAGTTTATAGAAAGTAGCGGTGTTATTTACGGCTCTTTGTTTATTTAGAGTAATGAATAACCAATTAATGTCGGTTTTATCAAGTTTTGTGTAATTAGTAACTTGTAGATGGTTTTCTTCCTTTTTAATCTCCATTTTTTCATTGCTTCAATGATTATCGCATAGTTGATTCTACCTGATGGATATTGACATTGTTATGGTAACGTTGTGTTTAGTGAAGGAATCTATTGAATAGAGTAATTCATCATCGTGAACTATCTTAATAGCGTTTGGCTCAGATTTGGTATCCAGTTGTGGTCATCTTTCATTTCTTTTGGCTTTTATAATGATAAACGTTCGTAATAATTTTAATAGTGTTTTCATTCGGAGAACTTTAAAACCAATTATATTTTAGATGAATTGAAATGGTTAGGTTTCTTTCTGCAGTTTTTTGATGTCGGTGTTGAATAAAACTTCATCTTGTATCCATTTATCATATTGCGGGAGAATGTATGAACAATAGCCAAATTTAAGTTGATATAAGCTAGCACGTTTCAAACAGAAAATTGACAAGATTGAAAACTTAGTAAATAAAATCAATACTCTTCTGTAATGATATCGGAGAAGGAAGATCGGTTAGAAAGCGTTCCCTTAACATTAAAATTTTATCCAAATGTCAATTAAGTAAAATTTACTTAACGTATTGATGACTTAAATTCTTCGCAATCATATCTTCCTAATCTTAATTTCTTCCCAAAATATAACAGATATTCAAAATGCATTAGTTGAAAGTTTGGAAATCACAAAAGGGGAACATAAACATGTCTTATTTATTATGTATTTTTCTCTCGATTTCAATGCGTCGGAATGTGTTGATTTAGGACGGCGATCGATTGTGTTCTGATAAGCTCTCTATACTTCGAGTGCAGGTGTAGGAATTTTAAATAGGCCGGAGAGTTGACATGTTTACCGGAAGCACTAGTGGATAGGCTAGTGCTGACTAATAGATGACACTTGTACTGGTTTGCATGAGTAGGCAATCGCATGGAAGCATTAGAGTATGAAATTTCTCTCTAATTGGACATCCTGCTCATGTAAACTGCTCGGAGGACTTTATGGTCTCCTTATAACCATTTTAGTCATAGACTTTTAAGGCAATAAAGCTATATTGCTCCGCTGAAACAACAGTCATCATCAACAGTCACATTAATTACGCTTCTGCTAAAGCTATGAAAAGTAAAATTCGATGTGCGAAGGCGTTACCTGTTGTTCTTTTTCATTCTATGAAAAATTTTTTGAGCTTTTTATCTCTCAACATTCGGAGTAATTAATTTTGTTTTAACATTGGAAGACCAATTTATTTAGTCTATTCGTGTTTCGGCTAATGGCATCTTCATGAAATGTTTCATTGTTGCCTTGATTATAATCCTTTTTCTGTTCATTTCGGTTATTGAAAACGTTGTTTCCCAAGCCTCGGCATTTAGTTCCAACACGGGTGTCAAACTCTACAGCCAGTTCAGTCCAACCTAGTTGCTAAAATCCTGGGAGTAATATTGTATCCCAAAGCTTGATATCTGTAGTGTTGAATTAAAACCTTTTATGAAGCCCAATGGAAATTTTCATCATCCTTGGGAAGAGTCGGCCTCGAGCACAGGAGTCAAATCTAAGATTCTGTTAGATTAGGTTCGAAATTAAATCTTGAAAATGTAAAATTAAATGAAACCAAATAAAAATATTCTTCGACGAAACGAATAAGGATCTTCAAACGTATTTGATATGGAGGATAAATCAGATAAATCAGTTTACAAATTATAATTATATATGCGACGGTGATAATGACGAAAGATGAGATTCATCCAAAGGATTTGCAGTTTTTTTCAATATTTTATGTATAGCGAAGCACATCATCTGCGTCTCGCTAAGTCTAGCGGCAATCGGGGCTCTTTGAAGCCAAGAGGATAGACACCAGTCATATTCCTGCGGAAGTGAAAGTGTGAGTTGTTAAATCTGGGAGCAAAAACTTTAACACTGCTCAGACTGCAAGGGTAAAATTGGTGGAGTCGAGCAAGAGGGTATCGCAACGTAGTAAATCATTTATGGAAACCTTTCCTCGGTCGGGGTGGATGGTCTTCTTCCTGAATAGCTCCGTTCTGGGCTAGGTTACGCAAGTGGCTCGGTTTCTACCCCGGCGGTCCATAACCCCCATTGATGGCAGGTAATAGTGGGCGTGTCCAGCAGGTAGAGGGTCGGACCCTCCTGGTAGATCAGGCTACCAACGTTAGGGCTATCAATACCTTTCCCATGCTGAAGTTCGGAAAGGTTCTTCGCGTAACTGTTGTCCGCTGCGAACCCTTGTTTCTTCGGTACGAATACTCCGTATGGGTGCCCGAAATATCTGTCACTTTTTTCAATTACTGCGTCTACTATATATGAACGTTTCTCCGGTGGCCATAAAGGTGAGGTATATATATGTATGCAGGGCCCGCTAAGAGGGGATTTCGTCAAAGCCCAGGACCCGGGTATTATTATTATTGTTTTATTAGTTGTAGAGTATGGCCATAAGAAATGAGAAATAAGTAAATTTTTGCTCCTAAAACATTATAGAGTAGAACAATCTCAAAATAAAATCAATACAATGTCAAAAACTACATTATATGTTAAAATATTTACAAAATACTTCAAGAAAACATAAAAAGATTAATCATAAATTAACACAAGATGATTAAATAGTTTATTTTTAAATGATTGTTTAAAGGATGTTTAAGGGGATGCTATTTGTGAGGGGCCCATTTTGAAAAGGAAAAAACCTTATTTTATGGAGGGCATGCAGCGTGTCTGTGAGAATTTTTTCTTCATAATATAATTCTTATTTACTATTGCCTTTTTATCTTATTGAGAGCAAAAGCAGGGCCCATGGATATAAGAACATAGGTCCCGGCCCTGTATGTCGATGAGAGTTTGCAGCTCAATGAACAAAGAGGGCGTTCCTGTGTTTTGAAGCCGTTACTGTCGAGCAGCTGAACTGCTTCAGTTAATTGGTTGATCGACTGGAAATTTCGTGAATCAATTCAACCCGAAGGAGTACTACCTCAAACGCAATAGTATGCATTTATCGGCGTGAAATGTTCTTTTTAGATTTTTAATATTCATTAACCTTGAGAAATCAGAATTTTTAGGGAAACCATTTGGTACACGTGGGAAATCGTCGGAATTTCTCCACGGCAAATCTTAGCGAATGGTAACAACTAATGCATTTTTAAAAAGCCGCGTATTTTGACATCTATGCTTCAATGGATGATTCGTTTAACATTCCGCATTGCTAAGATTGCTCTTTCATTGCACGTGATCCCCTTCTTGGAGTATTAAATGACTAAAGCATGTGCTGAATTCCTGTTTTGACTCGAGTGACCGGAAAGAAAAATCAGTGTTCTCTACTAGATTAGGAAGGAAGCCCATTTTAAATCGGAAGGATTCTTGTGTGATCAGGCCGTACCTGAAAGTATCAGGCCGCATATTAGTGACGTATCTCCTACATTGTTAGTTTGTTATAGTAGTATTCTTAAAAGTGCTTCAACTGCGTGGTTCATTTCGCACGAATTCTCTGCGTTAATCGAAATTGAAAGTGGTATTCGGTCGATAGCGAGTGTGATATCTACTTGGCTTTATGGGTCAAATTCAATTTGTAGAGCATCGAAATTTTATGTACTAAGGAAAAGTATGTAATTTTAAGTAAACCGATGAAGGATATTTTCTATTTTAAATTTACTTGGCGTAATTGAGAAGTGACTGAAACAAATAATTACAGTACAATTATTTGATTAAGAGCATCTGTTTGAGTGATCGAAGAAAAGTTTTCCTTTCTGGGTTGGATCCTAGGCGATCAACCTGCAGCTACCTTCGCGTTTTTATTTGGTTTTCGTTGATTGGATTCTGATTCAGTCTTCAATTGCTTACGTCAGTCTAAATTAGATTCTCTATTAGTTCTCAAATCGTTGAAAAGTCATAATTACTCCAGAGTGTACCACATTTCTCCCATCCAGCGAAAATAGGGACCGTCGAATATGCTTTGGCCACTCTAGTCTTTCCTGCACGCGTGTATGCGCGACCATTCTTCAAAACATTCTCCATCCGAATCCGCATTCGTTATCGCAAAAGAGCGAAACAATTTCGCCGAAAAACCCGTCGCTGGGTTATTCTTTAGCAGAGGCATCGCTTTTTAGAACCTTTTTCTACCGAGAGAAATAGTTGCCGTGCGAATCACACCACGACCGCTGCACGCACGGACCCTCGGGAAGTCAGACGGATTTGGCACCGGAGATTTTTTCATCGGTTATTTAAAACGCTCCACTCATATTCGTAATCCAACGCAAGGATTCGAGAAATATCGCGCCTGCTATGGCCCTTTCGGAATCGCCGCTTTTTCCGCCCTCTTCTTTAATGCGACAAATCCTCGGATTTATTTCTGTGGATACCTTCCCCGTTGGCTTCTAGACGCCTGCTCTTTGCGTGATATGCTGCGAGGAGGGAGAGGTACAAAGGGTCGGCCATGTTCCCTCCCTCGCCCTTATTCTCCCATAAACACGCATCTCGCTCGGAGATCGATGACAGTGGGCTACATAATCATTTTCGGGACGAAGTTTACTTCCACTGAAAAGGTTTCCCTGGCTTTAAGCACGAGTCAGCTACAACCTGTCGCTCGCTCGCATTGACTTTCTCTTCTGCGTGTATTATTGTATTTAAGTATCTTCAGGTGGTACTACCGCTGCGTGCTTTTTACCAGGGCCAGTTCTAGGCGGAAAGCAAGGAAGGCAAAGCGCACGGAAGGGGGCTCATTGTCCGTATGACGTCATGAAGAGACCATGTATTTCCTTTGACCCTGTGTATTTCGTACGGGAAAATGGCGCGCGCTGTTTCAACTTGCGTATAGAATAGGAAATTTGATGAGAATCGACTTTTAAAGTCGTCAGCGTAGAGTAAGAGTGATTTCGGAGATCACAGAGTGATTCGATCAACGTTTTGATTTTGATTGAGCCGATGTATTTATGTGTGATTTCTCTCGATGTCCATATAGTATGTTTTCCCTTGCTATTCGTACGCAAAGATGGAATAGGGGAATAATTTTTAGAAGGTAAGGGAAGCATAAATACCTAAAGCCTTTCCTGATTCTCTCTACACATTTTCGAGTACGACTAATTCCCAACCCAACACTATCGCAATATATTCAGGACACGTATTGACTAATAATTTAATCTTAATAATACAAATTTTTGTATTCAAAATTGATTATAAAAATCACGTGTGATGCAATAAAAATATAAATAAGAAAAACATTAAAGTACGCACAAATTTAACGGAATAATATGAAATAAAAATGGAATGCGTGATAAAATAGCAGCGGTTGTAAAACAGGTAAGTATTGGTCACTATTAAACTACCTGACGCTCCAAATCGGTAGGAACAAAAAATAATTAATGAAACAAGGACGGATTTGTTATTGGGCTCACTAGATGCAAGCTGAGGGCCTCGCCGTTAAGGGGGCCCAAAAAAGGACGCTTCTGAGATAAATCATCTCTTAGTGTGGGTCTTTAAGTGGCCCAAACGCCTGGGGCCGCCGATTAGTGAAATTTTCCCCTGGGTGGGAAGCACACTGATGTATAAAAATATACATTAGTTGTATATATTATAGCAGCACCCTTCTGGGATATGGTAGGGATGTATGTACGGTAGGAATATTTACGAAGATGAAACGTTCGTAAATCAGATTCAGTAACGTAAAACCTAATTTCCGTAGAATTTGCAAATATAGTATACTCATCAACTCTACCGATAAACTACCACATAAATTGATTTTTAAGCAAGAATTAGCCACATCTAATATGCTTTCGTCATTTTTAATTTTGATCCATTACGCGTGCGCGCATGCTCCTCAGCCTCGTGCTTTTTTGTTCATTTCCTTTCTGACGCTAATTTCCTTCGCTCAGCGTGTTTTCGTCTCAATGAAGCCCATTCGCCGGCGCCACAGCTGCAGACTGAAAGGCGCGATTTAAAATCTCGATTAAAAAAGCAATCGCGAAAGGAGATTAAGATGGACTACCTTTGTTTGGTTCTGCTCCATGACTCAGTTTGTTTGCTCTGTGATTAAATACGGCTAGCTCAGTCAAGGACTGCAAAAGTAAACAAACGGCGCAGAAGATGCTGACTTGAACGTGGTCGCACATACGCCTGAGGTCAACCCTATTCGTCATAGAGTTTTCATTTTGCTTTTGGCTTTCATGTTTTAGCTTAGTTCTTTTTAAATCTGCTTCGATAGCAGGGTCATTCCACACTTGGACCCTGATTCATGGTTATCAAAACGTGACTTGTGCACGATTAAATATGATATTTTCTCCTATTCTTAGAGTTGGCTCATACTTATGAAACTGACTGAATAAGTTTTTAGTTCGTTTACGAATTTTCGTTCCTCTATAGTAGTGCCATTTAAGGGAAACCACACGCGTAAGATAACTATTGCATTGAGCAAAAATAAACTATCGAATAAAGATAAGATAAACTATTGTAAAGGATAAACTGCTGCAAAAGCAAAAATAATACTTCTTCAGAGTTAGATGTTGTATATATGCAGCAAACAATATTCCTTATCTTGTTTGTTTTTTTCTCAGTTGGCGTTCTTATGAGATTTTTGGGAACTTTCTCAAATTCGCATCCGAAATATCCATTTTTGTACGACTGGTAGTTGTGTCATTATTCAAGGAAACGTTTTCAGCGGGATCACGTTCCAGATTTAATTATTCCAGTCGGTATTCTGCTCATGAAGAAACCTCGTGGTGTTTTCCCGTTCATGATTGATAAAAAGTACATCCAGCCACCAGTCGATTTCGCTCTCTCCAATTATTGTCTTTTGGAGCATTCGTTCTCTCTGAAATTTTACTTTCTCAAGATATGAGATGTTTAAAGATAATGATGGGTGTAAGCAGTGATTTCCTACTTTTCCTAAATGAATCTCTAACAAATGATGTAAATGGAGTTAGACTTAGCACTTTAAAGCGTGCGACTTACCTAAGTTGTACTAGGTTGTACGAGAAGAGACAAATAGTGACTAGGCTGGGACTCGAACCCAGACCTCCCACTTTCCGGGCGGTTGTTCTAACCACTAAACTACCGAACCACGTCCTTTTCCCTTCTGTAACTGGGGGCTTTTATGATCAAGGTGATGGTGCTCCACGTTGTGGCACCAGCCACCACCAGAGGTCCTCATTGAGGCAACCGAACCACAAAGCGAAATTAAGAGAAATACTCTCCAGGAAATTTTACAAATGATGTAAATGGAGTTATGAATCTCTAACATATTAACGTAAAGGGTAACTTACCTTTGTGCAACACTTAATTGCTTGAAACTTGTATGGTATGTTCCTTGCTCTAAGAAACTAGACACCGACCGTTGTTCTCGATAGGATTGTTAAATGCTAAACTTGCAATTTAAAATGGGAATTAGACAATCACGAATCACGCACCAATCACGCACCACGCACGTCAATTTTCCTGTAGCTCAAAATTTTCCTCCCAGAAAAATATTTTCTACCATTGTTTTTCTAATAAGTTACTTTTTCGCCATTAAATTCCAACCTCTTACCCGCCACACGTTTTAACTTTTAGTTGGCATTTTTCGATGTATGTTCAATTGAAACTTTAGTATCTATTACATATATGGTCCTTGTATGGAAAAATAAACGCAGCGATTAGCATTAAAAGTATGAAGATATCCATAACGAAAGCCACTTAAACAGTGAAATATCTCTAAAACGAAAAGTAAATACTTTCGGTGAAATCAGAATTTCATAGTTCATATCTCGGATACCTCGTGATGTACAAATTTAAGTATGGCACAACGATTGGGATGGTGCCGAGGACGAAAAAGTGTCATCGGGAATTCCGCCTCTGGGAATTCAAAGCTCCCTCTAACCGTGCTCATATCCTCAACCACGGTCAGAGACAATCATGCCCTTGGGGAAGGAGAAGCGCGTCTGTTGAAAGATTTCATCATCGTATTTGGGCGTTTGGGGCATAAACGCCGACAGAGCTATGTTTGTTTGTACTACTTTCGCTCGGGCGTCAAAAACCTTCGCAGGTTGGACGTCTACCGAATTAGACACGGCTGACCCTTGCCTTATGTCACCCTTTCCCACCTTTCTGGAACTTTCGGGAACGAGATCCGGCGAAATGAAAGCACCGCGTCGCACCATTGTGATCTAATTAGTCGCAAAATTTGCTTTGAGCGCGAGCATTCTGATGTCGCATGCTCACGGAAATCAAAGAAAAATCAATCTGTGAGAAAGAGGTTCGACTGAATTTACTGCTGTAGTTGCAGCAAGGTATATTGATGGGAGATTATTTTATGCTAATTTTGGAGTAATACAGGTAAAGGAAATAGTTAAGTTATTTTTCTTGTGATTGATGAATACCTTTAAATTATGCTTATTTTTAAAATAATCTATAGTACATGAAAATCATTCTTACAGCCACAGTTTAATTTTTTTTAAATCACGTGTATCTTGCTGAGAGGATTTCTAAGGCCAGTTTGAACTTCAATCCTCCACCTTTATGTACTGAAAGCCTTTGGGTGGGAATGAGGCACGATGAGGAGTGAGGTATTTTAGCTTTCCTAGCTGCACCAGAATCACAGTATTCAATTCATAATTCTCTGTTCTTTACCAAAAGGAAAATATTGCATTGCATCAAAGCTGTACGAATGCTAATTATTTTGAAGTACTTAATAGCTCTATATTTATCTGCTACTTATAAATAGTTTGAGTCCTAATTACAGTTTCTTTACGTGGCACATTTACCAATTATTTCATAAATAACTGACAACCGGGGCTAGATTAATCCCAATTCCTCAGTGGTGACGCTTTCGCCAGTAGTAGTTCCTTCTTGTACGGTTTCCATGAATGGCCTTTCATTAAAGTCATGGAAATACGTAAGCTTAGGAAAGAGACGATTTTTCTGTTTTCCGCGAATGCAGCGCCAGTGCGGAATTTGCGATATGTTCGCATCCCACTGTCCTCCTTGGAGTATTTACGCAATTTGCTCTCTCCCATACAAGTCTCCATCTATCCATTACTCCGATGAAAAATATGTTCCTTCGTAAATTTGATTTCTCGCGCCCGGCTGAATATTTGCTCCACGCCGAGCATTAAAAACAAGCAACGCTTTCCTTTTTTCCGATTAAAGATCGTGATAAAGTGGATGTTAATCGATAGATACTTCATTGCAGTTCACTAGACACTATCAATTTGTCACATAAATTGCATCGGCAAATTTCTCTCTTTATTTCGTGTTTACGGCTTAATTTTCGAATTTACTCCAATTTGGCTCTATCCGTGATCCGAGGCTATATTTAATGAGAGTAATTGATGGAATTGATAAGGGGTGCATACGCCGTTTTGAATGTGCTCGTTTACTTTCATTTAGGCGACCAGTTTTTGCTAATGTTTTAAGGCTCGAACTTGAAATTTTTTAACATGAATTAATTACTTTAATTAAAAATATTCATCCGAGTGAAAAAGAAGCGTTTTATCGCATTTTATAATACATCCATGTCATTTATGAAATTTGTTCCTTGAAATGGATACAATGCACGGATGTGTCGACTACATTTTCTTGGCAGGAAAAGAAAAGTTCGAAATTACTGCGCGTGGGTAAAGGTAATTGAAATCGTCAAAAGTATGATAGAGATAATTTATCCTCATGGGGTTTTATATTTGAACCCTTACATGAATTACAATAAAAAATAATAATTTGAAATAAATTAATCATAAAGACCGCCTAGAACAGTTTGAAGACAGGGAAAATATACTTATAATGAAATTGTAGGCTAAAATAAAAGTAGGTCAAAAGACAACTTTAAATTTAAGAACCAATCGTTTTCGTCCTTTAAACCAGTGTATCTTAACCATGCTAAACAATTGCTTGAGGTCTTCCGGAAGCCAGATGACGTGATAAAATCTATAATGTCACATCTTAATTTAAAATAGCCAACATGCTATCATTTGTAGTAAGAGCTTTCGATAATCCATTTTCTTAATATTTGCAGAAAAAATTCTAAGACCATATCTGCATGCAAAACGTTTCTCTCACCGATATGCTGCAAACAAAGGTTTACTAAATGTAAGCATGGGCACTTCTTTAATTCTAGATCATTATATTTAATTAGATGGGTTCTGACAGCAAGAATTGGATTTACTTTCATAACTGTTATGATAAAAAGGCGATATTGTGTGTAAGTCTTCTCTTCCACATAACACATCGTCATGTGTGAAACAGTTATAAATTTTAAGTAATTTCATGTGAAAAATATCCGAAAAAATGCTAAGGGAAACTTTTATAGGGAATAGAGATTCCATTTTTTACCCTCCGCTACGAGTAAAGTTATTTTTTTTCTGGAATGGGTGGAAATTGAATTTTTAGAAAATAAATGGTGTTGATATCTGAGGAGATTGGAATAAAATAAAAGTTTAACAAACCTTCGCTTTTCTACCATGCAAACTTATTTTCCTCGAAAAATTTGATTTTTACTTGCTTTTACTAATACTTATTATTACTCATTTGTATTTTAATTTACTGCATTTACTATTGATGATTAATTTATCGTCATTGTTAACTTCCGTTCGGTTCACTGTATCTCACTTTAATATTTTTTATTTGAAATTTTTAAGATTTTAATATAAGACGCTTTAGGGATATGTGTTAAGTAACTGAATTATTTTATCTATTTATTGCTTATTGATTTATTCGGTTTATTTTTAAAATCAGCCAACAATCTCAACGGATTCTTATCAACTACTCAATTACTTTTTTCTTAAATTTATTAACTTAGGTGTGGATAAAGTCCATTGGAGTGGAGGGCCACAAATAGTAACCTGGGCAGGTATTGGAGTGGAGGTTTAATTCTTTCACTTCAGAGTAAATTATCCTTTTTGAAAGACCGTTTTATATAACACTAGCGGAAGTGCCCGTTGATTCTCAACGGAGAAATTAACAATGATAAATACCAGGCTATTTTTTTATCGTAACACATGCTTCATATTCCATAGTCTCTCTTTCGGGATTCCACCGCGATGTATACTCCTGGCCAAATTTAACGCAGCACCTCCCTAGCGATCCTTACGGCCGGTGCTGCGTTAATTTTGGCCAGGACTGTACGTAGCAGCAGCGACGACGTTTCGCCTACGTTTCAGTAGGATTCTTCAGGTCGAAGAGTGAGTTTTGTGAGTGAGTGAAGAGAGTCCTTGGAATCAGCCGATCGCCGCGGAAACCTTCGTTCTTACACATGCTTCATAATTGTAGGAAGATTGCTAATGCCAGGCTATAATAATTTCCAGAGCAACAAAGCAAAAAATGTTATAATAATGTCTACAAAACCAAAATAACTCAATAGTTTATCTCATATCTTTTGAAAGAATAATTCCTTATATTAAGACAGCATTCGTTTAAAAAATATAAACATATATTTTAAGATCACATTAGGATAAGCAGCACCGCATTTAAAGAGACATTTTCAGTAAGGCGCTAAAGGATAAAGGGAACAAAAATTGGACACAATTAACAGGAATAAATTGTATATCACTCTAAAAACTACAAATGATTTTTTTTTTATGTAACTTAACTAAAACATTAAAAAAGTACTGAACACAATCATTAACACAAACGATATCACGGAAATTGAAGTCGAAACTGAAACTACAATTGAACACCAATGACAGGTAGATAGTAAACGTATGTCAAACGGAAATCACATTATAAAACTACAAATGAATGGTTATTTACATTACCCATAAAACAATAGATAAAATTACTTTATCTTTTCGGTCAGGTTTTGCTAAACTCGCAGCACAACTCCTCAATGATTTCAAACACCAAACCTAGGTAGATCTTTATGCGATTTGGTATCTCTGTTTTCCTTAATTGCTAAATATACATCGACGCAAATAAAATTAGATTCAATGCTTAATTCAATGAAAATATTAAAAGCAATTGCAACTTACCAGGCTACTTATCTGCATTCAGTTGAATTGATCGAGGGAGAGAATTTCAAGCAACACACTTTTAACCAACGTTATAATTTTACGGTAAACGATTGCGTTGATATAAATAAAACATGGTTGCTACAGAAGCTTAAACAAAATCCGAAAAACATTCTTAAATATTTCATTAATTCTCTATCTTTTCTTATAGATAAACTCTTGAGATAGAATCAACAATCGCCTATATCCTCAAGGGAATGGGTTGTTTACAACCTCAAAATTTAGATAAAATATTCACGTATTTTATCAAACTGTTCGCAATTTCGAGTCGCAAATGATATTCCACGACCGAATTAAGAATCTTTATTCTATTTTCCTTCTTTTGGTGCTCCATTCGACTCCCTTAGACTATTATTTCTAGTTTAATTTGCAAAAGAAATGTTACGAAAAACTTAACTTTATGTGTATTTCTTATGAAACGTTTTTTGACCCGTCTGGGCTCGAACCGTGGACTTAAGGTTAATAAAAAGTAGCCTATACTCTGCGCGGGGTAGACGTTTAATAATGTAGAAAATTTCAAAGTTCTGCGTCTTTAGGTTCTCGAGTTTTTAGTGAACATACACCCTCTATTTTATATATACGAGCGAAGGACCCACCACCAGTTTTGAGCATTTCCTGCCGTTGTTGTGCCATAATCTTCTTCGGATTTTTCTTGACACAGTCATATTTTGTACGAAGCTTACACCATTCTCTGGCGCTACCCATTCGGGCATTGCATTTCCCCCCAATGCATTTCCAAACGTTTTCCTGCGAATTAGGGAACGAATATCTACGTATAATTACACATTAAAATTGTAACTGCTATTTTTTTATTTGAAAGCATTTTTCTGCTTCCAGGTGACTGCATTACTCTTCTTATTTTCAAAAACTGTCTTCTTCTCTTCCACCAACTCAAGCAAGAGCATTTGCACCTCCACAGTGAAGTTCAAATTCCTTTTAGCTTCTGTCTGCTAACACTTTTTTATTTTTGAAGTAAAAATATTAGCGATGCGTTCTTGTTCTAAAATGACGCACAGAGAATGTATGCATGGCTGGGATAAGTTGTTGACAACCTCAAAATTTCGATCGAATATTCACGTATTTTATCAAAATACTCGCAATTTAGAATCGAAAACTATATTCCACAACCGAATTAAGAATCTTTATTCTATTTTCCTTCTTTTCGTGCTTGATTCGACTTTCTACGACTATTATTTCTAATTTAATCTTGCAAAAGAAATGAACCCTGCAACGGTAAAAATGAATTTTACGTGTATTTCTTATGGAAAGGTTTTAACCCGTCTGGATTCGAACCGTGGACTCTAAGTAAATAAAAAGTAGCCTATACTCTGCGTGGGGTCGACGTTTAATAATGTAGAAAATTTCAAAGTTCTGCGTCTTTCGGTTCTCAAGTTTTTAGCGAACATACACACACACACACACACACACACACACCCACACACTATTTTATATATATAGAAGATACATTTGGATGCGAAAAACGTAGGTTACTTCACGCCCAACGTCAAAATACTTCGGCTTTTGTGCACCTCTACCTGCTTAGTATTTATCGCAGAGGTCCCAATTTCCCCTCGAAGTGCATGCCATGGAAACTCAGTGAAGAGGTTAAATTAACCTATGAACTCGTCGCCGGGGCGAATTTAACCACGGATTTTCACCGTATATTCCGCTGCCGGCACCAAGGATCGCATCCTCGAGGAATATCTTGCCGGAGCGGTGGGCGAGCCGAATCGTATGCCATCCATGGCGTAACATACGTGCGCCCCGTGAAATTCCCTCCTAACACGGCTCCGCGTCCGGCGTACAACACTCCAATCATGTCCGCACACGGTGTTAAGGAAATTGTGTTGTGTGTGTCGCCCTTTCAGTCACTTCTCTGGCTGACTGCTCCTCTTCGCCCCATATCTACTGACCAGCTGCCCATCTCTATAAACCCCGGGATATAATTCCCGCTCCGAGCGTCAGACTGATCTAAACGCCGGAAATTTAGAATTGGAAAAATGTTTCGTGGATTTACCTCGCTCCCGGCCTTGTCGTAATCGCGTGCAGTAATTCTCCGTCACGAAATTCTTACATCTGGGTTACACTCTGGTTAGGCCCGCATGTTTCACGCTAAAGATAATCTCTTTTCCTTAATAAGTTTTGGAGCCAATTTCCGCTCATGAGCGGAAAATCAGTTATTAAGCGTGATCTGTTTACCAGGCGGTGCGTATAATTATCCTCTCCAGATTGTATTTTTGAGCTAGTTTAAGGGGTTCGGAGTAGTCGGGAACTTAGAGGTGGGTATCGCTGATTCGGCGCTGATAATTTTCTAGATTGAAATCATAGGTCTAAGTAATTTCGTAGTTTTACTGCTAACGGGAAGACTGTGGAGAGAAGAGGAAATTTGATGGGTTCTCGTAATCATGTCAACGAGTCAAAGGTTTCACTATTTTCCCAGCGCTTTTTCATCCCCTCGTTTTTCATCAGCAGAAGTCTGGCGGCAGTCTTACGTGGGAAAGTCAGGAAAATGAAGTAGCCCCCATTGCTACGTACCTAATTATTCAGTAACAAGAACCATATATAATTTAATGCACAAATCTTCGTTGATTGCTTTACAGCCAACTGAAATAGCATTTCGATATCCACTCACAAGTAGCCAAATTGAAAACATAATTCTACTAAATCAGCGATTCATTCTTAAAAGAATGTTTGTTTCTATATTCATACTAATGATAATGCAAGTTAATGGTAAAGCCTTTCAAGCCTGTTTTTATTATATTTTGAAGATATTTCTTTGTTTTTGTTATTTTTGATTACTTTCCATTTCATGCTCTCGTGCATATCTACTGTAAGTTTATTTATTTTTGTTTTGGATTCACTCTAAATTGGTGGTATCTCTTTCCACCTTAGAGAGAGGAACAATTTTAGAGCCAATCCAAACAATAATAAATAACAAACTTACTGCAGATAAGCATGAAAGGAAACTAGAAACTTCATTAAAAATAACTTGAAAAGAAATATTTACAAAATACATTTTAAACACTGGCATAGTAATATGAATATAGATGCAAATATTCTTTTAAAAATCTATTGTATGACTATCCGTATACGACGCAGCTTGTTTGCATTATCAGGTCTTCCAAAAATCGGGCTCGTCTTAGATTCGCGATCTTAACTGCGTTATCGCAGATACAAGTTACTTTAGCTATAACGTTTAAAGCCATATTTCTCTTTTTTCCAGATAACGTCCTTTTTGTAACTAATCATTAACTTTCGTCCCTTAATCGGTTTTCCGGCAGCTTACGATAAATAAAGTATACGCTTCTTATGACTCCTTGCTTTATTAGAGGATTCACGAAAGACGTGTACACTATAAAGCAATAAAAAATCTTTAGTGCATAACCGGTGTTACGGGTCATGAGAGAAATAATGAAATGAGACGTACGGTATGCGAAGATTCTGCAAACCTCAGCGAATAGCGTGTGTATTGCATTAGCGTACTTTTATTTTTCCCTGCTTGACTTCCAAACATTGCTTAGTGCGTGTGTCTTATATTTGGTAAAGTATTACTCCTATTAATTTATAATTCTTGCTGCAGTAATATAAATGATGTAAAGGCCTTTGTATCAATCCTTTAACGTTACAAAATATTTACATATCATCTTTAGCAAAAATATTTAAAGTTTATACTTAAAGATAATTTAATGTATTTATCACCTCATCCTGCCTAATATAACCATTTATTATTATATATTTATGGATTACTTTAGAGTGAAAAGTCACATTATTTCCTTTAGCATCCAACATTACTAATGCAAGCTAAAAATGTATGAACTTAGCTTCTTATTATCAATCGTCATCACTATACCCTATCTGTTGTACAGTTATGTACGTAATCATTTCAATAATTAAACGCAATGTTATTTATGTAATACTTTCACATTTTAATAGAAACCTGTAATATATTTTTCTAAATCACTTTTTTGTCTTCGATGAAGATTTAAAGACATCATCGGGTATCATTTTATCTCTCTTACATTTGATAAATTGATATTTCTAATATTGGTGAATGCTGCCTGTGTACTTACACAGCCCAAATAGCACAGAGCTGTAGATTAATAACATAAGGGTTTAGGAAAATGGGAACGGAAAGAAATGTTTCTTGGAATTGTGCGGAGCGTCTCGAGAGAAAAGGTTCACCTCCAAATAGAAGGTGAAAAAGAACGTAAATATCTCGGGTACGAAGCGGAGAAACTAAGCGGAAGAAAGAAACTGAAATCTGAATTTTTGCTCGGCTGTCCTTATGAAAGACTTTGGGTAGCTTTTCTTTTGAGAGCTTTTCGTTCCGTTCCAACAGGTGCAGTAACGCTATTCCTTTAGGACGAAAGCCTCTGATTGTTTTTCCAAATCGCTCCCACAACCTCACTTTAGTATATTTCAAATTGCCCGCGAACTTTCGCCGGAAATTCATTTCGAAACTCAACAAAATTTTCTTTGCTTTGTACTATATTTACCCTTAATATCCGTTTTATTTTAAACCCCATCGTGGCGCATAATTCTATATAAGCTTTGAAATGTGTTATTAACTTTGCCTGACGGTGGCTTATTCGAAAATAGGGGGATTAAATTTCGAAGGTTCCTGCTTCCGTATCCTAATGAATGGAATGTTTTTCATTCGTTTTTTGGTGGTTTGATGGAAAAAATGTATCTTTAATTTACTGTTGCCACCATCTTTTTCCTGGTTTTGATGACAAGAAAGCTACAAGGGTATTATATTTGCTGAATAATAAAAATAATTAAGTTCTCTCCTTATAATATGCTAAGATAAGCATTACTCTTATAGTAAATGTAAACATACTCCGCTCATAGTACTCCAGCTTGCTAAGAAAAGCAAGGGCTAACTACTTCACACCTCACCTTCTCTAGTAAGTCTCATCCTCCCATCTAGCTCTTGATAGCTAATGTTATAGAGCGTGAGGTACCAACCGGCTTTCTGGCTGAATACTTTACAGAAATTTCGAAGGCTAGTTTATGATCCTTCGTGTATTTCGAGATTACGTTCTCCATCGTATTGTCAGCTAAGACTATTGCCAACTGGCTGATTGCCTATACGCTATGGTATATTTAACAATATTAATTCGGGAATCTACCACTGAACATGGCCTCTCTATTCATAGAGACCAATTCTACGAAATTCGGCGTTTTATGCGCCTGTCTAAAGGAGAATCCATTGCATGGAAGTTTTCCGAGATATATTTCCTCCCTGAGTAGCTGCCAAGTCTTCTATTCACTGTGACCAAGTTTTTATGTTTCTTTTTAATTTTGCTTCCTCGGTAATTTATTTTGATTTCTCTCTTCACGGAGGACAAGGCGAGTAAAGCTTTATGGATGTCGTTAACTTGTCCCGGTACAAATGGTGTTATTAAAGACGCGGAAGTATAGCTGAAATTTGTGAAAGAGGTTTGCTGCGGGAATTTGTAATACTTAGTAGTGGCTGTTTTTGCAACCAGTCGATTTTTTCTTATCGTATTTATTGTAATAATAATGTATTTAACTAAAAAGAATGCTTAACGTAAGAGATATTTAACGTTTAAATTAAAGTGAGATTTAGATTATTTAAAAAGTAATCCTTATGTATGAATTGCCATAACTCCAAGAAACTAAAGAACTAGTTTTAAGGTATTTATGAAAAAGAGAATGAAACAAAATATAGTTAAAATTAATAGTAAAAGAAACTAGTACAAAAAATAAACTGGTATTATTTTTGTTGTGGAAATTACGAAGTTTTTTTTCTTTTAACCTAAGATGTCGTTCTACGAATTACATTCAGGACATATCGATTATAATAAAATAAAATGGTAGATTAAAAATGAATATATGCTAAAATACTATTCTATCATTTTAAGAAAAGAGCCATTCTTTCAGTATTTGAAGAAATTCTCTTTCATTGGATGTAGTGGAAACATCTTTTTTGGCAACAGTAAGGACAATTTAGGTGCCACATGCGTATATATTTACTTGCTTAGTTTTAAAAAGTACATATATAACTAAAGCAAAATTATACCTCACTATTTGCAATCAGCGGTTCAGTTTCGAATTTTGAAAGTGTAATTAGGTTATTTTGTTTAAATGCGAAAAATATTTAAAGCTGTCCATGGAAAATAGAGTTTAATACCGATATTTCGTTCAAATTAATAAATTTTGTTCGCGAGTCTAATTTGATTACATCGCTAGTAAAAATTATCGTTGGTAAATCCCTTTTAATAGAATATACTACTGCAAAATATCATGACAGAAACAAAAGCATCTGAATTAAGATGATTATGGAAAGGTTCTTACTTGTTCCTGAATAACTGTAGGTAATATTTGTGAAACCGGTTGATGCATTGAGATCGGTATTTAAGGATAGTATTTATTTTTATACTTTTTCGTAGTATTAACTATGTGAAGATTTTTAAATTTTCCGCTGGAAGCACGTGTTATCTTCGCTTTTTTCATTAGTGTCCGGTCTCGTTTTTATGTATTCATTAAGTAAGAAAATCTTGAAGCATCTGGAAGTAGGTTGTACTAAGTTAAAGACTCACCCGCTGTATTATTTGACTTCCATTATCCCAATCGTCTAAGAAAACCCTTTAAAAGTATTGTACGTTTAATCCATGCAACTCAAAAATCCGTATTCATCTTTTATTGCCGGTATTCGCTATATTTCCGAGTGAACAATTTTCATTTTATTTCCCTTCCCGTCGAATGCTTTTGTTAAATGAATTACGAATTACCTCGCGAGCCAGTCGCTGAATTGCATGAGATGATATTCCATTAAATTAGTCCCGCGAAGTCTTTTGTATCGGGCTTATTCGCGAAAAAATCTTCCCTAGATCATAAGGAAATATTGGCACCCAGATAGTGTATAGTTGGGAAATAAGCTACCTCTGGGAAACTTTACTTTTTGTTCATCGCTCTAAATCAGAATTTCGCTCCGCCCGTCACCTTTTAATGGTTGCACATTAGTATTCGAACGAGTTCACGTTTTTTTCCATTTCGGCTCCCTTCCACCGAAAAAATTTTCTTTGCGAGCGCTTTAAGCTCGCGGTATATTTCTGATCTCTGTTGTAATGGAAATGCGATTGTCCGATTCCAATGCCCTGAATTTTATTCTCTCGCATGCACAATGTGGAGAGTGTAGTACACAGCAAGGGAATTCCCGTCGATGGAACGAATGTTTTTAAGAGCCCCCGTATCGCGGATTATTGTTCATCACATCGCCTGTTTCTCCTCTTGCAAGCTTGTACGCTCTCGCGAAATTAAAATATTTTATTGATTGAAATGCTTTTCTCTGTCCTCGTCGCACACTCAAAGATAAAATCCTCGAAAGAGTTCATACTGCGGCGAAAGCGGCAGGGTTAATCTTTCATTTTATGGAATACCGAGTCTTCCGAAGTAAAAAACGTGATGGCAAATAGAGAAATTGCATTAATTATTTTGAAGCTTGACTACCAGAGAATTGGCTTTGCTTCCCAGAGTACAGAGCCTAAAATGATAGTCTATTTGGATTCCGTATTTCCCATCTTATACTTCACACCTTTATGATCGTAGTTGAACAGGGGTTTATTTATTGATTTAGAAGATTCATGTACATCGATACCACCATTTTAGAGTGAATACAGTGACAAGAAATATACAGTAAATATCAACATTATGAAAAATTTTAAAGTTTAAATAAAAATAAACAAAATATTTCCGAAATTGCTCGAAGTACGAAATTATTTATTTATATTTATTTTCTGATTCGCTCATATTTATACATCTTATCTTGCTGCAGTCTATAATAAATTATAACTTTTTATGTGTATTAGCACTCAGCCAGGTTGAACCCCACGCTTCAACCTTTATCTATCAAGATCTTTATAAAGGGAATGAAGCTCACAAGGAGTGAGGTAGATTGCCCTTTCGTTTCTCACTGTGCCTGTATGCTATGTGGAAAATGTCCTCGTAAGCGCTGGGACCATACGAATGACACTTTCCATTGCGTTCAGTTGAGAGTGACGTAGAGATAGACGTTATTCAGCATCACTCAAGCCTCAGGATTTTTTCATATCATAAGTCATGACTAAGTAAGGCTGATACTGAATGAAAGAATAAAGATACATAATTATCCATCCTGTTTGGAATCTCAAATAAATAATATTCTGTTTATCAAGATGTGATTGTAGGTTATTTGTGACTTCCTACTTTGTGTAAACGTGTTTGTGTGCATGTATGTGTATACAAATACACTGATCAGTTTTTTGTAGAATATTCTAGTAATCGTTATTCTAAATAAGAATTATTAGGAAGCGCTTAGCGAAAAATACACCAAAATGAAATTAATGTATTTGGGACGGAGTGATACGCGCCGTATTACACTCATCCACTCGTATGCTCTTACGTCTGTGTCATTTATCGTATTCGAGGAGCCAACAAAAAGTACCCGGAAACATTTTTATTCATTCTTTTGGCCGTTCATCTCAAAAGTAATTTCCCTAAGTGATGACGACTTTCTTGAAGTGCGCGCAAGAGCTCCTCTTTCGCTTTCATTTCCCATCAATTAAGCGAAGTCGGAAGTCGAAATTAGTTGTTACATCCCACGGACGGAATTCGAAGGGTATTTGTTTTTCGGGTGATTTTAGAATTAGAACGATATCCTCGGCAAGGATTGTATTGGAAGCGATCGAGTGCTCTATCCAGAGTCCGGATGTTTAAGAGCACTTTAGTGATGTGCTTGGAGTGCCCTCCTCTGCCATGTTTCTGCTCCCATCTCTGCTGTCGCTATAAAGTGGGCGCCTTCGTTTTTACTGGGACCAACCGAACGCTCTCAACGCCCGGCGAATACATGTTTCCTTCGCCGAAAGCAATTTTTTTAAATAATGGCCGCGAGGTCATCGAGTACTCCGTTTTGGCGAGATTGGCAAGGGACGGAACTACTTATCTACGCCTCTTGTTTCGTTATTTCGGCAGGTTTGAGGTTTATTTTAATTTTTTACGGTCCGCTCGGTAATTTGATGGACATTACGGCGGCATAAATCTAAGTTATGTTCTTGGAATTACCTCGGTGGGCCGACTGGGTCTTGCTCGACCACGGTTGGCGGAGATGTCCTCCCGATCATTCCCACTTACCGTCGGAGCATACCGTCCCTCGTGTACCTTCGTTTATGGATGTGGGGAAAATATTACTTCAAATTACGAACATTGGTGGGAGTAATGGTATATCGTGCCTCAGTGCAGGTGGAAAGCGTTGAGGGTTCGTTAAGAAATTGCCCGGCTACGTTTGGCGAGATGCTACCGAGTATTTAACATTTATTTTATGGTTCAAAGTTAATTAAAAGAAGCGCTCTAATGCTTTTTGGTGCTCAGAGTTAAGCTTTGATTAACTGCTTATTGTAAAGTCGCGTCGTACGGAGAGGAAAATTTTCCCGCAGGATTACTTTTTGATGAGGCTTGCAAGAATTAGGAGCGGTAGAAACATTTTGCCAATTATTAGGGATTATTCCAGTTGTGGTCTTTGCGTTAACTGTAATTGGATTCTAAAATAAAGCAGTTATTTCTGCAAGTATCCTCCATGGTTTACCGCATGACATACCTTACTAAACAATGATATTCGGTAAATCTTCGATTCGGATTGGTTGGAGATTTAATCCGTCGTCAGCTGTTGTTGCTGCAGTCTGTTTTTATTGTAGTAATTATTCTAACCTTTTCACTAGCTTAGACCAAAATGGTATACTTTCCACTTAACCATTAAAGTTATTGTAAGAAGATTTACACAATTAATTTTTCCTACAATTAACTTACTCCTAGAAAAAAATACTATATAAATTATATATGTAAAGAATAAATAGAAATTTTTTTCCGCTGAAACCATCGTTAAATTAATCTTGCATGGAAAAGCTCTTCCTTGTTGTATCCATTTTGAATTTATTATTTGTTATTTATAAAGCTGTAATTTTAATAAATTCTGTAAATTTCTTTTAGTCCACCGGAAACATTCCAAACTTCTGCGAGGTTGGGCTGAAGATATCCGGTGTGGAACCCATCACTTCGCAGGCTGCTGTAGAATTCTCTGACACGCTCCTTACATCGGTGACCGTCGCAACTACGGAACTGCACACCGTTGCATTCCTCGGCACTAACGACGGTCGTCTCAAGAAGGTATGTACTCATAGTAATCTATTCTTTGTTTTTCTCTGTTTGACCAGAAAATGATCACTCTCATTGTCGGCGCGCAAGACAAACTTTAGATATCTCCTACCATATCGCTGTTTGGTCAAGTTTCTGGTGGGGGCGTTCCTAAATAAAACAGCTAGTGAAAATGACAATATTTGCTTAGCATCGGAAATTTGATCTATTTTTTAAACGCGTGTAAATATGTAGAAAGACAAATATGGTCTGTTTGCGAGAGATTAGGGTCAAAAGCTCTCACTCAACACTCTGCTCTCCGAGAAAGAAGAAGAAAGAAAAATTATCTTACGTTATATTTCCGATGGGTGGCTCTTCGCATTGCCCATTATTTTTCTATGAGCAATATGTAAAGGAAGAAAAATTTGCAACACGGCCGCTAAAAAGTTAGAGGTTAAATTAAAAGTGCGGTGTCCTCTTTTGTTTTCTCCGAAAACGTGCGGATGAGAAGGGGGTCGCCGACTAAGACGGCTTTTGGAGATTTTTATACTCTAATATGAATAATATGTGAATGCGTGCGGGTGCAAGATGTCCACTCAGCGCTTTATTGAAAAGCGTGGTCTCTGAGAATATAATAAAATATTTACGAGGAAAATGGGATTGGGAACGAGCGGAAAGTAGATTTGGAGGCCCCCGAGCTCGGCCGCTGCGCTGGTGGGCCTATTGTCGCCTCCGCTGTTAAAAATGCTGTCGCTTTTCCTGGATACCAAAGCGGCGATTACTTCAGTGGGAAGAAAAGGCGAATGGCATGGGTAAAGAGAATTAAAGGGTCAGTAAAGCGTAAAAATAGGTGGACGAGCGGATGGAAGAATAAGCGTGCTGAGAGGAAACAGACTACCGAACGTTCGGCGCGCGAGCAGGACGGCGCGGCGCCATGGCAAGCGTCACGCCTATACTAAAAAATTATTTCTTTCTTAAATGAAATATTAACCTCACCAATTTTTCAAATTTGTAGAGGAGGGTTGTATGTACAACATATAAAAATTGAGAAAAATCGAAGGCGTAGGTACACCGTCAAAAAACGATTTGAAAATTTGCAATTGTTATAAAATTTATAAAATTGTTTTAAGTTTTTAAACATTTTCTATATGTATCTTCTCTAACAAGAGATATTTAAATTAAGCTACACTGGTTATATTTAGCTTCTATATTACAGGAGATATGGCCTCAAATGCGAAGGCACTTTCATCAAATTTTAGTTTTTAAACATTGTAATATTTCGTAAACAATAGCGTATATTACAAAATGGCCCTTCTCTTCCCAATCAAGGGTTTTAAAAACTTCCTTCAAAACGGCTGTGAACAAGATGGGAGATAGACTGTCACCTTGTCGAACTCCCTTCTCAATCTTGAATGCATCGGTCTCTTCATGCAGCATTACAGAAGCTGTGGCATTCTCATAGACACTGTGCAAGAGACGAATGTACTCAGAATCTATCCCTTGATTATTCAGAGCTTTCAGAGTGGAGGAGGTACTTACCGAGTCGAAGGCCTCTTCGTAATCCACAAAGCAAAGGACGAGTTGCATCTCGTACTCATTCGTTCTGATAATAATTTCCTGTAGTGTGGATGTGGTCCATAGTGCTAGATCCTTTCCGGGATCCTGCTTGTTCTCTAGACTAGGCTGAAGACAGGGTCATCTTAAGTGAGCATTCTCTGGTAAAATTAGTTTTGGTTAAGCTATTTTCATTAAGGTAGAAGGCAAATACTCATAGCATACACATTTACAGGTTGTCTACGAAGTCTGTTTGTGATTTCAAAAATTACCAAAAAGGACAATTGTTGAGATCAATGGGTCCGGTATGTTATTGTTCATTATTAAATTTTGTAGCAGCAGGCCAAAAAATTACATTGTCTGTCATTTGGTAATTATTTTATTAGATTAGTCTATTCATTTGTCATTTCGGATACAATCTATTAATTGTAAAGAAGCATTGTGAACACACTGTATTGCTCTTTATGTCCAAACTTACTTCGCGTTAATACAAAATGTATGGTACCTATCTAAGTTGAGCAGTAGATTTTTTTTTTGCTTATACCTACAGCCAATAATTTCTCACAACTACGATGAAGGTGGGAAATATTAAACTCCGCTAGGGATAGAAAAAACATCCAGCTAGTAGTATGGAATCGTGTAGGTAAGGCAGTTACGCAAGAAATGGCTAACTTCACTACTCGCACGGCCGTGTTCGTGATGATGTCAGATGATCACAGTATAGCAGGTGGCGCGGAGTTATCCAGGATTCTTTTTACGAGAGGTAAAATATTTGGTGCTGAAACAGCACCACTGTTTCAGCTGGTACGTCCATCGTGATATTTTCGGTCCCCCCAGGTCAATTAGTGCCCCTCGACTACGACCTCCCATTACCCCAGCTAGTACGCAATGCAAATTTCAAAAAAGAGATGAAACTTTTCGCTTGACGGGAGACCATCGAGGGCCCGAGCACCACTTCCTTCCATCCGAATTCCTGCACTCGCAATTAGCGCCAAATGCGCGATTACTCCCGAGATATTTGGTTTGATAGCCCCTTCCCCTCGCATCGCTCAGCCTTTGTTACCCTAAGTCTCCCCGGACGTTATGACTGGTTATAAAGATAAATAGGCGTGAGATTCAGACGCCGGACCTAATCTTCACGAAGCGGTGACCAAACGAAATGCATTAGTCGAAGGCTTTGCCCAAAAAAAGGAGCGGTCGCGGGCATAAGTTGTGTCGGAGCTTTAAAAATGTTCTGTGAGCACGATACGTCCCCGCGCCCGAAGAGTTATGAGCGGAATATCTTAAAGTTATGCGCTTAAGAGGGCAATAAAAGATGGCGACCTGTTTACGTAGTGTAGGGACAGGTATGGTAAGTTTGGCAACGCCGGTCACGTTCTTATGGGGAAGGACGGTTAAGACGCTAGTGCACCCGGGGGAATATAACCCAATCCCGGGCGGAAGAGTGAGTAAAAAATGCGCGGCTCAGGACTCGAAAACTTTTGCTAAGACGACTTTTGCTCGTTTTGTTGGCGGAATTTGTTTATATCTGTTTTTCCGCGGGGATTTATCGCGTTTTTGTCGGATTTTTGCGATTCCGGGAGATGGAATGACGAATGTAAATTATTCTCCGGATCAGGTAATAGTTATAGTATTTTATCGACTCATAACCTTTGTAATTTTTTCGGTAAGTTTACAGAAAGTAAATAGAACTCTCATCAGTAACCAATATGGCTTTACAGTAATATGCTATTGTGCAAATTTCCACTTTCTACTTCATGTATTGATATTATATATATATATATATATATATATATATATATATATATATATATATATATATATATATATATCAATACATGAAGTAGAAAGTGGAAATTTATATATATATATATATATTCCATATTCTATCTACTTTTCCTTTTGTTATGTATTCATCAAATGATTTACTGCTAAAGTAATTGTGCTTCATTTAAGTGTAAAGCTCCGCTTACAGCATTTTGGCTCATTTAAGGCAATCAAGGGAAACCTCACTTTCCACTATTCCTAATAAGCCTCATGTTCTTCTCCTAGCTCTTGTTAGCAAATAATAGAGGGATGAGGCTCTAATGATCCTTCTGGGTGAATAATTTGATTAAAGTCAGAACTTCATGACACTATACTCATGTATACCGTATTGTAGCCTACATAACACAGTCTACACCCAAAATTATTTGATCGAATATTAAAAGTTTTCAATCAAATTTAGTTCCAATCCTTGCAAAAATCCCTGAAAATTCTCTCTAACCTTAATAAAAGATTTACACAAACTAAACTAAATGAAAGTTTCCATAAAACATAACCTCGTTGACGAAGGTGCAGGGCTCTTTCATTTTTTTATACACAGAAACACATTGTGCTAATCATTGACGATGAATTGAAATATTTTATTTAAATGTTAATTCTGAGAAAAAATAATATCGTCAAGTTTCTGTACTCTATCCAAGAAAAACAATTGTCAGATTCAAAGTAAGTGAAAACCCCTTCCCAATGCTCAAAACAAGGATAAATGGAGTAAATAGAGAAACTTTAACTCTTTTCTCCTTTTCATTAATGAATGGAATGTTATTCGGAGGATGGCTCGCGGATTCTTTCCCTCTGTCTTAACCCTTTTCCTGTTAAAATAAGTATGGCTTATTTTCCTTCGATTAAAGCCGCGTTTTAAGGCTAAGTAAAAGGGGAATAAGTGCTATTCATTCCGTCTCTCGCCATATGCCCGTGTATTAATCTTCTCGCGTTCCTTTTCAAAATTACATCTCCGAGATCGTCTTGCAAAATATCGGTGTTATTACTCACTTTTCATTTTTGACGCGGGAGAGAGCACTGATACTTATTCTTATCTTAAAATTTAATATCGGCGTACCTTTTCTTTCTGTTGGGCGCAATGCGCGGTGGTTACAATCCATCTAGCCGTTAAAGGATGACAATAATGAGGAAATAAACGTGGCGGTTAAAGGGTGAAATATCGTAGAATCTCAGTGTAATTGCAGTAAATTTTCCCTATGATGCATATCGTGACTCCCTTCACTAGCGAGAACGAAAATCACAAGATATTTTCTCCGTCATTAAAATTGGCTTTAAGTGCGTGTGTTGTAAAAAGTATCTTATGATTAAAAGATAATAGCCTATTATTTATAGGCGGTTTGGTCTTTTTAGATGCTGCTTGGCTTCATTTGGAAACAGTTGATTTTCTCCCCTTCGTCTCGTCGAAATCCTATTCTATAATCTGTTCTTTTAAATGATTTTAAACAGTAGTATAATGCAATAGTATCTGGTACTTATTTGAGTAAAATTAAAATCACTCAAACCTGAGAAAATTTTTCTCCCTGTGATGTTCTTGCAGTGTGTGATGTGATGATGATCTTGCAGTGATCATTTTACAGCAAGAAAATTCTCTAGCGTTTTGATAATAAAGAATAGTTTCCGGTTAAGGTTCAGCAGTGATTATTTTTCGGCTCTGGTTCGTTTTCAACTCGAGCGTTAATTTCTTCTATTTTCTCTTTCGGATCTTAATATTTTATTTCCGGCTCAATATCCCGTCGTGAATATTTTTAAAGTAAGCCAATACCCAGGGATACATGCTCATTCTTAAGTACCCGAAGCAATCAATCCACTCATGTTTCAATAGTCGCAGATGAATGAAGTCATTCGAAATCCCGATCAGCTGCGAAGCACGAGAAGCGGCATTTATATCGGCCGAGGTGGCCAGAACTCCTCATTGATCTAATCCACAGATCATTAATTATTTCCTCAATGCGTTAATTTCTTGATTAGAAGCTCCATATCCGAGACGCTGACCCCTTCTGTAATATCGCAATCCAATTTCAGCCCTTCAGTTAGAGCCCGATGAAAGCTCTGCCGGCAGTTGCATCGGTGTGCACACAACATGGCCATACAAGCATTCCGGGCGAATTATCCCAAGTAAATTGCGCTTTCCAGGGTTATATTTCTCGCACACGACCCTTTCAGGGAGTTGGATTGTCGGAAAAAATACATTGTTCTATGCTTGCCAACACACTTACGTTGGAACGCTGGTTATTCTTTCGCCTCGAAAATTGCAGCTTTGTCGGTATCTTCCCGTTTCGCTATAACCTAATGAAGACGAATATATGGGCGGCATTGGTCGATGGAACGAGTTATTCCTAATTGGAAACCCCAAGTGTGAATTCGGCGCGAAATTAGAAGGGAAATTGACAATTTGTATAGGAGGAGAAGTCACAGCCGCGAATATAATTACAGAGAAGAAGGCGGCTTGAACGCCCCGTTCTGCCAGATTACTTGTGGATTTGTGGGGAAAAAATCCGTCTGTTGCATTGAAAAGGAATCTTCCCTTAATTGACGAGGGGTACTCTTTCTCCAGTCGGTACTGCTTTCGTCGATTGGAGCATATTTATGTCGAGGTGAAATATTTGACCCTGCACTGTAGTGCTCATTACTGAACTAATGACAGTGCCCTTTACGTCAGATTAGTATTTAAACTGAGAAAGATTCGCTTCCCGCGACAGAGCTTTCCCCCCGGAGTTGGACACATTTCTTTCTCCTGAAAGTAGCAATTCTGCAAGCACATAAATGATACAAATTATGAGTCGATATCATATCGAGAACGTCCACAAATGATAAAAGAAACGATCGAAAATATTCTTAAAAATTGCCGCAATTAATTTTAAATAGGTGAAATTTGCACAAACCTGGAGTCAAACTCACATTTGCTGACAATTTAAGAGACAAAATTAAAGAAGAGCTCGTTTTCTAGGACCTCCATGATTTTGAATTCCCTATCCTACCGGGATGTAGCTGAAGGTATTTTCGAATCTCTACCATAAGTAATAGGAAATTCCCACCATACGTTTCAAATAGTAGATTCGCCTGGTGTCGAACCCAGGATCTTTTGGAAGATCTGAATACATATAACGCCCTGGTAGAAATAAGTTTTATTTAATTCAAATTTTTAGTCGAAATCGTACCGGGAAGGTCCAAAATTAAGACTCCATTATACCATCCATCTGAAATGCATAGGCTAATGTAAATGGGTCTCAGGGATCAAACCAAGGACCATCAGGGAAACTTTAAACAGTGCGTATGAATTTTATTTATGATCTTTATTCACATACCAAGTTAAAAGTTTCTATATTATTGGGAAGGGGTTAAAAAAAATCTTAAAAATCGTATCAGTTAAAAATTTGGAGACACCTGGTGTCGAACCCAGGACATATATGCTGCTGCAAATACAAACTATGACTTTTTAAGACGTGACCTTATTTAATGCAAATTTTGAACTTGATATAATGCCGGGAAGTAACTGTAATTGGGTTCCGTTATCTCCATAAGAAATGCATTGAGGAATGTGAATCACTCACTGGGATCGAACCAAGGAACATCAGTGAAAGGGTGAAAAGGGTTCATAGAATATATTTATGACTATCTACATACCAAGTTTTAGGTTTTTATGTTATCGGGAAATTATTCAAAATAAACTTTAAAATCGCCGCAATGCTTTTTAAATAGGGGAATATATACCCTTACCTAGCGTCGAACCAAAGATAATCCTCGAAGATGTGTTTACGATTATCAACGGATACGTACGGCCTCCAGATCTTCTCCAAATTTCAACTCTTTAATTTGCCGGGAAGCGCCTCAAAAATTTTCGAAAATCCCCACCATGCATCTTTATGGAGAAAACCGTGACTTTGCAGCCTTCTGGAATCGAACCTGTGACACTGAGGTTCAAAGTCACCTTTTTCTGGAGGTTGCACCTTATGGCCGGTACGTCGTAAAAATTTCAAGTCAGAGGCAGTTGTGGTTAGAATTTTGATCCCCTATGGATGAATGAATGTACATATATATAGGTACGAGTAAAAAGTTGCTTGCATACTGCAAGCATATTGAAATTTCAAGTCGACATCATATCGAGAGGGTCCTCAAAAGAAAAAAAAGATTGAAAATTTTCTTAGAATTCGCTGCTATTTATCCGTCCAGCATCTAACCCGGGTCTCCTTGGTGGACCACAGGACCCATTATTATTAAAATTATTATTATTAAATTTCACCTATTTAAAATTAATTTCGGCAATTTTTAAGAATATTATCAATCGTTTCTTTTATCATTTGAGGACGTTCTCGATATGATATCGACTCATAATTTGTATCATTTATGTGCTTTCAGAAGTGCTATTTTCAGGAGAAAGAAATTGGTCCATTTCTGTCTGGTATTTATGGTCAAGTTTCCCTGTATAACGAACACACTTTGCTTCAATTATCGTCCGATTTTGCTTAAATATGGCCATCATTTCAAACGGAACACTCCTATTTGCAAATCCTCAAACCGAATGCTTCCCATACTTCCGCCCACATTTCAGGAATAGCTGCAAACAATAAAGTGAGCATCCGATTGGTCAGCCCTCCTAAATCCCTCTTCGCGGGCGTCATTCCTTTCGGAGGGAAAGCATTTGACCCGTCTGGCACCTCCAGCCACTCCACTTTTATTTTGTTTTATTAGTTTGTAATCTCCGCGAAAAGAAATTCTCTGGTCCACTCGCAACCAAGTTCAAGTTTTCCGAAAACTTCACGATAATCCCGGGAATACACTCCGCTTCCGCCGCCAACTCCCTGTCGCGGACGTACGGGGACAAATCTCCCGTCTCCCGCCTTTCATATCCGTAGCGGAGCGTTTGAGCCGTATCTCCTCGAGCATAAACGAGGGCCCTAAAAAAGCTCCCAACCGCACCCACCCACGTACTGAGAAAATGAAACCCTAGTATCCACCTTTTCCACCCCACGCGGCTTGATCGCATTTAAACGCTCGCCGATTCTCAGCCGAAGGAATTTCATTCTTCTCCATCTTTGCATCGCAGGAAGGAGTTTTTTCCCGAGTTCCGCCACCATTTACTCGACCGACCCCCACCTACACTTTATTATTACGTTGGAATGCAAGGGCTTCCATCCCGCCGGTCTCCCCGGCTTCCTCTCGCTGTCACCGCCCGGCTGCCCCACCGCCCGCCCCACCGCCGCTCCACCGCGCGCCCCAGCCGCCCCCCAACCCACGGCCACTCCACCTGGCCATCAGCTGGCTCGGGCCCCGCAAAACTTCCCTTCTCTCGCATTACTTCAGCCTCGATCCATTTCCATCTCTTCTACAGCCTCATCCATTCTTCCTCCCCCCCACAACCAACTCCCCCTCCGAAATAATTCGAACTCTTTTCTCCTGCCATTTCCTTCATGAAGGCGGCTCCTTCCTTCACCAAACACAAACCTCTCTTCTATCCTCGACCCCTTGACTCTCTCCCGCTCCCTTCTCCCCCTCCCTCACCTTCGTTTTGTGCCCTTGCGGTCTGCTCGGATACCTGCTCCTCTGCCTTTCATTCTTGGCCGTCTCCTTCCTCAACTCTTTCCCATCTCCGCATGTTGAGACTGGCCGTCCGTCTCGCCCGTCCGCTGTTTTAAAGGGAGGGGATGGGGCAAGGGCCGGCTTAAGACGGCCGAGGATGGCCTCGGGGCGATCCACGAGGAATACGTTTCGGAGAGAACTCGGACCGAAAATGTAGGAATGCCGATTTGTTTGGCGTACGGTGGTGAAACGTCAAATGCAGTCGTAATTAACGTTTGAATTGTCCATCGATTACATTATTAGAGAAGCAAAAGGCTCCCGTATAAACTATTATATCTCCACAAGTCTTTTCGTTTATATATCCTGGATATATAACCTCAAAAGCAAAGATCTCTTTCTCCCATAACGTATCTGATACGATACTGTACATGTAAATATTCTCCCATTTAAAATGCATTACAACGCTTTTTAACGATTTTTTTCACTTCCCGGTAAAATGGAAACTTGAAACTCCGCGCGTAGATAGAGATCATGAATTACTTTTATGTACGCTGTTGAACGTCCGCTGATGGTACTTGGTTCGATCCCAGAGAGCCATTTAAATCCCTCAATGCATTTCTTATGGAGATAACGAAAAACAAATTTTAGGTACTTCCCGGCATGATATCGACTTCAAACTTTGCATTAAATAAGATCAAGTCTTAAAAGGTCATACTGTGTATTCACAGCTGCCAATATGTCCTTGGTTCGACACCAGGTGTCTCTACAATCAGTAATTGATCCTATTTTTAAGAATGTTTATAAAACCCCTTCACAATAATATAGAAACTTGAAATTCGGCATGTAAATAGAGATCATTGATACATTTCAATTACTCTGTTTAAGCATTCCGTGATCGTCCTTGGTTCGATCCCAGAGAGTACATTGCCGTATGCATTTCAGATGGGGATAATGGAGTCTAATTTCAGGACCTTCCCGGTATGATATGGACTTCAAACATTGCATTAATAAAGATCAGGTCCTAACAAGTTGTAATAGCCCATTCGCATTCACCAATAGGTCCTGGGTTCGACACCAGGCGTCTACAAAAATTACAAATTGCTATGATTTTAAAGATTTTTTTAACCCCTTCCCAATAACATTGAAACTCAAAACTTGCCTTGTGAATAAAGATTATAAACAAATTTCATATGCTTGCAGTATGCAAGCAACTTTTACTCGTTTAACATATAATACATTAACATGTTTCACGAGTACTTCCTTGTTTGTTGACATTTTTGTCATACCAGTTTTCACCCTATTGAAGACTTTTCTATCCACATATTGTGTACTTTTTAAAGTAACTTTATGTCTAGGTCAGTGGTCGGCAAACCGCGGCTCGCGAGCCACATGCGGCTCTTTCGTCCCTAGAGTGTGGCTCTTCATAACGAATCTTTTTTTGTTTCTATTTTAATAATCTATGTACCTATATAGTTTAAGTTTAAAAAATTTGGCTCTTAAAAGAAATTTCAATCGTTGTACTGTCGATATTTGGCTCTGTTGACTAATGAATTTGCCGATCACTGGTCTTGGTTAATAAAGAATTCCTTTTCTTTTTGTTAAAGAAACCTAAATGGTAATCAAGAACGTGGTAAAAGAAACCGGCGGAAAGATACAGCGTGTATAGAGAGAAAGATTCAACAATAAACAATACTATTAACAAATAGAATTTTATTTACAAATGATGGAAGTGGAAAATTTCGGAAGGTCAGAGAAAAGCTCAGCCATGAAGACGGCTGCAATTGTTGCCACAGGACGGCCTTGCATCTTAGTCGCTCCTAAGAGAAGGCCAGTGGCAGATACAATGGGCTTTCAGGTGATATTTACCCTCCGAACATAAAACCATACCTTAACCATTAAGAGAAGGGTCTTGCTAATTGAATTAAATTTGAACAAATGTATTTTAGCCATATGCCCTCGCCGTAGGGCTGAGGGTTGGCCCAGCGGCCACGTGCCCCCAGGAAAAAAGGTAGACTCATAACTTATTCCTGCATCCGTAATATTTTACACCATCCGTATTTCACTCGCGCAAATTGACAAGGAACGACCATCAAATAATTTATCTCATTCACAACCGGAATCCTTTTCGTGCCTCCAAACCTATGCGTTTAGTGCATCCAACCGTCTGCTAATATGTGTGAAACGCATCTGCCCTCATCATCTTGGTCGCTGAGCTATAACTCTCGCTGAGGCCGTACCTGCTGGTTAAATATGCGTTGATTGCTGCCAACAGCACGGTGTTAATAGATTACCTTTTGCCGAAACTAACCGTGTTATGTATTACGACCGATGTTCGCTTCTAGGTATGTAAACTTGTAATCATAAACGTTTCTGCTGAAAAAAGTCTGACAGGGCCGGGAAGCCTTGATGGCTAAAGCAGCCTCCCGGTAAGAGGAAGATCCCGGGTTCGTTTCCCGGCCCTGTCAGACTTTTTTCAAGTCCGTTTTTCCTTGAGATATTTCCTGGGTTCACGCCCTTATGTGGTAAGTACCTTCACCCTTGCCATGTTTCTGCTGAATCTGAAGCCGTTCTCGTTTCACTACGTGTGAATCATCTAGCATTTAACAATTTTATCTCTTACTATGGCATAGATTGCCTTTGCTATAGATTAAAAAGGATTATTTAAATTGTTACTAAGATCGATTTTAGAAACGTTGAGTCTCAGGAAAATAAAAACTGAAGAACTAATACTTAACTTGAGACTGGACCTTTTCACTAAGTTTCTGTGTTGTCAGTGAATCAATTAACTACATGGTTTACTCCCGTACTTAATTATTTTAGAATTGAAAGGCAATATAAGTAAGGTAAATATATAACCAAAAGTCCGTGCGAGCTTTTCAAACTTTTTCACTTTTCCTCGTCTTAACGGTATCTTTGATTGCCTTACTTAGCGTTGTTCATCTGTTGGAATCATTTTACCAGAAATGAAATTACCCACTTTTAGGTTGTTGATAACGCTTACCCAAGATTTATATCCACGAATCCTTTTCCTTTTTTGTGTTTCTCTTCATTTTCCTTCCATAACTTCTACCTCGCGACGCTCATTCTTTCCAATATCCCTTCTTCTTTGTTACTTAGCCGGATTATATAGGAGGGGAGAACAAAGCGGTAATTTCATTAGGAAAATAAATTATGCCGGTTTGTGTATTTATCTTTTCAGGCTCTCTTTCTTCCTCTCCTGCTTCCCCCATTCTCTCGTCGCATTTTGCGAATGTTTTCATATGTCTAAGCGTATATTTATCAATCTAGCCATTTAGCATTTTGATCCCATTTTCCGCCTTTGTTCTACACTCTGTTCAACAGAGTCTGTTTCCCTGGAATTCTCTATCCCTTTGCCCCGCTTTTTTTTCATTCTACCCCTTTCCTTTTTATTCTCTCTACATCCCATTTCTTCCCCAGTCTTAATCCTTTACTCTCGCCTTCCCCATTTGTTTCTCGTGCCTACCCATACCTTCCTCTTTCTCACAAAAGGGACCTCTGGTCCATGTCCAAAATGTTTACTACCATAGATTTCAGTGCTCCTGTAAAATTTAACATCAGGAATGAGCCGCGTTAATATTGCGTTCACCTTGTGTAATCTAATTTTCATCATCATCGATAAATTTATGGCTTCGTTCATTCATTTACTAATGTAGTCATTATATTTTTAAGTAGTCGTTTAATTTACTCTTATCCCCTTTTGTAATACACTTCACCATGCATTTTATTCAAATAAGTCTTAAGGGTCAAGTAGAAAGAAGTTTAGCAGAAAGTTAGTTTTAGTTAGTTTAGTAGAAAGAATTGTTGTATTGAAAGAAGGCTCCATTGTTTAATTTACATTTTCACTAGCCGATGAAAAAGGTTAAATTTCAAATTATTATGACAAGTTAAATTCTTGCTGCGAATTTCCATAAAGAACCGAGTTCAATTCACTTTATTCACTTTAGTCATCATGTTAATCTAGAAAAGGCTCGTATTGAATTTATAGCCCTTTTGTCTAATTTGTGTTCGAACTATTCGAAGCAACTGGTCAAACTTCGATTTGTAATAAGTTCTAAATTCTTGCGAAATCTCTCAAATTAGTTCCGTGTATTCCCGATTAAAATGCCCGCGTTCCTTCCGTTCAGCGAGTTATTAATTTTGTAGGAGCCGTTAAGTTATTAACAGGTCCTAATTATAAGCGGCAAATACGACAATTCGCGCACAATTTCGGGAACAGACCTTAAAGTATCATGGGAATGGAATAAAATATCGCTTCCCCGCTTCCAACCAGAGTAACAACTCGGACCAGTCCAAACGGGCAGAGGTCGAAATAATGAATAATTGAATAACGTTGGGCGTTAGGGGACATCGGAGGAGGAAGCGCGCGTTTGTATTTCCGTTAGCAAATGTTTCGTCCACGTGACAATTGCGAAGTCACTCGGGCCAATGGAATCGGTCCCCCACTGATGACGGAAACTTTTTTGCTCCCCCGAGTTAAGTTTTTCTTAATTTCATTTCATTTCTCCAACTACCAATTCCAATTACGCCGGCGACCTGCGCCGCCCTCGTGTGTTTGGACACCCTTTGTGACGCAGTGAACAGTCTTCTTTCATTTTGCCCCTCGCAATTCCCGCGTTCCCTTCTTTTCTCCCTCTGCCCCATTACGCGTCGTATATACGTTCCCTATCGAGCCCTCGACTTTTTTTCCCTACTTTTGTCATTACGGACTTCAGCCGGAGATGAAAATTGAAGGCATCGCGACGACGCATGGATTGCGTCGTCGCAAAAAGATTTTTCTTCATGCCCCACACTTTAATTCCTCATATTATAGGCCCGCTTACCCTTTTACCTAAAGCGGAATTTTATATTATGGCGAAGGATCTTCGATGATAAAGATGTATCCTTACTTTATGCTCTGTATCGATCATATTTTTATAATATAGTAGTATATACTTCGGTGCATTATTGTACTGTATACTTGCGAATGCATGTACACTCCTGGCCAAAATTAACGCAGCACCTCCCTAGCGATCCTTACGGCCGGTGCTGCGTTAATTTTGGCCAGGAGTGTACATTCTTTTCCTTATCGTTTTTTTACCTTATGTTATCTGCGTATGCATATTGATAACACTTATTTAATGACAACGTGACTAAGCTTATTGATGCATCTCATACATCTTATTGATACGAGGGCAGATCGGAAAGTTACGCACAATACTTTTTTCTCCTCTGGTTTTGCAACTGAAATGTTGAAATTTCACGACGATATAGTTTGAGGTCTGCGCTATAGAGGGTATTTTGTTTTCATATGCAGCTCTAGCGAGAGAACCCTGAACTATGAAACAAACATGGCGCGCATGTTACTCTCGTCCAAGTGTGAAGAGCAGCGAAGTGTAGTTCGATATTTGTGGGCCAAAGGGCATTCTCCTAGTGAAATTCACAGGGACATGCGTGGCGTGTATGGGGACGACTGTCTGGACAGTAGCAATGTCTCCAGGTGGTGTGCATTCCCCCAAGAGGTCCGCGTGAACCTTAGTGATTCGCCACGCTCAGGGCGGCCGGTAACAGTTTCAACTCCGCAGAATGTCCGCGCCATTGAGGCAGTAATCTTGAAGGATCGGCGTGTGCACCTTCGAACCTTATCGCAGACGTTCCTCATTTCCTGTGGTGCAGTGTACGACGTTGTTAATGACACGTTGAAATTCCGTAAAGTTAGTGCTCGCTTGGTGCCTAAGAACCTGACAAGGGCCAGCGAATGATGACAAGCTTGGATCACTTAACGCGTTACGCCGCAGAAGGGCATGATTTTTTGAAAGGAATCGGCACTGGTGATGAGTCCGTGGGCGTACCACTACACGCCCGAAACCAAGTGGGCCTCTATGGAGTGGAAACAAGTTGGTTCCCCAATAAAAAAATTCAAAGTTACTCAATCTACTAGGGAAGTGCTTGTGACAGTGTTCTGGGACATGTTTGGCGTTTTATTGGTGGACTTTCCTGAACACGGAACCACTGTGAACTCTGCAGCCTACATTAAAACTTTGTTTAAGTTGTGTCGTGCCCTTCGTGACAAACGCCGCAACATAAATGGTGTACAAACTTCTTCATGACAATGCCCATCCCCATGTTGCTGCTCATGTTCGTGAGAAACTCGCCAAATTTGTGTGGGAGGTGCTCCAGCATCCACCATACAGTCCGGACCTGGCACCGTCTGACTTTCATCTGTTTGGTCCCATAAAGAAATTCCTGGCCGGCCAACACTTTGCAATAGATGCGGAAGTGAAATCAGCAGTCCGCAGATAACTATACTCCCAACAAACGGACTTCTACGAACAGGGCATATTGAAACTGGTACCACGATGGGAGAAATGTGTTGAGAAAATTGGTGATTATGTATAAAAGTAGGTCAAAGATCTAAGTTAATTTGTGATTTGTTTGGTTTTGGTACGTATTTAACTTTTTGGGAAAAAATTATTGTGCGTTACTTTCCGATCTGCCCTCGTATATATAATTTTTCATGGTTCTCCTCATCTTGTAGTCATGACTATACGTAGGTTTGCGCAGATATTTTACACCCCTCTTCTTCGAGCTTGTTTTCCAGCTATGAATAATTTTTTTCCTAAGAATATCTTAGGTTTTATATATCCACAATTCTTCTCATTTTTTCTCATACTATTTCTTTAATTATTGTATAATCTAATACAATGGGTTGGATGGAAGAAGAGACATTCAGTCTCAATCTCGCCCGAATAAAGACGATTTATTATTATTATCCATTGCTAGGCCTCTTTGCTGATAATACGATGTTCTAATGTGTCCCATCCACCCGTGGGCATTTTTTGCCGTAACGAGCTCTTTGTGTAAGGGTTGCCATTTTTGTATCTAGCCATCATTGTCGTTGAGGGGATAAGATTTTATCATTGCCCTAGGTCTACGGCAAAGAAGCCACCCATAATACACACCTATTGAGGTCTTCGCTCGACGATGGGGTCATTATTTACAGAAAGTGCTTCTGGAATGAAAAAGCACAATGGCTTCCTTGAAAGGGTTATTCCTCGCTAAAACATTGACGTTATATCTCCATCTTGCGCAACCTTACAGCGAATGGTCTAAAATTAAGGTTTTTAGTTACATCCAGTAGCGACGATTTTGCATTTATATCGGCTCTCGGTTAATTTTCCTTTTTGTAAGGAAAGAAGCCATCTTGGAAATCACTTTTAAATCGTTTCGCGAATATTCAAATTTTCATCCAGTCAACTTCCTCGGAAACTAATCATATTCCCTGGCGCTCCTTTCGTATGCAAAAAACGCTCTCCGGAAGAGAATCACGATAGAGATAGACGAAACTGGGCACAGAGTGATTTCTTGCAGTAATTAGGTAAGGCGTCATCATGCAGTGAAACATGTGTGTATATTTACATATACATATATATTCCATCGCGTTTTTTCGGTTCAGAGGAGTTCTACTTCCTGAAATCCATCCCGAGATAATAGTTTCCGTGATCCCGGTCCATGCATCATTAGCGTTTTAATGAGGTCGTGCCTATTTGTACACTGAAATATTCTATTTCGAGTTTCATTGAATGGGGAAAGGGCTCTCTCTCAAAGATTGACCTACTGTTTCGGTCTTGCTCGGCCTTTCATCAAATGGAGTAAAAGTAAGATTGATTAATGGAAGGGTTCTAGGGGTTTTACCATTACTTTTTTTCAGGTAGAAATTTGGAGGGTCTCCGTTCTAATCCGGACGCCAATCTGACTGAGCAACGTTGCCGTGTGCCACCGGGTCATTTCTAACAAAATCACGAAAAATCTTAATTTTCATCGTAGAACGTCAATCAAAAGACGCTTGTAGATCTCTTTGGACGAGTGAGACGACGAAGATAATAAATTGTTGCTCATTTGAATTGTTTATAACTTTTTAAATCGTATTCCACGCGGTCAGTTTTTTCATGGTCCCCCCTGATGGGAGAGTGGGGCGGTTATGAGCTCCGAAGGCGAGCTAAGGGTCCGGATTTGGACGGAGACCATCCAAATTACTACCTGAAAAAAGTAATGGTAAAACCCCCAGAAACCTTCCATTAACTGTAAGATTTGACGTAATTCACGTCCTGTGAATTGAAAGAGGATGTTGGATGTAAAAAGTGAAGTAAATCACATCCTTATTCTTTCAAGATACGTTGGTCGTGAGAAGATATTGAAAAAGGAGGCTGGATGTTTTACATGTAGCGCTCTTCGCGTACTGTTAGGTTGCTGTAATACTGTAATCTTATGCTTGGGTGCCCAGTTATTTATTAATGTACATAGTTTCCCGAAAATAATAATAATCTTTAGTTTTATAGTAATTATATTTATAATCGTCTTTATTTGGGCGAGATTAAGACTTAAAGTCTTCTTCCATCTAACCCATAAATGAAGGAGTTTATAAAATAACAAATTTTTAATTTATTGTGACTGAATGTTTACTAGTTTTCCATATATAAAGAATAATCAGGTACATTTCTGTCGCTTTCCATTTTTTTCTATTTCATTTTACAAATGTAGTCGTCATTTTTCAAGCACCCTGTACAGACGCACTCACAAACACGTATATGTATGTACTCCTTATGAATCGTGATAAACATGTATAAAAAAGCTTATCGACGCCTAAAGATTAAAACCGTTATTTAATTATATTTGTGAAATAAAGACAACATTGTGTTTTAATCTTGAATGTTGAAGATGAAGTTCCACAAATTTAAGGCCGATGTGATTTAATAAGTAATTTAATTTAATATGTAATTGTATTTTTAAATGTATAATGGGATTATTTTTTACGTAAAAAGTAAGTACCTAGTTTATTATTTTTACTTTCTATGACAAAATCAACTGTCAAATCTGATGATTATTCGCAGAGAGCGAGGGAATATTTGAAAGCTGAAGATGAGAAATTCATATTCTCGACAAAAAGCGCTCGAAAAATTGGGTGGGCGGCATTTAAAAAATATTGGGCCTCGGTCCAGGTACCCAGCTTAAGGGGATCACTGTTTGTCGCGTACGGGAGCTCTCTTTCGAGTTTTGACTCAGTACATTTTTTAGGATTTGAAGGGTCCATGGAAAACTTGGGCATCAACCTGTCCTTACCCGTTCGTAGTATCGAGAAAGGAGAGGAATCCTACGGCCAAAAATCTCCACAGAAGAACCAGAGCAATCGGACCGATCCCACTTCCTGTTTTCAGCGAATCTTTGACGAGTATTTGGGATTAAAAATGCACGCGCGGCCGCAGTCACAAAAGAAATAATCGCATCGATTGTTTTTTCGTTCCATCGAGTACAGCGCAGAGTCGGAAATCCGTGTAATTGAATACAGCCGCCAACCGGATTTCCAATCGCATCCCAAAAGCAAGAAATCCGCTTGACTTCCATATTTAATGCGTTGCAAATCGAACGCTATCCCCAGCTCCGGTGGGTCATCCTCTCTTTCCCTCACTTCTTGCCCCGTAATTTCTGTCAACAGCACAACTACCCATTTTCCATCTGTATGGTGACGGCACCGGCTACTGCGACATTGTTAGTACTCAATAGATATTCAAACGCCGCAACGGGTCTCCTTTCCGCAGCACACTGTCGTAAATTAGGATATCCATCCCTTGCCTTTTCCGAACTGGAGTTGCCGAAATAATATGGAAGTGGGTTTCGAAAGGAAGGTTTGGATTGGCCTTTACCGTCACTCGAGCTATCTCATTTTATATACGTGTTTCAAACATACATTTTATTTTTTCTTTATTAAATCTCAATATTAAGAGTAGAAAAGGATTTCGTCGCTGGAAACTCCTAATTTTAAACCAAAATGTTGCTAACTGTAATATCTAACCTAATATATTCCGTCTCCGAAAGGAAAATTGAGAGAATTAATAATACTTCTTTGAGCGTCCGCTATTTCAGCTATTTTATGATAAAAATATTTCAACAGTAATGGTGTAAAGTTAACGCCTAAATTGCTTATGCCAGTGATCTTTAGCCCTTATTTGCCATCCTTTGTTATTAAAATATTGCCTTATTCTATTTAATAAAGTATCCAGCTGCCATGAATGTCGATATAAAAACAATGGTTTTTCATTAATAAAGTAAGAATCATTTACAAATTTCTCTCTAATGATGTTTTATTATTGGTACTTTTGTTGGTAAAATGAACTGTCGTTAACATTATTTTTTTGTATTTCTTACGAAGGTCTGGCTTGACTTGACGAACTTAAATATAAATTGAAAAGAAAGCTTTTTATTATTTGCAGCTTGTCCACAATAATATTCTGGGCAGCGAAACTGATTCATCTATATTTTTGTAGTTTAGGGAAACATGTTTATGTATTAAAATGTATACACCCACATAATCCATGATGTAAATGATGGTACTATACCTCGGTCTTTCATTATAATTGTATCTTTCAGTAGTTGAACGGGTATTAAATAAGCTATGGTATACTTTTTCCTACTGGATCTGTCTGAGTAAGTGAATTGAAGGATTTGTTTCATTGAAGCTAGGATTTTATATAACTTCGCATCTCCGAGAGATGCGTAAATTTTACCAAGATCGTAATAAATTGAAAACTTCAATACGAAATTGTAAATAGTTCAGTTATATGATATTTATCTCTCGAGGTTTATGATTGTGTCTGCGATATTACGCTTTCGTCTCACGTTGTGAACCTAATTCAAGATCATCAGTTTATGATACCAATGTAAATTTCCAATACCAATATAAATTTATGTATGTACTAGACTCGTCTCGAACATACATTTATTGGAGAATCGCTTTTAAAAACATGCTCCGACCAGAAAAACCCCGACTCTTAATCATGAACTGCTGGTATGCTAGCTTGCTAACCATTACGCCACCTGTCTGTTATTGAATTGAAACCTACAATTGTGGATATTCGGAACTAGATAGCTATATTTAAAATTATTTTTAGTCTGTGTTAATTCAATTTTCCCCTTCTTTGATGGTGGCAATCAACTATCATAGAGCGAAGACTTTTTTGTGGTCAATAACAACTCTCAGAAAATATGTAGTAGTTGTAGCTGATAGCATAGTAGCGCTTGGCGTAAAACGTGGATAACAACGAGCCGCCTTTTTTTAAGTAATCAATGCTACATCAGGGTTAGCCCATTCTCTTTCAAGTATCTCCTCTACTTCAACTCTAGTTCAGTTCCCAAGTGCGACCAACGCCACAACTTGGGAGCGCCGTAATGTCTTTCCGTCACTCTCCGAGACGTGATCAACTTTGGAACGAAGAACCTCCAGCTCAAATCGGTCATTTTAATTTCATTTCCTAAGCCGCGGCAAACTGGACACAGCGGGAAGTTATGGATAGCCTCACGAATGGTCACTTTTGCCACATTTCGCCTCGGCGTGCAATTGAAAATCTCGATCAAATGGCGAGAGTTTTTCTTTTTCGCCCCCTCTCTGGTCCGCTCCTTTCTCAGCGCTCTCCTCGAGGATGAGTTATGACCACCCCGGGGGGATTACGTGGGACGAGGAGAAACAAAAAAGGCGACGGATCATCACTCTTTGGCCACTGGCCGCTTAGGCCCCTTTGCCAACAACAGCCCTCACACCATCTCTCTCTACCTATCTCTTCAACCCTTCCCCCTTTCTGGTACTCCTAGGCAATTCTCTCCGCCGTCCCTCCCTCCATCCGAGGGGTCCCCGATCGATCCCCTCCTCGCGCGGGAAGTTTTCCGCGATGTTTTTGAATATCGATTTTGCGGAAGCCATCTCATCGGAATGGATTTCATTAGTGTTTTCGCAGGAGTCCCCGAGCTGGTTGCAGTTCCTTTAGTTTAATCCTGTTTTCAATTTGGGTTTTCGCGGAATGAAACTCGCGCTCGGCTCTTCCGCGTCGACGGATACTAGCTTTGGTTGTGCATCTTTCTACGAAGTCACGCCTTTCTGTTTGGATCGGCTATGATCGAAGTATCATTTCGGCGTTGCTTTCGGCGGATTGTAAATCTACCATTTTTTGTGATTCCAGTGCGTCGTATCGTATTTCCACAAATTTCACTTCTGACATATATCCTTTTTTCAAAAATATACTGTAACGTCACCTTGCGAGTCTATAGACTCGTTTAGCATTCTATGTTTTATTAACCATTATTATTTATTATACTTCGTTCTCAGAAGCTGAGATGAATTTAATCGGATCAATAATATAAATTGGAAGATATTTCTTAAAAGCTGAAATTCTTCTGAAGCGTTAGCGATATTCCATTCTAAGCTTTGGTTCATTTCCACGGATTAATTTAGTATTAGTATTAATCCTTTGAGTAAGTTTTAATGGAATAGTTTCCTTTGAATTTTTTAGCATTATTCAGGAAAATTCTACCACGTTGGAAAAGATTTTAATCAGAGAAACTTAACATGTTTAGTTACATCCGTCTTTCGTTCATGAGAAGTATCATTCGCGTAAACTTTTATGTGAAATTAGACATATGTAAAATTAATTGTTTTGCCTTGTGGAAATTCATGACAGAAAGATGTACGAATAAAGATTATGCTTTACATTTTTCTACTAGAAAAATAGATATTTCTTCTAGAAAATAGACATCTATATTAAACATGCCGCATTTATGTTTTCTGAACAATCGCTTTTACGCTGTGTCAGATTAGGATGGCTTCTAGTAACGTAGATTGAAATTACATACTATTTGTGTGGAGCAGTATGTTGAACAAAGATTGATTTTTAAGGAAACAATTCATGAATTCAACTAGTTCAGTACCGCTTATCATAGCCTTCTTTGGTTGATAGTATTATAAAATATTGCCAATGATAATTTCTCAGTTATTTTTGAGAATTCAGGTGAGTACTTTCATATATTTATGTATAAGTCCCTCCCCTTTTCTTACGATGAAGCTACATCTGTTACTTGTCGTGTAACTGAAGTATCGTGGTAACTTTGCGGCTTTTGTGAAATAAAGTAAATTACCGTCTCTAGTAGTAGTGCTAAGTTTTTTTGTAAATACCGCTATTTATTGCGGAATTAGAAGAAGGAATTGTGACACAATGACGCGATATAACGATCTCCGGTAACAATGGGAAGTTTTTCCGTCCTCAGAGAATGAAATAAATCAGCGATAGAGGGAGAGGACCGACCGCCGCACCAATCGAAATTTCCTTTTTCGATCCACTCGTTCGAGCGAACTGAATAAATGAACTTCGGGACACTCGCGCTCCGACAAAATTAACCTCTCCGTCCCTCCACTTTGATTTAATTAGCCTTTTTAAGAGAAAAGCCGATCATTAACCGCAATTATCGCCGAACGGGGAGCGGATTCAAAGAATTAATAACAGTTGTTAGAGAGTCGGAATAACTCCTTGCCCAAAAACAGTAGCCGGCCCTTCTCGAGGAGCGCCAAAAAAGTTGACCCACCCCCTCGTTCAACGAAGGGCTCGACTGGAAACGAGCAAACGGATTGTGATGGTCGCCGGAGTGGAATTTCGGAAGAGAAACGCTGTAGAGACAGAGAGAGTTAGGACGTCACGGCCGAACACTGCGACAGCTACCATTTCGGGGCAGAGATGGAATCTCTTCCACGTCCAAGTGTTCCATAGCGCTCTTCCAACTCGACGGTGTCCCCAATTCTTTCTCGGGCGTCTCGCCCCCTTTGGCTGAGTAGACGAGGGTTTCCCTTCTTTGCTCACCCTCCGATCGATATTGCCTCCGAAATCGATGTGCTCCCTTCTCCCCAACATCCCATAGCAGCTCTTTCCTACCCTGTACACGCGGACCCTTTTCTTTTCACCTCCGTGAAGTACTATCTTTTAGCTTCGCGTAAAACATTCCTTACCAAACGCCCCTTACGCACCGTAAAAAACCCCGCCGAATGCGTTCGGTTCTCGCGTAAAATGTCCCGTTTTTTTCCTCCGGTTTTGTATCCTTTGTCTCTCTCGTATCAGGAAGCTGTTTCATTTCCCCGCTCGAACCCTCCCTTCAATCGAGTGTTACTTTTTCCGCGCTTTTTTTCGGGAACCGACGCGGTTTTGCCGCGTTTTTGTGTAATTTTTGACACCATTTTTCCGTTTTTTTTTGTTTCCGGGTTTTTTTTTCCGGCGCCTTTTTTGGCGAATGGAGGATAAAACACCTCATACGGTCTCGCCTCCGCTTACTCTATTTCTGTCCGTCTGCCGCCGCATCTCCACCCGCTGCGTGCATCTGTCATAGTTATTCGGGCATTTTGAGGATTTATTCCGTAATTTTGTTCAATTTCGTCGCGTTCGCTCCTTCCGCCTTCGCACTTTTTGCCGCCGTGTTTTATCGCCACCTTCTTTCGATATATTGTGCCGTATTCGCGCGTGTTATATATTTCATCCTCTGAGAACGTTTACGGGGGATGTTTTCCCCCGGGATGTATAAGCTTTCGAAAGTTCTAAGTTATTAGTTTTGATTCCGCCGGCGGTTTCCTAATTTCGTTTCGGTCTAAGAGTATTGGTAATCAGTTGGGATAATGTGATCCTTAATATGCCCTCCCTCCCATTGAAAAGGATTTTTTCGATCTTCTGTGGTAAAGTTGGGGTTTCAAGGAATAATTTGTGATATACGTACTAAAATTAGCGACGTTCTTGCCAATGCTGAAATGTATTTAACTCGAAATGTACATAATATCATTATTTTTGTCTGGCATTATTTCAAAGTTGTTTTTGTTGTATGCTTGTCTCTAGTCATATGAATTGTTGATGGATTTCGTATATATCGACTTTGATTTATTTTGCATTTTGGACATATATTCACGAAAACAATTTATATTTTTACTAAACTTAATAATGTACTTATTTCTAACTTAGAATGATACAGCCAGTTTTTTATAAAGTGATAGTTAATATGAAGTAGTATTGTTAAAAGTGCTCCGACTGCTTACGTCATTTTGGGCATTGGCTCCCACCGGGAAGCGAACCCGGGACCGCTTTTATCAAAGGCAAAGGCGCTGTCCACATGACTATCCGGGATTATATTTTATGTTGTAACTAATATGACAATCTTGTCACTTTGCTTTCGTTTAACCAATATTTTAAGATAATAATGATTAATAATTATATACTTAATTGGATTCACAGTCATGTACAAGTATTTCTCTATTCGTCACCCAATTTCTCGAATTTAGATCGTGATTTATGTATCTTATATAATAGTTTAAAAGCCTACCCCAGCGTAAGAATGATCTATCTGTTGATACTTATCGCATTAACGCAGTGTACTTATTTATAATTTAATCTCGAAAAGAAATGGCATGCTGTAATAACAGATTTTACTTACTTTCCTCGTTCTCTTCCTAGATACCAAACGTTGTACATTTCGAAAACATCTATTGAGAATTCGGAAAAGAAATGCACCGTGTCATTCGCATAAGGGCGACTACTTTCATACATTGAAAGCATTTTGAGTTCCGTTTTTCGAGTTTTAGGCGAACATGAAAAACACGTGGTGTATTGTCGTAGAAAGTTCCGCTTTGCTCGTAGACAGTGATTGTATGAGTGAGTTTTAAGTTCACTGTTTTCCCTCGTAGAGGTACTCCAAGATTTTCTCCGCAGTGAAACCTCGGCTGAAGGGAGTACCTGTGATTGAATGTTTCGTCTGATAAATATGTTTTTCTATTTTTTGGATACTGACGACGAGTGGCTTGAAGTCAATGGCGTATGCGTGCACATTAAATTTATGGTTGACAATAGCAAAGTTGTTACTGACCATCAGTAAACGAAAGTGCTAGATTTTGGTAGTATTTACTGTATCTTATTGCATTGTGTTTGCCACTAAAGAAATATTACTAGGTTTCGTATTATTAATAAGGGAAAGACTGATAAATGAGGCCAAGGAAGGAAGAACAAGATTGACGAATGCGATTCCATAATAACCTTAGTTAGACGAGATTTTTTAGACAAATCTAGAAACTTGCCAAAGGGCTCTTTAAGACAGCTGTCTCATAAGCGCATCTCCAATTAACTTTTAAAATTCCATTCTGTCAGCATAAACGCAGTAAGTCAATATTTATGGTCGTAATACTTCACAATCAGATTTACATTCAAGGTACTCGTTTTATCCTTGGCAAATTGCCAATACAACAAAGTCATAAAATTGCCCCACGTAGATCTGCCACCGAGTTACGGCTGCAAATGTTATAATGAGAGGTTCTTTCTTTGGACGTAGTGGTAAAGGTCAGATTTTCTAGCGCCTAATCACACGCTCGCACATCCAGACTAATGAATCCTTTCTATGACACATTCATTCTCGTTATCGAGCAGCGAACGCGGCACGTATTCAAGTAATGTATTCATTTACGGTAATTGCTGCATTCTGTGGTCAATTGAAGCGAGGGTAGCCCTCACTCAACCGGGGGAAACACTTAAAATTTTAAGAGACAGGCGCCCACCTCAAGTGCCTTCCCATAGCCACCCACCTGTCACATTTCTTGCGATGCTCTTCCATTGTTAGGCCATCCTTAAAACCTCTGTTATGGTTTCTTGAAAGCCTCGCCGTTTTCCGAAAGTTGATTCGCTCCATGTTGAGTTTACTGGCGATTACTGAGGAATGAAGCGCCGTGCAAGCCCTCCGATCCTCCGCAATTTCGGTTCGTGCGGAATTATTAATCCCCTCGCTATGACAGAAGTTACGGAAATAATCCTCGGGAAATACAGCTACAGATGTCGTGGTTCGAGGCAAAGCTACCCCGCGTCAGCCGCGAGTAAACTGTAAATGCTCTCCCTTGTCGTCGCCTAAATAGTTGCTCCACCATGATTTATTCTTCTTGGTAAGTTTCCAAAAGCGAGGAATCGGTGGATGTTTGAAAATTAAAACGCTCACCTGAATTGATTTAGGCTCTATAATCTGTCAAGTTGGCTTCGAGGGATCCACGGCGTGGCGTGCGTTTGCCAAGTTGGAAATTCTCGCGTCGAACCAAATAACGGGATTAAATTAGTAAAAGGGCATTTTCTTCGCATCTTCACTAAAATTTGGTGGCATTCAAAAGGTATTAATCAGCTCGTAGTGAATCTACCTAAGGGACATCTGTGATTTAACTTATGTTATATTCTGTAATTCGTCGTATGAGCTTTGACCCAACAGAAGTAACATCCCGAATGATGTTAGTGCCTTCCAGTTTATCATTAGCGAGATCCGTAGCTGCTGTAGGATGGAAAGCTCTAATTAATCCAGACACATTAAAAGTATCGAAAGATTTCGAAACAACTTTTATGTTTTTTTTTCTACTCACTACAGCGGTATCCAGAGTTCGAACAAGCTCAACTAACACAAGTATCGCAAATTATGTGTTGTAAAACGGTTTTAGGATTTTTTGCCTACAAATACATTAACTATCAACAGTAATATCGTGTTTCTTTGGAAAGGGGGCAGAATATCTAGAAAATGATATTCATATAGCTCGCTATTCCCGCGTATTCTTATCTTTGAATGACAAGTATATTAGAGCCGTAATTCTCTGTCATTGAGCGAGTCTTTTAAATTAATTTTATCTCGGTAAGTACAGCAAATACATAGTGATCGTGGAAAAATTAGCCATGTTAAAAGCTGAAAAAATAGTTTATGTCAAAGAATCTCCTCATATTCCAGGAAAATCCTTAGTCCACAAAGTTACTATAGGGAAGGGCTTAACCCTCACGCCCCATCTGGATCTGCTTAGGTGACTTCAATAACAGATATTAATTTCTGCCTTCCTTCTTAAAAATAAGCCCATATATTCCATAAGAGAGTTCAGCGTTGCAATAAATGAACCAGATATCACCTGAATAAGGGTTCTTCCTTCAATCAAAAGGCAATGATTGTTGATGGCGATGCCTGAGACGGATGAAATTATTTCTTTGAGTGAGATAAAGAGTGTGTTGGCAATGTGGGAAAAGGTTTCGAACTTCTTGGAAAAGATACACCCTGAAAAGGTTGCAACTGCTCGTGCAGTGGGATTATTTAATAAAACTTTGAAACGTCCTGCGGATCAAAATGACGAAAACGTGGCAAAGTCGAAAAGAGCCGCCGAAGAAGAAAATACAGTTCCGGAAAAGTGAGTAGAATGAAAAAAATTATACGTTTGTACAGTCCTGGCCAAAATTAACGCAGCACCGGCCGTAAGGATCGCTAGGGAGGTGCTGCGTTAATTTTGGCCAGGAGGGTACAAACGCTAGTCTTTGCTTCTTTTTTTGCTGTTTATTTCTTTAAATTATCTATTATCAGGTTTTATTTTATTTGTGTACGATATTTATTTATTATAAATATATTTTCCTCACGTGGGAAACATATAATAACAAAATTGGTATTATTTATTGGGAGCTGGCACGAATTAGTCATATCTCAATTGATTTCAATGGAGAACATTGATATGAGGTAAGAGAATTTTGACATACGAGCTCAGTCATGGAACGAATTAAACAAGTATCCCAGGGTACCACTGTATCATAAAACGGTACGCTGGGAGAGGCGGAGGTACTGCAACCGCAAAACGCTGTCTTTCCCACGAGGTTCGCTATTTCATAGACATTTACTCTACACTTATTGACTCGCGGAGGGAAAAAACCTACAAAAGCCGCAAAATTTAATCTGATCCCCGGAGATTTCCTTCTCTCGGCTTTCGCTCCACCAACCCTCGCGTATCCTTTGCCTTAGAGGAAAATCAGCCCAGTTACCTTTCGAATGCGTCCAGTTGTAAAGAATAAAATAGTGGGTGCATTGAGGGAGGCTTCCAATTGTCCGTTTTGCAGATTAACCGGGGCCACCGTAAGCTCTAGAGTTTGTCTGTTTGCCTCCAGATTAATATTCGTGTGGCGAAAATCCAGTGGTGGAATATATGTTGCCATTTTATGGGGTATGATTGTTTATTATGTATGAATCATTTATTACGTAATTATGGATATATAATCTCCAAATATAAGTGGTGAGTAATACGCAGGGAAGTTTTTGCTGCGAATCCATCCTTTTTGTGTCGCATTCATCTAGAAATGAATGAGGCACAAAAAGTATATGAGTATTGAGACTCGAATCCACGTCTTCTAGTTGGTTCTTCTTTCCTGTAAGAGGAAGACTCAAGTTCGAGTCCCAGTAAAGTTTCAACCTGAAGGCAGGTTGGAACCTCATCTTTCCAAAAATGTTACTATATATGTTATAGTAAGAGCTAGTATAGGAGAACGAGGTTAACTAGCTAAACGAGGAGTGAAGTAATTTCCCTTTGGTTTCCTCACTAAGCCATAATGTTTTAAGTGGAATATTTCCATCTAAGTGAAGCAAATTAACTGTACAAGTTACATTTTCTTGGAATTCTTTAAGGAAATGCCTTATTCAGGGCCACTATCTCAGTATATTTGATGTCATCACATCCAAGAACAAAGCTGTGACAAAAATAAATGAAAGATGCATATTTCTCAGTCCTATACCACAGTAAAAATTGAGAAATACTCAAATCTATATTAACAGGAACTCGAGTCTCAGTAGTGTCAGACATTTTATACTTATTTATTATTTCATATATGTATTAAATCCTATGCTCAGTTGAAGCAAATAGAAAGACGTTATATAAAGGAAGGCTTTAGTCAGAGGTGTTTCCCCTTACTTTTTTATGTTCCTCGCTGCTTTGTTTCATTTTTAGGTACTTACTTCTCTAACTCATTAACGTAGGCCGTCCCTTGTTCTCCGAACCGTTAAATCCATCGTTTCTAGTCATCGCGGAGGTATTTACTTTTAAATTGCATCAAGCCCTTCCTCGACCCTGATCTATGAAATTATTTCACTTTTCCAGCGTAAAAATATTCTATTTCCTCGATTCCTCGAAAAGAGCTTTTTCTGTAGAATATCAATGCTCGAGAGCGATGGATTGACGTCGGCCGCAATAATGCAGGGATTTGTTGTTGGTCCCCGCTAATGCCTCAGTCGTTTCTATAATTTCATTCCAGGTAAGAAAAGTATACCCTAAGGGGTTCTTTGCGGTGAAATCCCATTTTTCAGGCGTGAGGAACCGGAGAAAAAAGGCACTTCCCTGAGTCCCCGAAATTTCAAGTTTTTCGAATCTCCCTTATCCCGTTCGAGTTTATTTAAGGCCCTTTAATCTCCACCGATCCTTTTTTATTTTTAAGGTTTTTCAATTTAGAATTTTTATCTCGCGGGCGTAATTTTAAGGCGCCGAAGGCGGCCTTCCTATTAGCTATAGCGTTACGTAATTATGCATTTGAGCACGAGGAATCCCAAGCTGGGTTAATTTTTAATTATCAACGCGCATCTCCATCGATTCGAATTATTTCCGAAAATCAAAGTATGTCGTTACGACTTGATCGAATCTTTTTGTTCTCGCATAAGTAGGTATATTTGCGTGCACTAACAGCTACTAACGCTTCTGATTTTCTTTTATCGACGTTTTTACGGTTTATTTTTATCTTAAATTACATTTCAAATTCAATGTGTTTTTGTTTCAATCTTGAAAAATATGTAAGCGTTTTGCCTAAACTCATCCATTTGTTATTTAACGACATAGCGGACGACTTGCTGAAATTCAACCTGCATTAAATCAAGTTGATAGATACCGAATATTGATTGAAAGCTACCTTAAAATTAATAATAAAACTTTATTTAGGGCAAATGTCGCTAACTTTTTACTCATTCAGACGCTTGGGGCGGCGGTCCGCTTTTATGTATCTAAAGGTTCATATTTGATAGCGATATTAATTGTCTGTAAAGTATTCAGCTCTAAGGCCGGTTGGTACTTCATCCCCTCTGGCATAAGCTACTAATAGCTTGCTGTGGGGAATGAGGTTCACTAGGCAAGATAAGGAGTGAGGTAGTTTGCCATTGTTTTCCTCACTGAGCCAGAATGCTATTAGTGGAACATATTCACGCAAGTGAAGCACAATGACTCTATGAGCAACACTTTTCTTGGCTTTCCGTAAGGAGGGACCTTGATTAGTGCAATTATTCACTCATACCTCGGTAGCTTTCATTTCATCACAGTCATGATCAAGACAGGGACAAAAGAAAATGAAAGAAACATTTTTCTCTATCCTGTACCACATGACAAATGAAAATAGTCCATTCATCATAGTATGGTAGCAGGAACCGATATTAATTAATTTTCGAAAAACAACAACGATATCCCTAATTTACGGGTGAGTTTCTTCCTTGATTCGAAAACTATAGATTTCTGAAGCATCGTTCGTAAATCTCAATGTTAGCAACACTTTCATTACTTGAACTTCGCTTACAAGTTTAGTTTATGCATTCTGAGGCTTAGTGAACATGCGTGGCGGTAATTACAAAACCACTTCGTTAGAGTAAGGGTTACTGTGCAATTGACTAGATTTTGCCTCCGGCAGTTCTTCATTGAGTTCTGTACGACCTCTTACCATCTCTACATTAACTTATGTATTCAGTTACAACTAACCTCTATTACGTTAATGAAGTTGAAGTTTAATCCAACTCCTAGTCATTAGATGTGTGAAATTTCCAAAAGCCGTCTTTGTCGGTGCTCCGAGTCTTACTTCCCGGTAGTCCTAGAAGGCAAGAAAGGAATGCCGCACTTTATGATGCCCAACGCACGTTTCGAAAACAGTCTTCCTCCTCAGGGGTCGTAAAATTTGGAGATTTCAAACCACTAATTCATTAACAGCCATGTTCCAATTTTTTCTTTGCCTTTAGTTTATGAAAACTGCAAATATTATTCACGAAGAAAATATAAAACATGTTTTCTTTAATTTGTAGCTTCATTATCAGCAGTAGAACCTGTTAATTGAATCGTAGGTATATTGATATGTAATTAGTTATTAGTATATTGTTTACTGCAATAATACAAATGATATATTTCAGAAATTACGTGCTTCTGCAATTAATTCATGTACGCAATATTTGTAATATATTCAGTCTTTGTGCGGTATATGTTTCACGGTAGTATGATGTATGGACCGTTCGAACGACAGCTTTTAACATCCAAAAAAACGTGCGATCTCATACCCCTAAACAACAAAAAGGACCAAAGCGACACTTTAATTTGAAAGCGATAGTGTACTGTTTACTCATTCCTTTATGTTGTATTCATGAGCGACGAATTCCAAAACTATTAAAGGAGATATTCATCGCGGCAGACGCGGGCTCCGTTGTAACAAAATGGTCGCACATTAAAAATATCCGTATCAACAATGGCCGCTTAGGCACTCTTCCCGCCGCTTGATAAATCAGCCAGCCTTCTAAGGCACCGCTCCAGCATTCAATTACGATTTTTTGGAACGGATGCTAAAAGCGCCCGGTTGATTTGTGACCGTTTCCGTTATGACTTTCAATAGGTAAAGTGGCAGCCGGCGGGCCCCTTATCTAGCCGCCATAATCAGGTTTTCGAGATCGACGAGCACAAAAATCTACTCTCGACTTTTTCACCTGAGAGACATTTCCCAAAAACCCTTTCTTATCGGCCCGTTCCATCAACACGACCCCTTGTACCATCCCAACAAGTATTTTTCTAGGCGTGACTCGGACAAAGAAGTCCCTCATCGTCCGGAAATGGTGACCAAATGCTTAAGGCTCTATTAGTAAACTTTCCCGGTGCCATTATTCGATGGAATTCCCACGTGGTGTAAGTGTCTCTTTCGTGAACAGGAGGCGGTGTGTCTTCATCCTTTCACGGTCCTCGGCTCCCTACCGCCGGACGAGTGGGACATTTGGAAGAGTGGGTAGCGGGACACGTATGTTTTTGAGGGAAGTGATATGAGATGGAAGTGTCACCTTTTCCGCTTTATCTACGCGACGCGAACGTTCACGCACGTTCGCACACGTTCAAATATGGACGCGCCCGCATACTCAGGGGCACGTTCATGCAGGAGCATCAGCCTTGGCAGGTTATTCCAAACTTCGGGGGAAAGCTTTTAATTTTTCGTAGGGTCGTCCGAGCAAGTTCATGTGTGAAGCGTGTATTTTAGCAGCCATTTCTTGTAAATGCGAGGCGAGTTTCAAACTGTCCCTAGGATGGTCGTTACCGATGGAAACAGGTAGTTTCTAAAATTGACCGACGCACAGTGGGCTAGAATCGAAAAAAGCTGGCCAAAATTACGAATGTGTTTTTTTTTTTGAGTACGGACTTTGAAACTTCGCATGGTTATTCTTGAATAAATTTTGCATATAACTACGAAATAGTTTTTGTTGATTCCTGCGCATTACAATTCTAAAGGGGGTCAAAGTTGACCAAATTTTGCTAAAAATGTCGGTCTTCGATTTTTCGCGAAATTCTTCAACTTCTGAACAATTTATCGGATAAAACACAACGCCACGTTATAAACCTGTACTATATATTTCACAACCCTGAAATTTAATGATTGCAAATGATCATTTGCATATTTTATCTAACAAAATGTCGGACTCTTGTTTTTGAGAAAAGTTTTACCTAAAGCGAGGAAAATAGCCAGGAGGGACTCCGAGGGCCATGAAAATATTTATACCACGTTATTATTTGAAGCTTTCTGAATCTGAATCTGAAATAAAACCTTGCCCCAATTTACCTCCCCGATAATAATAACGAATTTTCGACAACACTGCATGGGCAAATCCGCGCGGCGAAGTCGGCCATCCAGGAAAATCTCGGTTTGAGGGCCTTCGGACCTTCATGCCTCTTAATGATAACTTTTGATTGCCGAAATAAACTTTTTACAAACTGAAGACGAAGAAATTATGAGAAAAATAGTACACATTCACCCATCATTCTTAAAACGCCGACCTCTTGTAAATTTTTAAGCACACTGTAATTTTTATGTTGGGAAATATATGCCAAAGTTTACCATGAACATAAACTGATACGAGTGCCTAACCAACCGTGCAAATATATTAATATCCAGGGGATGTTAATAACGTAGCTACTTTAGAATGATAGCCTATGTACACTCCTGGCCAAAATTAACGCAGCACGTCCCTAGCGATCCTTACGGCCGATGCTGCGTTAATTTTGGCCAGGACTGTACTTAAATCTGTAACGGTAGATAACATTTGCAATTGGAATACAGTTCATTGATTTTATTGGTCACTATATCATGGATGCTTTGCATTTAATTATTACGTATTAAAAAACGAATAAAATGTTATATGGAACCATTTTGTCTATAACTTAAAACAATTTTAGGTAAAATTCTAGTTGAGGACCGTCTGTGAGAAATTCTATAACTCCCTTATTATTGACCCTAGAAATACCAAATTTCCCTGACGGTCCGAAACTAGAACTTTACCCAAGTTTAATTCGAGGAAAAAATGAAGCGAAAAATAGGAAGATGACTGGGGCTCGAACCATTGAACCTCGAAGTTGATCTCCTCTCTTAGCGATTTCATAATATTTGTCTTTACCTTGTTTCGCAATCAAAACCTAACAAAGTTAAAGCTCAAGCTTTGCATCTCTTTCTTGTCTTTTCCTTCAACGCTGTCCGTTTTTTAAATTTATTTGAAAAGGTAACGCCTGTTTCATGATGAGAACATTTTGTTCCCTCTTCCTCAACTATATCGATGATTTATGGTCCGTTATTAACCGTTATCCTCCGCTAACGCAACTATTCAATCAAATTTAATTTGTTAGCTGAGAAGTATCTCCTTATCACTTGTGAACCAGAGGTATTTCTCTTTGTTCACGGATTTACCTATGGACAAATGTTTTCTACATCAAGTTTATCAAGGAATTGAGTGGAAAGTTTTATTTCCGTGCCGAAAAGCCGCCTCTTGGGAGAAAAGAAAATATCTAGAAGAGTGACTGGGCAGAATGTGTCCGTGTGGATGACTTCAAATTCATCAAGAGATTACGAACTTAGATATTGTCGGGAGATATCCTTTACTCCGTCGCTGCGTCAGTTGAGAATAGATAGGCGTTTTTTACCTTTATGCATTTCCATGACTTCAATCAACGGCACATCACAATTGTAGACTTAAGTAGAAAGAACTGTAGAAAACTATAGATATAATATACGCTGTATTTTTATTAAAAACAACTATAATTGGCGAAATTGGCTCCACCTCGGAATTTGGATACATAGTTTGACATAATTTTTATCCCTTTTTGCCATAATGCTTCCCTTCCTAGGATATATATTTAAAAAAGCATTAGTATTTTAACATCAAAAGTTTATATATAAATACATTTTTATAGTATAAATATATTTTTGCAAATAATATCTTATGATGGATTTCGTTAAGATTGACGATTGGGTAGATCTGGTAGAGAGGTGGAGAACCTTAAGTCTTTTCAGTCATACGGGGAAGGAACCGAAGACATAAGATATTATAATCCACCTAGTACTCGTATTCATTAATTATTTTACATAATAAAAATAATGCGGACTTAAATCTATGACTATGAATAAAACAGGTGCTCTGTGGAAAACGGTGGTGGTGCTAGCGAAATTTACATCTTGGTCATTGAATTCTATTGTGAAAGAGATTTTGTTACCCATGTTTCTTATGCTTGTGTTTTTCTTTGGATTAATTCAACTGCAATTGATAGGATATTCTTAGATACAAAGGAGAATTATCATCGGCGAAAGGAGTATAGCTGGTTGCAATTCACATGGAAAAATTATTTCGTCAGTGGATTACTATTATCTAAACAGGATAAGCCCTTTGTTGATCCCAATGTATGATATTTAGAATCGGAAGTAGTACCGGAAATTTTTACGAGCCAGTATATGTTTTGGGAAAGTTTTTCTCCAAAATCACGGTTTCATTTTCATCTGGATGATAACCCGAGGCACTGCTCGTAATTCGATTTTAAATAAACTCCCAATCCGAGCGAACACGAAAGTAATTAAAACCAGTCATCCTTGGGAATATCTGTTGAATTTTTAATGCATCCCGTAGAAAATTAGCCTCGATAACTTTAAGACGCCAGACTCTCCTCCGTCATAATCGACGGAATGAAAAACACCGGATAGGAAATTCGAAATTTATTTCCTCCCGAATCACTAGCTCACGCCCATCTGATAAACATGGCCCCGACACCCCTCTCCTCGCCCGTATTAAATTATACTTTTTCACATCCCGTTGGCCCTCTCCGGGTGAATTTGGAATTCCGTCGTGAACATTTAATCGGGAGAAGTTTACCCTTTACGGGAATATTTTTGAGGCCAATTACGCGGCCTTAATCATCCATTTATTCGAAATTGGTTTCGGAAGGGGTGTGGGCCGTAGGGGTCTAGCAGTAGATAGTCCTCTCCCGATTTTCCCTCGCTGCAGTTTCACCTTGTTTTTGTTGGCCCTCTCATTACCACCGTATCGATTAGGAGTCCGAGAAGGTTAAGCATCACCAAATCAATTAGCTGATTTAAGTTTGGTTTACAGGCTAGTTGTTAGAGCCTGGCCCTAACCGATCGTTCCGGCAATGGCACATCGTTCGCTACATTTTCCTTTAATCAGCGAGGGGCATTTCGGGTAAAAAGTTCCTTTGAGCGGCCATTTATCCAATCTCGAAAGCTCCTTTCCGAGTCCAATCGCCGTTTCGTTTCCTTATCCTGGTCAATCGTCCGGAACATAGCGAACGGACGCCGGCGGATGGAATGAAAATATGATGTCCTCGTCGATTTTCGATGATAAATTCGCCATCACACCCTTGGATACACCGCGGTGGAGACAGTTTTGTCCTCAAACGTCGTCCGAGTGAATTTTTCATCGAATGTTGCGATGTATTTGATTCGTGATGGTCGAATTAAAAAGATGGCCGCATGTGAGCGAATCGAAAGGGAAAATAACATTTGCTTTAAAGAGGATCTTTTAAAGAGGACTTTATCAATCAACGTACCCACGCTGTTAATGTTGTAATATTTTTTTCGGGTATTGGATCAATACGTTATGGGTTTCAAAGGCGCGTTTTCCCATCTTCGAGCGGAAATCGAAAGAGAAATTTATCATTTCCAACCCTTTAAAGCATTATGTAGTCGATGACAGAACGGATGGATTGGAAACATTTGGAATTTTTCTCTTTATTTGTTTAATTCGCTAAGTGCACTCTCGCGCTTCTCTTTGAGATTAAGTTTATGGAAGATTTTCAAAATAGCTCCTAAAGCACTGAAAGTGATCTCCTCGTTATGAAAAGTGTGTTAGAGCTAAAACAATGGCTGCGCTTCACTCTTCATGAAACTGTTTGGTCCCTGAGAGCGAGAAGTTATCAACGGCATTGAAGTTTTTTTTTAAGTGGTACTTCTCAATTCCTAAAATCATGCGTATAAATCTAAGCTAAACTCAGCAAAGCAGATTTTAACTTTTTTAAGATCTTTGAAAGTCAGAACGTCAGGAAACAATTTTGATAAATATATATTCTTTAGTATTCACATCTAATAAATATCCTTTATTCCGCCCGCCTCAATTACCAACCATGCAAATTGAAGATGTTTGTTTTTGTGCACAAATGGAACAACCGTAGGAGAGTCTTTGTAAGCGGAATATGCTCCGATGAATCTCAAGCTGCTCGTCGTGCGTGCTCTTTATCTAAGTGCATTGTATGGAAAAGTTCTGTCTCTCAGAAAAGTCTCTCAGTCTCATAAAGACATGTTTTAGCAGGATCGGTTGTTCATTGTATCATTTTTACTATTTTACTACTTATAGTCGCTAATTATAATATTTATTAAATTGGTTATTCGGCTAGCAAAGATATACTTCGCTGTTTTTGTAAATGAATACGATTTCGCCTAACGAATGCTTCTCTGAAACTACAAAAACTAAATTTAGTGTCAAAACTGATAGGGCTCCTTCCAGTTAGTGTGACTTTTTTCTCTCATGTCTCGTTGGTCTTGAGTATTAATTTCTTTGTGAGTTGGTTAAACATGGGACATTTTCAAATTTTTCTTTACCTGAACAAATAAAAATTATTATTTCGAATTATCTGGAATTGCCAAGTTAAAAATGTATTTACGTAATTGAGTATGAATATAGTAATAACCTTCAGTCTATTCTAATGTATTAATTTATGGCCCCGTAATCTCTCAGCACTACACTGTAATTGTTTGCATTCTAATCGCTTCGCACGTGATATTGGCGGCTTCACTTGGCAAGCCGTCAAATAGCAGAAAGAACCCAATCAATTAGTAACTATATTGACTTGGAAAAGAGTTAAGCCTATTTCACGCGGAACACATCACACGGACGGAATCCTCTGCAAACGTGATAAGGAAATTAGATTTTTGTCCGCGTTACGTTTTCGGCTAATTTTGTTTGGAAAATTCGGGGAACGTCCCGTTTCCTTCGATCGAGATTAATTTATTTATTTACGCGTAGCCTTTTACTGTAATTGGAAACCCTCGCTTTTCGTTCATTTGCCGCCATCACCCGTCGTTAGCCCTTTGTCCTTTTTTACGCTAATAAGAGTTCAAAGCCCTAAGAGGATAGCGGTTGCATTCCGGACGCAAGCCCGAATTAGCGTTTTCATGCCTAGTTACTCGGGATCTTATCCCACTCGCAAAACGTCCGGCTTTCGAAATGTAATTTCAGACGGGATTCGGGGTCTTTGGTTTTCGGGAAAAAGTTGTAACGCGTCCGAACTTTTGGGTGAATCACCGAGTAATCAAAAGGTAGGCCAGTCGCCAATTATGGTGTCGTTTTTTAACGAACGGCCCCATGGAATTAGGCGCCGCGTTCCGGGGAATAATCCGATCGCTTCCTCAAAAAACGACCGTTTGCTCTGTTTTTTTTCCCCACGGAAGTCTGCCGAGGATTGTTCCGATTTTTTCGCTTCCGATCGGTAATTAAAGAAGGAATCAGTCCACAATAATTGCGGCGGTCACGTATCTTCTGCAAATGAATGGTATCGCGCTCTTCTTCACCGGACGCCCCTATTTTCCCCGGCGCGTAAGCAAGTGCTCGACCTCTGATTTAAATGAATAACGCTCGATATTACTGACCGCGTGTGGTTTATCGAAAATGTGATGGATCCCAGTTTCGCCTCTGTAATGCCCCTTCGCCCCTTCTCTCGAATTTTTAGGTTTTGTCTCACTCTGGTTACGAATGTGTGTGAGCGCTCGCGGTTGTTTTCGTGCACGAATATGGATAGACCGAACTTGTCACTGTTTTGACTCGGAAACACATTGAAAGCAGATTTTTTTCTCACAAAATCATTCTTTCTTCCCGTATTTCTAGGTTACTTTTTAAGAATACTGTACACAACATAGGTTTCTTATATTTTTTGTTTTTTTATTAGAAAATGTTTATTAAGAGAACTTCCAAATTCCAAATTACAAAAAAGTATACGTATGGAATGGATCTTTGTTATAACTTTAGTTTTAAGTGGCATAAATCATGATATTTCAACTGCAGATCCTTTGAAAATTACTCGAGTTTTCTTCTCGATATTTGATTAAAATGGCTTAGATACTTTGTGGAGACGTCATAGCGGTCGAAAAATCTAGTTGAACCTAAATAAGTTTATAAATACACCAGCAGGAGATGTTTTCTACGTGTTTTTCATAATCACAGTATTTAAATTTTTATTGTGTTACTCATAGCTGACTCTGACAAAAGCCGCTGAAAACCTACTCAGACCAGTTATTAACAAATTATGAAACCAACAGACGTCGACTGAATAAATGGGTGGGTCAAGTATTGGGAGGAAGGGAACTTCTAAAACAGTAATCGAGAGTAGAGTGAAAGGAATAAAACTGTATGGAAGACAAACATAAAAGATGTTGTATGACAGAAAGGGTGGGGTAAGTTACGAAGAAGCGAACGAAATGACTTTGAATAGGAAATATCGAGGCACATGAACCTACCGAATGGTACAGTCCTGTCCAAAATTAACGCAGCACTTCCCTAGCAATTTTAACGACCGGTGGTGCGTTAATTTTGGCCAGGACTGTACAACACTTACGCATGCATAAACCAACTCTTACCTTACGATTTGTCGCGTAAATAGTTTTATCACTGAAGATCACAGTCCCTCTTACGGAAGAGATAAGGAATGATAGAAGTGCAACAGTAGCTAGGCATGCAAAAAAAAGATAATTTATGTATGTTTTTCGAGAATAGAGATTCCGGAGAAATATCCTGTTGTCCATTTTATACATTTTTAAAATTTCTACCAACTTATTTCTTAATTTTCGTATCGACCATGATGGGAAGATCAGGGTTTCTTTAGTGTCAATCGTATGATGTAAAAACGTTTTCGAATGCTAGATCGACTGTATTCATTTCTTGAAGAAATAAATTAGTAATTAACATTGTTCAGGAAAATAGGTTCAGATTAATCTTAACTTTGAAATAATATCATAGTGCAAAAATTCATACAAATAGCTTTCCTTGTGGCACTTATGCGCCGAACCAATCGAATGAATTCTTGTTCTTGTTACTTTGAAATTTAATTGCTGATTTATTTCTCCCGTCGTGTAACACCGCAGGGATATTCCCCGTTCCTTTGAATTTATAATTGCGCTATTTTTAAATAGAATTATCATGAAAAAAAAACTATTTCTTCCCGTTTCGGATGTTGAAGATACATCGCTATCTTACGTCCGCTGTACCATTCGTTTGCTCCGTAACATTGCACGGAAAAATAAGGATCTCGCGTGTCCTAAGCCAATGCAAAGGCCCAATCCAAGTGGAGCAAGATAGCCGCCCTTATCACAAACACTAAACCATTCCCCAATCGCGGGAATTACTGTTTTAGGAGAATTGCCAACGTATCACGCGCGAGGGCTGTCACTGGCGTCTGCAAGACCTCCCAAAGACAAAAACTCGCCACCCCTGCAAGAAACGGTCCCAAATGAATTTTCGCCGCCAAAAGTGTACAGGATGTCAAGAAGGGAGGGAAGAATCCAGAAGCGACCGAGAACAATAGTAAAAATTGGATTTCCGAATGGGAGAAGGAAATCCACGCATAGCCCTAACAGATCGCACGGATGAGACCGAAGAAAAGTCCTATTTCCCTTTACCTGACAGGATGCCAATTTTAGTCATTCGCAGGACGTGTAGGGGAGGAAAAAATCATGTCTGCGTTCGTGGGCGAAGTTTCTTTTGTAATGTCGCGCATGACGAATGATGAGTTAGCATGCGAGATATTGCTTCTGGGGGACGCCTTGGTCGGCTGGGGTCATGTGCGTCGTGGGCCCACGTTTCTCCTGCCCCATGCCCGCTGTTTCCAGCGTAATGGGCCTGCAAATGGAACGCTCGCTAGTCTTAAGCTGGCCGAGACAGACAATGCAAGCAATGGTGCGGAATGTATGACAAATCTTGTCATTTCCTTCTCAAACGGCGCTCGCCGCGGAGGATACAAATGTTTCTCGTTAAGTTTCGAGTGTTTTGCGTTTGGTACGTGAACCTAATTGTTTAACCGTGGGAGGAGAGGGGATTAGTTGAACGGCGTCTGGCAGCGAGAAGTGGCCCCGGCAATTCGAAAAATGTTCTTTGTGAATGGGAGAATCGTCATAAGGGACGCTATCATGCCCGGAATTGCTCCGCGTCCCCTTTCGATATTTGGATGAGGTTTGCGCATCGTGTCCTATTACGTACGGGCTTTTCATTCCTTTATCATCGCGTATTGTTCGAGGAGAAGTGTCTAACTCGTCTCGACGTGGCATTTAGCGCTATTTTTGTAACGAGCGTGGTTAATGTAGCGGCTCTAGCGATAATTTCCTGCTCTCCGACGAAAAGGTATTTCCCGAAAAGTAACGCCACGTACACTATATTTTTATTTTTGAAATACTGAGAGAGCGTCTTAGTTGGTCTTACTAACGTTTCGTCTTCGAAATGGCCTCTTCCAGCCGAGCGATTGCCCTTTGCGAAGTTTGAAAGGCCTTTGCCGATAGCCCTGAACTAGAATTGTGGAATAGCTGTAGTAGAATCGTTGCATCGCCCCTCCCGACTGCATTTATAACCATTTACACAAATATTCAGAATATTTTGTTATTGAATTCGTTGGTGAGGGAAACTGTTATGTAATTAAATAGCTGTAATGGTCGGCTGTACTGATTACGTTAGTTGTTTCCGGTAATAGTCTGCTGGTCACTTATTTCACTGAAATTCATTGTTTTTTTGGCTCTTCTATACTTTTTGTATCTTCCGAAACGAATCGTTCGAAAATTATTCTATGTAACAATTTGCAAAAGCGAAGAGAAAACGCTCATGTTCCTCAAAATGGTACTAACGCGCAACTGTGACGTTACAATCGTCTCGTTATCCGAGTCTTCCTTGAAAATCGCTCAAAAAACGGCCCAATTACGCTACCGAGAGCAGGATCACCTGAAGTTGAGCATATAATAGACGGAAACATGTAGTACTGCACTTTGTTTTATTGTAATGAGAGAAAAAGAGTCGTACTATCTTTATTACTTGCTACTTGACGAAAGATGGCTCTGAAAATACATGTACGCGAGTGTAATTCATGCTTGCCTCTCCACAAATAATGCATCGCTAGATAATGTATGCCGAGAATGACTCAGTCTTCTCTATTTAACCTCAGAAATGTGCTACCAGTATATACATGTGAGTAAAAGTTGTACAGTGCGAAAATTTGGTTGATAGTAGTGAAGAAGTGATTGGCTTCTCAAAATTCAACTAATAACTAGATCATTTATATACCCATTACTCTTTTCTGTATTTATATCTCTCCCAACGGATCCCAACTTAGAGTTCCCTAAAATTCGTTAGAACGTGTCCAACACGATCCAAAATACCATGCCGACCGCAGGGGCCTCAATCTTCCTTTTGTTGAGGCCCCGAAGTGCCACTTCTTGCTGGGGGGCTTCGGAAGGGCCATTGAAGGCATGCCGAAACGAGTGAACCACAAGCTTCCCTTCCAATCACTTCACGTCTTTCCGTTTCTATGTTCCCAATTTCTCCATGTATTTCTAATGAAAGAATGTATAGATTATGACTAAAAGGAGTTTATTGTTAATTGCCATGGAAAGATGCGGCTTGTAATTCTTATTTTATTTTAAAATATGCATTCCTAGTACGGCTGTTACGTGATTGGCTATTTGAAAATCTTCTATTTATGCCGTTAAGTTCAAATCCCATTCTAATGGGCAACCTTAAGTATGTTCATCATCTTTAAACCATCCATCATCTCCTTGAAGTATCTTAGATTGTTAAGCCAGTGCCTCATAGAGGACGTCGGCGGTGAACGATGTCGCTTAGTTGTGTGAAGCACTCTTTCTTACCTACTAAGTCTCCCAAACGACATGCCTGAATGTTTTGGATAGAATAGTTTCGTTGGTTATGTGGAAGATCCGGGTTCAAGTCCCGGTTCTTTCTGTCCTTTTAAGTCTGTTTTTTATGTATAATACGGATTTTTCATAGCTGAACACCTTCTTCAGCAAAGTCCACCCCCTCTTATTTTAAACTCGACCTCGAGTGCAACATTTTAATAAGAATTTGAATCGATTTCTTCCTAATTATGTCATAAATTAATGTCCTCTACCTCATTGTCATAAGTCACCGATCTTGCAGCCAGCGGCACAGAAAAACTTAACGACATAAATTTCGGGTTATTACTCACGTAAATCAATGAGAAATCACGACTCCGCGGGCGGATTTTTTTCCGCTCCTTCAAAGCGAGCTTTTTTATCGCCGTTACGACGGAAGCCCGGGCGTCACTTTGCCCTCACACGTGAATCCCACCGAAATTATTCTCATAACTCGGAAGGCCTGGAAAAAAACCTCTAGCGATATCGAGGGTTGTATTTCCGAGCCAATTCCCTCTTTCTTCCATCGAACACCAACTATTATTACTCCCAAATCCATCCATCACTACTCGTTATAACCAATTAATCGCCTTGACGTATCCTAAACTGTCATAAAGTAGGTGTATCTCCGTGGAGAAAAAATAAATGATTAAGGTCCGCCACGGTTCCGACCACCCCTACTCCTTTTCATAATTGAACATCAGTCTACACCTACACGCATACGTACCGTTTTCTGTCGTCTTTTTTTCCCTTCCTATATCTCTTTCTCCCTCCTTCCACCACGTTCACCTCTCTCTCTATCTCATCAAAGGCCATTACGTCCTGCGACTATGGTCACCGTCTCGTAGCTTAGCCGCCACACTTGCTCATCAATCACCTCTGATGGGGACGCCGAAGAGGCTTGCCAACTCTACCGGACTCGATGGCCTGTCTCCCGGAATGGGACTTCTGACTTTCTCACGTATTCTGGAATAGGAGACCATTCCGCCCATTATTCAAACCTCTTTCAATCACGTTGTACATTCCGAAATAGTGTCTCTTTACCGACCGAATTCAACTTGTTTTTCTACCTCGCGCCGAAGAATTAGTCAATGTCCACGCGGAAACTACGCCCGTGGATTCAGCCCCCTTTCGGGGAATGATTTATCCTGGAGCCTTACACCGCCACGGTGGTATTCTGCCAATTCTTCACGTGTACACAAAGCCGCATTCACGCTATCGAAGGCATCGCTGCGGTCAGGATCGAAAAAAGTTGGATGTAATTCAAAATAATCGAAAGGGTCGAATATTTCATACTCCGCCAATGAAATTTTTTTCGCGACATTGATTTAAATTTTTAATTTGCTAATTGATAAAATGATCAGTCAAAATTCTACGTTTCCCCATTGCAACCGGGATGTTTCAATTTTTTTAAGGTTATTATTCTATTCCCCGCGTTTGTCGTTCTGGTGTGAAACGTGGACCCTCAGAAGGAGGTAAGGCCTTATAGGCGTGGATGTAGCTAAAATACGCAAAGGAACTTGGTTTCGTATTAAAGCGACTGAAAAAGTATTGGTGAATGATAGAAAATAGCACAAGGACATAACATTTATGAGGAATACAATACTAATAGTTAAGAAAGTAATTTAAGGCGAGTTGATAGAGGAGAGAATAAAAAAAACAAGACTAGAGCTAAAGCTGTGTAATTACGTTAAATGTCGAGTGAATTAATCAAAGAGTAAATAAAATTAGATGACTTCTGCAAGTATTCTGTCCATTGGAATGAATCGCAACATTTAGTCTGCTCACAGCGTAATAGCACAAAAATAGGAAGTAAAAATTCTGAAAAATAAATTTAAGGCTGCGAGTTAATTGATATTTTATCGCCGAAAAAATAATAAATAAGGAAAAGCGATTAGAAATTCTCTTGAGGTTTTTTATCAGAATTTCCGTTTAATTTTCTTCTAATTATTTTTTTCGGTTTTTCCTTATTAATCCAGCGTTTCAAGTAGCTTTGAACTGAACTTGTGAAAGATGAATTACTTCTTCCATTCCAAGAAAATAATAATATAAGTTAAACATTCATCTTACCGCCGTACTACTACAATGTTCATGGCTTCACCTTCGTTTAAAATGGAGAACAGAGAGTAATAATCCACATTTTTCGACTTAAAACTTCGTTAAAAGATTCCGTTTCCGAAACCCAGGTTCCTTTCGATCGCACCCGTCGAACTGTTGGATTCCAAGACGGATTGAGATGGAAAATGATAGATGTGGACGAGCGAATTTCATACCCCGAGCGTGTGGTAAAGCGTCTCAGATCTTAAACAGTCCAAGGCACAACTTCCGTCTCCCGCATTTCGCCTAACACCGGAATCACGCACTCCCTAAACCGACATTTTCTAAAAACCATTTCTTCCACTTAACGTCGTCGACAGTCGGGACCCCTTCCTTCCTAATTCCTAGCAAGACGCTCGTCATAGCGGCATGCAGCACTCCCACTGAAATCCGCAGGTGGACAAAAGGGCTCACTAAATGGTGGTCTTCAGTCTTGAAGAGGACCCCACTCAAAGGCACGAAGATGCTTTTACAGAATGGGAGGCTACTTTGCTAGGCTCGCGGGTGCTTTGGTAAGAGCACCTCTTTGACACCTCCGAGCAATCGAGTGAAAATGCTAGTCGGCTCGCAAGAATTTATTTTCGGGCGCCTGGAGTAAAGCCGCCCAGGGGTGGAAGAGACCAGGGGAAAGAAAAGAATATTTTATGAGTCGAGTAAGTGGCCGTCATCAATAGAAAGGAGCGAGGGGGAGGCGAAAGACGCCGAATCATTGGAATTCAATAGGAACTATAAAGTTCGCATTATTTAAAAGCCTCTTTAACTTGGGCTGAATGATGAAAAGAAAATGCCGAAGTCGTGTGTGCCTCGGATGCTTTGAGAGACTCCCCATTCTCCTTTTATTATTTCATTGTACAATACTCTCGGTCCGAAAGAAGCGCAAATCTTCCCGGAGACAGGTAGTCGTGGACCGCACCCTTCATTGATGGGATTGGCCGATTATTCCTCGGCCAATTGACCTCGGGTCAAAGGGCTCGGACGCCCAGCGAGCGGCGGATGGGCGCGGCGAAAATAACAAAAGAAGCCCGCCGCCCTCCGAGAAGTAATGGCGGGAATTTAGCCGACAAAAATTCCCCCGTTTAATAAATCTCTTTGTCGATAAAACAATTATTCCAATCCCCCGTAATTATCGCCGATCTGATAGAGGGGCGAATCCTTTTAAAGGAGCTCTATTAATACCTGTATATCTTATAATAGGGTAACCTTTGTATCCTCGGGGAAATGGATACGGGAACTTTCCAATAAGGATAAGGGCGATTAATATCGGTGGGGAATTGAGTTAGGATATATTAATCCTCTTCGGTATCGTATCTAGGACGTCGTGCGTGAAAATCTGGAAGGAAAAATGCGATGAGACGGTAGCGTCTTAGGCTTAAATAATTTCCGCTGCAGAGGTTGGGGATAACTGTGGATGGGTCTTCCTTTCGGGAAAGCGATTGCCGTCTGTTTATCACGGAAGGAAAGCGATATAAATCAGCGGTATCTGTCGAAAAAGCATTTCCCTTACCGAACCACGTGTCTCCTGCGGATTTTTTCTAATATAATACATCCTTTACATGATAGCTCCTTTTAAAGTAGTCTGTTTTCACATTTTCCGTGATTTTCAAATCCACGTTTCGTTAGAAGAAATTCTTGTTCTGAAAAGTAGGTATTCGATGAAATGAAATAGTCGCAACGAGTGAGCTGTTCAGATAGTATTGTAGTAAATAATAATAATTATTCTTTGTATTCCTCTTTTAGTAGTAAAATACAAATAAAAAAACATTCTTATTTACAAGTAACATAGGCAACCCTTGTGATGATCAATCACCTGATTACCTGTCGGGCTTACCGACTCCTCACAATAATTTACGAAAAATAAAAATGTTCAATATAAATGCAAAAAATTTGAGATCATGATTGCAATAAGAAACATAATAATACAAAACATAATAATTTTATTATGTAAAACTTTGCACAATTTTCAAACTAGCCTTTTAAACAAAAATTCAACATCTTCATATTTAAGGAGGCATTCTCAATGAATTTCAGAGGCAGCAATTGAAATGTATGTTGGCTATAAAGAAAAGTACTTAGGTTATGAATATAAGGAAGATTGTCGGAGGAGTTTACTATTTTGTTGTGGAGTTCAAATTGTAGGCTGAAGGTTTTTCCCTTTTTCCGCTGTCGCGACATGTCGTAGCGTATACTTAAAACTTTTTCTTAACGTAAGAAGACTTTTAGAGACAAAGGATTTGGCTTTAGAATCGGTTTATTCAGTGCTGCTTTTGCTTACGTTGGATTTCCGAGAAAAGTCTTTCGTAGAATTGGTATCCAGTAATTCACCTATATCCTCTCAACTAGCTTTCCACTCTTTGACAGTAATAACCTTTTAACAAAGTGGCCGTTAAAGGGAATGCTATGCTTTTGATTTACCTGTCGTGAAATGAAGAGGCATTTCGTTATCCTGATCTGATATTTTTTACGATTCCAACGAAAAGCAAGATTGAAATGCTTGAAATTGTAAACTCCCTCTCGCTAATGCTCCGAATCGACTCATTCCTTTCTTAGAATCTCATTTCTCGGCTTCATTCACTATTTTATTTGCTCGGTGTGCTCTTTTGATTCCAGTCAATTTTCCTCGCGCTCCCTGTTTGTTTTCCTTTCCTCTTCGGACATACTTCTTGCCCTTTCGCGAACATGTTCATACTGAAGAGAATCTTTTAAAACATTTTAATTGAAGAGAAGCTGCTAAAAAATCAATGCGGTAAGCCTTTCAGGGCTCACCCCTAATTCTAGCACTTACTGTTCTTTCAAGGGATAATTACCATTAAAAGCTTCCACTCGAAAGGGATTTTTGAATTTTTTACGAAGTCAGCCTTAGGGAATGGGTTCAGAACATTCTTTTGTTCAGCTGTGGATCAGCCTCTCAACCTCTTACCCCGCGATTAAAAGTCCTGTTTCCTCCTTTTCGTTGCTTTTTCCCTTCTCGATCTTTTCCGTGCCAATGAACTTCTTACGTTCGGCGAAAGCTCAGCCGTGCATCGTCGACGTAAAGACCTCCTTTGTTTCTTCTTCACCAGCGGCTCTAATACCCCGGAATATTTATAGAAAATAATTTTCTGCTTGGGGAAGTCGGTAGATTACGGAGTGTTTTCGCTAGAGGAAATAGTGTTTGAGCTACCGAACAATTTTCAGCAATCCCACAGGTAAATGTAGCGGAAAGTTGTCGGAAAGTAGATTGAATGCTCCTTCACCGTGATGTCTATAATTTGAGCTCACGTTGATGCTAAGAAACATTCTTTGAGCGTACAGGGATGTGAATTTTGGGAAAATAAAGCACGTTTCCTTGTGTTGTATCAGCGGTGGTGAATCGAGTGGATGGGGGTAGTTCTCCTCTTCCTGCTTGATATTTTGAGGTTGGCTGTTTATATAGGTTATCACTAGAAAACCAAAGGAAGAAACGTTAGAAAGATGTCTCTGCAAAACTTAGCCACAGGCGGAACCAGAATCAAACTCTTGGATATTTAAAAAAATAGAATACCAGAATGCCGATTTAGCCAGGAAAGCACGGTACCCACAACCCCATCGTAGCCTTTGTTTAAAGCTTGACCTTTATTAATGGCGGTGCTCCAGCGTGCTTGTATCATGCCATCCACATCCCATCGGTCTTTTTCGCCGCGTCCAAAATATCCTCCTCACTCCGACTGCGTTTTAATCAAGGAAATGTAAGAGGATTCACGCTCGTTTTCGATGGCCCCACTCTCGTGACTTATTCTTAACTGGAAATTGATGAGCAGGCCGATGCGAGATCGGCTGCGGAGATTCCGCGTTATTTATCCGAATTCCTATCGCAGAACGTACGCCACAATCATTCCCTTGAGGTATTAACGCCGTCCGATCCGAAAAAGGACGGTGTGAAATGAAGTCGTGTTTCAGGAACATCACTATTCCTGAGATGAGCACGATAGAGTCATGGGAAGTCAAGGGGAAGGGAGTCAATATGAAAATTAAATGTCATTTCCTGTAGATTTAGAGCGGAGTTAGATAATGAGGGAACTGGGTGTGACTTATAGACGGCGGAAATAATGGCCCAACTGCAGACGAAGAATTTCCCGCGCCGTGTGTCTTTAATTACGCTACATATGCGCCAGTATAACGGAACGTACATAATTCGAACTTCTATACCACAATGTTAAAATATCTTGATTCATTCGACATTTTTTGGTTATTAAATTTTTATAATCGTTATAAAGTAACTTCACAACGCAAATTTACCAAAACCCGGTGGGCGACGCTTAGATACTGTTAAATTTCATAATGATGTAAATGAAACAGTTTTACAGTCATAAAATCAACTATAATCATAAATTATTAATGAGAGATAAAAATCTGAGAAGCAAGTAAATATCTTCACCTTTTTGAGGAGCTGTAAACGTAGCTTTTTCCTGAATTCACATACTTAACAACGCAGTGGTTAAATTTAATTTTTTAAATCGTTTAATTTGCTATCATCTGATTTTCGATAAAAAAATTAAACAACCCAAGATAAAACCCTTTTATTCTAATAAATAAGCATTGATGTATATGTTTGTTAAAGGTATAATGAATTTTTTTTATCTACCCGTACTTTCCTCTTTCTTTTTGTGTTGTTTGTATAAATTAGTTAACTTTAAATATTATCGACGTACGAGATTAGGGGGAAGAGAGGCTCACCTGGGCCTAACCTCGCCAATAAAGGGTCCATCTATCTATCTACCAAAGAAATTTATACCAAAGATTTGGATAATTCAAGCTTCTTCATTGATCCCTTTGTTTGAATTATCCAAGTTCTACTTAATCATTGGTTTGAGAGCACAGAGAAATAAATATTTGCTCCGTATATCCTCATTTCTTATCTTTGATTTCTGGTGGGTTTTGATTCACTGCTGCGGTTACCTCACTTAATACTAGGAAATGCTCATCGATATCGGGAATGAGATACTTAAATTAAAGCAAATATAACCTGAATCTCATGCTCAATAGATTTCCTTGTAGGACTTGAACATTCGAAATATAATTTGAAAGGCCTTGAATTAATTTTCTGAGCAACCCTTATCTAAAATTATCAACTATAGGAATTGTAACTAAAATACACTGGTAATGATTGCCTGCCAGAAATTAACCGCAATAAAATTAAAAAAACATCATCTTAACACAATGAAAATACCGTGTCAGTATATGATATCATAGATGTCAGTGGTTTTTAATTATTTGTCCTCAAATAAATGTATAGTTTCGCATTTGGAAGAGTGTAAATTATTATAGTAATAATGTAATTATGACTATTTAAATACAGGATACAGCTAATGTAATTAGTACCAACGAACATCGAATGATTTGATAAAGCATTTTTACGAACCGTCATTCATCATACTTTTAGGCGAGGCTCTCCGTCATTGAAGTTCATTTGGTTGAAATAAGGTTATTCTATCGGATATCGGGTGAAATTATGGAAATATTGCCCTTATGCCTATCAGTGAGTAACAAGGAAAATATATATCAAAAGAAATAAAAATAAGATTTGAGAATTACTCGAAAACAGCGGGTTATTCCTTACAGGTCTAGTGCGGGTGTGTAATGCAAGGTAGCCTATACTCAGATTGTCAATTTTCAATTAATTATTGAAACATAACTAAGGCCCATTTAGACGAACGCCAATATGGTTTTTCATTATTCTACTTCCTGCATTACCACAAAACTTTTCATCAAAATCCCTGCACAAAAGTGAGAGTCTTCCCTTGCTAGATACGATGAGCTTATTAGACGAAGTTTTCTGTACTTGCTTGGGAATGTTCGGGATAAACATTTTTACAACCATTTGGCTATAACGGATACATTCCCTCATTAAGTGTTCTTATAGTAATTATATATATTAAGTGTATTTAATTTTCTCATAAAATCTGTTGCTAAATTTTCTCATTAATGATAATGTTTTCTCTTGGAGGTGGAAAGCATAGCTGTCCTTCCTCTCACTTATGGAAATATAACCGTTACACGTACGCAACAATCTTTGTTTTTCCAAACAGAGGGAAGCTGAATTTATTATTGAGTCGTCAGCGTCGTGGAGTGATCGGTTAATTAAAACAAAAGCTAAATTCGAGGGAAAAGTTTGTCGTCCAGCGGGAAGGAGCGTTTTGAAGCATTGACAGATAGTGTTGCAGCGAAGATTAGGCAGAAGTTTGCTGCGTTAGGATTCTCCCTAAATTTTCACCCTCTCATAAGCGTATGGGTGAGTTAAGCTGGTTAAATTCTTAAGGCAATGTATAATCTCTAGATTCTAGTCTAATGCCTATCGCCGTCTCACTTTCCCTAAATCCTACTCGAAAACAACCCAGCTACCGCTTTTTTATCCATTCGGTTCGAGAATGTCTTCATCGTTTGCGAGAATTAAATGTTTAAATGGACCGTGAAAGCTAAGTCGTAATGAAGGACTTGTCTTCCAATTGGTTTCACTTCCCCATCCTTATTTTGAATATCCGTTTCGTCATACCCTTTATATCCCACCCTTTTCCCGTCTAATCGCGTTCTTCCTGCCGCATTCTCCGCAGCTTAAGACGTATGTTCCAATGCTTTTCAGCCCTTTCCATTGAGAATGCATTGCTAGAGGAAGAATGCCGCGAACAATGCAACGATATCCTGCGACGATGAAATGCATATGAGGTCGTGACACAGTGGATTTCGTAATCTCTTGCTACACGCCACTGCTTCGTATCGACACAAAGTATGCGGCGCCGTAAAGAGCAAGATGAATGAATGAAGAATTTCAGTACTATTTCACGTATTATTCAGCGAAATACCCGCAGAATGAAGCTAAAAATAAATTAGAATCATGCTGTAGTCTTCAACACCATGCGGCACGCTGTTAAGGATAAATGGTTACAGTTGACGGATATGCACGTTTTACGGTAACGAGCGCCTTCTGAATGTTCCAGAGCTGCGGTAATTATTGTTTAAATCTTCTTAATCCTCCTAAGCTCTCTTTTAGTTGTTGCTATTCAAAATCCAAAAATCCAAAATTTCAACACATCCGGATTTTGCCAAATTATGAACATTATTGTGTATTTATTGTCGGGAATATTCTATCCCAATGATGACCACTCTTGCAATAAATCCCTTTTCACACGCACACACACAAACGACCAGGATTTGAACCTGGGACCTCAGCGTTGCAAGGCTAGCTCGCTACCCACTACCCCACCGAGACCAATTATCATCATATTGTATTGTATATTCTAATGTAAATAAAAACTTGCGTAATAGACATATCACATTTTTTAATTGGCATGAATCCTAAAGGAATGGCAAAGATAATATATAATGTCTCATATCCTCACCGACCGCCTCTGTAGCCGCATACTATCACATATCATTCGCGACGTTGCATCAGGACTCTCTGGATTAGAATTAGCTTTCGGAAAATTCTCGAAGTGATTATTCTTCGTGATCTCCCATCGCTCCATTTCCCTTCGCCGGTTGTTAATCGGTATCAGCGTGCAAACTACCGTAAGAGTGGTCATCCGTATGGAAATAATAGGCAATGATCGATGTGGTAAACAACCGCGCGAAGGTGAAATGTTTGACTTGAAGGAATACCCGAAGAAAGTTGACCGTAGACCAAGGTTGGGAGTTTAATGTATGGGCCTCAATGCATACATTTGTTGTAACGGGGAGGGTTTGTTTGTATAGTAAAATAAGGAAGAAAGTTATGGGTTCCGAAGGAATGCTCAAGAAAAGTGAAATTACGTTATTTTAGAGCATCATAAAGGTGCGCCATGAAAAGGGAATGTGATCTAAATTTATACAACATAGAAAGTGATCAGGCTATCGAATGTTTGCTTGTATTATCGCGTATTTAATTCAGGAACGGCTACGTAATAATTTATTTTGTGTCTAGGTTCTTTCTTAGAACTTTGTCAAAGAAATCAAAGCTTTAAAAGATTTTTTTTTCGTTATGGCTCCGAATTTTATTTCTACTGTCAAAAACCCCACAAACTCGTTCATCATTATGTAAAATACCGTCCAATAATCTTGCTTTGTTCATTCATTGTTCCAAATTAAATGTTATCATAATAGGTCAGTATTGTCTCTTATTGTTCATCTCTGCTGCTATTTTCCTTTGTATGTCATAAATTCAAACTAAATAACTTCAGTTATGCTCGGTGAAACTCATTCATAATTTTATTTCTAATCTGAAAATGCGAAAGTAATAATTTTTTCTCTCAGTTAAATGAATGAAATAAAATTTGTATACCCAATGATAAACAGAAGTGAAACATTGCGACATGACTGGTACTCGAACCCAGGTCACTTTCCGCGCAGGTATTCTAACCACTGAACTACCATGCCGCATCAATCCCACCTCTTTTAAAAGGATGCTTTGTCCGCAAGGCGATTGGCGCTCTACACAGTGCCACCGACCCAATTAACATTGGGTTTCAGTCGCACAACTTCACGTGCAAAGTTATTTCCTATCCTTAAAATTTGTATTGTTAGTGAATAATACATCTTGTCGTATATTCAGTACAATTAACACCATTATCAAAACACTATGTAGGACAATAGAAGGGTAGCTCGGTTAGAATCTCAAATCAATCTCATTTATTAAACAACAGTTGTAGAATATAATTTAGTATTGCAGTTTGATTTTCATGATATTATTCGCGACTCGAAAATGTTACCTTAATATTAAAAAAGAGCTTCGTATAAGATAGAGAAAAGCTGTAGAGAATCAAATGTAAATGCAATCTAAGTGAATCAAGAAATGTTTACTGATAAGAGTGTTCGGAGGTTCTGGTGATTTGATAATGATTGTAATATTGTAAATGTCCGAAGATGTTTACATTGAATCGTCAAGTTCTAGCCGGTCTTCTTATAAAAGCAGAGATATGGAGAAGTCTGTCTGCAGCAGGTCGAAGTTGGAACCTCTCATTTTCCTTGAAAGGGTAATTTGTTTGATCGAGGTAAATCTTTCAATGATCATTTATTATCCTATTTCAGAATTTTATATTCTATAATTATTTAAACTTTACTAATTTTTATTTTCATAGCGTAGATCGACAGTTTACGCATCAACAAGTTAGCATTCGTTTAATAATGCACTTCGTTGGAAGTGTGAAATAAAAAGGATCTCTTGTTTGCTTATAAAGCTACTTTGACAGTTTTGACGCAAAAGAGTGAAATTTAATTCCACTTTTTATTCAGAAACATTCGATCTCGGAATCTGTTACTTTTACAATCGACTTCGGAACTAAATGAAATTTCGGTTACAATACAGTTGCTAATATGAGTCCACGCTTTTTGTGCGCATATTTTTAAATGTGTTCTTTCTTTTCCGTGCTCGTCCTTTCATTTATTTTCCTTCTATTCCATTCCGTTCCTCCCCATTCGGACATTTTTTTGCCTAGCGAATCGACCGTGCTTTTTCTCCTTCCCAAAAGAATGCATTGTATCCTCGCTAGTAATAGACCTTTTATGGAGTCCGGCAGGGAGCAAAACAACGAAAAAACTGTGAAGTTCAAAATTGCCTCTCGTTCTGCCGCGCACTGGAGATTGAGAGAAAATCCCGTTAAATTGAAAGAGGTATAACCCATTCACACGAATAATTAAGCTAAATCAGGGATAGCCACGCACTGGAGACCGCTTTCAATTTCGGAAAGACCGATCGAAAATATTCGGATCTCCGGAAAACGTCATCTGTTCCCTCGTGCGGACGTTGGTTATGATCAGCATGCCAAAGTTGGCATAGCGTCGCTAAATTTTGGTGGCAAGGCATACGACCATGGCACCGTGTTTAATCGGTCGGCTCCCTCACAAAGGAGCCTTCTTTTATTCAAATCTGTGGGTCCTCCCGCATTCTTTAAACAGAGGAATAACACCTACCGCTATTAGCTATAGAATATCGTTGTGAAGAAGTATTCGCCCAAGAGGTGGTCCGGGCGAGGTCGTGATTCCACAGTGGAATGCGGCAAACAAACGTGGCTTTGGATCTCCGACTAATGAGTAGAACAGAATGCGTTGATTTGCATAACCGCGCCGGAGACAAAGGCTTTTGTTTATGCAAAAGCTCTTTGAGTTGACTTTATAACTCACCAAAGGCTCCCAAGATACCGAGCGAAAGAAAAAAGAGGGAGTTCGGGGATGAATGGGTATATTTCCACGAGGCCGACAATTATTCAAATTTCGCAGTAACTAGATAAGGTTTTCGGTAAAGACAAATAGATTTTAATTCGAAAGTGGAAGCGATAATGGTAAACTCTGATAATATTGGGTGTGCAATGTGGCGATGGCATCTTTGATTTTTTAGGATTTCTTCGCCTGAGAAGAAAGTTCGACCATAAGGCGCGCGCTGTGCGTGGGGAAAAGCACGCGTGATCGCATGCGGGAATCGAACCCCGAGCTAAGGCGATGGAAGTCGAACACCTACCCCCGCGCATTCACGCGAGTGAAGGATGATGTCGACGTCGCTTTGACACAGATAAGAATCGAATACGGAAACTTGCTGTATTCCTTCATAAATTAATTGAAATGGTGGATGTTTTCCAATTCACGCAATTATCGTTTTTATTATGCTTCCTCTACTGATTTCCCCTACAAACAATGGAGAAGCACTATTGTTAAATTTTGATTACAACAGAATAAATTGTTACTAATTACCAAAAATATCAATGAATGAATCTGCCTAACGCACATTTCGCTTCCGAGGAAGCATTTCATTACAACAAGATATGAATCCAATCCGTTACATACATGTGGTTCTACCTAACGGAATGTCTATCGTTGATTCTCAATTAACGACTTCAGGACGAAAGATTTTCTTTTTAATTGTTCCAGAGAAGGTATTAAAGTTTGATAGGAGTCTCATCAAATACTTTCCTTTTGTTCTTCCTCGGTAACTCGGATGGATTCGGTTCGGCTATAATTCTCTTTTCTAATCCTACAAAAACGGTAGCGTTTCATTCTATTCCCTGCCACTATATTTGATGAAAACACAATTGAACATAGATTTGTTATTTAGTGGAGTCGAATGGGGCGAAACCAAGATGAAGATAACCATCGAACTGCCAAACAGAGCGACGGTCATTTGGACCGTTCGAAATATATGGAGGAGGAACTCAGCAATGCCTGAGGCACGCTTTCACTGGGAAATTGTAATCGAATCTATCGTTTTGTTGTTGAGGTTGCGAAGATTGTGTTTTGTTTTACCGTTGGGTAGATGTTGAAAAACTTGGGGAAGAACTTACGATTTAGGAAGTATTTTTGTAGATAAGTTTGCAGCGGTGTTTATGAATGGAAGTTTTTTTTAATCTGTCGATGGCGTTTTAAAACCACGAAATGGATCGAAACATCGAAAGGAAGGCAAACAACGAACTCCCAGTTCGCTGTCATAATTACGCGTCGCTCTTTCTCTCCGACTCACTTTATCTCTATTGTAACCAAGTCTTATGAGGGACCAAGAACATATTTATAATATGGCAACATATTTTACCCTATGATATTGCTAGTTTGGGTTCACAATCGACTTGAAATTGAAGAAATTCGCGAAAAATCGGAAACTGGAAATTTTTGCAAAAATTGGTCAACTTTGTCCTCCTGTATAATTTTAATGTGAAGAATCCAACGTAAATGACCTCCATAGTTGTATGCAGGATTTATTCTAAATCAATCATGGGGAGTTTTGTAGTCCGCACTCAAGGAAAGCGTTTTCGTATTTTTGGCCAGCTTTTTTCGATTCTAGCCCACTGTGCAGCGTTTTAAATGGTCAGTTAATCCATTAAAAAATCGAACTCTTAGTCCATCTTAAAGCGTTATCTATTGAGTATCTATAATTTTATCATATACCCTTAGCTGTACGCTTTTGCAGCAGTTTTCGTAAATAATTTCCCAACGCGTAGCAGTCGGATCTTCTCTTGTACCCAGAGATGACTACACGGCATTTCTTCGACGTCATAGCGTAAATCTGTGAGAATTGCATCCAATATTTTGAATAACCGGCTCGCTTATTTGCCAGTATTTACCTTCCTTCTTGCCGCGAACATTACAGTTGTTGAAATACAAAATGTAAATACACCGGCTTATCTTTCCCACGACGTTCTCACGAAATTCTCAAATTGATGAATTCCACCCGATATTGCGACTAATTACAAGAGTAGCTGTCACTAACAGTAATTTGCAGCTAGGGTATGGTCCCCCGGATGACTACTTCGGCTGATTAACAAACACTCCCCCGTTTATTACCTTCTTGGCATTCGTGCTAATTTTCAGCGGTGTATCTTAAGTACTTCCTGATTTTCTTTTTCATTAACGACCTTTGAGTAATTGAGGGTGCAATTTTGCCGTGTAATCTTCCCTTCATAAGTGATGCTTTTAAAATGTCTCGAAGTAATGAATAAAAGCATCACATATATAATCGATGTGAGCAAGAGCAGCTTCGCGGAAAGCCATTAATAAATGAAAGAGTGGCTGAATAATTTTCCCCAACTTTGCCGTGGAAAAGTCGAGAAAATCACTCAGTCCGCTTTTCAGAAACGTAACGTGCTTGGAATACTGGAGATAAAGGAAGTGTCTTCGTTTGGAATTCAGATACTCAATGGCAATGATTCTGTTGAAAAACTGCTGGTGTGAAGTAGCTTCGAAAGAAGTTTAATTTCTCATTGAGATGCCGGCCATAGGTTTCAGATATGTTCAAACAAATTAGGGAAGGGCATTGGAAATCATGCCGTCGAGTATTCTTCAACAACTGGCCATCGGATTCTTCAACTGGTTATTGTTTTCGTGCAACGTATCGTACCTATGTATTGGAATTCTATAGCTGGGTTGCCCAACTTACGGCACGCTGAAGCTTTCTTACCGGCTTCTATATCTTCCCAAGTAGTAAACAGATTTGTTCTCATAAGCATTTGTTCGTTCATGAAACAGATGTAACTGATGGAGGATGGAGGAGAATACCTTATGGAGGTTCCTATGAAATTTAATTCTTTATTTAACAGATAGTTTTCTATATGTATAGTTATAACAATAAACATACATATCCTTTAGCTTGTCGGCGTAAACAGTCAGTGCAGTATTAGGCCTGGGGGCGGGAATCCTAAATCTCATTAACATTGACTTTCAGAAGCTCTGGAGTAAAACGCTCCGCTAACTCAACTTTTCAAGTGCGGAGGGGACGTCTTGGAATATTTAGTCCTCAATGCGCGGATTCAATTCATAGTAAAAAGTGCGAGAAGATTTCATGCGCAGTTTTCCGAAGTGATAGAGTACCGATATTTTCCGGAAACCTTACTGCGCATAATTTCTACGGTGTCTTCACCGAGCTCACGGGCACTTGTATTCTGGCACATCTCACGTTGGCGTTAGAAGACAACTGTAAAGTCAAAATGGCGAAGGAAATGGCTAAGCAGGTGCGCCTACGATTTACAGCCTGGGACGACTTTTTTATTATTTATTTTTCATATACCCGACAAACATCCATTTTCTGGACTTTAACAGCAAGGTATTAACAACAACAATCACACAAGACCATCCCCTAACCGGAAAACCTGTTCGATTCGAACCCGGGACCGTGGGGTTGGAGCTATACCGTGCGAACACGCTAACCACTCGGCCGACTCGGCTCTCCTTTGTCAAATTATAGATACGAACCCGTACGAATGGCTGGAAGGAAGTGCAGCAAGAAGTGGTGAGATCTACTTATAAAAATATTAATAAATGGTGTCTGCGAGAACATGCTCTGTATTTGCTGGAGAGGGACAAGTTCAATTTGAAAAGAAAATAGAGAGAAGCTAAATCTAATTGGAGATAGAGAAACATAAACAAAGGATATCCAAGTAGAAGGAGCAGCAAAGATTGATTGATTTTTTGATGCAATTACAACAGGGGTAGATGTCGGAATAAATATATTATCAGAGAATTAATGAATTATTTTTTTAAGAGCAACAACCTTTCCTGGTTAAGAATCTGTTCATTTTATCGTTTTTAAGGCTTGTATACAAAAGGTAATCCTCCAAAGATGGAGGCTTCAGTGCAAATAAGTATAGCATTGAAATAAATTATGGGAAATGTTACAATATATTAATATACTAGCTGAAGCGCCCGTAGATTCTCAACGGGGAATATAGAAGTAGATTTAATTTAAGTTGTCAGTTCTGCAATGCGTAAATACTCTTCAGTAAACACAACTAAAACCCAAAGCTATTCTTACTATGCAGAAAAATGCATGAGCTTAGATTCAACAATCGCATTGATTTAGCTCAATAGTTTTGTAAAATTTACGCATATTTTCTCAAAATTTCGATTTGAAAACAATACTTGATGACCATAATAAGAATCTTCATTCAGTATCCGTTCATTTGGTGCTTGTCTCTACACGAGTATTTCTTTTAATTTAATTCTTCAAAAGAAGTAAAACCTGCAAACGATAAAAATTAAGTTTACATGTAATTATTATGGAAATTTATCTGAGCGATCTCGGTTCGAAACCAGAAAAATTATGATTAAAAATGCAAAATTGTTTCCTTCCTGATCCCAGAGAATACGTATGCTAAGCTTGAAGCAAATCGGATGTGCGGTGTGTCCTCCAATCTAATACAAACACACCGACCCACAAACGCACCCACAGAATTTAGATTTTATATATATATAGATAGATAAAGGAAAGGGTGAAGGGTAAATTGCACGATTTATAGATGGATGTTTTTTTACCAGAGAATACTAAGTTTGAAGCAAATCGGATGAGCGGTTTGTCCTCAAATCTAATACAAACACACCCACCCACAACGGCACCCACAGAATTTCGATTTTATATATATATAGATAGATTTTTTTCCGTGAAGCATTAGTACCCACATCTTTTAGGGTATGGTATTCTTATGTAATACAAGTTTAACAATCTTTCTTATGAGTTTCTGCATTTTTTCCTTGATGTTCTTGTTGGGAGGCCTGGCGATCACGTGGTCGCATGGGGTGCGTTGCACTCTGGACCACGCTGGAGCCTCCCAAACCCCTGCTTTCCGCAACCCCACTTCCCGTACCACCTAAAGTGTGATAACCACACCTATATAAAGCCAACCAAAAAGGGACAAAGGAGAGTCCAGATCCACCTCGGTGTGCAGTAAGACCTTCTTTAGGTCTGCTAGTAAGACTGCCCTCCCGGTCTTCAGTAAGACCTAACAGGTCTGCTTGTAAGACTGCCCTCCCGATCTGCAGTAAGACCTTCTGACAGGTCTACCAGTAAGACTGCCCTCCCGGTCGGACTCCTGAGCGGTTCTTAAGGTACGCTCGTTTTGTTGTATTCTTGTGGGAAATAAACATTTGTGCGGCCAACCTGTCGCTTAATTAATGTCTTAACGATAGTCTCATTAAATCCAAGAATGCATATCATCAGTTATACTTTTATTCCTATCTCATACTTATTTACCTTGATTTGATCAAGCAGTTTTGATATATCTTGAAGACTCAAACGTGGTTATCACTCAACTACAGACGGGGCTCATAGGTTCAAAAAAACAGCGCAAATATGTAAGTGGCAAGGATGCTAAACAGACAAATGAAGGTAGCTGACCGAAGAAATGTTTCCGTCGTAGGTGTTCGATATGCTGAAACTCTAAGTCTACGGTGCCCGATAGATCATAACCGTTATCTCTCACGTTCGAATCTCACGGTTGAAGAATCTGCGGTGTACGCTGTGCTAAAACTCTCTAATGTTTCACCCGTGATAAGCATTTCCGTTCGGCGGATGAGTGAAAATGGTTTAATCGGGAGTGGCTGGAAAGTTACCTTTGAAATATTCCCGTGCTAATCCTAATGTAGAAATTGTGCGTTTAAGTCACACATTTAAAATTTTTCTCCCTTGATTCCGTGATATTATTGCTGTGGGGCGAGATAATTCGTTTTCGTTTGTCGCTATGTATTCCTGAGGAAGAACGGAATGAAAAAGGTCTGAGAACTACCGAACTAGCTCCGGATCCATCCATTAAGCTATCCGGATACAACGTAATAAACATTTAACTCTAGAGTGGTCTGCCGGTAATTGGGAGATCCTGGTCCGACTCCCAGTCATTTCAGGCTTTTTCATGTCTTATCATTCTTCGGGAATTTTCCTATGTATACGGCTTTACGTTCAGAATCACCCCTATCTGATAAGAACCAATCCGATTACTTGACGGACTCCTCTGATTGAACATTATTACTACTGTTGTTACCATGATGATTATTAATAAGTAGGGGCGTAGTATATTAATTATTATCCTGTAATTATTTAATTTTCTCTTCTTGCGATTACTTAAGTTTTCCTTATTCTGATAATTTATCCATTTATAGATTAACTATGTTGTTATTTATTTTTCAATGTGTTTTCGCGGTTTTTTCACCCTCGTCTCTGTGGGTGTTTTCACACAACATTGGATTGTCTCTGTCAACCTTCAGTTGGAAAGATTTTCTTTCCAAACTGCCCTCTTCTTTTTAAATTCTAACGGTAAATATTAGATTTGGTGGAAGAGATGCTCGCAAGGGCCTAACCTTGCCAATGAAGGATCAATATATACATCAATCTTATCCATTCCCTTGTCACGAAGTAATTAGCATCATCTGAATTTCCCAGAGATAACTTGCATCATTTCCATTTAAAATCTTACTGCTGATTGCAAAGCGCACATTTTCCGGGATGAATGTACGTAAGCTATTAAGACTCGTAATATTGGTTCGGGCAGAAAAAGTAGGGCTGATAGGAGAACAAAGGAGTAGGTGTTAATGATGGCGAGGGAGGAAATGGCTTTGATTTGGGAAATAAAAGAGGAAGTCAGACATTGAGAGGGGATGGATTGCCAGGGAAGTGATTGAAGGGAGGAAAACCTCAAAGAGGAAGAGATAGACAAAAGGCCTTCCCTAATACAAAGGGAGGGGTTATTCGTCATCAGGTTGTGGGAATGGCGTTTAATGGAGAATTTTTAAAGGGCACACGACCTACCAAGTGGTAGGTAGGTCAGAGAATAGTCTAGTGAATGTTTGATCCACTAGCATCTTTCTGATTTACGATTCACTTTCAGATTCTTTTCTTTTAATGCTTCAGGATGTTAAATTAGAAATCCTCTGATGACGAAGGTTCGCATCCTCTAGCCAATGCGTTTGTTTGACTCATCGCTGACTCAGTTTTTCAACTTATGCTCATTCATCGAGTATTCCCTCCTCGTTTATATGTGAGACTCATTGTCTTGCTTGCACTCACAACATCGCGTGCTTGGAAATTACAGTTTTCCTGTTATTTCCGGTGAAAAATCCGGTGAGAATCCGGTTTAACGGATGTATGTCTTTTTAATATTTTATGTTTTGAATCGAATCGAGGATTAGAAAAATCAAAGAAAAAGAATCAAACTGTGTTTGTAAGGAAGGGAAGTATGATGGGAACGTATCTTACTTGTTTTTAATTCCTACTCTAACTATACTTAGTACACGAGTTAGTCTTCTATCAAACGTTTGCCTGCTTTTTCGATTAGTGCGTATTGAAGTTGCCACTTTTGCTGTAGTTTGTTAGTGAGGGTCACTTCTGACTCTGGTTTCATTTATTATTCTCAGAGCCGGAGATATTGTAGCTGACCTTAGATTATGTACTAAATGGAATCACTTATTTGCTTTCGTATTTTGGAGAAAGTAATTTCCCGTGGGACAGATATACTTGAGGTTAGCTCTTTTTGATATGAAACATGAAAACAAAACACAAATTATAGCAATAAAATAGAACAATGCGTTTAATGTTTCATTGAATATTGTCTAATATGCAAAAAGGACACTGATGTATCAATATAGGTTAGAGTAAGGATTTAGGATAAAGGTAAGGATTTGCAAAGATATTCAGTCTTTGTAATGGGCGAAGTTGAGATATGTACTAATCCTTTTATTTTAGCCTTTCTTGAGTATAACTATTTAAAACTATTTCATATTTCAAAATCTAGTCCTAATTATACGATAAGTTATATTTATAGAGATGTTGCTTGTTATATCTAATACTCTTTACATTAAAATTGAGAGCGGATAATTTTTACTTTACCACAAAAATCACTTAATGAGATAAATTTTATCTACTAGTCTTTTGGGAACAATCCGTAATCAGCCTCACTGAATTTCATCGATAGTTTTCTATAAAACGTTACACTTGATCAAATAAATGAATAACCAAATAATAACAAAATTACATTTCCCTCCTTTGACTATTTAAATTATCTAACTTTAAAAACTCTCTACGAACGGGGGTTTTCGTCGCTTCGCTAAATACCTTAGTCTCCACAACGATATAGGTCAATTTAAATTGTAAGTCACAGTTGAATACGTGAATACGTATGCGTTAATGGGTGCATAGCGAAAACATTTTTACGCAAGCGTCTCATTTCCAGCGAGTCCTTTTGTCAGAGCCATCAGAAGCAAGCCTATCGCACAGCAAAATCATTACAATTTCCTCTTTTCTCAAATCCTACATCAAATGCAAGATCAATCCTCTTCGAAGCTAGTAAGACTTCTCTCACGGACCTTAAATCGTCAAATCTGCAAACGAGCCATGGAATCAATCTTCCCCAGTCTTTTTATCTCTCTGTTTCCGAGCGCGTATGTACGCCGCCAACCCTTTTCTCCCCTTTCCTGCCTCAAACCCCATTCGTCTACCTCAACCAATCCCACGGAGCTTCCCTACATCCACCTCCCTCTTTATAAGTCCATCTATTGTTCCCTCCCTCATTAAACCTCTGTCGATGCACCCGCATCTTCGCGCCACCATCCACCCTCTACCATCCCATTCCTCATCCCCGAGCCTTTAAAAAGACGCTACCCGTTGCTCCATTTCCTCCGTTCTTTCCCACAAAGAGGTTTGTCCCTCCCTCCCGGGAAGCATGTCGGCAAGTTGACGAGCCTTCGAGGGCAGACTTTGTCAATTTTCCGAGGTCCGAGATGGCACACTCGTAAAGCGTTCGGCGAGGCGCCGTCTGAAGCCGAGGAAATGCACGAATGGCGAAAATGTTACGCGGAAAGGATGGGAAAATCTTCTGGTCAAAACAAGTGAGATCTGCGTAGTCCAGTACCCACGGTTCTCGAAAGAACGTTGTTATTTTGAAAGGGAAAGAAAGGTAATTTGGCCTTTGAGTTGTTCTTGCTCGGGATGGGAGGAAGACAAAAGAAGAAGTAATGTAAGCTGAGAAGCTTTCATCAATCGAAGAGAACTGATGAAGCAGCGCTTTGTTATGAGAAATCCGGAAAAGTTCGGAAAAAATCTTTGGCCAGGAGTGTTTTGTAGAGTGGGTGTGAAATGTGACGATAAATTAAGAGAGATTTATAATATTGCTAGGATAGCCAAAAACTCTTCTCCAAACCAAGTTCTACCAACGAAATCGTCTATTATGTCTATCATATCGGTCCTGTTAATGATATCCAGGCTAAAAATGCTTGAACTGATTTCTGTATTTTATTAAGTGGATTTAAAGTTCCAATCGCAAATTCGCAGTTCTGGAAATAAAATGCTCATCTGTCTTCGAGGTTTTATCTTAGTCGAAATTTATCGATGTAAATTCATTTTTTTAAGTATTTCAAAATGGGTTTTTTCTCTTCTTCGTAATTTGATTTTAAATAAAGTGGATGAGAAAAACTACTCCCTATTTAAATATTGGCTATATTGAGGTATGCATTGTGTTTATGTATGTTAATTACCATGGAAAGATATTGGAGCTCTTTTAGTTTATTATAATAATACCACTTACGAAATTTTTCTTTGGAAAAACATTGAAAGACGTAAGAATGAACCAGCACTGACATCTATTCTGCGGCCAGGAAAAAATCGTGGCTCTCAAAACCAATAAGGGCCAATTTGTCTACATTTACGATATATTAATTATTATAATTCACGTTACACCTCTTTGTTAGAAGACTTATATCATGAATATACTGTAGAATAAGATGTTGAACAGCTTATTGTGGTTTATATTTTGCTAATATCCTGGTAGAAGGGAATAAAACCATTGTATAAAATTTCTTTCGTCTTTTGACGTCACTGCGAAATATCCCGACTATCCTTTTGTTATGACTGTATATATCTTATCACCACATTTAATTTATGACTTTATTTAATTAAAGCATAAACTCTGTTGATTAAATTCTCTAATGCAGTAGTTGTACGGTCTCGCCGAATGATTTTCCTAGAAGTATTTCAGTCGAAATCAATAGAATTCTCTCCCTTTTTCCCTTTCTCAAATATTTATCACTTTAAGAACCGTCGTTATATGCATTTAGATTTGTTTCTTTCAGATAAAGTTTAATGGAGCCTAATTCGAAGCTGCCTTTAATTAATTACACGTTTTGTGTTCGTGGTCACAGTTATAACGGCTTTCATGCTTTACTTCCAAATGGAACGTTTCCGTTCTCTCAAACTTCGGTTTCAACCCCACTCATTAAAATTTATCAGACTGTCGATGGTAGCGAATTTCCTTAAACTCTTAGTTAAAGAGTTCTCTTTTATAATTTAATCTTCCCCGTTCGTCTGCCTCCAGCACTCTTCGCTTTTCGATGGCCAGCGAAGTCATTAGCGCGAAAAAGATCTTTCATGACATACTGCGATGTATTTGCCGCTCGAAAAACTGAGTTCATAAATTACATTTAAGAATACACGCGAATAAATCTCGACTCACGCTTGCTTATATCTTGTTCACTACTGCTTAAAACGTAATTCTCGTCGATGTAACTCACGTATTTTAGCTATAGCTTAGCTTACCTACCGTTTCTGCTTACGTATTTTCCATAAAGTATGATATGCCTTTATGGTTAGAAATGCTACTGAATTTATTTAGGACCATCAGAATAGATTCATTGTTTGTTATTATCAGTCTTCGATAAACTCAGATTTAAGACAATCCTTTTTCTATGGATCTTCACAATGGAAAGAAAATTATTTTGAATTATAATTATTGATAGTAAGAAATTACTTATATCGGCTGATGATGCAGCCTTTCTGTGAAACCTGTCTTGTTGTTCTTTTTGTATTTTGAAATGTTTACCATGTATTTCTATAAGCATTATAATCTTGGCTTCCTATGAAGTGTCTCTTAAATTTAGATCTATTCAACAAGATACAAGAAAAAGAAGAATTTTAATGAAATTGGATTCTATATACGGATCTAGTTATTACTACTAGTTTTGTTTTAGAAGCCCGGATGGGAGAGTATTTTCTTAAATTCTCGCTAACCCGGTAATATATCGATCTAATTTATAAAATGGAAATTTCATCTATAAAATTTTCAAAACTGTAATTCTGAAGCCATACACTGCGGTCAGATTGTAAGTTGTCGTTACAATATATATTCCCAAAAGAAACAGTATAAGTCCGTACCTTTGTCTGTGAAATCGGAAAACTTTTTCATCTGTAAATAAATACATTTTTCATCAACTCATTATCATCATCATTTATCATTCGTTAGCATAATGATCATTTACTTTCAATCATTTTTGCGCTCTTTGTTCGTAGAACCTTAACCGTCAAAATTTTGTGAATTAAAATAAATGTAGTCTTTCCAGAACTTTTGTCCCGTGTCTTCGTCATGGCGTCAACTATCTGGATAGGGTTGTGCCAAAAATTGTGTGTTTCTAACAATTTTCACGCAAGTGAATTAGGTACGGATATCGATGGAGTTATGTTCACTTCCATCCGGCGTTTTCCGCTGTCGATCGTGTAAAATATTTCAGCAATGGCACGTGAGCTCTTTTTTAAGCGTTCCCTCTTTTGGCAGCGTTATTTGGAGACCTCCGTTATTATGTCGTTCCCTTGTGCCTGAGTTTTGTTCCAGATTAACCATTCTGCGCCACCCCTCGCTTTCGAACTGGTGGACACGACAGTAGAGGTCTGCATGGGCCGGGCTCGGGCCGGGTAAGCAGGCAGTCTATTGAGCTTGGGCCGGGCTTGTTAGATAGATAATTCGGGAAGTAGAGAATTATTCGTTCTTAAAGAGCGTTAGTTTCTTGCATAGCAGCAAAATCCTGTTAAAGTTGTAACGCAATGCTTTAAAAAATGCTCAGTATTCGTGAAGAGTTAAAAAAATGCATTTGTTCACATTTCACAACAATTTATTACAGGGCGATTTATGTAATGTTTGGGCTCGGGTCGGGTTCGGGCTCAACGACGAACGGGGCGGGCCAGGCTTGGGATGAAATTTTCGGCCCATGCAGACCTCTACACGACAACCACATACATCAACACGTGCGATCTTTTCATTTACTTATTGCTCAAGATTATCACTCCCTTGTTCCTTAATCGAATGAAAACCATTTTTTCCCTTTCCTGGCCATCACCGCTCCAAGTTTGGGAATTTGGAATGGGAAATTCATGGATTCCGACTAGAATCGGATTATTTTGCCATAATCTGTCAGATTTTTTATATCATTGGTCATTTTTGCTTGAGGGAACGTTCCCGTTGGCTAAATCAGAACTATAATTTTGGTTACTATATTTCGGATGCCTAATTTTACATGTATTTGAGGTTTAAAATCTCCATAAGCCGTCTTTGTCGGCGTTCCTCCTCTTACTTTCCGGTAGTACTATACACCAGGGTACAATAATAGTGCGGCATTCCTTTCTTGCTTCATCCGACTGCTGGGAAGTAAGAGTAGGAACGCCGAAAAAGACGGCTTTTGGAGATTTTAAACCTCTTACTTCATTAACAACCTTGTTCCAATATTTCTTTCTTTACACTAATTTTACATGGAATTTAAACTTGTCGTTTCAGATAATATTTATGTATAGTTCAATTAAAAATTAGTTTAGAAATAGAATTTGGTTGGGATTTTGACGTGTTTCTTTCTTATCTGAGTAATTTAGTTACGTTTTTCTTCTTTCTAAGTTATCAAATGTGATATTTATTAAGTGGTTCATTATTTCGGTATTGATTTAATATTCTTCCCAAGGAAGAATAGACCTGGAAAAAGTCCCGGCAATCGGGAGACCCGGGTTCGATTCTCGGCCCCGTCGGACTTTTTTCAAGTCGATTCTTCCTTGGAATTTATCCTGGTTGCACGCCATTTCGTGCAAATAACCTTTGCCTATTTTCCTGAATATTTTTATTGTAATATTGCAGTATTGTTGATATTTTCGTAAGATGTCGAAATAATTATATTAAAAGTAATGTTAAAAGTGTTTAAAAAAGATATCCCTTAGAGAATTTAAAAAATATATTATATTATTATATAATAATATTTTATTGTTTATAAATTTCTGATATATATTCAAAATTAATAGAAGTAGAAATTTTGTGGTCGGTTCAATCCTTATTTTCACTCCATAATCATATTCATAATCATAATAATATCAATAATACCTTTCATATTTTCTTATAACTTCTGAAGCAGTCAGCTTTGCGAAAAATGCAACTTATTGGATTTGTAAAAATCGATAACATTGTGTCTTTATCGGTAACCATTCATTTAATGTTCCCATTCGGATGAAAAACTATACTCAAAGGAGAATTTCTTTAATCTTCTTATTTACAACGATAAAAACAGTAATTTGGTCAGCATCGGGAATGTTCGGGAGTTCCGTCTAATTTGTCCCCCGCAGGTTATCTCTGGCCTTCAGAGATCAAAAAGAAAAAAAATATTTCACATCTTCGATTGGATTCTCAACCATAGTTCATTACTCCCCTTCGAAGAAGAATTCGTATTTCTGGGAAGGTATCATGAAGTACGTACATTGTCTCTTTTCGAAAGATACACATGCCCGATTACATTAGAGTTCGCCGTCGCAGTCAGAAATTTCCCATCATTATGTAATTTTCTTGTCGTATTCCTTCAAATTGCCGGAATGTAAGAAAAGGAGAACCAGCAGGGCATCCGAAAAACCCTGCTGGAACCACTTCTACGAAAACGTATTTTTAAATTACTGAAATTGATTCGACATTTCGGCAATTTTCCGAAACACGTAACACTCTCGATAAGCATTGTTTAAGGAAATCGAAGCTTTGAAATGATAAACTAATATTCCAAGCTACAATGTCGACGGGAAATCTTTTTTGGGAATCTCATGATTTCGTATAGAGGAAGCAAATTTCTCGGGTAATTTCATTAAGTCCCAGACTGAGATTGTATTTTTGTAATGGATATTACGAGAAAGTGGAGGCATTTTCTTGAACGCGTCAATAATATTCATTTTGGATAATAGGTATTTCGCATTCTTCGCCTACACATAGTACTTAGGTTGGTACTTACGATAGTGTAGTATTATAATAATGTCTCCCCGTATATGTATAATCATTTCCTGCAGTTCAGTAAACAGAGATTTTTCTCAGTATTTTTTATGAATTTCTTTTTTCATTTTCTGCAAAATTTCCCGGTGATCGGCTCATCTAGCGTAAATTTCTCTAAGAGCTCAAGAGGAAGAAACACTAAATAGACAAAAAATAAATATATTATGAATTATGTCGTCATATAATGTGTTATTATTAATATTATATGTATTTCTTAAAAAGAAAGAAAGTAAACAAAAATTCCTAGTTTATGAAAGTTATATTTGTGCCGGTTTGTTTCGTGTTTTCTGCTCTTCCGATAAAACATTAAACGGATTTATGGCTCTCCATATACTACTCTAAGTTCAAACAATTTGAAATAAATATGACATTTATAATATTTCAACATATTTATAATCATGGACAAAATTACAAAGAACATACAAGATTCGGTGGGATCATTTCGTTGCCCGGTTACGGATTTTTTGTTTTACCGGTAACAGTTTGAATAGTTCCTCTCAGTATCAATATTACTGGATAAACATTCTAAATGATATAATAATATTCTATTCCTAAACATAGGAGTAATTAGGACGGAAGATATATAATGAATAGGGAATAAATAATGCTATTCTAGCTAATAATAGCTATGATAGTGCCTTCCGAAGAAGCAGGTTAAAGAACGGCCATTTTCGTCGCAGCATAACAGCTCGTCTCCTCGGGCGATATGCTGCACATTTTGTTCACGGCAAATGAATTAAAGCGTTGCCCACGGGGACTTACTGACGCTGGATTACCAAGGTGAAAAACGCTTAACACAAAAGCGTACAACGCTCACACTTACAGCGGAGGGATTTCGGTTAACACAAAACGAATCCACGCCGCGTTGCCTTTATTTTGCATCGATCCCTTTGGTCGAAGCAATTCCCCCAACCGGTTCCCCGCCTTATCCTCGACTTTTTTAAACCATTCCGTACTCGCAGGTTTAATATCGGGCGAGACGATTGGAAATTGGATCTCCTTGTTATCTCTAACGTTTTTAATTCAAATTTCCCAGCCATCGATCTTTCACGCGACTCTTTATCCTCCTAACCTCTTAAATTTGTTCCGCATCACCTGCACTCCGCCGTATCGGAGAATTTACGTCGAGCTTTTCTGTCTTCCCTTTGTCCGTCCTAGTAAGAATGTACGCGAAGGCGCTTTCAGGGAAATAATACTCGAGTAGCTTTTGTTTTCCTTCGGATTTGCTCCGTTTCCCGCCGTCTCTATTAATGCAACCGAACAGAAATATTTACATCTCTCAAGGATCCCTACATATAGCTGTTTAGCGAGGGAAATGCCGTTTTGGTTGTGTTTCAGCGCAAAATTTCCCAGTTTTCTCCTTTCGAGAATTTTTGCCGCTTCGGCATCCTTCGCGGGAAAAATTCACTTTTTGTCGGGCTGTCGAAATTTCCATAACCCTTCAAACTGTAGTGCTTCGGTCCTGTGTCGTTTGGACCGCCACTGTTTGCATTTTTTGGCTGTTTCGAGCGCTAGTAGAGCGGGACAAAGATTGCTTCGGGAATTCACATTAAATGAGTCTATAACAGTATCCATATGAATGTGCGACATTCCTGCGGTAGAGGTGCTTTTAAGTTGTTTAACGAATGCTTTTCGCCTTTTCTAGGATTCTCACAAGTATTTGCATTCGTTACGTAATCCCCTTTGAATGCATTAGTGAGACTATAACTCCTTTGTAACATTAGTGTGTAGTTTTAAAAAATCGTGGGTCTTATGAATACTTGGTGGGCCGCCTATACTGTGCTTCGTGGTATTTATGATAATTATTATTTATTGATATATTTTGTTACGTTTTCTTTCATATGATGTGTAGAATGAGTATGCTAATGTAATACCGTACCTAAGTGCTTTTTCCACTAACTTATCTATCATTAAGATGGAAGTTGTACTACAATAAAAAAGCAAGCGTTATAGAAATGCTCTCAGACTATAGAAATGTTATAGAAATGCTCTCAGCTAGGGAATCTTTGAAAGAAAGGAGATTGGAAACAAAGCTTGATAAACTCAAGGATATTACGTTTGTGGAAGACGTGTGACCCCTCTGCTACTCTGGCCGATTCTATAGTGAAGATATATCCAGAGAAATACTTACTAGGACAAATGGTTTTAAAATTCATCCATTTCGCAAACGATATGCGATAATAGAAAACTAATGGAATACTTCGAACGCCTGGTGTTTGTACGCCCTGCAACACTGTAGAGTATTCATGTAGACGTAGGTCTGTACAAACGTTTTAGGATAAATTAGCCAATGTTTTGGAATATATTTATCGGAAACAACACAGTTTTCAATCCTCTCCTAATAAATGACGATGTAATTTTTCCCCGATTCGCCGCATATTTCATTTATCTGCATGTATATTTATCTCCATACCTTCATAATGCCCTCAGTAACACAACGAGGATTGTCGAGGATGGAATATCTGGCCTCATTTAAAGCTGGCTTCTTGACACTATAAATTGGGAGCGTATAAGCAACCTATTGACTTTCATTAAGGAATCAAATTTATATCGATCGCCTCATCTGTGTGTCTGTACCGATGCGTGATGATAGCTCTCACAATAAAAACTTTTGTGGAAGCATTTCCAGTTCCATTTGATATCCCAGTTTTGCATCTCTTCACTCGACCTCATGAAAGCGCATTTACTCCTCATGGCCACAGTAAACTGAATGAATCTCAAGTTTGTTAATTTTCTCCTCTTGAAAGAATAGCACCCATAACGAAGCATAATTATTCAGTCAGGATATGAACGAGTATTTTCTCAAAACAGCCGAGGAAATTCCTCTTCGTTCCCTTGGTTGATAAGGAATCTACATTGGTGCTCATTGATGTTGATGGACTAACTAGATATTTGCTTTGTGATTGTTAATCTAGGATTCCTTTTAGAATTAGAATCCTTAGAATTCTTTTAACTTGTCATTGACTTTAGTGAAAAAAGAAGAACTGCATTATACAACTTACGGATATGTTACGCTCCGCACTAAAAGTGGGAATATAATAATTTAAAAGTTACTATGATTAAAATACTTAACTTATGCAGTGAAATCTAGTAGAATGTTTTCCTAGAACTTATCTTTTCCCTCGAATTAAAAAAAATACTTGATCAAATCCAAAAATTTGTAGATTTGTACGAAATTTTAAATTCTATTGCACGAATATTACTTGAGTTATAAAAGATGTTCTACTCTGATATAATTAACTATGAAGCAATAAATATATGCTATATAAGAATATATTTATTAATGTGTATAGTTAGATAAATATATGCTACAACATAAATATGTATGTATGTGTATACACATGGCGATATATAGAGGTTTCGCACATATTAACTGTAGAGGCAATAATAGTAGGCAAAAAAAGTAAATAATTCATTTGCAGTAGATACACCGAGATGTAATATGATTATTGTTTGAATTAGTCTCTATCCCGTCTAATCTCGTATTTCATTTGCACATAAGTTCTTATGAGGCTTACAAAGAAGATTTAAATAGAGAAAAATAAAAAGAAGGGATTAGTAGGCGGGTAAAATCTCGACAACCTAAGATTGAGGTTTAAAATCTCCAAAAGCCGTCTTTGTCGGCGTTCCTCTTCTTACTTCCCGGTAGTCAGAGAAAGCAATGCCGTGATAGAGAAAAATCCACGTTGCAGGAAAACACCACACAAGAAAGGGGGTGAAAATAAACCGTGAAAACAGGGAGAAAGATATTTTTAAAACAAAAATACAAATTTTAGAAATAACGAAAAATAAATATTGTTTGTGGATTGAGAAAATGTTAACTTGTGATCGAAACGAAATTCGACTTAGCACAAGTAAAGGGGTGCTTTTAACACAATGGAGCACTACTGCTTTCTCATGTACTATTCCATTAAAATAGGTTAGAATAGAGGGATGATTTGTTTCGAGTCCCAGTCATGTCACTATTTTTCTCTTCTGGTTGAGGTAAGCGTTTCTTTGATGCGAGATCCTAAGACCATTACCAGCATTTCCTCAAATAAAATCGATGTGAACTGACCGTACTTGGTGGAACGCCATTTATGAAAAAAGTCTACTGTTCATTTTCAGCATTTCCTCCTTGCATCCAACATCATTTCATCTTCTATTCATTTTCTCCTAAACTGTTTTACTCTTCGCCGCAAATACTTTTCCTCGTCCGTTCAGATCATCGTCTGAGTCGTCCATTCATCGCTCCACGTGCTAAATGATAGTTTTCGCGACTCACTGGTAATTCGACAATTTGGCAATCTCGTATTCTTTCCCCATTGAATGCCTCGAGATTAAGGAGCATCCTCTTTGGGTCCTCGTGTTTGTACGAGTCACGAGGGAGAGGCGAATTTGTTACTCGGATTTCCGGTGGATAAAGAAGCCATTGTGAGAGAGGAATCCAAGATGCACGAATGGAAACTAGGAAAAATAAGCGCGGTAATGATTCAAGCGCTGACAGCCGTTATTAATAGTTCGGCTTTTCTAGGAGCATTAAAAGATACTCGTTTATGGCAGTCGTGCACGGACTCCACGATTTATGTTACAATGGGAGACGTTAAGAGGAATTTGTCCAGGTTATTCAAATAATAGAGAAGACGGAATAAATTAAAGTCGACTGATTCTTTCCTCGGGTAGAGGACGCCCATGTGGAGGAATTAACTGCTCAAATTAAAATAAATAAGCCTCCGCTTTGTGTTTTAGCTCATAATGTATATTAGTAATTATATTACGATCTGATTTCCTCGCTGTTTTCCCAGGTTATTTTGAATCTACCTGGAATTATTTCGAAGCGTCAACCAAAAGATAGCACCGATGTTTTATGGCTTTAAACTTTAGACGACGGCTTAAATATTAAGTGATGTGGAACTTGCATAATTTGAACTTCTACAATTCGATTTTTTAATTTGAACTGTAGAAGGATGCCAATGATTTTACACGCGCGGATGAAGAAGCAAGAGAAAATCAGAGTAGACTGATCTTGAGCGGAAAAAATATGAGGAGGTGCGAAGATTAAGGATGAATCGCAGAATGAGTTTCAGGATGAATCAATGAATGAGTTTCTGGAATATAGATCTTCAACCCTTTTAGAGTCTTTAAGAGGCGATCAGAAGGAATTTTGGTCATATGTCCGAGAATCTCTAGGAGGTCAGTCTTCAGTACCCAGACTTGTTAATGACTTGGGTTCAACGGTTACTGAATCGGTAGGAAAAGTGAATCTAATTAATTGAAACTACCAGGAAAGCTTTAATTTAGACGATGGACGCACGAACGAATTTTCTATGCGTGTTGATTCAGAGATGGAGCCAATCGAGTTGTCGGTGGATGGAATAGGAAAGTTGCTGCGACAAGTAGACAATAAAAAAGTACCAGGACCAGAAGGTATACCATCGCTCGTCTTTCAAACACTAGCGAATGAGCTAGCTCCACTTCTCTTCGTATTCTATAGGAAAACCTTGGACGAAGGCGTTGTACCAATGTCGTGGAGAAGAGCGCATATCACTCCGAGTCCTAAAAAAGGACGTTCCTCGAAACCGGATGATTACCGTCCGATATCTTTAACGTCAATATTTTGTAAGACTATCGAGCACATCATAGCGAGTTCAATAATGCGTTTCCTTAGAGAAAAGGGGCAATTAGTCAATGTCAACACGGTTTCCGTAAATGTAAGCCATGTGACATCCAGTTAGCCTTTTTTCTCAACGATGTAGTTAGAGCAGCTGATTTATAATGGTATAAGAACAGACGCCATATTTCTAGATTTCAGAAAAGCTTTCGATCGAATATCGCATGTAAAATTAATTCATAAGTTGATGGCTTCCGGGATTAACGGAAAAGTAGTAGAATGGATAAAGTCATTTCTCGGTGACAGATCGCAGCGAATTGCATTGGACGGAATTTTATCTGATGAGGTTTGCTTCACATCCGGTGTTCCTCAGGAAAGTGTATTAGGACCAATTTTGTTCCTGATATATATAAACGATGTTGTGGATAATGTTAAATGCAAGGTTAGGCTATTCGCTGATGATACTGTTGTGTATAGAAAGATCGTAACTCTAGATGACACTGGTTGTTTGCAGAACATTCTGAGTATTATTTCGGATTGGTGTAGTGATTGGCAGCTCGAATTGAATGTAAAGAAGTGCGTTGCCATGACTTTCACGCGGTCCAATAACGTTACCTGCGTACCGTATAGAATTTCAGGAAATCCCTTGGAGCTCGTGATGCATCATAAATACCTAGGAATTACGCTCAGCAGTAATTTTTCCTTCAAAGAGCATATTCGAAGCGTAATAGGAAAGGCGAATGGGATTCAAAGGTTAGCCAGTAGAAATTTGAGAGGATGTTCATCTAAAGTAAAAGAAATGGCATATTTTTTCCTAATTCGACCTCTACTTGAGTATTGCTATGCGATTTGAGATCCTCACGAATTAGGATTAATTTCAGATCTTGAGATGGTTCAACGTAGAGCAGCATGGTTCGTCAAGGGAGATTTCAGATTTGACAGCAATTTTTCGGTGATAGAAGACTTGAATATCGACGGAAGCTTTTAAATGAATTTATCACTACCGATTTCGGAGAGGAGATATCTGATATTATTATCCCAGTTACAAACTTACGCGATCTTTGGGAGAAAACAAAAAGCGATACAGGGAAGTAGTTACTAGGGCAGATAGTTACTTTTGGTCGTTTTTCCGGCGAAGTATTAGGGAAACTAATAGCTCTCCAGGTTAGATAGGGATTTCGGTGTTTTACACCCCCTGCCGCGCGCCACTGGAGGATTGCAGGGTTTAAATGTAAATATCGCCTGAATCTGTCAATTTCATTGCTTCGATAATTTAAAAAAACCGTGGTTGAATATAAATTTGAGTAGAGTCGAACCTTTTGCGTCAAATGTAAGATAATTTCATTGCAACAATTCCCGAAAACTGTTAGGGTACCTTAAACGGGCAGTTTAAAGTCATAATCATGAAAGTGAATCCATTTTCTAGTAATGATAAACTAGAATCATATATCTATATTGATAGTCTTAAAACGAAGAAGTAATGAAAAATCTCCAACTTTTTATGGCGCTTTAAGTATAGTTTTTGTCCTAATTCTCATACAATGATTCAGTGGCTTCAATTTATTAGTTTTATCGTTTGAAATTTATTATTCTTCATTGTTTGATTCTCAATAAAACAATTGATTAAAGTTATGTACTGATAAATATACTTAAGAGTTTGTTATAGCTCTAATGAAGTGTATTATTCCAACTCTTACTAAGAAACTTTTTAAAAAGTTCCTATTTTTTATCTCACACCTTCATTTTTTTAAAGATTCAAGTTCCCTTGTACTTAGGTTCGTTGTACCGGTTGGATCGTTAGGTTGTACCGGTCTTCGATTTTTCGCAAATTTTTTCAACTTCAAGCCTATCCTGAACCAAAATGAGCTAACACATCGGGTAAAAAACGATACAGTTTTATAAACATGATCTTTATACTTCATAATACTGGGTTTGAATGATCACAGTTGAATATTTGCAATAATTATACAACAAAATGGCGGACCCTAATTTTACGGCAAATTTTCGCCTAAAGTGAGGAAAATAGTAGTGATGTACCACGATGTACACAGGCTAACTTATACCACAATGTTCTTTGAAGCTTTCTTAAGAGGAACCTGAAATAGAATCTTGCGAAAATTTGCGACGCCGATAAATAAAGCGACTTTTCGTTGGCGATGCAAGAGCAATATTCGCGCGGCGGAGCGCCACTCTCTGAGACGATCTTTGTAGAGAAACTTATTGCTATAAAAACCTGCACTTCGAAATATGTGTAAGATATACTACTTAAGGAAACAATTTGCAATTTATAATAAATAATGCAATTTAACTAATAGATGTAATGGTATTTATACATCCAAAAAGTTTACATCTTCACATTAAAAACCAAATTACTTAAAGAAAAAATATATTTTCTTATTAATAATGAAATGAGGGAAATGCAACTGGATGCTAATTGAGATATCGATAAACTTATGCTCTGTGTGAATACCAAAAATATTTCTGGTTCTATTTGAAGCTTGAGGACATTAATATTTCAGCTATGACTTTCATCTTAGGCAAAAACAAATAAATCTTGAAATCCAAATGAAAGACAGAACTCAACTTACCTAAGAAGTCCATGGATAGGTATCCATGGACTTCTTGACCCATATTGCACATTTAGTCATACTGTAAACCTATTCATCCCTCAGTTCAGCACATCTCTTGTGGTTGCTCGTTGGGCCCCACAAATCTTGTTTTGAGTCAATTTAGAGTCGTCCTTGATAAACACATGCATGCAATTCATCAACATCCTATCACCTTTCAACACTTCCCTTTCTGAAATAAAATCACCTTGAAGTATTAGCATAGAATGATTGATATCAATTTTATCATATAAATATATTATAATATACTTATACTAGTAAAAACCTGCCTATTTTTATAATTGTAGAGTTACTGTAGCTCTAACTGTTAAAAAATTAATTTAATAGTCAACTGATTCAAAAATAACTGATACCAAAATTCTAAAGATTTAGCAAAATAATACAAAGCTTTGCTTTAAACATTTATCATATCTTAATGTGATAAATTCCGTATAAATTCAGTAACGCTTCATCAAATAATATCTTTCAATGTCACAGTTTAACGCATAAATGCCAGACAGAGCAGTTGACAATGAAATAGACGATTTGTAATCATTCATGTAATAGGCCAACATGAGCGATTTTTCCTTGTATATGATCAGGACAGGTATACTACACCGATCGAAAGACAAATTCTGTGATGGGATTCACTAATTTTGAGTCAGCATTTACAACTAAAGCGTCAAGAAGCTTAAAAATGAAAATGAAAGCGATCATACGATCGGATCGTGTTAGCAAAGAAATTAGCATTTTGACGGAACAGTAACAACAATCATGTTATAAGTAATAACGAATGATCAAATGATCAAATAATAAATAATACTTAGCCGAATTTTATAGCCAAGTTTATGAATTAGTGTTCAGTGATGTTTACATTATACATAAATAAGCCACTCGTCGAAACTGTATTTCGAACAGTTTCAGGCACAGCCAAGCTTTCTTCGAAGTGTTATTGTACCCAAATGTTTCAATTAACAAAGTGAATGTAATAAACTGAATAATACCAACTGACATTATAATTTAACGTAAAAATAGCTTACCTCTTTAGTTTACATCCTCGGTCATATCAGACGGTAGTATTTCGAAGATGGCGGCGTCGCTCGCTGGAAGATAAATTTCATTGGCTGGAGACAGCTAGAGACTGTAACGTTGTTGCATGCTGGTTCGGGCTAGCTCGAAGGTAATCCCCCGTTCGCACTTATCCGTAGCTTCGGCCCCAGTTCTTGTTCTTCGGTCGGCACCGAATTTTGGTGCCGAAGGTTGATCAAAAGATCCCCAATCACCCCCCAGGCCGCGCTTATGTCACATCGAAGCCGCGTCTACTCGTAGGTGGTTCGGCGCGTGGGCGCAAGACTTTTCTATGGGGTCTGATTACTATACTTTGGAAATCCTCGTAGAGGAACAGGTTCGCAATCAGGTGCCCCCATTACAGTCGGAACTCGGGTGCAATGCACTCACCGCACCACACTCAGGCGCGGTCCAGCGTCGCGTGTTGCGTTCATTCAAGTCTCAGAACATCCAAATTCCCCCAGAGAAAGGGATCCGATGTCCGATTGATCGAAGAGCCACTCTTTTCCTTCTCTTTTCTGACGCACGAGTTCGAGAAGGAAATATTTTACGAGCGGGAACGTGTCGGCTCGGGTTGGGCAGAGGACGCACGCGGCTTCCCGGCCGCGGCTCCACCTCGGGACGCAAATGACAGATAATTCTGGTACGGCGGACTTAGATCATGTCCCGATAAAATCGCAAGTGTTAATGGAGGCTGTAATGTATGTATGACGCAAGGCCTTTTGTAGGCTAACAGACGTTAAAAGAGAGGTTCATTTGGATGCGGAGAGAACACGGCACTGGACTCCCGTTCGCAGCACACACGTGGACTTTTATCGAGGAGCCCTTCCTTTCTTCCAACTTTCATTATCTCCCATCCTCCTCTCATTCAATTCATTCCCTTTGCGACTTCTTCCATTTTCCTCCGTCTCACCTTTCTTCCCGCCTCTCAGGCCAGCCACCCTCTTCCTCAAGGTCAAGCGCCATGTTTCCTCCAGCGTGAAAGGCTCGCACTAAATGATTCTTGGACGTGGAAGTTCTCCGTTTAGGAACCGCGAGTTGTGTTCTACAGTAATCAGAAGAATATTACGAAAGCTAGACTGGAGAACTTTGTGAAATAGAAGAAAAATGTGTTGGTTAGGATGCCTATTCAACGATTACAGTTACAGCGATGGGGTTGTCTCCTTTGGGACTTTGCCAAAGGACCCTTTGTTCTTTAGATATTGCGTTTTCTCCTCAATTTATAATCTCTAAAATATTCATTGAGTATATCGGTAAGAAAATATATATCGACAGTACTATATGGTTGACATGTTACCAATGTATTTATGCATACTGTGTGATGTATATTCGCTATTTAATTGCATGATTTCTGTTGTTTTATAAAAGGGGTGATCAAAATGCGTACAGCTATTGATATCTGTTGAAGAATTTTTGTTAGACTGCTACTTTGTTGATTATTATGATATACCCAGCTTTCGTTTAAATTTTTAGCTTACAGTATATTGATTTTTTATGATGGAACTCCATCATGTTTCATTGAAGCAGTTCAATTCTACCTTTTAGGCTGGGCAATCAGTAAGTTTGCTCAGGTTTTTCACACCCTTGTGTGTGTTTTCCTATAGTGGATGTTATTTTTCCCAAGATTAAGACACCTAAGGTTTTTATACATCCACTTTAAAATATTTCTTCTCTATTTTTATCTACCTATACTTACTTTATGGTTGTTATTAATATAATCGATGGCAGATTAGATCGAAAAATAGACTTGTTAGTCTTAATCTCGCCTCAACATAGACTTCACATGTATATATCCTTGCCGTGATTCTGGTGTAATGATAACGGAATCTGTGGCTCCAAAAATGAATGCGAATCTCTCTGTCTGTTTTGACTCTTTGCTCGCAAAGTGGCTGGTTTTATAACGCCGGCGCAGCGAATAAGATCCGAGCTTCATCGTAAAATGCTCTCGCCGAGGGACGAATTAATGATCGTGGGAGGTCTTCCTTGACGCGTATGTTCAGGGCGGAGTGCGTCTAGAAATTTTGAGAATTTATTGTTAAAAAGGGTTTAACTGCCGTCGGAGAGTATGAGTTACACATTGCCACCGTTCAGGACGCTCAACCTCACGGACATGCTCGAAAGATGTTTTGATAAAAGTTGCGAACGGCTACATTAGGGACTTGTAGCGCGAATATGTCGACGGTCATTGGGTCCGAATGAGTTGGAAGCGGTGGAATTACACGCACCGCCTATGAAAGTCTCGCGATTGGGGATTAGATGCGATCTAGTTTGGTTTAAATCCGTTGAATAAAGTTTTCGGCTTGTTGTGTAGGATAAGATTAGCGCCGACGCTGCCATCTCGCGGTTAAACGTAGAACTAGAAAAGGATGTGAACATTTCCGTTTCGCGCCCGATATTTGGTACTACAAGTATGTAGTTTAGCGTACTCGATCTGTTTCCCATCAGCATCCGGCTTCAGGATCCCTCTACAACGAGCGCCGCCGAAAAAAGATCGAGCTAGAAATCTCGAACGACCATTTTTTTGTGTTCTCACGTGGTCAAATCAATAAGCCGTTTTTTCCGAGTCGCCTCATTATTGCCGAAAAATCCCGTCTAATTTCCCGCAGCATCAGACCACAAAACGGTAACATAATATCCCTTTCTTGCAAGATAACGAGCTGAAGACGCCTCGCTCAATTATTCTACAAAATGTGATTCCCCGTGATAAATTACCCGTGTTAGAGCCTCTTGAGTATCGAGTCGGCTCTTCCGCGCGATTTTTCATCAAATTCATCAGTCTCTCCCGCTCTTCATTAACCCCACCATTAGAGCGATAGCGTCATGTGCCTATCATTATTTTTACCTTTCCGGCATTAATTATTCAGTTATTGTCTCGGAAAAGACCTTGGGTAGCCACGACAAAACACTTAGTCACCAGCGCCAACAATCGAGCCCTCGGAATACAGGCGGCGTCATTCACTCCGTGTTTATAGAACGTGACTTTAAGAAACTCATTATGAACTGTTTTAATCGTAAAGCAACGCGCTATATAAACATTCCCGGACGCCTGTAAGAGCCCGTGTAACACCTTCCGAGTGCTTCATTCCTCATTTATCGTCGGCTCGAATGGAAACCGGGGTTTGTTCGGCGTACACGCAACGGGAACCAATGTTTTTATAGCGGGCTTTTCACGGATCACGATTAAAAAATGGGAAATTCAATTCGTAGGCATTTTCCCGGCGTTTTTTTTTATTCGGACTTCTCGAGGACTATTTCTCATCAGGACATCTTCCACTCAATCCCCTTTATGCTGTACAGTCGCCTCCGTTCGTATGCCATCATCTTTCCATCCGCCCCCTGATTCATTCTACTTCAATGCTGCGTCCCGAATTCCACCGCCCCTTCACCAATTCAGCGTCTCTCCATTATCTTCTACTTCACTATTTTTCCACCGTCTCTCTCCACTGTTTACGCTCCCTTGATCTAACATTATCTTTTTTCTAATTCCCTCCCATCTCCTCCATCTTCTCTCTTTTGTCCCGTTCGTCTAGTCATGCTGCGTGTTGCCACCGAAGAACCTGCGCTGTTTGGGCCTCTCCCGCTCATCCATCACGGGCCACTCGAGGGCCGCCGTTCCACCCGATTTCATTTTCGCCCAGCGCGTCCCGGTTTCGAAGCCCGGGCTCAGGAAGCGCGTACACGTGTCCATCGGAGTGTAAAGTTCGAAAGTTTGGGAACTTTGAGCTCTCCGGTCATAAGCGCTTCGATATGGGGAAATACGATCGTAAAACCGACCGCGGCTCAGCTATGGAATGATAGGCCTGTAAAAAGTTATCTGAGTTACGACATAGGACGATCGGGTGAGTTGGGAAGATGCGCGACTTGTCAACAACGAACAACAACGAACACGAACACGGACGCAGTATTACTGCTGACTTTTGGTGCCCAAGCTAGTACTTGGCCCTTCTGACGCATTCGTAGTATTCCGTCTGTCCAAATCGCCAATTCTCCTTGGTTTTCCCCCCCATCTGTTCTTTGCTCTTCTTCCTTCTAGGTTCTTCCCTGATTTCCTTCTAAAATGAACCTCTTTCTTTTCTAATTATATGACCTGTCCATCTTAATCTATCCTTCTATTTTTTTCTCTTCATCCCGGTTGTAGACATTTTGCTCATTTTCACTAGTACAGCGTTTACATTCACGTTTTGGTTGTGTATTCTGTTTTAGTTGTGTCGACTGCTTTGGTCATATTGCTCCCTTTTCTGATTCAAATTATAAATTCATTGATTATGGCTTTATTATATCAACCACATTTTCTAATAGGACTAGTTACCAGTGTGTCTATAGTAAATATGTTATTTTATTTCAAGGGGTCATGCGATTTAAAATAGATTAAAAGGTGGTGTTGATAAAATTATATTAATTGAAGATAAATAAATATATTGAAGGATAGCTTTAGCTAATAAATTATTAGGAAACATTACAATTTGTTTCCAGTAATAATAATAATAAAGCTTTTGGGAAGCCCAGTTCTTCTGATAAAATAACGTACGCCAGATTCACATTCACATATTGGTATGAAATGCTTGAGAAAATCTAACTGAAGCTTTGTTGGGTAACCTTCCCATTTTCCAGTGTTTTTCGGATTCAGAATTCTTCATTTTCGGAGGTTCCGCCAAAGATTTTCCTTAATCCTATTTCCAAATTTAAAGATCTTTATCCGCGACCATTTTTTTAACATCCAGTTTTCATCGCCATCTAGCAGCACCGGTCGGATGTCGAATGATCTTGACGCAATACAAATTTTTATCCCTTAGAGACGAATTATTTAGCCGGCGTTTTTTTCCTCTCGACACTGCCATCTATAGAAGTTAATTGGCGTTTATATCCGTTGAAATTCAAAGTCGAGTCAAAGTATATTTCCAGTGGATGGGTCGATTTTCCGCCCTTTTCACTCTTTCGAATTTTTCTTTTTTCGATATTCACCGTTTGCGTTCGTCGCTCCGCGCCTCCAGCTTTTTATTTTCCCTTTTCTCTGCCTCTTTTGTGTTGCTTTCTGTCATCCTTTGTCCTCATTTCCAAATCCTTTCTTCTATATTTCTTACCGAAACCCATTTGTTGCGTTCGGGTAAACTTTTCTGAAAAGTCGCCCGTTACCTTCATATTCGAATCAGTGTGACGTAATTTAACCTGTCTAACCCGGCGCATCCATTTACTCCCTCCTTAAATAATTGGCGTCCGTCGAGTCAGAATTCTATTACGAAGGTCGTAGGTATCCATCTACAGGTAGGACGTTCTCGCCCATTTTTCGAGTCTTAAGCCGGAGCTAATAGCATTAAACCTCTGACGCGTGTCTAAACAGCCCTCCGAGAGGAACATCTTTCGCCGTCCCATTGTTTCCTTTCGTTTCCTGCTGTTCTTTTCCCTCCGCGGTTTCCCCATCCAATTCTTTTGTAGCCATCTCACCAGTTTTGTACAAACACCTGGTCGATATCAGGTTACTGAAATGGTTGATAAAAAGGTACCTGTATGGCCCTGTTAGTTATATGCATAGGTTCTATGTAATGCACCATTAAGTGACATTCAATGTAATAACCAATAAAATGAGCATTGTCCAAGGAGATCTGGTGGAACTTCATATCGATTAAAACTTTCTAATACGAAACTTGCACAAGTCCACAAATCAATGAACACTGGTTTCGGCAAGAAACTATGTCATTATCAGAACTCATCAGAATTCAACGTCAGAAATCGTTCTGATGATGGCGTAGTTGCATGCCGAAACCGGTTCACCAGTATTCTTTAATTTGTGGACTTGTATACTTTTTGTATAAAAAATAATAATAAGCAGTATTATGAATTATTCACTTTATTATTTATGAAACAAATATTTCACGCAATAAAATCAAGCGTTGAAGCCTTCCAGAAGCGCAGAACTTCTTCCATATTATATTATACAAGTTGTTGGAGCTTATAGATGCTCTGTGACTTTCCTTCTTCTCTTCTAATAATGCTAATAATTTGATTAACAAAAACAGGTTTTAGAATAACCCAAATAAATGTAATATTATAAAGTTAAAAAATAAAAGAATAAAAATAGAGTGAATATCGTCCAAGGAGGTCTAGTTCATATCAACCATGGTATCATCAGAACCACAGTGATTAAGGTTCAATCATTGTGGTCAGATGATTTCATGCCGAAATCAGTTAACCTAAGTATTTTATTTTTCGGACTTGTACACGTATTGTATTATAAGGTTTTGATGAAAATAGAGACTAGAAAATCATAAAAATATTCTAAAAACGGAAGGAGTGAAAATAGAGATAATAAAAGCCATTTAGAACAAAAATCGATAATAAAACACTTTAGAGTACAATTTTCGTTCCAGGAATGTCTATGAGATATTATTTATATAGGACTTTAGGATATGGTTAACCATACTGCTCCAGAATCGTGTCGGCGGTAAATATAAGATGAGTAATCTTCTATCCCAGCTTTAAAATGAAAATTTTGAATTATTGGGCCTGCGATGAATAGTTAGTTATCAAACTGAGGGGAAAAGTTATTTATTGTGTCCACATTCGGTCACCTAGAGCAACGGGGCGAGTTACGTATCGGGACTAAAAGTAGGTGAATTGCTCCAGACATCTTTACTTAGTTTTCAATATGGTGTAGGGCTGTACACAGGGCGGGGAATCTCTTCTCATCGAAAGATCGCATGTGAAGCCATCTGACCGCATATGAGAGACCTCTCTCACCAGAGAGAGAGTTGCGTGTTTGGACCATTAAATAGTCCATTGCAAATCAATCTTGCAGTCGAAGCACCCATAGTCTTCATCGATAATCCGGCGTGGATATTTAACGTGGGAAAGCGAACTTAATAGCCATAATAAACAATAAGATTCACTGAGGAAGCAGCCACTTTGTGGAATTTCGTCGCTACGATGAAAACGTTGAATGAAACAGATTTAGTACAACAACAATTAAATAAAATTTACTCATCCACATAAGCGTAATAACCGTTGACAATTTAATGATTATTACTGATCCACTAGTCACAACGAAACGTTATGCGGATTAGTATAAGTAATAAAATATTTGCTCCATTGAAACTCTGTTTTCTTCCATATATTATTCGTTCATAAACCATCTATGAAATATAGTGTTATAGAACTCTGGTGTATTTAAATGCACAACTATAAACTATGTTACTTCAAAACATGCGCAAATAAAGCTCTATGCAACATAAATTCAAGTATAAAACTGTACAACAATTACATTCGTATAATTGTAGTTCTGTACAACATATATTTACTAGTAAATATTTGCTATACTCCTTATATTTTAACTTTATTTGCTTGATTCAATAACTGAACTCGATAAAATAACGATATAAATGTTTCGGAACATGGCGGACGATACAATAGATTAAGTCAACGAATTTTAAATTCCGAGCAAAACCTTGTGAAGATGTCTCCCAAAATTGAAGTTTCAACTCGCGTTCTTTTGTCATCGCGGAGAATTCCTTCTGGAGTGGGTCGCCACTCATTGACCGCGGCCTAACAATGGATGACCAATCGTCGCTTGAGCATTCCGTCCCTCGCCTCCAACCCGCGACAAATAACAGCAGAAGACAATCGGCTCCAGTAGCTGAATAATCCATCGGCGACTCGGAAACGGGACGCTCTCCTTGGCCAGCGATCCCCGTGGAATGAAACGCGTTTTCACCCACTCCCGAGCGAAAATCTTGCAACCGCGCCCCCTCTGAGGTTACTATTGTGCCTCCCCTTCATTTTATTCTTCAGCCTCTTTTTTTAACTCTTCCGTCGCTCTCTCCATTTTCTAACTCCTTCGCGCCGGATGCTGCTTCGAGTACCGCTGCCCAGTTCCTGGAGTCTCCTCTTGCCCCACTTACGTCTACTGATGGTTGGCGTAAAATCCTATCTGGAATACTGTTAAAAGTTTCGCTTGATGTTTGTCGATTGCTAATTTGGCTCGTTTCGCGATGAATTTTACGCGTTCAAGGACTCTCATTTAACATTTTTCACAATCTTACATTTGCATTTTAACCCTGCAATCCGCCAGTGGCGTAAAACACCGATATACCTATCTAACTTGGACAGCTATCGGGTTCTCTAATACTTCGCGGGAAGAACGACCAAAAGTAACTATCTGTCCTGAAAACTACTTCCCAACTCGAATTTTTGTTTTCTTTCAAAGATCGCGAAAGCTTATAAATGGGATAACAATATCAGCTATCTCCTCCCCGAAATAGGTAGAGATAAATTTATCAAAAAGCTTCCGTCGATACTCAAGTCTTCTGTCATTAGAGAATTCCATCTGAGGGATTCTATCATAGCCATTCTATCATTCTAAACAATGATGTCGAATCTGACATCTCCCTTCACAAACTTAGCTGCTGTGTTGATACGTTGAACTTACAATTAGTATTACACGAAAGATTGTAGTTGAAGCAATAAATGTGGAAGTCATGCAATAAAAATCAATAGATACTGCAACACTCAATGTGGCTATATCTAGAAAAATTGAATAGTATCCTATTCAACTTGAGCTAAAGTAATTTATCGAGATGTTCGATCCTATATAGTGTTACTCTTGCAAACTCTAAATCAGAAATCAAAATGAATAGATTAAATTATTTACTTCTATCACAGTCATTTAGTTCTATCATTGAAACACCTGCATGTAGTGGTAGCTACAATTGACAATGGGTATACAACCCAGCACTCAACATACAATTATATTTTTCATTTGTGCACTTAGGATTTAAATAAAATGTTATACGCAATGAATTATCCAAGGTAGAACGATATCCCAATAACTAATGTTAAATATATAACAATTATATCGAAGAGTTCTACCCATCTTAGTATTGCGGCCAATCTAAAGTTCGCCAATTTTCGACAAAATGAGGTTCGTTTTATTAAAATACTGTTGCAATGGATCGTTATCACGATATTTGAAAATTGTATAGAAATATTCATTTACGTTGCTGACTCAGTATTAATATGTTAAATATTTGTTGAACGCAATATGGGAGCGACAATCATCCCTCTCAGAGTCGTAATTTCGCTTGTGCCGACCGAGAAAGAAATGCACTGAAAATATTTGATTTTGAAATTAATCTCTTCTGATTGTCACAATATTTCATTTTGTTGGATAAAACTGAAGGAAAAACGATATCCCAAATATTTTGGATTTGCATTTTCTCTTTTGACGTGATACAACCAGTTTTTGGTTGTTCAAAGATCCTCATTTTGGTGAACCTTAACCTGCTAGTGGCTGAACTTGCTATGAAATAGAATATGGCGAAAAAGAGGTGTGTCCGGATTGCCACAAACTTAGCCAGCTCTACTAGTGCCCGCCAAAGCCTGGCGGTGACTTTCTACGACTGTTTCTCGGGTCGTTGTTTTCAGTCATTTTGGAACCGCGCTGCTTGGAAGGAAATAATTCAGTTCCGTTACCGTTGTAGGTAATAGCGCTATTTTGTCCCACCTGTTTAGGAAGGTATGTCTAGAGGAAGGAAGGACCTCTTTTTTTGATGGCCACTTAACGCAGAGGACGTTTTGGTCCCGGGGATAGAGCGGCAGAAGTTTTATAAGATATGCATCTGATTTTTTTTTCGGATTTATGTGGAGGACTAGCGGTCGCTCGCAAGCCGAATTTTTATCGCGCATTGTTGCCGGGCGCCTTTACATTTATGGATTATTATTTATCTCGGGTCGCATTCGGCTTGTTTTAGTAGTTAGGTAACGTCTTTAAGGTGGATGTTTTTAGTACGACCTGTTTATTTCGCTCTCGAATTTATAACATGGGCGTTGAGTCGTAGTTTTCATCGAGGTTTTTTGTCCTAGCCTTTTTGGTGGAGCGAGGGAGTTTGATTTAGGAAATACGTCGCGTCTCTTTTCTGTGGATTGAAGTTACACTGCCCAGTATGATATCGTGTATTGGCGGCATGAATTCATGTAAGCTTTTGCTACTGACACCTTTGCTGCCTTCCAAGCTGTCGCGTGTCGTTTACGATCTGAGGAATGGAGCAGTTTTATTGCGGAATTTTAATGTATAAATTACGTAAGCGCGGGCTAAATTTAAAAATCTAACATTTTTGTCTGAGTGATTAAGGATGATGACTAATGAAATACAGGTACACTTGGCGAAAAATTATCCATACATTAATTCAAAAGAATAAATAAAATTTAAAACAATGAATTTTTTATATAGGTTAATTTTTAATTTATCCGACCAGTTTCGGCATTGACAGCCATCCTAAGGTCTGTGGATGGCTGTCAATGCCGAAACCGGTCGGATAAATTAAAACTTATTGTGGAAATTAGGAAGTTTTTACTTTCAACCTAATCTGTTATAACATGAATTTACCCACGTAATAATTAAATATAAATTTACTTTATTCGAAAATTAGTAAGCGTTCTGTTGCATCCACTAATATATTTTCCTAGCCTCGAAGTTCAGATACTAAAAATAAGTCCAGATTTTAATCTTTGAATCCTGCCTGATAAAGCCTTGACGAGTGTTATAATATTAAGTGTATCCTTACGACCATCAAATAAAATTTTATTGCATCAGAAGGTGACGATTATTTTCTTTATTCTGAACATTTTTATATCAAGATTATTAATCTTGATATTCGTAGTTGCTTCGATGCTTGCTGTGTGAAAAAGTCGAAGGAAGGAGTCGGCACTCAACATTGCCAATGCACGGATCACACACTTTACGCGCGAAGCTCTCGTGGAATCCGTTTTAATGAGGAAGTGTGATACATCATTATCATCACTCATAGGATACGTGAATAACGCGGCCGCAGAACTAAACCACTTTTCGAAATAATTTTCGGGCGAGATAAATTTTTTTCTCGCACCTGGTGGCGTAAAAAATGTGAATAAATTAGCGTGTTCGTTTTGAACCTGGTGTTTTCACACCTCCCGTCATAGGTCGTTCGTCGGACAGTACGTGCGAATGCTAATGTAAATCAGTCGGGCATTACCACGGACGTCAGGGTTTCCTCTCCAGAAATTAAAGTAATATTTTCCCGCACAAAAAATGAATCCCATCTTGCTCATTCTCGGAACGATTCCCATTTTTTTTAGAAGAGCGGATCGCATTGATTCATCGGTGCTGACTCTTCGGCTTTGGAAGAATTCTTCACCTTTCCTAACATAAGAGCATTCTTTATTTTATTTATTTTCATCTCCCTTAGAAAATCGAAGAATTTGAAGTACACTGAGTATAGATTAAGATTAAACTACGTTCTACATCCGCTGTCTTGTTCGTGTGACTGGTTTATTCGATTTCAGTTATATTATTCTTGTAGATCCTCGTTATTATTATCTTAAGGTGTGGCTCGAATGAAATGTATAAATGCAAATTTGTCCAAGTAAATCAAATAGAACTCTACTATCTCAACTTAGAGTGGCTTTTATTTCTTCCGTATCGGAGTGACGATTCGAAGAATGATAAATATATATTTCTATTGGTACAAAATAAGTTATAACTAATTCGGATATGAAATTTAACATCTTAATTGGTATCGTCATTGTCTAATGTGGAATTTTCGGAAGTTCGAGGCAGTCCTTTGACGTATGCAGTTCTTAACCATTCAGTAAAAACTATTCTTTCTGTATTTACAGTCAAGTTATTAATATCAGGAGCAAAAAAAGATTCAATTTATGTATTTCTTAAACAAATGATTCTATCAGGAACGATTTTACAATAAGACGTCAGGTGCTTGTTAGTAAAATATTTATTCTTCATGTTATGTATATAAGATATACGTATGTAAGACAAGGGGGTAAGACAAGGCTGTCCTATGTCATCAACAATTTTTAATATATATGCAGAGAAAATGGTGAAAGAAGCCTGGGAAGAAATGGACAAGGAAGTAAAGGTTGGTGGGGAAGTAGTGAAGTCGGTAAGGTATGCTGACGATAAAGCTATTGTCTGTGATTCTGTAAAGGACTATTAGGGTGGATGTTCTAGAGTAGGTGGATAAATTTTCTTACTTGGGAAGTACTCTCTCTCTCTCTCTTGGGACGGAATATGTAAAGATCAGGTTCCTAAAAGAATAGCCTTGGCCAAGGAAGCCTTTATGAAGCGAAGAGAATTGATGACCAAAGGTCTTGACAAAGAAATCAGGAAAAGATTGGTGAAATCCCTGGTCTGAAATATGTTTCTCTAGGGGTGCGAAACGTGGACTTTATGAAAGGAATAAATGAAACGTTTGGAGGCCTTCGAGATATGGGTATGGCGTAAAATGAAAAAAATTAGTTGGGTTGATAGGAAAACAAACAAGGAGGTGTTAGAGATGGTTGGGGAGGAGAGGGCTTTAATTGACGTGATTAAGCATCGTCAGAAGAAATGGGTGGGCTAGAGGATTTAGAGGAGAGGGATTGGTAAAGGTTTTAATTTATGGGAGGATTCAGGGGAAAAACAGAGGAGAAGACAGAGACAGAAGATGTTGGATGACATAAGGGGTGGGGTTAACTATAGGGAAATGAAAGAGATGGCGAGTAATAGGGATTTTTGACTGTGCATGAACCTACCGAAAGGTAGAACACTCATGAGATATAAGGTTAATGTAATATAAATTATTTCCTTTACTGACTGCTATTGATAGAAACAATTATTATTAATAATCGTTATTATTTAGTTCGAGCAAGAGTCATCTTTGTTTAAATCTGGCCGAAGTAAACAATTTGTAATATTTGTTCCTGTCTTACATCCTTTTAATTCGGCCAAATGCATTATCACTTCTACATCATGTATTTCTATGCATATCATGACGGGTTATTATTCATTTTATTTAATTGAGGCCTCTAAATGTTATTCATGCAATATCCATATAAATCCGCTCGTGGATGTTTCTTCTTTTCTTAAAACGTGCCGCAAAAAATGATTTTAGTGTTCTTGCTGATACTTTTGAATATTCCTTTCGTTTCAATAGTTATATTCAGGATTAATGATGAAGGTTAGATCTTATTGAAACTAGAGGGATGAATATTAAAAAAGGAATAATCTACGAGCTGTGTGTACTTTTATTATTTCTGACGTGATTAAAAATTTAGAAATACGTCGTGCATGATTGGTCTCCAAATCGCTCTCATATTTTTTCGCGTGTTCTATCCCATTATTTTGCATGTTTATCCTATATTGTATTGATTGCGTTTATTCGCGAATATTGTGTCTGTATTTTCATGTATAAATTATTATGTAAATTGTTCTTTGAATTTTTGTATGGTCATGAATATTGCCTACCGTTTCTATGTAAATTAATTTTTTTATTATCATATACTATGTTTCATTTTTTTGGCTTAATTTCGCTGTTACTACTGCAATGTTAAGTATATGCATTTAGACTAATCTACTCGTTTCGAAAATAATGAGTTTTTTACTACTACTTTTTAAATAAATATAATTATGACTCCCAACATCCTATAAAGTCGTCTGCAGATTTTGGGAAGTTTCTATGGTGAAACTACTTTATTATGGTCGCAAAAATTTCGAATTTACAAATTTTCAGGGTGTTATTCTTATCAGTAACATTGCTATCCATGGCGAATATGATCCCATCCTTTGGTAATAACGCACCAATTCACGACTATACGTAATGCAGACGTCCCGGACTTAAGTCGCAGCAGCAGAGTTCTCCACCGCATCCCATTTTCCCAGGGATTTACCCCCGCCTGGCATCGAACCGCGTCTCTCACATACATCTCCCCCACGTCCGGCCCCAGAAAAGCGCCGTCCATCTTCAAGACAGAGTGAAATTTTCCCCCGAACCGAATCGGTTCCCCCCACACATTAATTAGCCGCGTCTCCGTCTTTTGTTTCGTGGACCCCGATTAATGGGTCGTCTTCGAGCTTTCTCCTCGGAATGCCCCACTCTCTCCTCAGCGGGACGCGGCGATGTTCCGTGGGGAGCCGAGGATAAAGCTACGTGATCGCTGGCTCGGTAGAAAGCCGTTTATCGCCCCATGTCCCGCAGGTGGGTCGCCCTCCTCACCGCGGGGTTCCCGTATTAATGCCTTCCCTGTAATGTTTATAGACTGGAGGATGGGAAAACAAGGAGAGCTCCCTTGACTCTTGTTTCTCTCTCGTTCTTAGGTACTTCTGATGAGCGCTACCCGGGCTGACGAGTACGAGGAGGTGGTTGTGGACCCCGGCAGAGCGCTGCTGCCGGATACGGCACTGGAGCGAGTCGTGGGCGGAGGGCAGCCGGAGTTCCTCTACGCCCTCTCCACGGGCAAGGTGAGTGTGGAAGACGTGATGGAAGTCTCGAGATGCATCCGAAATTTTTATTTTCCGGGAGCGTCAGGTGCACCGCCGAAGCGGATGGGTCTTCCCAGACACTCGGAAAAGTTGTCGGATTCCAAATGTTAAGGCATTGTGGATCTCTTCCCCCTTACATCGCATATCGTACCAACATTAACAAAAAAGGTCACTCTTGCTCAGAATACCGTCAATTTTCAACTCTTTGTTTTCCATTTAAAAATTTGATACTTTTATCTCCCTCTAATATCAATCCCGTAAATGGTTGCAAGAGGATCCCTGTATCTTCTGGATCCCTGTAATTTCGTATTATTAATCCATGTAATGGTTTCTGTATTTTTTTCACTTACTATATCATTATTTAAGTCGCTGCTCTCAGTATTTATTACTATTGTTTATCGTCAGCTGTAATTGGTCTCGTGCTCTATTTTAATGCCTTTTTAAAAATGAATATTAGTTGCAGATATCTTGTAGAAACGAAATAGTTTACTATACATTATAAAAAATATTTATTGTTTTTCCAGAAAAGGTAAAGAAATGTGAAATTTAAAATTACAATGCGAGATGTAGAAAAATTAAATAAAATTTAAAAGAAATTGAAATATACAGGAAGAGAAAAAATACAGTAAAAATGATACCCTTGAAAAAGAGCTTTGTAAAAGAAAAGGGAAAATCCCATGTTACCTACTCTTAAATTCATGAAATGAATCTCCTTCCGTGACCCCGTTTGCTGCGTTTGCAAGGTATTCTCTCGTAGATTTTTAATTCGCTTTTCTCTTTCCGCAATTAAATCCTTTATCTCCGTTAGAACGTTTGGGGTCATTTATAATGATGCTATGAAACAGTAAAGAAACCTATCGAATGGTTTAAAAATTTTCAACGAAGCTCATAGATTTCAAAATTTGTTGACTTTTGTTTGTTGAAATTGAGATTTTCTATAAGATCAATAGTCCCGATCAATATAACTTGAATTAAAAAAAACATCCAAGTTCCTCCTGATGACCTGTTGATAATGTTAGATATAAATTTAACGAACTCATTAAATTTGATGCAAAGGTTCTGCATTTGCGTATCTGTGGAACAGACATGAGAATCCTTAAAATATATATACTTGGTAAGGATTTGAAAGCATCAGATAAATTGGCACAAAACTCTATTACATCAAATGAAAAATTCCTAAGTTTCGACATTTATCTCAAATTAAGATTTACTACTGAAAATTCAACTATTCTTACGGAATAACTTATGAGCCCGGATTCAACAATGGGATCGGTCGTCAGAGGGATGAGTTGTTAACAACCTCTAATGCTCTCCAAATTTTCGTCCATTTCACCGATATTCTCGCAGATTCAAATCGAACGCTATATTACACGAATAAAATAAGAATCTTCATTCAATTTTATTTCTTTTGGTGCTTGTCTCGTTAACGTGCTACTATTCTAGTTCCCTTTTTCTAGGAATTGAACCCTTGCCTTTCACCTGGATTTCCCATTCTATTCACATGATCCTTGCCATAGCTATCCTTTCCTCCTCCTCAGTTGCCAACGGTACTCCAAAGCAAGTGCGTCGGTCATCCGTATTGTATCGAAAAACTTAAATTTTATTTCAAGATGGACATAGACGACGAATACTGTTTGGATAGTCCTTACCGTCCTTACCTTAGAAGACATTGGTTCCGAACTCGGAGATATTCGTGTTGGATAAACGGAATTCTTGCTAAAAGGAAACAATTGGGCGAATTTCACCACCTGTACGGCGATTTGGAGAAGGATCCGCAAAAATTCAGGGATTATTACCGGATGAGACTCGAGACGTTCCAATCCATTTTGATGTCATAGAGCCTTCGATAACTAAATTCTCAGATATCAGACAGCCAATAACACCTGCACTTTGAACGCAGTGTCGTGAAGCTCCTCTATTGCTTCCCTTCAAACAAGTTTCTTTTTCCTAGAAACTGAACCCTTGCTTTCACCTGGATTTCCCAGTCTATTCATTCGATTCTTACTAGAGATATCCCTTCTCTTGAGATTCTAATTTTGGAGAATTTCTAGAAAGACGAAAATAACGAAGGATTTTAGAATCGCAAAAGAAAGAGAGTGCAACAATTTCATCAAGATTTAACTATAAGATCAATATCTAGGATACAACAATTATGAATGAGTTAAGTTTTCATTTCTTTTTACGATTAATTTTCATACGAGTTCCGTCTTGATTTATCGAGGAAAAACTTAATTGTAAATTATTCTCGACCAATTTAGCCGTTGTATCATTACGATTATTGTCCTCCTAGCATTAACCTATAAATTGCAATAGGCGGAGAAGAAAAATTGTTTATTTTCTTTTATCAACAAATTTCTTCATTTTCCAAAGTTATTGATAACGTTATCGATAGTGCATTACGAAAGATCGTTTACTGGTAGCCCTCCAAAGATACTTTATTTTTTCTTCCAATTCTCCGTTAATGTTCATAATTGTCCTTCGTTTACTTAAAAATGTTTCGTAAACCTTAGGTTTCAACATATTTCTTTTTCCGTTCAAATGTATTCATATTTCAATCAGTGACAAAAGTATAACCTTTTGATTGTTAAATACAGTTGATATTTGAAATTACTGGAATTTGTCAATGAAACACTCAAAATAAGAGTTATTAATACTTAAAATATAATTTGTATAATATTTTGTAGTGTTTAAAATTTTCAGTGAGCATATATATTTCCTAGCCATGCACTACGCAACTCTGCTTACGAGCGACGGATTCCATTTCTGTATCAAAGTAATTAAATATTTGAGGAATTTGTCCATAATATCCTCAAGAGAAAAGAATTGAATACTCAAAACACATTTGGAATGTTATTTTTTTCTTGAAATACTCCTCAGTGCGTATATATCATTTTAAGTCATGCACTGCGTAGCGGCGACTACGAGCGACGGATCCCATTTCTAGGGGATCGGTCGCCGGTCGCCGTTGTACGCCCGAATCAAGTCGCCCATAGTCGCCTGCAGTGGACGACGCTCCGTTCCTTTCTGTGTATTGGGATTAGCCGCGCGTATACGGCCGTATACGCGTAGTCGCTTCCAGTGGAAGACCGGCCTTATTTTGCCTTAGTATTTCGACTTCCGTAGGGGTGAGTTTCGAAAAAATGGCACACAAAGCATACTAATATTGTTTTGTACCATGTTGTACCTCAACCTCGGTCAAAACCCCGGGTAAATGATCTATAGCTGTTCCAATGGACCCCGGCACAAGGAAGAAGTGGTTCCTAGCTGCGAGGAGAGCTGATATTTGCATGCATTGTAAGTCAAAAGTACGACTGGTGTCTTAGATATGAGGATCATTGCAATATTACCCTGTATTTTGCTTGAAAGCAAAAACGCACTGACGTCTAAAGAACGAACGATGGTATTTTTATGTTTCATGAGTGATACTTTCTGTAGTTTCTGCTGGTTGCTTATGTGATGCTGTTGAAGAAATGTAAGAGATTACATCAATAGATTAATGCGCTATGGATTGCGTTACGTAAATTTTATATTTTTTACGTTTATGGAGGACTACGACAGCCAAACATGAAAGAAAGTGGCTTTAGTAGGAGAAATGATTCTTATTCGACGCTTGCCGGTATATATTTGAAGTTTTCAGCTCAGAAAACACTTCCAAACGTAAAAATCTTCTCGGAAAAGATCACACAAAACACAGCTCTATCACGGAATCAACTTGCCAAACAGCACGCTTTCACCGTAGCGACGCTTGTCTTCAGAAAGTATGATGTCACAGCCAAAAGTACTCGGCTTCCCGCCGAAAACCTTCCGTTTCTAAAGTGTTCAAATTTCATGAAGTATTAAAAAAATTAATACGGCAGCAATTTACAAATAGTTTTCACTGTTGATATCTATTCACCATATATTACCATTTATAAATATTAAAATGCGTATTTTCACATGAGGTTTACCTTCCTATTGAGATGATCGGAACTCTAGGCTCGGAATCGCTCAAGTAGAACCGAGTATAGGCACAAGCTTCCCGACGAACTACATTTACGAAGAAGGACGTCTAAAAGATTTAGTAACAATTTAGAAAGAAAAGATTGATATTATTGGTATTTATTTCCAATTTTTTAGTCACAAAAATCAAATTGTTAATTAGGAAGTTGTGTCTCTATTGTGACGTACATTAATTTCTAATGTTGATAATTACGTCTTTGAATACCAAAGGGTTTTACTGCACCATTACTACAAATTAATTGAAAATGCTATATAATTGCAACTGTGTAAACGCACGCCATTACCAATATTAGTATCCATTTCGAAGTCATTAATAGCGCAGAATTCATTTTCACTAGTAGGAACAAGAATAGTCAATACATTTTCTTAGCCTCTTTTTTAATTATCTTCACATTTGCTGGATTTTAGATCCGTTTCTAACTACGTATAAAAAATATATCTGCGGTCGTTCATAATTAGATTCAATTATTCGAGGCAATTCTCTAGTGTTACAGTTGATTTAGAGCGTTGTATGTTCTGGGTGTTTCTGGGTGTTAGATGTTGCATTTCATGCACCATAACCTTCTGTTATCTCGCTGCTAATTAGCTGTAAGTTCAAAGTCGTGTTTGTGCTACTTGCTGAACATTTCCGATGTGCCCTTTACTCGACTCACTTCGAGGAATTCTTCGGAAAATAGATTTGCAGTCTACGATTGCACGAAAAAAGGATGCGGACTGCTGTAAATCTAAGTAAAATTTTTATTTCTCCAAAACTACGGTAAGTTAAGCCGTTGTATTGCCCAATTACTCGGAGAAGTGCAGCTTTGCATTATTTTACTCACGCTCATGCAGTGCACGCCAATCATGATGGAAAACTTGATTATTATTTTGGCGATTTAATTAAACCGGAGTAAAAATTCATTTATTGTCCAATTTTCTTTAATTGCTTAATTCATTAGGATGAAATTGTTATTTATTCAAGTGCGCGGAGATTCATTAAGTGAAGAAACTAATTAGTTGTCCAAAAAATAATATATTTGAATTTTTATAGAAGTACGCGGAATGATTTTCTGGTAATTTTTGAAGAGATAATTAAGCTGTTTTATGTTACAACAAAATTATGCGTCACACCGAATGTTTCGTTCCCCCGATACGAGGAAAAAATATTTCACGAATATATTTTCCTATCTCGTGTTTCGTTTTCATTCGCATGACGCTTATCTTGTCGACGAGAACACCTCCTGTAATTCAATAGAATGTGAAAGAAAGTAATGACAATCAAGCATTACCCGAAATTCTTCCGACCTTTTTAGAGCACATTTTAATAATTAATATGAAACTCGCTACATGAGTTGAATTTTTTTAAAGTGACGTGATGCCGTTTCATTTCTTTACCGAATTTCTATTTTACTTCACATTATTTTATTACAATATTTATTATATAATTATTTAAATTATTTCTCAAACGTTTCAGCCCCGTTTCTATTTCATGGCATTACCAGGAAGAGTATTAAAGTTAGAGTTTCACAAACTGTCATATAAAGTTGTTCCCACAGTAGTGGTTCATTTGTTTTACTTGTAACCGCTTTCAGCTTTCAAAATCCTGCGTTGATGTGATTAATGAAGAAACTAAGACCTTATTGAATATATAAGTATTATAACGGATATTTTAGAGATGAAAATAAGGATCAGTAAACATAGGTTGTGGCATTTAGTAAAGGTGGGAAAGCTAAGTTAACGATCAAGGCAAGTGAAACGAAACTGGAGCGCATTAGTCCCCGAACTTAGGCAGTACTCCTTCTTGGGATTAAAAAAGCTGAAAGAAAAATCTTTGTATCTAAGGAAATTTTTCTAAAACGACGGGAACCGATACCTAGTCTTGGCGAGAGACTCAGAAAGATTGATAAAATCTGGTATCTGGAGTGTGTTTTGCTTTATGGAAGTGAAAAGTGTACACTAAGAAAGGTCTAAATATTGGAGACCTTGAGAAATGGGTGTGACAAGGACAGAAAACTTAAGTTGACTGACAAAGTACGAGAACGTGCTGGGTAAGTAAGTAGAAAATAAAAAGGTGTTTACCCTAGAGGGAGACAGCAGAATCGGTCAAGTATAGATACGGCACCGATTACTGAAGTTAACCATTAAAAGTATCAAAGTATGGGGATGATATTTAATTATTAGTAAATTTGTGGATTTGGTCTCATGGATGTGGTAATGTTGATAATGAAACGGAAGGGCTTACACACCAACAAGGAAAGCATGAGTGTTAATTTAGGAATTTTCGGGCACCTAGACCAAGCGAGGGGTGAAGACTCCTGGAAGTGTGTAAAAGCGTAGTTAGGTAGCGTTACTGTTAGATCCCGGATAACGCAACGCAGCGCGCACATCTGTGGCTCTACCCCGCAAATTAGTAAAATTTTCACTCCGTCATTAGTGTAATCATCAACCCTTCTATTGTTTCCTAACTCGCTGGTGGTGAGCTGTTTCAAAAGCTGGCCTAGAGACACTAATCCATTGTGTTTTCTGGCACCTTAAACGTTCTTAGGTGTTGTGCAAGTGTTTAGAAGTAAGAAGGGTTTTCGTTGAGATCTTCTCAAGGCAATTTAATTCGGTTTCCAACACCTACGAAGTCGATTATGTTAGGGATGTATTTTCTATTTTTTTACCTTGTTGGTCACGACTTTGTGATTTAAAGTTTATGAATTTAAATGATGGAGGTTCACTCGGGAATTGTCTAGTCGGCTGCTGTATTTTTTCTCGCTCCTCCTTGGAACTTATTTTCCCCTTTCTAGTAGTAAATGTACCCTGGTGCCGGAAATCCTTGCTCAAGAATTTTTGTTGTGTGGGTTAAATTACGGAAAAGCGAAAATTTGATCGAATCATGTTGGATGTTGCGTATTCCTGTTTGGTTACAAGACATATTGGTAGTTTTTTGGTAGTATTTGTTTGTATCGTTTACCTAAGAGATATCAGAATTCGACCAACGGATGTTTTGGTGAGCGCACGTCCTCGTACGCGCTAATGCAATATTCAGAGAAGATCGGAACCCTTATTGGCCAGACCTTTCTATAGAAAGTATCAGCTATAGCTGATACATATATAGCTGATATTTTTTTTGTTTGTATGTTTTGGGATAATACACTTGATAAATCACAATTCGGGAAATGAAAGTGATTCCGGAACGAGCTTTCTTATACCTCTTTGTTTCTTCGGGTACTTGAAATTTACCATATCAATGCCCTGAAGATTTACCGTACAATTAAATCCCTAACGCATGCCGTGAGTCAGTCGTTTACTCTACTTCTTAGGTAGCGAATGCTTAAGAAACCATTCACCTCAAGCTCTCATTCGAGTAGGCCAAATATACAGAGCGTGGGTTGTTAAAAGTTCTGGAAACCCTTTGTTTCCACTCTAAATTGACGCGTTGTTCTTCAGAAAGAGAGTTAAATACTCAGAGGACAATGGGTGGATCAGACTTTTGTATGCTACTCGGGAGTTATCAATTCAGTGACTCTTCATGGAAAGAATGACAAGAAAAGGATTTTACTGCCTTCGAAAACTTTCGGTAGTGAAAAACGGTTCACACGTTTAATTTTTGTTGAACATAAATCCGGATTTCAAAATAAAATTACATCAACTATGCCAGAATTTTATGATTACAGCGGCATGGAGGTATGTCAAATCAGTCAGTCTAGCGGATATCTTTAAACAGTATTTTCGGAGTGCGACGATGTTAATAAACGTATTCAGATGATTAAGTTCCGATGGTTTTGCAGCATTATGACACGATTTGTAATCAATTCTGTAAAATTCAACTATGGCCGTAAATTTACATAGGTTAATTATTCCATCAACCTCGTAGTTAGAATGTAATGTAATTTATTCCTGACTGACTGGTCCCCTAGTAGCCTTAACACCCTTGGAAATTTCGGTGCCAGATGATTGTAATAGACGTTATAGAGCTAGTAAATCCTGCCATCTGTTGTATTAAGAAGATGGATGACTCATTGAGTTGCCTTTCCCAGTTAAATTGGAATATGATGTCATGTGTGACCAAGGCGTAGAGGAAACTAGATTTCTTTATGAACTTTGTCATTCCTATCGGAAACTACTTTCAAATAAATTGTGTCGATTATATAATTTTTCAAAATTTCCGCAAAGTAAATTACGAAAACATGTTGCAACCAATAGTGGACTCGATCATTCAAATGCATGAACTGATTTCATGCATCGTAGCTATCGGGGCATTCTTGTTATCATGTTCACAAAATCTTAGATTGAAAATCATGCCTTCCTGGAAAGTTAGCAATGATGGAGTGTATCAGTTTCAAATAGAAGTAAAGGTGCATTATTATTATTGCTACTGAAAAATTGCATTCAAGCCCTACACCTTGAGGCAGTCTCTTACGCAAGGTATACTTCCAAGTAATATTCGATCTTGTCAGTTGAAAATCAACACCCTGATTAATAGCCTGTAAATCCATATTTTTTATAAAATCAATAAAAACGGGTGTGATTTTGCCGGAATTCGTAATATAAAGTTTATACATACTTTTCCACAAATTTATTTCAGAAATAAATTCGTGGAAAAGTATGCATCATATTTGTATTTATATCCATATGTTTGCGCGTACCTCCGACTAAAGTCTACCCTAGATATTACTTACGTACTGCCATGCTCCAGTGAATGTAAGATCCGATAAAATTTCTAGGAGTGAAACCAACTGAACGCAAATGGAATCGGCAGCTCTGTTACTCTATACGAATCTTCCTTGATATCCACTTTTACTTTTCACGGAAGGAAACAAATTTTGATTAGAAAATTTCTAATAAATGTCCCTTCAACGCAATGAATAAGGCACAGAATAATATAAACGTCCGAGTTAGTTCAAAGAAAAGGCGAGAAAGCCGCATTGAATGCCCGGAAAGGTCACGGATCCCCCACCTCTCTCTGTCTGCACAGGGCTTAGAGTATCGCATCCGTTCATAATCATCGGAGCTAAAAAAATCATCGAATGGCCGAAATTCCCGTCGAATAATTCAAATCTGCTTTTCCGCCCGAAAAAATTACCACGGAGGGACGTATTTCAGAGGAGCGACGCTCCAATAAGCGGAGATTGTAATAAGTACGCCTCGTCCGATCAATCAAAACGCGCAGAAAATCCGAGTCAGTTTTCCATTGAAAAGATCTCCATCTTAAAAGCTCCGGAAGCCCGCGACCCAACTTCTGGCAGGACAAATCCCCGAGAGTAAAATTATAGTTTTGAGGTAAGAAAGTTTTCATCTCCAGGATATCTTTCGTGGAGGGAGCATCTGGAATTAAAGGCCGAATATTAGATAATTTGAAACGAAAGACAAATACATCGATTAATAAACCTCAGTTCTTCCTCAAGCCGGTATCGCAATACGAAGTATATCAAGCCATCAGAACTATCAAGTCTAAAGCGCAAGGAGCGGACGAAATTTCTATCACGTTCATTAATAAAATTTGCTCTCTAATTCTACCAACATTAATCAACAAATTAATAAATCAAAATCTCTAATTACCAACACTATTTTCAATTATTCACTCCTTCAAGGAATGTTTCCGAAATCATGGAAGTGCGCGCTAGTTCGACCAATTCCTAAAAATTCCCAATTAAACAAAATCGATTACCGTCCAATCAGCTTCCTTCCTGTATTAAGCAGTCTTAGAAAAGCTAGTACATGGCCAGGTAACTGAATTTTTAAGGCAAAATTCAATTCTTAACACCTTACAATCGGGCTTCTGCAAAGATCACAGTACCTCCACGGCTTTAGTAAAAGTCACTGATGATATTAGAAGATCCATTGATAGTACAAAATTAACTTCTCTAATTCTTCTTCATTTTAGTAAAGCCTTTGACTCTATTGATGTGGATATTATGATTGCCAAACTGCGTGATATCGGCTTTTCTCCATTATCTACCGACTGGTTTTCATCCTACTTTTACGAGCGACAACAAAAAGTTAAACTTCAAAATTCCACTTCCTCATGGTTACAGATTGATCGTGGTATACCTCAAGGTTCTATACTAGGTCCTTTGCTATGTTCTCTTTATATCAATAACTGTCCGAAAGTCATCAGATACAGCAAGTATCATTTATATGCCGATGATTTACAGATCTATTTAGACTCCAGTTCAACAGACCTTCCTCAATCAATGAATCTGTTAAACCAAGATCTAGATTTTATAAACGAATGGAGCAGAAATAGTTTAGTTGCCGCTAACCCAACAAATATCGATATGATTCCCAAGCCCACTTTAAACGGATTTCAAATCCCGTTGAGTAATTCAGTAAATAATCTTGGCCTTTTCATAAATGAAAATCTCCAATGGTCGCAGCAAGTCACAAATATTTGTAAGAAAGTATATATGTCCCTTCCAAATCTCAGGCGCTTAGGATATTTTCTCCCTTCTTCTCTGAAAGCACAGCTTGTGATGTCTCTAATTATGCCTCACTTTGATTACGGAGACATTATCTATCAAGACTTGTCCGGTGAACTATCTCTTAAACTACAGCGAGCTCAGAATGCAGCTGTGAGATTTATTTTCAATTTAAGAAAATACGACCATATATCTGAATCATACGATAAATTAGGCTGGTTGAAGTTAGACTCTCGCAGAAAGCTGCACATTCTTTGTTCTTTCTACAACATCCTACACACACATACTCCCGAATACATCGCAAAGGAATTAGTAAGTTTGGATTTAGTACATAACCGTAACACAAGAGGATGCAAAAAAACTACTTATCCCTTACCACCGAACTGAAACATTCCACAACTCTTATACCGTAACTGCAAGCAAGCTATGGAATTCTCTTCCGGACAATATCAAACTCTCTGTGTCCTCTCATTCTTTCAGGAGAAAATGCCTTAATTACCTTCAGCTAGATAGATTTCCAGAATTAAAATGCCTCAATACTCCTATCTATCAATATGCTCTCACTGAATCACCTTATTTTACTCCTCTATCCTTGCTTAAATCTTTCCTATAAATGCCCTGACATAAGCAATAAAAAGTAATCTTCTCTGTCCAATAAATACGTAACTGATTTTACTCCTGCTCTTCCTCTCAACGCGTAAGATGCTTTCTTTGTCTTTGTACGTAATTATTCGGTCTTTATACCTAATAATTCTCATCTGTTTCCTTTTTCCTTACTTAGAATTACCTAATTGTCTATGTTATATACAGTTTTGATTAGTATACTGTACGTATTATTTCGATACTGTTTTTTTATAATATTCTTTTATTTTTTCCTCATAATGTACTTTATGAATTAAAATCCATGTACGTTTTCCTAATTTTTCTTTTTTGTTTGGTTTATGTTATTTTGTATATTGCTATCTTTTTTTAATGTAAACTGATTCTTATTTATGTATTGCATGTAAGTACTTATTGGTAGTGTATATATTTATTTATTTTTTAATGCTTTTCTTTTTTCTAATCTTTTAGCTATTACTATCGGTAGGTTTGCGTAGGTTTTTCACACCCCCCTTCCTTGTGGGTTTTTTTCCTGCAGTGGATTTTTTTCCCTAAGAATCTCTGAGGTATTTTACGTCCTCAATTCTACTAATTGTTTCTTCTTCTAATATTATAATTAATGACGATGGGTTAAATGGAAGAGGAGACTTTTAGTCTCAATCTCTCCAAAATAAAGACGAGTTATTATTATTATTACTATCTCCGAGAGTGCATTTTAGCCGCGGTGGGGAATTTCTTCGCGAACTCGCCGAATCAGAAAATAAATTCCTCGGAGTCACGCTTCAATGTCGGAACGCATCACGTTCGAGGTACCTTTAAAGACACGCGTGCGTTCGAGTTAACGGATTGGGGCCGCCCGCCGCTAGGGAAGCCATTATTCCTAATTTTTGGTGAAATTTTCCATTTCCGACTATCTCTCCCATGGAATCGAAGGCTAATTTTAATTCGGCCCTTAATTCTCCTCTGTATGCACTTTTTATCGAATCGAGCCCCGTCCCTAATCCGGCAATTCATCATTTTTATCAGTCGTATGGGATTTCCCCGCGTTCGCCCACGAGGTACCGTTTTTTTCGCTCGACGCGGATCCGATTCATGGTAATATTATTACTTTCTCGAAATCCGGTGAATGATGAAAGAAATCAAAAGTATCCGGGGAATGACTCCTTGATATTTTCCATTTGCTATTTGCGCGGCTCCCGAGCATTTTCTGATACTTTCGCTGAACTTACAATTAGTCAAAATTTGCCCCAAGTTCCTCTGCTCTTGATTAATCTGCTCAAAATGTAACATTCGGTCACTTCGGCGTAATTTTTTTAACCTTAATTTGTGATTTGTTTAATTAAATCTTTAGTAAATGCCGATTTACTTCAGATTCTGAGTTTCAATGACTGACGCTAAGTTCTATCGGCAGCAATTAATGTATATAAGTTCAATAAATTCCTCTCGGGTTACCAGCCGGGTTAAGTTGGTGTATTCCACCGACGTTTCGGCCACAGACTCAGCAGCCATCTTTGGCTGAAGATGGCTGCTGAGTCTGTGGCCGAAACGTCGGTGGAATACACCAACTTAACCCGGCTGGGAAACCGAGAGGAATTTATTCACCATATTCGCCGGGAAAGAACCAAGTCTTTCTATATAAGTTCAGTCTCATTTTAGGCTCGTTCCAGTCACTTTCATTCTTCTATTTTTTTCTGTCTTTCTCCCTTTTTAATTTTACTTGCAATCATCGGTAGATTTTGCAGGGGTTTTTACCTTTCCTTATCGTGGGAATTTGTAAGCTAGATTTTAACCTTTTCTCTAAGTTCTAATTTCTTTTGTAAACCGACAGTGTATTCTTCTTAATCCTTAATTTTTTTCCTTTTCCTTGAGTCCCTTACTTATAGTGCTAATTAAATAGGGTTAGATGTAAGATGGGAATGTAAGTTCCGATCTCACCCTGAGATAAAGCCGATATTATTGTTATGATGGATTCTCTCTATTTAACATAACGTCAGAAAGCGGTATTCAACTTAACGTTCGAGGTATATCAATTCAGTACATAATCACAATGTATCAGTATATGACTATAAACATTTATGCTGGGGGAAATAATTTCGAGTTAAATTCGCTTGTTGGTGTCCTATGGGTAGCCTAGATAAGAGTCAGGATTCAATTTGGATATTCGGTTAAATTTTACATTATAAATTATATAGTTCAAATTTCCATGTATACATTGAATGAAACCATGAGTCATTGCAATTGTTTGGGATTTCATCTTTAATTCAGTGCACATTTTTGCCCCAGTATTACGTTTTTTTGCCTCAGCATAACGTTTTAATTTTCCACGGTATGTATTATTTACACCAAAACAATTATTTTCCGCTTTTCTCTTTAGAATTTCCTTATGGAGTTCTCGCAATTGCCTTTTCCCTACGGGACCCTTTCAGTCCCATTACGCTTCTGCATTAATACATCACATTATTCATCTTTACATCTCTTTGTTACAATACATTAATCGTTGCCTTTAATCAGGCTCGTGGTATACATTTATGCTCCTTTCGAAAATCCTTTCTTAGATATCAATGAAAGATACAAAAATTATGATTTATCAATGCTGTGAGTGAGGAAATTAAAAGGAAATACGTTTTTAAATGCCATCACTTAGTCTCATGTCAAAAATTCACTCTTAATGCGTTGAAAATGAATGAATTCATTTTCAACGCGTCTTTAAATATCGAACATAGTGGAATATTCTCCTGGGAACTTCTGCTATCCTTTTAATTTATACCCTTTTATTCTCTCGTTCAAACTCTCTTGCAACACTTACTATACTAGTGGAACTGTTTTAGTAAAGTCTAAGAAATAATTACTCTACATAGTGTGGCTACTATCTACATTAAACTTGATTTTTATATTTTTTAAATTTAACCTATTTTCAGAATAAGAAAGCGCTCTTAATTCTCGTTTATGTTTCAGTCCAGGTTTTTGTTAATATCTGCGGAAAATTCGAATCTTTTCGCTTCAGCCTGTTTTTATATTTTTGGGGTACATTTAATTATAAATGCACGGTTAGTAATGAAAGAAATGTTGGTTTTTAAAAGGAGATTCTTAAGTATGTCTCGACCTGTTGTTTCCCAGAAACATCCCAATGAGGCACTATTTAGCTTTAACATATCGCCCTTCTCTTTGAGGTTGAAATTAATTTTCCGCGAACTCTTTCGAGACCAATAGCATAATAGGGGGATATGGAACTCATTTTCTCCTTCCATTCCACATTTTGAAGCAATACCTTTTCGCATAGAATAACTAGCTTACCTACTTAAGTACATACAATGTTTACCGAACCAAAATCAAGCCAGTTCACGAGATAGGTCATTTCGAGACCTTTTCAAGGTGCTTAATTATTGTTTTGTAATCAAATCCTCCGTTATCATTACTACTCCTGCTTCAAATTCCATTTTTTCGCCCTCGAAACTTATTTTACGACAAGGAATATCTTGAGCATGTAATTCAGGGAAACTCTTGCTGTTAATTCTGTTGGCTCGATACTATTTTTTTCTCGTTCTCTGAAACATTATGAGCGAGATGGAGCAATGAAGAGCCTGATAATTCCTAAAAGCGTAGTTTGAATTCGGCCTTGACTATAGCACGAAAGTTCCGCGTACCTACGAAAAAATTCAGCTTGTACTACATACCGCTATACAATGAGGAAAGAGAATAGGAGAGCTTCGGGGATATTAGCTCTTTAAATTTTTTCTATGGCCGAGCAAAGCTTCGAAAGTAGCAGTTTTTCATCCAAACATCGAAGCAATTTTTCATTATATAGCAACAAATATAAGTATAGATACGGTTCTGATGGTAATCAATTCTCTCTATGTATTGTTACATATTTCCTTGCGTTATTTCTTCAGTTACTCATTCATCTCGCTAAATTGGTTAAAGTTCTAGTGTTGATTCACCAAATTGATGTCTACTATCATCCTTGTCTTACCTTTACAATTCATGAGATTCATCACTCTTTATTATGATTATAGTGAAATTAAACGTGGTTTAAACTAACGTAATGAGGTTGTAAAAGATAATTAATGGTCAAACGAAAAGAAGCTTGGTTATCGATCAGGGTGGATGGGTAAAAACTAGAAGAGGTCGATTTTTCCTGGGTAATTTTCTTTGTGGGGATGGAAGATCCAAAGATGAGGTTTTAATTTTGTTTTAGGTGCGTTTTTGTTGCAATAAAATATTTTAAAAGTAATTGAGTAGAATGCTAAGAGGTAGACTGAGGGGACAAAGGAAAAAAAATATATTAGGTGATGTATAGAAATGCAGAAATGGTAAAGTATAGAGAAAAGCCAGGCACATGGAACTACCGAAGGTTAGAGCATTTATTTATTATGATATTGAATTTCATTAATTGCTTGTCTATAGCAATGCAGTCATTCGCCATCATCGTTAAGAGAATCGTGTCAAATACATCGTCTCAATCTCTCCTAGCTTTAAATTAATTTCCAGGCATTTCTGTAACGATACTTTCCACCTTCTAATTGAATTTAATTTACTCAACTCCTTTGTAGTAGAGCTTAAGTCCATATAATACGCTCTCAACTGTAAGATTTATCGGACAATCGCTTAATTGCATCCATCATCCAGGGAGCTCTTCAGTTTTATCTGCATTATAACATTCGTCTTCAGAAGTCTACTTAGTCATGCATCCTTAATGAAGATGATCTATTCTGGCCCTTTCCTCCTGTCTGCCTCCCCCACTCCCAAATGTCACCAACACATTCCTCTCTAACCTTTGTGAATATTCATGGGAAGAGCTGAAAGCGATTAGTTTTAGTTGCTGATCGGCCAAAGCGATTAAGACCAGTCTGAGTGGTAATTTCAAACAACTATCCCCGATTATCCCAAATTCGCATATATCGGGCCCGAAAGATATATCGGAGAAATAGAATAATCGGATACGATTTACTTATCGTTCAATTAATTGAATCGTCATCTGCGTATTAGCATGTCTCGCTCCGCTTCGTCCAGGCCACGGAACCCCGTGGGAAATTATTGTTTTTCCGTCTAAATCGTAACGCAGATGGAGTTTATCGTTGACCGATTTGCTTCGAATAGCTATGATTGTCGTTTAGATTTCTCATTGACCGATGGAGATAATGGTTGGTAGATGGCCGGAAATTGGCATTTGATATTTTGCGAGATTTGATTACGTTTTCTAGATTGTAGCCGGAAATATTTATTTACTTTCCTCTTGGATTTAACTGATATAGTCGAGTCCAAATCAGGAATAAATTTTAATGTAAATTGTTTAATGTAACGGAAATTAATCATCATAATGTATTCAATTTGTGTCAGGATGATAGGAGTCGATTCCATCCTTATTAAATCAACTTTAGTTGGAACAGAAAACAGGAAAATTTAGTCCCCGTCAGGATTGGGACAGGAGAATGCCGTATTTGGAACAGCAGAAAGGTTAGGCCTTTAACCTAGAGCCCCCAGCGTTGGAACTTACATAGATGCCGTAAGGTTTCCTGAACATTTTGTCCTATCATCTTTTATGTTAGCGGAAATATCAAAATTTATCTTTCTGCAAACAAGAGCGTACCTGCCCATTGGTAATACTACGATTCCCAAGGACATAGTAGTCAGATCATAGGGCAAACTGATTCGTTGAAGTCATTTTAAAGCCTACAAATTCATAAAGTGTATAGAACATTTTTCTACATATCATGCTAAAATTACTTTGATAGTTGTCTAATTATTACTGCTTTACCGATATCCAAGATTGCCTCGATGGATACCAGGCCTAATGACACTACATTTATTGACACCAGATGAAACTTAAGTTTTGAAAGCTCTCAGACCTCCTGAGACAAGTTTGACTCATTAGGAGGTATGTACCACGTAATCCAAAACAGTAAGGTATAAAGATAAATAAAAATATTACATAACAATAAAAATCTGGTGTGGCCAGCACATGACTTTCTCCATATATAAGATGTAAATATTTACCTACGACAGTAATTTCGAACTCTATATTCCATCTAAACTTGGAAGATGAGTGATTAATTTATATATTATTATCTTTTAGGTTACAAACATTATAAATAATGTTTTTCGGGACATGCTCGATGAAAAACGATGAAATTAGACTTTCGCCCATGGAGCCCAGAGCGCCCACAACGTACATAATCATTAACTTCCGGTTTATCAGTAATTCATGAACAACTCCTAAACAATCAGTGATACAAAAATATGTATCAAACAAAAGTTATAGTAAATTATATTTTCTAAAACGATAATAAATAATCGTATATACCTAAATATTATATTTATGGAGATATTTTGAAAACCGGAAATGAGCTTTGAAGAACGAAGCTCGACTTCCGGTTAACCGATTTACTCTTAAAACTAATCCACTCTAACAACATTAACTAAAATACTATATATGAAATTTGGTGTTGATCAACGAATAGTTTCAATGTTAGAGCGCCCACAAAGTACATAACAGCTACTTCCGGTTTATCGGTATTTCATGAATAACTCCTAATCAACCGGTGATACAAAAATATTTTAAATACAAAAGTTATAGTAAAACATATTATCTAAAACTTTTATACCGTATACAATATACCTATATATCATATTTATGGAGATCTATTGAAAACCGGAAATGAGCTTTGATGAATGAAGCTCGACTTCCGGTTAACCGATTTACTCCAAAAACTAATCAACTCTGACAGCACACACCACAGTACTATATATGAAGTTTGGTATTGATACGACTAATAGTTTTTACGTTAGAGCGCCCACAAGCACACACACACACACACCCATGCATACAGACATCATTCCGAAAATAGTCAAAACGTGTTCTAGGAACCCCAAAACATGTATTTCCGTTGAAATCTCGAAGTCGAATTTTTTCATGAAAACAATACTTTCTCTATACTTCGTATATGGAGAAAGTAAAAATAAAATAACTAAGATAAAAACTATTACAAAGACAAGATACAGGTTTGCAAAGGGATCAATAAAATATTTCATACGAAGATAATTACAAAAACAAAGACGAATAAAAATCAAGACCTAACTCCACAAATTACAACAAACAGATATTGGAACTCTCGTTGAAACTAAAGATATTCAAAATACCCGAGGTTTAAAAGGAGTGAAGAGAAAAGATTTTACTTGAAGACCTTTTTAAGAGATTCGCCTTGAAGTTTTAGTTTATTCCGATATGCAATAAAAATGTTGAAGTGTTAACGCTTAGATCTCTGTATCTCGGGGGTTGATCAGGGAGTGTCGATGAATCATCCTTGATTTTTGTCATGAGACCTATAAATTCTTCAACCCGTACAAGTTTGAGTTTATCCTAAATTAATAAAATTCATCGGCAGAGTCTCATTTCTCCATCAGCTCTGCGTAGGAGCCTCCCGAATAAACCCATAATTTTAATTGCTCGACGTAATTTCGCGAGAAATTATAGGTTTTCGGGGATTAAACGAGGAACCTTTCCGTCATCGCGTCGCTTTGGAATAAAAACACAGCGCTCGAGTTTTGTGATGCGCTTAATCCATCGCACGAGCGAAAGGAAGAAATCCAAGTTCTCGAAAAACTAATGAGAGCGGAGGCGAGGGCGGAAACACAAGGTAAAAGAGGAAAAGCATACATCCAGGTTGTGTTCGATCGGAAATAGCGGTGCGGGAGTTGTCTCGGGCTGGTGGTTAAGTTGGCGAAAGGGTGGATGAGAGAAACGTTGGGGTTGAAGAAAAACGTCTCGAGAAATAATGAACGGATGGAGACGCTCGCTGTGACGAAATGCGGAGGCGTAGCTCAGTTTTAGGCTCGCTAGTTTATTCCATCTTTCACGCGAGCAGAATTTCGTCGCTACGGTGATGTACAGCTCCGTTCATAACTGACGTAGGAAAGTAAACGACACAGGCGAATGAAAGATGATGATGCATACGAGAACGTAGCCATTAGAATGGTTTTATTAGCAGAAAGAAATATCGGTGGCGGGAAAGCGTTCGCGAGGAGAAATGGCGGTTTCGTCGAATTCGCCGAAAGGAACACCGTGTTGGGAAAATAGGAAGATTTTAGCTCACGGCATATTATCCAGAATTCATTTTTCTATAAGAGGAGAAAAAGATGCTTAGATGTGTACGGGAGGTAAAAAATCAAAGAATGAAAACAATTCCTTTGCTAGTGTGCCCTTTATAAGGGAATTCAGGTGCAACGGTAAGCTATATACAATTCATGCTTATTTCAATATTATTATTCTGACTATCACTCCATGTAGATAATGTATCTATTGGATTTATATTACAAGTACTTATACATATTGCCATACATATCCAACTTAATGGTTCTATTAACAAATATTTTCTTATGAATATGGTCAATGAAACAAATATGAATGAAATTTCATTTTTAGGTCTTAAAAAATTGATGGGTAAACGCAACATCTATCAGGCATCTGCCCAAGGAGGGAGGGAAACCCCTCAGAAAACTTCCCTCTGACAAAAATCAAGACATAGATAGTCCAACATTCGTACAAATATAATCCCACACCATGAACATCAATACATATTCACGGCTTACAAACTCACCTAAATCTAACCAATTATCCCCCACTTATTACATTGTGATTGGCTTCGCCTAAAAGGTATGCACTCGTTGAGGAAATGGCTCAAATATATTCGTATGAAGAATGTTCCATTCATCTATTGTTTAATCAGCTCATCAAAAGCATTTTGTGTATATAATACTAGCAGAAGTGCCCGTTGATTCTCAACGGGAAATCCAAATTGATAATTAATCTTGGTACAGTCTTGATCGTAACACTTGCCTCATAGTTTTTGGTAGATATTATATTAATTCCAGGCTATATTTTTTTCCAAACCATTGAACAAAGTAAATAAAATTATAATTAAGTCTACAAAGTCACCTAAAGATTCACTCTCATATCCTTTGAATGAACACTTTCTTCGATGAAGACAACAATTATTTAAAGATTATTAAACGTATATTCGATGATCACATTAGGATAAAGAGCAGCACCTTTTAGGAGGCATTTTCTGAAAGGGAAAAATGGTTCTCGGAAACGATGATTAAACACAAATAACAGAAATATATTTTATATATATCACTCAAAACCAACGAAGAATATTCTTTGCAGAAAGTAAGTGTATTATGGAGCTGACTTGTACCCCAATACTAAAATGCGTAACATAAAGATGGAGCTCATGAAATAACACAAATGCAATCACAGTTCCAAAAGAAAACCAAAGATTAAACAACGATAGGAGAAAGATAGTAAATGTGTAAGAATTGGAAGCACTTGAAAAAACCACAATGCATAACTTTTTTATTTTGCGTATAACAAAACATAAACTTGCTTTAAGTTTTCAATGAAGGAGTACGATGATCGTTCATAGCTGCAGTTACAAATATTTCCTTAAATTTCTCCCTCTTCATATAATCTATCACTTATTCTTAACATTAATTTGAAGTATGTATATTTTCTCAATGTGTTCTTACGGATAAATACAGGAGCTGGGGACTCAACAATCGCCTTAATCGTCAGGGGGATGGGTTGTTTACGACCTCAAAATTTCGATAAAATATTCACGTACTTTATCAAAATGTGCGCAATTTCAAATCGAAAACGATACTCCACGGCCATATTAAAAATCTTTATTCTGTTTTCCTTCTTTTGGTGCTTGAATCGACTTTCTAGGACAATTATTTCTAATTTAATTTTGCAAAATAAATGAACCCTGCAACGAAAAAATGAACTTTACGTGTATTTCTTATAGAAACGTTTTGACCGGTCTGGGTTCGAACCGTGAACCTTAGGGAAATAAAAAGTAGCCTATACTCTGCGTGGGGTTGACTTTTAATAATGTAGAACATTTCAAAGTTTTGCGACTCTCGGTTCAGTTTTTAGCGAAAATACATACACACATACATACACACCCACACACTATTTTATATATATAGATCAATAACATATAGTTTATTTCTTTAAAAGAGGTAGAATAAAAGGAAAAATCTTTGTCGGAAAGCGATTCATTTATAAATCAAACAGGCAACGAATTAATCCTTGCTAATTTTGAAGTGAAATTAATTAAAAATCGCGTAATATATTCGCTGAAAGCTGAGCACCTAAAGATTCTGTATCACAGTGCGCGTAGGTTTGAAACACGCGAAAGATTGAAGAAGTCATTCTCTCTAGAATTTGCTCCATTAGTTCCAAATGCTCACCGTTACGCATTTGGAAATCATTTCGTTGAGTTCCAAGCCATCAATGCATATGTTCCCGATGAATAGAAATCAGAGGATAAAAATTGCCTCATTGCTGGTTATCTTCTCAAAAGAATGCCATGAAACTGGAATGGCACACTGATCCAACTATAAAAGGAAAATAGAAGCACCGCATTTGCGATTTCTGTGAGATTCATTTCGAGCATAAACGTCGAAAAATAAAACGGATTTTGATTTTTAGATTCCGTAATCCATAGGTTAATAGAGCTTTTTTATCAATTACGATTATTCGAATCGATATCGATGTGTAGAGATGTCAATCGATCGATATGTTAGATATGCGCCTCAATGTTCAGATGAGCAATCTTAAATCGATTCATTGCGGCGAACCTAAATTTCGAGGTAGGTTTACGAGTGTGTGAAAAATTATGTGTGCATTGAATGCAGCGCTCGGTGCTTTAAACGTGTGGTGGAATCGCGCCCTCAAATGCAATCACGTATTTCTCTCGAGCGTCGAATTTTAGAGGCGAGCAAAATCCCAAATGATCTTTCTTCTCGCCTCTTCAATGCCGAACCCGCGCGGTTTCGCCACAGTGTACGATAAATAAGCATTCATACGTAAAATATATTATTCTATTTTTCGAGCGAAAGCGCTACCTCCTCGCGGAGCCTCAAAAAAGCGAAACGCCGAAGGAATAGAGGGAGAGGAGAGATGAATGTGTTTGTTAGGGGGATGCGACGAGGGTGCGTTGGTGAAAGGGAGTGTTGGTTTGAGGCATGGGGAGAGAGGGGGAGAGGCGTTGAGAAGAGAGAATGGAACGGGGTGCTGAATCTCTCGTGTTCTCCGAATTTCCAGGGTAATCAAATTCCGAGATGACCGAGTACGGAGCCTGGATAACGTTAAACGCCGCAGAAATAAAGAATGCCCATTTTTTATTCGAATGGTCTTTCTTTCTGGAGGAACTAAAGTAATTTAGGGCGTGGATGGCGGCAATATAAACCGAGCAATCGAGTCTTTCTTTTCCTTCTTCCCGTTTCCCCATTTTCCCTTTCACTCCTATCGAGGATTCGAAGGGTGGAATAATTTACCGCCGTTGATTTAAGATGTGTCCGGGTCGTTATTTTTTGATAAAATGATGAAGAGATGCACCGTAAATGTTATATTTGCGGGGTGTGCTAACGAGGTGGCGCTGAAGGGAGAGAGTCGATTTTGCAAGTGTAAATAATGAGTGTCACATTGATGGAGAGATGCGAGCACTTTTCAAGTGCCTCCGATGAAACGGAAACTGTTTAAGAGCGTTTTGCATTAAATATGGGATTTGTATCGTTTATTTTTTCCTCGTTAATTCCAATCTGTAGCTGTGAATTCAGGGACCCTTGCTTTAACTCTCTTTTTTAGATCGAATCAATCAAATCAAAATATGTCTTCATCTCATTAGTCTTGCAGTGACTTGTTAAGTTTTAATAGTTGTTCATTGTGAAATTCTAAGGGTATTTCATAGGGTTCACAGTGAAAAAGGAGGAAGCCAGAATAACTGTATCACAATACAAAATGAAGATTTTTGGATGGTAATTTTATTGTGTTTCATCTTCTTTTATAAGTGGAATTCCACCAAATTACACTTCGTCGAGTTCCTTGGTCCTAGGTATATGACTGTTGATACTCAATTACTCACACATCATTATTTCGTGACCACAAGCGACGCCTTATTCTCATTATTTTTTAATATTTATTTTTTTTGTGTATGTATCTTTAAAGAGATTGTTGGATGGAGTGAATTTCTGAAGTGACCTAGGTCAGAGTATAAGAGAAAGATAAGGGTCAGCGTTAAGGTTTGGATGCGTGAGGGAATGAAGTAGTTTGTTGGTGACTGCATTAAGAGCTGCTTCACTTCAACTCTCGTCTTTTAGCACATGACGATCATAAATCAGGCAAACAATAAAGGTACTCCTAAGGAAGTTTATGTGTATCGTTTTTCTCATCATTAAGCACTTCTGAGCAATCATGCCACAATTTCCTTCAGTTACCTCATAATACAGGAACGTATTGTTTTAATGAAAAGATCGCTTCATACAGTTATTGCATCCAATCCCAGGGGATGTAACAGTTCATTACTCTAAATACTAGGCTCTTTCCTTAAGAATTTTGTACTTGATTATCGCAATTCGTGAGCATAACTCCGGTGGAATCGTTAGCGATCCTCCGTTATTTGAGCATGTGCTCGTTTTTTGCTTGGGCGCATGCAAACGATTCCGGTTTACTCGCCAAAAAAGTTGCAAAAGTCGCTTTAATCACGCACTTTAATTTAATTTGAGGAGAAGGCGCGCTCGCTCAGTACTCTTCCTCGTCAAAATTGACAAAAAACGGTATTTGCAATCCTCCGTCGACGTGCATCCGCCCCGACATCTCCCACCAAATCCTACTCAAGATTATGAATTTCTGATTTCAACTCATTTCGCCTCCCTTAAATAAAAAACATCCCGCTGCTCTGGAGTGTCATCTTCGGCTCTCTCTCACTTCCCCCTCCACAAAAGTCGACTTAATTGCCTAATATTTTTCCTCCGCCAACGCTCTCATTTCACACTTTAGCATGCTCTTCCCGACCATTGGGGGAGGCCGTGGCTGGATGCAAGACTTAAGGAAATTGCATTTCCTTTGGATTTTTTAAGAAAAAATACGTTTTTAAGTCAATGTGGCACAAATTAATTTTAATTAATTGTACGTAATCATGATTTAAATGCCGAGGAAGTTCATCTCCCCAATTCATTCTCAGTGTCTTATGCAGGCATCCACGCTTAAGGAGAGAATTCCACTGAGAGACCAGCTTCGTTTGAAATTATCAGTGGATTATTAGTATAGCTTTATAAGCTTCATTCTGTGATTCTCTCTGTGATTCCGCTCCAACCTTCCATCACTTCCTCCGTTTTAAATTTTGGTAGATATTGCAGTGATGTTAAAAGGTGACATTTTAGTATAATGTGCGCTTATAGTTTCTCTATTTATGGGAGAAGCTTTTTGGGAAAGAAGAAAAAACCATTTCCATTTTTCACGCTTCTTTTTGAAATTAGACATATACATACGCAGGGGTGCAAAGGAAGATAAAAATATGGGATATATTTGTATTCAGTATTGTGAATATTGCTATTTATATGATGAGTAAACTCTCACTTTAGCTTTCAGACTGACTGCCTACCAACATTATTCACTTTATTCTTCAATAGAGAATTGTCCTACGTTTAAAATAAGCCTTCGCAACGATCGGAAATGTCGACAACGTAATTTTTATACGTCAGAAAAACTTATCGATTATTATGTCCTCTTTGTGAAACCGTGTACTATGCCTTTACTACATTATTGACCTTTAACCACTTTCAGTAATTTTTTCAGATATTTAAACGTTATCATTTGTAACGACCTGTAGATGTAGAATGGATTTTATTTTTAAATGTCGGAAAGTTTTAGATTGGTTTTTATGAAAAACCGTGTACTTTACCTTCCTAACTTGGCTTTTCATCACTTAGAGAAAAACTTTCTTATATTTAAACGATACCGGGTCGACCCGGAGATATTGGATCGAGGGGATATATTTTATTTCCAAATTGCAAGCATTGTCGCGGAGCAATTCCCTAGGCAGTCGCAACGTTCACCCTAAGTCAGCCGCCGAAAACCATATCTGGATCCAGCATCATAAAAGAGCATCCACCATTATCCGTCCGCTATTTATCTAATCCCGTCTCATAGCATGGCAACAAACCCCCTTATATCCTTCCTAGATTCCCGCCGCCTTCTACCGTCGTCCATTTCCTTTTTGTCCTCCGTTCAACCAGCTTTTTGCCCCATCGCATTCCCCCTTGGCGCAAGTCTTTTCACCAAACCCAACCCATTTTCCCCTTCCCATTCCGCGCTGTGGAATCGATCGCGAAGCGAGTCTCAGCCCCGTCTGCCGCATGGAAAGACCCAAGCTTTCGCTCTTAGTCCCTCTTGGCATGAACTATTTCTACTCATCGCCGAGGCGACCACGATTTTTTCCCGCCAGACACAATCGCCATGGCGTTCCGAGCGGGACGAATGTTCCCAGCGAAATGTACGCGTCTTTTAACCTTCGCAGAGATTCAGTTGGTCTCGACTCCTTCCTATCCTTCCTTCTTGTCTGCCGTTTCCGAAGCAGCCGGAATTGAGGTTACTTACGTTGTTGATTGACGAGGAGACGTACGCAGTCCTCACTGGCGAGGAAATTTAAAGCGAAAGACAGCCACTGATCGATTTTTGACGACTACAATAGTTGACGACAATGGTCCAGTGGACAATTACTAGCTTGGCTGAATAGGGTATGCATTACCTGCCGCCCAACGAACCCGGGGGGTAATTATGTAGATGTTTGGCGGGTAGGTTTGTATTTAGGGCGTTTCGGCCACGGCGGTCCTTGTATGCATGCAGATCGGGCGAGCCTTGACGGCACCATTTGTCCTCACGCGCGGCGGCATGGCGATCCTTCCTCGGCGACGTGAATTCTCGTCATAAGCGCTCAATTGGTTAAACCAGTCGTTAATCCGTGCGCAAGTTGGGCATTTTCATCTCTTCTCGCGACCTCTGTGTTTACCGCGTAATGAATGGAGGGTTTCGATCCGTGCCAGAGGCTCGTTGGTTAGTCGGGGCGACGGGGGAGACCTCAGTACGCATTCACGTTTATGCACGTGGCTTTTGCCGGAGAGGGATAAAACGGCTTTCTTCTTTGCGGAAACAATTACGCTACGATCGGAGCTCGTGAAATACTACGTGAGGGTTTGAGTTGACGGCAGAGTTGGAGTGGTGCTCCGAGGTGGGAGTGGGGAAAGTTTTGATGCGAATGCTTTTTTCGAATTCGAAGAAAATATGGAAAGAGTGAGAGGATTCGAGCGAAATTGGATCTTGAGGATGTTTTCCTGAGAGTTTTGGAAGTAGAAGGGAACTTTTTTTAGGTACACGTACACCAATATGCGTTCCCTTCGCCGGGGAAATAGGTCACAAGCCCGGGATAATTTCTTTCAAAAGCGCATTTATTGCGCCTTCAGTCCTCGGCTTGCCGTGAATAAATTTCCGACATTACTCTGAATCAGCGTTTCTCGATGTCGGATTTAGAATTTCTGATGCCCGAGGCGCGAGGACCTGATCGGTGCCTCCCTTTGGAAGCATCCGAAATGAAGAGAAGCATTTTTCTTTTGAAACACTCGAAAGTGTACGATGTAGAATATTCAATCGCTACGTTTTTTGTATCATTTTCAAGAAGTCCTGAAGGGAATTTACATTTGAAAATCTCTGAGTTAAATGGTAATTTATATAAAGTTCCTAGGCACAATCATCGCACGATGCTTTCAGTTAGCGCCTGACGCTAATTAATTAATTTCCTCTGCCAAAAGTTTTTACATACTCTATTGTAAGTGTCTTCGGGAAAAGACCGTGCATTCGAAAGGTTGAACATTGACACTGTAATATCACACTCCAGTAAGCACAGCAAGTATTACGAATGAGATATTCCTCAATGTATGTTCTGCACCAACTCGTAAACCTTTATCTTCGCTTCTGGTTTACTTGACGCGTTATTCAGAGACGCTGATCTCAATGGATTAAGACGCCTTGGGATGAAAATCCGATCCATTAGAAAACAAAGTGCTGCATACAGTAGGAGCAGTAGCTACGTTTTAACTAAAAAATACAATAATATTCAGGATATAAAGTTCTCAATGATTAATATTTGAAACAGAGAATCATAATTAATGAATAAACTCCCAACTCCTGAACGACTTTGCGGTAGGACTCCATAACTAGAAGAATAAATAGAATATTTACTTATAAAACATTCTATACATTTTATAAAGCTTAATGTTGTTATAAAATATGTTACCAGTTATTTTATAACGATAGCCATCCTTGAATATTTTGAAAACGCTGCCAAAATGTTTCTTTAACACAAATAATGCAAATTTCTTGGGATCTTTAGCAGACACAGGTTTCTGGCTTCAAAGTCCGCGATTCCGATATTCTGAAGCGAATTTGGCGACGTGGCTTTTACTCTACTCCGTACTTACATTCTACGAAATTGATCGGCCGATATTGTAAATCCGATTCCGCCCACAAATGTGCGATTGAATCTTTAGTGATCGATATGATTTACGTGATATCCTCCACTACCGACACCTCCATAATCGTTCCGCTTGGCCACTCCGCCCTTCGCAAGGTGGATATGATCTAGATGCTGGTAAGCCAACCTCATTCAATGTGTAATCTCCGTGACCACTGACTGCCATCTGAAGCAGCTTTAAGTGAAGGCGGGTAAAGTGAAGGGTCAAATACAGCGCGAAAATCATATATCAATCCTCGGTTATGTTCTCGACCATGAAAAACTATTTAAATATCGGTTGCATCGCCATCGACCCCCTGCCTCCATGAATGAGTGATCGTTTGATGTTCTTTCGTGTGATGCTGGTATCTGAATCCATTTATGATTATCACTCCATATGTATGTGCACCGATTCCATTTAAAATGGTCTCCGTAATTTTTTTTTATTCATCGTGCTTTACTAAGGGTGGTCAGAGTATGTCGATTCGTACTTTGACCTTCAATCTAGTAATGAATCCAAGTTTGATTACTAATTAATGTCATTTGTCCACAAAAAATGAGAAACGAAAATTAAGTTATTCAGTTCGTGAAAATTTAATCTATTTAGAAATTCAAAACGATGGAACAAACATGTTAGATTTTTTACTTTCTCCGTATACGTAGTATAGAAAAAGTATTGTTTTCATGAAAAAATCGACTTCGAGATTTAAACGGAAATAAAGGTTTGAACCTTTTCGGAATGATGTCTGTGTGTGTGTATGTGTGTATATGTCTGTGTATGAGTGATTGTGGGCGCTCTAACGTAAAAACTAATAACCACATCAATACCAAACTTCATATATAGCACTATGGTGGATACTGTCAGAGTTTGTTAGTTTTTGGAGTAAATCGGTTAACCGTAAATCGAGCTTTATTCTTCGAAGCAAATATACCTTTTTGCAAAATATCTCCATAAATATGATATTTAAATATATACAATTATTTATAAAAGTTTTAGAAATTTTAATTTACTATAACTTTTGTATGAAACATATTTCAGTATCACTGATTGTTTAGGAGTTATTCGTGAAATGCGGATAAACCGGAAGTTGCTGATTATCTACTTTGTGGGCGCTCTAAAATGAAAACTATTTTTCGTATCAACACCAAGTTTCATATTTGGTTGGTGTCGTTAGAGTTGATTGGACTTTGCAGTAAATTGGTTTACTGGAAGTCGAGATTTAATTTTCAAAGTCCGTTTCCGTTTTTTTGCAAAATTCCTCCATTAATCTGATATTTAGGTATATACAGTTATCTACGGCTCCCGGATAGTCATGTGGACAGCGCGTTTGCCTTTGGTGAAAGCGGTCCCGGGTTCGAATCCCGGTGGGAGGTAATGTGCAAAATGACCTCAGCTGTCGAAGCACTTTAAACAATACTACTACTACTACAGTTATCTACAAAAGTTACAAAAAATGTATTTTTCTATTAGTTTTATTTGAAACAATTATAGACATCGTTTAGGAGTCCTATCATAATTAACCAATTTTCTGGTTATTGCGACACATTTATGTCAAAATGTCGTTTTCTTTTATACCATTTCATAATAATGTTATATTCAACATGCTTACTATATTTCTTCAAAGTTTTATTTGGAAGTTGATTTTGAATTTAAAACACGCGTATTTATTTCAAAATAATTATTCATTTATAATGATTTTTTGCCGTTATTGATTTCTCTTCGCGATAACAATAAAGTTCGTTACTATGGGTTTGTTTACATGGCAAACAATGCGTCTATCGCTCAGTCTCTTGCTATAGATTGAGATCTGGCTGATCGATAATAATTAAAAGATTTTCTTCTTCGTTATTTTACTCCATTTTTCTTCTTTATTAGCTTTCTTTTATGTATATTAATAATTTTCGTTATTCACTGTTACTTTTAAGTTTCCACTGTTTAAATATGTAGTATTTATTTTTGTTAATAGTTTGTGTCACTCGTATGTTGTTTTGCTCTTCGTTCGTATTTTGGTTTCCTTTCCATCGCCTATTATAATTAGTTTTGTGATTCATCAAAGTGGTGCTTATAGTAGACTCAAAAGGCCAATTTCACCGTTTTTCATCGAACACGTCCCGAAGAACATTATTTGTGATGTTTGTTACGTAAAAGTTAATATAATATAAATTAATCTCTTACATATCTTCCAAGTTTAGAATGAATATAGAGATCGAAAATTCTGTCGTAGATAAATATTTACTTCTTATATATGGAGAAAGTCATGTGCTGGCCACATCAGATTTTTTAAAATCAGTTATAGAGTCGGTAAAATATTCCACCTGAAGGCAAATTGGTATGTTCATTATCCCATCTAACATTAGTTACCAAGAGATTATTGGAGGAATGAGATTTACATGGCAGAATGAGTGATGTAGTTTGCGCTTCCATTCCTAACCAACCAACCTAGAATGATATAATCGAAAATGGCCCCTTAAACAATGATGACTTTACAAATAATACATATAATATTTTTCTTAGCATTCCATAACGAGAGACCTTAATCAATGCTATTATTCAGCATCACCCACATCTCAGCGGCTTTTATACCATTACAACCATGTAAGACTGTAATGGAAACATACATTTTTCTCCATTCAGTACTAAAAGACTGATTAAAAATACTCGTTTAAGAGTATTCATAATATGGTATCACGAACCAGTTATGTGGTTGAGGGGTAAAATACTCACCTAGAAATATATGTGCAGTCCTGTCCAAAATTAACGCAGCACCAGCGGTAAGGATCGCTAGGGAGGTGCTGCGTTAATTTTGGCCAGGAGTGTACTACGAGGTTAAATTACGTTAATCCTCACCAATTTGAATACCCCGTTTTTTCAGCTACACCTCACGGAGTAAATAAGTTCCTATGGACAGAATTAGCATCTCTAGGTATTTTCCTTTATGTACACGAAAATACGTATAATCCCTTGTCACTGATGAAAGAACTTGTGGAATAGCGAGTTTAACTTCAACCCGAAAGTGACTGATAAAGCACAATCAAATCCACCAGCTTACTTTAAATGTAGAATAATTACCGCTCCCCAATCAAAACTTCTCAATTATTCCGAACACGAAGAAGTACTGTTATCTCTAACGCCATTACGCTTCAAAATGGAAGTTGATTAAAATCGCCGGACAAACTTCTCGCTTCCTCCGGCCTCCTTATCGGCCGATCGCCAACTATATTTGCCAAACCTGCCATTTCCTCGGATGAAATAATAACAATTTCGAGTTTTCCTAATTCCCCCTCTCGTGCATCGCGGGATATCACGTGAGCAGTTCGACTCGAACGAAACCATCGCGGCAATTACTCCTTCACGTGCTCCTTCGCTCCACCCACTGGCAATCGGACGTGGGGAATTTCTCCGAACGCGCCCACTTTTGTGTCAAGAGTCCCGAAAAATGCGTCGTTTGTAACGTAATGATTAAATTAATAAAATGCGAGGCCGGTCGGCGGTGTATAATTTACGCTTTCGTTAATGAAGCAATGTCGTTCTCCGAGTTCCGTTTCCGTCGTTCGACAGAAAGGCCTCTTCCGCGCCATTCCCACGATATTATCAATCCTTTCGCAGGGTATCCTTAGTCACGGGAGTGAGTAATCTTCCCTTTTGAGCATTTCCGATTCCCTGGAAATTCCCCTCTAATGGACAGATTGCTGTTTTGTCCCGGCTTCCTCTCCGATCCCTTGCTTAACCAACTCCGCGGCTCTCATCCGGCTTCCGCTGCTTGAAGAATAAGGTAAAATCGAAGAATTGTTCAATAAAACCAAGTTTTAAAAACAACGAAGTAACTTTTACTTTTCGCAGATAGAGGTTTCAGTGGCGACTAGTTTGGGCTAGTAATATTTCTCCAAGCCCCTATTTAAAGTTCCTCCACACAATCACCGCACGATTCTCTCAGTTATGTCTGACGCATTTTTCAAAAGATTTAACACGCTCTCTTGTAAGTGTCGTCAGGAGAGGTCCGTGTATCCGAAAGATCGAGCACTGACTCTGTGTTATTGAAGATGAAGATGGCTATTGCTAGCCACAGAAATCTCTATATGTGGAAAGTAAAAGTTACTTTGTTGTTTTTAAAACTTTGTTTTATTTAAAATTCTTCGATTTCACAAAATTTCGGCCTCCTCCATGATTAATATTGTAAAAATTTCTTCTCAAGATTATAATCGTAATAATTAATTTCTACGAAGATATTCTCCCTGACTCACGTACTTGCTTATTTTTTTAAACGTAGCTTAACATTTTCTTTGTCAGATATTGATTTCCTATCGACTAGAAGCTTTGTAGTTGATTATTGTTCCGAGAGTTACGAGTTAAATTTTAAAATCAGAGTGAAATAAACTTGCTTATCCATTCCTCTGATCAAGCCTTCGCTTAGAAAATCGTGTTAAACTTTCTGTTTTTATTTTAAAAGCAAGAGACCCCTGATTTTGACTGGATTCGAACTCGCGACTTCAAGATTAATGCTCTTTAACCCATACACTAATGCAGATGGGGATTTAGAGACAATCGCCTCCCTTGATGATTACGTAAAACGTGCATTTTACTCTGACGTTGCACCTAAAAACTAACCGCAACGAGTTTCTGTGATAACTTTGCACGTATTGAGCTTTTCTCGAAAATGCGGTGTTTTGCAGCTAGTTGGAGGTAATATTGTTGTCCCTTTGATAAGTTCGAATACTAGCGATTTGTGACTTCGATACAAACGCTTGCTTTTAAAACCGTCCCGAGCATGAATTCAATGGCATAATGTCTGTAATCCATCACCTTTGACTACTACGAGAAGGGGAGCATGAACTAGGTTGATTCAGCGGCATTGGCCAACGCGATCGATACAGAAAATATTTGACAACATTTCGGCTTATTAGATCAAAGTTAGGGCAAATTCATCCCGCTTTGTTTGATGGCATAACTGAGAATTTCCAGTCTTTCTTTGTGAAAGAAATGTCCTCTCGGGATGAAAAAGGTTTTATGAGCATTTACATCTGATATTTTTAAAGCAAAATAAAAAATACACTATTAGAATACAGCAAAAAAAAATTCCCACAAATCAAACATTTTCTCAAAAAATAAACTTCCACAATTTTTTTGTCGATTTGTAATAATGCAGATTTTTTGTTTTGCTTAGTAAAATAAATTCGATTCATTGTAATGGAGTTCAACTCAGTTCTGTTGCTGATTTTATTATGTGAATTTGTTATACAAGGCGTATTAATAGGCTTCGAATTTTAAATGACGTGGAAGTCTAAGAGTTGAGTAATGGGTGCATGCCATTGTCGGTTAACAAGAAGCAACATCATAAAGCAGTCGGCCCTCAAGTTTTCGTACGTACATACATATCCACTCGTATGTTAGTTTTGTGTGTTGAGATGTGGAAACTTCCTTCCTTCTCATCGTGATTCCGATAGCTAAAAGAAAACTTCTGAGAAATATATTATACCGCTCTTATGATATGTTACCGTAGATTTTATTGATCGATTCGTATCCTATCCAAGACTTTGAAAGTCACGTGGTTTCTACGATAGTTTTCGAAGGACCGTATGCTGAATTTTTTAGAACGGAATCTTTAACGTGGAATGAAATCTCTCTATCGCGTCATGGAGTAAAGAATCTCCGTAGTCACAGGTAAGCAACATTTCGTCGGTATCTTTCCGCTAAAGACGGTTGCCCACCCTTACGTTTTTGCTGCCAAAATGTGCGCCTCGGGCGTCTTCTTTCAGTGTAGCACGCAGTTTCTTTACAAACCCGCGGATTTTCGTATTTGCTTGTAACTGAAAGGACGGAAATTTATGACGAAACTTTTTCAAAGAACTTTACTGTGCATTGGGTGTCATAAGTAAGGGCAAAGAAATTCCCCGCTCGAGGAAATACTTCGTCGCAAGTATTCAACATCTCCTCTGCAGGAAAACTCTTTTTTCATAATAGGACGAACGGCAGAAGAACTTCGGAGCGTTTCTCAACCGTTGGTAAGGGACCTTTATCGTTTAAATCAGTGCGACTTGTCGAATTTCTTTACTTATATTTTATCCATGTTTTGGCGATTTACCATGAGCCTTTTTTTCATCTTAGGCGAAATATGGGATTTTCAACGGAGGGGATTTATATTTAAGGATCGTATCGAACTTTTTCTCGTAAAGATTCCCTATATTTTCCAAGTTGTTTGTGTCTTTCGACGTTCATTTCATGTATTCTTCAAAGAGTCAATGCGGTCATTCACTTCTTCAAGTCATCGCCTTCTATGATAAACCTACCCAATCTTCATCAGAAAGTTTAAACCTTTTTACGTGAAGTACTTGGCTGAACTTTGAGGAATGTAGAAAACTCAGAACTTGAAAACGAATCTGATTTTTTTATTTCACCTCTGTCTAACAAGCCATTTTTTATATTCTCGTATAATCAGGTTATCAGAACTAGTTAAACTTAAGTGAAGTATATCCCTGCTGACTTTGAATGACGTTTCCGGAATCCTAGAGAGCGACTTTCTTTTTCTTAACTTTGTACTTTACCTCATATTATCTTGGAAGTTCTTTCTTATCTGAAGAATATTAGTTTGGTATCATGGGGATAACCTCATTTCCGTTTAAAGCAGCCGTAATATTTATGGGAGTTAATGAGGTAATTTGTTCTTATAGAATGATGAAACTAAAAGGAAATAAAAAGGCTCATTAAGTGAAACATAATAAAGTCTGATATTAAACATCCGGAAATATGTAGTTTCCTGGATTCGTCATCTTTAGCTGAGATGTTGAATGGAAGTTTTTATTTTAAGGTTAGTAATCTATGAAGTTTTGGATCTATGAAGTGGCGATTGGTCTTTTCCATCCATCCCATTCATCTTAAGTACAGGAATTAAACTATAGTTCGAATTAGAATGTTATTATTAGAAAGCTATTATTTCATAAAAAGGGTACAAAGTCATGTAATAGGATTATTTGTCTTTCCAGTACAATACCTAATTTTAATAAAATTCCTTTTTACAACTTAAGAATCTCTTAAGTTAACAAATTACAGATTTATGCGTGGCAATTACTTCAACATGTTTTACAAAAGAAATTTAACTATTCAAAGCCTCATAGATTATCGATGTTGAAAAATACACTGGTAGCTTTTATTCGTACTTTATTGGTCAAAATTATTTCTGCATATAATTTAATATATTTTGCAAAATTTTAGCATAATTTACAGACTAACTTTTATAATAACGAAATGAAATGATTGCATTTATATCATAAAGAAACTCTCTCAATGAATAGGAGTATATTTGCCCAAAAGTTTTCAATGTTTTAAATTGAGACCATACTTTTGGGATATTTCTCTCTGCTGGATGGGTAGTTTTACTTGTTTACGAAATGTTTAAAAATTTACTCTTTACTATAATCGTCACCCAGAATTTTATACGGCGACCTATACGTAATACAATTTTAAGGAAATCCTTTATCAAGGGATTTAATTGCCTTTTTCGTCTAAATTCCTCTATCATAACAAAAACTTTAATGTAAAGGTTTTGTTCATGACCACGCAGGCGGACATTTTGAAAAGCCATTTTTGATTTTCACCGAAATGCGCATCTGGTGTCATCAAGCGTTCCATTTACAAGGAAGAAAACAGAATCTTTGGTTCAACCCAAGAGGACGTCTCATAATTCATGGACCATAATCAGCGGCGCAGCTCAATGATTTGGGCCACAGATGATAAGCAGGAAATAATGCAGGCCCTCGCCTCGTGGGAGTGGTCCAGATGACCGCTAAGCCACCGACCGGATTACTATCCTCTATCATCCACCCTAGTGTTTCCCCTCTTATTCCTCCATCCGCTCGCACGCATAAAAATAAGAGTTCGACAAAAGAGCCCGGTCAGGCGTCCATTTTAAAACCCCAAGTACCGAGACCTTCATTACTCGGTAACACTCGCAAATCACGAATTTCTTGGAGCGTTTTATGCGACACGAACGAGGGGTCAACTGGAGTCAATTGGCAGGGCTGTCAGTGGCATCTGGAGACGGCATACCATCATCAGCCATGGTTTTTGATGAAGGAGCGACATCGCACTTTCGAGCGCGCCAAAGCAGAAGGATGTTGTCGACGCCCCGCAGACGCGCGCCGCCTCTGGTAACAAGCAGCAAGTGTCGCCGCCTTCACCCGCATGTCAACCGATGGCCCCGCACCAAAACCCTCCCCCTCGTCTCGTGGGATCACGGAAAAACCGTGACCTTTCGGAGGAAACTGCATTTCACGCAATGCGCTCTTCTCGATGTCTTTCCCCGCTAATGTAACGCGCTTCTGGTAATTGTATTTGTGGGCCGTGAGACACGTGCAAGCCCGGGTTGTTTTCGTATCTTCCCTCCCGCTTTATGGGCTTGTACTCGTAGTATTTTTATTTGCTGGGTAATTTGGACGGGCTGAGTGTGTGGGGTCGGCTTTGATGATTTGGCTCTTGGGGGTTCGCGGTGTGGTCCGCTGCGTTTAAGCAATAGACCAATGCGTCTTGGTGTCTGCCGCGAGGATTTTTTGTTCTCTTCGGCCGAGTTTACGCTCGTGGATGTGGGATTCAAATAAAGGCTCGAGAGGAGACTGACTGGGAATGCATACTGAAAACACGATTCTAATGACGGTGAAAATCGAGATAAATCCAAAGCAGGAAAGTTATACGGAAACCGGAAATTGATAATTATTTCTTGCGCGTTGACTCGTGAATGAACCGAAAGCTCGAACTGGTAAAGATATTTAAGGTTGGAGTAAAGGTAAGCTGAAACTTCGAAACTTTCATCTGAACCGGAAATCGATTTATAAAAGAAAATTCGATACCGAGAATATTATTTTTTCATTGCGAAGAAGATCAATCCGAGCCGGTCTTTTGTTTTCAGTCAAAACCGGGAAAGAAAAATCGAGATGAAAGTAAGCGCTACTCGATTCCTAGTTTTTTGTATTCTTTGGCATGATTTTATTGTTTCCATTTGAAGGTATTTCAAGACAGTGGACAGCTTTTCAGAACGAAAAACTTTAAGCATTGCTATTACATACATACTTTCCATTTGGTAAGCTTACCTCAACACCATATTTCTTTTACTTTGTCAGTCAGTTTCTTTTACTTTGTGATATATTATATTGGTCAAATAATATAAATAGATAAAGATCAATTTTTAATTCTCGCGTCATTTTTGTCTCTTTTGCGTTTCTATTATAGGAATATAAACTGCCTTTTCCCAAAAGTTGGAAAAGTAAAAACAGCTTCCGTCCAACGTTAGAGAATTATTATTGGCGTTGAATTCTCATTAGAGAATTCTGCGCCGGAAAAACTAAAAATTGCTAAATTAAAAAATGACTTAAATTAAATTAAACTTGGAATAATTTTCAAATCGTGAAAAATAGTGATGGCTCGGTGTATTTGCGGAGAAGTTTTAACTAAAACGTTTTAGCCGTTCCATCGGTAACTTCGAGGGAGCAGTTTAATTTATATGCAGGTAATCCCATCCGAAGTTTATTAATTCAATCTATAATCCGTTTCAGATGGCATTCCTTCGAAGGGCGCGTTTTTTATTTAAATATCCCATGACACTGAAGCATGCTATGCTGCAGCTTTAGAGAAAGGTGACCCCACGGGATTGGCCTGGATTTCCAGCTTTTGCGTGTTCCGCTCATCGATTGGTATACAGAGTAAAACTTCAGAAGCTGAAACTGAACCGAAATTGGCTTCAATTTCGGACAGCTCCATATTTCCGCGGAATTTTAATATAATTTTTCACATATTTTTTAATTATATTTTTATCACACCCTATTGTTTTTTAATATTTTCTCGTACATACATTGTTTTGACAGCCCTTTGGCAGCAGCCCAGAAACATAGCATTTCTCTGGGAGTAGATGTCTTTAGCAACTGTCGAAAGAATCGTCAACCATCGAGATTCATATATTTAGCCATTTATTTGAAAAGTTTAAATATTTATTTTGAATGGGTGACCAGGGTGGGAAAATTTATTTCTGATTTGCTATAACTCCGATCGAATAGGAAGGACTATACCAGCGTCAGAAGTCTTAATGTGTTTGTATCGCTATGGTTATAAGTTTGCTGGAATAGTAATAATATTGATTTCCTACCTTATAAATAAGGCAACTTCGTAATTTCCACAATCAATTTATTAGGCACTCATCATATTTATAATTTATTGTGACATATGTGATACATTATTGCCTTTAAATTTATTGTGGAAATTACGAAGTTTCCTTATTTATTCTATGGCTTTTCACAAAATTACGCCTTCTCCTATCGATTACATTGATTTCCTTGGTTCATAGTCCTTAGTTACTTATCTAACAATTTCTCATACCTATAAAATTTTTCAGGAATTAAAGTAGCAGGGGTGCCCAACATTAAATTAAACCTATCTTCTCCCAATTATAGTTTTAGAAGAATAATTCGAACTATTTTGGATTAATTATATTTCGATTCGAACTCAAATGTTTACATGTATCCGTTAAGTATGTAAAGTCATTGCCCGGGCATGTTTTCGGGTATGTTTTCCGTATAAATATATTTGAAATAAAATCGTTACAATGTTTTTCTCCAACAAGCGAAGTCTCATTAACAGTATTGGGTCTTCATATCGCTTAAATACTCATGACGCCAGGTAAAGCCCCAGTTGGTGTCACGATTTTTCGTAGTCAAGAAACATTTTATTACATTCATCATTCACCTATGTCGTTTCTTGATTTTAAATTCTGTTTCCGCGTACTTCTATGATTCATGTTGAAATTGCGAAGGCAGCTTCACTCCAATTTCCTCTTGGATATTCAGCAATAAAGTCCTTCCTCTCCCCATGGATTTTTTGTTAAAATTTTCCCTGCCTCACATTGGTAGCCTTCTATTTCATCCATATTAGAAAAACAGAACTGCTTCATATGTCATCGTTTTATCTTGCTACGGCGTATGGGACACCCCACGCGTGATATAGAGGCCAGGCCCCAAGAGGCCCCAACCAGCCATACATTATTTCCCGCTTATCACCGGTGACGCAAGGGCTCACAATCCGCCCGCCACATTTTGCATCGGTACATAAATATGGCCTTTGTATTTGATAGCTGCTCCAAACTTCATTCTCGTTGGTTTAGTGGTCCAGCGCACTGCGTTTCTTGGTTTCTTTGCGGCAATTCTAGATTCAGCCGAAGCTTTAGTCGACATTGGTAAATCACTTCCTTTTTTCCGTCTTTGTATGCGAAGCCTTAGAAAGCGGTCTTATCGATGAGAAAAGCCCCGATCTAGGCTAGTAAAGAATACATACATGCCTATCACGCCTTACTCGGGCGAGCCGAGTAAGCTTCTTACCTCCACGGTTCACTCCCCACTTCGCTGTGCTTCCGAGTCGTATTTCGCGTCCGATTCATTCATACATTACTTCATCCATCGCCTTTGAAGACTTAAATTCGTATTTTTGAGTCAATCACCCGACTTTTTGGTGGCCAACTTGTACCGGTTGATTTGTGCGATTTATTTTCCCCTGACATACTTATTTATAATCTAAATACTTAACGAGCTTTTACTAAGCGAAATCATGTTCATAATGTATTTTTGTTCAGTGCGTCTATTATGTTCATATAATTTAACATGTAATTGACAGAAGTTAAAGATAGTTTGAACTCTATAACTCAATCCTAAATTAGTTATACATTATTACTTATATGTTATTACTTTTGTGTCAGAATTTTATGTTAATATGTTATAACTTGCTCTTTTTTGTACATTCTAATAACTTCCTTTTCTCTTGTCTTATATAGCTATTTTATCTACTACCATATTTAAATTTAGTTTTCTATATGTAGGTTTCGCAGGTTTTTCACACCCCCTTCTTCTGAGGGCGTTTTCCTGCAGTGGAAATTTTTTCCTATGCTCTTAGCTTAGGTTTTTAAACCCACATAGTAGTTTTCTTCTCTGTACTTTTGCAATCTATCTATTTTTTTCCTTTCCAACATGACAAAGGGTTAGGTGTAAGAAGAGACTCGATAGTCTCAATCTCGCCCTGAATAAAGTCCTTTATTATTATTATTATTATTATTATGAGCCGTAGAGTACTTGGCAGTGCGGATGATTTCTGTTTTTGAATCGAAACCCATTAAAAGATAAAATACATAGCTTTGTACGGAAAGCGGAAAGAGGAAATTCATAAAAAGTGTCAGGAACGAGTCTGAATTAAATGAATTAACACATATAAATTAATTTATCCGAGATAAAGAGCTGAATAAAACAAAAGAAAAAACCAACGAGATAAAAACAAAAAAAAATAATTTCTTTTAATTCAGTTAAGCAACAGACAAATGAACAGCCGTAATAATTACAGGAAATGCCATTCTTGCATAATCTCGTTTATTGAAAGCACGGATTAATCTTAGATGGTACATAACACATTGGCTGGGAAACCATCTTTAAACATTTTGAAAAAGAAAATGATTCTGCCTTTTCAGAATTTAGAACTAGACTACTAGAGAACCATTGAGCCTAAAACTTCTCGTTTTTCCCAACAAAGTCGTCATAGAAAAATAATTCAACCTTACATAAATATATCCTTACAAGTCGTTTGTAGTGAATATGTAACACATCGCGTACCGCAGAAAACTATAAAACTTGCCGATCTACAAGAAGATTGCCGATTTCGACCGGTTACTAAAATATCGCGAAATGTGGCCCTACTTTTGTAGAAGGCGGGGAAATTACAGCTTATTCTTTTGACAATGCCTTCCTGCGACTTAAATAAACCCGCGTTTGAAGGAAATCGTATGGTAATCGCTGACAGTCGCTGAATTTGAAACACATCGGCTGATGATTCGTCAACTTTTTAGTCGGAGAGGGAATTCCTATACGGTCTCAGATCGGGAAATACGCATTATCGCTGCCGCAAAATCTCCAACGCTCTGTAGCCAGTAAACGAAAATGTGCAGTATCCGGTGTTTTTTTTAAACTTATGATGTTTTTTAACGAGCACTTGCGCGCGTATCTACCCAACGGAATTTCAAAGTATATCCGTTCGAAAAAAATCTTACGCATCGGTAAATTTGCTCCTGATTCATTACACTCTTCGAAGTCTTTATCTGAAGTTATCTTTATTGACAGGTGTATCGATATTTTAAATTTTGATACCACGGCTCTGTTCCTACATCCATATTCTAGTGAATTGAATATTTTCGTTTGTCTTACTGTACAGGAGAGAGAAAATTGCATCCTTCATTTACTGTTACCTTTTAAATGGCTTTGATGACATGAAAGCTATTGGGATATGAGTGATGCGTAATAACAGCACTTATTAAGTTCTCTCCTTATGGAATGATAAAATAAGCACATATTGTTTTTCACTTACGTGGAAATTTTCCATTTATAGCATTCTGGCTTGTTAAGGATAGCTAGGGTAATCTACCTCACTCCTCATCTTGCCTAATAAACCTCATTCCCCATACTAGATAGACTATGACTCTATCTATGCTTAGACATTCACTTTCACCATTCAATTTATCTCAGCTGTCTATAGTAACCTATAGTTTTTAGTAAAGCATTCCATCCATTTTTCTTCTTCAAATGTTTGGCTGGACACCTGCAATCTAATCATAACTACATCTGGATTATAAGTACAGATCTACGTCACTTTCCAAGCGTTCGCTCAACACAATGTAGAACACTCCTTAGCACGAGGATGCCTTTGAAGCGGCCAGCAATATTCGAAACTATATTCTAGCACTCGCGACTGCCGTAAAAGCTCAGGGGATTTAGTTTTATACCCCTCGACATTATTTGTCAAATAAACGCCGGGGTAAATTATTTTCTGTAGAGCCGCGTAGAAGCAGCGGTTATAAGAAACAGAGCCCCGAGAGGGCCCTCGCGGTATCTCCCGTAAATAAATCAGCGGAAGGCTCTTTGCTCGGCTCAACCCCTTAAAAATCAAAGGACATGGCGCAAAGGGCCACACCGCCTTTGGAAATTTTAAACCCGGTCGTATCCGTCAGAAATGTTCATCACGCGAGCTTTTTCCCCTCCACTTTTAACTCGCGGCCATGTTTACGAGCCATTATGGTGTCTCTCTTTTTGGGTTACCACCCACGCATCCCCGTCGCTCTTCACAGCCCAGTGGAGGTGTGGAAATGCGCGAGACGGCCTTTCTGGTCAAGTTGAAGGAAAATGTGTCTGTCTTTCTCTCTCTCTCTCCCACACGCGGTTAAACTAATCATTTAATGGCGTGGCGATTATAAACAAGGAAGTGGTTTGATGCTCTCTCAAAGTGAGCACTTCAACTCAGAGCACATTGTAACCTCGAAGTTGCAGCTTCCCATTCCTTTGTCCTTCCCGGTTAGTTTCGGTCCGAATTCAAGGAGAAGGAACCACCGGCAATGAATGAGATATTTTTGTATCCCGCGAACGCGCTTCGAAATATCACGCTAGATAAAGCGCGTGTAGAGTGGAGACTTTTCGGTATTATTCAGTGCCGCACCTTCTGAGATTGCGACGCACTGGTTGTGAAGCACTAAATCACGCGACCTCACATCGAGTCCACTGCATTTTTCCGTGATTTGCTCCCACGTTTCGATATCCATAGCAGTTGCTAAGAAAAATTCTTTCAATCTAAGTATGCAATTGGTTTGGCATTTCGTCGATCGATCCATAAATGAGGTAATTACGAAATTCCGTATTCATGCACGCGTGACGACTTTTTCTTTCGTTCGTGTCCTAGGTCGTAAGCTTCGCTTTTGACTGTACTGGAAACCGAAGGTGACAAGGGAAAATTTATTTTTCTAAAATTCAGCAACCAATGCATTAGTAAAATTTCGGATGAAATGATTTGACCCTGTAGGATAGACGCTCTGTTTTATCTATAATTAGTATCCAGATTTTATAACATTCCAATTTTTCTTAAATCAAACTATTAGTTTTCAGCATCTCGCATTTTAATAATTTATATCTAACGAATCAAAGAAAATGTAAGAAATTAGTTCACTATAAGATGATCTGAAAAAAAGTCGTCCAGGTTTTCTCGAATAGTATTCACGAAATCTCTTATATTTACATGTTCAAATCTCAAAGCTCATGAACTTCTTTATCACTTATACCCATTTTTATATTTCACAATTATCTCTTTCGTGACGATGTACGATTGCGGTTGAGTCCGTAATTATATCATATTTATTTTCTCTGCTTTAAATATCCCTCCAATGAAATTTGATGATAAGCGGAAATCATTAAATTTATTCTTTTATTGGCTTAGTTATTGTTTCTTACTGTCCTACTTCGATGAGCTTCTATATGCTTTAAGCTTTAATAAACTTCAGTGTCTCAAGTTTTCTAGAAATTTAGTATCACGATAAATTCAGGTTAAAGGCATTGATTAATAAGTAACTCTCTTCGTAAATAACGATTACCTAACCGGCGGATACGTCATCAGTTGAAGATTTTAACTCTATGTTACTACTAATGCGAATAAAAATTGTTAGCGCCACCGTTCCCTGTCGCCCCAATGCGAGCGGCAGAGAACCCCAATTCAATATTGAAGGAAGAAAGCCGAGACTTAGCAGTAAAACCTGATGTAGACATTAACTGACTTTTGACACTGCGAGAGAAATTACAACTTTACCAGTAGTTGGCGTTCCGTTATTCATTTAATTTATGCTCTTGTGGTCTAAGAGATCGATCGGGACAGTCCCGGTCACAACAGGACTCATGGCTATCTCATCTAACGTCTACTTGAACAAATTCCGAGCTCGCCTTTCTATAAGAGGTTAGTGCAGCTAAGGAGATCACGTAAGACCAGTCCGACTCATAGTACGCGTGACGCTCGTAATTTAGGTCCCACTCGCATATCGATCTTACGACGGCAGATGAACTCACATTTTCGACGCACATGACACTTTTCCACGTCGGGAATTTCCACATCATCTGGATGCATACGACACATCTCGTACTTGGTTTACATCGCTTCTTCGGGCGGACTACCGAAGGGGAGAAATTATTTTCATTTATTCAGCATCGGTGCAAAATATTCATGATTCCTGTTCACCGCCGACACAAACATTTCTTTTTGGCCGCCTTGTCGCGCTCGTTCTCGGCTTCCCTTGTTTCCGCTTGGGCCCTCTTCGCTCACCGGGAACCTTTACGACCACCCTCTCCCTCGCCATTTTCTTACGATAATGGCCGATAATTCCGACAGGACTTGGTTGGAATATTTTCAGTGACGGAAAAGGTTTAGCGGCTACGGTGTCGCTCCCCTGGGCGGGTTCTCTTATTCACGGAGATTTTATTTCAGGAGAAAGTGAGGGGCTCAAGGATAACCCGAAACCAAGAAAATCGTGAGTTTTGCGGAACGAAAAACGGAATCGAATCCGGAATAATTGTAATTCTAATGCCTGAACGGGAACCGAATACCGCTACCGATGCGTTATCACGTGATATAAGGCACTGCTAACCGATGGGATAACACTCTGCGCGTACGTCATGATTTCATGTTCCTACTTCAATATCCTTATGTATGGAATATTTTTTGTTTGTCCTTTGGAACAGGATAGCGGAAAATGCATCTTTAATTTACTTTTTATCAATCTTGTTCATGGCTGTGATAAAATGAAATGAAACTACCTTACTCCTCATCTTGAAAATTAAACCTCATTCCCCTCTAATGACTGTTGTTAGCTAATTTTAAAGGGATTGAGGTACCAATCAGCCTTAGGGCTGAATGCGTTGCAGACAGACATGAATTCAGATAGTTCGGACATTCTTCAGAAATAGGATATTCCGGAAATTTGCGTTTTTTGAGTTTTACCTTAAAGAAATATAAAATTTCAATAAAAAAACTAAAAATTCAAACAAAATTTTGAGTCGGATATATACGAGAAAATATATATATTTATTGTGTGGCTAATTGGCTAGAATGTTGCAGTCCCCTATGAATAATTTCAAAGCAATTTTCTTTAAAAAACCTTTTTTCCGGACTATATATCAGTAGTTTTTATTAATTTTTCATGTCTCAATCAAGCAAGCGAGTTCCCTATTGCATTAGAATAATCTTTGGCTCCTTTCGTTAATTTATTCGACCCAAAGCAGAGAACTGTTTTGAAACATCCATTGTTAGCGGAATAACTCGCACTACAAATTGAATAATAATGTTTCCCCTGAAAATATTATTTTTCTAGTTCATTTGGTTAGGCATCTCCTTAAGCCCTCAAGGAAAGAAAAGATGCTTGAAATTATGTTTCTTAAATAGAAAGGAGAGTTTGGCTCGCGTGGTAATTCTCCAAAGGAAGCAAATGATATGTTGAAGTTGGTAGATCCACAGTTTTCTTAAAGTGACTCGCTCCAAATTTATTTCTTTTGTAATAAAATTCTCGAAATAACAATCTCCTACCCTGTGGGAAAGAGATCCGAACAAATCTTTCCCGAGGGACCCATGTCATCCAGTTTGCATCATCCGCTCCCTAAGGTACCCACCGACCTCTCCTCAGATTTCTAGACCATCGTACTGGGACATATTTTTGCCTCGAAGCCTGAAATATGTGCTGAGCGACTTCGATGCAAGCAGAGCGCTTCTTTCAACCGATTTTTCCTGGCCCACTGCTCAGAGCATCCGGAATACACTAGGACATCTCCCATATTTCCAAAGATAAAGATCCCTGACGTCCAAAGTCCCGCTATAGATCTCATCCCCTTTAAAGAGAATTTGATTTTGTGCCCGTGAAGGGCAGCGGGAGCATTAAAGTCGAATTTGACTGTGCCTAAAATAGTACTGGAAGTGTCTCCTCGGGCACCGTCTCTAATCCGATTAATTAGCGCAATGTATTCTGTTTGTAATGAAACGGAAGCTGAAATAAGTATCGGCCTGTAACGACGGCTGTAACTCACTTTCGCTTTGAAGAATCAGGAAAAGGGGGTCTTCACCGAGTTTGCTAAAAATTCAGGTGCAAATCCTCTGAAGTGCGCTCCTAAATTGTATTATCCCTCGGTTTTACGTTCACTTTCATCGATTAGTCAATCGGAGTTTAGTTTTTATTTGTTTAGCCTTGTGCACCTATCTTATTTTATTCCAAGTATTCCTTTAATCTTCCCGTTCTTTTATCGAGACATCTATGATATATTTCTTTTCCAGCTGATTTCTTTTATATAAGATCTCACTAAGTAAGTATGTTACTCATTATTTACTGTATCTCAAATACTCATTCTACGCCTTTATCCATCATAGAACCATGATACCGTCCAGACTTTCCAAATTTCAAGCAAGATATCAGAAATTCCTTTCATTCTCATTGCCAAACGAAAAGTTCGATGTTTTCAGTGCTGAAAACAGTATGCCTCGCATTGATGTATATGGATTGCATTGAACTCTTACATCGAACTGTGGGGTTTCTATTATTGATATTGTGCAGCATTTGTTTTTCCAAGTTATTTATTACAGATTGTCTCTCTTATTTATTTATTATACAATACCGCCGCAGTTAATTGCTAGGACAGTGGCGATGTTAACCTACACTACATTGAATAACTGATACAAATGTTCTAAAGCTTTATGTATAGAACCACATTACATACATTAACAACAATAGTTTTCAAAGTTTAATTTAATTGGATATATTAGCTACAATGGTTTACAAAGTACGCGAATCTATAATTTAATAGCTAAAATTTACAAAACAGTGTATAACTGTGACAAACACCATCAGCATTTCACGATTAACCTGAAAAACTAAATAAAAAAAATCCCCTGTAACTTTAATACAGAACATCAATATAACACAGAAAATTATGAAATATAATTGAACTAGCATTAGCACCACTTTTCAATTATTAGATATTATATATTGTTTAAATTATAATTCACATTTCAATCAACGAATACAGCCTGGTCTTTCTTGAATTTCTATTCTTGTGATTCATTCTGCTTCCGTCCATTCTTTCCGCCTTTACCTCCTTTCTATATCTCTTCTATGCATGAACCCGCGCAGCAAATTGCAAACCATTAACATTAAGGCGCGTTTCACCAAACGTGATCACGCGAAAACTGAAGCAGTCTCAAAAGTTCGCTCATCTTATTCATCCGCGAATTTCTTGAGCATGAAACCCCATCTCGCAAAGCCACCTCTGCACTGCGGTCGGAGCCAAAACTTACCGCTCTTTCCCTTTCCTTTCCCGAATGCTGTTTTACCCCGCTTATTTTTTCTCCCGACGCGAAAGCAATCCAGCGGAGAGGGGAACGCAAAACCCCGGTCGCTCGAGAGAGCATCTTCGGCCAGAAATTTCTCGGACGCCCGCGAAAACGCCATCGTTGCCGCGGAAATATTTTTGTCCGCTCCCGCGATGATTTCATTCGGTTTTTCTGCGCGAGCAATCGCGGCAGATTATCCGTCGCTCTCGATTCTCAATATTGGAAAGGGCCTCTCAGCACTTGCTCGATTATCGACCTACCGAAAGTGGTCGCTTGCTGTTCGTGAAGTATGTAGGGTGCCTATCCGCTTAACGATGTCCCAGCAGCATACCCGCGCAATTATGGGCTTGCGGAATAGATAAAAGCCTTTCGTAAATATTTTCGTTTTCGAATTGCCATCGTGAGCGTTGCGGAAAAAGGCGTGGATTACGAAGGCGAGAGCGTCAATTATGAAAGGCATAATAAGGCATTCACCGGAAAGACGACGGGTTGACGAAGGATATTAAGTATCGAGCGTAGAGAAATCGCGAATAGGGGACCGCACCGGGTGAATTTTAACGCGTCGGTTGCGGTGTGTAGTGCCACCGGTTACGAGTTCTCCCATCGACGGAGAGACGAGTACGAATCGCTGGAAATGAATTGTTTATCGCCGTTTTGTCGTCATTTGCTTTCTAACGCGCGGGGAAAATATCTGTCGCCCTTACGCAACTAATACAGAGTTTAAGAGAGTTAAAAATAAAATTTCCGTCCTTCGTTAAACCTATGTTCCTACGTGCGAGTATATTCTTAGGTAAATATGAAAGTAACAAACCTGAAAAAATCTCGTATTTACTCGAAAGAGGTGAAAATTTACGAAAGAAAGAATAGGCTTCATTGGAAGATGTTTTTTGAGGTTACATACTATATTTCTGTTCAGGAAAACGCCTGCAAAAAGATGGTGGAATGGAAAACCTACGAGCAGTATCAGAAAGAATTTGTAGATGTTATTTACTTTTGTTTCCGTCTCGTTCATGACTGTGATTATTTTGAAATTTTATGAAGTATGATTTATCTGTAATAACGGCATTCATTAAATTACGAAAAGATTAATTTATGGAGTCATTCTGCTGCACTCACGTGGACGTTTTTCGCTTTTAGCATTCTCTGTTGCCCTTTCTCAGTAAGGAAAGGCAAACTACCTCACTCCTCATCCATCCTATTAAGCCTCATTCCCTCTCCAAATCTATAAGTAACCAATGGTGGTGAGTATGATGTTTAGACAGTGGCAGTGGCTGAATGCGGTATCAACATATTATAAAATCGCTGCAAATTATTCAAATATTATTTTTGCCTCGAAGAATATTAAATATGGCAAGGTTGTAACTGGGAATATTTATCTAAATTAAATTTAATTGCTTGTATCTTCCTTCATGGGAGAAAATCGCTAGCAAAATATCTTTTTTTTATTGTTCGCCCCATTCCCGCTGTTGGATAAAATCTACAGTGTCATTGCTTGAAGTCAAGACATTGAGAGACATTCGTAATCTGCGGATAACCTCGCGAGTCTCGGAGCGATGGCAAGTACGTGAGCAAATATTATTTCTTTTAGTGATACAGCTGCATTAGTTTCGTTCGTCGCCACTTTGTCGGAAACTGCGTTTTCTTTATTTTTCTTTTCTGCAAACGGAAGCCCGAGTAGCGCCGTATCGGTGGACAGTTCTTCGGCCGAGGACGCTTTTAGAGTGACATTTAACCCTTTAAGGACCGTAAGAAAACTGCAATTGATATGCCGTTTCCTTCTTCTAAATTCTGTAACTGGGGTCAAATCATGATAACAACTCAATTCTTATGAAAGTAAATAGCCTAATTACTTAGGCATAAAATTGGGAAAAATATATCCCTGTGGACAGCCTATCATTAAAATAGGACGAAAGATAAACTAACCAGAATAGCTGATATTCATGGGAAAAATTTGTCTCTTGTTTCGTAAAGGGTTAAAGGATCAACGAACTTGTCGGTACGTTCCATCGGCGTCCTGTTGTTAATTTCTAAGGCGGAGGCATGATTCACGATTTCGCGCGAAACGACGAAAAATGCCTCTAATTTCGTGAGTCACTCACTAATTAGGTTCCGAAGAAAGCGCCTAAAAGAAGCGTCCCGCCTCCACCGTGTTACGCGATCATGTTCTCCCTTTCCCAATCTCTCTGCATGATACGAACATTCTGCACATTCCATCTGCATATTTTTATAATGCGTGAGCAAATTTTTGGCAAGTCTCGAAACGGTAAGCATGCAACGATAGTTCTTTTTCGTCGACATGATGAGCTTCTCTTTCGAAAATGAGTGAAAATACCTTTCGCTCATTGAATGAATAAGGCTGAGTGGATAAGGCTGGATGAAGTAGCCCAAAATGGAATTCATCCACAATTTTAGTGCAACGCTGATCATGTATTTATTGTTCAAATTTTGGTCTACTGTTGCGATTTATCGAAATAACTAACCGTTATCGGAAAACGACCATACCCTCTGAATTCAATCCCGGTATCTTAGTGATAAGGTAGGCTAAAACGCTAACTATAACGGCATTTTGGCCATCCATTGTTATCATATTATATCTATAATTAAAAAGATATTTTTTTCCTTTTAGTACGAGAAGATTGAATGGGCTCTGAATTTCGTAAAATTATCAGAAAGGAATTATTTTATCTAAAATCGATATTTTTTCGAAATTTCGAACTTCCTTTTATAGACTTCTATACCTGCAGTACAAATTTTTATGCATTTTTCCACCCTTTTCCTTTTCGATATAAAATCTTCCTTATTATCATGTAAAATTAGCTTGATCGAACCCCGCTTTCTTTACCATACTATTCATATTTCATTTCATACTATTCAAAACCATTTTTGACGAATCAGTTGTTGTATTCAATCTCAGAGATATTTGACAACTTAATCTGTTACAGTTTTATTACGTAAATATTAATTACCCTATTCAAGGAGTTACAGTTATTAGCATCGGAGTAAAATCACTCGCCAATGTATAAATGATAAAATTGGCGGTCGAGACCGTAATGACTAAAATCTACCTCCTTAGTCGTCCTTTCCCCGAAGTAGTTCTTACTTGTCCGTTTGACGTGGCCATATTTACCTCTCTGTTCCAGATTCTATTGACTTTTCCTCTCCGCTCAAAAGTGAAGAATTCTCCCGCGCAATTTCTTCAGCGATCAATTCAGGAGAGCAGGAATCCTGCGGTCTCAACCTCCCGTTCTCCCTCAACCTCGTCTTCGCATTATAAGAAGTGACCTACTCAACTTTCCTCCTCTCTAGTAAATTTTCTTAGTTGCGCTCCATAAACGTCGCCCCTTCGAGCGAACTAAATCCGCCTTTTCCTATCTATTGATTGCCGTTCCCGGCGTCCTCCCTTTATTTGTGCCTTGTTGACTTAATACCATAATCGTATACTTTCAACTCTTCTTTAGAGAGTCCGACTACATCGTCGCAGGAACATAATGAGTTTCTTTATTGGCTTAGAAAAGATAAAAACTTCCCCGCAGTCATGTACTCCCAATTGTCTGTTTCTGCGGGGATTTCGAAGAACGGAGATAATTTCGCAGCCTCTCGCGCTTCTCTCGTATCTTCCCGCTGAGAGAAAAAATATCTCGCATCTCCAAAGTTTTCCGAGGTATTTCTTGCGATACAGTTATAATTTCGTAATGATGTTGAATTTACTCGCAATTCAAAAGCGTCATCTCCATTTTCCTCGCGCAGACTCTTCAAATCGTTCTCGACGACTCACTGCGGAAAAAGGAGTAAAATAGTCGACTCAAGAATGGATATGACAAAAGAGGTGAACAGTTCCCAAGGGTTCAGGACCTGGATGGGATTCAGCGTCGAGCTCAATGGCTCGAGCACGTTCCGTATTTTTTCATGTCTAATTAACTTATCTACCTGTTGGGCCATTTTTATCGAGGTTCAGCAAATACCAGCGGAGGTAAATGAAAGAGACGAGTTACTTTCTTCCGGTAATTTCTTTATTTTGTGGAAATGTTTCGTTAGAAGCTGTACAAGTCGTAGAAGGCTTATATTCCTTATCCAGTGTGTTGTGACAGACTGCTCTATGGTTTCTCTTGGTTTACCCGAGTGTCCTCAGGTAATAGTTTTATGAGTTCCTGTTTTCAAATTCTTAGGATAGTGGGAAGACTAGGAGTTGAGGAATTTTAATTTTGACGATGTACTACATACTTGATTGACTTTAAGATTGCTTTAAGAAATTTTCAACACCTCGCTTCAAAGGCGCTGAAACCACAGTAGTTGCAATGTGTAGTTTTAATGGAAAAGTTCTGAATGGGGTAATTAAGTAAAGCATTCAAGCCTCTGTTGTGCTATACTATGACTCTGCATAAGTTTTTTTCTTGCTGTGCAACTCCCCTCTTAATGTCACCTTTTGCAGTGGCACTTGTCAGAGCTCGCTACTGAAGAGTTAGTCTAAGACAAACTGAAATATTAATTGCCGCTTCCTCTCTGCGTTTATTTCACATTACTCTTTCAGTTGGAAGTATTCTTCTCTCTACCGTATATTCTTTTTTTTCAGATCTCCAAAGTAAAGCTGGAGCATTGCAACACTTATACCAATTGCTCTTCTTGTCTGGAAGCCATGGACCCCTACTGTGGCTGGTGCTCCTTGGAGAAAAGGTAAGTTAAAATTATAATGACATAGTCAGTATAAGGCGTATTTTATTCTCCCAAAAACTCTTTTATGAAAGCACTCAAACAATCATTCCCTAACCGGAATTCGATCCCAGGACCTCAGTATTGCAAAGTTGGCACGCTAGCCGCTACGCTACAAGGGTCGACTATATTGCTATTGACTAAATTCAGCGAAGGAATATCGTTTCAGTTGGGATATGAAAACGGTAAGGCTAACGTTGGTCATTTTTGTGACTATCGAACGACTACTGTCTAGGTTTACAATTCAAAAGTATTTCATTTTCGTAATGATCCTCTCCAGCTATGATGCTCCGGAATCTTTTTCGGCTTGAGCATCAAGTTCTTGCGTTGAAGCTGTAGTTTTTTTATAATTGCTCCGGTTACCGAAAATTTCAGAATTGTTATAATATGGTTGTATTTTCTATTTGTTTCATCGGGCTTAATTGAAAGATTTTACGAGGAGCTACCTCATCGCCAGGCTAAATACGGCGGTCGTCTCACGAAACCAGTTGCCATAAACAACGGATAATCAAACTATGGCCACTAAAAAGATGATTTGTTAAAGAGGCCGTGTTATCCGCTGACAGTGTAAGTGGAATATCTGTTCCCAGCAAACTTCATTCTCATTGACGCGGCATAAGATGAGTGCCGCAATCACGGTGCGTATGCCGGGGCTACCTTAGTCACCGCGCAGATTATTCAAGTATAATTCAGCAGCTGCGGCGCAGAAGGAGTCATTTGGCCACTTGTGCGTACATTGACGGCTAAAGAAAGCGTTTATTCCCCCTGTACCCGCAGCATGCGTGGATAGAACGGCTCGGTCGGATTCGATTCACAGCTTCGTAGTTAGGTCAACCGCGTAGGCCCTACAAGCAAATTAACGCAATGATACGCCCTAAGGTAGCGCGGGTTTAATTATAAAAGCGTGTCTGGAAAGCCGTGACTGTTGGGTACGCAGTTACATCACATCGTATCGCAGCCTGCAGCGGGGATTCGGCTGAATAACGGTCGCCTTTAACGAATGGTGTTTCAAAACTACGCGGTTTAATACGCCGCAGACCTTTTTGCTGCAAATGGCTCAATTATCACCTACGCGCGGCTATGAGAAGTGAATGACGTGTGAATAATTTTCATTATTGTTCTCCCTCCAAGATGCGCACTTACGCAGATTTTAGCTAATTCGCGCCTAAAACGTTCGCTCATTTTTCGGGTGATTCCAGATATTTTTGCGAAATTTCAAGGTGCGTCATTGTTGCTGGGATATTATTTTCGTCTCAGAAAATGACGTTTTCAAACCTCACTTCATAAATAGAGAAAAACATTCATTTTGGTCGAGGATTAAAATATTTAAGCTTTTTAAAAGTGATACTCGTAGAGTCAATGTGCTTCACTTAGGTGGACATGTTCCGCTTATAGCATTCTGACTCAGTGAGGTAAGCTAGGGCAAACTAACTCACTCCTCATCCTGATTATATAAGAGGGAGCAAGTCATCAATTTGCCTTCGGGCTGAATACTTCACAAACAGTACGTAGGAAGTACGCTTATGAATTTGGAAAAGTTCTGTGTACAGAAGTATTGACTGCGTTATAATTACAAGCCGACACGTAATGTTAGATATTGAGGGAAAGAATAAAAATAAATGTGTAAATCAGTAAGGGTTACTGAGATGCTCCAGTAAGTAGGATGGAAATCCATAGAAAGCAGAATATTTAAATGAAGTCTTAATTTAAATTTTACATACTCAAGCTTATCTTTGTATGAAGCCGCCATATACTTTCTCATTTCCGCAGAAGTATATATTTCTTATGCGGAATTCATCAGGCTCGTGATATCTGTAAATCGAAACAGCAGACCAATTATGCATGTAAGACGAAACTACGTGAGCATGAGAAAAATATTTCTGTGGCAATTTTGAAGCTCTATTCTTTCCAAGAAAGACTTCATTTATTAAAAAAATTTAGAAAGAACATCAAGTTGTTCAGGCCGAACGTTGTGGAACGCCATAGCAAATAAATTTTAAAAAGTTCTTCGTATTTTCCACAATATTTTATTCAAAGCGAACGATTTCGACCATTACGGTCATCTTCAGCCTGAAAGAACTCTTTAAAAAATTATTTGAGAAAAAACGTTCTCAGAGATTGTAGCTTTTACCATTCGTCCTCCCTGTTGTGTAGGATATTCGTATAGTGCGAGGATGAAAGTAAGCGTTAGTTAAACTCACCTCATGATTTCATTATATCCTTGAACAATGTGTGAAATTAATTGATTAGAGATGTTGAGTCGTGGTGAATGCGTCTCCCGGTTGTGGCAGGGGGTATATATTTAGATGTAGAAATATTTACTTCAACCGGGAAATATTTTTAGAGACGATCTTAGAATATCGAAAGATTCAGAAGTAATACAAAATTAGAAGTAACATGAATACCACCCCAAGCTAAATAGAAACATCCGGAAGAGATAACTTGCTTTCTTCGGACTAGGGAAAGGTTGAGCGACACAAGTTGGGCGAATTTCGAATGGGAACCCTCCGAGAGTAGAAAAAGGGAAACACCGAAGAAGTTGGAGAAACGATATTGATGAGGCGACGGCTTCTAGAGGATTGGAAGAAAACATGGGCTGCAACAGAAGAGATTGGAGATCGGGAATGGGAAATCGGTTTCGGCAGTAGAGAATCCGTGAATATATGCGCCTTTGAGAGAAATTTCTACTTTGTTTTATCTTGCTAAGTTAGGAGTTCCAGCATATGTCACCTTTGAGGATCAGATTCGGCAGACGATTTTTCATTTCGATGAAAAGACGTCATGAATCTATGAATGACTAAAAATCTGTTAACTGTCAATTTATTTTTAAGCTTAGAAGCTTAACTATTCATACGGTTCGTTGAAAGTCATTTTTTCATGAGATGTATATAGTTTTTGATGTGATTTAAATTCAAGATTTATGTATATGAAGATGTATCTGTATTGTTTTTGGCCTTACAAATCGGTTCTTACCTGCTTTCTCTTAAAAATTTACTTAATTATCTGTCAGATTTAGATGTTTTCACACCCACATTTCACACTCGTGTTTGCTGCTGAGAGGTAAATTTTCCTTAGTAAAAGCATAGTTTTTAAACTGACTAAATAGATATATTCTGTGTGCTTTTCTACGAAATCATTTTCTTTTAAATTTTCAATGACCGATTATTAGATATTAGAAAATATCTATTAGTCACATTCGCGCCCAAATAATAGTTTCTTCTTAATAATTATTATTATTGAAAGTAAAACGTTGAATCCTGCCTTCAAAACCTACTATCGGGATTTTACCAACGTAGCATCTTCTCCATCAGTTAACCTTTTAATTCTGAGATATTTTAATCCCGTGTATGGAATATATATATTCACGATTTTGATGCACGTTTCCGCGGGCCGAATTCTTCCCTATTTTTTCGGAAATTTAATTACATCCAGAATTTTGGAAAGTTGCTACATTCCAAACATTACGGCCGGCACGAGGGATTAAATTCAACGCGATAAATTTAAATTTCGGGGGAAAAGCAAATCGAAAATCGAGCTCTTTCGCGCTCCGAGGGCCACGGGAAATGATCGCGTTTCAAATGCAACGGCGACGCGCGCGGGTGTAAACACCTTCTTCTCATCCCCTTGAGAACGGTCTTAACATTCCTTAATAATTCGGGATTGGTGAATATTTGTCATTAGGGCTCGGATTGTTTTATATGTTTTGCGCTTCCGCTCGATACCTCATGAATAGTTAAGAGGATGGAGTAAGCTGCTACTCCTTCATTAACGATTCAGTCACCTTGAATGGTAGCACAAATGGATTTGAATATTTAACCCGTGCTACCCCATTGCATTCGCATGCCTTGGATGGAACCCAATTTCGGCTCGATGCAAAAAGGGAGTTCCTCTACACTTTACCGCTCCCCCAAAGAGGCTATATTCATTTATCAGCTTTAACCGCGTGTTTTTATACAAGCATGAGGAAGATGTTTCAATACGGCGTGCATTCTGTCGCGAGTTCATTGAAATTGTCGCGTATTATTCGCCTCGCGTCCGTTTCCCGATGGATTCGGATCGTTTATATCGGGTTTTAGCGCACCGGGTCAACTATTGATGGGCTATTGCAGTGGAGTCCATCGAAATTCCTTCATAGAACGATGCCTCAACTAACATATTATTCAATTAATTAGTTTTTGCTCTTTCTACGGATTCGGCTGAAGAATATTACTACTGAACATCGTATATTTACGCTGGCATGAATGATTAACAATGGGTCAAAAGAAATTGGATCTTTCTATCTTTACTTGCTAACAGAGGGTAAGGTAGAATTTTGCCTTATTGAAGGATTCTTCTTATTATAAAGATATATTGTTATTATGGAATCACTGAAAATAGATGCGTTATCAGGTGACAGTAGGTATTCATTACACAGTGTATATACAGAAAGTTGTACATAGCCAAAAAATAAATAGTCTTGTTCTGATTAGATATTACAAATATTTACGCTTTTATGAAAATTTCACTATGGGCCAACGGAAATTGGATGTGTATCTTCACTTACCAGTAAAGAGTGAGGTAGACTTATTGGCAGTTTATTTTTTGTCACTTCAAGTGGTTTATACAATTCATCCAAGCTATTGCTGTCATACTGTTCGAGTAAATTACGTTAGAATAAAATTCTGTATTTTTTAGTATATGCATTTTTGAAGCATTAGTATCACAAGCGCGCACGACTATTGTCTTTGATATGAATACATTGAAGAATTTTCTGATGCTAGCCCAAATTTATGTTATCTTTCATTGGCGTCAGAACAAGCTCCTTAGAAAAAATAATTAATGTTATTTATCGAAGCATAGAAACCTTTCGTCCACTAATTAGTGGTAGACGATTTTGAAAGAGAACGTATCGGTGGAATTCATGTATTTGGAAGATTTAATAATTATTCATCTTATTTTTATCGGTTCAATTTTAATGTAATAAGACTACTCTTACCAATACAACCTTTATCAACCCTCACCGGAAATGGAACTTATTTGGGTCGCAGTTATATCGATGCTTTTCACTTCCATTACTCTTTCTGCTGTTTCAATAGTTGTTCGTTTTCCTTTAGATCTACTGAGTAGTTTATTTTCCCTCTGAAAGATTCTTGCGAATACCTAATATCTTTTGTTGCATGATTATTTCAAACATACATCGAGGTTAAATGTCATTTATTTCATAAGAATTTTCGTATAATTCTAAAGATTGTTGTCTATCGTGCAAAATAAATCCAGATCCCATCATTTGAACTATGGATTTCTTCCTTCTGACATATTATTTTTAATGAATTTCATACTTCGAATATCATTCGAGTTATCAGAAAAGCTGATTCTCGTTGATTTCATTTCTAATTGCTCGTGAGCTTTTCTTGCGAGATTTATATCATAATTCGAACCCAGATAATTACAAGATGTATTTTCATTATATTCCGAGATAAGGAGGTATTACTTAAATTGTGATTCCTGAATCTTAACCACTCGCATCCAGCTCGTTGGGAAGCTGTCGCGATGAATTAAGAGTGTCACTATTTATTTGCCGACGCTCCGTGTTTTCTAGCTAAAGGTACAGGAATAATGACGATATAACAGCAAAACTTCTCCGATATCCCTCCCTTGCTCCGGAAACCCCAACTTGTTTCTCAATCTCCCCAAGATCTGTGTAGTTCACGTATTGCAGTCCACTGACTCGGAAAAATTTAATTCGGAGGTCCTCCTATAGGATGCGCTCCTGTCCTCGACGGCTGAGGTCATAGACGACGTATGCGCTTGAAGCTCAGTCACTCCAAAAAGGGATTTGGTTGCTCCAAGTAGATTCCATGTAAATATATAAACCCATCATGGGATTATGCATAGTTTCAAGCGACCGGAAGCACTGCTAAGGCGTTGATCGCATTCATGGGATACGAAGAGCTGCTGACGCCTATTCAAGAACACTAAGACATTATAACGATTGTGAGATTGTATTTCGGAAGGAAATTTTAATGCGAAAATAATCTCTCTTGGTTTAAAACTCCAATTTTAGGTTTGTTTCATCAATGGTTCAAAAAATGAGAGCTAATGAAATCATCCATAATTCCATTACTGTATCGATATTCTACAGACTGCCTTTCGCCGTGTGGCAGGGGTTGCAATCGCCAAGCGTTTGAAATAAATACAAATTATGTAAGAATAAAATTCACAGTTCTTCATCACAAATTTTCTATTCATACTTCGCAACTTTTCAATTTTTAGAGTGAAGTAAGTCTTCCTTGTAATCTGAACGTGAAAAATTTGCAGAATTTTATAAAAATTATGTTTTCTCTCTACCCTTGATATCTTCACAATGTTTAATTTTCTATTCTATTCCTGCGTTTGTCTGGTAGAGTGCTTGAGAACCTCGCACTTTTGTATTTCTCTCGTAATTCGTATTTAGTAGCATTGGTAATCATCTAATTTTCTGTGTCTTCGAAAGTTTATTTGTGAATGTTTTTTTTTGTATTTTAGATACTCTCTCATAATGTTTGGACATATCCTCATCACCGTTGTGTTAAAACCTACAGAGTGTAGCATAAGTACTTTCGGATGTTTTAACAATATTACAATGACGAATATCGTGTTTGTAGAAAGTGATAATTTTGCGTTTAGGGACGTCGAAACCCCCAATGGTAGATGAATAAACACCCTTCGGACCTACGCAGTGTTTGAAGTTGATATGAGATTTGTATAAGTCCTTTGGTATATTTTATCATTACTCTCCTTTGTTTTTGCTGTGTAAATTTTTCCATATCCTTTAAAATACTGAGTATTCATTCTATTATGCGTTGTTTACTCTCCAAAAAATGCTGTTGAACCCGTCTACATTGCTTGGATCTAATAGATAATGATAATTATTATACCTTAAATAGTGATAGAGGAACGATTAGCAGGTATTACATTCAGCAACATAAGTGGCATGGATAAAATGGTTGGCATCTGTAAGAATTGGGAATTCATCCGACTTAGTTTACCAACAAACGGGATTTGATTGCTTCCTGACCCAACCTGGCAATTCAGTCTCTTATTGTGATTGATGAACTGACATGTATATGTTGATACATTGGAATGTCGTTGACGCAGTCAAGGGTACGATATTTGTATTTAAGTCTTCACTTGTGGTCGCAGAGAATTACGAACCGGACATCCTCATCTAAATTGAACTACTGATCTTCGGTCCGTTGCATAAATTTTACGCAAATATGCGCCTCACAAACATTCGAGATGAAAATTCCTCGTGACGCTTCGAAACAAAGCAGCGAAGGCATTCGGGGAAATCGTCCCAAATTATGACACCACAACCCTCTCAATTTACGCGCCTCTCCCAATTACGGCTCCAAATTTCTTATTCCACGGAACGTACGATCCGAAAAAAGCGGAAATTAGGGGAGAAAAGTCGGCCAAATAGAACCATATACGTAATCCAAGTGTTCGTTCATATAAAAACAGCATTGGTGGCCGATTTCATATTTGTTCTCGAATGGGTTGAGCCATAAAATGAACGGCACGGTGGCTCTCAACTGTTTACTCTCTTTCCGATCTCCTCTCACTTCACACCACCCCGCGCCACTTCAGGCTGGCGTCTCTGTGTCCGTAGCCGGCGCCTCCCTATCCGATAGCGTCTCTTCCAAGGGCCGACACTGGTATCATGGCGGTCCATCATGGCCAGGCCAGACCCCTGCGGTTTGACGTTTACGGGGCCAAAAAAGTCCCCCCAAAACGAGTCGGTGTCTTTGCAGAATTCGTTAAGGCCGGCGTCAACGTTGAATCCAACCCAGAAGTTGATCACGAGCACATACGGAGTGTTTACGACGGCGAAACAACGTCAAGCGTGACTACAAAGTTCAAAGAGGGCTCATCTGGAGCATACGTGAAGTACGATATATGGGACATAGCTGGTAAGACTTCCTTCCCAGAGGTACAGCGTTAGGCGACACGCCTTGTAAATAATATACTGGAAAGAGGGAGACGCTGTGGAACTAATAGGCATCTTTTGAGAAAAAGGGATTCAAATTTAGACAGAAGTTCGTTTAGTAGGATTAAGTCCTTGTATCTTCTTGTTGAGGACTCGAGAACAAACTTTGCGTGTTTTTAAATGCTTGTCAGAACACTAATTCATTCGCGTTATTATTATGAACATTGTGCGTTACGGATTCCTCATTTTATTTGTTAGAACTGTTCATGCCTGGATGCGATGTTTTTACGACACGTCAGAAAGGATTGCCAGTAGAAAGGAAGACCAAACAATTTAAGTATTAACCATAGCAAATCTTTAATCCCTGCTAAATGACATATCTTTAAAAAAATCTTATATTTTCTCTGCTCGTAATGAATATGAAATTTATCTCATATATCCCGTGGTTTCATCCAGGAGTTGTTAAACATTGCTTTAGGTATGCTTCTAAAAGGGATCTCATACGCATTTTGAGTTAAACGCTTACCGGTAGATACATAGGTATATCTACAGAGATAAGAACCCTCTCAGACGTGAGTTAGCTTGGTGTTTCATTCGTTGAAATTAGGCGAGAAAATTATTAACTTAGTAGAAAGGGAAGTGGTTAGCGGAAATCTATTTTCTATGCGGGCTGTTGCGGAGTTTTCAAGTGGGCGGGGCATATTTGTCACAATCTTCCTTGCGCCCGAATTCGGTTATCCGAGCACCTTCATCGATTTACCTTTTTGCAACCTCGCGAAAGCAACGGAAATATTTATCCCGACATATTCGCCACGACGTTTCATCCGACGACTTTGTATTCGGGATTAATGAAGGCAAACTTACCATTCGGGAGGTGTTAGTAGTTTGCGGCGGGGTAATTAAGTTGATGGAATCGAGTTAATAAGGGGATGATATTCATTTATTTCGGCGGCAGCGGTTATATGCGCTCCTGCCGGGATTAGTTACGGAGGAGGTCTGCGCCCAAGTACTGGTCGTTTGTCTATGTGTCCGTCTCAAACTCTCTCGCTCCACACCCATCTCTCCCCCAGTCTCTTCTATCGGAGATTTTCTTCATCCCTTCTCGGTTTCCCCCTCTCACTATCCGTAACCACTCAGAGCGGCGGCATTTTTCAGTTTCGCCCACCATCTGGATCGTGCGATACGGGGAATTCCCAGAGCCGAGAGTGGGTTGCGGTCCGTATGCTCGATCGGCCAATCCCCATTACGAGCATTGTTGATGAATGTTGACAGTGGCCGGACGAATTCCAATTGGTTCATAATGAAGCGGTATTGTTGGCATTTGGGAGTTGATTTTTCTGTCTTGGTGACTTCGATGATAACGTCGCGCAGGGAAAGGGATGGCTTAAAAATTGGAAGTGTAGGGTAGCTTCGTCTATTTTAATTCGGATCGCCCAACTGCAATGCACGAAGAAGAGGTTCGGCGATACCTATTTTTCCTTCGCATCTCAGTGGAAATATGGATAAGTTAATTCCACCATTCGAAGCGGAGTTATTCGAAGCGAAGACGCTGTGAGAATGTGATTGATGGATCACGTGATTACTAGTTTTTCATCAAAATCGATTGAATCATATTACACTTTAAGTTCGTCTCGCATCAAGTACTGCATTGTGTGTTGTTTACTAGAGATGGTGGTTTATTTGAATCAACTTTCGGTAAGTCTTCGCAGTAAATACAGCGCTGAACTATGAAAATGTAATTACTGAGCGTGTTTACAATCCCGGTCTCATTATTTGCATTATTTGGAAATTCGAGTGGTAAAATTGAAAAAAATGATGCAGTTATATATTATTTATAAGAATATGAGAAAAGTAAATTAAGTGAAAATAACTACGGAATCAGCTTTAAAACTTTTCTAGGAATGCGTTGTAGATTTTTCAAAAATGTAACCCCATAAAAAAGCGTCGTGAAATGAATGGTTACTTGGATGGTGTAAACTCTAATACAAGCTAATCCCTGACCGTATGGTCTATCGTCACTTATACTCAATTTCCAGTGGCTCGTTTGCTTCCACGCCTTAAATGTAATTCAGGACACCCTCCACGCCGCATAGTAGCGGCCACGACCCTCTCTCAACAACCTCTCGTTATAGCGTAGATTTCCGAAGATCATTCTTCCGGCTATTTATGCACTCCCCGGTGACACCTCAACCCCGTTATCCATCACCGGAAGTCTTCGTGAGAAAATCTCTTCTCATGGACCTTCCCTCCTCTCGTGGTCGTAATCCAGCCTCGCTGTCCAAACCATATTTTCCCATGCTCGCTTAATATGCCGAGAGAAAAGAGTGATTCATTCGAGCTGTTCCCCCTTATTCTCGGATCGTGCCGCCTTCTCCTATCAAAATCCACCCCTAGTCCGTCAAGCCTAGAGTTTTCCCAGCCTCAAAACGTCGCCCTGCCCTAATCAATCAAGTATAGCTCCCCCCGGAAAATAATTGCCCGCTTTATATTTCAGAACGATGTCACAGTTAGTATTCATCCTCTTTATGGAAGGTTTTGAAACATCAAATCCGCTCCGGTTGCTTCGAATAGTTCGGAAGTCCCGCGTCGAATGTATTCATGAAAACAATTTCGAAGTCTTTGCGGAGTGAATGAGGAGAGCCGAGTGTCCCTGTGAATTTTGAAAGCGTGTCGCGCTTTGTGTATTTCCTCCACGTCTTCGAAAAAATCATTTTTCGTCTTCGGAAGGCCATAATTAACCGTTCTTGGGCAACGTTAAGGAGTAGCTCCGTGTTCTTCAGAGTGCTTCCATGAACTTACCCCGTCTAAGATGTACAGTCCTGGCCAAAATTAACGCAGCACCGGCCGTAAGGATCGCTAGGGAGGTGCTGCGTTAATTTTGTCCAGGACTGTACATCTGAATTTATGAAATTCAAAACGGCACATGGCCTTTACATATGATACAGTAACAGATAAATAAGTAAAGACGACCTAAAAGAACAAGCAAAACTACATAATCGGAAAGAAAAATAGAAAAAAGTTACAGAAATGGATCCGCAGATGGGGCTTAGGATAGATGAGTGTTGCACATACGGGCAAAGTGATGTATGAAGGAACTAATGTTATACCAATACGAGGAATAGAGCTGCGGAATAAAAAGTTTAATCTAGTCGAGCTGGAGGCCACACGTAAAGCTAATAATAAAATAAAATCTTTGTATCTGTATTTACCATTGAAAATATTCAGTAACTCAAGCTTTTATGATATCTGTATGATCAGTATTATTCCCGGTATTCCCAATCTTTTCAGTGCTTTACGAACATGTCGCTGGTGAGTTTTCAGATATTTATGAAATGTTTTCTGTAAAAATTATATATTTTCCCTAAAAAATGTACACTCTTGCATGGCCACGTACTGCTGTGACAAATATAGCTTACCATGGACAACCGTCTTCATCCTGATATATACGACTATATTTTCGCTTTAACAGAGGCATTCGGGATCAGGTTAATATTTTGAAGGATGTAAGCGCTTATCCACGAACACGAAGATATGACCGAAGCAAAATGGTATTCTCATTTTCTTACTTGAATGAGACAAATCTAATTGTAAATGCTTTTGCATGCAGTGTAGAATTTGATTCCTTATGAACTTCCATTAAATAACAAAAGGATTCGTTCCGAAATCAAATTTGTTAGCCGAAGAGCGAAGCGTAAAGGCTTCAAGGCAAAGATATGAGGAAGTAATTATGTAAGGATCTAATGTAGTCAGGTTTTTGTTGAAACCTGAACTTTATATTCGTACATTTTGTTAATATTAGTATTTCTGATTTGGTGTTTATGAAATCGAAAAAATATTGAGTATTTAACTATGCAAGTTCAGGGAATGATGTTCACTTTTTTGATTTAGATAACATTTTCTCATTATATAAGAGGTTGAGTTTTGCTAAAATTACTAGCGAAAAGTTGCTCTCAGTATTTTTGATCTTAATATTTGATATCTGATCAATCAATATTTTTGATCTCAGTGGAAATGATAACTCTGTTTTTAAAGCTTGGGAAAGAGCTTTTAAGCAGTTCTTCCGTGTTCGGTTAAAAATTTGGAATATTTCAATATTTAATTCATGTTTGTGATTTCAGCAGCGGTATGGTTATGCATAAGGCAATGCATTTTCAAAATTTGCCGGGGAAAACATTTTACTCTTCTAGAAGGCTCCACGCTAATTGATCGCTATTGTTTTTCATTTTGTCTCGTTCCATGTTCGTTAACTCTCTTTGTTTTTTCTTGCATGCCCTTTGTTAATTCTGCTTCTCCATGTAAAATGTAATCTCGACGCTTTTTATGGTAGGGCACCAGAAAAGAGATTTCGATGATAGGTGAATTTCTCCAATAGTCGTGGGAATAGCCTCCAGGATGTGGGACACCTTTCTTAAAGAATTGCAAACACTATTCCGTATGTGTGTCGTGAACGTGCGGTTTCCTCACTCGTGGTACGCCTTTCTTTCCCCAGATCACCCTTTCCTCAAACCGTCCGTAGTGTTTTTGTTGGCTGAATGCTTTTACCGAGCGTTTGCCTTCATGAATCTATGCAAACCGAGCACTCGCCGTCTTAACTTGGGTGTCGGAGCGTATGATTCAGCCCCGAACTTACGTTCCCGTCACGCATTTCTGCAGAATGAGGGAACGAGTTTAATAACTCCCTGGGACTTCGATGACTTCACACACGAGTTTGCATCGGAGTCTGTTCCCTCGACTTTCATCCGCGATGCTTGTTTATTGCTCACATGTACTGCGTGAATGCATTTAGATGAAGGGCGTCTTTGTTCGGTAGGGGTTTGAACCGTCACGCTTTGCAACTTAATTAAAGTGTGAATCGTTCTGTATTTCTGTCCTCTTATCTGGCCTCTAATCAGTGGTGGATCCGCAGGGGGCGATGAGGGCAATCGCCCGCCACATCCGGGTGACTTCTGACAGTCAGGGCGAGCGATCTGCTTATGGGTTTCCCCGAAATTAGTTTAGAAAATCCAGGCGAGTATTTTCATTTTCTCTCTCTCTCTAAACCATGTTTTCCGTATAAATATTTCTTTCTTCTTAACGTTAACTTCTATTAGATGTCAGCATTGAGAATATTGCTAAATTAAAGAAAATAGTTATAGTGTAGCCATCTTACGGTGGGATGAATTCAAGAGGTAGAATAAAGATCTGACTAAAAACTGGTTTTAGAGGAAGTGATTTTCAGTTATATTTTCTATGGCTCATTAAATATCTCACTTTAGTTAGCAATCTTTTATCACACGCTAATATACTTTCGCAGCACACTAACGCGAACTAGTTAGTTCAAATATCTGTTTGAAATAGTGAAAGTTATTTTTTAACTGCTCAAAATTTCAATTTTCGGTATTTGTTGCGTTGAAATACTTTGTGGGCTATAAGAGCTTCAAAATATTTAGGAATTTTGTGGCTTTCGATTCGTGGTAATTTAAGCAAACTTTAAGAATGTATTTTTGTACAGAATGAGGAAGATAGGAATGGCTAATTGTTTCTTCTTCTCGTTTTATATGTTTCAGTATGTTATTGAATTGATCGTATAAAATATATCTGAATTTCAATCTGCGTAAAAAATATTTTGCCTAAAAATGTAAAAGTAGCCATGCTTTGTAGAAAACTGTAAAAAATGTCTAAAAGGATGTAATTCTAGAATTTTGAAACATTTTTCAAGAATTTGATTCCACTGTTGAGTTCGAATTTACCTATTGTAGCGGATTCAGTGACTTATTTGGGACTAACTATCACAGGAGGTGCATTAAAGTTCGATCCAAATTCGAGCTGGTTTTCTTTTCCTTTCTTCTAACGAGTATCGAGAAGTTGGAAGAGGATCGATTTAACCAACCTTGCGCATAAAGTTCTTTGCTGTTATTTTGCAGTCATGGGTTTCCAGTTTCGTATATAATGGCGAAAATATAGAAGGGACGTAGACCTTGGTAAGCTTTGAAAACATCCTTAATCCGAGTTTATATTCATTTACGGCAGATGATCCATGAAATTATGAAGTTAAAGACCTCTGAATAAAATATAGGAAATTTTCTTTTAAGACGGATCTACGGGCAGATTATAGAGGTTCCTGCCTCTTTTTATCCTGTTTAATCCGAAATACTTCTAAGTAATGGTAACTAAACCTGCGAGGGAATGCCGTTGGAAATGGGCGGAGTGAGTAAATCTGCGGATTCTTGAAGACGCAGTGACAGAGGTACGTGACCAGGGAAGGAAGGTGAGGATTAAACGTGGCTATATCGCTTAAAAAGTGAATTTCTATCTCTTTTCCGGTGCTGTGCCCGAAACGAAAAACGTACGCTTACAGGTGGACTAGTTCGCCGTAGTTTTTCTCAATCTCAACCTCTCGGGATTGCAATCCCTCGTCACTCCTTACGCAGCTTTAATGTTGTACGAAGGGAGAGATTCGTTGCGCCTTAACGAAGATCATGAGGAGCTTTTAGGACTCGAAAGGGTGTTTTTAAACTACTAGCATTGCTCGCTAAAAGGCTACCAGTGTGCAATAGCCTTCCGGAAAGTTTTTGCTACCGATCTCTTCTAACTTATCTGTACTACAAGTTAGAAGTAATACTTCCACAGCTCGTAACGTTCAGTGATATATACAAGTATCGGTCCTGGTAATATATTTCTTTACAAAATACTGTAAATTTAATTTTTATTTATTTTTGGATCGGTATCGATCATGGCTGCGATAGGATACTAAGATGAGAGTGATGGTGAGTAATGACTTTCATTTGTATCTCGATGGCTATTTATGGCACATTATTTTAGGCTACTTGGACGCACTCGTACTTTTTTCGCTCATATCCTCCTAACTCAGTGAGGGAATTAAAAGCGCCTTACGCCTTATTTCCCCTTCAGTGCTTTAGGTACCATTGGTAAAGGGCATGAGGTTCCAGCCAACCTCCGGGGAAAATATCGTCGAGATAAATTAGCATATTCCCGTTTGCTTAACATTATAAATCACGATAGATAACTTGTAATATCCAAAAGTTCGAATACCTAAAATCCTCAGCCAATCATAAAGAGGAGTTCTCAAAGTCTCAGTTCCATCTATTTCAACCGCCAAGTCTGTTAGATTAGCATTAAAAAATTAATAATTAAGTGGTAACATTATGTATTACTAAATTGCATAAAATCACATAAAAATATGATCTGTTAGGAAAGAGAATTGCGAAAGCAACCAACTGCAATATTCTCTTCCTTTCTTTTACACTCTATGGAATTAGCTTCTCTTATATTTTAGCCACTCTTTTGAAATTATTCGCTATAAACGTCGCGGTGCAGCGTATGCCTCTAAATTTTAATCGCGTAGTACGCAATGTTTTTATGAAATAGTGGAGAGATTGCTCGGAATGGATGCGTACCTATCGTTGAGATGTTACCTCCGCACCTATAACAAGCTGTTTGTTCTGAATGACGTGGCGTTTTCGGGTTATATCTTTCATGTTGTCCATAATTCCCGCGTCCCGAAAATTTTGAGCTTTTAACTCTGGGAGTATTCTTACGATGGCTTACAAGGGATTATAAGTCCGTGACATACACCTGAAATGTTTCGCCATCAGTATGGATTTGTCGGCATTTCCGAGTTGCGTCCCTCCAGAAATTACGTACGTGTTTGGATAATGTGATTCTAAATCCGAACTCATGTCAGATTCTCTCGCGAGTTATAAATTTCAATTCTTTTGAGTCGTCTATTGACAGAGGTGAGTCGGGGATTTTATGCGAGATACCTCAGCAAATACTCTCTCATTTATATAACACTAGGAATTTGAAGAGTGTTGTGTGCGTTGAGGAGTGTGTATGACTTGTGTTAATATTGGTGCAAGATTAGAGTAACTGATAGGAAGATTATTGCAGCAAATAAGGGAAGTACGAGCGCTAGACGTACGTGGCTCAGTGTGTTTGAAGTTGGAGAGTATTTATTCGCAATTTACCCACTCGGGTCATTTTGCAACTCATGTTATGTCGAGATGGTTAATGTGTTATTACGCTCGAGTAGGGTATACTTACCAATGCATTGAAAGGCATTCCTCAACTAATTTGTTTCTTTTGTTTACCGTAAAGCTTATCTCGAGTCAAACGTGGTTATTTTCTTTGCTATGTACATATCCTTTAGCTGTTACTCTCCATCTACTCATGTGTTAGCCGTCTATAGGTGTTTGGCAGGGGATGCATACGCCATTTATCATATCGACATAGTTGCAGCATCGTTATTGAAATAAATTAATAATTTGATTATCTGGTCCTAGCATCCATTATTCTGATTCTCTCGCGCTGTTGTATTAAACGCGTCCATATAAATTCGACCTCCAAACACGCATAAGCAGCGGATCGTTTAAATTCATAGAGGACGATTCAAATGAGCAGCTGTTTATCTTCGAATGTTGAATAATGAATCTTCCGCCGATCGGGTTAATTTTTAACGCTTTCATTACCCTCTACTTTGTTCGATATTTTCCCTCGGAAGTTTTGCAAGCGGGAAATATTAGTCATCGGAAGTGAGAAAAATGCTAACAATAAAAATACCGCTCGAGTATATATTTTATTCTATCCTTCATAACTGAAATAATTTCTGGGGTCTCTGGGATTGAGCAAGTAATCGCCACTAAGTTTAGTGTCGATGGGACAAGGTACGTTATCATTCAGTTAAACTAGAGATGAATTCTTCATCTACGATAATTGGCATTTCCTTATTGATCGTTAAAATCGCGTTATCTAGCTCGCTTGTGCTAATTTCAACTTTGATTAACATCAGAATATGTACGATTCGGCGCTAGATCGTGTTCTAATGAAATCATTAATTGCTTCTCAAGTCAAGCGGCAATGATTATGTCCACAGTAGTGTTGGATTGATTCGGTTAGCTAAAGAACCTATAAATTAAATTGAATTCAGTTTGAGTCGTATATTTCTGTTTTTGGAATTCCAGTCGATAGTAATGGCCCTGATATTTCGATGTAATTGTTCGTTCGCTGTTTCATAGTATGGGATGCTTGCGAAACAAATCATCGGGGAAATTATCAAATTTTTGTGTTTAAATTTCCTCAGATAAACATGATTTTAGTCGTTAGGCTCGTCAATGTGTAATCCCCTCCGCACCACATCGCTATTTACCTTTGATAGGACATTCTCGAGTCATGACTCATTTTCCAAGTCTACAACTACTGTTTGAAATAATTCTGTTCCTGCAAATGTCTTTATTTTAACTACCGATTCATTAGTCTTGTAGAAATCCCTTTTCAATGCGTTTTTTTAACCCAGCTTAGTTTCCAGCTGGATAGATGCCGCCTGTACACTATTCATTCCGGAGGTTTGAACCTCATCCCCTTCAACATTTGCCTTATGAATGTGGCTTACTTTGCCTCATTTGAGGAGTGAAGTATTTCGACTTTACTTTTATCTATGAGTAAATATACCTTGTGGAATAAGTCCATCTAAGTGCAGTACAGTTTTTTTACAGATTACTATAGTATTTTTAAAGCGCTCCGACAGCTGAAGTTATTTCGCACATGGACCCAAGCTGGGGATCAAATCTGCGACTGCTTCCACCAAAGGCGAAAACCGTACCTTCTTGCTTATTAGTAGCTATTTTTATTGTTAAGAGAGATGGTTGAATATTATTATTCAGCATCACTCATACCTAATTGATTTCAAAATATCACAGCCATGAGTAAGACCGAGACGAGAAAAACAGATGTGTGATGCATCGATCTTTATTAATAATAATTATAATAAAATTCTTTATTTGGTGAGGTGAGGCCCATATTAAAGATAACTGATATTAATTACAAAAGAAGTCATGTAATAAAATAAATTCAAATACATACATATATAAAAAGAAAACGTAGAAGAGGTAAAATGAAAGAATTGGGATGTTATTATATGCTGAAGAGAGAGAAAATATTTTATCCATAGAGAAATTGCTAGAGGAACAACCAAAGGTTCCACGTTCTTGCATTGCTTGCTATGATTTATCGGCAATCATATTAGTAACTTCATCTAAATGCATTGAAGTTGATTATAATTGTGAGTACTTTATTGTTATAGCAGAATAGGAGTTCAAATTTTTCGATTCAATTTGTTCTTTTAACAGTACAGTTTATTAAAGTAAGAATGAAGCATGGTACAACGACGTACGTGATCGAGATGGAAATATATCTTAAAAGAACAGCTAATCTGTTAAGAGATCTGCAAAAAAGTTTTGCTCCAGTTTCTAACTTTAGTTCTTTTACCATCAGCAATGAAACTAAATCTCCGAGGGGGTTATAAAATTGTTACACCTCAAATCTTGCCAAAGTCCGTCCCTTGCATTAGCTATCCCCGGATACATCTTATTATTAAGTTAACCCGCAAGGGAATTGATTTTCCAAAATTAGATCAAGTTCTCGGTCTAGGACGTGGTAGTACATATTTACTGTTCGAGAGCAAGGTACGCTGAAAACTGTACAAAGCCCTTCATCGCAAAAGGAAGGGCACATCTTTCATCGAACTATCAGCCTTTACTTCCTGAAACATTTTATGTGCCGCTCCGAGGAATTTCTCACCCTTAGTCTTAAAAGGCGTCGCTTTATTAAAAGTGGATGATAAAAAAGTAGGGTAGGTAGAATGGTTCCCTTATAGTATACGATAAAATTCAACAGCATGTGAAAGGGTGGGCTTTCTTGCGGGAATCTACGACAGACTCCAAACTGGAACATTAATACGTATAGGTTTACAAAAACTCCTTTGTCTCCGTGTGTAAGTTTTAAGTTTTGGATTATTGGAAGGAAACTCGCAATCTCACGTTTACCGCTGTGAAATAATGAAAATGTAATCCTCAAGTCTTACGATCACCTTCGCAATCATTTCAAACGTTTCAGAGCTAGCGGTCTCATAGCATAATTTTCGTGCCATTCCTACAGCAAAGAGGCTAAGTTATTCGTGGATTTCATAGCGATTTCCTTTCTTGTGCTGTTTTTTGTTAATTGCCATCGTCTCAGTCTGAGACGAGGTCCGTGTGTTTTTATCACGAATATTCCCAGCTAAATTTAGTGGCTCATTTAGTTTGCTCATTCTTTTGCTTTTATTTCCCGGAATCTATTTTCAGCGCGAGATAAAAGTACACTATACGTTTATCATAATTGCCCTTGGGCTGAGAACTAAGTTTACTGCTTACTCTTCTGCGTACTCAATTATTTCCTCGCAACGAAGTATAAATACCGTTATATTCTCCATGTTGAATTCTACTTAAAATTCTATGCTCGATCATTTAGAGGCTTTCTTTCTAAATTACCCGAATCTGAACGACTTTTGCTCCTTCCGCCTCTGATAATATTGTAGCTGATTTGAAAAGGATTCATTTGTGTGTATTTTCCCTTTTCCTTTCAAATGTTGGATACCGAAGTATTTCTCCCGACTTCCACTGTGTCTTTACCTCCGGGCAAAATTTTTTCTCACTTTCATGTATTTGTATGCCTTTAATGAACTGCCATTCACCGAGGATCGTAGGTGCGAGAGAAAACTATGATCGGCGACAGTGGAATCCTTGCGACAACTTTCATTTGTTGATCAGTCACGCCGGACCGTGCTCCTTCAGTTATCCCAGAGACGCTCTCCCCGGAGAGAAATCTCTAATCCCCAGACGGTCGTGAGTAATTTTCCATGCACCGTAATGGCGGATCAATTATTTTTGAGGAATTCGGAGGAACTCCTCCATGTTCCTCAGAGACGGGGATTTACCCCGATGTGCCATCTTAAAAGCGTCGGAGGTACGCGTTTTGGGAGCTAATCCCCGAAACAGTCGCATAGGCTGGCAAGTGAGGGGATTATTCCGCAAGGGATTGTGATGGCGAGGGTTGTTTTTTTCTAGATGGTGACTGGTGGCCGAAAACAAAACAAGAAATGAGGGGAAGACCAGTTTCGAAAGTGACTTGAGTGAAGGAAGATGACCTCGGCGGTCAACTCCATCGTGTATTTTTAGGAACTTGTAAGGATTTGAAGGGTGAGGAATAGATTTGGATGACGTGGCCATTATGGAGGGCTCTTCAGTCTTACCGAAAAACATTCCCTTTTCTACTAGCGCTTCCATATTGAACGCTAGGTGGTTATTAGTTTTTGTTTTTACAGTTGTTTTGCCATCTCGCGGGCAGCAGTTGTAACTAGAGCCAGTAAAAATGTTACATTAAATAAAGATCTAAATGAAGGAATTTAGAAAAGGAGTTGAATGAAAAACGAATTTGTAGCTAAAGCTGTTTATTAGCTAATAAAGCTTAGAGAATAGATAAATAAGCAGCAAGGAAGGTGCGGAAAAACGCAATCAAACGATATTGGAAAATGGGATTTCTCAGAACAATGTTTTAGGTCGATATAAGACGAACCTTCTTTATGGTGTTTAATCCTTAATGCTCCATTGAATATCCTTTTATAAATCCTTTCAACATATGACTAAGTCCTAAAAATTATAATTCATGTTTTATTCTTACATTTTTTTAATAAACAGTAATTGGGGCCAATTAATAAAAATTAACTGTAGAAACATTTATACACTTATGGAAAAATATCACTACTTTTTTGGTGTAATAAATGGTGTCATGCGACTTAATTTTAATTTATTTCGACGTTAGCGATGTTTCTTCCGGTTGTACCTCTTTTTCTGCAAAATTCCTCAACAAAAGTGGAACTGTACTTAGAGTTTTATTTTATCCTTCCTTTGCAATTTTGCGTAATCTTTTTTATGGATTAATATATATCTAGGAATTGTACTTTATGGGTACAAAAATACCGAATGACATGAAATCACTGTAAAAATAAATTGAAGAAATAAATTCACTTATACTATTTTCCACCGTATATTTCACACACGACCGGTTTCTTCATAGTTAACTTACGAAGCCGGTCGTGTACGGTGGAAAATAGTACAAGTGAATTTATTCCTATGGAATTCAACATAGTAAATCCTGCTACCATTGAATTTAAATCATTATTGTTTTATTTATTCTGTATCGCCGGGGAGGTGCGAGAGAATTCTAAATTGCTATATGTATATTTTTGTAAGTGAGTTTAATAAATTACGCTGATCCTTGATTTTCAAAAAGGAATTTATCGAGTGGGTCGGATCATATCAAGTCTGTTTGGGGAGGTTACTCGTAACCCGATTAAAAAAGGCACTAGAGGCGTAAAAGAAACCTAGAGATTCACAAAGTGAAGAGGAATACCTATTTTAGAATTAGAATAAGAAGCTTTTATAGGGGATTAACCACAGGCATTTGTCTTCTCGTATTATGGTCTCCTCTCGCTTCGAAGATGGGCATCCGTTTCGCAAGTTCGCGCATAATGAAACTGGGAGAGCTTCTAACTGCATAAAATGGTCCTTTTCAGCTCTCTCGTTACCTTAGGGCTCATGCTCTCATTTGGCCTTTTGCATGCCTTACATTTGGATCTTTACGGATTCTACTTGGAGGACATTTTATTGACGTTCCATTCCCTTTTTATCATGATCGTAACAACCCATTATTTATTTCGTTGGTTTTATGGTGTCTACAGATACATGTATATATATTCAGGAAGATAATAAATATTTTCTTGAGGTTTTGGTTGAAAAACTAACTCATGAAACATGTCAATTTTTTAATATAATTTTCGGCTCTTTTCAGTTTATTGAAAACAAATTAGAACTACAAAATTTACGTGGTCGGGGTTTTGATAGAAATGGATAGTTTGATTTTTGAATATTTTAATTTTATTATTTTGGGTAATTATTAATATCGTGTAATGCATTTATAATTGAAAATTTGAAAATATATTTTTCTGCTGTCAATGTTACTTTCCCTCGGATGCCAAAATTGCTTTTTCCTCACTTCGCGTCAAGTGTGGAAATTATTTTCCTATAGTAATTGTTGAATTGGCAATTTCCACATTGTCTTTCATTAAACCCGTATTCAGTTTAAAATGTATCTAATTTTAAATGATAGGCACGGTACCGGTGAACCGGCCGCATGGGGTCCGTGAGCCGGAGACCTCCTTTGTAGAGCCAGTTTCACAATCCAATGATTTGGCCCAAATTCGTCGCATTTTAATTTCGTAAATTTCAGCCCGCAATTACGGCATAAATGAATGGAGGATTCGTCGCTCGGAGGCTAGCGAAAGAACTCAAATTCCCTCATGGAATCCTCATTGGCTCCATTTCGCCGGGATTCTGTAGTTTCCGGGTCACAGGTAAACCACTGGAAAAGCAAACTTTTGTAATTCGTGCAACGGAGCTTTCTGCCCGCTCGGCTCTTTTTTGCGCTCGCCGTTATGGTCTTCCTGTTAAAAAGTGAATCGTTAAGGATATGGGTTGAGGGCGTTTCGCGGCACGCCCAAAATTTGCCCATAACACCGCTCCACGCGAATGTATCGATAATCCCTCCGATAAGGTATACTTTGGATTGTTATAATGGAGTGAAGGCCGAGTTATGGCTGATTTATCCCGCACGTGTGCGGGTGCGGGAACTGTTAAACTTTGGAAATGCAGTCTCAAATTATTTGCCCTCCTATCGGACTCTTCGCTAAATCCCATTTTGAGATATTTCCATCTCCACTGATGATTGGACTGGAATGAAGTATTAATTCCAGAAGTGAAACATGTCTCGGACTCACTCCGGGTTTAGAGTAGAATTCCACTTTTGTCATAAGGTCTAGCGGAATTGCTGAATGAGGAGATTAAAAGCGTTCTCGTTAAAATGGTAAACTAATAATCGCTGTCTCTCGTTCGTTTTATTTTAAGAAAACGCCATGACGGTTCATGTGTCGGTACAGGATAGAAAGAATGCACCTTTCATTTATTTTAGTCTTAGTCTTTTACGTGACTGATAATATGTAACTTACCGAGGTATGAATGATGATGATATTCATTCAGGTCATTCTTTATCGAATGCCATGAAAAGATGCTCAAAGAAATATATTTACTGTATACAAAATATTCGGCGATTTGATATTTTGCGGAGCTCACTAAGTTTATTCACTGCCATCATGTTGAAGTTCTACCAATGTGACGTCACAGTAAGTTAAGTTCATAGTTATGAAAAGAGTTATTCATGGGGTATTTTTGCTTCACTTGTGTTGACATTTTCCACTCGCTGCATTTGTCATTACGAGGAAAGCAAACGTATACTGACACATTCCTTATTTTTACAAACAACTCTCATTCCCTCTCCAGAGCTATTAGTTACTAATTGATGAGGATTAAAATCCCTCTATGGCTGTGTACTTTACAGACAGACAATTACCATGGAGTCAAAATACGGTCTTTCCCTATCTTGAACATGCATGCTGGAAAAGTTTTTAATTTGATTCGGGATTAGATCATTTAAGTAATTATATCTGCAAGGCCTTCCGCGCAAACGATGAACTTGGAAGATTTTTTCACGCTAAGTTAATTCTCCTCCAACTTCGAAGATTGATTTAAATTTCTCTTTTAAATAAAAGCGGGCTCCTTGAGTGCGCGATTCATATTATGAAATCGATGCGAAGTAAGGAGGATAAAAAATTGCCTCGCTGAAAAGGGTATTCCCTTGTGAGGAACGGAAGAACTTTTGGTGAGGGCCTAAGGTGAAAGAAGCGGAAGTCAGCAGAAAAGGAATGTTTTTAGGAATCTCGATGAGTGAAATCTATTGAGATATATCGAATGATTACTCGAAAACCTTACTTAGAGGATAGAGTCGATACCGCTACACTGTATTCGGACTGTTAGCAGTAGAAGAAGTAATAAAAAGGAAGCGAATTTTATCTGAGCGACGTTGAGATAAATAATTCTCTTCTTATAATAAACCCTTCATTATTTAATATTTATAAGAAAGATGAAAAAATCAGCGAACCCCACGAATAGTAAAGTAAATTTAAGGAGAAAGATAATTAAGACAGATCTGAAAGGCAACGACACAATACATAAATATTTTCACATGTGTAAATCAATGAAAATATGTTCCATGCATCTGCTATTTCATGAACCAATTGCATTTTTAGTTTTTGTCCCAAAGTTTTTGTATTTTATGCAACGGAAATTAAATATAATTTTTTTTCATATACTTAACTAGCAGCTTACTTTCCAGTAGTGGTTCTAGACATCATGGTAATGGAGAGCTAATTTTTTGTACTCCTCAATCGCAAACCAGAATATACATTTTTGAACGTTGGTCCAAAGAAACAACACGGAATCAGGCGTAACTTTGTGGTAGTTATTAATTATATCAAAATCCATATTGAGGAAACTTTTACCAAACAACAGAAAATTTTTCTAAAAGTTTCCTCAATATGGATGTTGGTCCAAAGAACTGGGTCAGTCAGTTTTCAAATGTTATGAAAAATAGCTGTGAATTGTTAAATAGTTCTTTTTGTTAATTAAATTTAATCGTTGGAGTAAGAGATAGCTCATATTAGAGGTCTTCATGGGCCGGTCTCGGGCCGGGTAAGCAGGCTGTCTATAGGGCTCGAGCCGGGCTCGGACCCATGGATAATTCGGGATGTAGAGAATTATTCGTTCTTAAAGAGCGTTAGTTTCTTGCATAGCGGCAAAAGCCTCTTAAACTTGTTACGCAATGCTTGAACAAAATGCTCGGTCTTCGTGAAGGGTTAAAAAAATGTATTTGTTCACAATTCACAACAATTTATTGCAGGGCGATTTATGGAAAGTTCTTGCTCGGTTCGGGCTTGAGAACGAAACGTTCGGGCCGGGTCGGGCTCGGGCTCAACGACGAACGGGCCGGGCTCGGGCTGAAATTTTCGGCCCGTGTAGACCTCTAGTTCATATGTATAATTTTGTTGTTATAGAATGTGAGAAGTAATTATAAGATGTATATACTCTTATAATGAAAAAGAATAATTTTTCTTATATGTTAATTTATAAAAAGTCCTATAAATTCAACAAAATGTATAAATTTATATATTTTATTAAAATATAAGATCTATTATTATTTTTATTCTTGTAATGATCTTCCGCCATGGCCGAAAATATCAACGCTTCTGTAAAATTATTTCCCGCTATTTCCATTTCCTGCCAATATCCATGCGCTCTAAGCTGTCGATGGCCACATCTCGAGCCATTGGCTCGAGTCAACTTTTGTAAGGGAAAGAATATCATCGGAAAAACCGTGCCAAGATTGTGGTAACTCCCCCATCCAAAAGTACGGACTCAGTCAACGCGAATCTAAATTCAACCCTCGCGAAGAGAATTTATATTTCGGTGCGACTCACTATTAGGGATGGATAACTTTGGAAGAGAACAGCGTAAGAGGAGAATAATTAACTTTTTCGTCCAATAAACGTGCGTTTCCCGCGCCATCGTTGGCTCGCCTTCAATCTGCCATTGGCAATGCTGGATATTAAGAAGGAAAGGGTCGAGGTAACTTTGCACATAAGGGCACACAGGGGAATTCCCAAGGAAAAACAGACTTGAAAAAAGTCTGACGGTGCCGGGAATCGAACCCTGGATCTTCCTCTATCCTTCCTTAACCTTCTGGTCCGGTAGCTACGATGGTTAAAGCAGCCTCCCGGATAGATAAAGATCCCGAGTTCGATTCCCGGTACCGTCAGACTTTTTCAAGTCCGTTTTTCCTTGGATATTGAAAAGACTCTACGCTGCCTCTTCCATTCCCTGAGTTTTTTCCATCCGCGCATCTGACGCAATGCCTCTTGACAAAAATCTAATGAATTTGGCCGAGGCGCCTCATCGTCTCCGAGCAGAAAAACATCACTTCCAATAAAGCGCGGCATTCACGGGAGATTCCTTCCCGAAATGAGAGATGGCTGTAAAAGTGTTTGCGGTAATTGTTATCGACCGCGGCGGATTCCTTTGAACGCCTCCGCTCGCTTTAATTCTGCTTTTATTAATCGCGGAGTTCGTGATCGTCTGTCGTCCTCCACTGGGTCCCTCTTTCAAAACCGAGTTCACCGTGCTTGGCGTTAGATGCACTAATGGTATTTTGTGGAATATTTCTTAGTGTTCCTTTCTGACACGGCTTGCTACTAGTATTAGAATGAACCATCGAGGCGTGAATTAGATTTACGAATGATGACAGCATTGATGCCGTCCTATTTATATTAATTTAGTTAGGTTATGTGCATCATTATTATCATTTCTTTAATGGAAATAGGTGCTTCAAATTATATCCGTTTTAATATAACATGTACACAAACACGCACACGACGAACATAAACACCCATGTCCTAGCCCGAAAAAAATCCGGTCCAACGGGACTCGAACCCGGGACCAAATTGTTGGAAGCATAGCAAGCAAACCATTCCGCCGCCGAGGTCGGAAATTTTATAAAATGTATATTATACATAGATATGCATATTTGTAAGTAAGAAATTAAATTAAAAAAAAACAGGATTTGTCTGACTTGACGGTGTTAAAATTTGTAATATTCTTTTATATAATAATAATAATATTAAGAGTACTCCTATCTCAGAGTTCTGCAAATACTCGTGTTCTCTATTGTCATCTTTAACTTGATAATTCACTACTTTGCACTCATAGATCTGAAGTACGTCAGAAAAGAGAAATGCGAACTTCCGAAGTAGAAAAGTAAAAAGTAGATCTTCATTCATGATGAAACCAATATAATTGATCTGTAAATCGGTCCATGTTCCAGTTTTCGAGATTCTGAACCATGATGCCGTCAAAGCTTTCTTTTTACCGGAGAGAGCGGTCAAACATTTCTTAGCCTTTTATTTTCCGATCCTTGCACCCAATTAACGGTCTTAAGTACTTCACAGAATCGTTCTACTTGATGATACTTGACTTGTTTGCCGAACGAAATTCGTGCGTGCTTTACTTAGGAGTATAGTCATCTCCCTTGCTTCAGTAGTAACCCTCATGGAATGTCCTATTTGCTAGAGAATTTTATCAAACGTTACAAGACCAAAAAGTTTCTATTCTTTTCTATGACCTGTTCATTGAATGAATTACTTGGTGAGCATGTTAAATTACCTGCTCTTAAAAAATGTATGTGGTTTGTACGGCTAGTTATGCTTCCATTCGTAAAGATTCGTGAAAAAATCGTCTATGAATCGCATAACCGATAATTTCACATATTAGATAGTGCTGACATTTATAGCGTGTCCAAAGAATGCATTGCTATTATATTTATCTATGACTTTATTCTCAGTTTTGTCGGTGGTATTTAGAGCTTTTATTTCGACAAGTATTTTCCCTCTAGTCAAATAAATTTCTAGTATCTCTCAGTTTCTCTGTGTGGCCATTCATTATACTTTTATTCAGTTTCTTAGCCCTGTATGGATTCTTATCGAGTGCTTTTCAAACTATGATCCACAGTTAACGTTTGAAAACCGTTAAGTCAATCTCCGCATTTCGTTCTCTTTCAGTCCATTATGTGGAAAATCGTTAGTTGTTCGATAGATATATACACAATAGCGAAGAAGAATGGGGGTTGATGGGTATTCCACGTCAGTCAAACGAAATAGGCTCACGTAGCAGTATCTGAAAAAAATGCACATTCTTCCCGACGCAAACTTGACGCCTTTTTCGTATACCGACATCCTTCCTCATGTTCTTCGTGGAATACGAAATCCTAACGCCTCTTCGTTCGTCCATATATCCTCCATAGTTTTGTTGTATGACTTTCAGTGAATATCTTGCATCCACGAAAATTTCTTCGATATTCGACAAATTTCTCTCAAAAAAAACTACCATTCCGGAAATACAAACGATAGCGTACGTACACTCCTGGCCAAAATTAACGTAGCACCTCCCTAGCGATCCTTACGGCTGGTGCTGCGTTAATTTTGGCCAGGACTGTACATACGGGCCATGAGGTATATAATGAAGGAAAACCTGCTCTTCGCATTCCTTTTTCCTCTTCCAGAAACCCTCTTAACAGATGCGGAATCCTAGAAAGAAATATGTCGCTACACCGTAGGTGCACGAAAATTACAGAGATGTCTTTTCAGATGTTTGTAAAACTTCGTTGAAAATAAGTGGGAACGTTCGCACATGCCGCGCTAAAACTTCCTTAACCAAAGCCTCGAGGGAAGAGCTCAAACGTTCCACGTCTTTGAGGCTTATGAAATTCGATCACATTTTTATCTTCCGGGAAGGAATTTTATATTGGTATCGGATATTGGGAGATTCGTTCTTGGGGAATCCTCGATAAAACCACCGAACTTGATTGTCTTTTCATTTCCCCGGCGAATGGAGCCAACTCTATTATCTAATAGTCTGCCTTAATTGTTTCTCTTCGCGGCTATGTATTCGAGATGCAGAGTGAAGACATTTCCCCGTTTTTTCGCACTTCCGCCTCAAATCGATTCTCCATCTTTACTCTCTCCTTACGTCTTTCTGGATAAATCATCCGGAAGCAAGGAGGAATATTTTCTGGCACCATTCTGCTTTTTCTTTAGTTTCACACGTTCAGCAACGGCCGCCCTCGTCATTGGAGCATTTCCAATCCTACATCGAATGATTTTATGCTGTAGGATGGGAAACTTTTACACGACTTTTATTTAATAGATACTTCACATACTCCTTAACTCGTTAGGAGTAAGGTTACTTACGTTGTTGTAATTCAAGATAATTAAGCAAAAAATTAGCAATATCGCTGATCATAGAAGAACGCGATATGTATCTCAACTGAAGAGCTGTCATCTTCTAGAGAAGAATAAAAATTAATTGATCTTAAAATAACGAAACTTCCACTAAAGAATGCTGAAAAAACCCAATCGTACTTTTTTTGCTCATATTCTCCTAACTAGGCGAGAAAATTAAAGCAAACTATTTCACTCCTCACCTTGCTCAGTAGCTCAATACGCCTTATTTCCTCTTCAGTGCTTTAAGTACCATTGATAAAGGGCATGAGGTTCCAGCCAGCCTCCGGGGAAAATATTGTGCTGATAAAGTAGCGTATTCCTGTTTGATTAATATTACAAAACCCGATAGATAACGCATATTGTCCTAAAGTTCAAATAAGTATATTCCTTTGTCAAATCTCGAAGAGGCTAGCTTAAATGATAGCTTGGTTATTGGAATACACATCGATTTCTTCTCAGAACAACGGATTTTTCCAGTTGTCTTTCATTGCCCTCCAATACCACTGTATTAACACTCGTCCATCTTCCTAACGATTTAGGGAGTATTTTAAATCTATTTCCCCGAACATGAGAAACAAATTTAGCATCCGTAGAAAGCAGAAGACAAGGTGTATATCGATCGAGGAGCCCCCTTGTCGTGCCAGTCCCCGCTTCATCCATTCTCCGCCCCCACACGCACTCTTTCTACTTTGTAATCTCCGAGTTTAAGTACACGTTCCGCCATATTTGCCGCACACGGAGCCTCGTGGCGTTTGCAGAAACACTCGCTAGCGGAGATTTATCAACATGGTCTGTTGATAGCAATACGCGACGAATATATGCTTGGACTTGATATTGTTTCGCGGTGTTCGCCATTATTTGCGCAGTTTTCCGGTCTCGTTAATACGGTATCCAAGCCGATATGTTGCTGAAGTCGCGACTTCGAATCCCGCCGAGGGCATTGTTGTTTGCCATCTCCTTCGGAATGATCGAAAATGGATGAAATTGAGGACAGCCCCTATTCGAGCGAATGTTGCCTTGCCGCTGGATGGCGGGCACGGCTGCCGGCCGGGAGCTTCGGCTAGCACGGAGCGCTTTTCTTTTCTTTTGCTTGTGCCTGTTTTTACCTGGCCACGAGGTGGGCAGTCTCGAGCCAGTCGGCGTAACACACAGTCGCTTCTCTGTAATCCTTGGAATTTTTTTTTTTCAACTGAACAGTCCCGTAATTATCAAATTAACAAAAACTTCGTTTGGTTTTGAGCTTACTGCGCCCCCCTTAGGGGTTGAATCTGAAATTTCTATTCGCTGTATTCACCCATGTTCAATCACTATATTTTGCACGCATATTATCCGCAGGACCAGATTTTTACTATTATCATTCATTTATCGCCGCCAACATTTTATCTACAAATATTTACTAATATATTTGTGTGCTACTAATTATTTAATTGAGAAATTTAGCACCTTCCATTATTCTTCGTAAGTGATGAATTTGAGATATTTGAGAAAATAAATTACGTTCTCATACTTGTCCACCAACTTTTTAATTGATGTTGCCCAACTATCATAAAATTTAAAGAATTACCTACTGTTGTGATGGATTTTTATTCATATGTCATATCAATTCTGACTAAATATGTTCACGGAAATTCGAAAGCAGAGGGAATTAAATTAAAGCTTACATAATTTTCCTTTTCCAGGTGGCTAGCACTTAAACAAACCACACCGCATCTTATGCTATTGGTCCGAAGATTTACTATTCTCTTTAACATCAACCTTGTTGAAAGTAGGGAAGTGTAGGATTGTTATTTGTGATTCTCGTGAAACCGTAATAGATGTTTGAAAGATAACATCGAGATACGCCTTACTCGGCGAACTTGCTAATACGTTTGACTTAATCAAATATCCTCAACCATGTTCCAGTTTCGAGAGCACGGAGATTACATTGTTCAACAGAAACTTATTAGAGGAGCAAGCAAAGGCAGCTTTTATTTTTCTCTGAGGTAAATTACGTCTTGACTCCACTTTGTCGACGCACTGTTATCCGACGAGTACACCACGTTTGAAAATCAATTTTCTTCCGATACCCCTCCCGTAAATTTGTCCCGTTTCTTCAAAGCACCGTCTTCTTGTGTTTTTGTGGAGGTACACGAGTGTTTATGCTGTCACGCGCAAGAAGAATATTCGAGATGGAGACTCCAAATTGGCGGAAGGAGATGTAGTCGCGGCTAACACAGCGTACGTTCTGCGTCTCTTGCTTAGAATTGAATCAAGTTAAGAGTTGGTTTTCTTCGCCCATTTGTGAAGGAAATGTGGTTTATCCTTGCTACCATAACGCCTGTAGTGGTTGCTAAAAGTTGCTTTATACAAGCTTTATTTCTTCCATTTGTTTCGTCTGGAGGTTTTCGATGTGTGAATGATCCAGGGTAATACGTGTAGCGTAGTATTTTAAAATGATGTTAAGTTTGAAAAAGAAAAGAAAGGTTTTTAATATTCGCTCCGAATGTTTTTAGAATTAATCGTTCCTCCCTCACTCTTCTCCTCGATTTTTTTATTTGATTTCTCTTAAGCCCATTTCGCTAACAGCGTGCTGACTGTTGCTTCAATTCAATTTTCTCTGAGTTCTCGTCAGTTATTTTGCATGAAGGGAATTTAGTGCGCCCGTACCTTTCTCATAAAGAATTCATAGCGCTTCCACAATTTGATTCCAGTGGATGAATCGACAGAATCTTCCGTATTAGATTAATAGTGATCGTATGTGGCTACGATTTGCCTTGGTGTGTACAAAACAAATTTCAGCTCTTAAATTGGCCAGTTTCGGTACAAATCTGTAAGTGATCATCTAGAACAGCGGAGCCTTATTACACTCTTAAGACGTTTTCCGATAATTTTGCGCTCAAATTTCCTCTCGATTCTCAATTTTCTCATCTTAAGATTGTGGCAGAGGCGTGTATGCTTTGATGCTCAGAAAATTTCAAAGACTCGAGCGCAAGCCTGAGCTGTTGAACTAGAAGCCCACATTTCTTCAACCCCTCTTATTTTCGTCCCCAAAAATTCGGGATTTTTGTCTGAACTAACAGGAATTTAGTTTTCCATTTTTTTCTTTATCGGCCATTTCTCCTCTCGATGCATACTTTTCCCTGAGATAATAAAAGCTCGTACTCCGAATTCCTTGGCACACTACAATACTATATTTATTTTCGTCCTCCTTATTTCATACTTCTTACTTGAGTGACTTCTCCTTCCCGCAATAGTAAATATCCGTAAATCGTCTCTCCCCTCGAAGCAACAGAGATGTTTCCGTTTAGGGACAAACATACAATGAAATCACAAATAGGAATCGCACGAAGCTTTCCATACAGGATAATCCCCATAAAACGGCGTGGTTAGAGGTTTAAAAACGCGTAGTTTGATTTTCTTTGATTGTTTTGCTGAAAATAATGTTTTGCGGACTGTCTCGTCTACATGTTGGGGTACTCTTCCGCAAACTTCGGTTTTGTCTGTTTGCGAGCCTTGCTATACGTATATGGGCTGGAATGAGTTTCCTGCAATGTGTGGTCTATTTTCCGTTCGGTTGTTGTCGTTTTTTGCTGGAAAGAGATAAAGAGAGTTTTTCATGCGAATAGTTGTAGCATATATTTTCATCATAGAATATGGCTTTGTGAAAGAGTGGATTTATCATATATACCACGCATTGCAGACTTGTATATCTCTGAATCTTGATGAATTTACTGTTTTTTCATTGCAGTTCTCTACAAAATTATGAACTTTTATAAGATATTATAAGTATCCTGGGATAAAAGTTGATTTATTTTAATCCCAAGATGGGATTTCAGCTACATTCTCCTAGAATAAACTCGAGGACAAATAAATTCTATATATCATATTCTGCTGAACTTCGTGGAACGACATTTTAAACGAAAAGAAATAGAACTGTAGATTTCCACACTAAGGATCTTGTGGCAGTAAATCTACAAAGTTCTATTTCTTTTTCATTTCGAGGATAATTATTTATTATCTTTTGCGTATATTTTGACGAGGAATGAGCTCGATGACGGGGCTGTTTTGAAACTCGAATGAATGCATATTCTACCCTACGGAAGACCTAGATTTTGAAACTGCGTCATTGTTTCAATAAATGAGTTACTTTTATTCGTGATGCGTGGGAAACCTTAGAGTAATCTGCACTTCATTAAAAGCTAGCATGTTGGTCCACCGCCGCATTAAATTTTGAGCTTTATTTAGGGAATTGGCCCTTTAATTCACTTCAGGAAACATCTCTAACTCTTAATCCAAGACCGTTAATTTGTAAAGATTAATTAATCTACGATATGAATCTGTAATCTATAATCCAAACAACCGTGTCGTAATTAAAAATAACTGTGTAATTTTTCACAGGATTGTCGTAGTTTTTATTTATTTTATCATCACTGATTAGCGGAGCGATGACAGTGAACTGAGCACAAAAATGTCTTCCCCTCTTTCGAACTGTATAATATTCTCGTGGGGAACAAAATATCGGAGGAGGGCGTATGAAGTGATCTTGTGATGAAGTGAAACTCTCCGGGAAGGAAATTCTCCATTAGAACTTACACAAACACGCCCACGCTTTAGTATGGAGACATCTGCGTAATTTTCCAATCCTTCCTTCTCTTTTGACTTTTCTTGTTCACATTCCGTTACAAGGTGGTCTCTCCGGAGAGATTTACGAGGAAACAACTTGAAGTTTATACCAATTAATTTTTAATTACTGCCCTCCGTACGAGCCGATACATTTTTGCCGCGGGAGTCTCCCTTTTCCGAACGGCAGATTCTGGTCTGGCAAACGAGCCCCCTCCTATGCGTGCGATCTCCCGGCCATATTTCGATCTCAAAGGCGGAATTAACGAGCCGAAGAAAGAAGTTTTAAGTATTTGTATACGGCCGGAAAGGGATGGAAACGTTTGCGAGACGAATTAATTGAAGATAATGGACACTAAAACCAGCCATTTCGGGTCGCGTTCCACATCCCTTTTATGCCCCCGGGAAAAGAAAACAATTCTCCCGGATATTGCATTGCTTAAAACGAAAAAAATCAGGGTGACCTCGTTCGTGAACCGTGCTCACTCCACGGAGGAAACATTCGCTTTAGCCCCGCTTTTATTGCACTGCACAGTTTTGGCCCATAAAGCCCGTTTACTCCTCCATCGCTCGCTTCTTTCATTGCTCCGTATCACTTCTGGAGGATGAGCGGCGAAAAGGCGCATCATTTTCCTTCGAACAGGAAACGGATAACAATTCCATTGTATTCACGCTGGGATAGAGATGTATGTACGAGCTAAGAATATAAGAGGGACGATTCCCAGCCTTTTCCGGGGAGGGATGCTAATTTATAAAGAGCACCGATGGATGTACTTGGATAAAATCGTGCGCGTTACTCTGCTGGTGATGAATGTAGCGTTATAGCGTGGCTTAGTTTAACATGGCGCTCGAGTTTTTTTATAATTAAGATAATACGGGGTACGGAGAAGATAAAAGAGCTGTCGTACACGCAAGTATTTAGTGTAGGAAGTGTGTATCTGTCCTTGCATACACCATTTCCTCTCGGTACTCTAAAGCATTAGTTCCGGCATCTCGCAGTACCTCGCCTAATGATTAAACCCACTTACAATTTTGGCTTACGATTATTATTTCCGGAGCAGTTGACGAGTAGATCCATATTGGATTGGAGTGCACTGTACTTAAAAAGTATTCATTTTATTACCTACAGACGAAAGTGCATTTATAGAAAATATCAATATAATTGACCAAGTGCTATAGTATACACAGTGATAGAATCCATTGAAATATTTTAAGTAATTCATTATCTATTTTCATAGCTGTAGTGCGTGTTTACAGGATGTGGAATGATTAATTAAATGTGCAATGTGGAAAATTCAACAACTGTATTTGTATTTATATAACTATTAATTCGTTGTTGTTTTATTTTTTATATTGATTCAGTTGTTATTTTATTTTTCGTATTTAATACATTCTGCTAAACATTGGCCATAATCTTTGAATTACTCCGCGCACTGCTCTCTTTTCCTAACTACCTCTAGTGATAAATGTATTAATTACGATACTCATTATAATACTATTGACAGTTTCATACAGTCGCTTAACTCATTCTTAAAAGAATGTATGAATGAATTTCCACGGAAATTATTCAGTACTTCAAACTATTTTTTTAATTTTATAACTGTTGATATCGCTTATAAACTTCTTGTTATTGTATCCATTTAAAATCGGTGGTATCACTGTATGTGAATATTTTATGAAGATTATACTGTTTATGCAGTTTTCAGTTATTGTCAGCTTTAGCCCTTAAAGGTCCAACCTTTTTTTGGTTACTCCGTGGACCAAGGGAGGGTCAAAAATTGTCCACTTTTGTTTTTTCAATACAATAATAATGAAACATAATATCTCTTCAGCAATTGCCTCCTTAGATTTTTAAAAACTTCTTACAATGATTTTTATTGCTAAAAATTGTACTATAGCGATAAAAATAATGAAATTTTTATTTAAAAAAACTCATCAAAGACGAGGATATGGTAAAGCTTCTTCTCGATGGTACCGGCTTTAAAGCTCTAATTCGGAAAATAAGTTTGTAAATCATCGTTGTTTATGCTTATAAATCAACAACATGTTATTATAAAAAAAATGAATCAACATTTTGCAACCTTAGTCCAGAACAACAATGTGTATTAGTAGATAAAATATATAAGATCATAATATTTTTTCTCAAGTATTTATTAATCAATAAGCTTATTATAACAATACGTTTTCAAAATTATTAACATTAGCAAGCAGTTGTAAAAGATCAACTTGAATCTTCTGACAATTCTACATTATTGCAAGTATTGCATACATTAGTTTTAAAGCTATGTTTACCGCAAATATACCTGCTACATTTAGCTCATATAATTGTAATTTTTGCCAATTTGTTCAATTTCTCCCTTTTTGATGGGGTAGCGTTGCTGCATGCGTGGCACCTGCCTTTGCCATTTACTTTGACAGCAGCATCTCACATTTTTGGAGGCAGTATTTTTCTATCCAAAACCCCTTCCATTGCCTTTAAAATGGGGTTCTGTAAACGGTTTGTGTTTTCCAAACGATGTTCTGTGTGTGGCCGCACGAGTTCAAGGCCAAGTTCCTGTAAATATAGACGTCGCCTATTGCTCCTTGCGATATTCCACTGAGGAAAATTTTGTTTGAAAACAGAGAATCCATTTAGTTCAGCAATGTCGATCAGCGTAAAGAAAACGGACAGTGGCCACCTTCTTGTAGATCTTTTGGTCGAATACTCACGTATCAATTGATCAATAACATCCACCCTTCCTTTGGTTTGTCGTAGAACTAATTTACGTCAGATTTCTTTTTAAAAAAATCACTGACCTTTTTATCGGCGTCCTGTGTGGAAAGAAAAATGAGATTTTTCTTAGGCTTATCTCTGGTGACGTATGATATCAAAGTCTGGCTTATCACTGGTAGCCTTCCAGAGCTGGGGGTCTGTAAATGCAAAGAAACTTGAAAATATTTCCCGACCAGCTGTTGTTTTCAGTTCTTCAGGAATGTGTTTTCTACTACACTGCATGGTTCCCACCACAGTCAAGCCAAAATCTTCACAAAGTTCTTCTGCTAGCCCCACAGACGTATAGTACCTCTCCATAGACACATTTCGCCCTGAATTCTTGATTGGGGCCAACAGGAATTTCACAATTTCTTTGGGACCTCTGCTTGTGGATGGCTCATTATTTTTTCCGACATAAACTTTCATGAGCACATTTTTGAGCACATACCTCTCGTCGAAGTCTGTAGGCATCCTTATAAGAATGCCATACTTCCCTGGTTTTTCTTTCATGAACACTTTGAATGGACACCTGCCCCTAAACAATGCTAACATCTACCACTACTTTAGGTCCAGGAATGTAATATTTGGGGAAAGCCTCATTGACCATTTGGAATATTGAACGAATAGACGCAAACTTATCTTTTGCTCTCCAACTTTCCCTTGGTACAATTGTCATCAAACCTAATTATAGTCAGTAGTTCTCTTAATCAGTTCCGACTCATCGCAGCAATATAGGAGGGCCTTCCGAATTTATGTGACCAAAAATCAAGAAAATCCAACTTGCTATCATCGTTCTTACCTTACAAAATCAACACTCCAATGAAGGATTTTAGTTCTACCAAATCCGTTTTAGACTTCTGAGCTCGTTTTGCTTCCTCATTCGTATGCTGTAAAATCATGTCAAGTATTCCAGGAGTGAAAAATTTTTCAAAAGACTCGCAGATGTCATTTACCTTTCCAGCCGGTGGGAATCCTTGCTTTACCCGCAATATATTCTGAATGGTTCTCCTAGTCACACGAGGAGGAAACTTTACGTATTATCTTCCTGTTTTTATAATGTACTCGATATTTTCACTACTGCATTTTCCTCTAGATAAATCACTTCTGCCTCACTTTCATCATTCGAACTGATTTCACTAACATGGTCTTCAGTTTCACTCACTTCTTCATTACTTTTCACTTGTAATTTCCAATTCCGGTTCAACGTCACTCTCAGTCAAATAGTAAATTATCATTGAAAATTGACGACACAATAATAATAATAATAATAATAATATGAAATAGTTGGAAGTCGCCTTATGTTTCAAGGTTAAAAATAAATTTCAATATAATAAACACGGTAAAAAGGCATGCACGAAAATAGAATATTGGGATTATTTTAGTATTCAAAATTGCAGAAGGGTATTCAGTGGTTATGTTTTGATATAATTTATCACTTATATACTTCAGCCAAGTATAGCTTCAGCTAAGTGAATAGAAACAGAAAGCTATTATTGTCAGTTTTCGAAAGAAAATGGAATAATAGGACTCTTTGGGCTAAAACGCAGAAATTAGAAGAAATATTCACTTGTAGCAATTAAATTATTTGGTAGACATTTTTTAGCCCTCCCTTGGTCCTTAAGGGTTAACAGGAGCTTCGATGTTATATATTGTCTAAAGCTCATTTAACGGTAATCCTTCGAGATATACAGATATATTGTTGTACTGAAGTCCTTAAAGTTGTATGTTCGTCATTTGTAATGAGTATATAGGGATGCATCTGTACACATATTCACATAGTTCATGGGTTTGTTATGAACGCGTGATAGGAACCTTGAAAGGTTAATCCAGAAAAACTTCCGGGAGATAATTCCCCCCCTACGTCTCTGCCATTTATCATAAAAACTCGCACTTGCGATCCACTTCTGCTTCCGAGATGCATTGCTTCAATTGCGTCCGCGTTGTTAAGTGTTTGGCAGCGAAAGAATCTCTGTATTGTGTCGAGGAAAGGGAATCTCTATTCTTTCAATCAAGCGAGGAGTCCAAGGAAAGCCCTTGCGAAGCGCGAAGGAAGAATTAACCGTACGAGGAGACGAGAACACGTTCTGGAATCAACAACCATTTAGCCTCGTTAATAGCCGACCTTGACCCGACGAGCGTCTAGCCTTTGTTTCGTCCGCTAAGGATAAGTTGCCTCCCCCACGATAAGTTTCTTCCGCTCACTTACGCGATCTTAATAAATGACTCAGCATCTTTTCTTGGAATCCTCGGGATTGCCCTGCGAAAAGCATTTTGTGAGAGGGTCGTTGACGGGAGTCGGGCCATGGATTTCGATTTCGGGGAACTTGGGAGCGAGTCTGGAGGATGATTACGTATTTAAGGAGTCGCTCGTCTTACAATTCGTGTAAACAAATCCAGTTTCTGTTAGGAAAAGGTAATGTCCATCAGTGTCTTCAGGAACTCTTCATGACGACAGCAATCCTTCGTTATGGCGTCTTTTTAATGGTAAACATCGAATGACCGTTTTGTTAAATAGTGTTTTATCAGCCCTTTACGTTTTTCTCCGTAAGCGAGTCGTCCCGCTTTTTCATTCTAGTTTGTATGGTGTTCTTTATTGGTGCCGGATGCTCTTCCACACTGCATGCATCGTCGTTCATAATGGTCCAATGACTCGCAATAGGTTATCTTTGTCCATCTTTAGTGTTCACTTTAAAGCCACAATGATTTCCCAAATAAACTAAGACCCTTCTGATTTAATGAATTCGGCAAGTTGGATTAAATTGCGCCCAAAATCTTATTTGGATTCTAGTAACTTAATTGCTGTTTCTATTAGGTGGGTATCAAAGTTTTGCACGCAAAAGGAACGGAATTCCGAGTGTATCGTTTAAAACTTAGTATATTTCCGTCTTTGGATAGCGAAGGTTTATAAGATTAGACTCCTTTTAAGGAAGCCGAGACCAATCGGGGTATCCGGGATGGTGGGAGAATTATTCAGTCTATCGATTCCCCGGCACAACGAAATTTATTCCCCGCCGCCTCCACAAAAATACCCGGAATCATTCGGCGCGGATAAATCAGCGAAAAAATAGTGAATATTTCCTTTCCCAGTCCTCGGTCCGAGTTGATAGCTTCTTGCGCCCAAGCGTCATTTCGTTTTGCGCCCAATTGATACGGAATTTTTCACCACACTCAGTCGGAAGTTCTCGGTCAGAAATTACTCGCCAACGCCCCCCACCCCCGCCGAGGCTCAAAAACGGAACATGCCCGCGAAATCGAGCTGATTAAAACGCTCGATGAGGAATCCGCAGGCGAGATTTCCTATCGCCCGTATCGCGCCACGACTCCGGAGCCAGTGGTGCGTGGGAGATGGCGCTTCGGTAGCGTCTCCCCCGCCCCCCCAACGCATGCGCACCGCCCCCGCTTGATATCCGCAACCCCCTCGCCCTCCCACCGCCCCGCGTCATCGGATCACCCTCCCCATGAACCCTCGTAGACACTTCGTTTCGTTCGTTTCCGGTGTCCCTTAGCCGGAACTCATCTTCTGGGCGACCGATAATCCGTGGGCGTAGACGGGGCGCTTTGTACGGGTTTTTTTCATTAGGGGGCCAAGATGGATGGCTGCTCGGCCAGCCATCGGGGGTCCATCTCTTCCGCTTTTAATTCTGTTCTCGTTACCGTGAGCTCCTCACGGCCTAGGTCACGTTTCACCACATTCGGAGACGGTCCCCGCGTCCCGCGCCACTTATCCGAGCTTCCTCAGAGATTCATTTCGAGATTTCGTAAAAACTCACGAGATTTTTATTACCTCAGATTTGGGGATGAAATTCGAGCGAGCGTCTGAGAGTGCTCTCGGGTCCTTAATCAGTGTACTCATCTCCAGTAAGTCAGTAGTTTTATTTAATCCCATTTCTCTCAAATAAAACCTCTTTAATTACTTCAACTACCCGCTCTCTACGTCGCTTTCCCACGATCCCTCCCTCGTCGATCCGCCCCTTTTCCTCTGTCCCTTTTTATGTCTTGAATCAAAACCCCTTCCGTTCCCGCCGATTCTAATACTTCCTCATTTGCTGCCTTACCGACCGAGCTCACCTTCTCTATCCCGCGTCGAACCCACAGCTCAAAGGCCGTCGCTCCTTTGATGTCCCTTCCCTCAAAGTCCTTGACTCACACCCATGCGATGGTACACTCCAGATCAAGGTTCTTACCAATATCTTCCAAATTTTTTTACCAAGGACATTCGTCATCGGTTCCATCCTACTCGTGATAGCTCTTTTGCCGGCGCTATTCCTACTCTTTGCTTCTTCCGTTCCAATAATAGAGAGCTTCGTGGTGAGTAAACTCGTCCATCTGTTGTATATTTTCGCGCTTCGTCCGCAAATTCCTAATTGTTTATTGTCTCATGTGAATCCATTATCCTTTACCACTGTTGTAGCTAGAAAAACTATAGGGGTTTTCATTAAGATCAAGTGAAAGAGTATTTTCATAAAGATCGTAGTACTTTTCACTTACACACTAGAGTGTGTAAGTGAGCCCAAACCCAACTCTGCCCGAACGTAGATACAAATTTTTCTTCCCAAGCTCTACCCGAGCCCGAACTTTCCATAAGTCGCCATGTAATTAATCGTTGTGATTTGTGAACTCGTACTTTTTTTACACCTTCACGAAGACTGGCCATTTTGCGGCATTGCTTAACAACTTTAAGTGGGCTTCTGCCTTTATGCAAGAAACTAACGCTCTTTAAGGACGAATTATTCTTTTCTTCCCAAATTATTCACGGGCCCAAGCCCAGTAGACTGCCTGTATTACCCGGCCCATTCAGCCCTCTAGGACACACGTCTTTATCGGGAAAAATTGCCTCTAATAAATCTCATCTTTCGTGAAACCCTTTTTCTATACAAACACGCATACAAAATCATAAAAAATTATACTAATGGATTTTTTATTGATGTATTTGAAAAGAGATGGAGTTAAGAAAGAAAACAGTAATTAAAAGAAAATCAGATAAAATTATCGCACAAATCAGAGAAGAAAAGAAACCGTGAAGCTCCTTATTTATTTTCCGGACGATGTAGATAAACACATACAGCATTTCTGGCTAGTGAAAACAGAAAATAACGAGCTATCTTATCAGGGAAGCGATATTTTGGTGGGAAATTGATTTCTATCTCTTTTTAATTGCTTCAGGAGACTATCTTCCCCGGTAATTATCAATTGCTCTATTCTGGTCCGGATACAGCTGCCATAATAAGGCAGAGGGTGAAAAGAATACTAAAGCTGAATTTTCCCTCAGTCCCTTCGACAGTGCATCAGCTACAGAAAATCACAACGAACAGGCCTTTCTTTAAAGCCGTTGTCATAGTCATTAATGTATTCATTCATTCTTTCGTTTTCATGAAAATTATGGGAAAATTAAATTACGAATGCAGTCGAGAGATAGTTGCGAAATTCATTGAAATTCTTATCTAATCTATTTACAAAAGAAGCCAGAAATACTAAATAGTAAACAAATAATGCATAATTATCATTCTTAAAAAGATTTATCAGAATGTTCTCAATGTGTATGCACAAAAAATCCGGAAATACCAACAAAAGGTTGCTTCCCATTTTTGTTTCTAGTGAAGGAAAGTGAAAGTTTTTAATGTCACTATAATAGAACGAAATATCCGTTTCCTACGGTACATTCTTTATTCCTGTTTTTTTATCAAACGGGGAAAACAGAAAAATTTACCGGGACCATGGGTTAAAACTGGGGCAAGTTCTGAACTAAACGGGACGTATAGCAAGCCTAATGAAAGCATATTCTCGCTTGTAGCTAAACAAAAGTTATTTTTCAGTGTTTTGACGTAACTTGGCATTTGGACATTTACAGGAAAGTGCATTCTGGTAAAAGAATGTGTTGGTTAACGAGTTTGAATCCGGAACAAAATTATTTTCGTTAGTTATCGTAGTTTGATTATCATTTACAGTAACATCCATTTTGACCGCACTGGTTATGAGCTTCATATATTATAATTTGGGATGTTTGGTATTGAGGAGGCGGTACGTGAAAAAGTTTGATACTGTGCTGTGGAAAATCACCCCAAAACATCCAAGAATATATAGCTGTCGATAATATATGCGGAACCTTAGCTATAACTATCCAGTTGAAGATTCGAGATCGGGAGACGTTGTCAAGATTAGCACTTGAGTATGGAACGAATCGCAATTTTAGATTATTTTTCGATCGCATTCTTTGAATATGTTTGGGACCAATTCGTTGATTCCGACGCAGCGGCGGAAGGCGTAGAAAAGGCAGCGGCGCGGCACAAAGGCTATCACGATGGACGTCCTTCCCTGAATACGCTTTTCCGCTCTTTTCTGAGGCTATTTTTGTCCTACTTTCATGCGGTATTGGTGCAGAAAGCGAAAGAAAGCAAATCAAATGAACGTTTTTCCTGCTCGAGCAGCTGGACAAAAAAATAAACGCCAGGGTGCGTGAGAGGCTTTTTCCGGCCACTCTTTTTTCCCGCTCAATTCGATACGCCCCGCGGATGGGCATTTTATTTAACAAATGTCTTTCTGTAATCAAAATCACTGATTTGGGGTTAACCTTTCATCAGTCGCGCCTATTTTCATAACACGAGCAGTCGCGCGTTGTATTCCATACAAGAGATCGTTTTTTGGCCAAAATTGTAAAATTAATTGCCTATTAATTATTTCTGAGTGCTAAACTTTAGGTAATAGTATAATTCAAGAGGATAATTTAAGAATTAAACAAATTTTAGTCAAAAATATTATTATTCACCTTTATTTATTTGCATGCGTTCAGAGAGTACCTAAAAAGCTAGATGTCTATTAGTTCCGAAATTGAAATGCGTCTAAGAAAGTTTAAGACGAAATAAGTGAAAAACTCCATATAAACGTTATAATATGCAAAAATAGAGTTCACCAACGAAAAACTTACCCAAATGGCTGCGCCTTGTATGTGTTACAACAGTCGTCACTTCACAGATTTACTCGCTTTTGCGGTCGGTTTAAGACTAAAAAGAAGCATTTGACGACTTTACAAGTTACTGTTAAGTGCGATAAAGGAATAGACCCGGGCACGAGGTTCAAGGGACCACCCAGGTAGAAACGGCACCCGAAAAACCGTCTCTGTTGTACAGAATACAACAGCGCGACTGACGGATGGTTAATATTTAACGGAGTGGTTTGATTCATGCGGGGCTCATTCGTGGCTGCTTTCTGAAAAGGTAAAGAAATAGTTAGTTGATTATTGGATTTTGTTGAATTTGACTACCTCGTCTGTTTTTATCGCTCGCAATAAAATACGCAGGAAATGCCTTCAGTCACTAGCGTGAGAACTTTATTTACACTTTGAGAAATACTCTTTTGAACTCTTTTCAGTAGATTTTTATTTCGCTTCGCATTCTAAGCATCTGCATAATTTTTATAAATCATAAATTTCTCTTTCGGTCGATTCCCGTTGGTCTAATGTCGCTGTTCTTTTATGAATACAAAATGATTTCTCTCTTTAAAACAATAAACATTTAGGTTTACTTTAAGTATAGCATTCAATATTTAATAAAGTATTCTCCTAAATTACCATAATGATGCATTTTATATGCTCAAAATGAGAATTATAGGGTAAAATTGCGGTAATTTAAGCGCTGGGTTTGTGTTTGTAGACTGTGTAGCTATTGCAAAGTATTATAACAAATTGAATGAATAATAGTTACGCGTGCAAGATAGTATTATGTATTGTTAAAGAATGCTTTCTAATGGGATTCAAGAATTGTCTCAATATCCATATGATATAATTAATTGGATGTCTATCATTTTGGTAATCAGGTATATTACATTGCTATGTAATTTGAGGGCATGGGGGATATCTGGGAAAAAAACAGCGTGAAGTGCATGGAAATACAGATCTAATTCTACGAACGAGTAAAATTTTTAATTAAATATTCATCCAGATAAGATAAATTCGTATTTTTTGGATCAAATAACGAATGTGTGTCGGTTAACAAAGATTTTGATATTTGCGCTCGTTCTATAAAAATCTAAATCTGATTAAAGCATACTATACTGACCCCGTGTCACTCATGGTGAACACCGCCTGGCTAGGCGATTTCCTCCAAATGGATTTCCTCCGTAGACTTTACTTTAAAAATATTATTAAATGCATTCTGTATTAAAGACATTTCTTCTAACCATTTAAAGATTTTGGCAGTATATGAACGTATGTTACAGTTTGAGACAACCAGAATTTCGTTTCGGCTTACTAAGTTATATGAATATTCATTCCGTTTGCCGGGCTACTAATCCCTCACATCGAATTAGTGATCATTTACCGTAGCATATTATAGTTTGCATCGTATCTCATTCTCTGTTGACATGGCGATCGAAGTCTTCGTCTCCAAATCGATGATTGAAACATTTTCATCACCTTCGTCAAACACACCTTCCAATTCAGCGACTTGCTCCATCGAGGGTAATGTGAAATTAAAACTTCAAAATAATAATAAAATCAAACCGCTCCTATTGCTTCCCACCCGGAGTTGCGCTTTTTTAAACACATCGAATATGAGGTCGGATAATTTGGCTAACGTTCCTATCGAACATTTCCGCCGACGAAAGATCTCCTGAATCTCAAATTCGTTCCTCGACATAGATGAAAGAAACGTGCACCCAAAAATAACAAACCTACCCCGCCATGGTTTATATCATTAAATCACTTCCTTTTGTCAGTCCAATATGAGATGGGAGGAAAACGTTTGAAAAAGTAGGGAAGCGAGCGCTTTAAGCAAGAGAAATTTACGCGATGGCAAGCAGGCTCCGAAATGAGTTCCCTCGATCCCGTAGTTGATTAGTGTCTCGATAGCTCTTTCCGAATCTCATTCCCGAAACAGAAAGAGAATCCCAATGAATCCTGAGAAAAGGAAGTCACAATGAACCGAAATAAGAACGATCAGTCTCGAAGGCTGCCGCCGAAAGCTTATTCATTGCATATGTGATCCAAAATACTTGTCTTGAGGAAAATAAGAGGGTCAAAGGGTTCTCCGAGACGGGCAGCGGATCGAGAGAGTTTAAGAGGACGTTAGACAGCGAAGGGTTCGGTGATATAGTGTGCATGGGAGACAGGTGGTAGCAGATAAGAAGAGAAGGGGAATTGTTTTGTTTGGGTCTTGAAGGAGGGAAGACTAAATTGAAAGGAGTTGGGCTTTGAAAGCGGTGGATTTCCGAGAGCGCCTATAAGTATAAGATTTTTTTATCCGTTGAAGTCGAGAAAATGTTCTCGAACACTCGGTCCCGTTGTTTAAGTGATTCAAATTGAGACTAATCTTGCTTAATTTATACGGAGAACAATGTGACGGCCATCCATTTAGGTCGGGAAATGAATTTCGGCAAGTATCCCAATATATTATTCTCGGTTAATGGAGCATTGGATTCTAGGTTATCCGAACATTTTATCACTCGTAAATGATCCGGAATAAAGAGTACCTATTTGATTCTTGAGTGAGTGAGCCCCTTATGTCCGAGTGATATTTCGTTTTCCTGAAGAATTAGACATCCCTCTCCTGGATTATCGGATGCACGTATCACTCAGAACTGGCTTCTCGGACAACCGATTGTCATTCCCGGTAATTCGAGAATCAGATTCGCGGATAATCAGTTACAAGAATCCTGTCGCATGAGTAATTAGCAGGAGAGGAGAACATTTCCAAAATCCTTATATATAATTTTCGAAGAGTCCCATTTATTTCAGAAACGGTTTGACTTAGAGATTCGAAACAAACTGAATTGTGTTTCTACGAGCTAGGAACCCCTAGGAAAACTATTCTCATTACTGAGAAGGCTCGGGTTCGGACCCAGGAGTCCATAATACGGTTCCATAAGGAATACACGTAAACTTCACTTTTATCGGTTGCAGGGCTTATTTATTTTACAACATTAAATTAGAAAGAATCGTTGTAAAAAGTCGGGAATACCATTAAAAGAAGGTAAATTAAATGAAGTTTCTTATTTTAGTCGTGGAATAGCGATTTCGATTCGAAATTGCCAGTATTTTGATAAAATAGAAGAAATTTTTGAGAGATTTTTGATGTTATGAACACATTAACGACGAATGCGGTTGTTGAATTTTCTCAATAAACCATATCGAGAATTTCGGCACGTGTTGACGTCATGATTGTTTATAGCAACATAACTATTTACAGATGATTGCGTGTCACCTAAATTACCTTCTGCGAAATCTAAATATTATTTGTATTCTCTCTGGTAAGTTGAGGACCATTTTTAATGTTATATTTTTACTTAAATTATGAAGCATATCTATTTCCAACATCGTATTTTCCGCAGTCTACGAAAATGATTTCCCTGATTAAGGAAGTGAGCGTCTTTCTTATTATGGTGTTTGTTCTCTTGTTGTTGTTGAAATACAAGTTGTGAAGTAGCAAAATATTGAATATCTCACACCTGACTAAGATGGCAAGGCGTAAATATATTTAATTATTTGTAGAATTAAAATAATTAAAAATATATCAGTATGATAATAGTTATAACTTATTTTCACTATAAATTACATGGCATGGAATTATGTACAAGTTAAAACTGATTTTCTAAACTTAGGTCCGATATTATAACATATATTTAGAGTTGACCTTGACTGAAATCTTCACTTAAACAAATCTAACAAAACGTATTATAGTCGATATTTAAGTCTTCATTGGTATTTAACTCATAAAAGTAACTTCAACCGCAATGCATCATGGATGTAAACAAACTATAGGGCGGAAATTTCTAGAGTTAGCCTCTCGCCTCAGTTGGTTTGTCGCAGAGAAATAAGTTTGTGTAATAGTATTTTCGGTTGAAAATCCTCAAAATATTTTAACTAAATATGTCTGCTTCCTTTATACAGATATTTCTCGTGACATTGCCAGTTTCTTTTTTGTAAATCATAACATATACGTTGGGTGCTGTGAAGTATTTTTTTGATTCAGATACTTTATAGGTGTTATAATTAGTTATATATTGGAAGTGAAATGAATTTATTTTGTTAAGAACTGCCGATTAAAGTTACTTATTTAATTATTGCATTTATTACTGATGAAGTATAAGCAGAACTCAGTTTCAACGTAACATCGACGAATTTGGCATAGTTAATGATATACATACGAGTATTGTCATTTACTTATTGATTGGCACTATTAATCATAAATGCATACTATAACTTACCTAAGTTTTTAATGAAAGTGTTTCATCAAAATATAACTGATTTTGAAAAGAGGCGATCAAAATTTCAATGTTTTAGCATGTTAGACTTTCTACCAGTACGTTAGTTAGGTTTCGTACCTAAGTTAGGATTATTGAACCTCGTGCGACGATAGTGTGTGTGTTTTACGCAGATTTTCCAAAATTACATTAGGTACGCGTAAAAGAAATTTAAACTCCAGTGGGTTTAAATATTATCTCATAAATAATGTACGGTATCGGTAGAATGGGAGGAATGTAGTGTTGGAATCTACCAGTAAAGGTTTACTGGGACAAATTAGGGTCTGTAAAGCTTATTGGCTTTCTACAATCGTATAAGAGCCATTTAAACCGTATAATTGTCAATATTCAATGCATAAAATTAAATACCTACAAGTGTATGCATACTTATTTACTATCCAAACATCATACATTTCATCATACAAACATCCTAGAGAAAATCTGTAATGCGTACCAACATAAAAACCATAAAGTCATCTACCTAAAAGCTGAGAGGGTCCTCTACCCGTCCACCATTAGCTGCTTAAATCTTTGGAGAGGATAACTTCATTTATGTTCACTTATTATCCCCGTTGAATTTCAACGGGCACTTCCGCTAGTATGATTTAAATACTGGGAGAAATATAAAACGATGTGCAAGGGAAAGCACTTGCTTTAGATGATAATTCGGGAAAATAAAGTGTAATCACCGTGCCCCATGCTTTCCTTTGATACCCCTTCATTTTCTTCGTAAACTTCATTTCTTAACTGTGTTCACGCGCCGGCAATTCGCACAGAAAGACAGAAGTACCCTCCTCGTGTACTTTTCGTAGAAAAAGTACTCCAATTACGGAACTCGCGGGGAGTTCTAATTAAGGAGAAGATGTCGCGTAATAACGATAAAAATAAACGCCATAAATTGGGAAAAGAAAGCCAGTGCGCATGGCGACCATGGATCGTTAATTACGCCGATTAAAATGTGCGCATCCGGTTTCTCCGCGTGTCTCACGGCCTCGAAACAGGGCGGATGATTAATTATAATTCCATTAGAGTGCCTGGTAAATATCGTAAGAAAGCATGGCCTTGAAGAGTGTTAAATGTTATTCAAAGTGAAATAATCAAGCAAGATCTAGATGGTACTCGGTATTTAGATTCTAGAAAATTATGCTCCTACGAGTGAAATCTCTACTTCGATCAGCGAGATTGTACAAAATATGAACCAAACACCCATGAGAGATTTTAAATATACCGCCATCCTTCTCGAACTGAGACGAATGTTATTCAATGCTCAGACTTAGTATTCGTTTGTAAAAATAAGTGTGATTAACTAACTATACGAGGAGCGTTCTAACCCTGGGTTTTTATCCTTGCGGCGCAGTTGGTTATTCTTTCTTGAAAGTTTCATATGATTATGTCATTTATTTTGTTTAACGATATCAAAAAAAAAAAATTGGAAATTTAGTTGGGATTTACCCTAAATAGCAAACCTTGCACTTATTTCAGATTTGATTTGATCAAAATAAACTATTTTCGATAAATTTCAATTACTAAAAAATAAATCAGTTTATTACCTAGGGACCGTGAAGATTTTATAGCAGCCAATGTTTCCAACTGCAGATTAATTTTAGGAATTAATGCCTTATGCGGTCGGGATTAAGAGACAATGCAATTTGGACTGATTGAACAAATAGCTTATATGATAGAATGCATATTCTAATCTTGCATATATATGTTCGTTTATGCATATGTTATAGCGCCGGGGTACCTAACCTTTTTTGGTGCCCGGGCACCCAAGGGCAATTCAGAAAGCGAAGGGGGCACTACGTAACATTTCCGTCTAGGGTGATATTCAGGCCATCCCTTGGCAATGTCATCACTTCCCTAGTTAACCGTTCCCTTGGCCGTTAGGAAAAAAATCTCATTGGTAAATAAGATCGATAAAATAACAACGTATATATTTTCACCACAACCTCACAACGTGGAAAAGTCTCCATCTCCAAAGAAAATTTTACTAAATAATAAATCTGGTATGATGGTTTTCGCTGCATGTGCACCGCTGAGTTCCGAAAAGCAGCATTTCGTCATAAGCGGAAGTAAAATAGTCTGCATAAAAGTAGGCGAAAATCCGTAATACTTGCACGAAATAGGGGTTGCCTAAAATAAGGGGTTGTAGGCGAACTGCGTAGTTGGCGAAATACATGAGCGCCACCGAAAGAAGGTGCCAAACCGTGGAAGCTTAAAAATTATTCTAAATCCAAATCTTTTTTATTCCCAGTTCATATTTCAATTCTTTCGCTCTCAGGAAATAATTCACGTATCATCTCCTCGCATTCCACATAGGTTCAGTTCAAGATTGTTGCTGCGCACCGTTTGCGACGTGTAATTAATTTCATTTTCCTTTACGCCCGATAATCGGCCCCTCCTTTAATTTCACCCGTAAGCCCTTTCCTCCGCATTTCCGTTGATTAATCCACCCTTCTTCTTTTTATCTGGAGTCCCTGCCCTCGCAAGACACGTCCCTGCCACTTCCTCCGCCCTTTCCTCATCTCCGCAACCAAAACACGTGTAAACGTAATAGTTTTTAATGGATTTTGTTTCCTAATCTTTTTTAATTGGTCGCCGGCCTGACTTATCCTGTGTGAAACTGAAAGTTCGGCCGGAGTTTGAGTCGAAGCTTCGGAAGGTCTCCAAATTGGGAAGCGTTCTAAAAGTTATGGAAGGAAAGAGCGGGGGAAGATAAAGAGAGGTACGATGCTTGGGAATCGGAAGCAAATGGTCCAGAATTTCGGAAATGGTAGCATTTTTACGCACTTTCCGAGGGGGGGATTTGGGAGTTTGAGGAATTATTATTTCCTCGAGATCGGAGAAGGCGGAGTGTTCCCCAAGAAAAGGATGGAGCCAACGGTTATGGGTTTGCCTCCAAATTGGTTAAGGACAGGCACACCCAAAGAAATCCTCTCAACGCCCTCTGCAAACTACGTCCAATCATTCGAGATCGCTCGGGAGCGGCTGCCTGAGCGATATAAAATCATTTTCAAGGTGGGAAGCGGAAATGGTGGTTGATTTTGAATGCTGTAAACCCTGTAGCGATTATACGTGTTGCATTGTCTGTTTCGAATTCATATGCTTCCTTTTAGCGCCAGTAATAATCTCTTTTTTAGAATGAAAACAGTTTCCCCTGACTAAGCTCCAATTTAGGAAATACAGATATCTTTCGAACCTGAAGGGCCAAGATAAAAAAATCGTAGTATCCCAAAAATTCGACATAAAAAAATGTTGTAACCGTTGAAAAAACATTTCATCGCCATTTGTGCTTATTCACTCCTGAAGACGAAAGCATCGTTATCGAAATGTACATTGAGTGTCAAGAAAGTGCGTCTCTTGTTTTCTCCGAACACCGGTGGATCAGAAGAGGGTCGCCGACAAAGACTCCTTTTGGAGATTTTTAACCTCTAATTCATCAACAGCCGTGTTCCAAATTTTCTTTCTTTTCACCACATTTTATCATGTTTATAACAAAGAGATTATCTCTATAAAAATTATTGGTACACATAATGTTTTTTTAATTGTGTTATCGATAGACAATGAAAAACGTATGATGCACCAATTGAAAGCTCTCATGAGCTCTCACTTGATTTATATTCCGCGATAGCTAAGGGATGAGTGAGTACAAACCAAAGGTACAAATTGCGGATAAGGTTTACTTGCTGGTAGCGAGTGAATGCAGAGAAGGGTAAGGATAAGGTACTTAGACCACTTGGCCGATATTTGCGAAGTTTGTGTTATGATATTAATCACCTTATCAATCCAAAGTATAAAAAGTTCAAATTAACCAAAAAATTCGAACTATAGATGATTCCGAATAAGTAAATTAGTAATAGGTAATTCCAAGCTCCACTGAAATTCTCGATATATTTGAGTAAGCTTTTTCGTACTCATGTAGTAGTCACCACTGAGGTGCTCGCTGAAAGAATACATAATTTTGTCCCAATATTACCCTGAGTGAGTATCTGTGTCAATAACACGAGGGTAGTTTTCCTGATATTGGATATAGCAATTTTGCGGCCGAATTCTTTTTCGATTAAATTTTTTGAAGCATCAAACTACTGATTTATTAATACCTAAAATGTATACTCTAAAATGTTAAGTTGCAAACTGGTAGTATTGTACATTGTAGTTGATAGTAAAAATTCAATCTAGCAAATGAATTGATATGAATAAAACGCGAAACTTTTCTGAGGTTAGAAACGTGATAAACTCATATCTTATAATTAATACCTTTTAATGTTTTGAGTGTAAAATAAATGAACACACCTTGAGTGGAATTGAAGGGAAAGCCGCCATGAAATAAACTTTTGCATACTACATGGGTGCACGCGATATTTATTTAGCAATCTCGTAACTTTAGCAATATTTTAGTTCAACAATGCAATTTAATTTTGCTATCGCAATGTTGTGAGGAAAAGTCTTCCCGATCTCGCATACTTCTCGTCGTATTTATACTATGTATATTAATAATAAAAACGTGGCGCTTTCCCATTTTAGTTGTCGATTGATTGCCTTTATAAAGTAAAGAATTTCGATCTCCAGCTTTCCCTCCGTGCAATAAATGCTCCCAAGTCCAACTGGGATCTTCTCATTACCTGCGACGATAAATTTTTGTTTAAGTTTTCTGCGTAGATAAAACGTGATCCCCAGCCGTTCATCACGGTTTAAACAAATCGACGGTATTAAACGAAAATCGAGTAAATTTAATTTTCTCCTCTCCAGGCTTTCCATTTCGCGAATTTTTATTCACCCGGTCTGCGATTTGCTTTAACATTCCTGACGTATCGGTCGATAATCACTCCAACCATTCTCTCGGAAAATCCGAGCATCGGATTTTTTTTACAAATAAGAAAAAGTGGCTTTAATTCTAATAGAAGATACGCCTTTTGAAAAGGAAGAGCTCAGACGGGAAATATTCGGAAAATATTGGCTCCGCAGTTAAAACGCTGCAAAGACATTCTCATGCCTATAATGCGGGATTAGCAGTTTCGCTCGTAATTTATACCTGCCATCCCTTCCGATTTGTTCGGCGAAAGCCCTTCTCTCGCACTGATATCTGAAACTGTTGTAAAGAAGTTAAGGATGGCGATGCTGAAATATGCAGGCCCCGTTCGTAAAACCTTCAAAGCGACTATCATTCTCCTTGCCGACCGCTAACTTTCTCCAAGCCATTTTTCTCACACCTCCTTCACGTACCCAATAATTCAGCTTTAATTCCTGTCACCCGCCTCGAAAACTTCGTGGGATACCCTAATATATAGTGGTATTTCACCCAAAGTTTTATTGGCTTTGCTGCGAAATCCGGAATGATTACTATATTATTCAAATCTCCCCGCTAAACGGTTTCATCCGAGCTGGCCAAGAGGAGAAACTATTAATTTTGTGGGGTCGTTTTCGATTAGAGGACACTTTTCAAGTTTAAATCGGTTCCGGATGAGTAATATCCCCATGGCTAGATTTTCGGTCGAAAGACTGACCGGGAGTTTTTTTTTATTTCCTAGCAGCTATTGAATAGATTATTGCGGTGATGGAAATATTTGGGATTCGGACGGATTTGACGTTTACTTCTTTTTGGAAAGGGGAACTTGCTTGTTGTTTTTTTTTACAAATTCCCGCTATTTTTCGAAGCGTTACTTTAATCGTGCTCCGAGTGTTTTTTTGTTTGAGTTAGCTGTTTGCCGAACTAGGCTTGAGGGATCCCAAATTTTGCCTTGGAAAGATACCTAAATTTTGGTTTTAAATTTTATGGTACGTATAAAATGACAGCCCAGTTTTAAATGTGTCTCATTTAGTATGGTTCGGGTATTATACTAATTTTCTTGGTGAAATATGTTGGCCTAACGTACGTGAAGGCGAATGAATGTCTAGGAACTCAATCTGTCGAATAAAATAAATAGAACTTAGGAATCGATGCCGCTTCTAAATCGTATCTCTAAGGACCAAACTATAAAGCTTCTAAAATTTTAAGCTAAACTAAACTTGAGTAAACTTCGTTAAAATGTTTTGCGAGGAGAGATTCTTAACTCTTTCATGAGTTAAGAATTCCTCCAAAATTTATGTATATTCCAAGTGTCCTATAGGACTAATTTATTTAGTTCAACTGTTTTATTGCTTTTTAAATAAAAAGAAGCGTATATGTTGGAAAATTATTTTAAGTTTTCTAATGCTAAACATTTAGCGAAGTTCTGCTTAATAAAGGGCATTTAAGTACAAGTCATTTCCTTGTAAAGTCTTTCTTTCAGATTACAGCGCCAGACTTTTCTCTGAGTTGTATAGCTTCATTCTTTAAATCTAAAGTCAAAAATTTAACTCAATATTGTCTGTTGAAAGATCTATATTTCATGAAAATTCTTCTAATTTCTGGAAATCTTTCGATGGAATCTATTTCTACAAATGGAATTAAATAAATCTTATCCTTCTTTAATTCTCTGTAATATTCCCTTTTTAACTGCCCTCTATTATCTTCTCAATTATCGTTTTCCTAAAAGATCTAACCGTTTGACATCTCTGCATTATTATTCTTCTCCAAGACTTTCACTTATCAAGGGTTTCTATCCTGTTCTTTCGGCTTTCTTCTTTGCCGAGTTTCACTCCTTCTTCTGTTGATCCTTTTTTCTATCCTAAAGGGACACTTATAAAATTAAATTTAACTCACCCCAGATCATCGCACTCTTTCATTTTCATGTTTTTTGTTGTTATGCTTGTTACATTACCTCTTTAAATTAGCATTTCTGCTATATGTGACAAAAAATAAATAAGAGTATTCAGCTCGTAAAAGTTAGGAATGCGTAAATGGCAAATTTATTATTTTTTGAGAGATTTAAAGTTTTTATCCATTAACTGGTACGTCGAAGAAACCCGTCAGACATTTTTGGCACATAATGAAGGAGGGAGTTAGGAATCGATTCGGAATCGAAGTCTACCTGCAGCTTGGCATATCCTTTCAGCTTCGGATAAGCTATTGATATAGCCAGAAGAACTTTTTCAGATGGCAGGGCAGAAATTCGCTCAGACGTACGAGATGCGATCGGAAACTTTTCGGTTCTATAAATAGACTATTCCCCCGTGGCCTTTTCTGCACTGTCACCTCCCGATTTGTTTCCTCGGTTGTTGTTACAATTTCCCTCTCCTCTCGAAGGCACTTGTTTACTCATTTCCCCTAATGCGGCACCAATAAGTCTCCATCATAGTAATAGCTGCAACACCGCTGAAATTAACTTATTTCCAAATATTTGTTTTATGTACACTCCTGGCCAAAATTAACGCAGCAACTCCCTAGCGATCCTTACGGCCGGTGCTGCGTTAATTTTGGCCAGGAGTGTACAATCGACGCGGTTGTATTTCGGGGAGTGAAACGCGGAGAACGTCCCCGTTTATTGGGTTATAAGTATGACGCAGCGCGTGTTCTTGGTGACCGAGGAAAGTTGACTTAGAATTAGTTGGAATTCCATTGAATTTATATCGCGGATGAGCATAATTTATTTAATGGAGACTATTACGGTGAGAGTCACTGCGGAGGCAGAAAATTGCATTTTTCTAAACTTCGTCAATTTATATGATTATATAGTCGATTCCCGGATGAGGCTGCTGCAATCCTAGCGTGTCCATCGGAAAGCGTCGTTTCTCAAAGGTTGTGCTATTTTACCTGGGTCTCTTGCCTAATTTATTCTCATACTTTGAATTAGCGGAACCTTTGATCTTCGCCACGAGTGTCGGATGTACGATAGTTTACAGTTTATTATGTGAGGAAATGAATAAAAACACCGCTTTTAATAAATTAGAGGTTTTTCTTCGTCTTTGTGAGCTTTCTCTACTCCGTTACAACTGGTTCAGGTAACTTTGGATAGACCCGGATTACTGACCATCCGAAAGCAATATACACTTCAATGGCCACGCTATTATCTTCTACTTCTTCTTTCCACTAAGATTTTAGAAATGCTACTGAAATGGACATTTATTTTTTCATCATATTAAAACTGATTTCAATCTATTCTAATAATCTCTTAATTTTTATTGTAATCTTCATGAATAAACATCACTAGTAATAATTTTCGAAGAGAAGCACTGTATTGCCCGGAATCACATTAAAATAATAAGTAAAGAGCCCTTTTTAGTTTTCACAATTCAGACTTATTTCTTGTTTTAAGATGCCGTCGTATCAAGTAAGCGTGACAACTTCTTCACAGTACACTAAAGAGACAAAGTCGTAAAAGCAAAGGTAGCGATAAGTATTTATCGAAAGGATTTCTGCAGAACCAAGAAAAAGTCAAACTTTTGAAAGCATTTCTAGTCGAAGAAAAGATGTACAAACTCGTGAGTTACATTTTAAAGCACTCTTTAACGCAAAAACTGCCGACGAGAAGAGCGTGGCTGGGTTACAGAAAGCAGCTCTTAGCTTATCATTTCTCATTTCGGCTAATCTTGTGTTGAACTCTAATTGCGCCGAGATCCCGCAATGGGGAGACTGAGTACACAACTGAGATTCCACTTTCATTTTCATTGTGAGTTATTCTTCATGCGTCTCTTGCGTTAACTTTTCCATTTATTTGCCAAGGAAGTGCTTGGTTTGGTCCGAAATGCAAATCTAAGTTTATCTAAGTCTAAGTTTATTCAAAGGTGCGGTATCTCGCCATTTTCCCAATTTGGATTTGTGCTTCCGAATCGCTCGAAGTATTCGAGAATTATTTCACCCTGCTGCCCGGTCACCTAAATATTTGTATTCGTAAATTTATCGTAAGAATATAGCTACAACAAAAATATCGATATTCCAGTACGCAATCAAGGTATATGAAATGACGACGTGAATTATCATGCATCTGTAGTTCTAAAATTTCAATTTCTCGTGAAATATTGTTTTAGTGCTCCAGTAAACGAGAAAAATTTGTTACTTGTTTCATAATTTTAATCGTCTACCTAAATCCCATTTTCCATTACTTTCTCGGTCCTAAAATACTTAAACTCTCCTCAAAAAATCCATTGTGAAAAAATCATCACTGAAAATCTTCCGAAAGATAAATTTCTTCGCCAAAGCTCCATTCTATACCTGAGTCCCCAAAACAGCACCTAAAAATTCGTAATTGGGGTTACACACCAGCCGAGCTATTATTTCGGGATCTTCTCCTCACCAGCAGCGATACATTTTGGTACTAATTGACTTTATCACTTTTGTAACTATTTAACAGCATTAAACGAAAATCGAGTATATTTAATTTCCTTCTCTACAGTCTTTCTATTTTGTACCAGTGAACATCTTCCTAAATAATGTAGAAGATTCCATCGCCAAAGCTCTTTTCTATAGCCGAGTCACCAAAAGAGTAATATGTGGCACCTAAAAATTCGTTAGTAGGGTTGCTCGTTAGCCTAGGTATTAATTTAGTGGTTCGTCAATATAGGAGCACTAATTAAGTTGTTATCGTAGTCGCAACATGTCCCTTAATCGCTCCAGACGTCACCGATCTGCCCGATTCTCGGTAGCAGCCATTCCGCGCTCGGTCCAAGATGATTGAACTCATCGGCCGCCATAATTTTGAGGATCGTTTCCTCCCAAAATTCGATCGGAGGAACATCTGCCGCTCTCCACCGAAGCACCTGAGATGCTCTTAAGTGAGTGTCGCCCACCGCCAGCTGCTCCTTTTCTCAATCACGCAAATGTCGGCGTGCTTCCCGTTCATGACACCGCTCGCGATAACGAGGAACCGCTGACTCATCTACGCCTATTATATTTTTTATTCCCCAAATTTCCTCCACGAGCCCAATTTCCCGCTTCGGTCAGACATCCGAAAGGTATTTACAAGGCGTCCATTTGTTTGATCTAATCGCCGCTGCAATTGTGCGCTAATTCCCAGTGAAAATCGCCCCATTTCCCTGTCTCCTCACGGAAAAGTATTGGAAAAGGCCAAGCGGAGGTTACTTTTGCGAGCGGACTCTCAGGTTGACGGAAAAAGCAGCCAAGTATTCCTCACGCCACTTATCTCCCCTGAACTTGATTTAGTCAAGGCATAAAATTGGGAAAGTTTTTCAGACATGTCTTTGCAGAATTGGAAACTCCGTGGGGTGGAAACTGTTACATCTCTGAGTAACGGCCGACGTCGGATTACTAAGGAAAGTCGCTCTATAAAAGTTATCCGAGATTAATCCTCGTTTTTTCATTTATATCCACACCAGGTCAGAGCGTATGCGTAAACGCGGCTAAGTAATTCGTCAATTATTTAATTTCCGCGCGACTGTGCCCTTCGAACGCGGGCTTAATCAGTTCTCGTCGGTTTTAATTAGTCGTAAATTAAATAAAGCGCGTTTCGGAAATGTTTAATGGCTTGGTATTATCTTTTGAATGAATTTGGCCGATGAGTTGCTATTGATTTTACATCTATCAAGTGAAAGGCCTCGAGTTGTGCACAATTTCAATTTAAGCCCGTCCTGGGCGGGTGATGAAAGATGTTGAATTATTTGACAAATTATCGACGAAGAACGGAGTGCTTTCATCGTTTCCTTCAATCATCTATGAAGTGAATCGTCATCAGCAAAGTTACGCGTGAGTTTGGTGTAAACCTGAACGGTTGCTTCGTTTTAATGTTTGTTGAGTTTTCGTGTAAAATATGAGATTTGCTAATAAAATGTTTTCGTTAATGCTATTTATTTATCATCTATACACGATATTCATCCATAGCTGCGTATGATTCATGATGTTTCATTTATATGAAAAAACTATTCATAAATAATGAGAAATTTTAATTTTATTCCCTAAACTTTACTATTTCTGGCCAATCATGGGTTGAAAGTGATCATAGTACAGTTATCAGGGATTGAATAGTTACTCCGGGGTTGCAGTCCCTGGTTTAATTGTGAACTTGAAAGACAAAATGAAGAGAATAATTGCAGTGCAAAGCAAATTTTATCACTACACTCTAAAATAAAAAAATATATATCGTTAAATACCGAACGGAATTAGATATATTTGTCAATCTCTCATTTTAGGCTGCACGCCAAGGGTTTCATCATATCAATTTTCTGCAGCAAAATAGTTGCAAAGCATTGATTTAGACCAAAAAGGCTCTAATGCTTAGAATAGAACAAAATAATTGAAAATCAGTGGTCGAAAAAAAACAAAAAAAACGTACATCAATTATCATTTACAGAAAAGTAAGGTTCATTCTTTCTTTTTGACACACGACCACCGCTACTGGGTAAATAAAATATTGCGATTTGACTGTTTGTAAGATGTTGTTGATGGGGGGGTTTCATTTTACGCCTCATCTTTTCCTCATTAGGATATACAATGTAGAATATTTCTAGATAAAATGTTGACAAAATATTACTTAAGCAGACTTCTAAATATATATTTTGTTATAAACTCAACTGGTAGATGTAGTGAATGTGGATACCTACTACCTATTTATACCTTTACCTGGTTTTTATTTTCCATAATTGAGATAATTTTATAAAAGATATAATAATAATATAATATCCTACGCATAAAATGTATAATAACTATATCCTACGCATATCGACTCCATCTACGACGGTAAAACATACACAATACTGCTATTTGCTTCCGATTCATAAATTATCGACCGTCCTCTCTCAAAGTGGCACAGCTCTTTCGTGTGAAAGCATCGATAGCACGGTGTTGTGACCATTTTATGACCGACCGAAACCGTCGTGTGTGTAAGGGACCTTCGGACAAAATTTACCTGGGATTGTTTGCGGCTGTCGCCTCCAGCTGTAAATATTTCCCTAGGTTTGGCGCCATTCATTCCAAATGTATATGAACGAAATAATTAAAAATATGTTTAGCAGGGTTTGACTAATCTCACTTAGAAATATTAGCCAACGGAGAAATCACGCATGAAGCGTCTTATTCATCCGATGCGTTTGCGACTACGCATATGCGAAACGAGATGATCCTTGTAAGTAAAGACGGATTTTAGACTTTCAAATGTTTAACTTCATACAAACGAATTCGATCCATAAGGATTAATCGACTGTATGAATAAAAATGTTTGTTGAGTATCCTTTGAAATGGTTCATATGTGAACCTCATGGGTTAGCAGTTAATAATTAAATCCTCACTCACAACAAAACATATTGCAGATTATTTTCTTGTTTCAATGAAAACGCGGTCCTTTCCTATTGGCATGTGCTTGGATGAAAATGCCAAACACAAAGGATAAAATATTGTGCACAAACAACCTCCATTTTCACAAGTATATTTTCAGTCTACACAAGTACAGTACAGTACATCTGTTTCCTCTTTAAATCCCACCACTATCCATTGTTATTTATAATTTAATCCCTCAACGACCGAGGAGATTTATATTGTTCCTATTCCCCAGTTTGAAAAGATGTACATGGACTAGTGCGATTTTGAGTTACTCTCAATAAAATATTTAAAACTTAAATATCAGAACCTCGATTCACTTTTAATTTCAAGCCGTTGTCTTAAAGCATTGATTAATTGTTTGTTTCTTAATTTGATAATTTCATCAAAGTCGGTTACGATTTTTGGCCAAAAGAAATAATTATATGCTTAATACCTCTAACCATCTTTCCCTCAGTAAATCAAAAATAGTTTCTCACGAATTTCTTATCCTTCTAACCCCGATAAATGTGGCTTGGGTCCAACTACTCGTTATCTTTCGCTCTTCTTTTTCTCTTATGACAAATAATTAAATGCGGTTTGAGCCGATTTGAGGTGAATTTTCTTCTATTATAATACTATATTGCTTATATAGCATCCAAATCGATGAATTTTTGCCAAAATTTAAAAAATAACATCACAAAAGCCTCAAAACATGCGTAAAGAGGAAGACGATATGCGCGCTAAAAGCAGAGACGCTCATAGACTCACTCTCATCGTGCCTTACGTATGTTATGAGGGTTGCACCCATACTGGTAACTTTTTTTGTAAGGGACTGTACTATTATCTAGTTTTTTTGTATTAGTTGTTACCACGAAGTTAGGCCTGATTCTTATTAGTTTAAAAATGGCTGATTTTGAGATTTTTTCCGATCAAAATAGGCCACACGATCCCAAGAGCTATCTGCGATAACGAGGCTGAAAATATTTCAACCTCTTTCATATCGACAACAGAAAAAAAGACAAGGGCCTCGCAAATACGCTAACTTCCCATCCCGAGTGGGAGAATTATGAAGCAATAATCAATGAAGATCACCACCCGCTCTATATTGTGTCTCAAATGAACGAATTCAGCACTTTTTACGGCGAAGCAAGCTTTTTGAACGTGACTGCCAGGGGCAATTTAGCGGAAGGAAGGAATTATGGGATTTATTTTATCGCGGATTTTCCGCCGTTGGCCCTATCTCCTAAGATGCGATATGCACACGAGGTCGGAAATGGAAGGGAAAAGGTATAGCGGGCATACGATCAGCAAACTAACTCGCGAAAAAACGCTTGGGTTGGAAAAAGAGGCGGAAACCAGTTTGAGATACTGCATTGTTCACCATGATTGTCGGTTATTCGCGATAAATATTTGCGGGATCGAATGAGTTTCGCAAACAAACCCTCCTTTCTTCTTTTTAGGGTGCTCGCGATGTGGATTTTGCGCCTACTTTCGTTCGCTATCTTCGCCTAGTTAGTTCAAGGTGCGCTCTTCATCTCTCTGTGCCGAATTTTCATTGGAGTACGGAAATCCCTCTAGTTATGGCTTTTGTCAGTGTCCTTTAAACTTCTGGAGAGCAGAGCCAATTAATCACATAAAAAAATGCTTGGGCTGGATTTGAAGGAGTAACCGCTGTATTTTCTCATAATCATACCAACTCATCTTGAAAATATGAAGGAAACTGTTTTTATCCGAAAGGAAACAATAATTTGTACAATTAATAACATCTGATAGTCGCCAGGCCGCATGCGGTCGCCTTTACGTTCTCGGTAGCCGTTTTACGACTTGGCATCAGGGATGGATTAATTATTCCAAAGTTAAATCAAGTAGAAGTATCATGTTTATTTTTATATGGCATACCCTTGCATAGTATCCCTGAGTTCATGTTTCGTGTAAAATAACTTCATTGCCGCGGAATGAAATCCATGAGTCGTGCGAAGATTTTATAATTTTTAGTATTCGTAATCACCCGCTCTCCGCTTGAATATGAGTATTGAAGATTTTGTTATCTTCTTGTAACGATGATGATTTTTATCCTAATGATTATGACTGTAATCACTGCAATTTAGTTATTTAAGTGCATGACTTCCTTCGGTACGTATCGATAAGTTCATTCATTTGAAAATTATTAAATTTTATCATGTTCCTTTAAAGACACGTTAGGTAAGGTTTGCTTGGATGAATAAAGGCATTAAGATAGGTGAAATTTGGATAATAGTTAAGTAATGAAAAAAGTTATTTGCTTTTTAAATTAGTGATTAGTTTATACCTTTAATGCATGTGATTAAATCATTGCTCCAGTAGAATAGTAGTTTTAATAAAATAGCTTAAATACGAGTTAAGTTTCGTAATACCATATACCTATTCAAGTTTTGATTCTCTGAGTTGAGTTTTGATTCTCAACCTATCCGGGAAGTATTTTTTTTAATTCCTGAAAATCAAAGCAATGCTTTTAAATGGGAAAAATCGGGACTTTGGGGCCCTCTGGAATCAGACTCATGACATTAAGGTTCAAAATCGCATTTTTTTGGGGGTTTCACGTTAGTGCCTTACCGCTATAAACAATTCAAATCAGTGACGCTTGTGGTTTTGCCTGTGAATTAGTATCCTATCTATATACCTATATATATCCACAAATGAATCCGGAGAAGGAATTATATATAATAGATATATATGTATATATGTTCCCGAATGACATAAACTTAAACACCGCGGTCTTCTTATCGCTCAAGCATGACCGATAAAATATCTTGGCTGCGTGAGTCGGAGAGAAGTTGAGCTGTAAAATTTCAAAGATCCTCTCTCTCGGGGCAAAGCTCCTATCAGATACACGCTTCTCTTCCGATCTCGGAATCGTACGCGGCAAAAGCTCGAATATTCGGCTGCAGCGGCAATAAAAAATAAATAAAGCCGCTCCCCCAGCGTGCGTCGCCCCTTTTGAGAGTCGTTTCGCGTGTGTGTCGCTAATGAATCAAAAGTGGGTCCCATCGATCTGGGGACGTCCACGGGCGCAAGATCGGGAATCGTTAACCCCGCGCAAGATAATGAGAATGGTTCTTTGATGGGCGAAATCCTCCGCGCAGAGAAAAGATTCGAAAAATACACGATTCCGTTCTTTCGGATAATGAAAGGCATCCTCTGGGTAAAAGGCTTATAAGGCAGTTTTTCCTCAAAAAATCGTCGAGGCTTAGCGAATGGCCGTATAAAACACAGCTGCGTATACGGGGACGCCCCTTTGGTGAGTGTAAACAAGACTTGCCGGGAATTATAGGGATAATCTTCGCTCGAAGTTAGGAATTAATGAATCCTTTTTGTGCGATGGAAAGTAATGGTAATTGGATACGGCGAACTCCGGCTTTATATAATAAAAATAATTGGAGCGAGTTCCAAATGCGGGAATTTGTATCTTAAAGTATATAACCTGGCGCGATGGGCGGTCCGGGTGGATAGCAATGATTGCGTAAGAGGTAAGACGCGAACCTGTATGCGAAGTCCTAAATATTCGTTGACTATTGAGGATGTACTATTTAATTTTAGCGTTAAACACAGGCATACCTCAGGAAAACCAATGTTTGAATGCACTTCTCTTGTAAGTAGCTTAATAGCGCATTTTCATGTCAGGAGTCATCCACGACGAAGTCTCAAAAGAATATATTCGGTATCATTATTGTTGGGAATGAGTTTGTTTTGTCCAGAATTCCAGAAATTGTTGTAGTTATATTTTCACTATCTCAATAAGTGGATCCCGCATGCTCTGCTTGTATCTTCTACGTAAATGCTTTTTCACCAGTAAATAAACTAATTTTCAAGAAGTGACGTTCACTGTTGCTCTATTTCGAGTTGTGTTGAGTTAAAGTTTAAAATCCTCCTTCAATCGCGCTTTTCTGGAAACCGTAGATATTAATCCGTGAAATCCTCTAATATTTTCCCTAAAATTAAATTGTTCTGTATTCAAACCTTCTTTTTCGTTGCATAATTTTCGTAGATTACCCTTGGAATCGGTAAGATGCTAACTTACGCTCTTTCGATAGCCACCGATGGTTTTTCAGGCTAGTTTTATACTTCGTATTTTTTTTCTCTGTGTGTTTACAGAACGATATAAAGGAATTGCCTTGTCTTCGGGCAACATGCAGAAATTGAAAAAAAAACTAATACTGCGAATTAAAAGTAACTCAACTGGTTTCTGTTGAGAGAAGTTCTCCAGGAGACTGGTAGTACACAAAAGACAGCAAATGGAAGGGGAGCAATAAATTATTAACTACTTTTCAGAAATAATTACTTTCATGTGATGTTGTTTTTTTAGGGTTTTGAGTTTTCCATCTTATATTTGGGTTTTACCTGTAACAGGAATACTCAAGTAGGGTAGTATGATTTCTCTCTTGGGAAGCGAGGTGAAATAAAGATATTTTGCTTTACGTTAGCTTGGGTGTTGAGAACACCAGTCTGTCCTACCTCAATGAGTAACATTGCTGAGAAATGGAAAGAAATAATAGTTCCGAATTTTAACTTCGGCTAAAAGCAACTTATACGTGGAATTGAAAATTTCGATGTCGGTTGTGTTTTAAATTATCTTCGTGGATAATATTAAATATAGTTTCTTTCGGCTCGGAATTAGTTGTGGGGAGTCAAGTCAAAGCGTATGATTTCCTACTATTCTTTTCGGTAATCTGTCGAGTTCGCTCTACATTCTTTAATGTAACCTGCGTAACAGATTTTATTTCAAATGCGTGGAGTTAATTTAACGATGTGAATTAAACGATGATATTAGGTATTTTAGTTTTAAATGTCGTTAACTCTGAGGCCAGCTAGAATTGCATTCCCTTCTTCATTAGTTACCAATAGCCTTAATTCGAGCTCATCAGACATAATGAGGAGTTGGGTAGTTTTGCTCATACTTTCATCTCTGAGTAGGAATTGCTGTGTGTTAAATTTCCACGTAAGAATAGCACAACGATCCTACGAATTACGCTGTTCATAGAATTCAATAAGGAGTGGCCAAAATTAACGAAATTATTCAGTATCGCTTATACCTCAGTGACATTCATACTATCACAGCAAGGCTGAGAAAGATCAAAATAAAAGAAACATTTTCCTCGATCCTTCGTTAGGAAACGAATGGAAAATGTTCCTCGGGTCCATGAAATATTTGCCGTGTTTCTGTGCAGTCCTTAAATAAAGTAAAAGGTTTTTCGTGGATCGATACATGATTCGTAACTATCCTAAAGTGAAACAATTCAGAAAAATATTCCATTCATCACGATGAATCAGGAAGTTAAGGGAAAATTAGACGAATAACAATTACATTTTAGAGTTGTATTCAGAGGATGTGGCTATAGAGTTTTGAGTTCAGGAAGTTTCCAGCTGTAGCGGAAAAAAATTAAAATTTTAATTTTTGTCGAATTTTAAGGAATAATGTTAAGTAATTGGATGTAGAAATTATGAATTTGGTGAATCGTAGGGGGATGTGGCGAACCTTCTCGCTGAATATTAGCAATAAATTCATTATTTTATTCTCGAATATGTTGCTCTGACATCTCCATTCAAAATAGCTTTAAATATGTTTATCAGCGAAATGTATGCCCTACAGAATTCGGATTATAGTTTACGTTTGATCCTTCTCATATATTGTTGAGCAAACAAGTTGTGTTAAAGTAGACTTTAATAGTTTAGAAATTTACTGAGGCGTTTTTCATACGATAGTGCCGTAAAATTTCTCTCTATGGTAAAATGATTTACAATAGAGGATGTGCAATCATTTTATTTAAAATAAAATAAGTGCCTCGCGTCCGTGGATAATACTACATGAGAATAATATCTTTATTTCGACAAAGACGGCTTTTGGAGATTTAAACCCCTAGTCGTTGTTTGATGAATGCCCGTGCTGTACGAGAGTTGATATTCGTTAGTGATTCGGCATCCATGTTCTTCCGGGGATAAAATCCATTACAAACGAAGGGTATTGTGCATTTTGTGCCTCGTATTTGAGGCCGTTAAGTTTAATGATAAGCGAAGCAAATAGGGCCATCGAGTCGGCGACTGAATCAAAAACCTTGTACTCGTGGAAGTTTTCATCAATCTCGCAAAAAAAGCTTCTCACGTCCGCTCCTGCCTCGGGTGAAATACGTCGCCGACATTTTCATCGTTGCAGAGGCAGTTAATCTGACGATGTACAAGGGCTGCCACAGACGGAAAGCTGCGTGTCCCAAATATTGGGGAATGCATAGATGGTCTCTACCAATTAGGATATGCGTCTAGATTTACCTTCCCTAGGATAACAAACCGAGCTACAGTGGCGTATGGGTTACTCGGGTCATAATTCATCACCTCTAATTTGAACTTCGATGAAAGAAGGGGATTGATGCTCGTTGGCTTATATTCCAAGAAGAGCAGGTCAATATTTGTAGTCGAGCTGCATAGCCGAAATAACTTTTCGGCCTGATAAGCGAATCGAAATCGGGCGAATTTGGAGCAGCGAAGTCGTATAAACTTTACCTTCTCACGTGTGAAACTCCTCGTGTGAAAAATGAATCTACCGGCACCGCACTTTCCGACCGATAATAGAAAACGGTCAACTTAAAGGAACCAGCACTAAATAAAAGGCAAAACCTATCCATGATTATCTTTTATTTTCCGCACGGCTCTCGGTTGTCGTTCTTCCCCTTGCCGGCTTAATGGGACGTTAGCATCGAATTCGAAAACCCGGCGAACCGAGATCTTCGTCGATAATGGAGCACCAAAGCTGGGTTAAGTGGAAACCGCTCAAAAGGGATGGAGAATTTCTCGAGCGTGGCTGCATGACTTTCCCCATAATCCCTTCTTGAGCTGCTGAAAGCGTAGCATTTTGGGGCATTCCGCGAGTGAAATTTGCGGTCTCGCTCTTTGAAATCTCACTGTGTGATTAAGGAGACCTCGTCCGAGCTAAGCTGAATTTTATAACTATGCCGCGACCGTCCAGGTTTTAATGTAGGATGACGTCGACAGAGAGGCGTAAGACTTGTCATTTTTTCCGAGGGGTGAAGACAGCTCGTTTTCTGTCACCACTCAGCTTTCCTCGAGTTGTTGACGCCTGGAAGTTAGCAATGAAGGCTGTTTTCTTTGAGTTCAGCTCCAGCCCGCTGTAATTACTGTTTCTTGTCGGTATTACCTGCAGTTCACCTCGCAGTTGGCTGCAATCTGCCGAGCAGAAGAAATTAGGGTCTATAGTACTAACACGGTACAAGTCTGAATCAGTCCGAAGGCGGTGTGGACCAGTGGAGGGAATGGGGCTTACTAGACAAGATGAGGAGTGAAATGGTATGCCGATGCTTTCCTCACGGAGAAAGAATTAAAAACTCATATACTTGAGTGGAAACGTATCAATTATTGCAGTGTAATGAACCAACGAGTACATAATTTCATAACGTAGAGTAACGAGTGACCGAGATGATAGCTTTAATCAGCATCACTCATACCTCATAAGCTTTTAGATTATCGAAGTCATTAACTAGAGTAACTCAAAATCACATGAAAGTACCATTTTCTGCTTCTTTGTCAACAAAGAGAATTACTAAGTATTGCATTCATCTAAGCATGGTATCAGCAACTATTTAGGTGGTAAATCATGTAAAGTTATTAACTGGATAGATATAGACTATTGACTCCAATGATGATCACGCGCGCTCTACTGAATTTACTTTTTTCAGACAATTTTTTAAGTCTCTTGAAAACATTCAGCCTGGTAATATTTGTGCAGCGAGGCATGAGTTATTACAGCGACTACTAGGTATAATGTTCAAGTCCTCAAAAGTTGCAATTTACTTTAAATAATATGAAATCTTATAATTTATTTAGATTAAACTGAAATTAAATGTACTAAGTGAAATATGGTGGAATTTCACTTTAAAAATCGAAGAAGTAATAGGATATTTACTGTTATACTGTGATATTTCATTTCTATGGAAAGTAATTATATCAATGAGAAGAGGGATTATATCAATGCTTTGGGGGGAGACTTCTGTAGTACTTTGAGTGGTAATACTATTGAGGATAGCTGGATGGAATTTCTCCGAATATATAAGAGAAGGCTTAGCTCGGTTTGTCCAAATTAAAACCGTTAGGGAGCATAGGGATCCGCGTTGGATGAAACCTAAGTTGCGAGCGTTGCATAGGAATCATGATTTTACACGCGCGGATGAAGAAGCTAGAGAAAATCGGAGTAGACTTTGATCTTGAGCTGCAGAAATATACGGAGGTGCGAAGATTGGTTAAGGATGAATCGCAGAATGAGTTTCAGAAACATAGATCTACTACCCTTTCAGAGTCTTTAGGAGGCGACCAGAAGGAATTTTGGTCATATGCCCGAGAATCACGAGGAGGTCAGTCTTCAGTACCCAGCCTCGTTAGTGACGTGGGTTTAACGGTTACTTAGTCGTTAGTAAATGCGAATCTTATTAATTAACACTGCCAGGAAAGCTTTACTTTAGACGATGGACGCACGAAATAATTTTCTATGCGTGTTGATTCAGAGATGGAATCAATCGAGTTGTCAGTGGATGGAATAGGAAAGTTGTTGCGACAAGTTGACAAGAAAAAAGTGCCAGGACCAGAAGGTATACCATCGCTCGTCTTTTATACACTGGCGAATGAGCTTGCTCCCCTTCTTTTCGTATTCTATAGGAAATTCTTGGACGAAGGCGTTGTACCAATGTCGTGGAGAAGAGCGCATATCACTCCAATTCCTAAGAAAGGTCGTTCCTCGAAGCCGGAAGATTACCGTCCTATACCTTTAACGTCAATTTTTTGTAAGACTATCGACCACATCATAGCGAGTACAATAATGCGTTTCCGAAGTGATAAGGGGGCAATAAGTCAATGTCAACACGGTTTCCGTAAAGGTAGGCCATATGACACCCCGTTTGCCTTTTTCTCAATAATGTGGTTAGAGCAGCTGATTAGGGAACAGACGCCATATTTCAATATTTCAGAAAAGCTTTCGATCGAGTATCGCATGTAAAATTAATTCATAAGTTGATGGCTTACGGGATTAACGGAAAAGTAGGTGAATGGATAAAGTCAATTCTCGGAGACAGATCGCAGCGAGGTGCGTTGGACGGAAATTTATCTGATGAGGTTTGCGTCACATCCGCTGTTCCGCAGGGATGTGTATTAGGACCAATTTTGTTCCTGATATATATTAACGATGTTGTGGACAATGTTAAATGAAAGGTTAGGTTATTCGCTGATTGTACTGTTGTATATAGAGAGATCTTAACTCACTATGACACTGGTTGTCTGCAGAACGATCTGAATATTATTTCTGGTTGGTGTAGTGATTGGCAGCTCGAGCTGAATGTAAAGAAGTGCGTTGCCATGACTTTCACGAGGTCCAATAACGTTACCTGCGTACCGTATAGAATTTCTGGAAATCCCTTGGAGCTCGTGATGCATCATAAATATCTAGGAATTCCCTCAGCAGTAATTTTTCCTTCAAAGAGCGTATTCGAAGCGTATTAGGAAAGGCGAATGGGATGCAAAGGTTAGCCAGTAGAGATTTGAGGGAATGTTCATCTAAAGTAAAAGAAATTGCGTATTTTTCCCTGATTCGACCTCTACTTGAGTATTGCTGTGCGATTTGGGATCCTCATGAATTAAGATTAATTTCGGATCATGAGATGGTTCAACGTAGAGCATCAAGGTTCGTCAAGGGAGATTTCAGATTTGTCAGCAGTGTTTCGGCTATGATAGAATCCCTCGGAGGGAACTCTCTTAGTGATAGAAGGCGTGAATATCGATGGAAACTTTTTGATAAATTTATCACTACTGATTTCATGGAGGAGATTACTGATATTGTTATCCCAATTATAAACTTACGCGATCTTCGGTAGAAAACAAAAAGCGATACAGTGAAGCAGTTACCAGGACAGATAATTACTTTTGGTCGTTTTTCCCGCGAAGTATTAGAGAAGCTAATAGCTCTTCAGGTTGGTTACGGATGACGGCGTTTTACACCCCCTGCCAGGCGCCAATGGCGGATTGCAGGATTCAAATGTAAATGTAAACGTCTTATTTCTTCTTTGATTTCTACAAATATATTTGATTTTTTATCTGCGTTATCCAGTTATTTTGAGAGGTATTTTCTTAGCAAGTAATGCTGTTGCTGATATATTTTCAACAGCGCAAGAACCTCATTCAATCTATTTTCGAAAAAATTCATATCACATACTTTGGGGTAGATAGTAAAAGGGTGTACCATCAGAGTCAAAAACGTTTTCAACGAATGTCATCAACTCTCTTTTATTCACCCCATATTAACTTAATATTTAGTTTTCTACGGTTTTTACGCTGAACGTTAGTCTTATTAATCATACCGGGAAGAGTCATCTTTCTTGTATTTCTCGATGGCATGAGAATTTTATGAGATTCCTTTAGGGTAATTTATTTTTAGAATTATCTTTCTTCCAAAAAGTCGCTGGGCTCAACTACATTTCACGGTTTTAATGCGGAGAGTAAAACACGCCGCCGATGTCACTGTGGAGCTGTGAATGAATGGGACCATACACTTTTTGTGGGCTTAACATGTTTTTCGCGACAAATATTTCTCAACCGGGAAACGTAAGTTGTGCACATAAATCCCTTGCCTTAGGCTATTGATCTTAAGGAAATGCAATGGTGAGCGGATTACCATATTAAATTCCGAGTTAAAATTTGAACCTTACTCCAAGGGAGGCCATAACCGCTTTATCTCAATTTGGGAAATTAATGCCCTTAATATTTACGGGTGTGGCATTTGTAATTAGAGTGTGAAGTTAGGGTCCCTCCAGATATTTTGATATGCAAATATTCCGTCCTTATTTTAATTCTGGACCTCACTGGATATATTTGTTTATTATATATTTGGTTATTATATAGTGGTTAAATTGACCAGTGATAGATTTTAGGCAGTCCACTTTTTTCCTTTTAAGGTGTCCTCAAAATTCATAACGATTCGCTTCCTCTAAAATATACCTAAGTTGTTAAACGCTATGCAGTAAACTCAGAAAAACTGTGAATGAGGAAGATTAGAAGTTTTTGAAAATTGTATGATTATCAACTTGCAAGCAGAAGGATGGCAATGATATAAGTTGTAACAATTCTAATTTGTATTGTAACGCATTATGGGTTTCTTAAATGTAACAGCAGCTATGTGGAGCGTTTGCTGTTCATTCTTCGTATGAAAACGGAAGATTTGTATAATTTTTGTCGATAATCCCGAGGAAAAATTGGCTTGAATAAAGTCCGATGGGATCGTGATGTTATAAATATCCCTTGCCGGTTTGATTTTTTATTCATGAAAGCTTTTAGCGCGTATTTAGTTAGGTTTCTCTAGTTAGATAGGTTTAAAAATATTCTACGAAAGAAATCTGATCAAATCCGCAATTCACCGAAAAATTAATTACCTAGTTTTCGTCTCGTGGCACATTTTCTGGAAATTCTGCTTTAAATTTAAGGTATTTATGCGAAATGCTTGTACGGAAATTACGGTGGATTATTGCTTTTTATGAATCGAAACCAAAGACGTATCCTAATTAAGTCGGCATTTTTATTGATCCTTCTTAAATTAATAAAATTCGTTTGAGTGATGCCTTTTAAAATTCACGAATATCTCGCATTGGAGTGTGTGTGAGTGAGTGTGCGTCTTGAGATTTATTGGTTACCAAAGCAGTAATTGACTGATTGTTTATTTCCCTACGTGATGATGGGTTTTAGCGCCTTTTCACTTATTCATTTACTCCCGTTCTATTCTTTTTCTTAAGTAGATCACAGCTCCGCTGACTTGAAATACTTTCAGGCACAACATAAATTTTTTCCGTTATTTTTCGCTCTTTCGGTAATTAGTAGAATTTTTCCAAATCGGGGAAATCTTGCCTAATGAAAAATAAAATTGAATGCGGAATGATTTACAAAGCTCAGCCGAAAATGATGATTTAGCCAGGGACTGCTAATTGGATTACGAAAGGAAAAATCGTTCGCAAATTTATTCCGTTAGATTTTTAGTTTGACAGTTCCTTTACCTTTTGAGCACCTGATTATTCGATGCGTGTCTTGAGTTCAGAAAGCCGTTTAGCGTTTTTCCTTCTCTCCCATGATTCCCACAAGAAAAGGCACGGATAGATAATGGAAATGGAGGATCATCGCTGTAGATAAAGAACATTTGTTTAGATTAATGCCTGCCAAATAGTTTCCTATGGACTATCTAAATGTATATCCGCTAGGAAACAGCTTTCCCTCGAGGCTATTATTATATCTCAATCTCGGAAAATTTAATGAAAGAATGAAGATCTTTCGAAGTAATCGTTAACGTTGATGCCATCCAAAAGGTTCCCCATTCTGTACGAATAAAAGTGTATATATTTGAATTTTATCAAAATATTTTATTTTTATCAGCTGTGAAGATCGTTCATCGAAAGATTTTGTTAGTAAAAATTCCATACTCCGAGTCACTCTCAAGTCTACCTACATTCAATATAAATAAAATTATAAAAATAACAATTATAGAAACAATTACCTACTATATCCGATGAAATTGCGTATCATTGACCGAAGAAGTTAAATTTCACAGGTGATAATTAAGGATTAATGAATAATTTCAAAACCGTTATAAGCACGAGCAGATGTTGGCATTAAATTAACAGAGGTTAGTAGTAGAATAAAACAACAAGATGAAATAATTCTGCGACATTTTCCACAATAAATTGGCATCTCTGTATAAAAGGTCAATCGTTCGCCGAAGTGTCGTTTCATTTTGTTAGCATTGAAGAATAGATTCGATGAAAACTTAGAAAATGGGTTCGATGTACGAGTTGATCACAATGTCAGCGTTCCGCGCTTTCGGGTGATTATCCAACGCTTAGAAGGGCCTCGGTCATTGCCTTTTGGAACTCAGTCATCAACACGCTCCTGGGGATCGCCGCAGGTTTCCTCTTATCTACAACTTTGTTGCAGTCATCTTTGCTGCGTTTCAGCGTGTCGTAAACGCGACTAAACAAGGCTTCCAATTCCCCTTCTTAACGCTCGTCTCATAATAGAGGAGATGGACGCGTTATTAGCTTATAAAAGTTAGGGCTCACGAAATGGCGGCAGGATTTCAGCGACATGCGTTATTATAAGAGGAATACTTTCATCGCCTTGAATCGTTCCGCCGAAACGCTTCATGAATAAAGTGGCAGGTTTTCGTCCCTTCCTTATACGTTTCAAGGTCTCTCCCCGCCCCTCCAAAACCCCACCCTCAAAACCACCTTTTTTTTAATTTTCAATTTTCGAAATACATAATGGGTCTAATCGAGTTAATATTCTAAACCGAGAGTCGAATAATTGGTTTAAATTAGTCGCTTGAATTCAAAACTGGCGAAATTCGAATTAACCCCTCTCTCGATGCTATCGGTTTCGAGCCAACACATACCGTCCATTTTAGACCGCTGAATATTGCTTTATAAATATCCAAATATCCGTCCTGATATTGCTTTATAAATACAGTGGAACTTGGATAGTTCAAGCTTCTCTAATTTGAAATCGACTTTAATTCGTTATTTTTCCTTGATCCGTACCGTTTTGTATAAAAAATGTTAAGAATTGTGCTTAAATAAAATATGATTCCACTGAACAAATTCCCCAAGAACTAGTGACCTGAAATGCTGCTAATCATAATGATGTGAAATAAACAATTTTCTTACTATTAAATAATTATGATCATATTATAAATGAGAGAGACTTATAAATCGATGAAGCTAGTAATAATCTGTTTTTCAAGCCGTACTGAAAAACTTCTTTTCGAATTTTCAATTTTCTAATTTTTTAACTGGTTCCATCTGATTCGAATTATCCATGTTCCACTTTACCGCTTCATAAATAATTCACTTGTGATCATTTACTAAAGGAGTACTCTAAATAAATTTGTTAACTTCGCGGGAATAGCAATGGCAGTAACGGTGTTGTTGCCGATATGCTGTTTAATATTCCTCCTTTATATCAAGTTAATCGATATTGTCTGGATGAAATTTATTTCGCGCTATATCATATCCTTACTCTATGGCAATATGACAACCAATCTTTTACTATTTCGATTATATACTCATGTAATGAACGACAATCTTTCTCATTTCCTTATTTTTCATTTTTATTCATAATTTTTCATTAACTTTTTCATTTTTAACTTTAAAAAGGATGAATATATTACCCCTTACTTTGCCAATCTTGTATGGCTAAAGGTAAAAACTAGACGAAAATATATGCTTGGATTATATTTGTATAATCTTTTTAAAAATTAATAACCAGAATACCTGATGCAACTTTTTCCAATTAGGGATAAAAAGTCCAATGTAACGACCAGAATGGCTCTCGACTACTTAACCATCCCACCACACAGAACCACTACATACCAAAAATCTTTTTGTATTGCTGGGGCAAAGCTATGGAATAGCATTCCTAATGATATTAAAGATTCCAATTCATTGTCTGTTTTTAAAAATAATTTTTTTCACTATCTTTTTGTATTGGAAAGGGAATAATATGCCATTTACGCTATGATGTTATATAAAAAGTCAATTATTTTTTATTGTAAAAATTTATCCGCTGTTTATTTAATTTATAATGTTATGAGCTATCTTATATTTGTATTTCTTTTTGTATGTTCTCAAGTGGACGAAGAAGTCCAAGAACAATAAACATTATTCTATTCTATTTCTATTTCCTATTCTCGAAACGAATCAAATAGTTAAGGAAGTGGTTGCGTTTTGGAGCGTTCTTTTTTTCTCGACCATTTATAATTTCGGGCTAAAATTCAAATATCAAAGGGTTAATGATTCCTTATCGGAAAAGGGTCCCGTTACTTAAGTGTATTCTTTCGTTTGTTATCTCCGCAATCTTACAAGACTCAACCACGGATTTTTTCTCGTATTTCTCACAGGGTTTTTTCCATTAATAGCCGGAAACCAATAATTACCATAAATCTTCCCTGTTTGCTAAGTATCGCGTAATGTAGATTCTATCGAAATAAATGTTAATTAATCAGGGGATCGTTTCTCAGACGCTCCATTTAATGTAAAACGGATTTTCGCGGCAGTCTTGAGCGGCTCAGTGCGTCACTTTGACTTATCGCTAAAGATATCAAATCAGTCCTTTGTTTCCAAAGAATTGCTAAACTTAATACTGTAGCACTATTAAATAACTGTAACACTAATTAATACAGTTAACTTCGAGTATGAATGATCTCGAAGTTAGTAATTCCAAGATATTTCAGATATGTTTCATAAGCATTATCCACCGTCTACATTAAAAAATGATTTGTGGTAATTACCGGTTGTGTAGTGATGAAGGTGTTAGTACACCCTCTGAAATACGCCGCTAGCGGTTCGCGGAGTTAAATAATAATAATTATTATTATTGGCCCATAAAAACAAATATAAGTAAGCATAGTAAAATTCAAATCGCAGTTACAAATTTACAATATTAGATAAGAGATAATACATCATCATATATACATCATCATCATTCATAAATCATCCCTTAGGTAAAAGATAATCATGCCATGCAGCTACATACAGAAATATACAAAAGTAAAAACTTATAAACATTGTTATACATTTATTTTCATTTATGAATTTATTTACTTTGTAGTGAGTTTTATTAAGCAAAAAGTGCCTCGGTCATTTTGAGATAAGTGTACCATTAGCATCCTTCAACGCATCAAGCATCATATTGCACTTTCATAGCCAACATCTCAAAGTTTATTGCCGTTAGGCTCAGTCTATGTGATGGAACCCTCGAGAGAAACCTTCCTCTTGTATATATATAAATCTAATATCTGAACGTATACACGAATTAAGTTTCTTTTCTACCATTTGCTTATACATTCAAGTGTTTTCATCTATCTACACCAATGTATATTTAGTTCTTTATTACCTGAAAATGTTTGTGCTAAAATCGCATCATTTTGACAGTTCCGAGGACCAGAAATGACCGTATTCAAGGGGAACACTGCAGCGAAAGAAAATTAACGAGGGAACTAAATTTTTTAGGATGGCTTTCTTTGATGTCTCTTGAATTTACAGAGTCGAGTTGCTACGTATCTAGAGCAACGGCCGCATTGTACCTCTACAAAAACGGAATCGGAATGCGTTGGAGTCGTATTAGCATTCTTCGTAATCTCCGACCGAGCGTAATCCCATATTTTTCATAAGAAGCGGAGTATTTTATTCTCCGTATCATTTCCCCTCATAAAGACGGATTCTTTTCGATCCTTAGGAAATAAAGTGCACCCGTGTAATTAAAATGTTGGGAGGCCGTCAAGTGAGGGCTTGATCAATTGCGACGATTTTTTGAACGAGTTAGGAGAGATTTTGCGTCGGAAAGTTTTTTATTTGCTTACAAATTAGAACGTTTGGTCGCAACCATGTAGCAGTTAAATTTTGTATTCCTATTCCTTGATCTCCTCCTTTAATTTTTAATGACGTATGCTAAGTAAGATAAATAACACATCCCTCCTATGTTGATAACATTAAAAAGAAATAAATATTATCCTTCATTAACAAATTATGCTTATCGTTTAATAAAGAATAGATAAATAGAACATTTATTTTGTTAGACAATGGTTGTCTGTGAGTATCCAATTTTTCCGGTCAGAATTGGTGGCAACTATCAAATTGATTATGGGATACGTATTTAGAAAAATCAACGAAAGTTTTGATGCTTATTTAAAAAGGTATTTTAAAAGTAAATATAATGATAAAGATTGTATTCTTTATGGCGACATTGAGACTTATAAGACTTTTTGTACTCCCAACCTTTGAATGAAAAATAAAAAAGGATTAAATCTAACCATTTAAATACTTTGGTATTATATAATTAAATCTCTTATCAAAGAATAACTGCTAATTTGGTAACATTGCGCACTGCTTTTGATCTAAAATCTATTGTTAATTCAAACGGTGAGTCGGTCATTTATCTCCATTCGGCCCCCCTGAGAGTTCTTATTGACTGCAGGGGTCCGTACCTCCCACCCGCTTTGGCAGCCTTTTCGCCGGAATGCATGCTCTCTACTGTTAGAACACGGAATTCCCGTTCAGTGAGAGTTCCGCGCATTTTTACCGGCGCCCGTGAAAAATCGCTCTTCCTCCACTAACCATTCGTTTTCTTTCCTCAGATGCACCGTGCGGAGCGCATGCCAAAAAGCAGCCCATAGCTCACCGCGTTGGCTGACCTTGGGCACTGGCCAGCAGTGCATCGACTTCGAGCACGTACACCCTGATCGCATTCCCATCGACAAGATGACCACGGTAAGTGTTCCTTGCAGCGGTGGCGTGCGGAGCGTGCAGGGTTGTCGCCCGTGACTTTAGCCGCTCGGTTGGTTGAGTTGACCGATCTCTCGCTTCACGTCCCTGTAACCCTTGTCGCGTGAGAACGATGCTTTAAACCGAATTGGAGACGTTGTAAGGATAAATGCTCCGCGGAAGTTTTTTTGCAGGCTACTCCGAAGACGATACGAGATGTGAAATAATGGAGCGGGGCTGCCTTTGCGAAGGCGGGTTTTTTGGAGGCGATGTTAGTGTTTTGTTTGGTGTTGTTTTGAGAAATGCTTCGGAGCCGTAAGCCAAGAACTAATTTACGACCCGCTGCTCTATATACACAGTAGGATTTCCACAGCCCGTTCCATTAATAAAGAAAAGGATCTTGCCGAAGAGAAAGAGTTGCTGAAAGACTTTGGTGAAATGACTGGATCTAGCTCTCGGATTTTTCACGACTGGCACTTAACTATGCAAGAAGATAATTACGAAGCGAATGTTTCGAACGCGGAGTACATTCTCCCCGCATTAATTGCGATTCTTCTCGGAATCTGATTCACGATTTCCCACCGCACTCACGCATGAAAAATAACATCGCGAATTAATGGAGGGTTTTTGAAATTTCGTGCCATGCAAATTAGGCTGTTATTATCGCTTCTTTGGCTTTCTTGTTTCGTAACCTCTTCCGAAGCGTATTATTTTGGTAAATACCGAGAAGGAATTAGATAACTTTGCGCAAAAACGCTTCTTTGAACTTCTTCAGCTCTTTGTACGCTTAACGGAAAAATTTTGCGAATTATCAACCTTACGTCAAAAATGCTTTGGAATTATGGATCGAATTTCCGTTACTTGCTTCTCACTTATCGATCCGCATTCCTTACTGTTTCATGTTTGCTTAATATTTTATTAATATATTTGATATAATCGCGTAACGTGAGAATAGAGTGGGAATCAAAAATAGGAGTAAATGTTTAATTTCTACATTCCATTTATCTAAGCTAAAAGCTGCCTCTATAATCATATCCTTTTAAATTCAGAGTTTAAAGTACCTGGCACTTTACGGAATGGTAAATATTTGTGGGAAGTTTCCATTAAGCTGAAGCAGTGCTCCAGCACAAAACAAGATCGACGGCACGTCACTTATTGTTTTTGTTATTCTGTTATTTTATTTACCTTTGCGCTCGTTAAATTCACATCCCAGTTTGTTCGAGAATCTTTCATAGTGGTCCAAGAGAAAAGATTTTTGTCAACTGCACCGTTTTTTGATAATGTTGTGATAAATATAACCTTCTGTAAAAAGTAATGGTAATGTCAAAATCCTTATATCAATACTACTACGATGACAATATGTAATCGTAATCTTAATATTGCGTAAAATGCTGTGACAGATAATATGTTAGTCTAAATCGGAAGTGATTAACTTTAAAAATCTAAATGGCCTACTTCATATTTTTTTCATATGCAGTGCAGTAAGTTTAAGTAACCTTGTTTAATAGTTGAGTTATGTATATGATCCGTCTAACTTAAAGTTATAATACTTTTAAGAGTTATTGTTTGAGAGTGAAATTAGTTTTAAAATATCAAAACAGTTTTAGGTAGTCTTTTAGAGGGTTTACAGTCGAGAATCCTGGAGATTATTACCAAAGAAATCATCCCTGCAGCTTGGTTTTTGACTCAACTTTGACAGTTATACATCATGTTTCCTATCCTGTTTTATGCGAAATTGGGGTTTTAATCCAGACTCTAACGCGTTCACTTGCTGCTCTCTAAGGGGATTTAGGTTCATTAACAAGTCGTAGAGATGCACGTTTAATATAGTTGCCTCTATAGCAAACAGTAGCTCATGCACTCGCTAGATGTGAATGCCAAACACTTTGCGGTGAGGGAATTCTAGTTTGTAATCCCAAAGCCCGTCGTAATCACCTTACCATAATGAATTATTCATCCTACGCAATAATATGTTGGGCCCTTTGTAATTTACTTACATGAATATGCATATTTATTTTTATATCTCTCCTAACAGCCGTGCCTACGTTTTCTGAGGAGCTCCCTAAAATTCTTCACAAATTAACGAATGCTAATTATCGATAAATGAGATATTAGAAAGAATCGTGCTTCGCTCACAAAGGTAGACCCAAGGAAGAAGTGTGCAAAAATTACTCCGTACCCTTGAGAGAATTGGATTTGAGCTGCTCAGATTGCAGATTAAGTCAGCAAAGAACAATGGGACCCACATCATATGGGAGGATAATGAAAAGGTGGGACGCCTTCATGCTTGTAAACGGTAGCGAATGCCATTTTTGGAAAACAGGGACAAGCGATGCTCGCCGCATTATTTTCCAATAAAAGAAATCACGCCATTCATACCATGGGCGCGTTACTGGAAAAGAGCAAAGACGTTTTCAAATAAATAAATTAAGTCTTTATTTCGAACGAAATTAAGAATTTTAAGTCTCCTCTATCATAAATGTAACGTTAAATTGAATTAGATCTATTGGTAAATCATAACAAAGCAAATTCAAATTAATGTATAATTGAAAAAAACAAGTAGTGGATACAAAAAAATGCGTAGTCTGGAAAAAATATCCGAGACAGAAAACATCCCCAGAGAAGGAGGTGTTAAAACCCGCACAATCCTACTGAAAAATAACCGAAAAGTATTGAAAATATACACGTATCATGACCTAGAGCAAAGTTAAACTGGTCCGATGAGATTTAATGGAATTCCATCGTACAAAGTATTTATCGATACAAAAATACGTGTAGTATAACATTTTATGAACTTGTACAATTCCATAAGGTTTTTTATAAACAAAAATATTGTGGAACTGTAAAAGTTCAAAATCTATTGCAAGTTGCATTAAACAAATTCTTTGATCTGATACGAAAATTATGGTGATTATGGTTATAAAACACCCAAATAATGTACACTAAGAACAGTACAATGAAACAATAAAACGAACAAGTTATAATAAATCATATAAAGCATGTACATGAAGAATAAACAAAAACACACATTAAAAGTATATAAAATGACATTCAATTTCTAAAAGAATTTGATGGCAACGTTCTTTAATGTACTCTTTATAAAAATAATTAATAATGACAATTTTCAGAGTAACTAAGATTCACTAGAAGCTCTCAGCTATAAAATTGTAAAAGTAATATAATGGCATAAATTAGATGACCTGGCTTGCTTATTTATGTCATGATATTACAGCTAATAAATATTCGTACGCATTTTTGGAAAAAAGTAAGGAAAGAGAGGAATGTAACCTAGTCACATCCTTATAGTTAAGAAATGCTGCTTGAACACTGACGGGATATTAAACATTCACGCAGATATGGGTCTCTCAAGAAGCTGTACCAAGTGCTAGCGCCTCTATTCCTACCACGATGCCCGATAATATAATTGTGAAGAAACATAAAATATAAATATATATAGATAATATATGCAAATATGGAAGATATGTGCTTAAAAAGTTGAAATAACGAATAATGTCTGTATTGTATACTCTGTTCATTTAAGTTTTACGTCAAGAGTTTTCTGTAAAATATTTTTTGGAATTTCATTCCTGAGAAAAATAAATTCTCTATATACTATTTAGTATATTCTTTTCTCAAATGTTTTATTTATGTAATATGTATTAATTATTCAAGTAATTCGATTCGAATAATGTCTTTAATTCCTATTGTGAGGATTCAAGTTTTGCGTGGATAGGAAATCACTATTTTTTTTGTTGAAATTCATGAAAAAAGTAATTACCTCTATAATATTCAATAAATAATTTGTATTTGTTTTATTTAGGTAATATTTATAGATTATAGACGCATTTCAGTCAAAAAATATTTTATTGTAAAGAGAACTATTTTTAAGCATTTTAAAGTATTTTTCACTAGGTGCATATTTGTCCCGTATCATATCTTCGTAATTAGGCTATTTATTTGGATGAGAATTGATTTGGTATCATAAGTTGATTCAAATAACAGAATTTAGTAGAAAAAAGGTATTTCAATTGTGGTTCTCTTATGATCCTTAGGCGGGTTACACACCGGTGTCGACGCTAATACAAGCGAAGCTACAAACGAGTTTAGCACCCTCGCGAAATAACAAATGCCTATGCGATCGTGGCCAACGGGATCCGCCTTCGGATTTCCTCATCAAAGCAATCGCGCGATAAAAAACGGTCACGAAAAGGAAACCTCTGGGAACTTCCGATGAAAATCCTCCGAGGTAAGCAAGAGAACGTCGGAGCCCTTTGTGGATCTCTCACAGGAAACGCTGCCGTTCCACGCGGGGCCTCGACGGACAAACACTGTCGAAAATCATACCGGAATCGTCCCCGACCAAAAGCAACTACAATTACCTATTCAAGCAAAACTTGGGCAAACTCGGCTTCTTTGGCGGATCCACTTTTGGTGCGCAATCGGGACGAAATTTAGCCCGGGCGAAGATAAAGGACGGAGACGCGGTCATCTCGCCGCTCGCTAAAAGCAATTTCCGTGCTTTTCTCGGGAAAAGAATCCCGAGTTTTCACTCGAACGGGAATTCTCGCGGGAGATTGAGCTCCGTCAGCTGTCTCGCGGGTATCGATGCTAATGGAATCCTTCACTTTGCCTGCCCTCTCTCGCTTTTAATCGGACCAATCCGCTCGCATTTCCCTTAATACGGTTTTGATTCGCTTCAAACGTTCTGAGATGTTACGTTTGTTTAAGCGTTTTTAACCTTCAGCTTTCAGTATAACCGCCATGTGCTCAGCTTTGGTCGGTTCGATACCCATTTCGGAGTTCGTGATTTTCAATTCATTATCCCGTATTGTTTGGGAGATAACAAATTAATTTCCTCATGAGTGCATAAATAACTTGAGCTCTCTTGGGGAATTTTTATCAGAAAACGGCTTTATTTTCGTTCCAATGATGCGCGAGTGAGAATCTGTTAAATTAACGATAATTTGCTTTCTTACCTCATGTGGTTATTTACATTTACATTTAAACCCTGCAATCCTCCAGTGGGGCTTGGCAGGGGGTGTAAAACACCGACATCCCTAACTAACCTGAAGAGCAATTAGATTCTCTGATATATTTTGATTTAGACTCTAAGTAATCTGATAGAATTTCTAAACCATTCTTTTCCGTTTTGAAACAATGAATTAGTCCCATAATCTTAACAACCATGGGTAGAGATACAAATCCTCAAACTCGTCTGATCAGTCTAGCTATCTTTGAGCCTTTTCAGGAACTGCGTAGATAATTACTATTTATTTATTAATTTCATAACAAAAAATACATTAGGTATAGTTAATTTCATAACAAAATAGTTTATAAAATAATTAGGTTATTAATTTCATAACAAAAAATACATGGTAAAGAAACTTTTACCAGTAAAAGTTTCTTTACCATGGATTTTTTACAATTAATAAGTACCACAAAATTAACCCTGAATCTGTATCGTTTAGGTATAGTTCCTTAGCCAAAAGCAGTCGACGGAACACAGATTACAGTTATTTAAACGAATTTCATAATTTTCACAAAGAGAGAACTGCTCAGTCTTAAAAATATAAATCTTCAGATCAAAAGAATAATTTCTCTACATCTACATTAATACCCTACAAGCCACCTTTCGGCGTGTGGCAGGGGGTGTAAACACCAGTTGAATCTAAACTACTTCTTTACTCGGTTATTGTCACGTATCGTTCGCGGAAAGAATGAATTTTTAAAGCGATTCGTCCTAGCATCTATTTCTCTTAACTTACGTTTATTATCGAGGTAGCATGATACCGATTACATCTTCCACAAATGTAGTTTCCCTGAATTTATTAAGCAATCGTAGCCTAGCTTCCAATCTCCTGTCTTTCAAGGATTCCCAACCTACGTCTGAGAGCATTTTTGTAACGCTTGCTTTTTTATCGTAGCATTTCTTAACAAAACGAACCGCTTTACGCTGCACTTTCTCGAGTTTGCGGGTAAACGTTTCATCCGCCGGATCCCATATACTTGCCGCATACTCCAGAAGGGGTCTGACCAAGGTAAAATAACATCGCTCTCTCACCTTTTCATCGCATTTACCGACAATACGCTTTATAAAGCCAAGCCTTGTACTTGCTTTGCCGCAGATTTTTCGAATATGCGTGCTCCAATTTAAGTTATTAGTAATGTTGATCCCGAGATATTCAACTGAATCTACTACTTTTATATAAATTCCATTAATTTTGTACGGGTGATTTGGACGTAATTTTTTTATTTTCGAAGAAATTAACTACGGAGCATTTACCTACATTAATATTCACATTAAATTACTCAATATTATTAAATTACACAATAAATGAACATGCCTCATAGTTGTGACATATCGGTGAAACCGTCAAATAAAGGGACGGAATATCTCACAAAGGTGCCGTTGATTCAATTAAAAGGAAGCGAAGGGATCATTTCTCTTTCAAATTAATTCAATATTTCATTGCCTGCTTTTCAAAAATTCCTCTTAGTTCTTTCTCGGATTTCTTTGAAAATCAAATGCAACCTGTTCTTCTGGTGAGAACGGCTGCGAGGAACCTGGAGGATTTAATCTCGAGGTCCAGGTTTCTTCGTAAGATTATTTACATAGATACTTATCAGAAGAAGGAAAACTATGGAAAGAGGGTATTTTTTCTAAGATTCATTCTTCAGCGATTAAATAAATTAAGATTCATTATTTTCTTTTTTTACTTAAAAAAGGGGAGTATTAGATGATGTAAATCCAAAATGGTTAGAAAAATGGTATCTGATGTTTTTGATTTTTAATTAACTGTCAATCATGCACGGATTAGTATATTAATGAATAGGTGTTAAGAATCGCAAAGAGGACGTTGAGTAAGAATTCTGATCAACTATTCTGCAGATAGACTCCCGATTCGCGAGTTTCACTTTATCAATATTAATGAATTAACTTTCTTAACAATGAGTTATAATTCAGCAATAGTTGAAAATATATGGATTATAATCTTGCCTCTTGATTGAGGCAATGCAACGATTGGAAATTGTAAGCATTGTAGGAACATTGCAGATAAAATTTTGCAGTTTAGAAATAGGCTCGATCAAGAGCGGGTGTAGTATGCGAATTCTTAGAATTTCGTTGAGAGAATCGAAGGATATTTCGGAGACCGCCATCACTCTCGATTGTTTACCCTTTATTGAGGAGAATGAATGCGTCAAATTTCCTCAGTCAATATTGACGTCCTTTCTTCGGGATAGTTAACGGACGGTGAAGCGCATTTTAAAGTCATCGTTTACGAATGAAGTTGAGCAGGTTTGCTTAGGGAAGCCCTCGCGAAAATTTCGGCATCGCCAGGATTTGTATGCACGCCATTCGTAAAGCAGAAGAGATCTTCATCCAGGAGCGGACGAAATTTCCCCCAAACCCTCGAAGGATGATATCCGTCCACGCACGTGCTCGGCCATCCAATCCACCTCTCAAAATCTGCATCCATTCAACCTCCTCGCGTCCATTTTTCGAAAACTTTCCCTCCCACTCCGGCGCGCGGAACAGGCAAACCTGTCGCGCATGCTGTTATGACAGCCCCTTCCTCCATGTCCCCGCCAGCCTCTGCCATCTTTCGGGAGAGCGCGAAAACTAACTGGGCACAAACAACGTCCAAAAGCGTTAGAGAGGGAATTCGGCGCTCGTAGGTTTTTTGGATCCGAAAAAACCCGTTTTGCAAGGGCGTGCGTCGCGCGTGTTTGGGATGGGGCGAGTCTGAAGAAGCACGTGTAAACCCGAGGTTACGCCTCTTTCCCGCTTCGTGTTCCTACTCTTCGCCCTCTCATCTCCGTAAACACTTTTTCTCCTACTCCGGGCCCATTCGACTTCCCTCCCTCCTCTGTATAAACCTCTCTCTTTAGCTCTTCATTCTACTGACTCTCTGAGCCTATTTGACTGCCCCCCACCCTCTCCCGTGTTTGCCCCCTCGTCCGTCTCATTATGAAGACCTGCGACATGAAGGCAGAAGCCGCTTTTTTTCCTCCCTTCAAAAAACATCTCTATCGTTCGTTCCACCCTTTGAGTGAAGCACTAAGTCCCGTGGATCAGCGCGTTGCTTAATACGCCGGCCCATCCAAGTTTCCGTCAGTTTGAAGTCGCTGTGTGGCGAATTAGGAATTCTCTACGTAAATAAACAGAGGTTGCCGGGTTTTTAACGTGCGCGGCTTTTTGTTAGCGAGCGTGTTATTTTAGAGGCGCGCGTATGAGAAGCTTGCAATTACAGCGAGCTAGCTATCTTCCCTTTTTCCGTGCATGCTTGGAGACCCGAGGGCCCTTTTGTAAGCTAGGACTCAATTTGCAATTTCAAACTGTTATTTTTCCGTCGTCTCCTCTCAGCGGACGCAAATGGGCGTTGTTTCTTTCTGATCCATTGCGCTATTGAGCATCCACATATCTCGGAGGATTCGAATTCTATCTAGCTTTTGCTATCCCTTCCCGATCTTATTTTCATATTCGTCTTTTTTTATCTAACCTCAGGGACGATTTTTACTTTGTTTATGTTAGCGCTTGTGCGATATAGTACATTCATAAAAATTTTATGATGGAGCGAAAATTGTAATAATATAGCGACGTTTATTTGGGCGATATTGAATATTATAAGCCTTTTCTAACGTCTAACCCTTCGCCGGAAAAAAATAAAGAAAGAGATAGTTTGAAATAAAGAACCCAGTAGAAAAATACTGTGATGGTTTATAAAAAAACTAAGTTTCACGAGGAAAAAATACTTCGCAGCAGGAAAACACCCGCAAGAAGAGGAAGCGAATATTTGCGAAACCTTCGGATGGTTAAGTAAATTTTTAAGGAGAAAGTAGATTAAGACAGATCTGATAGACCGACAAAAAAATGGCAACTAGAAAGTACCATCTTCCATTTTAACATTAAATATATATTTAGAGATTCTGTGGAGAACGATCAGCCGCGAAAGTGCTCCTTAATTAGATGCATAGGACGATATTTTTAGAGAATTCTATGGAAAACAATGGGTGGGAGAACCTGTATAAATAAGGAAAACAGGTGATGAATATTTGCACGAAATGGCGTGCAGCCAGGATAAATCACAAGGAAGAATAGACTTCAAAAAAGTCCGACGGGACCAGGAATCGAACCCGGGTCTCCCGATTGCCGGTCAGGTGCTCTGTCCGTTGAGCTATCCCGCCGGAACATTCTCTCATGCTATTCGGGAGACTATATGGGCAAAGGACTTTTGCGATTTCGTCTGCATGGCGTTTCCGTTTCCTGGGGAGACCAGGGTTCGATTCCCGGTCCCGTCGGACTATTTTCAAGTCTATTCTTCCTTGTGACTTGTATAAATACTTGAAGAAAAGGTGCGTAGGGCGGGAAGAAGAGATAAATTTAAACTTAAACTGGAAAATAGTAAATGATGACCAAGGAAAAGCTGAAGCCATTAACAGTTGGTTTTTGAACCAAAATACATTGCCAATGAGGAGAGAAGAGAGGTCACGGCAATTAGGAACGGTTTCGAGTATATTAGGATAGGAGATAACGAGATCCATAAGAACATAAAAGTATCCAAAATCATAAGTCCTCTGGTCCGGATGGAATTTCAGGCGAGGCTTTAAAGCTAGGAGGAGAGGCAGTAGTACCCTATCTCCGTATCTCATTCACGATATCATTAAATAATGGAAAAGTAACGTCAGACTGGAAGTGCGCGATTGAAGTACCGATTCACAAAATGGGTTCTCGTACAAATATAAATAATTACAGGCCGATTAGTTTAACAAGTGTGGTCGCTAAGCTGTTGGAAAAGTTAGCGGCTAATTACATTCGCAAGTTTTGGGATTAAAAAAATTGGCTAAGTGATGCTCAGCACGGCTTCCGTACAAATTATTCATGCGATACGCAACTAACGGCATTTACGCAGGATATCGCCGAGTCGTTGGATAGGGGGAAACAGATGGATGCCGTGGTCGTTGATTTTTCAAAAGCATTCGATAAGGTACATCATAGACTGTTAATAGCCAAAATGGGATTGACGAAAGAAAAGTTGATGGATATATACTTTTTTATATCAACGCGCGCAAAGGGTAAGGGTGGGAAACAAATTCTCTAGGGAATTAAAAATATCGTCAGGCTTTCCTCAGGGAAGTGTTCTTGGAGAATTGCTGTTTTTAATATATATTGTTGGTAAAACTGAATTGTTAGATCAGGTTGTTTGCAGACGACTGCTTAATTTACAGATAAATAGAGAGTTTAGATGATTGCATTCTGCTGCAAATGAATATAGATAAATGGTTCAATGGTCTAACTTAAACAGAATGGGTCTAAATACAGGAAAAATAAATCTGATTCGATTTCATAGATGTAGGATTGTCTTGCAACGGGGGTACATTTTAAATGGTAGTTTATTGGTGGAAAAACACGATTGTAAGTATCTCGGAGTAACGCTAACGATGGATCTGCAGTGGGGAACTCATATCAGCAATATAGTATCTAAAGGTTATAAGGAATTGCACTTCATTATGAAGGTATTGGGAAAAGGTAGTCTAAACTCAAAAGAAATCGCGTACACATCATTAGTTAGGCCAATATTGGAATATGGCGCAAACGGTTTGGGATTTGCAAGCAATAGGACTGATTAAAGAAGTTGAGATGGCCGCAGATATCAGCCGCACGATATGTTAAGAATAACTTCAAAAGAACTGCAAGCGTAACAGAAATGTTAGAAAAGCTAGGTTGGGAAACTTTAGAAAACAGAAGGAAAGTGTACAGGTTAGGAAGCTTATACAGCAATTATTCAGGCAAGACAGCATGGGCAGATATTAAGAGAACAATTAGAAACCCCACTTATTTAGGCAGGGAAGACCATAGTTATAAAATTGAACCTCCCTCTCAAAGGACTAATATTGCTAAATTATCCTTCCTAAATAGAACAATAGATCAATGGAACGCTTTCCGTGCAGGTATATTTGAGCAGTTTCCTTCCCAAGTGCGTACCTTCTAGGCGAAGTTAAATAAATTGTAATAGCTGTTTATTAAATTCTGTTAATGTTTTCTTTTAATGGGACGGGATAATATTTGTGAATTTTGTATTAAGTATATGTCTTGACTTTTGTCAGAGGGAGGTTTTCCTAGGGGTTTTTCTCCCTCCTTTGGCAAATGCCTGACAGGTATAATGTTTACCCCTCAATTTATATTTACTATCTATATCTTGCTTGACCATGTATGACTGTATGAATGTATGCTTGTATTATATGTAATGTCCAACCACTGCCACCAGATTTATAATCTACTTGTGGTGTTCATCTAATAATAATAATATGAAATTTTTGGTTAACGAGAGGAAGCGATTCAAATATGGGAATGAACCGATATAATGAAAAAGGAAGTGTTTTCGGTATTTATAGCCGAAAAGCGCATCTGAGTTCCATTCAGTGGCGAAGATATTGTAGCAAGAAATTGATGATCAAAATCCTCTTATTTATTGGAAATCCTTAGAATTCTTTCGATGTATGTTGACATGACTTTTACCCATTTTCTCGATGTGAAATGAGTGTATGAAATGGAGCTAAAACTGATTCCAAATTTATATTTCGTTGGTGAATTTTGAGAAGATTTTTCAACCAAATTTCAAGTGTCATATCTTTTGCACCCGAAGGAGTGTAAGGAAATTTTCGTCAAGGATAATGTCCTATATTAATCTTTCGGGAGTCGCCATTGGCGTAAAACGCCCGACTGAAGTGAATTTCCTTCAAAGATAAAGGCTTTCTTCTTCAGCCGCATTGCCTGACCACGTGCCTCAATAATTGTATCCCTTTGAATTAACTAAGCTTCGCTATAGAATAAAAGTTGGAAATTTTCCTTTTCATAAACATTACATCATTTATATGTTCTCTAAAATGGTTGGAATCAAAAACAATGTTGCCTTATTTACTGAAAAAAAAACGTTTTATATATGCTTTGAGAGGCAAGCTACTGTTGAAAGCGAGAGAGGTGAATCATTATATCATCATTATTTTGGAGAATGTCGTTTAAACTGTTATTTAAAAATTGAATGGAATGTACTTACTAACAATCTTGGTATGATTTTCTCAAAATATCGTGAATCATTCTTTTCGTTTCATCCGTTGTCGATGTATGAAGCCACTGTATAAAAATAACCCGTGCAGGATATAATGTATCATCTTTAATGACATCGACCTATTTCAATCTCGCACACATTTTAGCATATTTTCAGTGATTTATGGGAATGTAGTATCTTTAATTACGAAAGTTGGCTAAACTTCTCCTCTGCAAGTATTTCTAACGCAATCCAAGTGCATGTAACATACTGCAAAGGGTATCAAAGAATTCTCTGAGAGGAATTTCACCAAATATCATTGTTATTTATGGCTTTTGTAAGGAATATAAGGGTAAAGTAGTAAATAATGAAAATTATTATCCATTTACATTTAAAAAGTTCCCTTCCTCGTAAAGAATTACGCTAACAACAGTATGTGGCAGATTATAGAGGCCAAGGATTTCTAAGTTGTGAATTATTTCCATAGAATGGGAATTTAATGAGAATTGAATAAATCGTGTCTTCATCGTGATCGTTCGTATTTTACTGAGTTCATAGATAAACTTTCATATTCGTCATAATTTTAAGTAAAAAAGTGTATTTATCATTTTACAAGTTTTATTTTAACATTTACTTGTGGAAACATCGAAAATAACATATTGAGTCTCCTCCTTATTCTATAATTTTTCTCGTTGCTTTTCTTTTGTTTCCATTGTAAGTGAGACATCGCTTTGCTACGCGACATTCCACGAACTGCGATCAATTTATATTCTGGAAGATCTTCCATAGTTCTCACGCCTTAATTGTTCCTCGTGCACTTAGCGTGCACGGAAGATTTACTCGCAGTTCACAATAGACAAGCTGTCGTGCAGCAGAGTTATTCGTGATGTTCGCGTATCTCTAACGAGCCCAGCTGGAATGCGACATAACCGGTTCATCTTTGGCCACCCGAGCGAAACCGGACAAAACCGAATATTGTGCTCTGCAAGAACCGGAGCGAAAACTGAGGCGAAAGGAAACCGCAGACCGCCACATCAGGTTGTATGTACCTCCGGCGACCGCTTTCCCAAGCACCGCGTAATGGAAAACTCACCGCTGAACCAGTAACCGTGGATCCAATAAACCACCTCGGTTTTTCACGTGGAATTCTCTCATCGATTAAGCATTTTTTAATATATTCCCTCCCCCGCGCCGGTATCTTTTCCCATTTTCTCCATTTCTTTTGTGCCACCATCACACTCAATCCCGAAAGCAGCGCATTTCTTCTGGCATCCCTTTGAAGGAATTCCTCGCTGCCCCTTCCTTGCCCTTTCTTCTCAATTTCTCCAGTCCAACTGCGCGCGCCAACCCCCAGCCTTTCTATTCATACCTTCCGTTTATGGTTCGAAGTCGTGTTGGTATTTCCGACGGAGGTTTGTAAGGAAAAAATTGGAAAGGCTGCAGAAAGGATCGCGCGGGTCCGAACGAAAATTATCCATCAAATTGCGAAAAGAGGATGCGAAACAGCGATCGATATGTGGGGAGGGAAAAATGCCGCTTTTTTACTTTCCGAGTCGAAATGAGTTTCATGAGATTAAAGTCGGATCCGACTCTTTTCTTTCTTTTGGAAATTTCTTTGATTACTCCTTGCGGGGGATGTTTTAAAACGGTTTCGTTATGCGAAACGTTTCTCGGCCTCTTTCAGATGTGCGCGTAATTGGCGCTTTTTTGGTTTAGTTTCGGTTTTGTTTTCCCGAGCGGGTTAACCGAGTTTGGAGTTTTTCGCCTGGTGTTTGCGGAGGAATTGCCGTTTTTGCGGGCCTCCCCGCGCAGATTTACGGTTTATGCATCTTTTAAAAGTTGCTCCCCAGCTGCGTACCCTGGCTCGCATTTGGTACGTGGCGATTCGTGATCATCCCGTCGCACTGTGGGCTGGAAACGGAAAAAGCTGGACTAAAGTACGGAAATGGTTTTATCGAGTTAAGACTCCGGACCGGAAAACTTCGCAATAAATTGTGTTAATCACTACGCATTTCATTTGCATTGATTCATGTTGATACGTCGGGGAATACGCGCGGATTTCGCCTTTGCAGTATTGTCCTTGTAAAGCGGACCCCATACAACATGGGAAAAGGCGTAGATAAAGAAGTATTGGCCAAAATGCTGTGTATTTGTCGTTGTCACAAATTTTCATAAAATTTTGTAAGAGAAAACTTGAAAGAATATCTTGGTATAAGTTATCCCGTGTTGGTGTATGTTTTTATTTTTTTCCTCGCTTAAAGTAAAACTTTGATCTTAAATTTCCACCAATTCTAAAAGGGCCCGCCATTTTATTGCGTTACGTGTGCAAATATTCAACTGTGGTAATTACAATGAGATATTAAGAAAGAAAGAAAGCAGTTCGCAGCAGTTGTTACATTTCAACCGGTGGACTCTTTCGTACGGCATTGACTTGGTGTTGAAGAATTTCTCAGCTAGTTGAAGATTTGCGTTTCTCGTAAAATTCAGTGAACTTTGAGCCCCAGTGCCATTTCAATGCGTATCAAGCATAATGGCATTCATAGTTAGCAGAATTACCGCCAGTGGCCATGCAAAGTTTTTAAGTCTGGGCTCAAAAGAAAAAATTAGATTTTTGACCCCCTTATATGCGATCTAGCTTAGTGCGTCGCCAAGCTGATGCGTTGTTACGAAATATTATGGGAGGCTGGCAAATGAACTCCCGCGAATATTTTTCAGAGAAGTCTTTCTTATCGATCTAAGGAATACGGAAAAGTATCGCCTATTCATCATATGGAAGTTCGGTTGTCTATTTTCCTAAAGCAGAATGTTTTATTCGCTTGCCGTGCACTTTGAACAGGAGGTACATTAAGGTTAGTTGCTTTCGAAAGACTCACATTTCATTCGGGGGAATATGACAGCACCCGAAAGAAACAAAAAACTTAGTCTCTTCGGTTCTTGTCGCAAGTAAAAGATCCAGTATTAGAAGTAAAGTATCAGAAGTTTCTTCTCAGAAAGTCAGAAGTATATTGGTGAGAAGATGGGAAGTTTCTTCTTATTTTTCTAGGAGATATTATTTTTTTCATTGTTCCTCGTTATCATAAGTGACCAATTAAAAAACTAGCATATTATCTGCATAATTTTAAATGAAATTAAATGATTGCAGTATTATATCGTGACGATTAGAGTATTAATGTTTTTCTCTTGGGACGGAGTGGAGAATACTATGAAAGTTAAGTATTATAAGCAAGAGGAGAAGTAACTACCTTACTTCTCCTCTTGCTTCGTAAACTTCTACAGGCTTTTGTTTGTTAATTATTTGGGGGTAGAGGATCCAACCAGCCTTTCGAGCTGAATAATTATACGGAAGTGAGAAAGGTAATATTTTGATAAAAAGAAATTAAATGATATCGGAAAGTTATTTGAGTTATAGGATTTCGGAAGCAAAGCTTTTTAAAAATTTTGTAAGTAATCCAAGCGAGAAAAGCCCTTTTCGGATGTAACGAATACAGAGGTGTGTTAGTTTCTAATTAATATTTTATGATAAGTACATCAGACTGTCCGCCATCGCGAGAGGATTTAGTTAGATTTGACAGGAGCACTGTCATTCCGCCGACATCTTGTGGTCATTTCCTGCAAGGACGGTGCTTCCATCTATCAGCTCCAGCAAACGGTCAAATTTAATTGGGCGAGCTGTGTCTGAGAGTGGAAGATGCGTGCAAATCTAACGTTCCTGTTCTCATTTAGCATAATGTTTTTGCCAATTTCTGACATTTTCTTCTATTTCGGACTCTCCTTATGTATGCAGCGTCCTTCGTGAAGAACGCCTTGGTGTTGATCGCCAAGGAATTCTGGTATATCAGAAATGACGGCATATCAGAATTATATCATTAAAGTTTATATAAGATGATTTTTAATTCGGCTTAGATGGGTAGATTTGCGTTTTTTTGTCTCCATGAGGCCTCATGTATGGAAAATATCTTAATCTTAATTCAAGCTGCAAAGATTTACAGTGACAGGATTCGGTAGATTTGGAATAAAATCGTTAACTTAGCTTTTGATAATGATCAAAGTTAGGCCCATAAATAGTTACGATGGAAAATTGTATTTTTCTAGCAGTTACCTTATTTAATCTAGGAGTATGAAGTAAGTCACAGGGCCAGAACCAGTTTTCCAGCAATAGTTGTTTTTTACGTTGGAAGAAAATACGAAAACTTTTAGCCCTGGTGGGTTTCACTGGCTATTAAAGTATTTAAAATGCATTTTAAACTAAAGCAAATTAATTAATCATTAAGAATATCAAGATTAAAAAATTAATGAATCATTAATAAAAAGTAAACGCTAAAAGTGCATCACCATTATTGAAAACTTTCTTGATATCCTTTCACTTCCAGCAATCACTCGTGACGACGTATTATTCACAATATTCATCTGCTTTGTTATCCAAAAAGATTAATATTACCCGCAAAAATTAGGTCTCTACTGAAACTTGGAATGAGCAGTATACAGCGTTATAATCAACTGATGTTGAAAGTTTGAAAAGCCGGCTCATTACCTGACTTTTATCGGATCATCAACAATGGCTTCAGGTGTATATTAATACTATGAAAATTAAAGAACTACTTCAGATGTACGTTAAATTTTTATAATGACGAAAATTTAATACTTCTGGCAAGAAAACTATAGAAATGTTAGTTTATTTCCTCATTGCCAATTAATTTTTTGTTCGTAATCCTTATCTGAAGGATGAATCACGAGGACTGAAAATAATCTTCAATACTGTGACTGTCCAAAAAGTTTCCCTCGTTTCGTTTTATTATTTTTGTGCCGAGCTTGAAAGGGCTGAACACTTCTAATGATGCAGTATGTTCCCTCTGAATGCCAGCAGGCATGCTCAAATCATTCCTTCCTCTACAAGTTACCTTATAATCCGCATTTTTTGTGATTTACAGCAAGTGAAGGATTTTGCTTAAATTACGATCCCTAAAAATGTTGGTTATAACAAAACACCAAGGGATTTATAGTCAGAATCTCTTATTGGAAGTTGTTGACGTTGCATGATGAAAAGGACAGCTCGTTAAGTTTCGCACTACATCAGAGGCATCTAATAGTGCTGTGTCTCAGTGCATTTGACGAAATCCAATTCCGTCGGAGATGTTTTCTGCAGTGAAACTCTGGCCGTAATTTGGAAATGAAAAGGTTCTTGTCTCGTTAAATAATGAAAACATTTTTCGAGTTCTTTATGTCCACTTAGTCATTTTCTTAATTTTACGACATTCTACCCGTTAATTTATCGTCACCGTCCTCCGGATTGGTTCTTGGGGTGGCAATTTCTTATAAGTAATGTTGGTGTATATGTATATGTTTCATATATAGGTATACTTATTATCCGTTTCTCTTGTAACGAAAATTTTCACACAGAGGCAGGCAGAAATATATCATTCATTTACATGTTTGCAGTATGCAAGCGACTTTTGCTCATATCCATAATTTGTACGGAAATTAAAATTTTTAGTAATATATCTACAATCCGCATTGTGCACTTTTAATTAAAACAATGCATGATGTATTTCGGGCTGTGGAAATGTGGCTTGAGAGAGATTACCAACAACAACAGACCAACTTGACAACCGATCGATAAATAAATCTTGATTTCAAGCATTTAGATCCATAAACTAGGCGTAGTTAATTGTAAACCCAACATTTTCATTAACTTAAATCTTACGTTTGTTCTGAATAGCTTATCAATTTTTTTAATATGGATAGGTTTAAATTTATCGCTTCAATGCACTAAGGGTTTGAAAGAAGAGTAGTTAGATTCAAGGGGTTCTTGCTGCCCCGCATGTGTGATAGGTTCCCGTGAAATGATAAGGATGAGAAACCTTATCACGTATAGTTAATGTTAAAGAGTTTTCCAAATGTTTTTCTTGAATTTGTATCCTTCGTATCTCTTGTTTACTCAGCCTTAATATCTTAAAAAATAAAAAGGATTCAAATTCTAATATATTTTGTTGAACTCTTCAGGTCTCGTAGAAACACGTGACTTCGAGCCCATGTCGAGAATGTCAAGTTAATGACGAGAGGAAGTGGTCAATGGTATTTGCTGATAAAAATTTTATACAGAAGGCATTTTCCCAATGCAAATACGAGGCTTCAAAGTGTACAAATCATTTGTCAGATGCTGATAGGATCATCAAAGATAGCAACAAGTTGCAAACGGTGTCTTTGACGGCCTGCTATTTTTCTTGTAGGTGCAACAATGACTCAAGCGTTGGCAAGATATCTCTCGAAATATTATTTAAATCGATTTGATTGAGCCATAAAATGTAGCTTCCCTCGACTCGAAGTGCGAAAACCCATTCTCAAAATTTGAAAAAGAAACAGTTTTGGGGAGGTATCCTTTTGATCATGTCGTAATGCATTATGTATATTTTATGCAGTAAAATTTTTAAGGGCGGGAACTCTTGGCGCGCGGTGTTACAAAGGACGCGGCGCAGAAGAAATTCCAGATGGTTTTATTTAAACACCGGATGTAAAGAAGTACAAAAATTGGAGAAGGCTACCTGATGTCATATTCATCTCGGTGTTTATACCCGTTTCCAATACGGAGTTTAGCTGCTGTAGAATGGGGATCCATTTGCACGTGGCCGCAGACTCTCGCCTCTCGGTTTCAGAACTTTTTTGTTTTCTCCACTACACAAAAGAGCTTTTAACCAAGTGAGTCGCTACGTGGAGACGCCAAGAAAAATTTGCAGTTTATGACGTGGTAGTAAACTGTTAAAAATATGAGCCTCCCGTTTGCTCTGTGGGAATGTGACTGATTCCAAATTAACGCTCAGACACTGCAATTAGCGCCATAAATTTTCATAGCCAGCGCCGATCGGTTCAGCATTATTCCAGCCCCTCGTATTTCTTTCAGTACGCTACGTATAGTTTTGTTTGCCCAAGGAAATTTGACTTTGCATACATCATTCAAGAACCATATTATATTCAACATATTAGAGAACATAGCACGATAGACTTATTTAATTAAAAACAAAGCTGAATTACGATTTTGTTGGAACATTTAATTGTGAACTCGAAGCCAAGAAAATCTTCAAATAAATTTCATAGTCATGATTTTCTCTATAATCAATAAAAATATGCTTTTTGGGAAGAAATTCAACAGTTAACCAGAGCGTTTGTTAAGTTCATCGTATAAATCTGCGTTAAACTTTACGGAACTCTATTATCCCTAACGAGAAAGCAGTGTTTACGTTGTAATAACTAATCTTATTATATCTTATTGTATCTTATTGTATCTTATTATATCTTATTGTATCTTGCATATAAATATTTACTTTTCTTTCCCTCAAACTGTGGACAATATTATAATCATTTTCACGCATGAAGCTTAGACCTTTTCAGGAGTTCCCTTCTCCCCGTTCATTGTTGATAACCATACATTTCCTCAACAAAACTTCTCAGTAAGTGTTTGATATCGAATCTTATGAGACATAGAAGCAAACATAATTTCTGAAAAAATTATCTGGTGAAGTATATTGCATTAAATAGCCTATGAGTCCACATGTTTTCTTTATGAAAGCCCTTTCAGTAGGCATCTTCAAAGTTTTGAATGGCGGACTTTCGTCAGGATAATACTCAAAGTATTATTCCCTGAATATTCTTATGAAATTAAACTATAATATTTTGAAACCCAATATCTAATCCCAGCTCCGATGAAGAGCTGCCACGTCGTTCATTATCCCTTTGCTTGTACTAACACAGTCACACCTCTCTGAGTAATCGCCAATTAATGTTGGATACTTTATCATGTTCCCCCATTTTTATTCGATTCCAACGCCTCTTCTTGACGTGAAAACTAATGAAATGGTCAAGATTCATGGACCGACCGTGTTCTTCGGCCTAAAAACAGAAGCTTTCCGCGGAATTTCCATCTGCTCTCGTTTTCACACCCGCTCGTCTTTCAGTGTAATTAAACATTATCCAGCGGTAAAATTCATGCAGATTCCCCGGCCAGTTTCCTTTTCGGATCACGGAACTTACATTGAAGGTATTAGCAAAGGTCGTGTATGCTTGTCCCGCCGAAACTTTCGGATTCGCATCATGTTCTTTGATATACGGAGGAACGCGGGTCATTACAGAGCCTCGATACTTTACGCTAGCTCGCGTGTCCAAATTCAAAATTTAACCCTTTAACCGGTCGGGGAAGAGGGCGACCTTTTTCACCCGTAGGAGGAATTTTTTCGCAACATATTTTCGGGGACATTTTAATGGCGCCAGGTAACAGCGAGTCGGCAGTAGCTTAATTTTCCCCGCCTATTGCTGACACGGCGATTTGAATATTTTCCTCTCTCCGCTCCTATAATTTCTGCTTAACAAGAATCCAAAATGCCGCCTTACTCGTAATCCACCGCTTAAAATTTTGTTTAATCGCTTTTCTTTTATTCCGCTGTCCTCACATGGCAAATATTTCTCGCCCGCCGTCATTTCTGTTTGTAGGCATTAAAACGCGCAATTAAGTTTTTAAAATGGCCACCACACTCTCGTACACTGCTGGCCAAAATTAACGCAGCACCTCGCCAGCGATACAAACGACCACCGGAGAAACTGCTAGCACGGACTTAAAATGGCAACGGTGGTCAGAGAAGACGATGGCTCTGTGCGATAAGAATCGAGCCATGAGAAAATATGAGATTAGCGCGGAAAATTGCCGATGGATATTCTAGCCGGAAGTAAATACTTTTCATGGCGTTGTGAGGATCCTCGTAGTTCCGCGTGAGTCCAACGAAGGGTCATTACGGCAGGGGCAATGACTATTTGGCTGCGGCACTGATCGTAGGTTTTCATCGCAAAGCTATTATTTAAGATTCGGTCATGTAAAAAATAAGGGCTATGAAGAAAGTAGTATCAGTGAAATCTTTACTTATTTTTGGTTAATATTATTTTTACAGTAAGACAGCTTCAAAAACAGAAGACAGTGAAAGTACATTTGGGGATTGTATGGCTCCGAACCGGACCGCGCAACGCTTACGAAAACTGGACCGCAATCCAAAGGGAGCAAGTGAATTGAAACAGTTTCTTCAGATTCCATATCTAGAAGCCTAGTAGATTAACGTGATGTGTGACACTTGATAGTCCACTGCCGTTAACGTAGTTGTTTTCCTTACTTTATCTCGAAAATTGGTTGAAAAAGGGATCCGCCATTTTGTTGCTTTTAATGAGCAAAGACGCAAATCTTTGAGCGCAAAAATTTCAACGAATCAAGAGAGTTCTACTGCATCGTTGATTTTTTCCAACAGGTTCTCTCGCAAGTCTCTATAAATCAACGAACTTGAATGTTCCTCCGAAAAACACGAGAGACTAATTTTCTGTAAACATTTTTCAAGTTTGAATCCCTGTATCTTTTTCTCGCCTCTTAATATTAAAAAATGACAAACGGAAACGTAAAATTCTATCTTTTTTGCAATAACAATGCGAAGTTTCAAGTCCCGTACTCAAAAAACTAGTTTTGGCTTGATTGGCCCATCACGACCTATCCATCTACCTGTAAATCTTTCGTCAATTTCCTTCTTGATTAAGAAAATTCGAACGAATTAGGAGAAATCCAGATCGATGTGTAGCCAAAAGTCTGTGAAGAAAGCCAATATCATGTAAACAGACAATTTTTGAGACAAATCCGAAGAAATATCCAGTCAAGAATCCGTAGAAAGAGCCAAAGCTACCATAAAAATCACGAACCTAGACCACAATTACGTAAACAGGAGTGTGGAAAAATTCAGTACGATATCAAGACAGAAAACCGTAGAAAAGGCTGAAGTCCTAATAAATATCAAAAACCAGGATCACAATTGAGTACACAGCTGCGTGAGATATGTCAAGAACAATATCCAATCAAGTTCTTAAAAAATACCTATGTTGTCATGAAAATCAAAAACTAGGAGCGTAATGTATATCAACAAATAAAAGCAGGCAAATGACAGTATTAATTGAAATGTTCGCGGAATGGATTGTTGGGAAAGCTTAGTTACGCAGCGGCTCCCAACAATGGCTCATGCTTTGTAATACTCGCGAGGGATATTGTTGTTGACTGCACCTAGTAACGAGAGGGCAGTGGTGCAGCGAGGGGGGTTAGGGGTTCAAAACCCCCCCAAGAGTCAAGTCCTATGACTAGCTCTGTGCTTTTTCTTCTGCTGAAGAGTATAAAACCCCAATCATCTCGCAAGTCTTAGGGATACACTGCTAGTCTATGTCTTTATAACGGACTGTTTTAAAGACGTTTAATAATCAACGAAAACAGCTATACAATAAATAACCCTCAAGTGTTTACAGGTAGTGTGGATCTATATCAGTAATTTTTTCTCGATCTTTTTATGTTAAGCATTATTTTCCTTTTAAAATTAATGACATGTAATAATTTTCTGTTGACATTTGTACATTTGAAACCCAGTGCCTTAAAGATAGAGTGACGATTTATTTATTTTATCGTGCTGACGAAGAGGTATTCAAACACCTATATTTGTTCTCAATTCCGTTTCACAGTTGTCCTTGTGTCCGGCATCTTACGCGAACTCTAACCATCACCGAAAACCCTCGCTGGAGACGAACTCTACATCATCTTCTCAACTATTGATTTTTCGAATTCCAGCTCCAGTAATTGAAATTGGATGTCGTTTTATTAGAGGAAGAGGTATCCCATCCCAAATGTGTCCGAGACAAAAATGAAATATCCCATATGCAATCTTGGAGACTGTGTGACCCAGTAATGGAGTGTCGCCTTGAATTGAATGCTGGGCGCCCATTTCGCCCTTTTGTATCTAAAAAGTTTCTAAGTCTACGCTCGGATGATCCATGGATCGATGCTCGAATAGAGAAGACTCGGCTCTATATAAGTTGGAATATATTTCGTCGAGAATAATATGCCGTTTTTTTCTACGAAGATACGTTGAAGGTTCGGCGGATGATAACTCAAGAGATGAGCTAGGAGAAGTACTGTAATAATATTTTATTGATTAAAAACATTATCAATACGAGCTTAGAGTAGTGCTGTAATACCATTGTATTAATTTAAAACAATTTTTTTTTCTATTGCTATACTGCAAGGATGTCTCGTCAGATACAGAGAGCATTATTAAACAGTCATACGCTGTTGTGAATGTGAACTATATGGACCATATTATACTATATACAATACAATATACACACAAATATAATTATATAAATGTATGCATATACGAGTAAAATGTTGCTTGCATTCTGCAAGCATATTGATAACACAAATTTCAAGTCGACATCATATCGAGAGGCTCCTCAATAGTAGAAAAAGTATTAAAAATATTCTTAAAATTCGCTGCAATTTATCTATCCGGGCATCGAACCCGGGTCTTGCTGGTGATACTTACTATGCAGCACAACAGAAGATCACCGTCTCTAACTATGAGTGAAAACTCAAGCAGAAATATTGGCTTCAACTGCCTCAAACGACGTCCTACTTTTCATATATATTCCTTATGTGAGAAATATTAATGTGCTCTGGCATCGAACCCAGAAACAGCATGGTCTTATATAATTTTTTTCTTAAACTGAGTCTTAATATACATCTTCTATCTAAGCAAGAACTTCCTATCATTTCGATAAGTGCATTAAAAAAATAATGAAAAACTACCTCAATGTATTTTAAATGGAAGATTTTACATCGTCCTAGCATCGAACCCAGGATATGTTCTTTAAAAGTCATTAATGTTTTCGACTTCAAACTTTGAATTCAATAAGATTGAGTCAAAACAAGTTATAACGCGTATTAACAGCTCCCAATAGGTCCTGAGTTCGACACCATGCGTCTCCGAATTTAGTTTAAAAACTTCTACAATTCCAATGATGAGATACAGGCAAACACCAGAGAGAGAGAGAGATAAATAGCCTCAAAAATGTTTTGAATTTGTCCTATAATAAATGTTCAAAATGAGCTCCTCTGGCCCTAATACAAAGGCGACACCTTCTCAAGAAGTTTCTTTTTAAATTTCGTAGTGTACGAACATTATTTCTTATTGCTTGTGCTGCGGCTTCTAATTTATTGCGAAGCTCCTAGCCATTTACATTTTCTTTGGTGTAAACTAATTCCTTGAAATATCCCTACAGAAAAAAATCCACGGGATTGAAGTCTGGTGAGCTTGCTGGCCACTTTATCACTGGCTCCCCCTGATCCAATCCATCCATTTTGTAACTTCTCATTTAGAAAATTTCGCACAAGGCATGATGAATGCGCCGGTGCTCCATCGTGCTGCATCCACATTCTTTGACGAAGCTCAAGTGGAATATCTTCCAATAGAATTGGCAAGTGTTGTCTAACAAAAGTTAAGTACCGTTGAGTCTTGGTGGCAGCTCAAATGGTCCTATGAGCCTTCCTCCGAGTATTCCAGCCCATAAATTTACACTAAACTGATGCTGGAAGCGTTCATTGCAGATAATTCTTGGATTTTCCACGCCCCAGTAATGCAAATTATGTATGTTGAATATTCCCACCCTTCAGAATGAAGACTCGTCTGTCTATAAAATGGTTTCGAAGAAGTTTGGATCTACTCGGGAACGTCGCAGAATTTCTCGACAAAATGCCACGCGGGGAGTCTAGTCGGCTGGTAGTAGCGCTTGCACTCGTTGCACGTTATATGGGTGTAGAGCGTTACGTTTCAAAATACGTTGTACAGTAGGTTTTGATAAATTCGCAGCTCGTGAGATGCGGCGTATGCTTGTAGAAGGGTCTACCATCTACCATGTCGAGCACTTCTTCAGCGTCCAACGTAGGCCTACCCTCCCGATCTCAACCACCAGGAATCACGTCTTCCATGTACGCGTTGTGTACACGCACAAACACTCTATGATCTGGATAGCGTTCGCGACCCGGGAATCTATTCTGGTATTCCCTTGCAGCTTGCCGAGCGTTTCCATCACACAATCCGTAAATGAAATGCATTTCTGCATATTCACGCGGTGTGTACGATTTTGGCATCTTGGCAAAGTTTTAAAGTTTTGGTCACAGGTAAAATCGGAGTCCAAATAACTAGCATAAGGTCTAAAAAAGCAGGATATCAGTTGAAGTCGGTAAACAAAGCCAAGTCGTCGGTAAATGATCAAAGAAATAAGATAGAAAGTTGCCGAAAAATTGGGTAGATCCTTCACAACGCTTAACAACAAATATTAGTCAGCAATGACTGCGGCGTCGATAATATAGTGAAGATAATCGAAATTATAGGAAAATCTTGTTTTGCTAGAAGATGTATATTAAGAATCGGTTTAAGAAAAATATTTATATAAGACCGTACTGTTCCTGGGTTCGATGCCAGAGCACATTACAATTTCTCACATAGGGAATATAAGGGAAAAGTAGGACGTCGTTTGAGGCTGTTGCACCCAATATTTCTGCTTGAATTTTCGCACATTGTTAGAGATAGAGATCTTCTGTTGTGCTGCATAGTATGTATGACCAGGAATTCCCGGGTTCAATGTCGGACGGTTAATATATCTCCCATTTAAAACATATTGGTTGAATTTTCTTAATTCTTTCGGAGTCTTTACCTTGAAGACAGATAGTTGACACTTTGCGTAAATTTATCTGTATCTATTATATATTATAACATTTGCTTGCAGTATGCAGGAAGTATTTCACTCGTGTGTGTGTATATTTACACACACTTCCATTCCAATTATAGCAATTATATTAAAAATAGAAGATTGTTTTAATAAAATATACAACTTTATAGACCAAAGCAATGTTTACATTTTTTAACTATACCAAAAACTACATTAAAAGAGAATATACGAAGAATTGGGGCTAATCTAAAAGTGTTTTGACAAATAATAACATTTTTAATCAATATTTAATTTTATCACGCAAAAATCTCCGATTGTTCTCATCAACCTTTTCCCTTTATAGTTAATTTGCAATTAGCATAAAATTAAAATTGTCGAAGTAGATCTGGTTGAACTTCAAATTGATTCATACTTTTTAGTGAAATAAAAAAACTGGTTAACCGGTTTTGGCATGAAATTATACCATCATCAGAACAAGATGACTTTCAATCAGACTTTTTTTATTCAATTAGTGGATTCGTAGCCGTAAATCTGGAAGAAAAATGGAAAGAGAATAGCAATTAAAATATGGTAGCACTCGTAAGCAGTATGTTCGTATATTCTTGCAGCTTTAGGTTTTATATATCGTTCGTTCAGTCTTTTCATTTTCCGCATCAAGTTTATGCGTAGTTCAAGTTAGCGAATTGCAATTCCACTTTTGAAGTTCAGAGCGTTTTGCGGTCGCGAGTATTTTAGTTATTTAGTGCGTAAACTTCCCCTCATCTCACGCCCCTGCACTCATAAAAGAGGAGTCTATGCCGCCGACTAATTCGCACGAGAATCAAAGGATCGTTTGAGCATAAGCGGGCCGCGGGAAATTTTCTGCTAAAATACCGCTTAAAAGCTCCCCTGCGTAATTTAACCAAACGTAGCCTGAAACCGCGGCAGTCGGATCGCTGCAAACCGAGTGATTGGAAATAATTTGCGAGATCTCTGCAGAAACTGCGCCCGCGTAGACATGTGATTGTCGGCGAGAGCATGGCAGCGTACCACTGTGACCAACTTGCCGAGAGTTCAAACCTCTCACGTGCAGTAACATGACTCTGTTCACTACTTTCTGAAGCGTATTTTCTGGACTCTGTTACTTTCAGGAATTTGTCGATGCGGTGATACCTCGGATAACTGGTAAGTCTGACAACAAAATTTTCGACCGAAGAAGATTTTTCAGTGTTCGTACACAGATAATGAATACAAACTCGACTCGGAATGTATTGGCGGATGATCTTGTGATATTAATAGTGAGTGGTTAATTTTAGTGATTATTAATATTGTGATAATTTTTAAATTGATTAAAGTAAACGAAAAAACTATAATAATTTTCTGTTTTGAGTTCTGAGAGGACAGACGGATACTACCATTGTGCCTGTCACGTATGCGAGTAAGCTTGACCTTTTAAATCCACCCGTGGATCCCAGTGTTTAGTTATTGTAAATCTTCATCGGCTCATTCTTTAAAGCGTCGGATGTATCCTAAGTGCGAAATTTAAAACGGAATTATCAATCGATCGAAACAATGGCCGTCACCGGTGGAAATCCCTCCCGTTGGAAATTCACGCGACAATTCGTGCACTTACGTTACAATATGACTTTGCGCAGAAACACAGTAATCTTCAGATTCAAAAGTTATTTTCGTTTTATCGGATCTTTTCATGTTTAAATAATTCCCGTCCGCCTATTGTGGTGGCGATTTTTATCCACTCTATGGGAGACAAAGCTTGCAAAATTAATCTTGGACCAGGTTATATCGGTATTGGGAAGGCGATAAACGTGTGAATGAGTTAAGTGAGGAATTCAATAGATGAACACATGCTACCATTGTCCCGTTTTATTGCGCGTATCGGGCATCGTTAATCATCTCTATCACGCTGTAATTGACCAATAATAATGATAATCTTCAGCTGTAAAGAATAGTATAAATGATAATATGCCATAATGATTATATTTTCTATATGTAATGAATGTTATATAATTATATGTATCTGAACTAATAGTTGACATAACCAGTATTTATAAAATAGAATGAAATAAGTATTCACACAAAATTTTGAGCATTAGAGCCTCATTAAGTAATCATGACAAAGAAATAGATCAAAAAATTACAAACTTTAAAAAAGCATTTAAAAATTATTTTCTTAGCATCATGAGAAAATTATATTAGTAATAATTATGCATATAAAATTCTTAAAACAATTTATAACTGCAAAAGCAACTAAAAAGTATATAGTTTCATTGACTTTCGGGCTAAAATATGAATACTTGCAAAACCCATAGCAAATATGTATCTTTAATACATTTCATAAAGAAACATAAATTAAAATTAACTTACGTAAAAATATTTTTAAAACAAAAGACCTATTTAATTTTAAAATCATTCGGAACATATTCATTCATTTTAACTTTCACTTTTCAGATGTTCTTCAAAGTATACTATAATGAGTAATTCCGATATCTTTCTCTCGATGGCAAGAATTCACGTAAATATTCCAATTAACGTTAAAACAACGCCAATGTTCTTGCGGGCTAAGTCTTTTGAAGGAAGGAGGATTAAAACTGTACGTTAAATTTCCCTTATTTCACCGAAATGGAGCGTTTAAATCGTAAGTGGCCACGTGTTGTTCTTCGGTCGTTTCCTCGAATGACCAAATAATGCCGAAAGAGACGAGATGAGATACCGCTGGAAAAGTACAAGAAATGTTCACCGATGCTTATTGTTCGAGGAATAAAGCCGGGGAACTCATTAGTATCTCAAAAGATATTGATCTCGAAGCGAACGCGAAAACTTGTATTCCGGCATCCGAGTTTTCTGGAGAAAACAAAGATCTCCAATTTATTTCGCGGAATGAGAAGCACCTCAACGTAGCCTATATTAAGTGAGACAATCTAAAAATAGTTCCTTTCTCGCCATTTTTTCTGCCGGAAATTCTTCGCCGTGTATTGAGAATTACGGTGTACGAACGAGACGGAGAGCCGCTTTTTAAGGAATTTTTCAGAATGCGGAAAATTTTACTTTTTCGAGGATTATTTTTCTGCTCTCAAGTCACTGAGTGCCGCTCTCAACGTCATTGTTCTAAGTAATAAGTCGGCGTAAAATCTGTGTGAATTCCAAGAATCCTATACAGCGGTCGAGTGAAATTGTGCGATCCGGATAAGAGTGTATTTTTATATTTGCCGGTTATTTTTTAAACACTCGAGAGTAGGTTGGGATCGTAATGGGAATATTTGAGCGGTAACTTTGCCCAAAAACTAAGGTTTGACGAATGTATACATCTTTTCGTTGGAAAATGAGAGTTAGAGAAGTATTAAGTCCTATTAAGTCCTATAGTTGTAGTTTATCTGCGTATTTTCTTTGAGGATCGATTTATATAATTCGCTACATTTTTTAACGAGCCGAAAGTAACTATCGCTCCCGCTTGATATTGACTTCTTAGTTAGTTTTGAGATATTCTTCCTTCTATTTATTCCTAATTTCAACTATCAACAGAAGTTGATGCTCACGAATAGAATTTTAGTCGTTAGTTCTTCAAAGAGAAAATACCTACCACTCTGCGCATTGAAACATCTTAGTTGTACAGATAAAACTGTCCTGCGATGGTTTCATTGCCGCCATCCTATATTGCTTTATAGGGTGACTTTTGCGTCCTGAATCAGTATCCGACGTTAATTTTCCCATATCACATCACATTTTATTTTAAATCTCATATTACGTGTTTTCAACACATGCACTAATGCACTTCTTAGGAGGAGTGTTGCTTTAATTAAGATTTCCAGATTTATTTATGAATTCGATGTCCTGCAGCCATCTGGCAAACCTGTTCAATCACGCTCACATGCTAGAGTTGGTAACACGGTGCAACACAGTAAATTTTGCTGACAATGAGTGGCGCCCTTCTATTGTTGCACTTTGTCCGCTACAGTCTGGCCTTGAGTTGTGCTTCGCTTGCTACTAAAAAGAGATTTTTGTGTTCATTTGTGTTCTATACGTGAGTGGCATACTATGATCATTTTTTATTGAACTTATATCAACATGTCACGTCGTGGCTGCAAGAACAATCCTGATATATGCTGCCATGTGTGTGGAAGTTTCGTGCCGATGAGACAGCGGCGCAATATCACCGAGTTCGTGAGAAAGGCTATGCCTATGCCTACTTCGGCATCAAACTAAAAGACAGAGAAAAGCCGTGGGCACCACTTACGGCTTGTAGAACCTGTATAGAGCATTTGCGGCAATGGGTGAACGCTACGCGAACAGCGTTGCCATTCGGAATTGCAATGGTCTGGCGAGAACCTAGAGACCACCGTACTCACTGCTACTTCTTTTCTGTGAGTGTGAAGAGATTTAACAGTAAGAACAAGAGTAACATTGTGTATCCAAGCAATAATATTCCATCGGCAATCTCACCCGTTCCTCATGGCCCTGATATAGCAGTACCGCAGCGTATGGAACATTTACAGGATTGTCCCTCTTCTGAATCTGACGTAGAAATGGCCGGCCCTACCTCTGACTGCGATTTCTCGCCTGAAGGTGCTGAAAAAGAAACGAAACTTTTCAAGCAAAGTGCATTAAATGACTTTGTTCGAGATCTTGGTATTACAAAAGAATCTGCCGAGATACTTGGGTCTAGAGTTCTTGAAAGGAACATGTTGGGACGACGTACTATTGGTGCAGACTGTACACCCTTCTTTTCTGAAGAAAGAACTTAGGTTTACTGCAATAACATTCCGAGGGCTATGCTGAAGCTAGGAGTACTACAGTATGACCCTATCCACTGGAGACTTTTTATCGATACCTCCAAGCGTAGTTTGAAGTGCGTATTTCTTCACAATGAAATCAAATTTGCATCCGTACCCGTTGCTCATTCAGTTGTTATGCGAGAAACATATGGAAATCTTGAGATGATGTTGTGTAAATTGAAGTACCAGGAACACAAGTGGCAAATGTGTGGTGATTTTAAAGTAAGTTGTTCGGTTTACAAACAGGTTACATAAAGCATCCCTGCTTTCTGTGTGAGTGGGACAGTTGAGTAAGGCTACATCACTGGACCCAAAAAGAATGACCACGTAGACAGTGGATTGTATGCTCAATAAACATAAAACAAAAAACTTTTGTTCACACCCGAACATACTTTACCTCCGTTTCATATCAAACTTGGGCTTATGAAGTCATTCATTAAGGATTTACCTTCATTAACAATGAAGGTAAATCTTTTCGGTACCTGCATCATCGATTCCCAGTCATCAGTAATGCAAAAATTAAAGAGGGTATCTTCATAGGTCCTGATATAAGAAAACTTCTTTCTGATGCTAATTTTGAAGATAATATGTGCGTTGCAGAACGATCGTCATGGAAAACACACACCGGGATGTGGTCAAAAACTTTCTTGGTTACACAAAATATTCGGACTACAAACAAATTGTGGATAGAATGCTTGATTCTTTCCAAGATTTAGGCTGCAGAATGAGCTTAAAAGTGCACATGTTACATTCACATTTGTACTATTTCCCTGAGAACCTTGGAAAGCTGAGCGAAGAGCAAGGAGAAAGATTCCAGCAAGATCTAAAGGAAACGGAGGAAAAGGAAAACATGCTGGCAGATTACTGCTGGCTACGAAAGAGGGAAGATCTACCTACACCTACACGCAAAAAGCAAGGCAGAATAGTTTCTTAAACTAAGTCAAAATATTATAAAATTTAAACCGTGGACTTACGATTCTCAATATGTTATGAGGCTTAGTGTTTGATACATTTTGGTCCATTCGATTCTGTTTTTCGTAACATCTGTTAACATAATACATTACATATTGTTGCGAATTTTCCTTAGTACATACATAGTGCTGTCTCACCCAGATGCACGTTTTGTTTTTTATGTCTATACATTTTTTATTGTAATATACGTAAGCTCGAATATTTGATTAGGGTTAGCGTATGCATGTGTTTTTGTGTGACTTATTTGATCCAATTCTCTTTGCTTAATGTTGTTTTGTAGAGAACTATACATTTGAATTTGAATAGTGTGATAGTATTGACTGCGTTGTGTTTGAGCGGAAAGTCGCCGCAGGTAACCTTATATTCAATTGGGTTATAGAAGGAACATCACGCCGGCCACGAGTTACTGGTGAGGGTGTATGTTCCCATAGGAAGATTTTTCGTGCGGGATCACCTTGCTCACCTCTTTTAGAAGCGTTACATCCGTAATTTTGTTGTTTTACCAAAAAAGAGCTTATTAATTTCTTTTATGAACGTTATCAGCCCCTGAGTATAAACATCGGAAGATATGTTTGATACGACCGGGATCAGGGGGGGGTGGGATTTCTCGGTACGTAACAATATAATTATACGATATTATGTTCATAAGACTAACAGTGTAATATAAGATTGTTCAGATGAGTGAAAATAATTAGAAAGAAGTATTCCTTACATGTAATAAAAGTAATCTTACATGTGCGCGTGCCTCATATTTCTCTTATTTTCATTTTGATTTTGTAAAAAACCTGATGTGATAGAGAAAATCTTACTGCAGTTTCGTAATCAGCATGCCAAAGATATACTAGATCACTATTTTAACATCATGCAATGATCGGAAAGTTTAAATTCTCAGGCCTGTCTAATTTAACAGAGTTTATGATAGTATTCTTTCCCGTATAAGAGCTTATGATAGTATTCTTTCCCGTATATCATTGTTATATTTTCAAATTTGTGCATATTAAAATAAAATCTGCATTGGTACTAGCGACGAATTTTGATATTTCATCTCTTCGTTGTTCTTAACCCCTTCAAAAAAAGATGTGCTATTTATCCGACGTATAAAATCATTTAAATGACACCTTATTATGTACAGTACAGATTGTCGAAGATTTCTGGTACGAATGCAGCTCGTTATAAAGAGTATGTATGGATCGGAATACTGCGGCTCCTCACGTACTTAAAGATGACTTGTGTGTAAGAATAAATATGAAATTATAATTTTTCGTTGAAGAGTAAGAAATTCATTAGGAGAAAATCAAACAATCATCACAGTGCTCTCGGTCTATAATTTTTTACGAGTGATTATTTAATTAAATGGAAAGTTTTTAGTCCGATTGGGGATACCTTAGCACATTTGTTTGCGCTTTGAATTAAAAGCAGTTGGTTCTAAACCAAGCATGCTAACACATTCAAAGTATCGATGTAATTTTTAAAATCCATTACTTTAGGGTAATTACATTCTATGACTACCGTTAAGATAGTAAGTTCTTTATTATGAAATGATCAGTACATCATAACAGTAAAGTTACACTACTAACGTTTATTTCTCTCGAAGAATTTTAAATAGAAGTAAAGAGAAAGCATCACTGTCTCAAAAGCTTTCCGAACCAATAGCGAATAAAAATTGTTATTCAGTAGTATGTCACGTACATAACTTGGAACTGTTACCCATCAAGTGGTCTTTTCTTTAATGCTAGCCTTGGGCCGCTATCCATAATGATGAAATCCCAACGAAGACAATCTGGTTAAACGTGAAATAAACACAAATCTGGCGCATTTTCGTGTTCTTTCGCTTCTTCTTCCAGGGGAAGTCGAACTTAAAGCGACAACCTTTTCTTACCATAATTTTTCAGCCGCTAGGCGCAAACCGTACTCCTAGATACGTCAAAGGATTATTTTCATAACACGGATGTTATGAAACATGCATCACCTGCACACGACGCGCAAACGGGTCGGTAATCGTAATCCTTTTCACAAGCCCCGGCGAATCGTACAGAGACCTATTTTCCCCAAAAACCCTTCAAATCGGTCGCTCCCGGCGCCGATAATGTTCATACGGGGGAGAACCTCATTTAAAAATATACCTCCCGAATCAGCCTATTGTGCCCCGAGTTGTAAAAAAGTCATCGTACCTGGCGCGCTGACGGAAAAAAGATACGGGACGCGGTCGTTAGCGATTTTTATATGAAGGAACTTGACGGCCGATGGTAAAAGTCGGGAAAAGCGCCCTTCGCTGGAAGTGGGGTAGCTTCGGGAGATGAATAAGGTTCTTTAAGAACCGCCTAAATTGAAATGGTTCCTTGCGGACATCCACTCTTTTCGATTCACTCTCCTATTCCGGACTCCTTTATTATTTTTTCTATAGCGTCCTTTCTTTCACTTCCCAAACGGGCACTCGCCAGAGGTTCGCTTTTTTCAGGCAGTGATTATATCTCACAACGCTCATTAAGAGAGAAGGAGGGGGTGGTCAAGGGGGGCGGGTGGGTGATAGAGCCGAGTAATTATTACCGTCGTAAATGCGTTGCCGTAGCCGCTTGTAAAGGGGAGGAATTCCCCGGGAACTAAATAATAGAAGGGGACATTTTTTACTTATGCTTATCACGTCTTATAACACGTTATTATCAAACGAAGTTACTTTGAAACCGTAAAGGTCTTTCGCTTCTCGACGAATGGGAATCTGCGGGAGTTGGCGAAATAAATTGACTCGTATTTTTTCCGAGCATGTTACGCGTAATCCATTTAAATGAATAAATTTGTATATATTATATCATATGAATCCAATCTTCGGGATAAAATATTACAAATGGGAAAATCTGAGTAATTTCACATTTGATTAAATGTTTAGGTACTCCCAAGAATTGTTAATGAAGAAATGAAACAACATTTATATCAACAGTGGAATATAAAACTTTTTCCATTTACTAAAGGTATCTCGTACACTCCTGGCCAAAATTAACGCAGCACCTCCCTAGCGATCCTAACGGCCGGTGCTGCGTTAATTTTGGCCAGGAGTGTTCATAAAGATGACTAATTAGGACTAATAATAGTTATTTTCAAGGCAAAATATCGGAAAGATCAACATCGTGAATATGTGGTCTACGCGATTTTTTACCCTAACTGACTATTATAATTAATTTATTTTATAGATATATTAATCTATAAACTGTTTTTTCGCTCCTGAAATTCATTTTAATGCCACGAAAATTAATTTAAATAACATCAACTTTGAATTGTAATTTAATTGAAAAACATTTTTCAAGGGTAACTTATTTAAATTTCGTAATTATCTTAGGTTAATTCCTTTATGTTTTGTTTCTGTCGTTTTCACCATGCTTGTTTCCATCAGCGGCATCCCTTACTCATTTCTTTTTCGAATTAATTTTTTTGTTGACGCTCTCCTTTGTCTCTGGGCGGAGTTTTTTTATTCGTTCGGCATTCATCTGTGGGCAGCTTCGGGGAATCGACCGGAAAAGTTTGGATTATGGGTGACCTTATACCGAAATCCATTCCCAGTTATATTTAGTAAGGGGGTAGCTCATTTTTTTCCTTTCCCTTAAAGTTCGGAATTTTCTAAGGTCGGTCTCTGTTACGTAATGAGGGGAGGTTGAACTAGTAATGAAGTAAGAGGGATTTCATGAACTTCGTGGACGAATTAGGCACCCTGCGGAGGATTTGAGGAAAGGCTTCCGTCCAGATGGGAGGATTTCGTGAATTGGAAGCAATTTATGATGAATTAGGACGAATATCAAGTAGTGGGTGACGTGACCGCAAAAAATCTTATAACTTCCGCCTAATATTTCCATCTTGCCGATTTTAGACCCCTCTAATGAATTGCAAACTGTTATCTTTTCATATTTCCCCTTTTTTATGGCTGAAGATCACGCCAATTATGAATGCGGAACTGTGAACGTGGTCCAAGTCTTTTGATTTTGACCTTTCTTTTAATTTAATCTAAGTGGAAGGTAACCCGTGTTTTGGAGAAGAAATTAGACTTACTAGGCAAGATAAATAGCGATATATTTATTTTCTTGAAGAACAAGAATGCGAAAACAAGTCAATTTTAATACGGCGCCTTACGTTAGCATTCAATAGGGAGGCATGTAAATGAATGTCATTTTCAGCAGTATTAATACCTCAGAAGTTTTCAATTGGTAACTGCCATGAGCAAGACTGATACTAAGTAAAGAAAAGATAGAGTATATTCTATCCTTTTCGAAAGACAAATAAAGAATCACATTCATCAGGATAATGGCAGTAAAGTGATTTTAATTATGGCGAGATTGCGATTTATAAGTATCTTCTTATATTATACCCCTCGCCGTATAAAATCTCAAAAAACAATATAGCTTGAAAAAAGTACACGGAAGAATACTATTTTGTGGGTTTAGAAACCTAAGGTTTCACAAAGCAAAAACTACAACTTAGCAGAAAAACATCTTCAATGCGGGGTGTATGAATATCCTGCGAAACCTACGAATACTTAAATAAATTTTTAAGGGATATGCATGTTAAGACATATATGACAGTCGAAAAAAAACAGTGCACATATATTTCCTCGTAGATAAATTAATAGAAACATAAAAGAACAATAAAAAGAAAGTAATTAGGTTAAGAGACAGCATGAAAAAAATTCCTCAAAAATGAAATAGAAAATAAAATAATGCAAATTAAATAGTTAGCAGAAAATAACCAGTTTCATCGATACTAAATGTTAAAGTTGATTAATTTTGATCTGAGTAACTTAAGGATATATTTGCATTAAAACACAAAATAATTGACGGATGAATTAATTTATTTTTTTTCAATTTCCTAAAGATTTAGCCTAATTTTCCTGTTAATTGTTTCTGCTTACTTTTAGAGTAACAATTGAAATAAATCACTGAAATAAAATGTATATTTTATCTGTAAAATGCTGTTGTTGAATGTGTACATTTTCGATCTGCCTTCGTAGTATGATCCTCCCTCCTTTAAATTGCGCGACATTCAATGTGTTCTACAGAAATAAATGCTCAGCTCTCAATGGGTTCTACAGAAATTCATTTGTCTGATGGTTGGAAACGTGACGTTGTTAATTGGCGTCATTTCTTACGTAAGTTACTCCGTAGCCTCGAGAGAGCATTTCCCTTCGTGATTTAAATCTCAGCGTCGTTTCTCGTTCATCCCTCTCCATCCTTACCTTCTACACCGCAGCTCGCATTCATTTTTGGAAATTTCCGTCTGCCGAAATCTTCCTCTCCAAGTCACTCAAAGCTGCGTATGCTTTTAACGGTTAAGTGAATTCCGACAACTAAGAGTCAACGAAGGTATAATGTGTTGCAATTAATTTTCCTCTGGATCCTTCGTGAGAATTCGTCCGAAAGCAAACTTTCGCCCCGCGGAGCAGACCGCAACAGGCGAGTGATAAACGGCGATATATGTATGCGGAATATCTCCGAATCCCTGGCGAAATTTTAGAAGATGGATTCCTTTTGGCACGAATGGATTCATACTCTGGGTATCGCTGTCTCGAACTTGATAGCAAGACAAACATTTTCCTTTGTGATTAAACTTATAGGAGGAAATAATGCTTGAATTATGGAAGGAAGAGTAGTTAACCATGTATACTCTCACCTGATGCCCTGATTAAACAGGTAACGAGGAATGTGTTGTCGATGACATACGTGTGAAGATGAAGTTACTAGAAAATGTTCAAGTTATTATAATCCAGGAATTATTTTTGCCAAAAATATGGTTGTTCATAAATTTATCTTTCGTAGCTAAATTGGAGATTTCTGGCCGATTTTTAGTTAAATAAGTTGGAATAAAAAGGTGAAGGTGACAAGGAGTAAGGGGTGCATCCACCTTATGGCACCACCGGTATTCCAGGTCATGATGTTCAGCAATTTTTATGTGACTATTAGGTGCCATGGCGATTTGAGATCTCCCGTAATAAGATGGTAAATTCATGGAAGTGGCTGGTGATGGTAGATTGTAGGTGATCCATCATCTTCTCCATTGCAGCTAGGATCGCCGATGTTGGGGAGGAGGGAATCTCTGAAGTAGAAGTGGAAGGTAGTTCTGTTGTGTCCTGCTGTTTTCTTCAAAGTGACGCTCCGACGTCTTGCTCAGGTTCATGTGCTAAGGATCTTCGTTGCGGAAGAGGGGGAAATCAAGATGCTGAACTTTCCTTGGATGCCAAGGTCTGACTTGCGAGGGGATGAAGCTACGGGCCATTCCACACCAGGCATTTTGTTTGCCAAGAGTTTTAACTAACTTGGATATCTGAGTAAGCTGGGGAAGTGGTACACGCTCAGGAGCAGATGGAGCAGGTGCCCTTCTAGCCTTTTCCGCCTGCCTTACTGGACACCTTCTGGACATAGCGGGGTGATCACCATCGCAGTTGCAGCAGGAATTTCCATTGACTTTTGGCATTCATGACCATGGTGCTCTCCCGCACAGCGCCAGGAGGAGGAGAGTAGCAGTGCGCTGAGGAACGCCTGAAAAATACAGTGTTCCTTTTTTGAGCCCCTTTAGCGGCGAGGACCTCAGCTAGTACCTAATGCCTTTTCCGACCCTTAGTGAAGGATAATTTTTAATCCATAACTTACGTAGAAAATGGTTAGTTCTACTCCATTAGAGACTTGATGAATGAATTTGTTTATAGAGTATCAAAGTAATGCAATTTCTTATATTTCCTGGAGATTAATTCATGAAAATCTGATTTAAGTTAATCCTAAAAAGGAATAAAATCTCTGGCTATCAAAACAGGGCTTTAAGAAATTATCCATCAAAATCTATTCAACATGTCACGCATTTAGTAACGGAAGGTTGAATTCTCGCTCCTGTTCGAAATTTCTTCATTTTTATTTATCTATTGGATATGTATCTTGGAGAACTGTTCACCATATCACTTCTTTTCGGATGTATTTGTCTTTCTTCTCAACATCTTCCGCTCTATAACTTACTGTATCAGTCCATTTATTCTCAGGCAGTCCACTTTTCATTTTGCTTTCCGCCGTCTAATCTTCTCTGTTCGTCTTCCATTTTCAATACTTCTTCCTTTGTTTGCCCCAACGTGTATCCAACTTTTCCAATTCTACTGCACACCCAAATGTGAAAGTCTTCCAGTCCGTTCACGAAGTATTTACCCTATTCGAACTCGGCTCTCGTATAATAGCGCATTAGAAATCAATGTTATACCTCTTTCGGAAATCCTTATTCATACTTCTCGTCGTCAGTTTTCATCTCGTCGAAGGAAACTTCTGCTTCGATTGGCTTTCTTGTTCGGGAATCTTGCCGAAATCTTCCACTATCAATAAGCCCCTGAGTATTTCCCAAGTATTACGTTAGGAGCCGATATTTCCTTCCGGAGTGGGTTCCCGTTTATTTTAACTGCAGATTACCTCTATAATACTCTACCCAGAAGTTCATAAAATCAGAAAAAGTTACTCAATTTGCTTTACGACTAATCAAAACGGTGAAAATAATTTCAACTTGATGTTTGACTTAATTGTTTATAGACCTACATAAATATTGATAGTCTACAACGTTTCCATCTGAGTATAGCAGGAAGTGCTTCCACCAACGCCCATTTATTTTTAATTGATATCGTTCATTATTAATACCGTAAAAGTGAATTTTATGAACGATTTATGTTCACATCGCTCTCATTTTATTCGTTCGTATTATTGCATTATAGAAATTTGATTTTCTTTGACATAGATATGTTAGGAAAACGGATTTACCGATTCGCTACTCTGTTTTTATTCGATTTTCCCGTTGTATACCAAAGAGCACGAGTGAAATAGAGGACAATTGCCTAATTTGAGCTCGCTTTGACCATAATATATTCAGTGGGCAAAATTTCAGGATTGAAAATTAATAAATCCATGAATAATTCTATGGAGCATACATTTGATGAAGTAGCCTTTTCATAGAACAATTAGTTGAAATGTAATTGAGGAAATTAATGTTAAAAATTTACATGAATAGAAAGGATCATTCATTTCCATGCGATTTTCGAATGCTTTATAAGCTGCGTAGTTGAAGAATTATCGTTATTTTTTAGGGAACGCGTACACCAATGTGTAATCCTTTCTCTTGACCCACGAGATTTTTAAAAGCGAAAAATAAACTTTTGAATCAAAATGATGTCTCTATACTTCCTTACCTATACGGAGTTCTGATTTTTTCATTTCATGGCCCTGCTGAGATGAACGCTACACCTTTAAGGGGAAAGTTCACCATTTTAGCAGATCTTTCCCTTTATGACCCTAAGATATAATTAGATAATAGTTACCATTAACATAGGAATTACATCCAATACGTAACTAATGATAATGTAAGATCATTACATTGAAAAAAGTGAAGTGCTTATTTTTTTAAATACGCCTATCACCCAAAGGTCCTGGTGTGTCAGTTTCTTGGATTAATCTACGACAGTCCCTAGTAGTAGATAAATCCCAAGGAAAATGTGCAAGAAACCTTTGACCCTTTCCTAGTATAAATAAATATAACTTTTTTGAGGTCAGGGTGAAATTCCGGAAATACTTAGACACTGAGATCAAAAGAAAAGGAAAACGGGGAAGAAATAAATTGCCCGGAATTTCACTCGTCTCAATAAGGTCGCCTAAAATTTCTTCAATGCGAACATTTCGAATTTTAAGTTTGCGGAGATTGCCAGACGAAGTCCGTCGGAAGTAGATCGTCCCGAAAAAGTGGGAAGAACCGGCTAGATGGAGATGAGCTGTCCAAGTCTTGTCTTCCGCATAAAATATCGACTACGGAAAAAATATTCCTGCAGCTCCTTTGTGCATTATTTCGCCTTTCAATCCATTTATTCCCTTCAAATCCCCTCGTTCCCAACCCCATGGTTATATTCCGCCATCTTCAAATGTCTGCTTGTCAAAAACTTCGAATCTTCGCCAGAAGTCTGCGGTACTTCATCTTCGACCGGCGCTATCAATTCAGCTTTCCTCTCGCTGGATCTGGAGAGGTTCGTCGAGAAAAAAGGTATCGTCTAGTGAATTTCGTTAAGTTGGACGTGATAAATTGCAATTTTTGGCTTTGCCCGGAAGGATGTGATTCGGTGGTGGAGTGAGGTTTATACTCAAGTCGGTTGTGTGAGGAAGACGGAAAACCTTTACTCGGAATGAATGAACAGAGAAAGAGTTAGAATCGTTGTACTCGAGAGGATAAAGAACTAATACATCTAAGTCTAATGCAGCTAATAGTTAAAACTTTTGAAAACTCAACTTTTTATGGTACTCAGTGTAATCCATCATCGAAATTAAAGCAATCGGTGTTTCTGAACAAAAATTTTGAGCTTATTACTTCCAGTCATTCCAGACTTAATTTCGCGAAGAAAATTTTTCAAAATTCGCCTTTCTCTAAAGTTTCCGCTTACTCTTATACTGCCCACAACTTGTAATTGTATGCCAATCACATATATCATTCCACTATCCAAAATTGATGAAAATCATTAATAGCTTCATCGCTTAAGTATCGAATATAGCTGACGCACATTTGAAATTTAGTTGTTGAAATTTTTCTCATCAATTATGTTATACATCTTCACAGAAAGGAAGAGAAATCTTTTTCTAGTATTGGAGTACGTTTTTATAGTATTTTTCGTTAATATTTGTAACGATGAAACAATAAAGTAATACATGGAATTGCCCATGTTCACATTTTCAGCATGTATTCGCTCCTTTATTCAGCAACAACCGCTTCTCTCAAAAGTGAGGTTCAAGCCCTGAACAAGTGCGAGACAAACGTAAATGAATGAATTCTAATATTCCATTCCTCAGAATAATTGCAGAAATATTCATTATGTTTTAGTGATTATTATCCATAACGTATCATCAGTAAACTTTTATAAGAATAATGCAACAAAAAAGCGCTTGTAATGTTAGAAAACTTATCGGAAATGGCTCGCGGATGGCCAAGCCTGAAAGTAGTAAAAATTTGAAAATATGCCATTCCGCGGTAATCTCGAGTAATATCGAAAGTAATTTGCGTATTTAGCCCTTCACCGCCGCAGATAAGCTAAATTTTAACTCGTCCAGTATCTCATTCACTCCGCTTGTCTTGTGTCCAGCAAAGGAAACTCACCATTTAAGTGAAGCGGGCTTCGAAAGTTCTCCTCCGGCCGACTGAAATACCAGAAATTTTAGCAGTCCTTTAATGAAGATAAAGACCTGGAAGTAATTAACTCCGATGGCTCTCCGTTGAGCGTCCAAATTACACTATATTAATGGCCCTGTAATAAATAAGTAAATGCAATATATAAGCTAGCGGGCGTGTGTGTGTTCGTGTGTCTATTCGTGCGTGTGTTTGTGTGTTGTGGTGTGTGTTTTTGTGGTGCGGGTGTCACACCCAACAAAAAGGCGAGGGAATGATTTAGGGCGACATTTTTGTTGCGAGCGGCGCCATCCCGGCAACGAATGAAAAGGAAGCCATCAAAAAACTTTCGCATGGGAGCAGTGGTGCCAGGCCGGCGTATTCAGGAACGCAGAATTAAACGTGAGGTGTGTAACGTAATGGGTCCCTAAATTGCCGACCTTTCTGCAAAGTATATGCAAATTTTTATGGCGGTGGTAACGTCACCTTGCGAAGGGAAGGAAAAAAGCGGTGGAGAGCGAGCCTAGGCGCATTTCTTCCCCGTGGGATCTTTCCTTTCCTCGGCGAGAAAACTTAATCGATCCGCGCGCTATATTTCGGATTAAGTCCGTTTATTATCGCCCACGTATTCAAACGAGAAATGCGCCCGAGAGTTTTGATTTGCGAGGGAAAGTACGGGCTCCGGCGGATGAGTTATTTTTCCCGAAGACCCTCCGGTCCGCGTATGTCGGAAGTCTTTCGCTCTTTTATTTCACGCGACTAAAGCCCCCTCGTGCGGAAAGTTGTTGTTTCAGTTGCGGAAAATTCCATTTTTATCCCAACGGCGGAGGAATACGTTCACTTACATCCTTCGCCCCGCTGCGGAGCCGATGTAGAGAGGGACTATTTTTTTACACAGCGGAATATTGGAAGAATGGGATTTTAACCGTTCGAATGGCTCCGATGGTTCACTGAACATTACTCACCTCAGAACCCAACTCCTGTCGATGCGTTTTCCAATTATAAAACTACACCCGTCGCGGGAGTTGGTGAAATTGTGACCCCCACCCTCCCCAATTTTCCGGGCCCGAAATGTTTTGCGTTTTCCGCGGTAGTTTGCGTTATCAAGCGTCCACTCTTCCTTTCGTTTGAAGAAGTGTAAGCATGAACAGTTCTAACTTCTATAATGGGACCAGTTTCTCCAATCATTAGTTATGGATTATATGGGAATTAAATCCTATTTAGTTTTCTTGGCGCTGCAAAGATATCCCCACCACAGGTTGCCTATATTCATTTTTTCTCGATCTTATGATTGAAATATCGACGTTACTTTTATTAAAAGATGTCACCTAACAACTGACTGCAGATACGGGAACGTAGTGTAATGTTTTCGTCTAACGAAGTCCCGAAAAGCCTTTCTGTCATTGTAAACATCGGACTCATTCGTAGTGTATACCAGCAATTTTTTCACACCTCATTCCCGGGCGGCCGGAAGTTAAGGGGCGGTCCATTTACACGAACTCCGGAAAAACGACCTTTTTGATGTCTTACCCTCTGTAGCCGCCATGGTCAGCCGTACACTGTCGAGTGCTTCATTAAGACGGTAGCTCAATTCCCAGAGAATCCCGAGTTTTAAGAGATAACGCCCCAAATTCACCATGTCCTGAATGGGAAGGGTTTCTCTCTCCTCAATTTTTCGAAAGCCCCTCACACCAGAGGCTCTTTCTGCATTCAGCGAATCGACCAAGTTGGCATCCCTACTCCAACCTCCGTTTCGGAGTCGGATGCCCTTTTTGTAGAACTCTCAGAGGGAACAGCGGTGCCCCCTTCCTCGAGAGCACAGCCTCCGCCGTGTGATTGCCTAATCCAACAAACCCTCATGCATCCTCGAAAGCGGAGCACGGTCCTTTATTCTATCCGCGACCCCTCCTTGCAACCCCAACCGTCTTGGCCTTCCGCACAAGCGCATCCCCCCACTGAGACTTCATCCCCCCTTTGCCCACCCCAATGCACCAGCTATCGACCAGCGCACGACTCCCCATGCTCAACCGCCCCACGAGGGAAGATGAAAAAATGAAGCGGAGGGTCGGTACATGTGCGTGCATGTGGCCATTATACGGCAAGTGTATACAAATGCAGAGCCGCGTGCATACACGGCAGCCTGTATTGACGGCCAAGTAGGCGCATGTGGTCGCTCGGAGGATGTGGCGATAAATTCCAGTTGCAAGGCGCATTTTTAATGAGCCTGATCTCGGTTCAGGAGACTTCACTTAGGGGTGATTAGTTATTCGGTTCACGGTGTTTTGGACGCGTTTTTTACGCTCTTGTATATTTAGACCCAACCGCATGCTTGTTTGATTAGGATATCCGGCTGGGAAGGAGTATCCCAGCTAAGTCGCGTACTGTCTCCGAATGTTCGGGAAAATCCCTTCCAGATGAATGAAATTGGTACTGGCCGGATGCGGTCAAACCTGAATAATTTTCTCCGAACTGGATCTTGATACGAAAACAGTACATGTTTATTAATTCCAGACTAGCCCTTCTCGCGTAGCAGACCAGATTAATCGTTTAGACGGTAGTAAAGAAAAATGTCAAAGTTTTCTAATCTAGACATTGGATGGACAGTACAAGTTAATTAATTTCAGACTGGCCCTTCTCGCGTTTCAAACTAGATTAAACGCTTAGACATTAGTTAATTAAAAAATCTGATGTGGCCAGCACATGACTTTCTCCATATATAAGATGTAAATATTTATCTACGACAGTATTTTCGAACTCTATATTCTATCAAGACTTGGAAGATGAGTGATTAATTTATATCATATTATCTTTTTCGTCACAAACATTATAAATAATGTTTTTTGGGACATGTTCGAACAAAAACGATGAAATTGGCCTTTTGCCCACAGCGCCCAGAGCGCCCACAGAGTACATAATCAGAAACTTCCGGTTTATCAGTATGTCATGAATAACTCCTAAACAATCAGTTAAACAAAAATATGTTTCATACAAAAGCTATAGAAAATTACATTTTCTAAAACTTTAATGAATAGTAGTATATACCTAAATATCAGATTGATGGAGATATTTTGCGAAAACGGAACTGAGCTTCGAAACGTAAAGCTCAACTTCCGGTTGACTGATTTACTCCAAAAACTAATCAACTCTAACAACACCAACCAAAGTGCTTCATATAAAATTTGGTGTTGATACAACGAATAATTTTCATGTTAGAGCGCCCACAAAGTACATCATCAGCTACTTCCGGTTTATCAGTATTTCACGTATAACTCCTAAACAATTAGTGATACAAAGATATGTTAAATACAAAATTTATAGTAAATAATATTTTATAAAACTTTTATAGATAATAGAATATACCTAAATATCATATTTATGGAGATATTTTGCAAAAACGGAAATTTGCTTCGAAGAATAAAGCTCTACTTCCGGTTAGCCGATTTACTCCAAAAACTAATAAACTCTGACAGCACACACCACAATACTATATATGAAGTTTGGTATTGATACAACTAATAGTTTTCACGTTAGAGCGCCCACTATCACACACACACACACAAACACACACACATAAACACACACACATACATCATTCCGAAAATGGTCAAAACGTGTTCCAGGGACCCAAAAACATGTATTTCCGTTGAAATCTCGAAGTCGATTTTTTTCATGAAAACAATACTTTCTCTATACTTCGTTTATGGAGAAAGTAAAAAAGGTTACACTTTTCTTATCCAGAAGTTATTTTAGAATAGTTAGTTGTCTGTTAGCGTATTAATTTACCGTGAAAAGTCGAGATCGCAAATTTCAATAGTGCTTAGAATTGTAAAGCACGTGGGTGGCCAGAGTTCCTTTTTGTAAAGGAAAGAGTAAATCATAGACACAATCGTTCGTGGCGTTGAGTGGTTTTGAAACCAGAATGCGTTAGGTTTGCTCCTCGCAGCCTCGGTAACAATCCCGTGCAAAGCTGTAAAATGTATTCACTCAGCATATATTGTGTCATCAAATTTACGCCGATATCTGTTTCTTTAGTCTACGGAATAATAAATCTTGGAGCTCTCTTCCTTTCTGCTGCATACGTATGCTGTTCGTGGGCCAAATAAAAGTTACCGAATATCGGAATTTTCCACGTGAAGCGAATTCTTAATGCATTTCAGTCGACTCTGTTGTTTCTTCTCCAAGAGATGTGTATTTTTGCGGGCTTTTTGTCTTCTTACCAAGATTTCATCAGAGATCTCCCTTGGCCATCACATATATGTGTGGGATTACTTTAAATCGGTACCATGCGGGCATTTTGATTTTTTAACTTGCCCATGATGTAGAAAAATTGATAAAAGTTCTTTAGCACTACGTTCCTTGTTAAATGTCTTCACAATGTAGTTTCTAAAGTTGTTAGTTAATTACTATCGCCTAATTATGCTCACTATTATTATTATTGGCTACATACATGACGGTAACGGTGCTGCGTCTTCTAGTAATCATATTAATTGGCTCATTCCCTTTTATTGTTTTAACTATACATGTCTATTTTCTCAGGATATAATTCACCGCTTTAAGACCCCTTTTCTCGGTCTTCATAATTTTTTACTACTCGCTTTCTCGCCACAAGACATATCTGTCATTCTACTTTCATTCATAGTTCCCATGCGTCCAAACCACTGTTCACTTTTATTGTAGATAATGTAGCATTTATTTCATTACGCAATGACCGGTCACTACTAACTCCTAATCATTTGTTATTGAAATATCCTATTATATTTCACAACACCCACATTCAATTTGATTGTTACTCTTTTACTGAATTCGAAAATAGACCGGTTATTTAGCGAAATGGAATGTGGCTATCGGCCTAAGTCGGTAAAAGCAGTAAAAGAAAATTGAATAATCGAAAACAATTACCTGGGGAAGCAGCGAGGCTGCGAAACCATGGTCGTGATTTAATGTAATTTTCTGTGATTCAGTAATAGTCTCATATCATGGAGTTTAAAAAAATATGATTGCTAAGCCAAGCGTCTTTATTTTTGAAAAAAACTTTGACAGGGATGGAATGATTCCAGTGGGGTGGGGATGGGGAACCTTAAATTAAATAGATTATAAATACGAATCTCTCAAGTCAATGTTTACGTGACTTAATTTTTATTCATAAATCTTAATTCGATCAGACCATCAAATTTTGGACAGGGATTTCCCGTTTTTTCGCGAAGAGGCCGGTCGATTTGGGAACTGGCCGAACGACGAGTTTGACCCTAATCATTAAACAAAAATCGCAGTGTTCATAATTCGACCCTGATTCTGATAAAAAAGGCATCACCTTCACGGTCTTCATCCTTATTCTTTTCACCCTCCGTGGCTTTTGTGCAAGTCAACCCGTCATACTTCGTAATGAGGGTATCTCTGTTGGTAAGGAATTGACTTTCATACCCACAAGGATGGTTGTCAAGATGGTAGACTCCCGAATCACAAAGCGCGCTTGAGAAAACGGCCTTTCGAGCATCTGACTTTCAGAATGACTTTTTTGCGCATATAATTCCACTTTAATCGATTCTCCTTTTGTCCCCGCCTGTTTACCGAGTCCACCGACCTTTACCTTGAGAAACAGCGCTTCCCAGCGAAGCAATTTCTCTCGCTTGCGTGTACGCTCTGGGAGTAATCCTCTAATGATGGAGGTGTTATTGCTGAAATCCCCCCTTCGCCTCCCCCTCACTTGAAGATGAATGGGAGCGGTAGAGGGACGACAGAAAGACGAGTTTGATCATTCGATCCCGCTCTCATTTTCAGATAAGCTTCAACGCAGAACGAAACGTCTTCGTCCTATTTTAGTTCCGTCTTGCAGCTGCGATTACAGGGAATCGCAAATATCCTTACGCCTGGCCTAGTTCCTCCAAGGGAACAGGAATTCGGAACCGGCAAAAGTTGGTAAGTGGCTGAGGTCTCCTGACTTGCACTTCTACAGCCCTCGTGTTTCTGTTCCTGTCGTTTTGCTCCCCGGGTCCGTCGCGAATTCCGGCGGTTACTTCGTATTCCGACTCTGTCTTCGGCGCGATAAATTGCATCGCAAAATTTCTTTCGGAAAAGGCAGCTGTTCGGGGAAATTATTTCGTTCAAACGGCCTGAAGTCTCCTCCAAGTGGTTCGAACTTGAAAAGTCGGTGAGATTTTATAGCCGTGCAAAGAAACTATCGTTTCTTCAACTGCGGAGCTTCAGTTGTTTCTGGGGCGGAGGGAATGCGGAAGGAGGATTCATTGATGATTCCCATTAAGGGGTTGTAAAATAGGTCCTAATCCCACGCATTGGATGGTCCATGGGGAATAGATGAGAGAGACCGTTCTCCCTATTGATGTCTTCTTAGGCCAAGAGACTTGACCAGGATTTTGTTGGGGAACCTGCGTCCCTTTCCGGCGTTCAGTGAGGCCTTTTGGTTAAAACACGTGTTAAATAACTTCGATTTTCAATATGCTCTTTATGTGAAGTGGAAGTTAAATTCACTTCTTAGAACTAGTTTACTTAGAAATTTAATTGTTTTTCGTCGCACAAAGTCAATGTTAAAAATTAAATCGAGAAAGAAATGAAGCAAAATTAATTTTTCTTAGAACTAGTTCCTTTTTAACATTAATTTTACAAAGAAATTCAAACTGTAAAATTCACGCAAATTGGTTCGAGGCATCACATTATCGTCAAGTAAAGCTGCATTAGTTGCATGAATTTTTGTAGTAAGGTGTTTTTTTGTAAAGTTAAGGTCAAACAGGGTTTTGTTTCCTCGAGTGTTGATTCCTGATTCATCTCGCTGTCGGTCTTATAATACTGCTAGGTTACTCCCAATTCCATAAATATTTAATTAAATACGGTTTACGGACAATAAAGATTTCTCTCCCATAGGCTAGGATTCAACGAGGAGCTCAGATTAGAAATTTAAAGCTTAACCCTTCCGCTACGATTTATTTTCTGAGTATCCTGTCCCTATCCACCATTATATATGGTTTTTAATTATCTGAAATTCGAGCATTAATATAGTTACCCTAATTAACGCTACAATAATTTAAATCTAAAGACGTATCTCATTAATGTGTGATTTGGTAACGAAAGTCCATGACGAGCTAGATACCTAATTTTAGTGCAAGAGGTTAAAAATTTACTATAGATCCATAACACTAATTGCGATGAAATGGCAATTTGGTTTTTTAATAAGTGGAATGCAATGTCATAATTATTGCTTTCTTATGACGAGTACGTAAAAAAATAGCCTGAAGAAGTCTCTCTTCGGTAAGTTGCCACTTTACTACATGATTAATCTATTTGTAAGGTTCCTTCCACAATAAGTTGAAATACTGGATTTTTAAGGGGCATTTTACATCTATTTCTAATACGTGTGTATGTACCTCTCTCTCTTTCTTTCCGATGAAACCACACTTACTACTTCTACGAGTACGAATCGTGGGCAAACTAAAAAAACATCCAAGTAGAAACGATGACTGCCTCCTAATTGTGGAATGAGCTATAGAAGGATCTCAAAGATCTCAAAGCGGCCGCGTGTATAGTTAGAGGCAACTTCTTTCCTCCTTTTCGGCTTTGATATCAAATCAGCGTTGAGTTCGATTCAGCTTCTCCCCTCGTTTTTATGGAACAGAAATCAAAGATATTCGTCGCCGCGTCCACGGGCCGCGTTTCGATCCTTGCGGCAGCTAATTAGAGTTACTATTTTCCCCTCAAGATACGCCATTCCTCATTCCGGTCCTTCGGATTCCCTTTGAAAGGGCAATTTTGCCTTCGACTCCTTTATCCCTCCACTCCGCTGATGAAGTGAATGCGTTGAATGAAGACCGATCGAACGCCCGCTGCGCTTCCCGTGGAATCTATCGCTTCGAAAGAGAATTTGTCGCTGGAGACTTCGGAGTAAAAATTATCTCTTCCTCGCGAAAAAATTCATCGCCGCTTCGCCGTTTATCGAACGCGTCACTGTGACTACCTTGGATCGTAATGGAATATAATCCACGGGAATTTTTTATTGCTTCGCTGATCGCGCGAGATTCATGCGATGAGTTGTGATGCGACCAAGTCTCGATTCTAAAGAGTTGCTTTAAATATTCTTCTCAGAAATGAAATTCAAAGGGTTAGGAATTGAATAGACGTGCTCAAAATATATTTGTAGTTAATAAATATGTGTGATGCAAAAACATGTTAGAGAACTCGTGGAAGATTTGGACGAATCTTATTCGAGAAAAATTAAAATAAATGGTGATATTGTCTCATTTGTTAATCCTGATAATAACTTATCATATTTTTGTTAACTTACTATGTCTCGGCTGCAACCGTTTGTCTTGAAGTTATTTTTCATTATACGTAGTAATACATGCAGAGACTTCTTCCTTCCGTCAATCCAGCTTTTTTACATTCAATTAAATTTCACGTTTTCCTCTGTTAGTGTTCATTTCCATCTGATTCAGTTCCTCTAGCTCCTATTCAAACGGAAAGAATTTTTCGAATTTTGTTAATGAAAGCTTTTGTAGTCGTCGGTGAAGCTAAATTGATCGATTTTAACTTCACGTCATATTACCGCAGATCATTATTATAATTATTTGACCGAAAACTTACGAAAAATGCTGAATATCGTTCTTTTTTAAAAGCAAGTATGGCCAACTTATGACTCATCTGGCAAAAGTGACGTATTGAATTCAGAGAAAAATAAAAATTTCCTCTAAATTCATAATTGGAAACATTATTTTCGTATAATATAACCCGTAGACGAAATCCATTGTCCACATTAATTGTAATTTACGGAAAATATTATAATCTATGGCGCATCATTTGGCGAATCTGAAATAAAACTGAAGTAATTGACATCTACGCTATAAAACGTTGGCCACTCCTGTTTTAAAGTATTCGTTCGATAGTTAAACATTATAAAATCCTAAGTAATAGCGTATCTTATTTCTTACTACTTGCTACACAGAAGTTTATTTTAAATTAGTTTTTAAAAAATTACTAATCTTAACGGAACTGATTTATTCGAGTCAATCACCGTTGGCAAACATGTTTTGAAAAAATTTGTAATACGATACGATTTATTGGAAATTGTCCTGAAAAAAACTAAGCATTGAAGGAAGGCTATTGAATCCTTTTTCTTCCATTAGGTTAATTTGTTTTCCAAATCATTTGCTTTTACTTCTCATTTCAGTCGCCGAATGGTGAATCTGTGCAATATATCGAATCGATTGAAGTACGATTATTATCGATTATCACTCCTCCGTAACATGTATTCCGTTAAGCCTACGAAGGCATTAAATATTGTTTTTGTCGCCGATTCGGCCAGATCGTAGAAACCGATTACTTATTCATTCGTGTACGAAATGATACTAAAAATGTTATCACTTCAAACTCGAAGAGTTTTCTTTTTAACCACCCATTAGTGTAAGACTCAGATAATCGTCGTGGGTTAAATTGATATTAAATGTTTAAATTCTTTGCGTTTTAAGGAAAAAAACGGGCAAACATTTTCTTAATGACTCATTTAATTTCTTAAAAAACTTTTTTTTTAATACTTCATGTTATTTATGTTCCAAAATTTTTCATTGAAAACACAAAAACTAAACCATCGTCATCCTAAAATTTAACAATCTTGAGTCACTCAATCAAACGTAACCAACTCATTGTGTTGTGTGTACATATCATAAAATCCTTTTTGATATCCGTTCTGTATTTCTTGTTTTCTCCGAAGTGGAAAGAGATTTCAGCGATTGAATTTTTATGTGCGCGCCGTATCATTCATTATGAAAATGTTGAAGCGTTTACTGACAGAAATGCAATATAAATTGCGTGTTAGATCTTGGATATTTGTGCCAGATTTTAATTTTGAATGCATCGGAAACAACATTTTCTGAATAAATACGGGAAATATACCGCACTGGGTTGTTTAGCCTTGCTTTTTTGCAAATTTGAAATCTCTTCATCAAAGACTATGGATATACAGAGAAGCAAAACGCCTAATGGACCTTAACCTTCAAATTATCCAAGGATGCTTAAATACACAGAATGTTAAGTTATTATCTCTGGTTAATGGAAAACCACCTAGGACAGCGATGTCTGGAAAAGTCTGTCTACATAATGCAGTTGGTAAAGGTTAGAAGTTAACCAACTTTTCATATTACCTCAAAAGATAACTGTGACGTCCTTTTTAATCTAGTCTTTCATTTTTGTTCGCAAATCTGTGTATACGTTCTAATTAACAAGGTAGCTTGATGATCGATGAAACTTTTCCTCGTCTAAACTCATCCAGCTACTAATATTGTCTGCTTGATGATGTTTGCTAGGCGAAAGAAGTCGCCAGCGATGTATTTTTCCTTGGTTGTTTTCTCTCTTGTTGCGCGATAATCTTCGCTCGATCTCTCTCCCCTTCTAGCATCAGGAAAGCAAAGAGAAGAAGGCAAGCGGGAAAATTTAGAGGAACCTACGTCGGCATTAAATCCGACAGGATGTTAAATTCCGAGTTCAGGTTAGGGATCCCACATCTACAAAAGTAAACCATAAATCGAGCTTAAGCATCTCCCACTCGATCTCACGCATGGCTAACACAATCGGCCATTTTGTTTTCCTTAAGAGCCTGATAAATGCCGATGGGTCTCAGCGTAGAATGTTACCCTCAAGTCAAGTGGTTAGCGGCAATGAGGAGAAATCCTTATTACCATGGCGTAGGAAACGCCCGAATTGTGTGTATGACCCTAGTGAGAGGAAAGCTTATTGATGAGTGTTTAATGCCAGTTGAGATTGGACCTCTCTTTGCTCTTCAATCTCGAGTCGACTGCTCTCCTCACAGCATTCGTCCCAACACTCCCTACGGAGGACGATGGCAGTTATTGCGACATAAATTCGTATTTATCCCCCATCTTTAGTTGGGACGTATATGAGAAATATCGTATGTAATATTATTCATGAGCTTTGGAAATTCGGCTGTCATTGTAAAGGTAGTTCGGGGCAGTTATCTACCCTCAAAATCCCATGAATGCCCGAAAATATATATAAAATACATTCTTTTCATGGCCGTACTTATGTCCGTCATAACCCTTAGGGTGCGAGAACCCTTAAATTTAGGGTTTCCGAGAGTTTACTCCGTCCTTATTAGAAGTTTTACTGTAAAGATATTTACTCTCAGGAACATTAAAGGGTGGTCCTGGAGTGAAGCTTTGATTGAATAGCACTGTATTTTTCAGTACCACAAAAAGCTTTTCAATGAAGCTCTGCGACCGTATACTGATGGTGTCGTATCATTCATCCATAAAAGGCGTCCATATAATTTGCTGCATGGTATCCCAGTTTTTCCAACACTACAGAAATTGGTTAGAACAGTGCTTCCAAACCGATATGCAGCAGCGTAGAGATGAAACGTGAAGAACTTTGTGTTCCGCATCAGAGGATAACATATTCCTCATCGTATTTTGCGTGCTTTATTTTGGAAAGTATTATTTCGTTTATGGGATCTAAAATATCATTCTCTACACTTGCCGTTTTTTCTTATGTTGTTTGAAGTCAGAATAGAACTATACACCGCTATATACACCGAAATGTGAGCAGCAAATCTTGACTCAAAGCTAGAGAAGACATAAGGCTGGAAAGCACTGGGTTAGAAATATGCATTCGACAATATAAAATATTGTTCCTCGATTTTGGATAATTTTTTTCCGTGCGTGTATCAAAGAGGAATTGTTTCATCTATTAATCTCTCAATTATCCAGTGATAAATTTTCTGCAAAATTTTGTTAAGTCAAGAATGACTTCTGGTGGAACATAGGATGGAGTTTTTTCTTCTCGTTTTTACGCTCCTGCGAATAACTTAGATGCCGCAATTCATAGCGTAGAGCAGATGCGCCGCTGCGTCGCATCTGCTGCAATCTTTTTGCTCACTCACTCTGCACAATTTTCTCATTTCATTCTTTTCGGTCGCAGGCAGCAAGTTTTTCAGTTTTATTTGCGTCATCTTCGGATTACGAACCAATAAATATGCCGCTCCTTTCGCATACTTTCATCTCTGATTCAGTCCAAGACAAGATGGAGTTGCGGCGGAGGTTCACTTCTCTTAGTGGGCTTGCAAAATATTCGTGTCGGTGTGATCTCGTTACCCCTTTTCCGGTGCTCAGCCAAATTCTTCGTTGGCCGAAGTACGATTTCCTCGATGGTTTTTAAATCCTAATATACGCCTAAACCATAAAGTAGGGAACCGTATTTTATGAGAAGGCCGTATTAAGCATTCGATCTGTACGAAAGGACGGGGGTGAAACCATGAGGCCGCTCTTGTCTTGCGTTTTGCCTGCAATTGAAGAGTACAGTATTGGAATGAGCAAACGAAATCATTCTCTCAGTACACTCTGAAAGAACATTTTAAGATTCATTAGTCACCAGTCGTCATTAACTAATTAGAAAATTTATTTGAACAGGGGTTTTGGTGCATGGAGTGTCTATAAAGCAGTAATGAACGCCCTGAAAAACCACATATGGCCTGAAAGCCGCAGCTTCCCCACCTCTGGCTGAATCATTATGATGAAAATACTTCTTCTTTGAAAAATTTGGAAGTCAATTCGAAGTCTAGAATGAAAGAGAGTTGCAATAAATGATTTATGATGAAATGTTTGAAGAATATCGAACTCTCATTTGATTTCCAGATACGGAATACGCCTTACTCAAAAGTGAAATGATGTGAAAATATCACTCTTATTTTTACGTTCCAATAAATGTTGATAGTGACCGTCTCAGGCACATTTTTGAAAATCCTCCATTATAATGTGAAAGTAAAGTCGACATTCGAATTTTCATGTGAGATTTACTTCTGGTTTTAGTATTCAAATTATTTGGGTATATATAAATGAAAGAGGAGAATTTTTTATTATAAATAAATATCCTTTTTACATTTACATACATCAACTTTCATTTTCTCAAAAATCGCGATATTTTTTCATTCCCGTGCAAACCTCTCCTCCCCTTGATATAGGTTTAGCAAATCTGATGCAATACTCCCACTTTCTTTTTGACGCACGCAAGATGGGGTTGCAACCATTTTAGTACGGTCATTACCTAATATTTGTGCTCTCCTTCATGCTCTAGCATCCTAAACGCAAGGCCGCCTAGCACCTATTCATTAGCGGAGTCCGGAGCCAGCGAAAAAATCCCCGTTAGTTGGTTCATTAGTTATTAGTTCTCGTTAGCCGAGTTATCGCTTTATTTACTGCGCCCCTCGTCAAACGAAGTCTATCGACATGGTATCGAGTCATTGTTCGTCGTTGCTTTGCAACGCGCAGCGGTGTTTGGAAATCGTTCCCCGGAGAGGAGGAACTCTTTCTGATTTTGCCATGGTAATTTAGCCATTTGCTGGTTCTTGAGATAAGGTAGGGTCCTGATGTAATCCTTACTCAGGGAGAAGAGGGATAACAAGAGAGGGTTCGCCCTTAAGGGAGGCACCGCAGGAGGGCTCGGTTGCAAACCTCTTGAAAATGTATTGCGAGCAACACATGATTTACCGCATGTAATCGGGAGACGTCCCGGGGAAGGATCAATTTCCATTTTACGCGCCTTAGGATTACTCGCCAAAGTAATTCCGCTCTAAATCAGCGGGGGAGGTGAAGTAGAGGAAGCTGTACTTTTCGCGGATTAATACGGTATGGAATTTGGATAACTTTAACCTAAAGAGACTAAATTAAATATCGTAGTATCGAAAATTCGAATCACAGAAGTTTCTTAGTAATGGTTGAAAACACTTCATCTAGCCTAAAAAACATACTAATTTAAAAATGTATTCGTATATATTTTGTTTTGTTTAATTGTTTTATGGGCAACCAAACAATTATAAATGATAAAAATTAATGATGAACTAAATGAAGGCTCGCGAGCTCTCTCTTGATGTATCACGACAGCTAGAGATGATCTCGAACTCACCCAAATGTCCAAGTTGTGCAAAAGCTGCATAATATTAATTAATGACATATAATATATTCAACCGCATTTAATAGCATTAAATGCCCGTTTTTTGGAAGTTTTTCATACGAAATTACTTTGCTTAATTACTCGTTAAAAGTTTGTATTAACCACAACAAATTTTAATTTAGCCACAATTTTTTAACGCTTTGGACCTTGGAAAAGGCTCGAATTGAAGGCGATTTCGAATAATATAAATTCAAATTATTCAAGTTACACCGTTTTAAAGTCACCGGTGTAGTTAAGAGGGCGGAACCATTTAGTAGTATGTGCCAATGTTCTTATTATTTATGATCGCATTCCCTCAAGAAATTCATTGCCAAAAATTCCCAGTATCGTGTTTCCCTCCTTTTTAAATTTCATCTTTAGCCACTCCGATAGCCGGCCCGTAATCTCCATTTTTCTCACTGCAACTTTTCAAAATCCCAAATTTCCACTTTCACCGCCATCCCCTTCGATTCTCTTTCACGTTCCCGGTCGTGGCCCAACAGTGCGGGCATGCGTGTTTCGGACGTCTTTTTTCCCTTCATCCCCGTCCTCCCCGTCGCTCCCGATAAGCGGCACATGTCGTGGCCCGAAAGTACTTCACGCCCGGATAACCGAATCAGTTGCAACTGAACCTCGTTTTATGACGCCAGGGTCGCTTTCAGGTCCGTCGTGCTAAGACCTATATTCCCATCGCGCGAAAGATTGTCTCTCCGACCGTTTAGTTTTTCCTCTCCGACGTCAATACTCGGAACACTTCGACGAGTTATACAGCTCGAGACGAGTGTTTTTGAATTTGAGTTTACGAGCGAGCGATTCTCTCTCCACATAGAAAACAATCGTCGTTAAGGCGATTTATAGCGGTCAAGAGTGGTCGCGGCTTTCAGTCTGCTCGGGGGTTTTTGTTTCCAATTATAAAAGAGTACTTGCACGGTTATGATCGTTTCATATAGCGCAATGTATGAAATTCTCCCATGATTTCTTGCCCAAGACTATAAATATATAAAAGACTATAAATATATAAAAATATATATATATATATATATATATATTTTTAGTTTAACTAAAATGCTAGCCCACTTAAAGTGGGAATCAGTAGAATCGAGAAGGAAAATCCTTAGATTAGCCGGGATGTGCAAATCATGGAATTCCGCGGAGGGCTGGGGCGAACTCAATGCCAGGTTTAAACTTCCTACTTATATCGGACGTGGCGACCATAGCTTAAAGATCAAAGAACGCGAACAAAAAACAGGCATTGCAAAGTATTCATTCGTCAATAGGGGAATTATAGAATGGAACGCCTTACCTGGAGAAGTCCTCTTTCCAATCCCATAAGTAAAAACTTTTATAAATAAGCTTAAATCTGTTTGTACTTTTTAAATTTTTGTAAAGTTAATAATTGTAATATTAATGTTATATTAGCTATTTTGTAAATTGTTGTAATAAGAATGCTGTATCATTATCTATTGGGTAATTACTGTAATATTAATATTATATTATCTATTGTGCATGTATATATAAAAGTAATTCATTGCCTGCGGGAGGTTTTTGGAGGGGTTTCCCCCTCGTCTTTGGGCGAATGCCAGGCAATCCTTTGTAATTAAGTATTTCCCCCTACACCGCTGCCACCAGGCCTGATGGCCTAATCGCAGCGTAATTTGAATAAATAAATAAACTAGGATTGCGCCGCAGCGAATGCTACCGTGAGATTACGATATTTTTTGCGGCATTTCTCGAAGTAAATTTAACTACGGAGCAGATTACTTGGATATTGAAAAGACGCAAACATAATGTATCCTATTCTCATGTATATCCTTTGGACTCAACCTTATATGACTAGGATTTTTATAATTATAACTCTTGAAACCGATACGTGTTGTGACTGCCACGAGTTCAAACATTGCAAACGAAAATTGGAGTTCGGCAGTGTATGTTATATTGATGATTTCTTGATTTGATATGTTTATTAATATTAAATTTTCTTGTATTTTCACAACCATTCATAATTCATCCTAGATCCTTAACACATCATGCTGCAGTGATTATAATGCGTAATTGTGTTTTTTCTCGTTGTCGTGCTCTATATCGTTTAGTTATGGAAATCTCCTAAATTATATGAGGATATGTATTTGTCTAACGGCAAAGCATGGATTATCTCGTTTTGTCATACATTCTGATCATACTCGAGCACTACAGATTATCTGAATCCGTAATTTTTAAAATTCGAGGATATTTCTTTTCCTCTCTTTATCAGCTAAGTAATAAACATTACCTTTTGTGACTTATAGGAGCTTTTCTTGATCTCCCTGTCAATCTGTAACATCCCAGTAGCAGTGGGATTTCATCCAAAGTAAATGTATAGCAACAGGCACTATTCCACTCTACCATTTACCGGTGGGAATTTATCGGTCATCAATCGACGATGAATTATTGGAGATCGATTTCATCCGTATTTCCCGTACACGTTCGGGATATTTCGCTTTCAATATTCTACGAAATTTTCACGCCGTGGGTTTACAAGTCTTTCGTCTCTGTTTTTAAACATTTTGCCGTTTTTACGGCCGGAGGCGTTCGTCCTTAAAGCAAATTTCCCAACCGCATTCCAAATATAAAGCGAAATTCATCCGAAGCGAAGGTCCTCTTCCATTGCTTACATAGTGAATCAGACCCTGAGCAAGGCAAGCTGCACCTTCACTCTGCAAGACCTCCGTGCCCCCTTCCCGTCCACACACTGAGTTTCATCGATCCCGGAACTTTTCCCCCAGCCCTATAAAATGCCTCTTAAACTGCACTTCGATAACAACCGACCCCTACCCCCGCTGCAGTGTCCCCTATCTCTCTTTCTCAGCTCAAGAAACTTTACGCGGAGCTTTATTCTTCCCCGGCGGAATTACGCCCGTTGTTCAAACTTCAGTACCCCTAACGTTTCAAGCTGGCCGACTTGAGCGAACCATCACCCGTTCTTTATGCCGCCCCCTTACCGCCAGCAATTCAAGTTCCAGCCATCTGGTGCTTTTGGGTGCGTAAGATTTGGGAATGAGGTGCTGTTCGCTCGGAAGTTGACGTGTTTGCCTAAGTGTTTTGGGTGCTGTATCCCGCTCCGCTATTGAAGGATGGGTATTCTTCGCGGGATATTGCTTTTCCCCGTGCGCTAGGATAGAACGATCGTCCCGCGGAAGGAAAAACCATGGCTGGAAGTGATATATAATTGCAGCGTGGTATTTATCTTACTCGGGGGACGCAATTTCTAATCCCCTTTGTTCCTGAGCGCGCGGGTTACAGGGCTGAATGATTACGCCGGGGTTGTTCTCGACGGGGAATTCGGAGTCGTGGATGTTATTGTTCCTTGCGATCGAGGCGGCATTGCTGCAGCGGAATTATTCGGGAGGTGCTAATTAGGTTTGCGTGGCTTTATCGTTAAGGAATTTGTATCGGTTGGTGGGCTCAAAGGGCGGCTTTGGCATGAATGATCGTGATCCTTTCCGGGACCTGTTTCATGCGGAAGCGATACAGGAGTGAAAAAAGCCAACTACTCTCATGCTACCCAGTGTTATCATGATAGCAGGCGGATCATCTATGGTTATTTTCGCGCGCGTTAATTCGAATCTCCTCCTTGCTGATGTAATGAATCTTGTATACATTACATCCCTGACCGCGTTGATGAAAATCTTTTAGGAAAAGAATGGATACGTTAACTTTGATCTGCTTATCGAAGCGATTCTCTCGGGCCGCTCGATAAGTTGGTATCAATTGTTCGTTAGTTGCTAGGAATGCTTTATCGTTCGGAATCAAAGACTCCGAATCCTCTTAGCCCTTCTAATTAGCGTATGGAACAATCAGCGGCTTTATAATTGGTGAATGCGCACCGATAAAGCCACTGCGTTGGACTGTGTGGCTGCGTTGAACAGTGAGAAAGGGGTATTTTCCGCTGGTTTGGTTAAACTGGAAGAATGGATGAATGCGTAGTCTCTAAATTGGTATGTGAGAAGGTTGGGTGCGGTTTTAAAGAGAGAGGATGTCCAAGATGAGCTCTATCCTGTAATAACTCCTGTAGTGCATTAACAATTATAAGACAGGTCCCCCTAAAATGAATATAATATCGCAAATTTCTTTGGGTTTCAGGAACAATTATTATTTCCCACGTTTCTTTTTACATTTAAAAGTAAAAGGATATCGAATACCTGTTTTGAAAATGTAAAATCAAGGGCTCCAAAAACCATCAAACAAGGATCACAACCATCTCCTATCCTTGTTTCATGGTTTTTGGAGTTTTTGATTTCGCAATTTGACTACTTTAGCCATCAGTGGCCGAATATAAGTTTAACCTGTTTTGGAAATAAATTTCACCGTTTCATTGAGATCTTATTATAATAAAACTTTCATTTCATCTAAAAATTGTAAACGTAAAGAAAATAAATTATTTAACTGCTCAACCAATAATGAGCAATATCTCTGTCTAGATTTCTTTAAAAATAATGTGATGAAGAAGTAGATGAATAAGATTCTGAAGAGATATAGTTCGTAACATAGATTTAGTACGTAAAAGTAAAAGGAACATATGAATCATCTCTGCAAGGTAGAGAAGTATGGAGTACTGTGAATGAGTTAGATAATAAATTTATTTCTCGGAAAGGGATTTTTAGCCATACATACTTAAATGCACATTAATTTTATGTGTATGTGTACCTTTACGTAATTATAATAAAGTTTTGAAGACATCACTTGATGAAACTTCATCTTAGGAGTGACAGAAAAAACAGTATGTAAAATGAAATAAAATCACATTCCAGTTGCAACTCTTAGATTAATTCTGAGGCTCTAAATTAATTTAATAACGCTAACTAATTTAATGTCGACTTATTTGGAGTTTGATGACGATTTTATGAGTTGAACAAAGTAGATCCAATGTAACATTTTTGTGAAAGTTTACATTGTTATTTTTCGCTATTCCATAATTGTTGTGTAATTATTCATGTATGGAATAATATTTTTAGGTAACTCACAGATAAAGGTTTCTCTAAGGGATCCGCCTCAAATCATCAAATTTGTTGGTTATTGTTTCATGTCTGACATTCCCATCGTACTGAAGTTAGCTCGCCACACTACGTAAATTTTAGCTTCCAAAACCCTTGAGGGATAAAATTAGAAAGTTATTTCACATCGACACGCATTTCACGCATTGTCACCACATCGAGAAGTAACGCACGCAGGTTTTCGTTTGTATTAAATTCAAGCCGATGTTAGAGTTATCAGAGAGCTTTAATTTCCCAAACATCGCGAAAGATTATCCCGAATGAGGACAGATGTCAAGGAGCGCGATTTTAATGCGTTCAAAGTCCGAGTCAGTAATCCCGTCGAAATCCCTAATTCAAACTTTCTTGGGGAGATAACTTTTCCGTTGGAGTAAGTCGAGAGGCCACCAAAGCGAGTACTTTGAACTTGCGCTACACTTACATTTCCAATAATATTAAAGTTGTCTGCCGAGGTTAAAGTATTTCGGCTCCTGGGGTATTATTGCGTAAATTTCGATCGATTTTCTAATTCCCATTCGGCAACCGAATCGATTACTGGATCCGTGACAATTGTTCGCTTTTAAGCGATCTCGTAAGCTCAATCGACTCGCCACAGTTCGATTCGAGAGGCTTTTCGAAGTAAGTATATCGCCGTTTCCATCCAATGAAATTTACATTTATAAAAGAGTATCATAAATCAGAGAGGGTGTTTTCAAGTGGAGAAACGAGGTTAGGACCTTGATGGTTGCTGGGTAAGTTAATTAGTGCGATAAATATATTAAAAGTATACAGTATGAATTGTGCTAAAGCTTTGCTTAAAATAATTGGTCTGGTGAAAGAAATAAGCTTAAAAAATATCATTTGGATCAGTGATTTATACCTATTGCGGTTATGAAAATATCATTTGCTTAAATATTGGCCTACCATAAGTATCTGGGATTACAAGTATACACCTATCGATACTTTGTTTATGAGCCTATAATTTTGGGGGAAAATACGTAAAAAATGTTGATTTCTCGGTAATTCACGAATAATCAAATATGTATAGAATTTTCGTAATAGTGCCGAAATCGATTTTGAAGAAAACTTTTCGTCCCCACTCGGTTGTGACGTAGTTTCTACCCGGTCGCCGATACCGAAACCGAAGTAAGTTACCAAATAACTCCACGGAATCGATCGCCGCTTTCCGGTTGCATAAATCGTAGGCGCAGTTAACGGGTAGGCAGTTCGACCTCGGGTGTGCATCTCCGTAATCGTATTTTTAACTACGCCCCGCCTAAGTTACACTCTGCTCAGTCGTTTTACGGGTTCCGCACTTATTGCGCCCACTCATGTTTAATAGATTTCAATCCCATTCCGGCTTCATTATCAAGTCTCGCCCGAAAACAAATTCCCGTCCGAGCGGCAACATTTCCCGCCCGAGATTTTTTATCATCCTCCCGTCGGATACCTATCCTTAGCATAAAGGGAATCGCCGTAGAAAAAGCCAACTCGGAGTGGGTTTTTCCATTTTAAAATGAGTCTCGGGCGGAGTGGGAGCCAAGGTTTTGCGGGAAAGGACTCGAGAGATGGGTGGAGTGATTTGTTTGATTATTTTAGCTATGCATCCTTTTTCTGCAAGTCTTTCGGCCGAGGAGTGTGCTCGGGTTGATTCGGAAAGGATCTCTGCCAATATTTCCTTTTGAAAATTTCGGATAGATTGACCTTCAAAAGGAAACTTCAATTTGAGATTAAAAAGCGCGAAATTCGGAGATGGCTCGATGTTAGAATTTAGCATGTGCTGGAGAAAAGGTTGGTACGCTGGGTTTTTCTTGGGGGCGGAAAACGAGTTACGATTTTGGTACGTTTTTAACGACAATGTAACGTTTATCGTCATGACGAAGGTATTAGTGGTAAATTAAGATGTCTCTCGATTCGCTCGAACTTATTTACTGCTCAATCTAAAGTCACCTTAAGAAGAGCCCATATCTCTGAGTTACAGTCGATTCTTCTCCTTAAAATAGCTATTAAGTATTGCATGATATATTATTAATTAATTAATATTGCCCTTATTATAATAGAGAGAGTAATTGTGTTAGTATAGCAAGTTAACCTACGGAAACTAAGGGAATAAAGAAGAACTCTGTATAAGAACTCTCCGTACATTGATGGATTTTTAGAAAATTACCAAATTCTTCTATATTCCTTCGAGATGTCTTTCCACGGATTACGACCGAAATATGATAGAAGTTGTACCAATTTTGGAGGAAAAGGAAGTAATATGTTAGTTGTTTAGCATTTTCGCTTTTTTATCACTCCACGATCTATTTATATTTGCTGTAATTCTACTAAAGCGCATACCTACTTATTTACACTGTGGTGCAAAAATAAGTATTACATACATACATACATGCAATTATTTCAAATAAATATGAAACTATTATTATTATTTGGCGATAAGAGAGTGCAAAAGAATATTCAGGAAAATACTAGGAAGATATCCGCGTCAAAATATGTGCTTTTCGTCCTCAGCGAGGTATATAATGCGTTAAAAGACAAAATGAAGTCCGCATGCTAAAAGTGTATGCTATCTCTATAAATTTCAAATTAAGAATTATTTGATCAGGTTTTCATTTCATATTGGGTCTGGAGAAGAGTATTTTTGATGCATAGTACGATTGTAAGATCGCTGCATAGAGGAGGAAAGAAAATGATGAAAAGGAAACTCAATTTCGATTATTATTTACCCAGTGTCACGCAAGTCTTCGAAATCACATTTTCACCATCGTTGTAACTTAGTTGCTCTCAAGAAGTTTGTACTCTCAATGCTCGTTTACAGCAAGTTTTCTCAAATTTCGCTAGAAATTCTCAAGCTTTACATTGTAATGAAAATGTTTTAACAATCAATGTTTTAACTATCTGCACTGGAAAAATATTTTCATAGCTTCTATCTCTCTTTTCTGCTCCTCGGCTAGGATTTTACAACGCTCGTGATGTTGAATAATCCCGCATACCATTAGTATGAGGCGATGAAAGAACCGTTTATTGAATATTCAGATGAGCCCACTAATGGATTTTCACCTGTAGCATCGCTGCAACACTATAACTTTCGAGTTTCTAAGAGTATACATTTCTTTAACGAATCGTTTCTTTCATTTAGGATCTGCTTTGATTGCTCAGAATTATGTATTTGTTGATGCACTATATCCCATTTCATATAATAGCTAACAGAAATAAAGAGAAACTATGCTAATAGGTAATATTTAGTGGCACAGCGTTGAAATAACAATTAATTTTAATCATTTGTCAGTTTTGTATAATGTGCTTTCTTCATCTCCAAACTTCATCGTGTCTAAGAGTTGTGCCTTTAAAAATGTTTGGCTCTTTCGACGTGCTTCGCATTGATTTCATTGCACTGAGAAAGCATTTTTAGGGCATATTTTCGCAATTCCTTCTTGTTAGAAAAATCGGATTTCTTATTCATTCTTCAACAAAAGAGAGAAAATTGTTCACCAAGTCGCAAAAATACCCACTCACTCTCGTAATGATGAATTTATAATAATTAATTTGAGGTTATGAGATGTTCGGGTTGTTATTATCCTTAGGAAATTATATAAATTATTTTTTTTCTAATGTCACACTTTTGCTGCTGCGTCAAATGATGTAATTCCCTCGAAATAATGGCCATAAAAACAAGGTGGAATATTCTCAAGTGTTTAATTTTCTTATTGTCCTCTTTTAACTCTAATTTTAGCCTTTCATCTGCAGAGCCTCCTTTTGATAAAGGGAATCTCGTTTTGAGCCGTATTTTTAATTCAGGAGCCATAGGTATTAGGGATAAATTGCGTTGATCTTGCCGCAGTTATTAAATTAGTGTTATATATCCTAGCCTAGCCATCGTTCTTTCCCACACGTGGATCTTTGATAGAATTGCGGCGTCGCTGAAATTCAATAATCCCATCTTTCATCATACTCATATCGGAAATAACTCCAGCACTATCAGCCGCTAGAAAAGCCTCTCTTTTTATTACAAGTAAATGCTGGTCGACAAAATTAGTTTGGGTGGTCTACTTTTTCCTTATTAAGGATTATATCATCAGAAGCACTGCGTCACACGATCCCATGCTTATGATTAATTAAAAAGACTAAAACTCGGATATTACAACGTACGAACGGAAATATAATCCGTTTTTGCGATAGGTTTAATTTCATTCTAGGTTATTACTCCTTATTTTATCGTATTTTTTTCTGCTGGTACTGCCAAATGTTCATTTCGGGAAAAACTCTTTTGGAAATACTAACTTTTATAATGCTCATTAGAATCTTTACGCTCAAAATTAAATAAAGATAAAATTCGAAATCCCCAATAATAATCCGCTATTAGTTTCAAACTAATTAATTAGAACCTAACCTCCCCAAATGCCGGCTATAAATAGAAATTGGTCCGTAAAATTTGTGAATTTTTCGTGATGACTGTCTTTTCAGTGTGTTCAATATACAAAGAGCACCTCCCTAAAATTATCGGATGGAATATTTTAACTGTGACGTGGCTGAGTTACCAGAACACCTAGAGAAAATTGCATTAAAGAAAATGAATTACAAGGTTTGGAAATAACTGTAGTCACCGGGATGATGGGAGCTAGGCTTTAAAGAACTTTACGAAAGGTAACCGATATGAACGTACTGTTCCGCGATTTTGCCGGTTTATGTTATTGATTGCCTTTCATAAGTTATGACACTCCCATTTGATTTCGCTAGCAATTGAATACATGACGTGGGTTTTTGGACGCTGCAACGTGTCCTTGGGCGTAACTTTTATGCCCATGCAACTGCTGCGACACTGAAGAATTAATGCCAATGTTGCTTGTCCTCGTCGTCCCATTCATTTGACAAACTGCTGCATGGCGAATGTGGTGCTCGAGTGAGAAATGTTACAAAACCAAGTTTTCCCCATTAACTTAGCCTCAAATATTGGGATTTCGCGGGTTTTGCGCTACCGATCCGAAGGATCGAAATAAAGTCGTTTCGCAGAATCGAAAGTCTATCTAATGCATATAATAGCGACAATATTGGAATTTCGCCCGCGCCTCGTCGATTAATACATTTCTTTCATCTGCCTCAAATCTCCTTTATGCCTCTGCGGGATTAAGAGATATGGCGATAACGGGTCGATTAACTAAAACGGGGTTGATAACCTAGACGCCTTAAATTGAGAATGATATTCTCCGCAGTCGCGGGTCAAATTCGACATTCGTTTCGTGTCTTTTATTGGACTCCGCCAATGAGCGAACGAAAATGCTCGCCGCTAGTAGTATTCGTGCTCCCGCGTAAACATGTGTGCTGAGAACAGCCATTATTCGTCCTTCCATGATCCGGTCATTGATTTCTAAAATGAAACATCGTTCTCGTTCTTCCTAAGCACCATTCTGCTGGTCGACTCGACGACCTCGAGAATTTAGTTGCAAATATCGATATCGGATACTCTTGTGGCTTTCCGGAAGTTTGCAACTCATTATTGATGGTAAAAATATGAAAAAACCATATAGTATAGCAGCAACAAAATCTGAAACTAACTTATGAAAATGGCAACAATAAGACAACAGTCGTTGGAGCGCGTACTAAAACTATAAATATAGGTTGAGAAATGCTTCGGGAAAACAGTTTCAGATAGTAGTAAGTCTAAAGTGCGTGTTGAGGTAAATTTCATTCCATTTTACCTGAATATAAGTCATATTTGATTAAGAAGAAGGTTAGTGAATAATTATGGACATCATAGAAAAATAAATTTATTATAGAGTGAATATGAATGAAGATGGAGAATGAGGGAGATTTAGAATTTGTTATAATCGGGAATATTTTAAAAAATTGTTTGGTATAGTATGGTATTTTGCGTATAGTAAGAGGATTCAAAACGTGCATGACAAAAACATTAACAAAAATCCGCCTGCCCCCTCAAAGTGAATGAGTACTGCAAGTACACTTTGTCCCAGAACCAGCACACGCTTCATAATATATGCAGTTTAAACAGACGGATTATGATTGGGATTTTTTGAAAATATAAATGCCATGACGAAATTTTAAATTTCCTCAGTAGCGTAGTTTAGATGGATTTGCATCTGCTGTCAGTTATCAATGATATCTGTAATCGATTGTTCTCACATATACCCATATATATATATATATGGGTGTGTAGGAGTGTTTAGGTGTCGAATCAAAGTAAAAGGTTGCATAATACACATCTCTTGTTTGGATGGAAGCGAGTGCTACTAATTGAATGTTTCTAGAGAGGAATGCGTGATATGAAAAGGTCCTTCGAGTGGTTTATTGACCCCTGCCGCAGACGAAGGTTTTATGTGGACCACCGAAGTCTTCGGCAACTCCCGTAGCCACCTGCGAAATTTGCTTCTTTTGTTTGAGGGCATTAAGGGTTTTTGGGCACATTCGTTTCTCATTCGGGGAATCATTGTTTGCTCATTCATTCGTAATGATAATTCAAAAGAAGTCGTGAATTTAATAGCGAACGAATTAAAATCCGACGGATGCAAGTTGATCCGTTTAATTCTAGGACTACGCACTTTTGAATACACTGTTCAATATTCTTATTTATTTTATTTAGTATATTTAATTTACTTCATATCTGATAAATGCTGTTTCTTTTAAATATTTCTACTTGAAAATTTAAACAATTTTAATATTTTGTTGTTTTGTAGAGTACTTAAAACGGCTATTTCCTTGTATTTTCTCCAGCTGAATGATCAGTGCCCAGTTTCCAGTCCATTTCATTGTTGTCGTACTGCTTCTATGATTTCTTATTATACACAGCTTTCCTGTGCATCTTTTAGCTTTGCACTATCACTAGGTTTTCGCAGGTTTTTCACACCCCGCCTTCTTTGCGTGTTTCCGTGCTTTGAATCCTTTTTCTAAAATAATACCTTAGATTTCTATTACATCCACTTCTTCTAAATTCTTATTTCTATTTATCCATGTATTTTTATGCTTTCATTAATATAATTGACGTAAGGTTAGTAGGAATTAAGAGAATTAATAAGAGAATTTTCAGTCTCAACCTCAATAAAGACATTATTACTTATTATTACTGAGGTTAATTTCATTAATTTTAAGTTTTTAATAAATTGCGTTAATAAGACGTTATATTGAATAGAATATTTTTCGTTGTCTTCCTTTCCGCAGTCTAGTGGTTGTTCTTATCGAGAGAATTAAGGAACTAGGAATGATTTCTTTTATTTATAACACTGTTAAATACTCCCCTCATCTGAAGATAGGATCGCTGTGTTTAATGATGGCAGTAGCATTATTCAAATGTTTCTCTTGAGGCGAAAAAAACAAGTTGCGTAATTAGGTCTTCATGAAATGCTCTAAAAGGAATCGTCGTGTATTTCCAGAATAATCAAGAACCTTTGAATACTCTGCAAATGGCATTTTAAAGTGAGGAAATGCGAATAACCTGTTTCTTAGCTTCCAACGCTTCAGAGATATTCTTGAAATTCGCTTCCGTGTGGATCTTTAGCGGTAGATTGAAAACTTAAACAAGAAGTTTTAGTTTGAGTGTTCAGGTAACTTTATATACGACTGAATGCGATACTGTTTGTTTCCGAGGATAGAAATAATAGATAGCGCATGAGAGAGTTGAAGGGAACATTCATGAGCTTACTTAAATTTTCCTAAAACATCTCCGAGGAAGTTCTTTAAAACCTCTTTCTGCTACAAGTCATTTAATTTTAAAGGAAAGCCTTAGGAAATCCTCTTTCCTTCAGTAAGTAATCCTTGCGAATTTGTTACCTCAAGAAATTCATTCAGAAAAACATCCGCTTAGTTCTTGGTAATTTGCGAATCTGCGACTCTAAAGAGCCCATTTTGGAACAGATTTTCGGTGTGTAGTGTCGGAGATTTTTATTTACTCAACCATGACTTTGTCAACTTGGGATTATTGATCAATACTTTTTCCTAATTCATCTACGTATAAAATAATTTCTTTTGAAGCCCTAAGTAAGTTTTTGCAAATATACGTAATACATGCTGTAAAACCAAATTATTTCGATGCGAAGTAGCGCCATGAACAGCTGGGTGCGAAAAACGCAAATATTAGCGAAACATTATTTACTACACCCTTATTTGACATTTTCGATTACTATAAGCGTTCTTTTATTCTCGAAAGAGAAAATGCAGTAGATACAATTCTCCGGATTAAAGTGGAAGGAAATAGTCGAGATTACTTAAGCTAGCATACATGGGGATTTTGAACCAAATGATGCTAGTTGGTCATCCCGTATACCCTTTCACACTTTTCGGATACGTTCCTGTTCTAATAGATTAATATTGGGTGCGTCCTCTTTTCTTTTTTTTTAAAGTGAACTCTTCCAAAATTTCTTTCTTTTTTATCGAGACAATTGTAAGAATATTTTGAATATGATAATAATTATTATTATTTTACCGTCTTTTTCAGATTAGACCCGAGTAAGCCTTTCCTCTATCCTCTAACCCTTAATGTTAACATTCGCAGTATATAGATATAAGTTGTTTGTAGAAAAATAATTTTCGAATTGAAGATCGACGTTGATTGCATCGTATTTTCGAACAATTAGCTAATCAACACGCAGATCTTACATCAAAATGAATAATTACTTAAGTTCATAGAAAATTATTATTGTCATAACGCCCTTACGCCCACGATGACATAGTAATCATTGTCCTCTGTCGTAGTTTGATTAGTCGTGAGTGATACCAAGAAAGACGTTTTTCCGGCGGACGACTTCAGCTATTATGTGTATTGATATCATCCTCTCTTACATTTTCAGGTCCAGCTTACCATCAAAACACTTCCAGACCTGCCGTCTGGTGCCAAGTACCGCTGCGTCTTCGGCAACGCCGAGCCCATAGACGCGTCCGTGACAGCGGCGGGCCTGTCATGCCCCACGCCGCCAGACTCCTCCCGTCCAACCATCCCGGAGGACAAGGACCACGTCCTAGTCCCCCTGTCCGTCCGTTCCTCCGAAACCAACAAGGATTTCGTCAGCAGGAACTTCGCCTTCTTCAACTGCGCCCGCCACGTAACCTGCATGGACTGTGTCAAGTCCCAGTGGGCGTGCAATTGGTGCGTTTACGAGAACAAGTGTTCCTACAACTCCACTTGCCAAGGAAAGGTGATCAGCGGGGAGAACTTCAGGATGCCCCACGTGCTTCAGCAGGTAAGAGAAGCGGCTTTTTTGTCTTCTCCGTCGTCGGGGGAGAAACGGACAACCATCTGCGGTTGTTTCGCCGCTCAAAATATTTTCGAAACTAATTCAGCTGAAAGGTTTCTGACAGTTTTTCTCCCGAACGAGTATTAATTCGAACGCGTCGGCAAATATGAGCGTTTCGTCGATCGGGTGCCTCTGACCCCGTCTTTCTCGTTTCTGCTTCGATGGAGCCCTTATTAGTATTGACGTGTTGGGACGGCTCGTGTTTGATTTGTCTATTATCTTTTAGAGACGTAGCTCTCTAACGCTCGTCACCATTTATGACGCATCGGGTTTGAACGAATTCCGTGTTTTCTCTGCCGGTGATTTCATTTCGGCTGTCCACGCACCTTTTACGTGGTTTATTTTTGATTTCAAAATTTCCGGAAGCGTTAACGGTATATTTTTCCGCGACCTGGATTACGTTCGATTCCCGGAACTTTGCGCGGTCTGCTCGACATCAAGGGAGTTTATAAAATAGTATTGTTTTTTGACGCCTCAGTTATGCGATTACTTTTTGGTGATGGAAAAGTAAATGATTGGTATTTTTTCTAACGTTTTAATGAAGTATCGCCCTCATGGAAGTTTTTTTATAAAATACGCAAAAATCTGTAAATGGTGAAAACCCGTCAGCAAGTATTTATCAGTAAGGTAAAAAGGTATGAAGTAGGATCCTCTCTCATTATGTCATTTTGGGTACGCACTTGGAAATACTAATGCATTTGATGTTTCAAAAATCTCTTGTTAGTTCTGCTATCAAAATCAATTGCATATCAAGCATCCGTGGATACTCTAAAGAAATTGCTATACTTGGCTAAAATTTTTAAATTATTCACCTCATAAGTTATCCTCTGAATTCCGTAAGAACTTCATAAACTTCGATGAGGTTATCCAGGGGAAGGAAGTGCTTTTATTAGTTTCAGCTCATACTTTCTTTCATTTAATTTATCATTGATATAAACCTTGCGCAAGGAGCATAATTTTATAGCAAAATTTATTTTTTGTAAGGAAATACGCCAGTTGAAAGTAAGAATATTTGAGGCAAAAAGACCCTAGAAAATATTATGATGATGAAGTTAGAGATGATCGACCGAGCTCGTAATCTTGTTTTGATCGATTATCCGTGTTCTCCGATGTTATAACTGTTGTGGTGTTTGTTTTGAATTGCAGGAAATTTGGAACTTCATTTCGTAGACTTACTAAACCATGATGCACTCAACGTGATCGTTGCACCACTTAATGCATAGTCATTCTTCATTTTTATCTCCCATAATACGTACCCTTTCCATTCTGTTATTCTTAAGGGCATTTTACGCCTTCAAAAATTGCTAATTTGAATTTTCTTCGCCTCCGGAATCCTAAATGAGTTCGCTAGTTTACGTGAAGCTCCCACTTATGCATATTCATGGTGTTTTTAAGTTGTTTGGTTACAGTTAGCCTCGTAAAATACACGGAATTTGATGATACTCCCACAGTCCCCGTATTTCTCGCCGCCGATAAAACTTTCGCAATATTACTTTCAAATTGAAAAATTTAAGCAAGCACCATAGAAGGTAAGGCTGATCCCTGGTTTCTTTACCCACCAAAAATATACGGAAGGTTTCACCGGAAAGCTTTTAAACGAAAGACTCTCATCAATTGTCACTTTTTAGGGATATTTATCCTTCCAGTCTACGGCCGAGGGTTTTGACGGTTGCTCCAAAATTGGATTCGTATATTTGTTCGAACTCCAATTCATTACGAGGAAGATTTCTTGTTTAGTTTATATTTAAGTGAGCGGCAAAAAGGCTAAACATCGCTTCTACCTCCTGTACAACTTTCCCGGTTTATGATTTTAATTCATTTTTTCGTATAACCTTTCTTGGCCTCGCTTAACTTTGTAACAAGATGTTAAAGCGAGATAATGTAGTTTTCATTCCTATGATCCAACTGAAATATTTATTGCCGCGGCGAGCAGTCAAACAACAAATAAATTTAGCAATTCTTAAACAGCTTTACCACAATTTTCATCGTTAATTGTTCCCAAGAAAAGGAAAGAGGGAAATATTTAACTTCAAACGTTATCATTGTCCACCAATTTAACGGTTTCCTTAATCTAGTAGTCCGTCATCTTTATGGTTGTGTCCTTCAAATCTCAGTGAAGCAGCCACCCTGCATTCACTGTTACTTTGAACGTATTATTATTCCATATAAATTTGTTTAAACATTTACATATTCACAACATGCAACCGTACAATGTAAGGTGTAGGATGTGAAAGCACCGAATTCCCTGACTTACTCAATCGTTCGCATACCTACTAATGCCTGACAATTTTTTAGCGGTGTTTAGGTTAGTAAATGCCAAGAATCGCTAAATCCAAATTTTTGACTCGATAATAATTTATCACGAAGGTCTGTTGTGTTGCCTCGTTTTGGTATAAATTAATGTTTTTATATGCACAATCATGATGTAATAGAAGAATTTTTACTTCAAGATGCCTGTTTTTATTACATATTTTATAAAATATTTTTAAATTTGTATTTGTGGTTGTAGAGGAAGAATAGCAATATTTGTTAATAGATAATACCATTTATGATGAGACGAGATATAAATTTATATTGAAACAAAGAAGAAATTATTAATTGATGAAACAAGTACCAGGAATAAACAACCGAAAATCTAACCAACAGGAATTAGAATCATCAAAGAATAACTTTTAAATGTTAAGATAATATTACCAGTTGCTAGCTAATGTTGCTCGTAATCAAATTTTTCAATTATGGCTGTTGATACGGTGTTAGCTAACACGTAAATAAATACTAGTTCCTGTATTTATTGAACCAAAATTTAAAATATATGTAAATGTATTTCCAGTTGAAATTTCGCTTCTACTAACCACACATTATCGCAAAAGTGGCCTCGTGCTGTTACGTGGACGCACTTGTCAGTAGTACATTCATATATACCTCATATATGGCATATTCAAATAAAGCATTCATATTAAACTTGACCCATCGCAGTTGATTAGAATCACGGCTCAAGTATTCTTGCACGGACACCAGAAATCAACCCCCTATCAAAAAAGCGCCATTTCGTAATTATTTCGATGCACGCAGCCCGTCAAATTCGTTGCTTATATTTCCACCTTGAACTCGAACATTAAATAAAATGTCAATTAAAGCCCGCTTCGTTCACAAATTAGTTCCATGTAGCGTCCAGTTTTTATGCGCGTCGGGAAATGACAGATTCGGTTTTATTCGCTCGGCTCCTCCGTTGCGCCGTCACGCGGACTTTTCTTCTTGTGAGTGATCGACGTCACTCACCTCGAACATTTTTACGGCGTAATAATTCCACCGCGAATTTCCATTGTTGCGAAAATCCTCATTCGCCGCCAATATCTTTATTTGACCGGTTGTGACTGTCGCGACTCCGTCAACATTTATTCGAGAGCGAAATGCCCCTCGATGTCATTGATGCGTGAAAAGTTTTTAATCAAAGGTCCTCCTCCATTTCCGCCGTTAACGTAAGTTTTGACGCATTTTTCTCCGTTCGCGCAAGTTGAATTCGATTGTTCTCTAGTTTCAGATATCCTCCGAGATGTTTGACTTTAATTTGATTTTTAACTGCGAGAGAGATATGAGTTCACCGTTTTTGTTTGCAAAGTTGATCTTTTTCTATTTTGGCGCAGCTTTTATCACTCGACGGGAGCAATTATATTGCGTGAATTTCTTGAGGTGTCGCAAAAAATGTACTTTTCTGTTATAAATTCTTTTTTCCTAATGATGCTCCAAAGTATACAGACTTCAATAACGAAAAGTCGATGATTTTCGTGTTAAGGTGATAGTTGTTTAAGTTTAATTAATTCTTCTGAAATTATCTTTGTGCAGCCTTCAAAATCTTGTTTACCTAAGAGTCATTTGATTATAAAATCTCGATAAATACATTCCACGACAATACCAGTATTTAATAAGAATTTAAGTGAAGATTTTAATTTTTAACGTCAAATCAAATTTTATCAAATATCGTCAAAGATTCTTGATTTGAATGATTTATTTAATTGAGCATATCGTTAAAGTCGACATCTGGCAATCCTGTTACGAATGTTAAAGAAAGATTCTAATGTTTCTTTACTTTCTGCCAAATAATTCCCAAGTATTTCCCAACTCTTCCGTATTTTGAGAATCATATGTATTCCGTTGAATCCATAATCATTTCATACCTTTTAACGTTTCTCATTTGAAATATTCGTTGTGAGATCAATGTTTTATTAAACATTTATACATGTGGCGTTGCATAGCCTCACGTAATTTGAAAGGAAAGGAAGGTCGGACTTCCTTACGTATGTATGGGTCCCGAGTAAAAGTTGAACGTAGGTTAATAGCCGAGATCTCCGTGAAAATTTTTCATGAATTCTGTTGTGGAGGCGCGGAGATGAGAAAACTTTTCAGCTACTGAATAATGGTAATACGCCAGTCGATCATTCTTGGAGTAATCGAAGTTAGGGAAGTGAGAAAAAGGGATTTGTTTGGATGATTCACTAAACAAACACAAGGTAGAGTGCACGAGGCGTTAATCATTTCAGTGCACGGCTTTGTAAAGACGCATCTGGAAAGAGACTATTAAAGCCAGTTTGTCTTCTTTATAAACGTGAAAATGAATAGCCGCTCAGTATTACAGATGTATCTATCATTCAAATATTTCTATCTATTCTTTCTTTTGATTATGGTTAGAGTCATGATAGATGCAATTAAGAATTAACGAACTGTTTTTAAAAAGGCAATGTTAGTAATATCATTCGCATTCATTCATGGAATCCTCTTAGATATTAAACTAAATTTACTCTGAAGATGATAGCTTGACTATTTAAATGTACATATGGTGTTTCTGAGATGATCAGTGATCCAGGCTGTTTCCAAGACCGGTTGCAACATTTTAAATTTTTTTCATCAATAAAGTTGCTCAACGAAAGACTCGGAGAATTGTGCAGATATTATGCGTCGACAATGATACCTATGCCACCTAGATATCGCGAAGAAAGTAAAAAAATGGATTCTAGAACCAATCGTTTTAAACTTTTGTTTTTTTTTTCGCGGAGCGTACGCGACAGTGACCGATTAGGAAACTAGATTATACTGTGCATACACCCCCTCCCGAAAGGCGGCTAGTGGGTTACATGTGAAGATGCTCTCATCTAGATGTGAAACAACTTCACGTCACCTTTAAAGCTGATGGTAACTTTCGTAAAGTTCGAGTTGTTTTCGCCGAAATAACAAAGACCGGTTCTGTGTTAGGTGCCTTTCATTTGGAAAAAAACTCTAAATGGAAAGAAATTTGTCTTTTGTTTCTATTTTCATCCATTGGCGCAAAATATTTTCTTTATATTCGCATTGTCCTGTCTAAAATTTTGATTGTGACTCGATAATAATAATTGCCTTGTCTTCTGGAACATCAGTTTTCCATGTAAATATTTCCCTTGCGTTTTATACTTAGACCAATGAAAATTGGTTATACTCTAACATCAGCATTTCTGTCTGTATGTTTCGCAGGTTTTTCACTCTCTATTTTTTGCAATTTGTAACTTAATCAATATTGCAGACTTAAGTTTTTATCTTATTTTTATCTCCCAAATTTTATTCATCCGTTCTTTCTTTTGTTTGATTCATACATAAATTTTATACATTAATTTTGAATGCACAAAATATCGTTTAGGAAAAATAAAAAAATACATAATCTCAGTATTTACCGTGAAAGATGTTTTGCAGCTAACGATGTAGTAAAATTTGTGATTTCATTAATTTTATACTAAATCCTCGTTACTGGAGACCGTTGATCTCGATATTAGATACGTTCAATCGTGATGATATTAATAATCGCGGTTGTTGCTGAAAATGTAATAATTTAAGTTAGATATCCACTTTTATTGTAATCAAGTGAAGACATGAACTTAAAATATAGCAGAAATGCAGAAAATATAAAGGGCTGAAAAATGTTGGAATGAAATGTCACGGATAGAGGTAAAGATTCGGAAATCTATTGAGTGAATTGGGTGTAAAATATCGATGGAGCGATAGGGTATGAATGGACGGGAAACCTTCGAATGGATGCTATTCGTAAGGAATTGCACGGTAGAAGGAGAAGTCTTTTGTGAGGAAGTCTATAATTTTGCCTGATTTCCCGATAAATCCATCCTTGTTACTCGTCACTGAATGTCGAGCGATTGTATTAAAGTTGGTGAGTTTTATGTTTCCTGTAACCTTATGGTCTTATTAAGAGTTTTTAAGATTTTACCCAAGATTTATAAGTTTTTCTCGGCGTTAATGTAAATTAAGGGCATACAATTGAGTGTTCTTGGTCTTTCGACACATTCTATACGAGCTTCGGTATATTATAAATGGTTACTGCAACTATAGTTTCATATCTCCAAGTTTGGAGAAACTTTATTGAGCAATGCATTTCTTCTGAGGCAGTATTTCCAATTTCTAGTTGTTTTGCAACAATTTTTGAGCCAAGAAATCATAATTCTGAATCATTGGCTGAGTACTTTGCCAGAACTGTTCGAATAATTTTCATGTTAACGTTAAATGAAAACCCGAGCAAAAATGAACGTTTCCTACGGTATTACCCTGACGTTTTCAATCGGCAAAAGATCGATTTTCTGACTCATAAACTATTTCAGTGATGACCATTTGTATTCTAACTTTAGACTGGTTCATTTTCCATAAGAACCCGTAATTATCGCCGCTTTTCGTGATAACTAACCTCTTGCTTGATATCATTCAACAGTTCATGAGTCTTTCGACGCATTATCCCCGGTATCTCACCAAAAACAGTTATCTGAAGCTATCCCTCAATGACTGTTCCGCCCATTTCTTATTTCCTGAATCAAAACCCTTTCCCCTTCCTCCATCACTACATCTCTCTCATTTGTTTTCCATCCCTCCCGCATACTTAATCTTCTCCACACTAGACCCGCATTTTAAAGATATCCAATCTCAAATTTCCTCCTTTTCTAGTCCACATTTCGGACCCGTATAGCAAATAACCTCATACCAATGATTTGACTAGTATCCTCCCATTGTGGGTCCCATCAGAAATTAAATTTACATTAAACTGAAGGTTTTAGTTCGATCTGTATGAAATATTTTTATCTTTCGCATTTCATTAAAATTCTCCATCGATACGTAAACTATATATGATTGATTTTTATATGAGCATCCTTTTTAAGAACCCGCTTAAATGTTAATCATAGCCAACGTAGATATTAAAGTTTGGTGATTGAGTGGAAAATTATTTTATACACCTTCTATCAAGTTATGTTGAGCTCAAAGAGAGTAATGGAAATCGGCTTCTCTACGTCTAATGAGAATACCTTCAAAATTGAACTCCATCTCAGGTCAACACACTATAGATGGGGAGACAGGTGAAACTGAACTGAACTCTGTTCACTTTCACCTGTCTCTCACTGTTACACACTGAACCGAAAGCAATAGAAATCTGCAGTTCTGTCTGTAAATGCATTACCGCGAAGGGTAGTGTATCCTCAACCCCTCGGCCTTTAGTCCCCGAAGGTTTTGGGAGGGATAGGTATGTTTGGAAAAAAATAAAATTTCGTCATTGATTTCCTTGACGAGCGAAAATGCCGTCTGCGGAATAATTCTAGTTAATTTTTGCTGTGGACTCAGCCAGCTGTGGCAGCCATACCCGAATCAAGTACATGAATCCCTTTGCCGTAGGAATTTTCATCCCTTGGCGAGCTATCGAAAACGATTCGGGAAAGAAATTCTCCACCGGAAAATGGCTACAAGGAAGCCGAAAATTTGACTTTTTATCCAGTATCTGTACGGAATATACTGGCACTTACTCTCTCGACTTAAATGTGGAAAGCATTTGGTGGAGGGTTGGAGAGAGTGGGGTCTTGTTTACAAAAAGGGCGGACGATTCAGGCGTGAAAAATTGAAAGCGAAAAAGGAAGGGAAGACAAGGTGTGGCGATACGTGAAGGATTTGGTTGTGGGTAGTTAGAGCAAGGGATTTGAAACATTTGTCGGGAAAGGGAGTCCATTAATCAAGGGAAGGGTGCTACGGAAAGCAGGTGAGCTTCCCGACCGTTGTGCCGCGGCTAAGTGGCCGTAAGGAAGATACTGGCGATTGTGGTCTACTTGACTCTCTTTACGGATACTAGATAGTGGCTCCTGGGCCAGGCCATCCTATCTTCTCCTTTCTATAAAGAAAGAAAATTTTGAACGCGGTTGTTAAGGGATTAGAGGTTTAAAATCTCCAATAGCCGTCTCCAAACACCGCTCTTTTTAACAGCTCCCAATACGTATTTTGAATGCGATGCATTCATCCTCAAGAGTTTGTTGTCTATCGTTTTCTCGTAATACCGGTGAATGAGACGAAGAATGTCGACAAAGACGGCTATTGGAGATTTTGAATCTCTAATTCTCCCATCTAGTCGATTACCACCTAAGTTTACCAAGAATAACATTGGCTGTGCTCGTGTCTTGTAAGAGACCAAATCACCATGTGATGAATATTAAAAATTTAGAAGTAATCATAATAAACGTTAAAAAGCTTAAGAATGTATACCGGTATAGCTGCCCAACTCCCGATTACGTCTTACGGGCAATGTGTGTAACACGCGATTGCATACTCAGCAGGGGTCTGCGTCGCTAAAATGCCATTTTTTAAAATTTGGCTATCTCCATGAATAGATGATGAAAATAGATCAAATTAAAAATAAATAGTGAAATGATAAAATAATAAAATATAAAAATAATTATTGAATGATAAAATGATAAAATTTAAAACAGGAAGGGAGCCGATTACATATAAAAGTATGTATTTAAAAAAATAGCAAGAACATTTAAAATAATATAAAGATGATATACACTTTTCCACAAATTTATTTCAGAACAACCGGTTTCGGCTACATCAACATATTTAGTGATCTATGAACCTGAAGATGACGATGCAGCCGAAACCGGTTGTTCTGAAATAAATTTGTGGAAAAGTTTACATCAACTTAATAGTATGAATTACCACAACATCGCGGCAACCTCCGTAGATTTTATTAAAAACTATATTAACGTTAATAAACGAGCAGGTAGAAAATTGAATGTTATAATTTAGAATAAATTTAACAGCTTAAGACTTGAATAAATTAATAAATAGATTAAACTTAAATTGGAATTTACTCCTTCCGTCGATCAGTTAAATTAAAAATAGCAGTGCTTTTTATCTTGTATTTATTATTTGTTTTGGTTTCGGCTTTCGTCCAGAGGCAGAATCTACGAGGGAACCACATGCTGTGTTCTGTAAGACTTCCGATTGTTCGTAAATTCGCATTAATATTTTACACGAATTATATTTAACGGTTTGTTTTCCAAGACGACATTCCGGAAGGAATTTCCTGTCGGATTTCGCAGCGGTTTCATTCACATCCTTTCTTCACGCTTAGGTGTCTTCATAAATAAACATTCTAGTGAACAATTATTCGATAAGTTCTAAGGCGCATTTTTAGAAATTGACTCAGAAAGTTGTTTTTATATTTCAGAGTGTCGCAGAGAAAGAATAGGATGCACCATCTTCTTTACAATTAAATTTGACCTGGTATTAATACATACTGGTTAAAGAATTATGCAAAAGCCTTCTGTGCTTTACGAATTTTTATTTATGTCATACTTACTTAAATAGCTGTTATTATAGACCAAATATTTTTATGTATCGATATAAACTATGTGCATATAGTATAAATTTCCTTTACAATTTTCGTTCGTGAGTATGGAATTTAATTAATTAATTAAATGGAATTGGCGGAATAAATTTAAAGTATTCTATTCGGTGAACAATCTCGTAATCCTGTTAACGATGAACTTAGACCGGAGTACCCACATCAGTGGCGGCGCGTGACTAAAAAAAAGGGGGTTCACTTCAAAAGCCGTATTTTTAATAATTCACAGCAACCGCGGATAAAAGCAATAGAAATATGTAAATAAAAATTTCGGGTTGAGTATATACAATGTATGACTTAGTTGCACAAAATCCCCACATTCATGAAAATTGAGCTTTTTTTTAATTCTCGCTTCATATTTCTTCGTTTGTATTTTTAAAGACCAAAATACCTTTTGACTAAGTTGTATATATTTGTTGAAAAATCAAATATAATCATAAGAAAGTAAATCCTTATATTAAATACCTTAAATTGTTTTATTCAAGGTTGAAGTATTTCTGATCACCGTTTTACCCAAAACTGAAAGATCCAATTTGGCATTCTTGTGACCAATAGATTCCTCATGCTTTGTAATTTTTTGAGATGCCTTAAATCGAACACACCTATTTTTGTCCAGGTCGCGTCCTTGTCTTTCGCAAAGAGCAAACAAGGGAAACAGTATAGCCTATTGGAAGAGTCACAGCCACAAATCCAACTGTTTCTCTCATATATTATAGGCTTAAACACTCGGCAGTATCTGTTACTGACTCTGAGATAGGCCTCCCTACTTCTTTTATTGCACATTTTTCTTCAACAGAAAGAAAGGAAACTTTAATATCTTTCAGAAGTTGGACACTAGTCATCGAGAAGAGCGAGAAAAACTGTTCACAAACACGTAACGCAGTAGGTTTGTGTACTGAATACGCCACAAGCAACCACAACGACGTTACTGAATATGTAGACTGGGTACGAACGAACTCCGTAAATTCACAATATTGCACCGTATTATGAGTAGCCATTACATAGCTTTTAATCTTAAGTTTTATGTCGATATCATACCGGGATGATCCTAAAATAAGATCCACATAGTACATTCCCTTTTGTAATGCATAGAGGAATGTAAATGGTGCTCTGGAATCGAACCAAGGATCATCAGGGAAAAGCTAAACAGTGTATATGTAATGTATTTATGATCTATTTTCACATGCCGGGTTTTAAGTGTCCATGTTATCGGGAAGGCATTAACAAAACTGAAAAATCGCCGCAATGCATTTTATAGGAGATTATTTGCCCTCGCCTAGCGTCGAATCAAGGATAATCTTCGAAGGTGTGTTTGTAGTCTTCGTTGGATATGCACGGCTTCCAGCAATCTCTCGAATTTCAACTCTCTAATTTGCCGGGAAGTGCAAAAACAAATTTCCGAAAATCCTATGAAGCCATTCTCGTCGGCTGTCGGTGCATCTTAGTGCAGCGATCGGCCCATGTTTAAAAGCCGTATTCTCTTTCCCGTCACCGCTCTTCACCTATAACGCGTAGGGGCTCACTTCGGAGTGTGTACCTCGCGCGAAGTCAAGCTAGTTGGAACCAAAAGCGGCAGGAATCGCGACTCAACAAAAGAAAAATAGGCCCTGTGATTGGTGTCAAGGATATTTGGGTTATTTTAAGAATATCGGTATGTAGAAAAATAGTGCAGTAGTTTTCTTAGGGGGTTCAGTGAACCAGTGAACCCAATGGACCCGCCGCCACTGACCCACATCCACATTACATGCGATGAAATAAGTAAAATAGCTCAGCTTTATGAAGCGTGATCTCGGTTGGTGCTATTAAACTGTTAAAGAACTATGCTAATTTGTTTTAGTTTGGCTTAATCGAGAAGGTTCAGCAAGCGTATTGGCTTCTGACGAAACCTGCATCATAGAGCTCCAGTATGCACAGCCCAAGGCAAGTTATATTAAAAATTGCGAAGATAAAATAGCAAGCCTCACTAAAATGCTCTCTGGAACAAGATAGAATCCTTGGAGGAAAAGAGATTGCTTTCTAGGTTGCGGTTGTTAACCAAATACTGAGAAAGTACGTCAACAGAAGAATTGCTCTGGGTATTACGCAACTCCCCAAGTACTTTGGTTGATCTAACTAAGAGCGTGAAATACGTGGAAGATAGACAAAGACAAATCGTTTTAAAAACTCATCCCTTCCGTGAACGGTCCGCGACGTTAATAAAGAAAAGAAAAAGCAATATCGCTTGATGTTTACACCCCCTGTCACACACCGATAAGCGGATTACAGGTTACGGAGGTAGATGTAGATGCAATTTCTTTAAAATTTCGTCAAGCCCTCTCGAATTCCTCCCAAGCTCAGACCCAAGATTCGGGGTGGATTTTATTAAAGCAGAGGGCAAAACAATATAAGAGGTTCTTTGTAAATATGACGATGTATTTCGTACTTAAAAATCGCCCCCCTCTGAAATTACCGGACTCCAGCGTCTTTGCAGCACTTGGGTCCATTTACGCAGCTTTTTCTCCGCAGCTTTTTCACCGCAACGTTTTCACCGCAACTTTTTCACCGCAACTTTTCCTTCGCACCTCCGAACGCTCAAAAATGTCCATCTCTGTGCCACTCTTGGTCTGTACGTTTTCTTTCCTACTCTACGGTTGTGACAACTGACATAAGATTTTTGTTGCCTCGTTTACGTTAAGGAATAAAAACTCTCGCTAGCATCACCAGCACCTGGTTACAACGCTTCTATTGAACCATAGAGGATTTTTTACGACCTAGAGACGAAAATATATGCCGACCTAAGTCTTGTGTACTTAATTCAAACTGCTGTTTAATTTAACTGCCATTCGTGCCCCCTTCAAATCGTTTGATACTTCCAAAACCCGCATAAGTTACGGCTACAATAACAAGGTCAGGACGATAAATCAAGCTTCCGCGGAGGGAATCTGGGGGCTTTAAGGATGTGGAAGCTGATGCAGGCGAAGTTTGTTTATGTGACTTATCTCCGAGTGATTTTTGGAGTGTTTGAGAGTGTAACTTTTATAATTCTGTTGTGCTCCTTGGAAGATTCGGCGATTTATAGCAGTCGTCGGATGGCGAGCTTTAAAATCGTTAAACCCGCGATTATTTGTCTGAGGCTGCCTTAAACTTGAGCGAAATTTCAATTAGCATCATAGTTCACGATTCTAGCGTAAACGAAAATATTTTTTTCGCAGGCTAGAAGAAACCAAAAATTTGATCACGCGACGTACGTTTGAGAAAAAGGAAATTTTCACTTAAGCTAAAATACTGAAATTTTCTTTTATCTTGATTGTTTTTGTAATTGTTCCTGCTGCCATATTCTGAACAAAATATTTTAGTATCTCATTTGGTAAGGGAAAGAGAAAAATTTATCTTTCATTTACTTTTGTCACAGTCTTGATCATCCCTGTGATTTTTCCCCTGTAGTTACCATTATGTTAGACAACTCTACATGTAGGAATAAAAGCAAGAGTGATACAACACTACGTACGTATAGGGTTTTCGAAGCAAGCGCATTGATACTGATAATTACGCAAAACACAGGTAGATTTCATAAAATCTCAAACTTTAAACGATTGATTTCCGACAGCTTATTTATTTATTTTATTTACAATTCATTCTTCTCCAAGGTCCGTCTTTATTACCTGTAACCAATTTTTATCAATTTTTTAACTGTACAAAATATTTATTTAAAATATCTGGCATAATTATCCCACATACGCACAGCTGATACTAAATTGTATTGCCCCATTCTGTCAAGCATACCCGCTTAGTTCCAGGGATAAAAATTTAACATTATTTCCATTACCAACCAACATTACCAGGAAAAACATTGATAGACTTATTATCTCTCATCATTACTATGCATAATCTAAGTTACTTACATTATTATTTCAATCTTAATAATATTTTATTAAAATGCTATATTATTAACTAAATACATTCATATTTTGATAGGAACATTTTAAACATTTCTCTAAACCCCTTATTTGTTTTCGGTTAGGGATTGTAGATCTCTTCTGATAACATATTCCATATCTTTACCTCTCTGTGAATAAACGAGTATTTATTATTTATCTGTCCTTCGTTTCTGTAAATTTAATTTTTCTTTGTGATCGCCGCGTGCAACATATTTTCGGTTTATCGATTTATAAATTAACTCCTTTCACGCTTCACAAAATGACCTTTCTCTTTTACCCAACGATTCCCACTCAAGAAATTTAAACACTATCGTTACGTTATCCTCTCGTTTGCGTTTATCTAAGGCTTACTTATTTTGGCAATTGTGATTAGGCTCATTCTTATTGCTTGAAAGTAAATCCAAGAGCGATTGAGAGTAACTTTACCGTGATTAGTCATAAAGGGGGCTTTGCCAATTGAAATCGAAACTCATGCGATTTGATTGGAATCAGAATATCGGGAGAACAAACAGCATCAATGACGCGACGCCGTTTGATTGATTCAGTTGAACTCATCTCGAGATCTAACTCTCAACGGCTGCACCAATGCTCTCTCCTTAAAATGCTCGGAATATCAACTTGGAGGAGTCAGGCTCTGGCTTTGCTATGATTATCGACCAGAAGCGGAAAATGGTCGCCAGGCCATTGTACCTATTGCCATTATTTCTCGTCTAAAGTAGCCACTGGTGAATTCTAAAAACGCTCCCAACATCCCTCGATTCTTCGACCTGCTTTAACGAAAATCACGTCGGAATTTATTTCAATAGCTTTATTAATAATATAATGGTAATTATTTATAGGATACTGATTTGGTGAAGTCATGAATTTTCCTCGCATCCTCGCATCGCATCGCTTATTATGCGATTATATGATGAACGTTCATAACTATGTTTATTTTACTAAACTTTTCTTTTCGAATGCGAAATATAACTAAAGATGAAAATGTTTTTAAGAATGAATTTGGGAAAAATCGAGCTTTGACACGAAATCTCCTTAGGTGTGATACTTTCACTCGTGAAAGATATGTATTATATTTACAGTGCCTGAAAAATTTGGATATTTTTACTTGCTTCCTTAAGTCTCTAAGTAATAATATATCATTTAATGGCTATAAATGGATTCACTTGCATCTCAATGATTTTTAGAAGATTTTGTCGTTATCTGCCGGTTTTTGGGAAGTTTTCGTTGTGAAATTGTTTTATCTTGTTCGTAAAAAGTTCGGATGAACAAAAGCATTAGAATTTACCATTTTTTTAACTTATGGGTTTAAAATGCTTCAAGAAAACTTTGTGTTAAAGACAATATCGAATTTTCCAAGTTCGAATTATCCGAGTTCCGCTGTTTAAAAATATGGAAACTTATTATAATGCAGGGGCTTTAAAGTCTCTTTATGCAATGCAGTATAATGTAAAGCCTCCTTTCAAATTTGACTGGATGAAAATGGGCGGAACTTAGCTTTTAGTTTCTCTTGATTGGTATAATTTTGGATCTGAATTTCCTGTGCTAGATAGGCATACCATTCCGCGGGTGAAGAGGTCATTATTTTTGTTTTTTAGGAAGAGACCTCTCGGAAAAGTAATTTCTTCTGAATCACGTTTAAACGTTTCCTTTTCTTCGCTTGTTTACAAGATTCTTCCGGCAACGTTGGCTAAGTAATCAGTCACGCCGTTTATAACTGTCTGCTTGAAAATGTCTCTTGGCTCAACTAGTTGGAGGAGTAAAATGGTTCATTGTGTGCAAACTGTGGACAGAAATTAATGTTAAAGAAGCAAAACCTAGATTTGAAACTTCATCGCATTTTTTCGATGATAAATGATTCATTTTTGTGTATAATTTAGTTTTTAATCTTTCGGAGTAAAAATATATTTTGTTTGATTGTGATCAATATAAAATTTGTGTGAAATGTTTTGTTTTAAAAAAGTCTTGAATCCTTCTATTTTCTAAAGAATAAGGAGAATTGTGCCTACAAAAGTACAACCTTCATCACCTGTCATTGTTATATTCGTTTCTTCTCCATTCTTGCTGAAGAAAGGTAACGCTGAAATAAAAATCATTTAGCAACCAGATGAAGCTTGCATATAATTCAGCGCCAATTAAATAAGCATCCTCAACTTTCGATTACTTGCTAAAGTTACTTGAAAATTATATTACTAAAACACTAATATTTGTTACTATAATTTTTTTAATTGTACACATTTGAAGTGGCTGTGAAATGCCGTATACCTTAACTCGCCATGGACACCGCGTCTTTAACAATCTTTAATTTAGGCTTTTCTCGAAATTCTTTCATTCCGGAAAAAGGTTGCGTTTTCTTTGGAGCGATTTTCGTACTGTAAACTACATCGCCGAACTGCAATTGAAAACTTTAGCTCATCGGTCGTGTTTTGCAATTATCCCCAGCTCTTTAAGCGTGCGTCTATTACGTGCGATGCAACCCCAAGGCCACTCGTAGAAGTTGGAGTCTCCACCTCTGTGTCCGCTCGCTCCTATCGCTCAAATTTCAGATTTCTGAACGGGTATGAAAAATCACGCGTCAGGACATGTAATGCCTTCAATTGATTCAAGCCATCCACCGCAGCGCAACGACCGATCCGTCTCGCAGGAAAGCTTTCGGGGTTGAAAAATTCCTCATCAGCAGTTAGTTACTTTTACTTCCCTTGTCAAGCAGAGAAAAATGGTTTCCTCGACTTGTCCTTCTTCGGGGCGATTCATTAGTCGCGCCCCTCGAACGCTCTCTCATTCCCCGTTGCCATCAAACCTCCTCCCAGCTCAACTCCGACTTAGATCCTCGTCTCCCAGCTTCTTCTAGATTGTCCGAAAATGAATATTCTGCGCCGTTTCGGAATCGTGAATAACAAATCAAAAGTCGTAGATACATTTCGAACTTTGCGCAGGACGTTGTGCATATATGTTTTTATTAATACGACGCTTTATGTCTAAATAGAACAGCAATTAAGACTCTCGCACTTGATGGAATGATTGCGTTCGTGAATTTGCTATTCTCAGACTGAGCAATCCCCAGAAATAAATAACATTGGGTTTCACCAACAAGAATTGATTTTCATTATCCTATGTTTTTTGACTAACCTAGAGGATGGTAAAATACCAATCATATCTCATCTTATTTAAATTTTATTCAAAAATCAGCATGATAACGATGTGTGATAACATACATCTTATTTATAAAGCAAGTTGCAAGATTATGAAATAAAAATGGTGGTAGAATGTCATTCCTGCAAGGTAGAAATAATCTGGAAATGATTTTTCTATGTACCTAATATTTTTGTTGGTAGGAATATCAATTTAAATATCTGTTCAAATTTCACTGCATAGTTATGTTGTAAGATTTGATTAGAAAACTATATTTCAATTTCTGTGATATAGTTTTATATATTACCACATTATATTTATGTTTGGAACAAATTGGCAGAGATTCAAGTTCTAGAATCAAAAAACTTCAGCCGAAAGATAATGGAGAAACTAGAAATAGATTGGAGGAAAACGAATGATGTCCCCTGAGGATGTTGAGTGATGGAGGAAGGAATAATTGAGGTGGTGTGAAAGTGAGAAAGAGATGAATAGTTTTAAGAAGACTTGGTAGAGCAAGCAGGAATTTCATCTCTCATCAACTGACAAATGTTTACTCTTGACTTGTGGAACTCGTGACCTTTTAATTTATTGAACTATGATTTAATCAGCCTCTCAAGAAAATCTTTTTTTCAACGTTTTTTTTTTTCTAATTAAAATCTTTCTTTTCTTTGTATTTGTTACATTTTTTCTTTTATTTTTCAGAACAAGTACTGCCCTCACTTCCGTCATCCTCAGGAAAACATCTTGCTTCCCAACAATGTTCCAAAAGAAATCAAATTGGATGTGGAAAATCTACCCCATCCTCAGGTTGGCCATACTGGTTTCCAGTGTATAGTTAATATTGAAGGAGCCAAGATGATGGTACCTGCTAGAGTTGAAGCAAACAGATTTGTTATCTGTGATAAAACTACGGTAAGATTATTATTCCCAATTCATTTCTCCATTACTTTTGTTTCTCAGTAACGTTATAAATCTACTATACCCATACAATTTGGAATGGGCTTATGATACTCTTTTGTTATTATTATTACTAATTAGATTTACTTTGCATAAATGATGGATTTGATGAAAGAGAAGACTTTAAAATCCCAATCTTGCTAAAATCAAAGTTGTCATTAATTTCTTTTTTTTTCATGAAGCTGAAAAAAATCTCTGTGTTTTCTTCTCTTGATTATTCTCTACAATCTATCTTTTCTTATTATGAAATCAATATCTATAATTTTATTATGTTTAAAATTCCTGTAGCATGTTTTAAAAATAATATATGGATTATAGATTAGACCAAAACTCTGCATTAATTTTTTTATTGAAATCCCACAAAATTCGAAGTTGGAAACATTTAAACATTTTAGTAATAATTTTCAAACTTTTACAATTTGTTTGATTTATTTTAGAGCTGACATTGTAGCAAATGTGTATTAGGATGTCTTTGTAGTACACACCTGAGAGGTTAATGCACTCATTATAAGATCTAAATTAAGGAAAATGCTTATGTAGGATTTGTAACTTATTTCATGCTATTTTAAATGTATTTAAATTGATACATGAAACTTTTACTCTTTTCAGTATTCATATGAAGCTAATACTGGAGAATACCAAGCTAGTGTCACTATTGTGTGGAATAGAAATCACCATGTCGACACAATAAATGTATTCCTGTACAAATGTGACATTCTTGGGTCACACAGAGAACATCCTGACTGTTCACTGTGTGTCACTCGAAATGCGAAATACCAGTGCACTTGGTGTGCCAACACATGCAGCTATAGTGAAAGTTGCCTGCAGACTGCTGTTAATGAATGTCCTAAGCCTCGTATAGATATGGTAATTTCTCAAACCTTTCCCAATTCTCACCCAAGTGAACATTATTTTCTCAGATTTCATCTTTAAGTAATTGGATTTTTTCCTTAATCAAATTTTAATAGTCAAAGTAATTCATTAGTTTAATTCAAAAGTATTTTGATAAGTATAGAGGCATTAGCTATTTCCAAAATTTCCTAAGATCAGTTTGTTGTTGAATAAAAATATAAACAAATATTTTTTGAAAAATAGTTACTGCATACCAATTACTGTTAATAACAGCAATACTTGAGAGTATATTTTGTTAATTAACTTATATTAAACCCTTTTATCCTTAAACCCTCCTTTTAGATTAAACCCCTTAGCGGCCCAATCGAAGGTGGAACTACAGTAATCATAGAGGGAAGCAATTTGGGATTGAAAGAAGAGGATGTCAGAGGGAAAATCCGCATTGGAAATACCCCCTGTGAACTTACCAAATATCAGGTTTCAGTTCGTATAGAATGCAGAACTGGGCCATCAGAAGGCGAAATGGTTGCTCCAGTTATTGTTGGAAATGAAGCTGGATATACCGAATCTTCTGTAAAATTTAGCTACAAGGTAAATTACCCAGAATTAGTAAAAATGAATCATCAGTCGTGTGGCTATTTTTTCTGAGTAAATGAATAAATCATCGTATATTCATTGAAGTGATGAAATCTGTTATTGACAAATTTGGTGGTTTTTATTTTCAGGATATACAGTTGAAAGGAGTGTATCCTCCATTTGGCCCACAGAGTGGAGGAACTCAGTTGGCAATCACAGGCCAATACATGAACATAGGAAGCACTATTGCGGCCTATTTAGATGAATTACCTTGTCATGTGAATCGCACCCAGGCTTCCAGCAGCCGAATCACTTGCATTACTTCTCGTAGTGCTACACCTATGGCCATCCAAATGTTGACTCTCACAATAGATGGGGCTAACAGAACATTGAAAGGAAACCCGTTTCACTACACCACTGATCCAACTATTTTGGAAATCAAACCTTTGAAGAGTTTTGCTTCTGGTGGAAGGATGATTACTGTGCATGGAACAAATTTAGATACCATTCAAAAGCCAGAAATGCTTGTTTTCCTAGAAGATGAACCAAACACCATAAACAAAACGGTAATTATAGCTTTATTAATTATTATTGTTAGCTTTATTATTTTTTTATTAATTTGTAGTAGTAGTATTGTTAAAAGTGCTTCGACAGCTTAGGTCATTTCGCACATTGGCTCCCACCAGGATTCGAACCCGGGATCGCTTTCGCCAAAGGCAAACGCGCTGTCCACATGACTATCCGGGAGCCTTTTATTAATTTATAGCTTATTATTGGCTATGGCATTCTAAGCAATATGAAAAAATTTTCTAAGAGGAAATTAAGAGTGAATACCAGAAAATAGAGCTTCTTAATTACGTAGTTCTACTTGCAATAGTTCTTTATGTATATACAGTAGAACCCCGATCCATCGTTCCCGCATTTGTCATTTTCCCGGATTTATCATTTATTTTCTATAGTCCCGACTTAGGCCCATAAAGAGACATGTTAAGTAATACCGCATTCATCGTTCATTGAAATATTATTTTCCCGCATCCATTGTTCAGATTTTTGGCCTAATCGAGGAAGAAAGACAATGTATTAGGAATTGTGACAAAAATTTTCTTTGAGAGCTTGGCATGAACTTTTTTTATGGCTGTCGTAGCACTTGCTCAAAACGGCCGATTTTTTAAACACATCCGGGGCTGTTTTAATTCATTGTATCCTATTGGAGAGCTTTCACATGGGTGCGCGAACGAGCTCTGTTTGTCCATCTCAGTTTACTGGCATATTTCACCCTGTTTGGACTGTCTCTAGGAGTTCAGTACGTTCTTTTTCGAAACCTTTAGGGGTTTTCTTTGGATAAACTTTCGTTATGTATTCATTTTAATAGTGTGAGCTGAGTCTACATTTCCCGGTTTGATCGTTTTCCCGCATTCATCGTCTTTTTCTCTCGGTCCCTTCAAAAACGATAGATCGAGGTTCTACTGTAGTAGGTTTTTTCACCCTGAAATTCCCTACAATATGCCTGCTGTTTACTTATTGATAACATACCCTTTATATCATCATATCAATTTCCACGTAAAAAATAATTTTAATTCATTTTCTGGGAAGAATTTCTATTGACAACTTTTTTGCTCTTATCATAACAACTTTCAGCATTTCAATGGCTCATCATTTTTTTATTTTTACAGGTTTGCACCGTACTCAACCAAGTACAAATGGAATGCCCATCCCCGCCAGTCAATCATAGATTTTTGCTGAATTCTAAGATTCATCAATCACTTAGGAAGTCATCTCGCTCTCTGCAAAAGTATCAAGAAGCTGTCTTGTCTTTGAGGATAGGCTTCCTTATGGATAATGTAGAAGCTGTTAGAGATTTGGAGAAACATTTTCAAAGTTTGAGGTCTCAATTAGTTTACGTTGATGACCCCAAGTTCTTTCAATTCCCAAGTATGATAAAGCTCTACAAAGGCGACACCTTGGTGATTGAGGTTAGTATATAATGAATATTATCAAGGCATGCCTCTCTTCACAAACCCCTTCTCTGTGGGATACGTGGTTTATCAAGTTTAATTTCTTAAGAAATCTTGGATGTTTCACTTTAGGAGCAGAATTAACAATTTGATATTTATTACTTTCTCCATATACGAAGTATAGAGAAAGTATTGTTTTCATGAAAAAAATCGACTTCGAGATTTCAACGGAAATACATGTTTTGGGGTCCCTAGAACACGTTTTGACCATTTTCAGAATGATGTCTGTGTGTATGTGTGTGTGTGTGTGTGTGTGTGTGTGTGTGTGTGTGTGTGTGTGTGTGTGTGTGTGTGTGTGTGTGTGTGTGTGTGTGTCTGTGTGTCTGTGCTTGTGGGCGCTCTAACGTGAAAACTATTAGTAGTATCACTACCAAAATTCATATATAGCACTGTGGTGTGTGCTGTCAGAGTTTATTAGGTTTTGGAGTAAATCGGTTTACCGGAAGTCGAGCTTCATTCATTAAAGCTCATTTCCGGTTTTCAAAATATCTCCATAAATATGATATATAGGTATATTGTATACTCTATAAAAGTTTTAGATAATGTGATTTACTATAACTTTTGAATATAACATATTTTTGTATTACCGGTTGATTAGGAGTTATTTGTGAAATACCGATAAACCGGAAGTAGCTGTTATGTACTTTGTGGGCGCTCTAACATAAAAACTATTAGTCGGATCGACACCAAATTTAATATATAGTATTTTGGTTGGTGTTATTAGAGTTGATTAGTTTTTGGAGTAAATCGGTTCACCGGAAGTCGAGCTTCATTTTTCAAAGATCATTTTCAGTTTTCGAAATATCTCCATAAATATTAAATTTAGGTATAAACTATTTTATAATAAAGTTTTAGAGAATTTAATTTACTATAACTTTTGTATGAAACATATTTTTGTATCACTGATTGTTTAGGAGTTATTCATGAAATACTGATAAACCGGAAGTTCCTGATTATGTCAGTTGTGGGCGCTCTGGGCGCTGGGGCGAAAGGCCATTTCATTGTTTTTCATCGAACATGTCCCGAAAAATATTATTTATAATGCTTGTGACGTAAAAGATAATATGATATAAATTAATCACTCATCTTCCAAGTTTAGATTGAATATAGAGTTCGAAAATACTGTCGTAGATAAATATCTACATCTTATATACGGAGAAAGTCACGAGCTGGCCACATCAGATTTTTTATTGTGCTCATTTAAGATTTGTATTTTTCTTTGCAGGGTGAAAATTTGAATCTTGCAAGTGATGAATCTGATGTAAATGTGACGATTGGTCAGAAGGCATGCAATGTTACGTCTTTAGCATTAACTCAACTGGTGTGCACACCACCAGACTCCCAACCAGATGGCACTGATGAAAATGGTGCCTCAACTGAATCGAATCTACCCTTGGTTGTAGTCAGAGTAGGACGGAGTCTACGTTTTCCCATTGGATACCTGAGATATGAAGTTATGAAGTCGTATACATTCCCTCCTGAGGCGATTGCTGGAATAGCTGCTGGCACATTCTTTCTTATCTTTCTGTTTGTGATTGTTCTCATAGTGTACAGGAGAAAATCAACACAGGCTGAAAGGGAATACAAGAGAATCCAAATTCAAATGGACACTTTGGAAAGCAATGTCAGATCGGAATGTAAACAAGGTAAGATTCTTTTCTTTTGCAAAATATCATTATTAATTTTTTCATAAAGTATGTGGGAAGACAATGTCATAAATGTGTGCAAAGCAAAAATATGGAATAAAAGCAATGGATATCTAATGGATATCTCTAATTGCAAAGTACTCGAATATAATATTTTGTGAAACTCTCAGTGAAATGAAATGTGGTTATTGAGAAATTTTCCATCAGTTATGTGTGTGTTCCAAATGAGAATTTTTATACTTTGATACTACAAAAAATTAAATCATAAAGAAATACATACATGTATGTGAAATCAAAAATGATTTATGGAGTAGTTGTAGATTATTAGTTTTCTTTTATTTCACTCTTACCATATTTGCATGGTAATATCTTCAAAAATGATAGTGGTTGTCAGGTATGTACTGTAGTCATAACTTATTATTATATGTATTGTAAAATCTATAACATTTTCCCGGATGAAGGTAAATCTGCATTATGTATCGTAAAAGATGGTATAGCGGTTTCACAATTCCAAGAAAATGCTTTTAATTTAATAATTTATGTTGGAAATCTCATTAATTTCCCATTCACCCATCAGACAATTCAGTTTAGGAGAAATTTCTTCAAGGATGCAATCAATGTTAGCTTTTAGCTCTACTCAGAAAATCTTTTTGATTTCATTCTTTCACAAATATTGAAAAATTTTTTCTCTCTCTCGTCACCCTTTTTAAGTTTTTCTATGTGGCCTCAGATTTTTTTAAGGGAATAAATTAAGGTAAGGTTCTGATAAAGGTACTGACTTAAATCAACTGAATGGTAAACTGTTAGTTAATGTCATTCGTCCATAGTCGAAAAGGAAATGGGTGTAGCAGCTGTTAAGAAATTCTCCATCTCTTTCAGCATTCGCTCAGATGTGTACCTGGGGTCCTCAACGAAATCCTGGTACATTCCTGCATGGTACTGCCACTTGTGCATTGAACCTCTTTTGTAGATCTGCAATCTGCATACTCTAATGCTTCCCTGAATTGTTTTTCTTTCAGAGTGGTTGGCATGTATGACTAATCTGTGACTGTATCTTCTGTTTTAGGTGGCATAGCTTTGTAACAGACGCATGTTTCTAGGAGATTAACAACCTTGTCTTTGATGATATTTATATTTAGTATCCCATGTTCTCACTCTTTGGTCAGACCCTAAAGCATGTAGGTTTGCAGTTTTTAAAGCCAAATAATTGAACTTGCCAAAGCTGGGTTTGCGATTGGAAAATCCGACAATTCATAGTTTCCATTAAAATGTTCTTTATTATTCATTTATTATTTACATTAACATTTTATTATTATTCATTTGAATTGGGTAATTTCATTGAAGCATCTATTTTCCATTTTTATATTTGATAATTATTCTTACTATCAGTGTCTTTTATAAGATAGTTTCTCATTTATGTGACTTGTGAATATTCATGTCGATTGATCTAACTTGATCAACTACAGAATGTTGGAAAATTTTTAAGAAAATTTTCCCATTCTACTTTTCTCCAATTGCTTCAATAAAGGTATCATAATTTTTGGGATTCCAATAAATAAATGGGTCACTGTTGTAAATGCCATTCTATCATAATGAAAAATGCTAATGTTATGATTGGCATTAAAGCTTATCACTATCACCCAGCAGCTCAACAAAAGTGGTAAATTTCATGATGATCTTAAAGATTTTCCTTCACAATTTATTCTTTGTTTACTACTGTTGCTGTCAATATTTGCTGTTATTATGTTAATGAGTTGGAAATTTTCAATTATTTTGAGTAATAATGGTACCTTAAACTTTATTTTGGAAGTTTTTGAATGACAAATACCCATTAAAACTTTTTGACTGAAGAGTTAATATTGAAGACGGAGAAGTTGTGGAGATATGAAAAATGTATAAATTTATTACAGACTCCAAGATGTGCTGAAAGTGGAAATTACAGCCTTGAAATTATTTTTCACTTTAACTTAAGTTTTAGAGCTAAATGTTTCAGAGTGTAGACATTTCAGAAAGGTGCATGTTTACTGATTTGCTGAGAGCTCATATTACTTCCAACATCAGTCAATTTTGAAATTCGGTCAATTTTTCCTATACAGACCTTTTGTTAACATCAAGTGAAGATTTGCAGTTTAACATCCATGTCCATTATATGTTTCCTGTAATTCTATTGATGCTTTCATCTTTCAGAATAGAATAAATTGCTTTTATTTAATTAGGATATGTATAATGTTATGTACATTTTGAAGTAAAATAATCCTTAAGAAATATTCTCCAGATACAAAGCTTGTGTCTATGTTAAACCTTTCTTTCATTTCTAATTATGTACTGGTTTAATTTTCTATAATATATTTCAAAACTTTCAATTTATAAATTTCATTTTGTTTTATATGACACTATCCACTTCTTAAAATGTCAATTGTATGTTGCCTGTCTCAGCTTTTCACAGTAATTGCTTGGTCTTTCAAAAGATATATCTGCTACTAACCTGTTTTATTTTTGAATTGAAAAGTTTTTAGAAAACTTGGAAAGAAATGTGTTTGTTTTAATTGGATTCCTTGATATTTTATGTCTGTAGTACAATCAAAAGTTTCTCTACTAAATATTGCATATAATATCTTATATTTTAACTGAATATAACACTGTTCTATCTATATCGTATATCTAATTCTTTAAAAATATCCTCCAAATCATTACCTTTCCTACTGTGGTTTCTAAGGTTGTATTTTTAATTATATTTGTTAATTATTATCCTCTTGGAAGGTTGGATTAAAGCAAAAGCTCAGAAATAGAATTAACTTTTAATAATTGATTTGAACGCTAGTTGTTTTAAGCATTATTTATTGCCATTATGTGCCATATTATGAACTTTGGAAGCTTTTAAATCAATTAATTATGATCCATCTAAATTATATATTTGATCGTTAAACTCCCAAAAATTCTCATATTGTTGAAAATATAATTAATATGTTTTGTCTCCTGTGATTACTTATTTTTTAATGTGATCCTGGAACTCTCAAGATATTATATTCTTCAAAATGGTATGTTTTTAAATAGTACTTTTTTAACTTATGATTTTTTGGCTAAATGTATTCAAATCATTTTGCTGTAAGCATAGCTTTCAATGCAATATCGGTAACCCACTGACACTAATTATTACACATGATGTAAAAATAAATTGAATTTTCAGGTCTTGACTACTTTAGGTTGTGTGTATACCAGAAATGTGTAGGAATTCTATGTAATCTGGAATCATTTAGTGAATATAAAGTATCCTCTGTTAATTTCTCATTGAAACATGCCATCTTTAATGAGATATTTTGAAATTATTTTAATGATAGGAATTACTGTGGTTAGTTTCTTCAACTTTATATTATTGTTATATCTTCAAACCCAAAATAATTCAATGAATACTTTTATTCCATTGTAGCCTTTGCTGAGCTCCAAACTGATATGACTGATTTGACTGCTGATCTTGAATCTTCTGGAATTCCAACCCTTGATCACAAAAATTATATCATGAAAGTGTTTTTCCCTGGTGTAAGTGATCACCCAATATTGAAAGAGGTAATTTCTGTTTTTTTTTACTACTCTCTTATTTTCATTTTATTGCTGCAAAAATATGATAACATGTGAAACGTGAAATAATCTGTTAAATTTGGTTTCTACAGTAAAGTAAAAACTTATTGACCGAAAATAATGCATTTAATTAATTTCTTTTATCATTTGCTGTTTTTTTAAATGGTAGTTTAACTACGCAAATCCAGAAACTTTGAATTCTCATTGTCATTAATACTTTGATTACTTTTAATATTGATTACCCTTGATTACTTGATACCTTTCATATTATAAGGATAACTAGTTATTTCTTTCTGTTTTCATTAATATTATAAAAATTTAATTATTTCAGGGAAGGCTCTCTGGACCTAGAAGCAACTATGATGCTGCAATGCTTCAGTTTGAGCAACTAATTAATAACAAGTACTTTATTCTAACTTTCATTGAGACGCTTGAAGCTCAACGAACTTTCAATATTCGTGACAAGTAAGGATACATATATCACTAATGTTATTAGTAATTATCTATGGTCTTTTATTTGTGATTGCTGACAATGTTGCTGAATATCTACTTTTTTAATTTTTAGAGTAAATGTTGCTTCCCTGCTGATGGTTGTTTTGATGGGAAAGATGGAATATGCAACAGATGTTTTGAAAAGTCTCCTACTTAAGCTAATTGATAAATCTGTTGGAACTAAATACCCCCAGCTGATGCTCCGTCGCACAGAATCTGTTGTTGAGAAAATGCTCACCAATTGGATGGCTCTTTGCATGTATAATTACCTTAAGGAATATGCAGGTTCAGCCTTGTTCTTGCTTTTTAAAGCCATCAAACATCAAATTGAAAAGGGACCTGTTGATGCTATAACACATGATGCACGCTATTCACTCTCTGAAGAACGCCTTCTTCGAGAACAAATTGAGCATGGAGTGGTGGTAAGTTTGATCCTTTGTTTATTTGTTAACGGTGGATTGTTGTTCTTTCTTTCTTAATTTGTATTTTTCCTAATATATCATGTTAGACTAAAACTCCACTAACATATACATAATTACTATTATTATTATCTTTCCTTTCTCCTTTTGATTGTCCAAAGGAATTAAATATTCACTTGCTAATTTTCATTCACATGTTTAATTAATCCATAAGTTTTTAGAACTTAAGTATGCAGTATAGAAATTAAATTGTGTTAGCTAAATCTATAACTTCATGGTTGCTCATCCATATTTCTTAATCAAAATTAGTAACAATTTTGTCCATTCAATGACTGTGCGCCAACTTCGGATTCAGAACTCAAAAAGAAACTGAAAACTATTTGGTGACTCAGTAACTGCTCTGAACAGCAACTAGCTCAGGATATCAACAGCAAAATATCAATCAGAAAATAACTTCCAAACCTAAGCATAATAAGTTCAGTTGTATTCATGTAACACGAAATATTATACAACAAAATATCACCCAAAAGAATATTGAACTGCTCATTGAAAGTTAGTTCAATACAAACAAAAATACAAATGTTTATTTGGGAAAACTCAGAATTTACAAGACGTCGAAACCTCTCTCAAACGACCATCTTTCTCAGGGTGCACTCAAAGAATGTCCCGTCAAAACAAGATCACACTCGCTTGTCTTCAACTAAACTCGCACTTCAGCTAGCAGTCACACCGCTGATCGAACATTGAACGTTGACAGCTGGCTGGCAGGCCTATCAGTGAATGGAGCGGAAAAAGTTGCGTGGGTTCAAACAGTTCTGGAGAACTTTCTAGTGTTCATACACCATTTGGTATAAATAGCGACCAGGTATCGAAGGCGCCACCCTTTGCCACACAAGTCACTCAAGTCACGCCACTCAAGCCATTCCACCCACGGCAGTCACGGCGGCATGGGATTATCGACAAAATTGCCACAGCTGTGACATGTTCTTGTGAGAGGTTCCAATGAAAAAATTTATAGTTTTAATTTGCTTTAGCAACACATTTTAAGTCCCTACTTCTGATGTTCAGAGACATAATCTACTTTATTTTGTGGTTTGCAAAACATTCTTGCATACCTGCAACCATCTATGAATTTGTGAGAAAAAAGAATAATGGATGTCCTCTTCTTTATTTTTAGACCCTTCATGTCTTACAAGATGATTTGGATGAGAAAATTCAGTGTAAAGTATTGGACTGTGACACAATCTGTCAAGTAAAATCAAAAATACTAGATGCTCTTTACAAAAATACTCCATTCTCTATGCGGCCATCAATCTATGAATTGGATTTGGGTAAGTTTTGGATTTAAATATTTAAATGCATATTGAGAATCTCATTATGATGCTCTGCTACAGTAATGAATGTCATGCATGCTCCAGGACACTCTTATCTGACTTAATGTGCATGGCTTAGCAGTTCAGGCATCTTGAAAGTGTTAAGAAATGGTTGTTTCCTGATTAAACTAAATAACAATTAGACTACTTTGATTTTGCATGAAATTGAAATTCTTATTTTTTTTCACAAAATGTAATTGTAAAGCATGGTGACACTTCTTGTGTATTATTTCATGGTTTATCTCACCATTGAGTAGCATGCCTATTTTTCAAGAATCTTGAGTCAAATGATACACTCTTAAAAATTACTATGGAGATGCCAGATATGGATTCTTAAAAAAACACAGGAGGGAACTTTTTTCTCTTGTATGCAAGCAGTAGTTTGTTTGAAACTCTAAAATAATGTTTGCCAAACATTTTTAACGCTTGTCACATTAGGCAGGGGAAATATCTATCAGCATTACTCTGTCAGCACAATAAGTACACTATAAGCACAGCATGAATGAGAATCCCAAGTCATTACTCTTCTTCCTTCCATTTATTAAAATATTAAGTAACATTTAAGCACGTGAGGTCGAGAAGTTATCATTAGTTTAAAAATTGCCTATTTCTCTCTCTTTTTTATTATATTCCATCATTATCTATTTTGTGTAAAGAATTATTATTCCTCCATTCATATTCATGGAGGAATTAAAAATACTCCTTGAATATGAATTATTCTGCCTATCAATCAAATGATTATTAATGCGTGAAGAGAAAACTTTGGATCCCTTTTTAAAGATATTACGCGAACGGAGGATTTTGAGATTTGGCATAGTTGAAGTTTATATGTAGAAGCAGAAAGCTAATATCTTTGTCCATATATCCTTGGTTCGACTCTGGATGAAGAAATGCAGGCAAAGTTCATTTTGATTGATTGCAGACATTTTTTCTTTTGCAGAATTAGATCAGAAATAATGGTATTGCGAAATCGAGATTAATACCAAAAGAAAGGAAATTGAATAAAGATTCATATTTTGGTCCTAGAATATCGCATTCGAGTCAAAATTACGAGAACTCCGGAAAAATGAACGAAAATGTTGTGAAATTAACAAACCATGCTTATGCGTTTTCACAATAGAATACACAGGGATTTTATCTCCAAACCAAATTAACAGTAGGAACTCATGTCAGAAATTATGAAAAGAGGGCAATCAACCAAGATGCCAACAGTCGCTAACTGATTAATAAATAACAGGAATATAATTACGGCGATTTTACGGAATTTTTTTTTGGTAATCAATCTTTAAAATTTTAAATGACAATGAATTGTATCAAAAAAGAAATAAAGCTGCAAGCTGTAATTTTGTTTTCTTTAATTTTCTAACATTAAAATTTTAAGTAAAGGGAATTAAGGCAAACAACACACCGTATTTCCCTGTAATTTTTCAGAACAGTAATGAATATGATAAAATGTCAATTAAGGAAGGTCTTGGATGCAGGTTAATAGAACAAAGTAATTGAAGCAATTGCAAAGTTTTATCTGTATGTAGAAAATCATTCCTAAGCAAATAGTAAAAAGTTTTCATTAAAATAGTAGAGTACACTTTATGTTCTTGTGTACTTTTTATGTATCCTGCAAATAAAAACAATTTGTAAAGTGTAAGTTGTCATGTATAATTAGAATGTTGACTACACTTAATCTTATATTTTTTCCTCATGTGATATTACAGATTTGATCCTTATAAAATGTACCATGGAATTATCAAATGTTTAATGTTTTTACATTGTACATCCTAAATAATTTCTTGTTGGTAGCTTTTGGTTACAAAGTAACGTTAATACATGGTCATGAAATTAGAGGATTAGTGATGGAATAAAAAATAAATTATTATTTTGATAATTTATAATATAGTAAAAACCATTGAATAACAATTATATTTATCGTTCATTTTGATTCTTACACTTTTTTGTATTGCAAGTAGAAAATTATGTATTAAAGCTTTACTTCAAGTTATTGGAATATTTGCTTTTATTATTATCAAGAACTGTTATAAAAATAACTTAAAAAGGGTGCATGTCACAGAAACTGTTTGCAATGCAATAGAAAGCTCAATGGTTCTTTTTTGTTCTTGTGCTTTAAGTTTACAAAATCAGATATTGCTTGCTTTGGTTGCTTCATCTAACTTGTTGCTTACTGCATAACCTCAGAACATACAGTCATTCACTAAATAGTGAGTAGATTATGGTTTTGATTATTCTTTGGGCCTAAAAAGTAATTAAAAAAGGAAGCAGTTTCTACTTTGATGACTATTTTTTTAAACTTAATACAACTGCTGCCTTAATAAGTTTTCAATATAACATCTGATTTCTTTTGGCAATGGTGTTTTCATCTTTTGACATTTAATCTACCACTTTAACTCAACTTGTAATCTATTATTTGAGTGCATTTGTTTTTTCACCATTAAAGAACATTTTATATACCATCCAGGAGAATAGTTCTAAGAAATATTTATCTGGTTTTCCAGAAATTCAAGCTATCATAAATAATTCTAAGCCAAGTTCTGAGTATGCACTGCAGGTGTCCTGTGATGGAGAAGACAGCTCGTCAAAATATTCGCTCAGTTTGACGAAAAAAGGTTTTGTAAAAAGTGCGTATGACCAAACAGTCAACTATGACTTTTACATCCATTTTTATAAATATTTGCCTTAAATATTCTTTTTCAGTCCTGCTTGATAGATATTTTTATTTGTTAATCACTGTAAGAACAATTTCCATGGAAAATAAGGTGTACTTTACTGAAAAAAAATTAATTTCTTGGTGAGAAGTGAAAGAGTAGATTTTTGTAATGATTGTCTTTTTTATGAATCATTGTAACTATAACAATCAGTCATTTATTGATATCCTTACCTAATTGAATTCTTAAAATAGATATATTGCTCCATTTAAGGACATATTTATTACCCTTCATTTGGAATATAGTGTGATAACATTTTTCTTTTACTTAGTGCATACTCAAAAGTCCTTATTTAGCCCATTGATGAAGAGAAGTAAAAACCTCTCTGTAGTATTAATTATCTTTTAGATGTTGTAACATTCCTCTATAAATATTTGGCTATAGTAGTTCATCACATAGCTATTTAGCCTACGCTAGAGCAATGTAGAAAAGCATGCTTATTTTGCTTATCCCACTGTATAAGGTTTTTCATCTGAAAAAACTTTAATTGAGTCTTCTGTTTTATCTATTTCATTATGAGACCAAATATTTGGTATAAATATTGTACTATCACCATTAAATGTGAATTTCAGCATACAAAAAGAATTGAAAATATACATTGATATATACTTAATATTATATCAGTTTGCTCAATTTAATGAAGTTTGAATCAGTTTGAACTGAGGAAGTTTGAGTAGGGCATGGAACCAGAACCATACTGAAAAATGAAATCATAAGAAGCATGTCATTTTTGCTGGAGTGAAAACCAAACTCAAACCAAAATATTCCCTGTACCTAAAGAGAAACCAAAAATGTTATTTTTCCATTACAATAACCAGATTATTTTGATATCCAATAATTGTTCTTATTGAGTGTAACAGTAGTTATATTTAATTAATATATGCAATGTTGACTTAGATCATCCTAATCGATATTTAAATTTTAATAACTGAACTTTCTTTTAATAAATATATTAAATCCAAGAATGGTAAAGAAACAAATTCTATTTTAGGGTTAAGTATAATATTAAATTTGCCTTGGGAGAATTAGTATGATTAAATCATGTTTGAACCAATGTGACAGTTACTGCTGGGTCAAAACCGTATCCAAATCTAAATTTGGCATTGTAATTGAACTAGAGGGTAAACAAGGATGAAAATAATCTCAGTTTGAAGCTCTGGTTTTGAAAACCTAACTTTTTATTATTTTCTGGAATCTTTCATTTCTAAATTCATACTTGATATTATCTCCTTTACATATTGTTTTCTGAATCTTTATTAGTAATTGAATAATGGTGACTAAATTTTTCATTATCTTTGGAAAATAATTAAATTAATTAATTTTCTTAAGTTCAAAAATTAAATATAATTCTTAATAAATGAATTTTATTTCTTGCTTAAAAATTTTTATTCTAGCAATTAATGTTTTTGTAGTGTAAGACATTAACCAGTTTATATTTTTTATGCAGAATGGAGACATGGAAGGGGAGGACATTTGACTCTTCAGAATGAAGATCTCACTACAAAATCTGTTGGTGGTTGGAAGAAACTGAACACATTGGCTCATTATGGTGTGAAAGAATCAGCAGTCATGTCTCTGATTCCCCAGCAGAATGACAGGTTCAATACCAACTGCAAACCACCATGTCACAACTGTGAGAACCTCTTATGAAAAGTTTATGCATTGAATTAAAAATTATTCAGATGAATATTATAAATAATGACTGATGAAATTTATAAAAATGTTACTTGTTATATTTTGTTTCAGGCACTGGATCAAGTACTTACTTCAGTAATTCCATTTCTCAAATAATAACAGCAAATGGCGATGTCGAATCAAGTTCCAATTTGCGTGTCTATCACCTTGTGAAACCAATTGATGATCCACATTATCAGAACAACAAGTCAGAGAGAACTCACAAGGCTATCCCTGAAATATTCTTGACTAGACTTCTCTCAACAAAAGGCACTATTCAGAAGTTTGTGGATGACTTCTTCAATACCATATTAACAGCTAATGACGCCCTTCCTCCAGCTGTTAAATGGCTATTTGATCTTCTTGATGATGCTGCTGGAAAGCATAGTATAATTGATCCTGAAGTTGTCCATGCTTGGAAATCAAACAGGTGAATTAAGAGAAAATTTCTCATTAAATTCAGAAATTCAATTCTTTTATATGATTCCAACATGGCTCAAATCAAAAGTATATACTGCATGGTATTATGCATCATTCAAATTTTGATGTGATGAATTCTGGTAAATGTTGTGCTACTTTATTTATTGACATATAACATACACTATTTTTCGTGCGATTTATGGCTGAAAGCTTACCTGGATGTCATAGTATACTTCTTATTTTATCTTATAATAATGAATAGGAGCTTACTCATTAAAGCTATCAATTCCTATTTTGTTTCAGTTTTAAATTAAATATAATATTTAAAACTATGTGAGTAGTACAGTTATTGATTAATTTGCATTTTGAGATACCTGGATAAGTTTGGAGCTCCAATCATTTTATATTGAATTTATCAGATTTATCTTCTTGAAAGTATCATACATATTAGTGCCAATTAATTTGGTAAATTTGTTTTTGATTTTGGTATGATATTCCAGAAATATCTCAGGAATCCAAAATGTCTTTTCCAGCTTATTCTTATCCTCTTATTTTATGAGACATTTTCATTTTCTTCATCTTCCTCAACTTTATAGTAACAAATCACCAAGAGAGAGGAAGTGCTTGCATTAATTGAAAACAAGATATATGGATCATGAATACTTAGTCAGATGTTAAACCATGTTGCTCATTTGGGTTGTGTATCTCATTTAGTTTGAAGATGTACTTTTTTCCTGTCTGAGATTTAATCTCTAAAATAAAATATACTTGCTTCTATGCAAAGTGGCACTTAATGTAGACTCGATGACTAAATCAAGATATGTATTTGCATAAAAATTTATCAATGAGACCCTTCTCTAAACATATGCAAATTAATGAACGAATGGTATGCCTTGTTTGATTATTCACATCAAATTCAATTCATTTACAGTCTTCCTTTGAGATTCTGGGTGAACTTCATCAAAAATCCTGACTTCATCTTCGACATTAACAAGACAACAACAGTTGACTCCTGCCTATCCGTGATTGCTCAGACATTTATGGATGCCTGCTCCACCACTGAGCATCGCCTAGGAAAAGACTCGCCATCAAATAAACTTCTTTTTGCCAAGGATATTCCCCACTACCGTGAGATGGTATCACGTTTCTACTTTGAAGTTCAGAGGCTTCCTCAGATCACTGACCAAGAAATGAGCACTGCTATGCAACAGCTGTCTGTCTCACAATCTGGAGCATTTGATAATATTGCTGCTTTGAAGGAATTGTATATTTATGTGACAAAGTATAATAACCAGGTAAGAATCTTAAGAAACTCAGCTCTTTCAATCCTTTCTGTTATTAGAATAGCATTAATAACACTGCTAAAAACTGTTTAAATGCATGCAATTGAGTTCAGATGTATTTTGATAATTCATAATTTCTTTGAAATTTTAGTTACTGGCATGCACACACTTGAAATTTTTGCCTCTTAAAGTTGTTTTCTCTATTTTATTTTTATAAAAATATCTCGTTATTTTACTTGCTATTTTTTGTACTTTATGTTGTTTTAATATTGTTTCAATAAGTCCATTCCTAATTTCACCCCTTCAACCTGTTTGTCAACATCCAAGAAAACTGTTTTTAATATTTACCCAATTTTCGTTTTATATTTTAACATTTTTATGTGTCACCTACATGTGATTTGAAAAATGATAATTAAAGGCAATTAACAATTTCTCAGATTTTGGAGGCTCTCGAAACGGATCCATACTGCAAGAGAATGCACCTTGCTCACAAGCTGGAGAACGTTGCATGTACATTGGCAGGAGAAGAGACCTCTACTTGCTGACAACGTGGGTCACCTGATCTACTGCTAGCCAATCTCTACTGAGACTGTGATATGCTACATGCACATGCAACTGAAAACTGTGATTATGAGCTGCAAGTGTGTATAGAAATGAAAGAGAGGCATTGAGCACACTAGGTGGATCAGGTGACCATTACGGATTGGAGCCTTTAGCTAAATGAGGAGCAAGGTTGACACAATCACATATTGATGCAAAGAATTATGACCCCCCAAAAAAGTCCTCATCATTTTTTCCAGTATGTGGCTTTATATTGTAGAAGAAAGTTAGACTTGTCTCTGTGAATGCACAATAGTTTCCTAACAAAGAGTGCCTGGAATATGACACAGTTTTTGTGTCGACGTCCTTCGAGGAATTAGAGAAGGGAAGATTAACAGAGCTATTATTTTAAATCCCCTTTTTATATTAAAAACTTATGATACACAGAAACAAATTTTAACTTTGTATGCAAAAGTAACTGATATTCCTTTTTTGTAGACATGGGCCACGAGTCAAATGGTCCATGCCTATGTATATTGTGCGTTTTTCTTTGGTGGTACATCCAGAGCTAATGGCTTCCATTACTGGGTGGAATTAATTGCCTATTTCATTATGCTGTGCTGTGGATGTAGTTTTTGTCCATTTAATATCCATTATGTCCGAATTGTGGTAATTGATGCTGGAAATGACATATTTGGATGTGAAAGACTGAAATTTAGCTCTCCGAATGATTTTGGAGGAATTCCAGTGAATTGCAAGTTAATCTGGTCAGGTATTTCTTAAATTTCTATCCTAAAATTGGAAAGGTTTTAAATGAGTCGAAATGTGCTTCAGATTGTTTTGAAGTTTAGTGCCATGACTGGTTATTAGACAGCATTTGTACGGTATAACTAGTCCAGGGAAAGCACAGCAAAAGACAAAAGAGGTACTTTATCTCATGGAACAAGGTGAACACAGTTTTGGGACCAAGTCAAGAAAGAATCTCTGGTGGTTGAAATGGAAGAGCACAAGACATCAAGAAATTATTGTGGATTTATAGCAGAGTAACTGTTGTGTATACTTTTTTATCAAAATTCATTTATTGAAATCAGATTTCTGGCACACGGTATGCAACTAGCTATTCTTATTTCTTTGTATTTTTACCCTTTGATCTTCATATGTATCTTGCTCTATCATTCACTCTGTGGATTAAATGTTTCAGCTATCGATTGTATGCCAAAGTTATGAGCTTGTTTAAATTATGAGGTCAATTTTTATTTTATTACCATGTCTTCATTGTAGTATTGTGTGAAATTAAAGCAGTGTGTGCCATGAGGGATATTCTCTAATTGTAAGATATTGTTTATTGATAAATTCAGTATTACATAAATTCAGTATTGCATGACCATTTTCTTTAATTACCTATCAGATGCAGAACATCTTTCAGAAAATCCATTTCACTATTCTTCTTTTAGCTTATCCTGCTTTGTTGAATAATTTTTGATCATTTTTTTTAATTTACGTGTTTGATGTTTGATCCCTCTTTTTAAAACTTTAATTCTTCTTGTTTCAAAACATCCTCCTTTCAGAAGTTTGTTTGGGTATAGTTTCCAGATGGTTAATTACTACATTTAAAAAATAAGTGATTCTATCTATTTGCCTGACTTGATGACTATTGTAAGTTTTACAGCTTCTGCCAGTTACTATGTATAGAATATTTTTAAATTTCATGGTCTAAATTAACCTCTGTTATAGTAACTTTTATACATATTCAGTTATTAAATTACTCATAATCTATTTTTAAAATTTTCTGAAAGTAATGTCGACTGATGATGTTGAAGCATTGATATTCACATTATATTCCTATAAATTCTTCAAAAGCTTCACTCCTGCTCAGTTTTCAGCATTTTTTAACTATCAGCAAGGAAATGTATTTGTTTTGGTAAGTAAAATCACCCTAATGTAACCTATTTGTGTAGTGGGTTCTGATATTCCATTTTAATGTTTTGAATCCACCCTATGGAATATTTCTAAAAATCCTGCATGAATTCTTTGATTCAATCATGAGTTTCTAATTAGCAAGAATATATCCTGCAAAAATATATTTTGATTAAATTAATATTTGACTTAACAATTTTGTATGCAGAGTAGCCATAAGTTGCCATATGTAACTAATTTCCGACAATTTTTCAGAATCGCCAGGATCACTCATCTGAGATTTTTGAAGGGTATAAATATAATACCTATGCAGTTTTATTTCAGTTCATCAGTGGATATTTGCTCATAATCGTGCATTATTGTATCACTCTTCTGAACCGCATTTGATGTACAAATATGGTACCTTGCCTATACCTTGTGAAAGAGCAAGTCAGTCATTTGTGATTGTAAGAGAGCATTCGTTCATAACTAAACATAAAAAGATTTGACACACTGGTAAATATTTGTATGCATAATCAAAGTACCTATGAACTACATTATTCAGTGACATCACATTTCCACCATTCTTTGTGCAAAATTAAGATTGTGTAAACATTAATGTCAAAGATAGATGTTCAAATAGCTTGGAGCCTGGATCCATACTTTATGGCAACGTTATTTTCTGGCTGTTTCCATGTGGGTGCTATATCCTCGTATAACTTAGATCAAATCAATGTTGCAGCACAAACTTGTGGACATTCCTGAAAAAGCTGTATTCCCAACTACAGCTCTACTCATGATATTTGTCGTCAAAATGCATATTCATTGTGTGTGTAATATGCTTTTTGAACTTGAAATCAATAGGGCATCTCATTAGCCATATAATTATGATGTATTTCATTTTAAAACCTTAAATCTGATTGATGGTAAAATATTTGAGGTCAGGACGAGATATTTATTGGCTGAAACCAAAGATGTCTATTTTCCATGACAGTCAATTTTGTACAGTGACTAATATTTATATCTTATACCAGTTTGAAATATTTGTACATTTTTATTTCCAGATTGTTGCTTCAAAAAGTCAGGATACTTAAGTGTTAAATGTGTGGAAATTTTAGATGCCAAGCAGTAATCAGCTAATTATTGATGTGATGAGAATTCATTAATGTTAATACCAATTAATGCATGTTGTTGTTACATAATGATTAAATCATTCGATTCTGTCAATATTTTCCAACTTAATTTCCATCCTTACATCTATCTTAGAGCAATTAACATGCATATATATTTATTCTGTTTATAATGCTTTGAAATGTATGTCACCGTATATTGAAGTATTCAGCTACAAAGCCGTTAATAAAAACTTATTTCACGAATTTATGGTATCATAAATGGACGAAGATTTATTTATTATTACTTCTTTAGTTTTTGATTGGGATATGAACACCTAATAAAGTATAGTCTACTATGGACTGGAAATACTTAATGCTTCCTGTGTTTTTGCAATGGAAGCATGGTAAGCATTCAAAGAACGTTTTAGGTGAATTGTGTTAAGAATCAATACTTCACCTTACATATACACAAAGATGGAATAGGATAAATACACAACCAAACCATTTAAAGGAATTGCGAACTGCTTTCTGTTTATTTTCCAACATGCCTACTGCCATACATAACGAACAAACAAAATCCTTTCTGTATTAATTACAATCCCAGGTTGATTTCATGTGTCCATAATGCCACATTTTAACAAAATTAGCTGTAGCAGTTAATAATTTGGCACTTGTGAGAAAAGAAAACCATGCAACCTTGTGGAGAAATTATTGAACTAAAATTTCATTAAAAAAATGTATCAAATCCTCCTCCATAACATTCACCCATAAACATCTTCCGATGCATGGCTCGTACATTCCAGATCATCGCCCAACATCATTGATGTTGGTTACTTCTATAAATTTGCTTGTTATTCGATTAAACCTAGTCGAGTCAGTACTCGTTTTGAAGAATTCAACAATAAGTATCTAAATATTGATCTAAAGAGTTATTTTCTAAAGAATTTTAGCGAAATTTTCAGTTTTTTGTTTCCATTTTGCTTGTTATTCGTGTAAAGCTAGTCAGGTCTGTACTCATTCTAAAGAACTAACGTATCAAAGTATTGACTAAGACGTAATTTTCTCCGGATATGTTCGAAAAAATCAACGAAAACATAATTTTAGCAAAATGTTGTTTTTGTGATCTATGTGGATTGATATTCGAGTAAACCTCGTTTTGAAGAACTCAAAAAGACGCATCTAAATATTGGACTTATTTTCTCCGGAATAGTTTGATAAAATCAACGAAAACCGAGAATTTAAGACAAATTTCCAGTTTATTGGCTAAAGTTAGCTTGATATTCGAGTAAACCTAGTGGAGTTTATATTCGTTTTGAAGAAGTCAACGAGACACATCTAAATATCGAAATAAAACGTCATTTTCTACAAAAATGCTTGAAAAAAATCAGCGAAAACTTAGAATTTTAGCCAAATTTTCAGTTTATTGTCTCTATTTTGCTTGTTATTGGAGAAAACCTGGTCGCTTTGTACTCGTTTCGAAGAACTCAACGAGAATTATCTAAATATTGAACTTAAACCTAATTTTCTACGGAAATGTTATAAAAAATCAACGAAAACTGGAGATTCATGCAAATCCTCAGTTTTTTGGCTCTATTTTATTTGTTATTCGAGTAAAAATAATCGAGAATGCACTCGTTTTGATAAACTCACCGAGAAGTTTCTAAATATTGATCTAAAATGTAATTTTATACGGAAATATTCGAAAAAATCAACGAAAACTTAGAAATTTGGCCAAATTTTCAGTTTATTGTCTCTATTTTGCTTGTTATTGGAGAAAACCTGGACGAGTTTGTACTCAATTTGAAAACACTCAAGGAAAAGTATGTAAATATTTATTTTAAACATCATTTTCTCGATTTAAACGATTTTTCCTTAATTTGCATAAAAGCTGAATTTGTGTGCCAAATATGGAATTTTCTTGCTACTATCTTAACTATGACTACAATTCCCATTGGTGTTATCGAATTTCAGGAAAAATACAGGCAAAAAACAAAAATATTTTCGAAAAAATTCCCATTTTTCGCCGATTGCTCCGCATTTTTATTGAAATTTATGTTCCAAATATGGAATTTTCATGCTTTTATATTCACTATGACTGCAATTCCCATTGGTTAAATCGAATTTTAGGAAAAATACCGACAAAAAAACTAAAACATTTTCGTTAAAATGCCCATTTTTCGCCGATTTTACCTTAATTTGCTTAAAAAGTTGATCTGTGTTCCAAATATGGAATTTTCTTGCTACTATCTTCACTATGACTGAAATTCCCATAGGTTTTATAGAATTTTGGGAAAAATACAGCCGAAGAATTGAAAATTAAAAAAATGCTACTACTATCTTCATTATGACTGACTGTCCCATTAGTTTAATCGAATTGTAGGAAAAATACAGACAAAAAACTGAAAAGTTTCGTAAAAATGCATATATTTCGCCCGTTTTTCCATAATTTGCTTAAAATTCGTGTCCCATATATGGAATTTTCCGGCTACTATCTTCATTATAACTGCAATTCCCAATGGTCCAATCAAATTCAAGGAAAAATACAGCCGAAAAATGGAAAAGTTTTGATAAAAATGCGCATTTTTCGCCTATTTTCCCCCAATTTGCTTCATTTCATTTCCTTTCACTGTGATTTCAATTACATTCTGACTGTAATTCCCATTGGTTTTATCGAAGTTTTGAAAAAATACTGACGAAAAACTGAAAATATTTGAAACAATGCCAATTTTTCGCCGATTTTTCCGCAATTTGCCTAAAATTTGTGTTTCAAATATGGAATATTTTGCATATATCTTCATTATGCTTAAAATTCCCATTGAATTTATCGAATTTTAGGAAAAATACGAAAGATACTGAAAATTTCCGAAAAAATGCCCATTTTTCGTCGATTTTTGCTACATTTGCTTAAAATTTGTGTTCGAAATATGCAATTTTCTTGCTACTATCTTCATTATGACTGATTGTCCAATTAGTTTTATCGAATTGTAGGAAAAATACAGAAAAAAAATGAAAAGTTTCGTAAAAATGCCTATTCTTCCCCAATTTTTCAAAAATTTACTTAAAATTCATGTCCCAAATATGGAATTTTCTTGCTACTGTCTTCATTATGACAGCAATTCCCATTGGTCTAATCAAATTCAAGGAATAATACAGCCGAAAAATTGATGTTTAAAAAAAATTGCGCATTTTTCGCCTATTTTTCCGCAATTTGAATAAAATTTGTGTTTCAAGTATGGAATTCTCTTACTACTATCTTCATTATGATTGCAATTCCCATTGAATTTATCGAATTTTAAGAAAATTCCGAAAAATACTGAAAACTTTAGAAAAAATGAATATTTTTCGTCGATTTTTACGTTATTTGCTTAAAATTTGTGATCCAAATATGGAATTCTATTGCTACTATCTTCATTATGACTGTATTTCCCTTTGGTTTTATCCAATTGTAGGAAAAATACAAAAAAAAACTGAAAATTTTCAAAGAAATGCCCATATCTCACCGATTTTTTTCGAAATTTGCTTAAAATGTGTTACAAATATGGAATTTTCTTGCTTCTTTCTAAATTATGACTGATTTTTTCATTGGTTATATCGAATTGTGGGAAAAATACAAAAAACCCGGAAATTTCGAAGAAATGCCAATTTTTTGCCGATTTTTCCTTAATTTGCTTAAAAAGTTGAATTTGTATTTCAAATATGGAATTTCTCGCTGCGATCTTAATATTGACTGCAATTTAAGTTCTTGTTATTAATTCAAGGAAAAAAGCAGCCGAAAAATAGAAACTTTTGAAGAAATGCCCATTTTTCGCCTGTTTACACAATATGCTTTAAATTTGTGTTTCAAATATGCAATTTAACTTTATATCGAACTTTATATCGACTGTAATTTCCGTTCGTATTATTGAATTCAAGGATTCAGCCGAAAGATTGAAACTTCATTATGGCTGCAATTTCTATTCGTTTTTCGAATTTTAGGAAATATACAGCCAAAAAACTTAAAATTTTCGAAACATTACCCATTTTTCGCCGATTTTTCTGCAAATTGCTTGAAATTTGTGTTCCAAATATGAGATTTTGTTGCTACTATCTTCATTATGGCTATTCGAAACACCAATTACATTTGGTTTTATCGAATTTTCGGAAAAATACAGCCAAAAAACTTAAAATTTTCGAATTAATGCCCAATTAATTGCAGATTTTTCCGCGATTTGCTTACAAATTTTGTTCCAAATATGGTATTTTCTTGTTACTATCTTCATAATGGCTATTCGAAACACCAATTACATTTGGTTTTATCGAATATTCGGAGAAAGTACAGCCAAGAAGTTGGAAGTTTTGGAAATAATGCCCAATTTTTGCAGATTTTTTCGCAATTTCCTAAAATGTTTGTTCCAAATGTGGAATTTGCTTGCTACTATCTTCATTATGACTTCAATTTCCATTGGTTTTATCGAATTTTATAAAAAAAACACAAATAACTGAACTTTTTCGAATAAATGCCCATTTTTCGCCGATTTTTCCGAAATCTTCTTAAAATTTGTGTTTCAAATATGGAATTCTCTTGCTACCATCTTCGTTATGACTGATTTTCCCATTCAATTTATAGAATTCAAAGAAAAATACAAAAAAATGAAAAGTTTCCAAAAAATGAAGATTTTTTGTCGATATTTACGCAAGTTGCCCAAAATTTGTGATCGAATTCTGGTATTTTTTGCTACCATCTTATTTATGACTACAATTCCCATTCTTTTCTCCAATTATAGAAAAAACACAACCAAAAAACAGATAATTTTCGAAAAAATGCCTATTTTTTGCAGATTTTTCCTCAATTTTCCTAAAATTTTGCGTTCCAAATATGGAATATTCTTGCTACTATCTTCATTGTGACTAAAATTCCCATTAGTTTAGTCGATTTTTAGGAAGAATTCAACCAAAACACTTAAAATTAACGAAAAAAAGCCAATTTTTCATCGATTTTCCGCAATATGCATAAAATTTGTGTTCCAAATATTTAAATTCCTTGCTACCATCTTCAGAATGATTGCAATTTACATTGTTTTTACCAAATTTTAGGAAAATCTCATAAACAAACTGAAAATTTTCGAAAAAATGCCCATTTTTAGCGGAATTTTGTGCAATTTGCTTTAAATATGTGTTCCAAATATGGAAATGTTTTCTACTATCTTCATAATGACTGATTTTTCCATTGAATTTATCGAATTTAAGGAAAAATACAAAAAATAAAAGAAAAGCTTTGAAAAAATGAACATATTTCGCCGATTGTTGCGCAATTTGCTCAAAATTAGTGTTCCAAATATGGAATTTCTTGCTACCATCTTAGTTATGACTGCAATTCCCTTATGTTTCTCCTATTTTAGAAAATATTGAAGCAAAAAACTCAAAATTTTTTAAAATAAGCCGTTTTTTCGCGGATTATTCAGCAATTTCTTTAAAAATATATTTTTTAAAATATAGATCTTTTGCTACTATCTTCATTATGACTGCGATTCCCACTGGTTTTATCGTATTTTCGGAAAAATACAGTCGTAAAACAGAAAATAATCGAAAAAATGCCTTTTTTCGCCGATTTTTTCGCAATTTGCTTAAAATTTGTGTTCAAAATATTGAATGTTCTTGCTACTATCTTCATTATGACTGAAACTCGCATTTGTTTTCTCCAATTTTAGAAAAGATACAACCAAAAAAACGAATATATTAAAAATAAATGAACATTTTTCGCCGATTTTTCCGAAATATTCTTTAAATTTGTGTTCCAAAATAGAATTCTCTTGCTGTTATCTTCATTATGGCTGCAATTTCCATTGGTTTTATCGAATTTTGGGGAAGATCTACACAAAAAACTGAAAATTTTGAAAACAATGCCCATTTTTTTGCAGATTTTTCTACAATTTGATTAAAATGTTTTTCCAAATATGGGACTTTCTTGATACTATCTTCATTATGGCTACAGTTAAATTTGCTTTTATCGAATTTTTGGAAAGATACAGCCAAAAAACTGAATATATTCGAAATAATGCCCATTTTTTTGCAGATTTTTACGCAATTTGATTTAAATTTTTTTCCAGATATGGAATTTTCTTGATACCATCTTCATAATGACTACAATTACATATGCTTTTATCGAATTTTAGGAAAAATACATACAAAAAACTGAACATTTTCGAAATAATCCCCATTTTTTGCAGATATTTTCTGAATTTTCTAAACATTTGTGTTCAAAATATGGAATTTTTTTGCTACTATCATCATTATAAACCAAAATATTGAAAATTTTTGAAATAACGTTAATTTTTTGCAGATTTTTCCACAATTTGTTCAAAATGCTTTTCGAAATATGGAATTGTCTTGCTACCATCTTCTTTATGACTGTAAATCCCATTTGTTTTCTTCAATTTAGAAAAAATACAACCCAAAATATGAATCTTTTCCAAAAAATTCCCATTTTTCGCCGATTTTTCCGCAATTTTCGTAAAATTTGTGTTCCAAATACGGAAGTTTCTTGCTACTATCTTCATTATGACAAAAATTCCAAATGTTTAATCAAATTTTAAGAAGAATTCAACCAAAAAAACTTACAATTAACGAAAAAAAGCAAATTTTTCATCGATTTTCCGCAATATGCATAAAATTTGTTTTCCAAATATTTAATTTCCTTGCTACCATCTTCAGAATAATTGTAATTTACATTGTTTTTACCGAATTTTAGGAAAAACTCATAAACAAACTGAAAATTTTCGAAAAAATGCCCATTTTTAGCGGAATTTTGTGCAATTTGCTTAAAATATGTGTTCCAAATATGGAAAGGTTTTCTACTATCTTCATTATGACTGATTTTTCCATTGAATTTATCGAATTTAAGGAAAAATACAAAAAATAAAAAAAAGCTTCGAAAAAAATGAACATTTTTCGCCGACCGCAATTTGCTCAAAATTAGTGTTCCAAATATGGAAATTTCTTGCTACCATCTTAGTTATGACTGCAATTACCTAATGTTTCTACTACTTTAGAAAAATTGAACCAAAAAACTCAAAATTTTTGAAAATAAGCCCATTTTTCGCCGATTATTCAGCAATTTCTTAAAAAATATATTTTTTTAATAAAGATATTTTGCTACTATCTTCATTATGGCTGCAATTTCCATTGGTTTTATCGAATTTTGGGGAAGATCTACACAAAAAACTGAAAATTTTGAAAATAATGCCCATTTTTTTGCAGATTTTTCTACAATTTGATTAAAATGTTTTTCCAAATATGGAACTTTCTTGATACTATCTTCATTATGGCTACAGTTAAATTTGCTTTTATCGAATTTTTGGAAAGATACAGCCAAAAAACTGAATATATTCGAAATAATGCCCATTTTTTGCAGATTTTTACGCAATTTGATTTAAATTTTTTTCCAGATATGGAATTTTCTTGATACCATCTTCATAATGACTACAATTACATATGCTTTTATCGAATTTTAGGAAAAATACATACAAAAAACTGAACATTTTCGAAATAATCCCCATTTTTTGCAGATATTTTCTGAATTTTCTAAACATTTGTGTTCAAAATATGGAATTTTTTTGCTACTATCATCATTATAAACCAAAATATTGAAAATTTTTGAAATAACGTTAATTTTTTGCAGATTTTTCCACAATTTGTTCAAAATGCTTTTCGAAATATGGAATTGTCTTGCTACCATCTTCTTTATGACTGTAAATCCCATTTGTTTTCTTCAATTTAGAAAAAATACAACCCAAAATATGAATCTTTTCCAAAAAATTCCCATTTTTCGCCGATTTTTCCGCAATTTTCGTAAAATTTGTGTTCCAAATACGGAAGTTTCTTGCTACTATCTTCATTATGACAAAAATTCCAAATGTTTAATCAAATTTTAAGAAGAATTCAACCAAAAAAACTTACAATTAACGAAAAAAAGCAAATTTTTCATCGATTTTCCGCAATATGCATAAAATTTGTTTTCCAAATATTTAATTTCCTTGCTACCATCTTCAGAATAATTGTAATTTACATTGTTTTTACCGAATTTTAGGAAAAACTCATAAACAAACTGAAAATTTTCGAAAAAATGCCCATTTTTAGCGGAATTTTGTGCAATTTGCTTAAAATATGTGTTCCAAATATGGAAAGGTTTTCTACTATCTTCATTATGACTGATTTTTCCATTGAATTTATCGAATTTAAGGAAAAATACAAAAAATAAAAAAAAGCTTCGAAAAAAATGAACATTTTTCGCCGACCGCAATTTGCTCAAAATTAGTGTTCCAAATATGGAAATTTCTTGCTACCATCTTAGTTATGACTGCAATTACCTAATGTTTCTACTACTTTAGAAAAATTGAACCAAAAAACTCAAAATTTTTGAAAATAAGCCCATTTTTCGCCGATTATTCAGCAATTTCTTAAAAAATATATTTTTTTAATAAAGATATTTTGCTACTATCTTCATTATGACTGCGATTCCCTCTGGTTTTATCGTATTTTCGGAAAAATAAAGTCGAAAAACAGAAAAAAAATCGAAAAAATGCCTTTTTTCGCCGATTTTTTCGCAATTTGCTTAAAATTTGTGTTCAAAATATTGAATTTTCTTGCTACTATCTTCATTATGACTGAAACACACATTGGTTTTATCGAATTTTAGGAAAAATACGAAGAAAAAACAGAAAAAGTTCGAAAAAATGCCAATTTTCTATCGATTTTCCACAAAATGCTTTGTGTTCAAAATATGGAATTTGTGGCTACAATCTTCTAATGACTGATTTATCCATTGAATTTAAGGAATTTAAGGAAAAATAAAAAAAAAATCACAGAAAATCTTCGAAATAATGAATAATCTTCGCCGATATTTATTCAAATTACTCAAAATTTATGTTCCCGATTTGGAAATTTATTGCTACCATCTTGATTATGACTGAAATTCTATTTAGTTTCTCCAAGTTTAGAAAAATTTGAATCAAAAAACAGAAATGTTTCGATAATAAGCCCATTTTTTGCCGATATTTCCAAAATTTGCTTAATATTTGTGTTCTAAAAATGGAATTTTATTACTCCTATCTTGATTATGACTGATACTCACATTAAACTTATCGAATTTTAGGAAAAATACAAAGAAGAACGAAAATATTCGAAAAAATGAATATTTATCGCAGATTTTTACGCAATTATTTCAAAATTTGTGTTCCAAATATGGAATTTTCTTGCCAGCATCTTCCTTATGACTGCAATTCCAATTTTCTTTCTTCAATTTTTGAAAAATACAACCAAAAGAACGAAAATATTCGAAAAAGTTAACATTTTTCGCCAATTTTCCCGAAATTTGCTAAAAATTTGTTTCCAAATGTGAAATTTTCTTGCTACCATCTTTATTATGACTGATTTTCCCTTTAAATTGATCGAATTTTAGAAGAAATTAAAAAAACGAAAATATTCGAAAAATGAACATTTTTTGCAGATTTTTACGCTGTTTTTCAAAATTTGTGTTCCAAATATGGAGTTTTCTTGCTACCATCTTCATTATGACTGCAATTTCAATTTGTTTTCTCCAATTTTAGAAAAAAATACATCCAAGAAACGAATAAAATCAAAAAAATAAACATTATTTGCCGATTTTTGTGAAATTAGCTTAAAATTTATGTTCTAAATATGGAATTTTCTAGCTACTACTTTCATTATGACTGATTTTCCCATTGTAGAAAAAATACAAAATACACTGAAAAATTTAGAAAAAATGAAAAATGTTCGCCAATTTTTCCTATATTTGCTTAAACTTTTTTTTCCAAATATGGAATTTTCTCGCTACCAATTTCATTATGACTGTAAATCACATTTGTTTTCTCCAATTTTAGAAAAGATACATCCAAGAAAACGAAAATATTCGAAAAAATTACATTTTTCGCCAATGTTTTCCAAAATGTTCTTAAAATTTGTATTCCAATATAGAATTCTCTTGCTACTATGTTATCATGACTGATTTTCCCTTTGAATTTATCGGATTTGAGGAAAAATACTAAAAACGAAAATATTCGAAAAAATTAATATTTTCTCGAATATTTCCGATTCCGATTTCTTCAAAATTTGCTTTAAAGTTATGTTTCAAATATGGAATTTGCTTGCTTATATCTCTATAATGACTAATTTTCCTATTGAATTTTAGGAAAAATAAGAAAAAAACTAAACTTTTTTTTTAAAAATGCCCATTTTTCGCTGATTTTTCCGCAATTTGCTTAAACTTTGTGTTCAAAATATGGAATTTTCTTTTTTCTTGCTACTATCTTCATTATGACTGCAATTTCCATTTATTTCATCGGATTTTAGAGAAAATACTACCAAAAAGCTGAGAATTATGGAAACAATGCCCATTTTATTGCAGATTTTTTCTCAATTTGCTAAATATTTGTGTTCAAAATATGCAATTTTCTTGCTACTATCATCATTATGACTGGTTTTCCCATTGAATTTATCGAATTGAAGGAAAAAAACAAAAAAACGAAAATATTAGAAAAAATGAACATTTTTCTCAGATTTTTACGAAATTTTTCAAATTTTATGCTAAACAAAATGCCCATTTTATTGATGATTTTTTCGCAATTTGATTAAAATGTTTTTCCACATATGGAATTTTCTTGATAGTATCTTCCTTATGGCCACAATTATATTTGCTTGGATCGAATTTTCGGAAAAATACAGTTAAAGAACTGAAAATTTTCGAAATAATGCCCATTTTTTCGCAATTTAGTCAAACCGTTTTTCCACATATAGAATTTTCTTGATAACTATGTTCATTATGGCTACGTTTACTTTTGGTTTTATCGAATTTTCGGAAAAATACAGCCAAAAAGCAAAACATTTTCGAAATAAAGCCCATTTTTTGCAGATATTTTCTGAATTTTCTAAACATTTGTGCTCAAAATATGGAACTTACTTGCTACTATCTTCATTATGACTGTAAATCCCATTTGTTTTCTCCAATTTTAGAAAAGATACAGCCAAATAAATGAAAATATCCGAAAAAATGAACATTTTTCGCCGATTATTCCAAAATATTCTTTAAATTTGTGTTCCAAAATAGAATTCTCTTGCTGTTATGTTTATTATGACTGCAAATTTTATTCGTTTTATTGAATTTTGGGGAAAATTTATACAAAAAACTGAAAAGTTTCTAAATACTATCTTCATTATGGCTACAATTAAATTTGCTTTTATCGAATTTTCGGAAAGATACAGCAAAAAAACTGAATAGATTCGAAATAATGCCCATTTTTTGCAGATATTTACGCAATTTGATTAACGTTTTTTCCAAATATGGAATTATCTTGCTACTATCTTCATTATGACTTGTATTCCCATTGAATTTATCGAATTTAAGGAATAATACAAAAAAAGAAAAAAATCGAAAAAAACATTTTTCGCAGATTGTTACGCAATTTTTTCAAAATTTTTGCAACAAAAATGGAATTTTTTTGCTACCATCTTCATTATGACTGTAAATTCCATTTGTATACTCCAATTTTATGAATGATACAACCAAAAAGTTGAAAATATTCAAAAAAATGAACATTTTTCGCCATTTTTCCGAAATATTCTTAAAAATTGTGTTCCAAAATAGAATTCTCTCGCTACTATCTTCATTATGACTGCAATTTTCATTGCTTTTATCGAATTTTGGGGAAAATGTATGCAAGAAACGGAACATTTTTGAAATAAAGCCCATTTTTTGCTGAATTTTTCGCAATATGCTTACCGTTTATGTTCCAAATATGAAAATTTATTGCTACCATCTTCATCATGACATGACTTAAAATTTATCTTTGATTTTTCAAATTTAAGGAAATAAATGCTTGATTTGTTGAAATAAAAAGACTTTTTGTAAAATCATTGGAATATTTGTAATAATTATCTTCAATTTCCGTCAAAATTTATTTTGGAATTTTCAAATTTAAGGAAAAAAATCCTTCATTTGTTGAAATAAAAAGATTTATTGTAAAATCTATGGATTTTTGCAATAATTATCTTCTTTTGCAGTCAAGATGTACATTGGATTTTTCAAATTTAAGGAAAAAAATCCTTAATTAGTTGAAATAAAAAGACTTTTTGTGAAATCTTTGCATTTTTGATTCAATTATCTTCAGTATTTTTCAAAATTTATCATGGATTTTTCAAAGCTAAGGAAAAAATCCTTAATTTGTTGAAATAAAAAGACTTTTTTAAAAACCATTGAAATGTTTGTAATATTTATCTTCAATTTCAGTCAAAATTTATTTTGGATTTTTCAAATTTAAGGAAAAAAATCCTTAATTTGTTGAAATAAAAAGATATTGTAAAATCAAATTTATTTTGGATTTTTCAAATTTAAGGAAAAAAATCCTTAATTTGTTGAAATAAAAAGACTTTTTGTGAGATCTTTGAATTTTTGATTTAATAATCTTCAGTATTTTTCAAAATTTATCTTGAATTTTTCAAAGCTAAGGAAAAAAATCCTTAATTTGTTGAAATAAAAAGACTTTTTTAAAAATCATTGAAATTTTTGTAATATTTATTTTCAATTTCAGTCAAAATTTATCATGGATTTTTCAAATTTAAGGAAAAAAATCCTATATATTGTTGAAATAAATAGATTTACTGTAAAATCTTCTGATTTTTGTAATAATTATCATCTATAAAAGTCAAAATGTATCTTAGATATTTCATATTTAAGGAAAACAATTCTTAATCCTCTAAACCAAGGGGTTCCCAACGATCCAGGCGATGCCAGGCGATGTCAAGTGATGCCAAGCCATGCGGAGCGATGCCAAGCAATGCCGAGCGATGTGGAGCGATGCCAAGCGATGCGGAGCGATACGGAGCGATGCTAAGTGATGCCGAGCGATGCGGGGCGATTCCAAGCGATGCTAAGCGAAGCCAGGCGAAGCCAAGTGAAGCCGAGCGAGTCCAAGTGAAGCCAGGCGAGTCCAAGCGAAGCCAAGCGATATTGTAGGTAAAATTTATCCTTTATTAACAAATTTTAGAAAAAAGATACTTAATTTGTTGAAATAAAAAAATTTAATGTAAAATCTTTGGATTTTTTCAATTCTGATTTTCAATTCAATTCAATTTTTTCAATTCAATTTTCAATTTTTTCTTCTATATCTGTCAAAATTTATTTTGGATTTTTCAAACTTAAGGTAAAAAATTCTTCATATGTTGATATAAAAAGATTTATTGTAAAATATTTGGATTTTTTAAATAATTATCTTCAATTTTCGTAAAAACTTATTTTGGATTTTTCCATTTTAAGGATAAAAATCCTAATTTCTTGAAATAATTAGAGAATTTTTTAAAATATTTGGATTTTTTAAATAATAATCTTCAATTTCAGTCGAAAATTATTTTCGATTTTTCAAATTTAAAGAAAAAAGTCCTTAATTTGTTGAAATAAAAAGATTTATTGTAAAATCTTTGGATTTTTGATTCAATTATCTTCAGTATTTTTCAAAATTTATCTAGGATTTTTCAAATTTAAGGAAAAAAATCCCTCATTTGTTGAAATAAAAAGACTTTTTGTAAAATCTTTGGACTTTTGCAATAATTTTCTTCAATTTCAGTCAAAATTTATATTGGATTTTTCAAATTTAATGTAAAAAATCTTTCATTTGTCATATAAAAAGATTTTTTGTAAAATATTTGGATTTTTTAAATAATTATTTTCAATTTTCGTAAAAACTTATTTTTGATTTTTCCATTTTAAGGAAAAAAGTCCTTAATTTCTTGAAATAATTAGAGAATTTTTGTAAAATCTTTGGACTTTTGCAATAATTTTCTTCAGTTTCAGTCAAAATTTATTTTGGATTTTTCAAATTTAATGTAAAAAATCTTTCATTTGTCATATAAAAAGAATTTTTGTAAAATACTTGGATTTTTTAAATAATTATCTTTAATTTAAGTTGAAAATTATTTTCGATTTTTCAAATGTAAGGAAAAAAATCCTTAATTTGTTGAAATAAAAAGACCTTTTGTAAAATCATTGGAATTTTTAAAATATTTATCTTCAATTTCAGTCAAAATTTATCATCGATTTTTCAAATTTAAGGATAAAAATCCTTATATTGTTAAATAAATAGATTTATTGTAAAATATTTGGATTTTTGTTATAAATATCATCAACAATAGTCAAAATTTATCTTAGATATTTCATATTTAAGGAAAAAAATCTTTAATCCTCTAAGCCAAGCGAGTCAAAACAAAGCCGGGCGAGTCCAAGCGAAGCCAAGCGAATGGAAGCGAAGCCAGGCAAGTCCAAGCGAATCCAGGCGAGTCCAAGCGAAGCAAAAGGATAATTTAGTTTAAATTTTTCTTGTATTTTTCAAATTTAAGGAAAACAATCCTTATATTGTTAAATAAATAGATTTATTGTAAAATATTTGGATTTTTGTTATAAATATCATCAATAATAGTAAAAATTTATCTTAGATATTTCATATTTAAGGAAAATAATCCTCTAAGCCAAGCGAAGCCAAGCGAAGCCAAGCGAAGCCAAGCGAGTCAAAACAAAGCCAGGCGAGTCCAAGCGAAGCCAAGCAAATGGAAGCGAATCCAGGCGAGTCCAAGCGAAGCAAAAGGTTAATTTAGTTTAAATTTTTCTTGTATTTTTCAAATTTTAGGAAAAAATCCTTTATTTGTTGAAATAAAAAGTTTTGTTGAAAATTTCTTTGTGTTATTTTAATAATTATCTTCAATATTACAAAACATTTACCTTTGTTTTTCAAATTTAATAAAAATAATCCTTAATTAGTTGAAATATAATGTTTTTTTTTAATAATCTTTGAATCTTTGTAATAATTTTCTCATTAATAGTCAATAATATTCTTGGATCTTTCGAATTTAAGGAAAAAAATCCCTAAATTGTTAAATGAAAAGATTTTATGAAAAATCTTTTGCATTTTTTATAATTTTCCTCTATAATAGTCAAAATTTATATTGGATTTTTCATATTTAAGGAAAAAAATATTAAATTTGTTGGAATTAAAAGATTTTTGAAAAATATTTATATATATCCAAGGAAAATTTTGACTTAAATTGAAGATAATTATTACAAATATTCCATTGTTTTAACAAAAAGTCTTTTTATTTCAACAAATTAAGGATTTTTAACCATAAATTTGAAAAATCGAAAATAATTTTCGACTGAAATTGTAGACAATTTTTTCAAAACCCTAAGATTTTTCAAAAAATCTTTTTATTTCAACGAATTAAGGATTTTTTTCCTGTAATTTGAAAAATCCTAAATATTTTTGGCTGAAATTGAAGATAATTATTAAAAAAATCCAAATATTTAACAAAAAGTCATTTTATTTGCAAATTAAAGATTTTTTTCCTTAAATTTGAAAATTCTAGGTTAAATTTTCAAAAAATACTGAAGATAACTAAATCAAATATCTAAAGATTTTACAAAAATTCTCTAATTAGCTCAATAAAAATTAAGGAATTTTATCCTTAAATTTGACATATCGAAATTAATTTTTGACTGAAATTGAAGATAATTATTAGAAAAATCCAAACATTTTAAAAAATTCTCTAATTATTTCAAGAAATTTTTATCCTTAAAATGATTAATCCAAAATGAATTTTTAATGAAATTGAAGATAATTAATACACATATCCAAAAAGTTTGCAAAATGTCTATTTATTTCATTATATTGTTTGTTTTTCCTTAAATTTGAAAACACCAAGATAAATTTCGACAATTATTGAAGAAACTTATTATAAAAATCCAAAGATTTTTCAAAAATCTTTTAATTTCAACAAAATAAGGATTTTTTTCCTTAAATTTTAAAAATCCAGGAAAAATTTTGACTATTATTGAAGAAAATTATGCAAAATACCAAAAGATTTTCAAAAAATCTTTTAATTTCAAGAAAAGAAGCATTTTTTCCCTTAATTTGAAAAATCCAAGAAAAATTTAGACTGTAATCGAAAATTATTATTACAAAAACCCAAAGATTTTCAATAAATCTTTTAGTACAAGAAATTAAGGAATTTTTTGCTTAAATTTGAAAAATCCAGGAAAAATTTTGACTATTATTGAAGAAAATTATACAAAATACCAAAAGATTTTCAAAAAATCTTTTAATTTCAAGAAAAGAAGCATTTTTTCCTTAAATTTGAAAAATACATGATAAAGTTTGACTACTATTGAAGGATATTATAAAAAAACCAAAAGAATTTTCAAAAACCTTTAAATTTCAAAAAAATTAAGCAATTTTTTCCTTAAATTTGAAAAATCCAGGAAAAATTTTGATTATAATCGAAAATAATTATTAGAAAAACCCAAAGATTTTCAATAAATCTTTTAGTACAAGAAATTAAGGATTTTTATCCTTAAATTTGAACAATCCAAAAAAAAAATTGGATGAAATTTGAAAATAATTATTGTAAAATTCCAATGATTTTACAAAAAGTCTTTTTATTTCAACAAATGAAGGATTTTATTCCTTAAATTTGAAAAATCCAACATAAATTTTGAAAAATATTGAAGATAATTATTGCAAAAATAGAAAGATTTTACAAAATTTCTGAAATTATTTCAAGAAATTATGGAGTTTTATCTTTAAAATAACATATCCAAAATTAATTTTTATGGAAATAGAAGATAATCATTACAAAAATCCAAAGATTTTCAAAAGATCGTTTAATTTCAAGAAATTCAGGATTTTTATCCTTAAAATTGAAAAATGCAAAATATATTTTGATTACAATTGAAGATATTTAAAAGAGAAACCCAAATATTTAAAAAAATCTTTTTATTTCAAGAAATTAAGGATTAAAGGATTTTTTTACTTAAATTTGAAAATCCAAAATAAATTTTGAATGAAATTGAAGATAATTATTGCAAAAATTCTAATGATATTACAAAAAGTCTTTTTATTTCAACAAATGAAGGATTTTATTCCTTAAAATTGGAAAATCAGAGATAAATTTTGAAAAATACTGAAGATAATTAAATCATAAATCAAAAAGATTTTATGAAGATTCTCTTTAATATCAACAAATAAAAGACTTTTTTCCTTAAATTTTAAATATCGAAAATAATTTTTTCATAAAATTATGGATTTTCTTCCTTAAATTTAAAAAATCCAAAATAAAAATTGGCGGAAATTAAAGATAATTATAGTAAAATTCCAATTATTTTACAAAACGTCTTTTTATTTCAAGAAATGAAGGATTTTATTCCTTAAATGTAAAAATCAAACATAAATTTGGAAAAATACTGAAGATAATCAAATCAAAAATCCAAATATTAAAAAAAAATTCTCTTTTTTTTTCAACAACTACGGGATTTTTTTTCTTAAATTTGAAGTATCGAAAATTATTTTTGGCTGAAATTGAAGATAATTATTGCAAATATCAAAAGATTTTACAAAAATTCTCAAATTATTTCAAGAAATTATGGATTTTTATCTTTAAAATAACATATCCAAATTGAATTTTCACGGAAATAGAAGATAATTATTACAAAAATCCAGAAAATTTTTCAAAATATATTTTTTTTTCAACAAGGTAAGGAATTTTTTTCCTTAAATTTGAAAAATCGCAGATAAATGTCAAATAATACAGAGAAAATTAAAAAAAAACAAACGAGTGTTAAAAAAATCATTTTATTTCAACAAATTGAATAAATATTTCTGAAATTAAAAAATCGAAGATAAATTTTGACAATTATTGAGTAAAATTAATATAGAAAACCCAAAGATTTTTCAAATATCTTTGTAATATCTGTAATTGAAGATAATTATCGCATAAATCAAAAGATTTTACAAAATTTCTCAAATTATTTAAAGAAATTATGGATTTTTATCTTTAAAATAACATATCCAAAATGAATTTTTACGGAAATAGAAGATAATTATTAAAAAATCCAATGATTTTCAAAAATTCGTTTAATTTCAAGAATTTGAATATATTTTTCCTGAAATTAAAAAATCCAAGATAAATTTTGACAATTATTGAAGAAAATTAATAAAGAAAAAACAAAGATTTTTCAAATATCTTTTAATTTCAAAAAATTAAGGAGTTTTTTTCTTAAATATGAAAAATCCAGGAAAAATTTTGAATATTATTGAAGAAAATTATTAAAAATACCAAAAGATTTTCAAAAAATCTTTTAATTTCAAGAGATCAAGGATTTTTATCATTAAAATTGAAAAATCCAAAATAAATTTTGACTGAAATTGAAGATAATTATTACAAAAACCCAAAGATTTTACAAAAATCCTCTAATTATTTCAAGATATTATGGATTTTTATCCTTAAAATTAAAAATCCAAGATGAAATTTTACGGAAATTGAGGATAATTATTAAAAAAATCCTAAGATTTTGCAAAATGTCTATTTATTTCATTCAGTAATGGTTTTTCTTCCTAAAATTTGAAAAATCCAGAATAAATTTAGAATATTATTAAAGAAAATTATGAAATATACCGAAAGATTTTTCAAAAAATATTTTTATTTCAACAAAGTTAAGATATTTTTACTTAGATCTGAAAAATCTAAGAGAAATTTTACAATGATTGAAGATAATTATTTAAAAAATCCAAATATTTTTCAAAAAATATTTAATTTCAACAAATTATGGATTTTCTACCTTAAATTTGAAAAATGCAAAATAAAAATTGGCGGAAATTGATGATAATTATAGTAAAATTCCAATTATTTTACAAAAATTCTTTTTATTTCAACAAATGAAGAATTTTATGCCTTAAATTTGAAATATCCAGCATAAATTATGAAAAATACTGAAGATAATTAAATCAAAAAACCAAATATTAAAAAAAAATTCTCTTTTTATTTCAACAAATACGGGATTTTTTTTTTAAATTTGAAATATCGAAAATAATTTTTGGCTGAAATTGAAGATAATTATTGCAAAAATCAAAAGATTTTACAAAAATTCTATAATTATTTCAAGAAATTAGGGATTTTTATCCTTAAAATGTAAGATCCAAAATGAAATTTTACGGAAATTGAGGATAATTATTTAAAAAATTCTAAGATTTTGCAAAATGTCTATTTATTTCATTCAGTAATGGTTTTTTATCCTTAAATTTGAAAAATACAAGATAAATTTTGTCTATTATTAAAGAAAATTATTAAAAAAACCGAATGAATTCTCAAAAAAATCATTCAATTTCTGGAAATTAAGGATTTTAATCCATAAATTTAAAAATCCCAAATAAATTTTGATTACTATTGAAGATAATTATAACAAAAACCCATATATTAAAAACAAATCTTTTTATTTCAACAAAATAAGCATTAAAGGATTTTTTTCCTTAAATTTGAAAAATCCAAAATAAATTTTGACAGAAATTGAAGATAATTATTGCAAAAATTGCAATGATATTACGAAAAGTCTTTTTATTTACAAATTAAGGATTTTTATCCTTAAATTTGATAAATCCAAGATAAATTTCGAAAAATACTAAATATAATTAAATCAGAAATCTAAAGATTTTACAAAAATTCTCAAATTATTTCAAGAAATTAGGGATCTTTATCCTTAAATTTGAAAAATCCAACATAAATTTTGACTATAATTGAAGAAAATTATTCAAAATACCAAAAGATTATCAAAAAAATCTTTTAATATCAAGAAATCAAGGATTTTTATCATTAAAATTGATAAATCCAAAATAAATTTTGACTAAAATTGAAGATAATTATTACAAAAACCCAAAGATTTTACAAAAATTCTCTAATTATTTCAAGAAAATAGGGATTTTTATCCTTAAAATGAAAAATCCAAAATGAATTATTACGGAAATTGAGGATAATTATCAAAAAAATCCTAAGATTTTGCAAAATGTCTATTTATTTCATTCAGTAATGGTTTTTTTCCTAAAATTTGAAAAATCCAAAATAAATGTAGAATATTATTGAAGAAAATTATAAAATATACCAAGGGATTTCGCAAAAAATCTTTTTATTTCAAAAAATGAAGGAGTTTTTTTCTTAAAATTGAAAAATCCTAAATAAATTTTGACTAAAATTAAAGATAATTATTACAAAAACCCAAAGATTTTACAAAAATTCAATAATTATTTCAAGAATTTAAGGATTTTTATCCTTAAATTTGAAAAATCCAAGATAAATTTTGACTATAATTGAAGAAAATTATGAAATATACCCAAATATTTTTCAAAAATATTTTCATTTTACACAAATTAACGATTTTTTCCTTAAATTTGAAAAATCCAAATAAAAAATTTGCGGAAATTGAAGATAATTATAGTAAAATTCCAATTATTTTACAAAAAGTGTTTTTATTTGAACAAATGAAGGATTTTATTCCTTAAATGTAAAAATCCAAAATAAATTTGGAAAAATACTGAAGATAATTTAATCAAATATCCAAATATTTTTTTAAAAATCTCTTTCTATTTCAACAAATAAGGGATTTTTTTTCTTAAATTTGACATATCGAAAATTATTTTTGGCTGAAATTGAAGATAATTATTGCAAAAATCAAAAGATTTTACAAAATTTCTCAAATTATTTATAGAAATTATCGATTTTTATCTTTAAAATAACCATTCCAAAATTAATTTTTACGGAAATAGAAGATGATTATTACAAGATCCAAAGTCTTTTAAAAATATATTTTTTTTCGACAAATTATGGATTTTTTTCCTTAAATTTGAAAAATCGCAGATAAATGTCGAATTTTATTGAAGAAAATTTAAAAAAACCAAAATATTGTTAAAAAATCATTTTATTTCAACAAATTGAATATATTTTTCCTAAAATAAAAAAATCCAAATTAAATTTTGACAATTATTGAAGAAAATTAATATAGAAAACCCAAAGATTTTTCAAATATCTTTTAATTTCAAAAAATTAAGCAGTTTTTTTCTTAAATATGAAAAATCCAGGAAAAATTTTGAATATTATTGAAGAAAATTATTCAAAATACCAAAAGATTATCAAAGAATCTTTTAATTTCAAGAAATCAAGGATTTTTATCCTTAAAATTAAAAAATCCAAAATAAATTTCGTCTAAAATTGAAGATAATTATTACAAAAACCCAAAGATTTAACAAAAATTCTCTAATTATTTCAAGAAGTTTAGGATTTTTATCCTTAAATTTGAAAAATCCAAGATAAATTTTGACTATAATTGAAGAAAATTATGAAAATTGAGGATAATTATTTAAAAAATCCTATGATTTTGCAAAATGTCCATTTATTTCATTCAGTAATGGTTTTTTATCCTTTAATTTGTTAAATACAAGATAAATTTTGACTATTTGTGAAGAAAATTATTAAAAAAACAAAATGAATTTTCAAAAAAATCATTTAATTTCAAGAAATTAAGGATTTTAATCCATAAATTTAAAAATCCCAAATAAATTTTGATTACTATTGAAGATAATTATAACAAATCCCAAATATTAAAAAAATTTTTTTATTTCAACAAAATAAGGATTAAAGGATTTTTTTCCTTAAATTTGAAAAATCCAAAATAAATTTTGACAGAAATTGAAGATAATTATTGCAAAAATTGCAATGATATTACGAAAAGTCTTTTTATTTACAAATTAAGGATTTTTATCCTTAAATTTGATAAATCCAAGATAAATTTCGAAAAATACTAAATATAGTTGAAGAAAATTATGAAATATACCGAAAGAGTTTTCATAAAATCTTTTTATTTCAACAAATTAAGGAATTTTTTTCCTTAAATTTGAAAAATCGCAGATAAATGTCAAATAATACAGAGAAAATTAAAAAAAAACAAACGAGTGTCAAAAAAATCATTTTATTTCAACAAATTGAATAAATTTTTCTGAAATTAAAAAATCTAAGATAAATTTTGACAATTATTGAGTAAAATTAATATAGAAAACCCAAAGATATTTCAAATATCTTTAAATTTCAAAAAATTAAGGAGTTTTTTTCTCAAATATGAACAATCCAGGAAAAATTTTGAATATTATTAAAGAAAATTATTAAAAATACCAAAAGATTTTCAAAAAATCTTTTAATTTCAAGAGATCAAGGATTTTTATCATTAAAATTGAAAAATCCAAAATAAATTTTGACTGAAATTGAAGATAATTATTACAAAAACCCAAAGATTTTACAAAAATCCTCTAATTATTTCAAGATATTATGGATTTTTATCCTTAAAATTAAAAATCCAAGATGAAATTTTACGGAAATTGAGGATAATTATTTAAAAAATCCTAAGATTTTGCAAAATGTCTATTTATTTCATTCAGTAATGGTTTTTCTTCCTAAAATTTGAAAAATCCAGAATAAATTTAGAATATTATTAAAGAAAATTATGAAATATACCGAAAGATTTTTCAAAAAATATTTTTATTTCAACAAAGTTAAGATATTTTTACTTAGATCTGAAAAATCTAAGAGAAATTTTACAATGATTGAAGATAATTATTTAAAAAATCCAAATATTTTTCAAAAAATATTTAATTTCAACAAATTATGGATTTTCTACCTTAAATTTGAAAAATGCAAAATAAAAATTGGCGGAAATTGATGATAATTATAGTAAAATTCCAATTATTTTACAAAAATTCTTTTTATTTCAACAAATGAAGAATTTTATGCCTTAAATTTGAAATATCCAGCATAAATTATGAAAAATACTGAAGATAATTAAATCAAAAAACCAAATATTAAAAAAAAATTCTCTTTTTATTTCAACAAATACGGGATTTTTTTTTAAATTTGAAATATTGAAAATAATTTTTGGCTGAAATTGAAGATAATTATTGCAAAAATCAAAAGATTTTACAAAAATTCTATAATTATTTCAAGAAATTAAGGATTTTTATCCTTAAAATGTAAAATCCAAAATGAAATTTTACGGAAATTGAGGATAATTATTTAAAAAAGTAAGATTTTGCAAAATGTCTATTTATTTCATTCAGTAATGGTTTTTTATCCTTAAATTTGAAAAATACAAGATAAATTTTGTCTATTATTAAAGAAAATTATTAAAAAAACCGAATGAATTCTCAAAAAAATCATTCAATTTCTGGAAATTAAGGATTTTAATCCATAAATTTAAAAATCCCAAATAAATTTTGATTACTATTGAAGATAATTATAACAAAAACCCATATATTAAAAACAAATCTTTTTATTTCAACAAAATAAGGATTAAAGGATTTTTTTCCTTAAATTTGAAAAATCCAAAATAAATTTTGACTGAAATGTTAGATAATTATTGCAAAAATTGCAATGATATTACCAAAAGGTCTTTTTATTTACAAATTAAGGATTTTTATCCTTAGATTTAAAAAATACAAGATAAATTTCGAAAAATACTAAATATAATTAAATCAGAAATCTAAAGATTTTACAAAAATTCTCAAATTATTTCAAGAAATTAGGGATCTTTATCCTTAAATTTGAAAAATCCAACATAAATTTTGACTACAATTGAAGAAAATTATTCAAAATACCAAAAGATTTTCAAAAAATATTTTAATTTCAAGAAATCAAGGATTTTTATCCTTAAAATTGAAAAATCCAAAATAAATTTTGACTAAAATTGAAGATAATTATTACAAAAACCCAAAGATTTTACAAAAATTCTCTAATTATTTCAAGAAGTTAAGGATATTTATCCTTAAATTTGAAAAAATCCAAGATAAATTTTGACTATAATTGAAGAAAATTATGAAATATACCCAAATATTTTTCAAGAAAATTTACATTTTACACAAATTAACGATTTTTTCCTTAAATTTGAAAAATCCAAATAAAAAATTTGTGGAAATTGAAGATAATTATAGTAAAATTCCAATTATTTTACAAAAAGTGTTTTTATTTCAACAAATGAAGGATTTTATTCCTTAAATGTAAAAATCCAAAATAAATTTGGAAAAATACTGAAGATATTTTAATCAAAAATCCAAATATTTTTTAAAAAATCTCTTTTTATTTCAACAAATACGAGATTTTTTTTCTTAAATTTGGCATATCGAAAATTATTTTTGGCTGAAATTGAAGATAATTATTGCAAAAATCAAAAGATTTTACAAAAATTCTCAAATTATTTCTAGAAATTATCAATTTTTATCTTTAAAATAACAATTCCAAAATGGATTTTTACGGAAATAGAAGATGATTATTACAAGATCCAAAGATTTTTCAAAATATATTTTTTTTCATCAAATTAAGGATTTTTTTCCTTACATTTGAAAAATCGCAGATAAATGTCGAATTTTATTGAAGAAAATAAAAAAAAAACAAAAGATTGTTAAAAATCATTTTATTTCAACAAATTAAATATATATTTTTCCTAAAATTAAAAAATCCAAATAAAATTTTGACAATTATTGAAGAAAATTATCATAGAAATCCCAAAGATATTTCAAAAATCTTTTAATTTAAAAAAATTAAGGAGTTTTTTCTTAAATATGAAAAATCCAGGAAAAGTTTTGAATATTATTAAAGAAAATTATTCAAAAAACCAAAGGATTTTCAAAAAATCTTTTAATTTCAGGAAATCAAGGATTTTTATCCTTAAAATTGAAAAATCCAAAATAAATTTTGACTAAAATTGAAGATAATTATTAAAAAAATCAAAGATTTTACAAAAATTCTCTTATTATTTCAAGAAATTAGGGATTTTTATCCTTAAAATGAAAAATCCAAAATGAATTTTTACGGAAATTTAGGATAATTATTTAAAAAAACCTAAGATTCTTCAAAATGTCTATTTATTTCATTCACTAATGGTTTTTTCCTAAAGTTTGAAAAATCCAAAATAAATTTAGAATATTATTGAAGAATATTATGAAATATACCAAAAGATTTATCAAAAAATCTTTTTATTTCAACAAAGTTAAGATATTTTTTACTTAGATTTGAAAAATCTTAGATAAATTTTACAATGATTGAAGAAAATTATTTAAAAAATCCAAATATTATTCAAAAAATCTTTTAATTTTAAAAAATTATGGATTTTCTTCCTTAAATTTGAAAAATCCAAAATAAAAAATGGCGGAAATTGAAGATAATTATAGTTAAATTCCAAGTATTTTACAAAAATTGTTTTTATTTCAACAAATAAAGGATTGTATTCCTAAAATTTGAAATATCCAACATAAATTTGGAAAAATACTGAAGATAATTAAGTCAAAAATCCATATATTTAAAAAAAATCTCTTTTTATTTCAACAAATACGGGATTTTTATTCTTAAATTTGAAATATCGAAAATCATTTTTGGCTGAAATTGAAGATAATTATTGCAAAAATCAAAAGATTTTACAAAAATTCTCTAATTATTTCAAGAAATTAGGGATTTTTATCCTTAAAATGTAAAATCCAAAATGAAATTTTACGGAAATTGAGGATAATTATTTAAAAAATCCTAAGATTTTGCAAAATCTCTATTTATTTCATTCAGTAATGGTTTTTTATCCTTAAACTTGAAAAATACAAGATAAATTTTGTCTATTATTGAAGAAAATTATTAAAAAAACCAACTGAATTTTCAAAAAAATCATTCAATTTCAAGAAATTAAGGATTTTAATCCATAAATTTAAAAATCCCAAATAAATTTTGATTACTATTGAAGATAATTATAACAAAACCCAAATATTAAAAAAATCTTTTTATTTCAACATAATAAGGATTAAAGGAATTTTTTCCTTAAATTTGAAAAATCAAAAATAAATTTTGACTGAAATTGAAGATAATTAATGCAAAAATTGCAATGATATTACCAAAAGGTCTTTTTATTTACAAATTAAGGATTTTTATCCTTAAATTTGAAAAATCCAAGATAAATTTCGAAAAATACTAAATATAATTAAATCAGAAATCTAAAGATTTTACAAAAATTCTCAAATTATTTCAAGAAATTAGGGATTTTTATCCTTAAATTTGAAAAATCCAACATAAATTTTGACTACAATTGAAGAAAATTATTCAAAATACCAAAAGATTTTCAAAAAATATTTTAATTTCAAGAAATCAAGGATTTTTATCCTTAAAATTGAAAAATCCAAAATAAATTTTGACTAAAATTGAAGATAATTATTACAAAAACCCAAAGATTTTACAAAAATTCTCTAATTATTTCAAGAAGTTAAGGATATTTATCCTTAAATTTGAAAAAATCCAAGATAAATTTTAACTATAATTGAAGAAAATTATGAAATATACCCAAATATTTTTCAAGAAAATTTACATTTTACACAAATTAACGATTTTTTCCTTAAATTTGAAAAATCCAAATAAAAAATTTGTGGAAATTGAAGATAATTATAGTAAAATTCCAATTATTTTACAAAAAGTGTTTTTATTTCAACAAATGAAGGATTTTATCCCTTAAATGTAAAAATCCAAAATAAATTTGGAAAAATACTGAAGATATTTTAATCAAAAATCCAAATATTTTTTAAAAAATCTCTTTTTATTTCAACAAATACGAGATTTTTTTTCTTATATTTGACATATCGAAAATTATTTTTGGCTGAAATTGAAGATAATTATTGCAAAAATCAAAAGATTTTACAAAAATTCTCAAATTATTTCTAGAAATTATCAATTTTTATCTTTAAAATAATAATTCCAAAATGGATTTTTACGGAAATAGAAGATGATTATTACAAGATCCAAAGATTTTTCAAAATATATTTTTTTTCAACAAATTAAGGATTTTTTTCCTTACATTTTAAAAATCGCAGATAAATGTAGAATTTTATTGAAGGAAATTAAAAAAAAAACAAAAGATTGTTAAAAAATCATTTTATTTCAACAAATTGAATATATTTTTCCTAAAATTAAAAAATCCAAATAAAATTTTGACAATTATTGAAGAAAATTAATATAGAAAACCCAAAGATTTTTCAAATATCTTTTAATTTCAAAAAATTAAGGATTTTTATCTTTAAAATTAAAAAATCCAAAATAAATTTCGTCTAAAATTGAAGATAATTATTACAAAAACCCAAAGATTTAACAAAAATTCTCTAATTATTTCAAGAAGTTAAGGATTTTTATCCTTAAATTTGAAAAATCCAAGATACATTTTGACTATAATTGAAGAAAATTATGAAAATTGAGGATAATTATTTAAAAAATCCTATGATTTTGCAAAATGTCTATTTATTTCATTCAGTAATGGTTTTTTATCCTTTAATTTGTTAAATACAAGATAAATTTTGACTATTTGTGAAGAAAATTATTAAAAAAACAAAATGAATTTTCAAAAAAATCATTTAATTTCAAGAAATTAAGGATTTTAATCCATAAATTTAAAAATCCCAAATAAATTTTGATTACTATTGAACATAATTATAACAAATTCCAAATATTAAAAAAATCTTTTTATTTCAACAAAATAAGGATTAAAGGATTTTTTTCCTTAAATTTGAAAAATCCTAAATAGATTTTGATAAATGAAATCCTAATCAAATTTAAGGATTTTTATCCTTAAATTTGATAAATCCAAGATAAATTTCGAAAAATACTAAATATAGTTGAAGAAAATTATGAAATATACCGAAAGAGTTTTCATAAAATCTTTTTATTTCAACAAAGTTAGGATTTTTTTACTTAGATTTGAAAAATCTAAGATAAATTTTACTATTATTGAAGAAAATTAATTAAAAAACCCAAATAATTTTAAAAAATATTTTCATTTTTAACAAATTATGGATTTTCTTCCTTAAATTTGAAAAATCCAAAATAAAAATTGGCTGAAATTGAAGATAATTATAGTAAAATTCCAATTATTTTACAAAAAGTCTTTTTATTTCAACAAATGAAGGATTTTATTCCTTAAATGTAAAAATGCAACATAAATTTGGAAAAATACTGAAGATAATTAAATCAAAAATCCATATATTTAAAAAAAATCTCTTTTTATTTCAACAAATACGGGATTTTTATTCTTAAATTTGAAATATCGAAAATCATTTTTGGCTGAAATTGAAGATAATTATTGCAAAAATCAAAACATTTTACAAAAATTCTCTAATTATTTCAAGAAATTAGGGATTTTTATCCTTAAAATGTAAAATCCAAAATGAAATTTTACGGAAATTGAGGATAATTATTTAAAAAATCCTAAGATTTTGCAAAATCTCTATTTATTTCATTCAGTAATGGTTTTTTATCCTTAAACTTGAAAAATACAAGATAAATTTTGTCTATTATTGAAGAAAATTATTAAAAAAACCAACTGAATTTTCAAAAAAATCATTCAATTTCAAGAAATTAAGGATTTTAATCCATAAATTTAAAAATCCCAAATAAATTTTGATTACTATTGAAGATTATTATAACAAAACCCAAATATTAAAAAAATCTTTTTATTTCAACATAATAAGGATTAAAGGAATTTTTTCCTTAAATTTGAAAAATCAAAAATAAATTTTGACTGAAATTGAAGATAATTAATGCAAAAATTGCAATGATATTACCAAAAGGTCTTTTTATTTACAAATTAAGGATTTTTATCCTTAAATTTGAAAAATCCAAGATAAATTTCGAAAAATACTAAATATAATTAAATCAGAAATCTAAAGATTTTACAAAAATTCTCAAATTATTTCAAGAAATTAGGGATTTTTATCCTTAAATTTGAAAAATCCAACATAAATTTTGACTACAATTGAAGAAAATTATTCAAAATACCAAAAGATTTTCAAAAAATATTTTAATTTCAAGAAATCAAGGATTTTTATCCTTAAAATTGAAAAATCCAAAATAAATTTTGACTAAAATTGAAGATAATTATTACAAAAACCCAAAGATTTTACAAAAATTCTCTAATTATTTCAAGAAGTTAAGGATATTTATCCTTAAATTTGAAAAAATCCAAGATAAATTTTAACTATAATTGAAGAAAATTATGAAATATACCCAAATATTTTTCAAGAAAATTTACATTTTACACAAATTAACGATTTTTTCCTTAAATTTGAAAAATCCAAATAAAAAATTTGTGGAAATTGAAGATAATTATAGTAAAATTCCAATTATTTTACAAAAAGTGTTTTTATTTCAACAAATGAAGGATTTTATCCCTTAAATGTAAAAATCCAAAATAAATTTGGAAAAATACTGAAGATATTTTAATCAAAAATACAAATATTTTTTAAAAAATCTCTTTTTATTTCAACAAATACGAGATTTTTTTTCTTATATTTGACATATCGAAAATTATTTTTGGCTGAAATTGAAGATAATTATTGCAAAAATCAAAAGATTTTACAAAAATTCTCAAATTATTTCTAGAAATTATCAATTTTTATCTTTAAAATAAGAATTCCAAAATGGATTTTTACGGAAATAGAAGATGATTATTACAAGATCCAAAGATTTTTCAAAATATATTTTTTTTCAACAAATTAAGGATTTTTTTCCTTACATTTTAAAAATCGCAGATAAATGTAGAATTTTATTGAAGGAAATTAAAAAAAAACAAAAGATTGTTAAAAAATCATTTTATTTCAACAAATTGAATATATTTTTCCTAAAATTAAAAAATCCAAATAAAATTTTGACAATTATTGAAGAAAATTAATATAGAAAACCCAAAGATTTTTCAAATATCTTTTAATTTCAAAAAATTAAGGATTTTTATCTTTAAAATTAAAAAATCCAAAATAAATTTCGTCTAAAATTGAAGATAATTATTACAAAAACCCAAAGATTTAACAAAAATTCTCTAATTATTTCAAGAAGTTAAGGATTTTTATCCTTAAATTTGAAAAATCCAAGATACATTTTGACTATAATTGAAGAAAATTATGAAAATTGAGGATAATTATTTAAAAAATCCTATGATTTTGCAAAATGTCTATTTATTTCATTCAGTAATGGTTTTTTATCCTTTAATTTGTTAAATACAAGATAAATTTTGACTATTTGTGAAGAAAATTATTAAAAAAACAAAATGAATTTTCAAAAAAATCATTTAATTTCAAGAAATTAAGGATTTTAATCCATAAATTTAAAAATCCCAAATAAATTTTGATTACTATTGAACATAATTATAACAAATTCCAAATATTAAAAAAATCTTTTTATTTCAACAAAATAAGGATTAAAGGATTTTTTTCCTTAAATTTGAAAAATCCTAAATAGATTTTGATAAATGAAATCCTAATCAAATTTAAGGATTTTTATCCTTAAATTTGATAAATCCAAGATAAATTTCGAAAAATACTAAATATAGTTGAAGAAAATTATGAAATATACCGAAAGAGTTTTCATAAAATCTTTTTATTTCAACAAAGTTAGGATTTTTTTACTTAGATTTGAAAAATCTAAGATAAATTTTACTATTATTGAAGAAAATTAATTAAAAAACCCAAATAATTTTAAAAAATATTTTCATTTTTAACAAATCATGGATTTTCTTCCTTAAATTTGAAAAATCCAAAATAAAAATTGGCTGAAATTGAAGATAATTATAGTAAAATTCCAATTATTTTACAAAAAGTCTTTTTATTTCAACAAATGAAGGATTTTATTCCTTAAATGTAAAAATGCAACATAAATTTGGAAAAATACTGAAGATAATTAAATCAAAAATCCAAATATTTAAAAAAAATTCTCTTTTTATTTCAACAAATACTGGATTTTTTTTCTTAAATTTGAAAAATCCAAAATTATTTTTGGCTGAAATTGAAGATAATTATTGCAAAAATCCAAAGATTTTAGAAAAATTCTCAAATTATTTAAAGAAATTATGGATTTTTATCATAAAAATAACATATCCAAAATGAATTTTTACGAAATAGAAGATAATTAAGATATATACCGAAAGAGTTTTCATAAAATCTTTGTATTTCAACGAAGTTAGGATTTTTTTACTTAGATTTGAGAAATCTAAGAATAATTTTACTATTATTGAAGAATATTAATTAAAAAACCCAAATATTTTTCAAAAAATATTTTCATTTTAAACAAATTATGGATTTTCTTCCTTAAATTTGAAAAATCCAAAATAAAAATTGGCTGAAATTTAAGATAATTATAGGAAAATTCCAATTATTTTACAAAAAGTCTTTTTATTTCAACAAATGAAGGATTTTATTCCTTAAATGTAATAATTCAACATAAATTTGGAAAAATACTGAAGATAATTAAATCAAAAATCCAAATATTTAAAAAAAATTCTCTTATTATTTCAACAAATACGGAATTTATTTCTTAAATTTGAAAAATCCAAAATAATTTTTGGCTGAAATTGAAGATAATTATTGCAAAAATCAAAAGATTTACAAAAATTCTCAAATTATTTCAAGAAATTATGGATTTTTATCTTTAATATAACATATCCAAAATGAATTTTTACGGAAATAGAAGAGAATTATTACATAAATCAAAAGATTTTTCAAAAGATATTTTTTTTTCAACAAATTAAGGATATTTTTAATTAAATTTGAAAAATCGCAGATAAATGTCGAATATTATTGAAGAAAATTTAAAAAAACGAAAAGATTGTTAAAAAATCATTTTATTTAAACAAATTGAATACAATTTTCCTGAAATTAAAAAATCCAAGATAAATTTTGACAATTATTGAATAAAATTATTATAGAAAACACAAAGATTTTTCAAAAATCTTTTAATTTCAAAAAATTGAGGAGTTCTTTTCTTAAATATGAAAAATCCAGGAAAAATTTAATTTTTTTGAAGAAAATTATTCAAAATACCAAAAGATTTTCAAAAAATATTTTAATTTCAAGAAATCAAGAATTTTTATCCTTAAAATTGATAAATCCAACATAAATTTTGACTAAAATTGAAGGTACTTATTACAAAAACCCAAAGATTTTACAAAAATTCTCTAATTATTTCAAAACATTTGGGATTTTTATCCTTAAAATAAAAAATACAAAATGAATGATAACGGAAATTGAGGATAATTATTTAAAAAATCCTAAGATTTTGCAAAATGTCTATTTATTTCATTCAGTAATGTTTTTTTTTCCTAAAATTTGAAAAATCCAGAATAAATTTAGAATATTATTGAAGAAAATTATGAAATATACCGAAAGATTTTTCAAAAATCGTTTTATTTCAACAAAGTTAAGATATTTTTACTTAGATTTGAAAAATCTAAGAGAAATTTTACAATGATTGAAGATAATTATTTAAAAAATCCAAATATTTTTCAAAAAATATTTAATTTCAACAAATTATGTATTTTCTTCATTAAATTTGAAAAATGCAAAATAAAAATTGGCGGAAATTGATGATAATTATAGTAAAATTCCAATTATTTTACAAAAATTCTTTTTATTTCAACAAATGAAGAATTTTAATCCTTAAATTTGAAATATTCAACATAAATTTTGAAAAATACTGAAGATAATTAAATCAAAAAACCAAATATTAAAAAAAAATTCTCTTTTTATTTCAACGAATACGGTAGTTTTTTTTAATTTGAAATATCGAAAATTATTTTTGGCTGAAATTGAAGATAATTATTGCAAAAATCAAAAGATTTTACAAAAATTCTATAATTATTTCAAGAAATTAGGGATTTTTATCCTTAAAATGTAAAATCCAAAATGAAATTTTACGGAAATTGAGGATAATTATTTAAAAACCTCTAAGATTTTGCAAAATGTCTATTTATTTCATTCAGTAATGGTTTTTTATCCTTAAATTTGAAAAATACAAGATAAATTTTGTCTCTTATTAAAGAAAATTATTCAAAAAAACAAAATGAATTCTCAAAAACATCATTCAATTTCAGGAATTTAAGGATTTTAATCCAAAAATTTAAAAATCCTAAATAAATTTTGATTACTATTGAAGATATTTATAACAAAAACCCATATATTAAAAACAAATCTTTTTATTTCAACAAAATAAGGATTAAAGGATTTTTTTCCTTAAATTTGAAAAATCAAAAATAAATTTTGACTGAAATTGAAGATAATTATTGCAAAAATTGCAATGATATTACAAAAGTCTTTTTATTTACAAATTAAGGATTTTTATCCTTAAATTTAAAAAATACAAGATAAATTTCGAAAAATACTAAATATAATTAAATCAGAAATATAAAGATTTTACAAGAATTCTCAATTAATTCAAGAAATTAAGGATTTTTATCCTTAAATTTGAAAAATGCAAAATAAATTTGACTATTATTGAAGAAAATTATGAAATATACCGAAAGATTTTTCAAAAAATCTTTTTATTTCAACAAAGTTAAGATATTTTTTACTTAGATTTGAAAAATCTAAGATAAATTTTGTCATGATTGAAGAATATTTTTTAAAAAATCCAAATATTTTCCAAAAAATCTTTTAATTTCAACAAATTATGGATTTTCTTAATTAAATTTGAAAAATCCAAAATAAAAATTGGCGGAAATTGAAGATAATTATAGTAAAATTCCAATTATTTTACAAAAAGTCTTTTTATTTCAACAAATGAAGGATTTTATTCCTTAAACGTAAAATTCCAACATAAATTTGGAAAAATACTGAAGATAATTAAATCAAAAATCCAAATATTAAAAAATAATTCTCTTTTTATTTCAACAAATACGGGATTTTTTGCTTAAATTTGAAATATCGAAAATTATTTTTTGCTGTAATTGAAGATAATTATTGCATAAATCAAAAGATTTTACAAAATTTCTCAAATTATTTAAAGAAATTATGGATTTTTATCTTTAATATAACATATCCAAAATGAATTTTTACGGAAATAGAAGTTAATTATTAAAAAATCCAAAGATTTTCAAAAATTCGTTTAATTTCAAGAAATTGAATATATTTTTCCTGAAATTAAAAAATCCAAGATAAATTTTGACAATTATTGAAGAAAATTAATAAAGAAAAAACAAAGATTTTTCAAATATCTTTTAATTTCAAAAAATTAAGGAGTTTTTTTCTTAAATATGAAAAATCCAGGAAAAATTTTGAATATTATTGAAGCAAATTATTCAAAATACCAAAAGATTTAAAAAAAAATCTTTTAATTTCAAGAAATCAAGGATTTTTATCTTTAATATTGATAAATCCAAAATAAATTTTGACTAAAAATGATGAAAATTATTACAAAAACCCAAAGATTTTACAAAAATTCTCTAATAATTTCAAGAAATTAGGGATTTTTATCCTTAAATTTGAAAAATCCAAAATAAATTTTGACTATAATTGAAGAAAATTATGAAATATACAGAAAGATTTTTCAAATATCTTTTAATTTCAAAAAATTAAGGAGTTCTTTGTTAAATATGAAAAATCCAGAAAAAATTTTGAATATTATTGAAGCAAATTATTCAAAATACCAAAAGATTTTCAAAAAATATTTTAATTTCAAGAAATCAAGGATATTTATCCTTAAAATTGATAAATCCAACATAAATATTGACTAAAATTGAAGATAATTATTACAAAAACCCAAAGATTTTGCAAAAATTCTCTAATTATTTAAAGAAATTAGGGATTTTTATCCTTAAAATGAAAATTCCAAAATGAATTTTTACGGAAATTGAGGATAATTATATAAAAAATCCTAAGATTTTGCAAAATGTCTACTTATTTCATTCTGTAATGGTTTTTTTTCCTTAAATTTGAAAAATCCAGAATAAATTTAGAATATTATTGACGAAAATTATGAAATATACCGAAAGATTTTTCAAAAAATCTTTTTAATTCAACAAAGTTAAGATATTTTTACTTAGATCTGAAAAATCTAAGAGAAATTTTACAATGATTGAAGATAATTATTTAAAAAATCCAAATATTTTTCAAAAAATATTTAATTTCAACAAATTATGGATTTTCTTCCTTAAATTTGAAAAATTCAAAATAAAAATTGGCGGAAATTGATGATAATTATAGTAAAATTCCAATTATTTTACAAAAATTCTTTTTATTTCAACAAATGAAGAATTTTATTCCTTAAATTTGAAATATCCAACATAAATTTTGAAAAATACTGAAGATAATTAAATCAAAAAACCAAATATTAAAAAAAAATTCTCTTTTTATTTCAACAAATACGGGATTTTTTTTTAAATTTGAAATATCGAAAATAATTTTTGGCTGAAATTGAAGATAATTATTGCAAAAATCAAAAGATTTTACAAAAATTCTCAAATTATTTCAAGAAATAATGGATTTTTGAAATAACATTTCCAAAATGAATTTTTACGGAAATAGAAGCTAATTATTACAAAAATCCAAAGATTTTTCAAAATATATTGTTTTTCATTAAATTAAGGATTTTTTTCCTTGAATTTGAAAAATCGCAGATAAATGTCGAATATTATTAAAGAAAATTAAAAAAAACCAAAAGATTGTTTAAAAAATCATTTTATTTCAACAAATTGAATACAATTTTCCAGAAATTAAAAAATCCAAGATAAATTTTGACAATTATTGAAGAAAATTATCATAGAAATCAAAAAGATATTTCAAAAATCTTTTAATTTCAAAAAATTAAGGAGTTTTTTCTTAAAAATGAAAAATCCAGGAAAAGTTTTGAATATTATTGAAGAAAATTATTCAAAAAACCTAAGGATTTACAAAAAATCTTTTAATTTCAGGAAATCAAGGTTTATTTTCCTTAAAATTGAAAAATCCAAAATAAATTTTGACTAAAATTGAAGATAATTATTAAAAAACCCAAAGATTTTACAAAAATTCTCTAATTATTTCAAGAAATTAGGGATTTTTATCCTTACAATGAAAAATCCAAAATGAATTTTTACGGAAATTTAGGATAATTATTTAAAAAAACCTAAGATTTTTCAAAATGTCTATTTATTTCATTCAATAATGGTTTTTTCCTAAAGTTTGAAAATCCAAAATAAATTTAGAATATTATTGAAGAATATTATGAAATATACCAAAAGATTTATCAAAAAATCTTTTTATTTCAACAAAGTTAAGATATTTTTTACTTAGATTTGAAAAATCTTAGATAAATTTTACAATGATTGAAGAAAATTATTTAAAAAATCCAAATATTATTCAAAAAATCTTTTAATTTTAAAAAATTATGGATTTTCTTCCTTAAATTTGAAAAATCCAATATAAAAAATGGCGGAAATTGAAGATAATTATAGTTAAATTCCAATTATTGTACAAAAATTGTTTTTATTTCAACAAATAAAGGATTTTATTCCTAAAATTTGAAATATCCAACATAAATTTGGAAAAATACTGAAGATAATTAAATCAAAAATCCATATATTTAAAAAAAATCTCTTTTTATTTCAACAAATACTGGATTTTTATTCTTAAATTTGAAATATCGAAAATCATTTTTGGCTGAAATTGAAGATAATTATTGTAAAAATCAAAAGATTTCACAAAAATTCTCAAATTATTTCAAGAAATAATGGATTTTTGAAATAACATTTCCAATATGAATTTTACGGAAATAGAAGCTAATTATTACAAAAATCCAAAGGTTTTTCAAAATATATTGTTTTTCATTAAATTAAGGATTTTTTCCTTGAATTTGAAAAATCGCAGATAAATGTCGAATATTATTGAAGAAAATGAAAAAAACCAAAAGATTGTTTAAAAAATCATTTTATTTCAACAAATTGATTATATTTTTACTGAAATTTGAAAAATCCAAGTTAAATTTGGACAATTATTGAAGAAAATTATCATAGAAATCCCAAAGATATTTCAAAAATCTTTTAATTTAAAAAAAATTAAGGAGTTTTTCCTTAAATATGAAAAATCCAGGAAAAGTTTTGAATATTATTAAAGAAAATTATTCAAAAAACCAAAGGATTTTCAAAAAATCTTTTAATTTCAGGAAATCAAGGATTTTTATCCTTAAAATTGAAAAATCCAAAATAAATTTCGTCTAAAATTGAAGATAATTATTACAAAAACCCAAAGATTTAACAAAAATTCTGTAATTATTTCAAGAAGTTAAGGATTTTTATCCTTAAATTTGAAAAATCCAAGATAAATTTTGACTATAATTGAAGAAAATTATGAAAATTGAGGATAATTATTTAAAAAATCCTATGATTTTGCAAAATGTCTATTTATTTCATTCAGTAATGGTTTTTTATCCTTTAATTTGTTAAATACAAGATAAATTTTGACTATTTGTGAAGAAAATTATTAAAAAAACAAAATGAATTTTCAAAAAAATCATTCAATTTCAAGAAATTAAGGATTTTAATCCATAAATTTAAAAATCCCAAATAAATTTTGATTACTATTGAAGATAATTATAACAAAACCCAAATATTAAAAAAATCTTTTTATTTCAACATAATAAGGATTAAAGGATTTTTTTCCTTAAATTTGAAAAATCCAAAATAAATTTTGACAGAAATTGAAGATAATTATTGCAAAAATTGCAATGATATTACGAAAAGTCTTTTTATTTACAAATTAAGGATTTTTATCCTTAAATTTGATAAATCCAAGATAAATTTCGAAAAATACTAAATATAGTTGAAGAAAATTATGAAATATACCGAAAGAGTTTTCATAAAATCTTTTTATTTCAACAAAGTTAGGATTTTTTTACTTAGATTTGAGAAATCTAAGAATAATTTTACTATTATTGAAGAATATTAATTAAAAAACCCAAATATTTTTCAAAAAATATTTTCATTTTAAACAAATTATGGATTTTCTTCCTTAAATTTGAAAAATCCAAAATAAAAATTGGCTGAAATTTAAGATAATTATAGGAAAATTCCAATTATTTTACAAAAAGTCTTTTTATTTCAACAAATGAAGGATTTTATTCCTTAAATGTAATAATTCAACATAAATTTGGAAAAATACTGAAGATAATTAAATCAAAAATCCAAATATTTAAAAAAAATTCTCTTATTATTTCAACAAATACGGAATTTATTTCTTAAATTTGAAAAATCCAAAATAATTTTTGGCTGAAATTGAAGATAATTATTGCAAAAATCAAAAGATTTACAAAAATTCTCAAATTATTTCAAGAAATTATGGATTTTTATCTTTAATATAACATATCCAAAATGAATTTTTACGGAAATAGAAGAGAATTATTACATAAATAAAAAGATTTTTCAAAAGATATTTTTTTTTCAACAAATTAAGGATATTTTTAATTAAATTTGAAAAATCGCAGATAAATGTCGAATATTATTGAAGAAAATTTAAAAAAACGAAAAGATTGTTAAAAAATCATTTTATTTAAACAAATTGAATACAATTTTCCTGAAATTAAAAAATCCAAGATAAATTTTGACAATTATTGAATAAAATTATTATAGAAAACACAAAGATTTTTCAAAAATCTTTTAATTTCAAAAAATTGAGGAGTTCTTTTCTTAAATATGAAAAATCCAGGAAAAATTTAATTTTTTTGAAGAAAATTATTCAAAATACCAAAAGATTTTCAAAAAATATTTTAATTTCAAGAAATCAAGAATTTTTATCCTTAAAATTGATAAATCCAACATAAATTTTGACTAAAATTGAAGGTACTTATTACAAAAACCCAAAGATTTTACAAAAATTCTCTAATTATTTCAAAACATTTGGGATTTTTATCCTTAAAATAAAAAATACAAAATGAATGATAACGGAAATTGAGGATAATTATTTAAAAAATCCTAAGATTTTGCAAAATGTCTATTTATTTCATTCAGTAATGTTTTTTTTTCCTAAAATTTGAAAAATCCAGAATAAATTTAGAATATTATTGAAGAAAATTATGAAATATACCGAAAGATTTTTCAAAAATCGTTTTATTTCAACAAAGTTAAGATATTTTTACTTAGATTTGAAAAATCTAAGAGAAATTTTACAATGATTGAAGATAATTATTTAAAAAATCCAAATATTTTTCAAAAAATATTTAATTTCAACAAATTATGTATTTTCTTCATTAAATTTGAAAAATGCAAAATAAAAATTGGCGGAAATTGATGATAATTATAGTAAAATTCCAATTATTTTACAAAAATTCTTTTTATTTCAACAAATGAAGAATTTTAATCCTTAAATTTGAAATATTCAACATAAATTTTGAAAAATACTGAAGATAATTAAATCAAAAAACCAAATATTAAAAAAAAATTCTCTTTTTATTTCAACGAATACGGTAGTTTTTTTTAATTTGAAATATCGAAAATTATTTTTGGCTGAAATTGAAGATAATTATTGCAAAAATCAAAAGATTTTACAAAAATTCTATAATTATTTCAAGAAATTAGGGATTTTTATCCTTAAAATGTAAAATCCAAAATGAAATTTTACGGAAATTGAGGATAATTATTTAAAAACCTCTAAGATTTTGCAAAATGTCTATTTATTTCATTCAGTAATGGTTTTTTATCCTTAAATTTGAAAAATACAAGATAAATTTTGTCTCTTATTAAAGAAAATTATTCAAAAAAACAAAATGAATTCTCAAAAACATCATTCAATTTCAGGAATTTAAGGATTTTAATCCATAAATTTAAAAATCCTAAATAAATTTTGATTACTATTGAAGATATTTATAACAAAAACCCATATATTAAAAACAAATCTTTTTATTTCAACAAAATAAGGATTAAAGGATTTTTTTCCTTAAATTTGAAAAATCAAAAATAAATTTTGACTGAAATTGAAGATAATTATTGCAAAAATTGCAATGATATTACAAAAGTCATTTTATTTACAAATTAAGGATTTTTATCCTTAAATTTAAAAAATACAAGATAAATTTCGAAAAATACTAAATATAATTAAATCAGAAATATAAAGATTTTACAAGAATTCTCAATTAATTCAAGAAATTAAGGATTTTTATCCTTAAATTTGAAAAATGCAAAATAAATTTGACTATTATTGAAGAAAATTATGAAATATACCGAAAGATTTTTCAAAAAATCTTTTTATTTCAACAAAGTTAAGATATTTTTTACTTAGATTTGAAAAATCTAAGATAAATTTTGTCATGATTGAAGAATATTTTTTAAAAAATCCAAATATTTTCCAAAAAATCTTTTAATTTCAACAAATTATGGATTTTCTTAATTAAATTTGAAAAATCCAAAATAAAAATTGGCGGAAATTGAAGATAATTATAGTAAAATTCCAATTATTTTACAAAAAGTCTTTTTATTTCAACAAATGAAGGATTTTATTCCTTAAACGTAAAATTCCAACATAAATTTGGAAAAATACTGAAGATAATTAAATCAAAAATCCAAATATTAAAAAATAATTCTCTTTTTATTTCAACAAATACGGGATTTTTTGCTTAAATTTGAAATATCGAAAATTATTTTTTGCTGTAATTGAAGATAATTATTGCATAAATCAAAAGATTTTACAAAATTTCTCAAATTATTTAAAGAAATTATGGATTTTTATCTTTAATATAACATATCCAAAATGAATTTTTACGGAAATAGAAGTTAATTATTAAAAAATCCAAAGATTTTCAAAAATTCGTTTAATTTCAAGAAATTGAATATATTTTTCCTGAAATTAAAAAATCCAAGATAAATTTTGACAATTATTGAAGAAAATTAATAAAGAAAAAACAAAGATTTTTCAAATATCTTTTAATTTCAAAAAATTAAGGAGTTTTTTTCTTAAATATGAAAAATCCAGGAAAAATTTTGAATATTATTGAAGCAAATTATTCAAAATACCAAAAGATTTAAAAAAAAATCTTTTAATTTCAAGAAATCAAGGATTTTTATCTTTAATATTGATAAATCCAAAATAAATTTTGACTAAAAATGATGAAAATTATTACAAAAACCCAAAGATTTTACAAAAATTCTCTAATAATTTCAAGAAATTAGGGATTTTTATCCTTAAATTTGAAAAATCCAAAATAAATTTTGACTATAATTGAAGAAAATTATGAAATATACAGAAAGATTTTTCAAATATCTTTTAATTTCAAAAAATTAAGGAGTTCTTTGTTAAATATGAAAAATCCAGAAAAAATTTTGAATATTATTGAAGCAAATTATTCAAAATACCAAAAGATTTTCAAAAAATATTTTAATTTCAAGAAATCAAGGATATTTATCCTTAAAATTGATAAATCCAACATAAATATTGACTAAAATTGAAGATAATTATTACAAAAACCCAAAGATTTTACAAAAATTCTCTAATTATTTAAAGAAATTAGGGATTTTTATCCTTAAAATGAAAATTCCAAAATGAATTTTTACGGAAATTGAGGATAATTATATAAAAAATCCTAAGATTTTGCAAAATGTCTACTTATTTCATTCTGTAATGGTTTTTTTTCCTTAAATTTGAAAAATCCAGAATAAATTTAGAATATTATTGACGAAAATTATGAAATATACCGAAAGATTTTTCAAAAAATCTTTTTAATTCAACAAAGTTAAGATATTTTTACTTAGATCTGAAAAATCTAAGAGAAATTTTACAATGATTGAAGATAATTATTTAAAAAATCCAAATATTTTTAAAAAAATATTTAATTTCAACAAATTATGGATTTTCTTCCTTAAATTTGAAAAATTCAAAATAAAAATTGGCGGAAATTGATGATAATTATAGTAAAATTCCAATTATTTTACAAAAATTCTTTTTATTTCAACAAATGAAGAATTTTATTCCTTAAATTTGAAATATCCAACATAAATTTTGAAAAATACTGAAGATAATTAAATCAAAAAACCAAATATTAAAAAAAAATTCTCTTTTTATTTCAACAAATACGGGATTTTTTTTAAAATTTGAAATATCGAAAATAATTTTTGGCTGAAATTGAAGATAATTATTGCAAAAATCAAAAGATTTTACAAAAATTCTCAAATTATTTCAAGAAATAATGGATTTTTGAAATAACATTTCCAAAATGAATTTTTACGGAAATAGAAGCTAATTATTACAAAAATCCAAAGATTTTTCAAAATATATTGTTTTTCATTAAATTAAGGATTTTTTTCCTTGAATTTGAAAAATCGCAGATAAATGTCGAATATTATTAAAGAAAATTAAAAAAAACCAAAAGATTGTTTAAAAAATCATTTTATTTCAACAAATTGAATACAATTTTCCAGAAATTAAAAAATCCAAGATAAATTTTGACAATTATTGAAGAAAATTATCATAGAAATCAAAAAGATATTTCAAAAATCTTTTAATTTCAAAAAATTAAGGAGTTTTTTCTTAAAAATGAAAAATCCAGGAAAAGTTTTGAATATTATTGAAGAAAATTATTCAAAAAACCTAAGGATTTACAAAAAATCTTTTAATTTCAGGAAATCAAGGTTTATTTTCCTTAAAATTGAAAAATCCAAAATAAATTTTGACTAAAATTGAAGATAATTATTAAAAAACCCAAAGATTTTACAAAAATTCTCTAATTATTTCAAGAAATTAGGGATTTTTATCCTTACAATGAAAAATCCAAAATGAATTTTTACGGAAATTTAGGATAATTATTTAAAAAAACCTAAGATTTTTCAAAATGTCTATTTATTTCATTCAATAATGGTTTTTTCCTAAAGTTTGAAAATCCAAAATAAATTTAGAATATTATTGAAGAATATTATGAAATATACCAAAAGATTTATCAAAAAATCTTTTTATTTCAACAAAGTTAAGATATTTTTTACTTAGATTTGAAAAATCTTAGATAAATTTTACAATGATTGAAGAAAATTATTTAAAAAATCCAAATATTATTCAAAAAATCTTTTAATTTTAAAAAATTATGGATTTTCTTCCTTAAATTTGAAAAATCCAATATAAAAAATGGCGGAAATTGAAGATAATTATAGTTAAATTCCAATTATTGTACAAAAATTGTTTTTATTTCAACAAATAAAGGATTTTATTCCTAAAATTTGAAATATCCAACATAAATTTGGAAAAATACTGAAGATAATTAAATCAAAAATCCATATATTTAAAAAAAATCTCTTTTTATTTCAACAAATACTGGATTTTTATTCTTAAATTTGAAATATCGAAAATCATTTTTGGCTGAAATTGAAGATAATTATTGTAAAAATCAAAAGATTTCACAAAAATTCTCAAATTATTTCAAGAAATAATGGATTTTTGAAATAACATTTCCAATATGAATTTTACGGAAATAGAAGCTAATTATTACAAAAATCCAAAGGTTTTTCAAAATATATTGTTTTTCATTAAATTAAGGATTTTTTCCTTGAATTTGAAAAATCGCAGATAAATGTCGAATATTATTGAAGAAAATGAAAAAAACCAAAAGATTGTTTAAAAAATCATTTTATTTCAACAAATTGATTATATTTTTACTGAAATTTGAAAAATCCAAGTTAAATTTGGACAATTATTGAAGAAAATTATCATAGAAATCCCAAAGATATTTCAAAAATCTTTTAATTTAAAAAAAATTAAGGAGTTTTTCCTTAAATATGAAAAATCCAGGAAAAGTTTTGAATATTATTAAAGAAAATTATTCAAAAAACCAAAGGATTTTCAAAAAATCTTTTAATTTCAGGAAATCAAGGATTTTTATCCTTAAAATTGAAAAATCCAAAATAAATTTCGTCTAAAATTGAAGATAATTAATACAAAAACCCAAAGATTTAACAAAAATTCTGTAATTATTTCAAGAAGTTAAGGATTTTTATCCTTAAATTTGAAAAATCCAAGATAAATTTTGACTATAATTGAAGAAAATTATGAAAATTGAGGATAATTATTTAAAAAATCCTATGATTTTGCAAAATGTCTATTTATTTCATTCAGTAATGGTTTTTTATCCTTTAATTTGTTAAATACAAGATAAATTTTGACTATTTGTGAAGAAAATTATTAAAAAAACAAAATGAATTTTCAAAAAAATCATTCAATTTCAAGAAATTAAGGATTTTAATCCATAAATTTAAAAATCCCAAATAAATTTTGATTACTATTGAAGATAATTATAACAAAACCCAAATATTAAAAAAATCTTTTTATTTCAACATAATAAGGATTAAAGGATTTTTTTCCTTAAATTTGAAAAATCCAAAATAAATTTTGACAGAAATTGAAGATAATTATTGCAAAAATTGCAATGATATTACGAAAAGTCTTTTTATTTACAAATTAAGGATTTTTATCCTTAAATTTGATAAATCCAAGATAAATTTCGAAAAATACTAAATATAGTTGAAGAAAATTATGAAATATACCGAAAGAGTTTTCATAAAATCTTTTTATTTCAACAAAGTTAGGATTTTTTTACTTAGATTTGAAAAATCTAAGATAAATTTTACTATTATTGAAGAAAATTAATTAAAAAACCCAAATAATTTTAAAAAATATTTTCATTTTTAACAAATTATGGATTTTCTTCCTTAAATTTGAAAAATCCAAAATAAAAATTGGCTGAAATTGAAGATAATTATAGTAAAATTCCAATTATTTTACAAAAAGTCTTTTTATTTCAACAAATGAAGGATTTTATTCCTTAAATGTAAAAATGCAACATAAATTTGGAAAAATACTGAAGATAATTAAATCAAAAATCCAAATATTTAAAAAAAAATCTCTTTTTATTTCAACAAATACTGGATTTTTTTTCTTAAATTTGAAAAATCCAAAATTATTTTTGGCTGAAATTGAAGATAATTATTGCAAAAATCCAAAGATTTTAGAAAAATTCTCAAATTATTTAAAGAAATTATGGATTTTTATCATAAAAATAACATATCCAAAATGAATTTTTACGAAATAGAAGATAATTATTACAAAAATCCAAAGGTTTTTCAAAATATATTTTTTTTATTCAACAAATTAAGGATTTTTTTCCTTAAATTTGAAAAATCGCAGATAAATGTAGAATTTTATTGAAGAAAATTAAGATATATACCGAAAGATTTTTCATAAAATCTTTGTATTTCAACGAAGTTAGGATTTTTTTACTTAGATTTGAGAAATCTAAGAATAATTTTACTATTATTGAAGAATATTAATTAAAAAACCCAAATATTTTTCAAAAAATATTTTCATTTTAAACAAATTATGGATTTTCTTCCTTAAATTTGAAAAATCCAAAATAAAAATTGGCTGAAATTTAAGATAATTATAGGAAAATTCCAATTATTTTACAAAAAGTCTTTTTATTTCAACAAATGAAGGATTTTATTCCTTAAATGTAATAATTCAACATAAATTTGGAAAAATACTGAAGATAATTAAATCAAAAATCCAAATATTTAAAAAAATTCTCTTTTTATTTCAACAAATACGGAATTTATTTCTTAAATTTGAAAAATCCAAAATAATTTTTGGCTGAAATTGAAGATAATTATTGCAAAAATCAAAAGATTTACAAAAATTCTCAAATTATTTCAAGAAATTACGGATTTTTATCTTTAATACAACATATCCAAAATGAATTTTTACGGAAATAGAAGAGAATTATTACATAAATCAAAAGATTTTTCAAAAGATATTTTTTTTCAACAAATTAAGGATATTTTTAATTAAATTTGAAAAATCGCAGATAAATGTCGAATATTATTGAAGAAAATTTAAAAAAACGAAAAGATTGTTAAAAAATCATTTTATTTCAACAAATTGAATACAATTTTCCTGAAATTAAAAAATCCAAGATAAATTTTGACAACTATTGAATAAAATTATTATAGGAAACACAAAGATTTTTCAAAAATCTTTTAATTTCAAAAAATTGAGGAGTTCTTTTCTTAAATATGAAAAATCCAGGAAAAATTTAATTTTTTTGAAGAAAATTATTCAAAATACCAAAAGATTTTCAAAAAATATTTTAATTTCAAGAAATCAAGAATTTTTATCCTTAAAATTGATAAATCCAACATAAATTTTGACTAAAATTGAAGGTACTTATTACAAAAACCCAAAGATTTTACAAAAATTCTCTAATTATTTCAAAACATTTGGGATTTTTATCCTTAAAATAAAAAATACAAAATGAATTATAACGGAAATTGAGGATAATTATTTAAAAAATCCTAAGATTTTGCAAAATGTCTATTTATTTCATCCAGTAATGGTTTTTTTTCCTAAAATTTGAAAAATCCAGAATAAATTTAGAATATTATTGAAGAAAATTATGAAATATACCGAAAGATTTTTCAAAAATCTTTTTATTTCAACAAAGTTAAGATATTTTTACTTAGATTTGAAAAATCTAAGAGAAATTTTACAATGATTGAAGATAATTATTTAAAAAATCCAAATATTTTTCAAAAAATATTTAATTTCAACAAATTATGTATTTTCTTCATTAAATTTGAAAAATGCAAAATAAAAATTGGCGGAAATTGATGATAATTATAGTGAAATTCCAATTATTTTACAAAAATTCTTATTATTTCAACAAATGAAGAATTTTATTCCTTAAATTTGAAATATTCAACATAAATTTTGAAAAATACTGAAGATAATTAAATCAAAAAACCAAATATTAAAAAAAAATTCACTTTTTATTTCAACGAATACGGTATTTTTTTTTAATTTGAAATATCGAAAATTATTTTTGGCTGAAATTGAAGATAATTATTGCAAAAATCAAAAGATTTTACAAAAATTCTAAAATTATTTCAAGAAATTACGGATTTTTATCTTTAATACAACATATCCAAAATGAATTTTTACGGAAATAGAAGAGAATTATTACATGAATCAAAAGATTTTTCAAAAGATATTTTTTTTTCAACAAATTAAGGATATTTTTAATTAAATTTGAAAAATCGCAGATAAATGACGAATATTATTGAAGAAAATTTAAAAAAAACGAAAAGATTGTTAAAAAATCATTTTATTTCAACAAATTGAATACAATTTTCCTGAAATTAAAAAATCCAAGATAAATTTTGACAATTATTGAATAAAATTATTATAGAAAACACAAAGATTTTTCAAAAATCTTTTAATTTCAAAAAATTGAGGAGTTCTTTTCTTAAATATGAAAAATCCAGGAAAAATTTAATTTTTTTGAAGAAAATTATTCAAAATACCAAAAGATTTTCAAAAAATATTTTAATTTCAAGAAATCAAGAATTTTTATCCTTAAAATTGATAAATCCAACATAAATTTTGACTAAAATTGAAGGTACTTATTACAAAAACCCAAAGATTTTACAAAAATTCTCTAATTATTTCAAAACATTTGGGATTTTTATCCTTAAAATAAGAAATACAAAATGAATTATAACGGAAATTGAGGATAATTATTTAAAAAATCCTAAGATTTTGCAAAATGTCTATTTATTTCATTCAGTAATGGTTTTTTTTCCTAAAATTTGAAAAATCCAGAATAAATTTAGAATATTATTGAAGAAAATTATGAAATATACCGAAAGATTTTTCAAAAATCTTTTTATTTCAACAAAGTTAAGATATTTTTACTTAGATTTGAAAAATCTAAGAGAAATTTTACAATGATTGAAGATAATTATTTAAAAAATCCAAATATTTTTCAAAAAATATTTAATTTCAACAAATTATGTATTTTCTTCATTAAATTTGAAAAATGCAAAATAAAAATTGGCGGAAATTGATGATAATTATAGTAAAATTCCAATTATTTTACAAAAATTCTTTTTATTTCAACAAACGAAGAATTTTATTCCTTAAATTTGAAATATTCAACATAAATTTTGAAAAATACTGAAGATAATTAAATCAAAAAACCAAATATTAAAAAAAAATTCTCTTTTTATTTCAACGAATACGGTATTTTTTTTTAATTTGAAATATCGAAAATAATTTTTGGCTGAAATTGAAGATAATTATTGCAAAAATCAAAAGATTTTACAAAAATTCTATAATTATTTCAAGAAATTAGGGATTTTTATCCTTAAAATGTAAAATCCAAAATGAAATTTTACGGAAATTGAGGATAATTATTTAAAAAACTCTAAGATTTTGCAAAATCTCTATTTATTTCATTCAGTAATGGTTTTTTATCCTAAATTTGAAAAATACAAGATCAATTTTGTCTCTTATTAAAGAAAATTATTCAAAAAAACCAAATGAATTCTCAAAAACATCATTCAATTTCAGGAATTTAAGGATTTTAATCCATAAATTTAAAAATCCCAAATAAATTTTGATTACTATTGAAGATATTTATAACAAAAACCCATATATTAAAAACAAATCTTTTTATTTCAACAAAATAAGGATTAAAGGATTTTTTTCCTTAAATTTGAAAAATCAAAAATAAATTTTGACTGAAATTGAAGATAATTATTGCAAAAATTGCAATGATATTACAAAAGTCTTTTTATTTACAAATTAAGGATTTTTATCCTTAAATTTAAAAAATACAAGATAAATTTCGAAAAATACTAAATATAATTAAATCAGAAATATAAAGATTTTACAAGAATTCTCAATTAATTCAAGAAATTAAGGATTTTTATCCTTAAATTTGAAAAATGCAAAATAAATTTGGACTATTATTGAAGAAAATTATGAAATATACCGAAAGATTTTTCAAAAAATCTTTTTATTTCAACAAAGTTAAGATATTTTTTACTTAGATTTGAAAAATCTAAGATAAATTTTGTCATGATTGAAGAATATTATTTAAAAAATCCAAATATTTTCCAAAAAATCCTTTAATTTCAACAAATTATGGATTTTCTTCCTTAAATTTGAAAAATCCAATATAAAAAATGGCGGAAATTGAAGATAATTATAGTTAAATTCCAATTATTGTACAAAAATTGTTTTTATTTCAACAAATAAAGGATTTTTATTCTTAAATTTGAAATATCGAAAATCAATTTTGGCTGAAATTGAAGATAATTATTGCAATTAATCAAAAGATTTTACAAAAATTCTCTAATTATTTCAAGAAATTAGGGATTTTTATCCTTAAAATGTAAAATCCAAAATGAAATTTTACGGAAATTGAGGATAATTATTTAAAAAATCCTAAGATTTTGCAAAATCTCTATTTATTTCATTCAGTAATGGTTTTTTATCCTTAAACTTGAAAAATACAAGATAAATTTTGTCTATTATTGAAGAAAATTATTAAAAAAACCAACTGAATTTTCAAAAAAATCATTCAATTTCAAGAAATTAAGGATTTTAATCCATAAATTTAAAAATCCCAAATAAATTTTGATTACTATTGAAGATAATTATAACAAATCCCAAATATTAAAAAAATCTTTTTATTTCAACATAATAAGGATTAAAGGATTTTTTTCCTTAAATTTGAAAAATCAAAAATAAATTTTGACTGAAATTGAAGATAATTAATGCAAAAATTGCAATGATATTACGAAAAGTCTTTTTATTTACAAATTAAGGATTTTTATCCTTAAATTTGAAAAATCCAAGATAAATTTCGAAAAATACTAAATATAATTAAATCAGAAATCTAAAGATTTTACAAAAATTCTCAAATTATTTCAAGAAATTAGGGATTTTTATCCTTAAATTTGAAAAATCCAACATAAATTTTGACTACAATTGAAGAAAATTATTCAAAATACCAAAAGATTTTCAAAAAATATTTTAATTTCAAGAAATCAAGGATTTTTATCCTTAAAATTGAAAAATCCAAAATAAATTTTGACTATAATTGAAGAAAATTATGAAATATACCCAAATATTTTTCAAGAAAATTTACATTTTACACAAATTAACGATTTTTTCCTTAAATTTGAAAAATCCAAATAAAAAATTTGCGGAAATTGAAGATAATTATAGTAAAATTCCAATTATTTTACAAAAAGTGTTTTTATTTCAACAAATGAAGGATTTTATTCCTTCAATGTATAAATCCAAAATAAATTTGGAAAAATACTGAAGATATTTTAATCAAAAATCCAAATATTTTTTAAAAAATCTCTTTTTATTTCAACAAATACGAGATTTTTTTTCTTAAATTTGACATATCGAAAATTATTTTTGGCTGAAATTGAAGATAATTATTGCAAAAATCAAAAGATTTTAAAAAATTCTCAAATTATTTCTAGAAATTATCAATTTTTATCTTTAAAATAACAATTCCAAAATGGATTTTTACGGAAATAGAAGATGATTATTACAATATCCAAAGATTTTTCAAAATATATTTTTTTTCAACAAATTAAGGATTTTTTTCCTTACATTTGAAAAATCGCAGATAAATGTCGAATTTTATTGATGAAAATTAAAAAAAAACAAAACATTGTTAAAAATCATATTATTTCAACAAATTGAATATATTTTTCCTAAAATTAAAAAATCCAAATAAAATGTTGACAATTATTGAAGAAAATTAATATAGAAAACCCAAAGATTTTTCAAATATCTTTTAATTTCAAAAAATTAAGGAGTTTTATTCTTAAATAGGAAAAATCCAGGAAAAATTTTGAATATTATCGAAGAAAATTATTCAAAATACCAAAAGATTTTCAAAAAATATTTTAATTTCAAGAAATCAAGGATTTTTATCCTTAAAATTGAAAAATCCAAAATAAATTTCGTCTAAAATTGAAGATAATTATTACAAAAACCCAAAGATTTTACAAAAATTCTCTAATTAATTCAAGAAGTAAAGGATATTTATCCTTAAATTTGAAAAAATCCAAGATAAATTTTGACTATAATTGAAGAAAATTATGAAATATGCCCAAATATTTTTCAAGAAAATTTACATTTTACACAAATTAACGATTTTTTCCTTAAATTTGAAAAATCCAAATAAAACATTTGCGGAAATTGAAGATAATTATAGTTAAATTCCAATTATTTTACAAAAAGTGTTTTTATTTCAACAAATGAAGGATTTTATTCCTTAAATGTAAAAATCCAAAATAAATTTGGAAAAATACTGAAGATATTTTAATCAAAAATCCAAATATTTTTTAAAAAATCTCTTTTTATTTCAACAAATACGAGATTTTTTTGTCTTAAATTTGACACATCGAAAATTATTTTTGGCTGAAATTGAAGATGATTATTGTAAAAATCAAAAGATTTCACAAAAATTCTCAAATTATTTCAAGAAATAATGGATTTTTGAAATAACATTTCCAAAATGAATTTTACGGAAATAGAAGCTAATTATTACAAAAATCCAAAGGTTTTTCAAAATATATTGTTATTCATTAAATTGAGGATTTTTTCCTTGAATTTGAAAAATCGCAGATAAATGTCGAATATTATTGAAGAAAATTAAAAAAAAACAAAAGATTGTTTAAAAAATCATTTTATTTCAACAAATTGATTATATTTTTACTGAAATTTGAAAAATCCAAGTTAAATTTGGACAATTATTGAAGAAAATTATCATAGAAATCCCAAAGATATTTCAAAAATCTTTTAATTTAAGAAAATTAAGGAGTTTTTTCTTAAATATGAAAAATCCAGGAAAAGTTTTGAATATTATTAAAGAAAATTATTCAAAAAACCAAAGGATTTTCAAAAAATCTTTTAATTTCAGGAAATCAAGAATTTTTATCCTTAAAATTGAAAAATCCAAAATAAATTTTGACTAAAATTGAAGATAATTATTAAAAAACCCAAAGATTTTACAAAAATTCTCTTATTATTTCAAGAAATTAGGGATTTTTATCCTTAAAATCAAAAATCCAAAATGAATTTTTACGGAAATTTAGGATAATTATTTAAAAAAACCTAAGATTCTTCAAAATGTCTATTTATTTCATTCAATAATGGTTTTTTCCTAAAGTTTGAAAAACCCAAAATAAATTTAGAATATTATGGAAGAATATTATGTAATATACCAAAAGATTTATCAAAAAATCTTTTTATTTCAACAAAGTTAAGATATTTTTTACTTAGATTTGAAAAATCTTAGATAAATTTTACAATGATTGAAGAAAATTATTTAAAAAATCCAAATATTATTCAAAAAATCTTTTAATTTTAAAAAATTATGGATTTTCTTCCTTAAATTTGAAAAATCCAAAATAAAAAATGGCGGAAATTGAAGATAATTATAGTTAAATTCCAATTATTTTACAAAAATTGTTTTTATTTCAACAAATAAAGGATTTTATTCCTAAAATTTGAAATATCCAACATAAATTTGGAAAAATACTGAAGATAATTAAGTCAAAAATCCATATATTTAAAAAAAATCTCTTTTTATTTCAACAAATACGGGATTTTTATTCTTAAATTTGAAATATCGAAAATCATTTTTGGCTGAAATTGAAGATAATTATTGCAAAAATCAAAAGATTTTACAAAAATTCTCCAATTATTTCAAGAAATTAGGGATTTTTATCCTTAAAATGTAAAATCCAAAATGAAATTTTACGGAAATTGAGGATAATTATTTAAAAAATCCTAAGATTTTGCAAAATCTCTATTTATTTCATTCAGTAATGGTTTTTTATCCTTAAACTTGAAAAATACAAGATAAATTTTGTCTATTATTGAAGAAAATTATTAAAAAAACCAATTGAATTTTCAAAAAAATCATTCAATTTCAAGAAATTAAGGATTTTAATCCATAAATTTAAAAATCCCAAATAAATTTTGATTACTATTGAAGATAATTATAACAAAACCCAAATATTAAAAAAATCTTTTTTTTTCAACATAATAAGGATTAAAGGATTTTTTTCCTTAAATTTGAAAAATCCAAAATAAATTTTGACTGAAATGTTAGATAATTATTGCAAAAATTGCAATGATATTACCAAAAGGTCTTTTTATTTACAAATTAAGGATTTTTATCCTTAGATTTGAAAAATCCAAGATAAATTTCGAAAAATACTAAATATAATTAAATCAGAAATCTAAAGATTTTACAAAAATTCTCAAATTATTTCAAGAAATTAGGGATTTTTATCCTTAAATTTGAAAAATCCAACATAAATTTTGACTACAATTGAAGAAAATTATTCAAAATACCAAAAGATTTTCAAAAAATATTTTAATTTCAAGAAATCAAGGATTTTCATCCTTAAAATTGAAAAATCAAAAATAAATTTTGACTAAAATTGAAGATAATTATTACAAAAACCCAAAGATTTTACAAAAATTCTCTAATTATTTCAAGAAGTTAAGGATATTTATCCTTAAATTTGAAAAAATCCAAGATAAATTTTAACTATAATTGAAGAAAATTATGAAATATACCCAAATATTTTTCAAGAAAATTTACATTTTACACAAATTAACGATTTTTTCCTTCAATTTGAAAAATCCAAATAAAAAATTTGCGGAAATTGAAGATAATTATAGTAAAATTCCAATTATTTTACAAAAAGTGTTTTTATTTCAACAAATGAAGGATTTTATTCCTTCAATGTATAAATCCAAAATAAATTTGGAAAAATACTGAAGATATTTTAATCAAAAATCCAAATATTTTTTTAAAAATCTCTTTTTATTTCAACAAATACGAGATTTTTTTTCTTAAATTTGACATATCGAAAATTATTTTTGGCTGAAATTGAAGATAATTATTGCAAAAATCAAAAGATTTTACAAAAATTCTCAAATTATTTCTAGAAATTATCAATTTTTATCTTTAAAATAACAATTCCAAAATGGGTTTTTACGGAAATAGAAGATGATTATTACAAGATCCAAAGATTTTTCAAAATATATTTTTTTTCAACAAATTAAGGATTTTTTTCCTTACATTTGAAATATCGCAGATAAATGTCGAATTTTATTGAAGAAAATTAAAAAAAAAACAAAAGATTGTTAAAAATCATTTTATTTCAACAAATTGAATATATTTTTCCTAAAATTAAAAAATCCAAATAAAATTTTGACAATTATTGAAGAAAATTAATATAGAAAACCCAAAGATTTTTCAAATATCTTTTAATTTCAAAAAATTAAGGAGTTTTTTTCTTAAATATGAAAAATCCAGGAAAAATTTTGAATATTATCGAAGAAAATTATTCAAAATACCAAAAGATTTTCAAAAAATATTTTAATTTCAAGAAATCAAGGATTTTTATCCTTAAAATTGAAAAATCCAAAATAAATTTCGTCTAAAATTGAAGATAATTATTACAAAAACCCAAAGATTTTACAAAAATTCTCTAATTATTTCAAGAAGTAAAGGATATTTATCCTTAAATTTGAAAAAATCCAAGATAAATTTTGACTATAATTGAAGAAAATTATGAAATATACCCAAATATTTTTCAAGAAAATTTACATTTTACACAAATTAACGATTTTTTCCTTACATTTGAAAAATCCAAATAAAACATTTGCGGAAATTGAAGATAATTATAGTTAAATTCCAATTATTTTACAAAAAGTGTTTTTATTTCAACAAATGAAGGATTTTATTCCTTAAATGTAAAAATCCAAAATAAATTTGGAAAAATACTGAAGATATTTTAATCAAAAATCCAAATATTTTTTAAAAAATCTCTTTTTATTTCCACAAATACGAGATTTTTTTTCTTAAATTTGACATATCGAAAATTATTTTTGGCTGAAATTGAAGATAATTATTGCAAAAATCAAAAGATTTTACAAAAATTCTCAAATTATTACTAGAAATTATCAATTTTTATCTTTAAAATAATAATTCCAAAATGGATTTTTACGGAAATAGAAGATGATTATTACAAGATCCAAAGATTTTTCAAAATATATTTTTTTTCAACAAATTAAGGATTTTTTTCCTTACATTTGAAAAATCGCAGATAAATGTCGAATTTTATTGAAGGAAATTAAAAAAAAAACAAAAGATTGTTAAAAAAATTATTTTATTTCAACAAATTGAATATATTTTTCCTAAAATTAAAAAATCCAAATAAAATTTTGACAATTATTGAAGAAAATTAATATGAAAAACCCAAAGATTTTTCAAATATCTTTTAATTTCAAAAAATTAAGGAGTTTTTTTTCTTAAATATGAAAAATCCAGGAAAAATTTTGAATATTATCGAAGAAAATTATTCAAAATACCTAAAGATTATCAAAAAATCTTTTAATTTCAAGAAATCAAGGATTTTTATCCTTAAAATTAAAAAATCCAAAATAAATTTCGTCTAAAATTGAAGGTAATTATAAATAAAAACCCAAAGATTTAACAAAAATTCTGTAATTATTTCAAGAAGTTAAGGATTTTTATCCTTAAATTTGAAAAATCCAAGATAAATTTTGACTATAATTGAAGAAAATTATGAAAATTGAGGATAATTATTTAAAAAATCCTATGATTTTGCAAAATGTCTATTTATTTCATTCAGTAATGGTTTTTTATCCTTTAATTTGTTAAATACAAGTTAAATTTTGACTATTTGTGAAGAAAATTATTAAAAAAACAAAATGACTTTTCAAAAAAATCATTTAATTTCAAGAAATTAAGGATTTTAATCCATAAATTTAAAAATCCCAAATAAATTTCGATTACTATTGAACATAATTATAACAAATTCCAAATATTAAAAAAATCTTTTTATTTCAACAAAATAAGGATTAAAGGATTTTTTTCCTTAAATTTGAAAAATCCAAAATAAATTTTGACAGAAATTGAAGATAATTATTGCAAAAATTGCAATGATATTACGAAAAGTCTTTTTATTTACAAATTAAGGATTTTTATCCTTAAATTTGATAAATCCAAGATAAATTTCGAAAAATACTAAATATAGTTGAAGAAAATTATGAAATATACCGAAAGAGTTTTCATAAAATCTTTTTATTTCAACAAAGTTAGGATTTTTTTACTTAGATTTGAAAAATCTAAGATAAATTTTACTATTATTGAAGAAAATTAATTAAAAAACCCAAATAATTTTAAAAAATATTTTAATTTTTAACAAATTATGGATTTTCTTCCTTAAATTTGAAAAATCCAAAATAAAAATTGGCTGAAATTGAAGATAATTATAGTAAAATTCCAATTATTTTACAAAAAGTCTTTTTATTTCAACAAATGAAGGATTTTATTCCTTAAATGTAAAAATCCAACATAAATTTGGAAAAATACTGAAGATAATTAAATCAAAAATCCAAATATTTTAAAAAAAATCTCTTTTTTTTTCAACAAATACTGGATTTTTTTTCTTAAATTTGAAAAATCTTAAATTATTTTTATTTATTGAAGATAATTATTGCAAAAATCCAAAGATTTTAGAAAAATTCTCAAATTATTTAAAGAAATTATGTATTTTTATCATAAAAATAACATATCCAAAATGAATTTTTACGAAATAGAAGATAATTATTACAAAAATCCAAAGGTTTTTCAAAATATATTTTTTTTATTCAACAAATTAAGGATTTTTTTCCTTAAATTTGAAAAATCGCAGATAAATGTAGAATTTTATTGAAGAAAATTAAGATATATACCGAAAGAGTTTTCATAAAATCTTTGTATTTCAACGAAGTTAGGATTGTTTTACTTAGATTTGAGAAATCTAAGAATAATTTTACTATTATTGAAGAATATTAATTAAAAAACCCAAATATTTTTCAAAAGATATTTTCATTTTAAACAAATTATGGATTTTCTTCCTTAAATTTGAAAAATCCAAAATAAAAATTGGCTGAAATTTAAGAGAATTATAGGAAAATTCCAAATATTTTACAAAAAGTCTTTTTATTTCAACAAATGAAGGATTTTATTCCTTAAATGTAATAATTCAACATAAATTTGGAAAAATACTGAAGATAATTAAATCAAAAATCCAAATAAAAAAAAAAAATTCTCTTTTTATTTCAACAAATACGGAATTTATTTCTTAAATTTGAAAAATCCAAAATAATTTTTGGCTGAAATTGAAGATAATTATTGCAAAAATCAAAAGATTTACAAAAATTCTCAAATTATTTCAAGAAATTATGGATTTTTATCTTTAATATAACATATCCAAAATGAATTTTTACGGAAATAGAAGAGAATTATTACATAAATCAAAAGATTTTTCAAAAGATATTTTTTTTTCAACAAATTAAGGATATTTTTAATTAAATTTGAAAAAATCGCAGATAAATGTCGAATATTATTGAAGAAAATTTAAAAAAACGAAAAGATTGTTAAAAAATCATTTTATTTCAACAAATTGAATACAATTTTCCTGAAATTAAAAAATCCAAGATAAATTTTGACAATTATTGAATAAAATTATTATAGAAAACACAAAGATTTTTCAAAAATCTTTTAATTTCAAAAAATTGAGGAGTTCTTTTCTTAAATATGAAAAATCCAGGAAAAATTTAATTTTTTTGAAGAAAATTATTCAAAATACCAAAAGATTTTCAAAAAATCTTTTAATTTCAAGAAATCAAGAATTTTTATCCTTAAAATTGATAAATCCAACATAAATTTTGACTAAAATTGAAGGTACTTATTACAAAAACCCAAAGATTTTACAAAAATTATCTAATTATTTCAAAACATTTGGGATTTTTATCCTTAAAATAAAAAATACAAAATGAATTATAACGGAAATTGAGGATAATTATTTAAAAAATCCTAAGATTTTGCAAAATGTCTATTTATTTCATTCAGTAATGGTTTTTTTCCTAAAATTTGAAAAATCCAGAATAAATTTAGAATATTATTGAAGAAAATTATGAAATATACCGAAAGATTTTTCAAAAATCTTTTTATTTCAACAAAGTTAAGATATTTTTACTTAGATTTGAAAAATCTAAGAGAAATTTAAAAATGATTGAAGATAATTATTTAAAAAATCCAAATATTTTTCAAAAAATATTTAATTTCAACAAATTATGTATTTTCTTCATTAAATTTGAAAAATGCAAAATAAAAATTGGCGGAAATTGATGATAATTATAGTAAAATTCCAATTATTTTACAAAAATTCTTTTTATTTCAACAAATGAAGAATTTTATTCCTTAAATTTGAAATATTCAACATAAATTTTGAAAAATACTGAAGATAATTAAATCAAAAAACCAAATATTAAAAAAAAATTCTCTTTTTATTTCAACGAATACGGTATTTTTTTTTTAATTTGAAATATCGAAAATTATTTTTGGCTGAAATTGAAGATAATTATTGCAAAAATCAAAAGATTTTACAAAAATTCTATAATTATTTCAAGAAATTAGGGATTTTTATCCGTAAAATGTAAAATCAAAAATGAAATTTTAAGGAAATTGAGGATAATTATTTAAAAAACTAAGATTTTGCAAAATGTCTATTTATTTCATTCAGTAATGGTTTTTTATCCTTAAATTTGAAAAATACAAGATAAATTTTGTCTCTTATTAAAGAAAATTATTCAAAAAAACCAAATGAATTCTCAAAAACATCATTCAATTTCAGGAATTTAAGGATTTTAATCCATAAATTTAAAAATCCCAAATAAATTCTGATTACTATTGAAGATATTTATAACAAAAACCCATAAATTAAAAACAAATCTTTTTATTTCAACAAAATAAAGATTAAAGGATTTTTTTCCTTAAATTTGAAAAATCAAAAATAAATTTTGACTGAAATTGAAGATAATTATTGCAAAAATTGCAATGATATTACAAAAGTCTTTTTATTTACAAATTAAGGATTTTTATCCTTAAATTTAAAAAATACAAGATAAATTTCGAAAAATACTAAATATAATTAAATCAGAAATATAAAGATTTTACAAGAATTCTCAATTAATTCAAGAAATTAAGGATTTTATCCTTAAATTTGAAAAATGCAAAATAAATTTGGACTATTATTGAAGAAAATTATGAAATATACCGAAAGATTTTTCAAAAAATCTTTTTATTTCAACAAAGTTAAGATATTTTTTACTTAGATTTGAAAAATCTAAGATAAATTTTATCATGATTGAAGAATATTTTTTAAAAAATCCAAATATTTTCCAAAAAATCTTTTAATTTCAACAAATTATGGATTTTCTTAATTAAATTTGAAAAATCCAAAATAAAAATTGGCGGAAATTGAAGATAATTATAGTAAAATTCCAATTATTTTACAAAAAGTCTTTTTATTTCAACAAATGAAGGATTTTATTCCTTAAACGTCAAATTCCAACATAGATTTGGAAAAATACTGAAGATAATTAAATCAAAAATCCAAATATTAAAAAATAATTCTCTTTTTATTTCAACAAATAGGGGATTTTTTGCTTAAATTTGAAATATCGAAAATTATTTTTTGCTGTAATTGAAGATAATTATTGCATAAATCAAAATATTTTACAAAATTTCTCAAATTATTTAAAGAAATTATGGATTTTTATCTTTAAAATAACATATCCAAAATGAATTTTTACGGAAATAGAAGATAATTATTAAAAAATCCAAAGATTTTCAAAAATTCGTTTAATTTCAAGAAATTGAATATATTTTTCCTGAAATTAAAAAATCCAAGATAAATTTTGACAATTATTGAAGAAAATTAATAAAGAAAAAACAAAGATTTTTCAAATATCTTTTACTTTCAAAAAATTAAGGAGTTTTTTTCTTAAATATGAAAAATCCAGGAAACGTTTTGAATATTATTGAAGAAAATTATTCAAAAAACCAAAGGATTTTCAAAAAATCTTTTAATTTCAGGAAATCAAGGATTTTTATCCTTAAAATTGAAAAATCCAAAATAAATTTTGACTAAAATTGAAGATAATTATTAAAAAACCCAAAGATTTTACAAAAATTCTCTAATTATTTCAAGAAATTAGGGATTTTTATCCTTAAAATGAAAAATCCAAAATGAATTTTTACGGAAATTTAGGATAATTATTTAAAAAAACCTAAGATTTTTCAAAATGTCTATTTATTTCATTCAATAATGGTTTTTTCCTAAAGTTTGAAAATCCAAAATAAATTTAGAATATTATTGAAGAATATTATGAAATATACCAAAAGATTTATCAAAAAATCTTTTTATTTCAACAAAGTTAAGATATTTTTTACTTAGATTTGAAAAATCTTAGATAAATTTTACAATGATTGAAGAAAATTATTTAAAAAATCCAAATATTATTCAAATAATCTTTTAATTTTAAAAAATTATGGATTTTCTACCTTAAATTTGAAAAATCCAATATAAAAAATGGCGGAAATTGAAGATAATTATAGTTAAATTCCAATTTAATTTTTTTGAAGAAAATTATTCAAAATACCAAAAGATTTCAAAAAATCTTTTAATTTCAAGAAATCAAGGATTTTTATCCTTTAAATTGAAAAATCAAAAATAAATTTTGACTAAAATTGAAGGTACTTATTACAAAAACCCAAAGATTTTACAAAAATTCTCTAATTATTTGAAGAAATTGGCGATTTTTATCCTTAAAATGAAAAATCCAAAATGAAATTTTACGGAAATTGAGGATAATTATTTAAATAATCCTAAGATTTTGCAAAATGTCTATTTATTTCATTCAGTAATGGTTTTTTTTCCTAAAATTTGAAAAATCCAGAATAAATTTAGAATATTATTGAAGAAAATTTTGAAATATACCGAAAGATTTTTCAAAAAATCTTTTTATTTCAACAAAGTTAAGATAATTTTACTTAGATTTGAAAAATCTAAGAGAAATTTTACAATGATTGAAGATAATTATTTAAAAAATCCAAATATTTTTCAAAAAATATTTAATTTCAACAAATTATGTATTTTCTTCATTAAATTTGAAAAATGCAAAATAAAAATTGGCGGAAATTGATGATAATTATAGTAAAATTCCAATTATTTTACAAAAATTCTTTTTATTTCAACAATTGAGAATTTTATTCCTTAAATTTGAAATATCCAACATAAATTTGGAAAAATACTGAAGATAATTAAATCAAAAAACCAAATATTAAAAAAAAATTCTCTTTTTATTTCAACGAATACGGTATTTTTTTTTAAATTTGAAATATCGAAAATAATTTTTGGCTGAAATTGAAGATAATTATTGCAAAAATCAAAAGATTTTACAAAAATTCTATAATTATTTCAAGAAATTAGGGATTTTTATCCTTAAAATGTAAAATCCAAAATGAAATTTTACGGAAATTGAGGATAATTATTTAAAAAACTCTAAGATTTTGCATAATGTCTATTTATTTCATTCAGTAATGGTTTTTTATCCTTAAATTTGAAAAATACAAGATAAATTTTGTCTCTTATTAAAGAAAATTATTCAAAAAAACCAAATGAATTCTCAAAAACATCATTCAATTTCAGGAAATTAAGGATTTTAATCCATAAATTTAAAAATCCCAAATAAATTTTGATTACTATTGAAGATATTTATAACAAAAACCCATATATTAAAAATAAATCTTTTTATTTCAACAAAGTAAGGATTAAAAGATTTTTTTCCTTAAATTTGAAAAATCAAAAATAAATTTTGACTGAAATTGAAGATAATTATTGCAAAAATTGCAATGATATTACAAAAGTCTTTATATTTACAAATTAAGGATTTTTATCCTTAAATATAAAAAATACAAGATGAATTTCAAAAAATACTAAATATAATTAAATCAGAAATATAAAGATTTTACAAGAATTCTCAATTAATTCAAGAAATTAAGGATTTTTATCCTTAAATTTGAAAAATGCAAAATAAATTTGGACTATTATTGAAGAAAATTATGAAATATACCGAAAGATTTTTCAAAAAATCTTTTTATTTCAACAAAGTTAAGATATTTTTTACTTAGATTTGAAAAATCTAAGATAAATTTTGTCATGATTGAAGAATATTATTTAAAAAATCCAAATATTTTGCAAAAAATCTTTTAATTTCAACAAATTATGGATTTTCTTAATTAAATTTGAAAAATCCAAAATAAAAATTGGCGGAAATTGAAGATAATTATAGTAAAATTCCAATTATTTTACAAAAAGTCTTTTCATTTCAACAAATGAAGGATTTTATTCCTTAAACGTCAAATTCCAACATAAATTTGGAAAAATACTGAAGATAATTAAATCAAAAATCCAAATATTAAAAAATAATTCTCTTTTTATTTCAACAAATACGGGATTTTTTGCTTAAATTTGAAATATCGAAAATTATTTTTTGCTGTAATTGAAGATAATTATTGCATAAATCAAAAGATTTTACAAAAATTCTCAAATTATTTAAAGAAATTATGGATTTTTATCTTTAAATTAACATATCTAAAATGAATTTTTACGGAAATAGAAGATAATTATTAAAAAATCCAAAGATTTTCAAAAATTCGTTTAATTTCAAGAAATTGAATATATTTTTCCTGAAATTAAAAAATCTAAGATAAATTTTGACAATTATTGAAGAAAATTAATAAAGAAAAAACAAAGATTTTTCAAATATCTTTTAATTTCAAAAAATTAAGGAGTTTTTTTCTTAAATATGAAAAATCCAGGAAAAATTTTGAATATTATTGAAACAAATTATTCAAAATACCAAAAGATTTTTAAAAAATCTATTAATTTCAAGAAATCAAGGATTTTTATCCTTAAAATTGATAAATCCAAAATAAATTTTGACTAAAAATGATGATAATTATTACAAAAACCCAAAGATTTTACAAAAATTCTCTAATAATTTCAAGAAATTAGGGATTTTAATCCTTAAATTTGAAAAATCCAAAATAAATTTTGACTATAATTGAAAAAAATTATGAAATATACAGAAAGATTTTTCAAATATCTTTTAATTTCAAAAAATTAAGGAGTTTTTTGTTAAATATGAAAAATCCAGCAAAAATTTTGATTATTATTGAAGCAAATTATTCAAAATACCAAAAGATTTTCAAAAAATATTTTAATTTCAAGAAATCAAGGATATTTATCCTTAAAATTGATAAATCCAACATAAAGTTTGACTAAAATTGAAGATAATTATTACAAAAACCCAAAGATTTTACAAAAATTCTCTAATTATTTCAAGAAATTATGGATTTTTATCCCTAAAATGAAAATTCCAAAATGAATTTTTACGGAAATTGAGGATAATTATATAAAAAAAATCCTAAGATTTTGCAAAATGTCTTCTTATTTCATTCTGTAATGGTTTTTTTTCCTTAAATTTGAAAAATCCAGAATAAATTTAGAATATTATTGACGAAAATTATGAAATATACCGAAAGATTTTTCAAAAAATCTTTTTAATTCAACAAAGTTAAGATATTTTTACTTAGATCTGAAAAATCTAAGAGAAATTTTACAATGATTGAAGATAATTATTTAAAAAATCCAAATATTTTTTAAAAAATATTTAATTTCAACAAATTATGGATTTTCTTCCTTAAATTTGAAAAATGCAAAATAAAAATTGGCGGAAATTGATGATAATTATAGTAAAATTCCAATTATTTTACAAAAATTCTTTTTATTTCAACAAATGAAGAATTTTATTCCTTAAATTTGAAATATCCAACATAAATTTTGAAAAATACTGAAGATAATTAAATCAAAAAACCAAATATTAAAAAAAATTCTCTTTTTATTTCAACAAATACGGGATTTTTTTTTAAATTTGAAATATCGAAAATAATTTTTGGCTGAAATTGAAGATAATTATTGCAAAAATCAAAAGATTTTACAAAAATTCTCAAATTATTTCAAGAAATAATGGATTTTTGAAATAACATTTCCAAAATGAATTTTTACGGAAATAGAAGCTAATTATTACAAAAATCCAAAGATTTTTCAAAATATATTGTTCTTCATTAAATTAAGGATTTTTTACTTGAATTTGAAAAATCGCAGATAAATGTCGAATATTATTGAAGAAAATTAAAAAACCAAAAGATTGTTTAAAAAATCATTTTATTTCAACAAATTGACTATATTTTTACTGAAATTTGAAAAATCCAAGTTAAATTTGGACAATTATTGAAGAAAATTATCATAGAAATCCCAAAGATATTTCAAAAATCTTTTAATTTCAAAAAATTAAGGAGTTTTTTCTTAAATATGAAAAATCCAGGAAAAGTTTTGAATATTATTGAAGAAAATTATTCAAAAAACCAAAGGATTTTCAAAAAATCTTTTAATTTCAGGAAATCAAGGATTTTTATCCTTAAAATTGAAAAATCCAAAATAAATTTTGACTAAAATTGAAGATAATTATTAAAAAACCCAAAGATTTTACAAAAATTCTCTAATTATTTCAAGAAATTAGGGATTTTTATCCTTAAAATGAAAAATCCAAAATGAATTTTTACGGAAATTTAGGATAATTATTTAAAAAAACTTAAGATTTTTCAAAATGTCTATTTATTTCATTCAATAATGGTTTTTTTCCTAAACTTTGAAAAATCCAAAATAAATTTAGAATATTATTGAAGAATATTATGTAATATACCAAAAGATTTATCAAAAAATCTTTTTATTTCAACAAAGTTAAGATATTTTTTACTTAGATTTGAAAAATATTAGATAAATTTTACAATGATTGAAGAAAATTATTTAAAAAATCCAAATATTATTCAAAAAATCTTTTAATCTTAAAAAATTATGGATTTTCTTCCTTAAATTTGAAAAATCCAAAATAAAAAATGGCGGAAATTGAAGATAATTATAGTTAAATTACAATTATTTTACAAAAATTGTTTTTATTTCAACAAATAAAGGATTTTATTCCTAAAATTTGAAATATCCAACATAAATTTGGAAAAATACTGAAGATAATTAAATCAAAAAACCAAATATTAAAAAAAATTCTCTTTTTATTTCAACGAATACGGTATTTTTTTTTAAATTTGAAATATCGAAAATAATTTTTGGCTGAAATTGAAGATAATTATTGCAAAAATCAAAAGATTTTACAAAAATTCTATAATTATTTCAAGAAATTAGGGATTTTTATCCTTAAAATGTAAAATCCAAAATGAAATTTTACGGAAATTGAGGATAATTATTTAAAAAACTCTAAGATTTTGCAAAATGTCTATTTATTTCATTCAGTAATGGTTTTTTATCCTTAAATTTGAAAAATGCAAGATAAAGTTTGTCTCTTATTAAAGAAAATTATTCAAAAAAACCAAATGAATTCTCAAAAACATCATTCAATTTCAGGAAATTAAGGATTTTAATCCATAAATTTAAAAATCCCAAATAAATTTTGATTACTATTGAAGATATTTATAACAAAAATCCATATATTAAAAATAAATCTTTTTATTTCAACAAAATAAGGATTAAAAGATTTTTTTCCTTAAATTTGAAAAATCAAAAATAAATTTTGACTGAAATTGAAGATAATTATTGCAAAAATTGCAATGATATTACAAAAGTCTTTATATTTACAAATTAAGGATTTTTATCCTTAAATATAAAAAATACAAGATGAATTTCAAAAAATACTAAATATAATTAAATCAGAAATATAAAGATTTTACAAGAATTCTCAATTAATTCAAGAAATTAAGGATTTTTATCCTTAAATTTGAAAAATGCAAAATAAATTTGGACTATTATTGAAGAAAATTATGAAATATACCGAAAGATTTTTCAAAAAATCTTTTTATTTCAACAAAGTTAAGATATTTTTTACTTAGATTTGAAAAATCTAAGATAAATTTTGTCATGATTGAAGAATATTATTTAAAAAATCCAAATATTTTGCAAAAAATCTTTTAATTTCAACAAATTATGGATTTTCTTAATTAAATTTGAAAAATCCAAAATAAAAATTGGCGGAAATTGAAGATAATTATAGTAAAATTCCAATTATTTTACAAAAAGTCTTTTCATTTCAACAAATGAAGGATTTTATTCCTTAAACGTCAAATTCCAACATAAATTTGGAAAAATACTGAAGATAATTAAATCAAAAATCCAAATATTAAAAAATAATTCTCTTTTTATTTCAACAAATACGGGATTTTTTGCTTAAATTTGAAATATCGAAAATTATTTTTTGCTGTAATTGAAGATAATTATTGCATAAATCAAAAGATTTTACAAAAATTCTCAAATTATTTAAAGAAATTATGGATTTTTATCTTTAAAATAACATATCTAAAATGAATTTTTACGGAAATAGAAGATAATTATTAAAAAATCCAAAGATTTTCAAAAATTCGTTTAATTTCAAGAAATTGAATATATTTTTCCTGAAATTAAAAAATCTAAGATAAATTTTGACAATTATTGAAGAAAATTAATAAAGAAAAAACAAAGATTTTTCAAATATCTTTTAATTTCAAAAAATTAAGGAGTTTTTTTCTTAAATATGAAAAATCCAGGAAAAATTTTGAATATTATTGAAACAAATTATTCAAAATACCAAAAGATTTTTTAAAAATCTTTTAATTTCAAGAAATCAAGGATTTTTATCCTTAAAATTGATAAATCCAAAATAAATTTTGACTAAAAATGATGATAATTATTACAAAAACCCAAAGATTTTACAAAAATTCTCTAATAATTTCAAGAAATTAGGGATTTTAATCCTTAAATTTGAAAAATCCAAAATAAATTTTGACTATAATTGAAAAAAATTATGAAATATACAGAAAGATTTTTCAAATATCTTTTAATTTCAAAAAATTAAGGAGTTTTTTGTTAAATATGAAAAATCCAGAAAAAATTTTGATTATTATTGAAGCAAATTATTCAAAATACCAAAAGATTTTCAAAAAATATTTTAATTTCAAGAAATCAAGGATATTTATCCTTAAAATTGATAAATCCAACATAAAGTTTGACTAAAATTGAAGATAATTATTACAAAAACCCAAAGATTTTACAAAAATTCTCTAATTATTTCAAGAAATTATGGATATTTATCCCTAAAATGAAAATTCCAAAATGAATTTTTACGGAAATTGAGGATAATTATATAAAAAATCCTAAGATTTTGCAAAATGTCTACTTATTTCATTCTGTAATGGTTTTTTTTCCTTAAATTTGAAAAATCCAGAATAAATTTAGAATATTATTGACGAAAATTATGAAATATACCGAAAGATATTTCAAAAAATCTTTTTAATTCAACAAAGTTAAGATATTTTTACTTAGATCTGAAAAATCTAAGAGAAATTTTACAATGATTGAAGATAATTATTTAAAAAATCCAAATATTTTTTACAAAATATTTAATTTCAACAAATTATGGATTTTCTTCCTTAAATTTGAAAAATGCAAAATAAAAATTGGCGGAAATTGATGATAATTATAGTAAAATTCCAATTATTTTACAAAAATTCTTTTTATTTCAACAAATGAAGAATTTTATTCCTTAAATTTGAAATATCCAACATAAATTTTGAAAAATACTGAAGATAATTAAATCAAAAAACCAAATATTAAAAAAAATTCTCTTTTTATTTCAACAAATACGGGATTTTTTTTTAAATTTGAAATATCGAAAATAATTTTTGGCTGAAATTGAAGATAATTATTGCAAAAATCAAAAGATTTTACAAAAATTCTCAAATTATTTCAAGAAATAATGGATTTTTGAAATAACATTTCCAAAATGAATTTTTACGGAAATAGAAGCTAATTATTACAAAAATCCAAAGATTTTTCAAAATATATTGTTCTTCATTAAATTAAGGATTTTTTACTTGAATTTGAAAAATCGCAGATAAATGTCGAATATTATTGAAGAAAATTAAAAAACCAAAAGATTGTTTAAAAAATCATTTTATTTCAACAAATTGACTATATTTTTACTGAAATTTGAAAAATCCAAGTTAAATTTGGACAATTATTGAAGAAAATTATCATAGAAATCCCAAAGATATTTCAAAAATCTTTTAATTTCAAAAAATTAAGGAGTTTTTTGTTAAATATGAAAAATCCAGAAAAAATTTTGATTATTATTGAAGCAAATTATTCAAAATACCAAAAGATTTTCAAAAAATATTTTAATTTCAATAAATCAAGGATATTTATCCTTAAAATTGATAAATCCAACATAAAGTTTGACTAAAATTGAAGATAATTATTACAAAAACCCAAAGATTTTACAAAAATTCTCTAATTATTTCAAGAAATTATGGATTTTTATCCCTAAAATGAAAATTCCAAAATGAATTTTTACGGAAATTGAGGATAATTATATAAAAAAAATCCTAAGATTTTGCAAAATGTCTACTTATTTCATTCTGTAATGGTTTTTTTTCCTTAAATTTGAAAAATCCAGAATAAATTTAGAATATTATTGACGAAAATTATGAAATATACCGAAAGATTTTTCAAAAAATCTTTTTAATTCAACAAAGTTAAGATATTTTTACTTAGATCTGAAAAATCTAAGAGAAATTTTACAATGATTGAAGATAATTATTTAAAAAATCCAAATATTTTATAAAAAATATTTAATTTCAACAAATTATGGATTTTCTTCCTTAAATTTGAAAAATGCAAAATAAAAATTGGCGGAAATTGATGATAATTATAGTAAAATTCCAATTATTTTACAAAAATTCTTTTTATTTCAACAAATGAAGAATTTTATTCCTTAAATTTGAAATATCCAACATAAATTTTGAAAAATACTGAAGATAATTAAATCAAAAAACCAAATATTAAAAAAAATTCTCTTTTTATTTCAACAAATACGGGATTTTTTTTTAAATTTGAAATATCGAAAATAATTTTTGGCTGAAATTGAAGATAATTATTGCAAAAATCAAAAGATTTTACAAAAATTCTCAAATTATTTCAAGAAATAATGGATTTTTGAAATAACATTTCCAAAATGAATTTTTACGGAAATAGAAGCTAATTATTACAAAAATCCAAAGATTTTTCAAAATATATTGTTCTTCATTAAATTAAGGATTTTTTACTTGAATTTGAAAAATCGCAGATAAATGTCGAATATTATTGAAGAAAATTAAAAAACCAAAAGATTGTTTAAAAAATCATTTTATTTCAACAAATTGACTATATTTTTACTGAAATTTGAAAAATCCAAGTTAAATTTGGACAATTATTGAAGAAAATTATCATAGAAATCCCAAAGATATTTCAAAAATCTTTTAATTTCAAAAAATTAAGGAGTTTTTTGTTAAATATGAAAAATCCAGAAAAAATTTTGATTATTATTGAAGCAAATTATTCAAAATACCAAAAGATTTTCAAAAAATATTTTAATTTCAATAAATCAAGGATATTTATCCTTAAAATTGATAAATCCAACATAAAGTTTGACTAAAATTGAAGATAATTATTACAAAAACCCAAAGATTTTACAAAAATTCTCTAATTATTTCAAGAAATTATGGATTTTTATCCCTAAAATGAAAATTCCAAAATGAATTTTTACGGAAATTGAGGATAATTATATAAAAAAAATCCTAAGATTTTGCAAAATGTCTACTTATTTCATTCTGTAATGGTTTTTTTTCCTTAAATTTGAAAAATCCAGAATAAATTTAGAATATTATTGACGAAAATTATGAAATATACCGAAAGATTTTTCAAAAAATCTTTTTAATTCAACAAAGTTAAGATATTTTTACTTAGATCTGAAAAATCTAAGAGAAATTTTACAATGATTGAAGATAATTATTTAAAAAATCCAAATATTTTATAAAAAATATTTAATTTCAACAAATTATGGATTTTCTTCCTTAAATTTGAAAAATGCAAAATAAAAATTGGCGGAAATTGATGATAATTATAGTAAAATTCCAATTATTTTACAAAAATTGTTTTTATTTCAACAAATAAAGGATTTTATTCCTAAAATTTGAAATATCCAACATAAATTTGGAAAAATACTGAAGATAATTAAATCAAAAATCCATATATTTTAAAAAAATCTCTTTTTATTTCAACAAATACGGGATTTTTATTTTTAAATTTGAAATATCGAAAATCATTTTTGGCTGAAATTGAAGATAATTATTGCAAAAATCAAAAGATTTTACAAAAATTCTCTAATTATTTCAAGAAATTAGGGATTTTTATCCTTAAAATGTAAAATCCAAAATGAAATTTTACGGAAATTGAGGATAATTATTTAAAAAACTCTAAGATTTTGCAAAATCTCTATTTATTTCATTCAGTAATGGTTTTTTATCCTTAAACTTGAAAAATACAAGATAAATTTTGCCTATTATTGAAGAAAATTATTAAAAAAACCAACTGAATTTTCAAAAAAATCATTCAATTTCAAGAAATTAAGGATTTTAATCCATAAATTTAAAAATCCCAAATAAATTTTGATTACTATTGAAGATAATTATAACAAAACCCAAATATAAAAAAAATCTTTTTATTTCAACATAATAAGGATTAAAGGATTTTTTTCCTTAAATTTGAAAAATCAAAAATAAATTTTGACTGAAATTGTAGATAATTATTGCAAAAATTGCAATGATATTACGAAAAGTCTTTTTAATTACAAATTAAGGATTTTTATCCTTAAATTTGATAAATCCAAGATAAATTTCGAAAAATACTAAATATAGTTGAAGAAAATTATGAAATATACCGAAAGAGTTTTCATAAATTCTTTTTATTTCAACAAAGTTAGGATTTTTTTACTTATATTTGAAAAATCTAAGATAAATTTTACTATTATTGAAGAAAATTAATTAAAAAACCAAAATAATTTTAAAAAATATTTTCATTTTTAACAAATTATGCATTTTCTTCCTTAAATTTGAAAAATCCAAAATAAAAATCGGCTGAAATTGAAGATAATTACAGTAAAATTCCAATTATTTTACAAAAAGTCTTTTTATTTCAACAAATAAAGGATTTTATTCCTTAAATGTAAAAATCCAACATAAATTTGGAAAAATACTGAAGATAATTAAATCAAAAATCCAAATATTTAAAAAAAATTCTCTTTTTTTTCAACAAATACTGGATTTTTTTTCTTAAATTTGAAAAATCCAAAATTATTTTTGGCTGAAATTGAAGATAATTATTGCAAAAATCCAAAGATTTTACAAAAATTCTCAAATTATTTCAAGAAATTATGGATTTTTATCTTTAATATAACATATCCAAAATGAATTTTTACGGAAATAGAAGAGAATTATTACATAAATCAAAAGATTTTTCAAAAGATATTTTTTTTTCAACAAATTAAGGATATTTTTAATTAAATTTGAGAAATCGCAGATAAATGTCGAATATTATTGAAGAAAATTAAAAAAAACGAAAAGATTGTTAAAAAATCATTTTATTTCAACAAATTGAATACAATTTTCCAGAAATTAAAAAATCCAAGATAAATTTGGACAATTATTGAATAAAATTATTATAGAAAACACAAAGATTTTTCAAAAATCTTTTAATTTCAAAAAATTGAGGAGTTCTTTTCTTAAATATGAAAAATCCAGGAAAAATTTAATTTTTTTGAAGAAAATTATTCAAAATACCAAAAGATTTCAAAAAATCTTTTAATTTCAAGAAATCAAGGATTTTTATCCTTAAAATTTAAAAATAAAAAAAATTTTGACTAAAATTGAAGGTACTTATTACAAAAACCCAAAGATTTTACAAAAATTCTCTGATTATTTGAAGAAATTGGCGATTTTTATCCTTAAAATGAAAAATCCAAAATTAAATTTTACGGAAACTGAGGATAATTATTTAAAAAATCCTAAGATTTTGCAAAATGTCTATTTATTTCATTCAGTAATGGTTTTTTTTCCTTAAATTTGAAAAATCCAGAATAAATTTAGAATATTATTGAAGAAAATTATGAAATATACCGAAAGATTTTTCAAAAAATATTTTTATTTCAACAAAGTTAAGATATTTTTACTTAGATTTGAAAAATCTAAGAGAAATTTTACAATGATTGAAGAAAATTATTTAAAAAATCCAAATATTATTCAAAAAATCTTTTAATCTTAAAAAATTATGGATTTTCTTCCTTAAATTTGAAAAATCCAAAATAAAAAATGGCGGAAATTGAAGATAATTATAGTTAAATTACAATTATTTTACAAAAATTGTTTTTATTTCAACAAATAAAGGATTTTATTCCTAAAATTTGAAATATCCAACATAAATTTGGAAAAATACTGAAGATAATTAAATCAAAAATCCATATATTTTATAAAAATCTCTTTTTATTTCAACAAATACGGGAATTTTATTCTTAAATATGAAATATCGAAAATCATTTTTGGCTGAAATTGAAGATAATTATTGCAAAAATCAAAAGATTTTACAAAAATTCTCTAATTATTTCAAGATATTAGGGATTTTTATCCTTAAAATGTAAAATCCAAAATGAAATTTTACGGAAATTGAGGATAATTATTTAAAAAACTCTAAGATTTTGCAAAATCTCTATTTATTTCATTCAGTAATGGTTTTTTATCCTTAAACTTGAAAAATACAAGATAAATTTTGCCTATTATTGAAGAAAATTATTAAAAAAACCAACTGAATTTTCAAAAAAATCATTCAATTTCAAGAAATTAAGGATTTTAATCCATAAATTTAAAAATCCCAAATAAATTTTGATTACTATTGAAGATAATTATAACAAAACCCAAATATAAAAAAATCTTTTTATTTCAACATAATAAGGATTAAAGGATTTTTTTCCTTAGATTTGAAAAATCAAAAATAAATTTTGACTGAAATTGAAGATAATTATTGCAAAAATTGCAATGATATTACGAAAAGTCTTTTTATTTACAAATTAAGGATTTTTATCCTTAAATTTGATAAATCCAAGATAAATTTCGAAAAATACTAAATATAGTTGAAGAAAATTATGAAATATAACGAAAGAGTTTTCATAAAATCTTTTTATTTCAACAAGGTTAGGATTTTTTTACTTATATTTGAAAAATCTAAGATAAATTTTACTATTATTGAAGAAAATTAATTAAAAAACCCAAATAATTTTAAAAAATATTTTCATTTTTAACAAATTATGCATTTTCTTCCTTAAATTTGAAAAATCCAAAATAAAAATCGGCTGAAATTGAAGATAATTACAGTAAAATTCCAATTATTTTACAAAAAGTCTTTTTATTTCAACAAATAAAGGATTTTATTCCTTAAATGTAAAAATCCAACATAAATTTGGAAAAATACTGAAGATAATTAAATCAAAAATCCAAATATTAAAAAAAAATTCTCTTTTTTTTCAACAAATACTGGATTTTTTTTCTTAAATTTGAAAAATCCAAAATTATTTTTGGCTGAAATTGAAGATAATTATTGCAAAAATCAAAAGATTTTACAAAAATTCTCAAATTATTTCAAGAAATAATGGATTTTTGAAATAACATTTCCAAAATGAATTTTTACGGAAATAGAAGCTAATTATTACAAAAATCCAAAGATTTTTCAAAATATATTGTTCTTCATTAAATTAAGGATTTTTTACTTGAATTTGAAAAATCGCAGATAAATGTCGAATATTATTGAAGAAAATTAAAAAACCAAAAGATTGTTTAAAAAATCATTTTATTTCAACAAATTGACTATATTTTTACTGAAATTTGAAAAATCCAAGTTAAATTTGGACAATTATTGAAGAAAATTATCATAGAAATCCCAAAGATATTTCAAAAATCTTTTAATTTCAAAAAATTAAGGAGTTTTTTCTTAAATATGAAAAATCCAGGAAAAGTTTTGAATATTATTGAAGAAAATTATTCAAAAAACCAAAGGATTTTCAAAAAATCTTTTAATTTCAGGAAATCAAGGATTTTTATCCTTAAAATTGAAAAATCCAAAATAAATTTTGACTAAAATTGAAGATAATTATTAAAAAACCCAAAGATTTTACAAAAATTCTCTAATTATTTCAAGAAATTAGGGATTTTTATCCTTAAAATGAAAAATCCAAAATGAATTTTTACGGAAATTTAGGATAATTATTTAAAAAAACTTAAGATTTTTCAAAATGTCTATTTATTTCATTCAATAATGGTTTTTTTCCTAAACTTTGAAAAATCCAAAATAAATTTAGAATATTATTGAAGAATATTATGTAATATACCAAAAGATTTATCAAAAAATCTTTTTATTTCAACAAAGTTAAGATATTTTTTACTTAGATTTGAAAAATATTAGATAAATTTTACAATGATTGAAGAAAATTATTTAAAAAATCCAAATATTATTCAAAAAATCTTTTAATCTTAAAAAATTATGGATTTTCTTCCTTAAATTTGAAAAATCCAAAATAAAAAATGGCGGAAATTGAAGATAATTATAGTTAAATTACAATTATTTTACAAAAATTGTTTTTATTTCAACAAATAAAGGATTTTATTCCTAAAATTTGAAATATCCAACATAAATTTGGAAAAATACTGAAGATAATTAAATCAAAAATCCATATATTTTAAAAAAATCTCTTTTTATTTCAACAAATACGGGATTTTTATTCTTAAATTTGAAATATCGAAAATCATTTTTGGCTGAAATTGAAGATAATTATTGCAAAAATCAAAAGATTTTACAAAAATTCTCTAATTATTTCAAGAAATTAGGGATTTTTATCCTTAAAATGTAAAATCCAAAATGAAATTTTACGGAAATTGAGGATAATTATTTAAAAAACTCTAAGATTTTGCAAAATCTCTATTTATTTCATTCAGTAATGGTTTTTTATCCTTAAACTTGAAAAATACAAGATAAATTTTGCCTATTATTGAAGAAAATTATTAAAAAAACCAACTGAATTTTCAAAAAAATCATTCAATTTCAAGAAATTAAGGATTTTAATCCATAAATTTAAAAATCCCAAATAAATTTTGATTACTATTGAAGATAATTATAACAAAACCCAAATATAAAAAAATCTTTTTATTTCAACATAATAAGGATTAAAGGATTTTTTTCCTTAGATTTGAAAAATCAAAAATAAATTTTGACTGAAATTGAAGATAATTATTGCAAAAATTGCAATGATATTACGAAAAGTCTTTTTAATTACAAATTAAGGATTTTTATCCTTAAATTTGATAAATCCAAGATAAATTTCGAAAAATACTAAATATAGTTGAAGAAAATTATGAAATATACCGAAAGAGTTTTCATAAAATCTTTTTATTTCAACAAAGTTAGGATTTTTTTACTTATATTTGAAAAATCTAAGATAAATTTTACTATTATTGAAGAAAATTAATTAAAAAACCCAAATAATTTTAAAAAATATTTTCATTTTTAACAAATTATGCATTTTCTTCCTTAAATTTGAAAAATCCAAAATAAAAATCGGCTGAAATTGAAGATAATTACAGTAAAATTCCAATTATTTTACAAAAAGTCTTTTTATTTCAACAAATAAAGGATTTTATTCCTTAAATGTAAAAATCCAACATAAATTTGGAAAAATACTGAAGATAATTAAATCAAAAATCCAAATATTTAAAAAAAATTCTCTTTTTTTTCAACAAATACTGGATTTTTTTTCTTAAATTTGAAAAATCCAAAATTATTTTTGGCTGAAATTGAAGATAATTATTGCAAAAATCCAAAGATTTTACAAAAATTCTCAAATTATTTCAAGAAATTATGGATTTTTATCTTTAATATAACATATCCAAAATGAATTTTTACGGAAATAGAAGAGAATTATTACATAAATCAAAAGATTTTTCAAAAGATATTTTTTTTTCAACAAATTAAGGATATTTTTAATTAAATTTGAGAAATCGCAGATAAATGTCGAATATTATTGAAGAAAATTAAAAAAAACGAAAAGATTGTTAAAAAATCATTTTATTTCAACAAATTGAATACAATTTTCCAGAAATTAAAAAATCCAAGATAAATTTGGACAATTATTGAATAAAATTATTATAGAAAACACAAAGATTTTTCAAAAATCTTTTAATTTCAAAAAATTGAGGAGTTCTTTTCTTAAATATGAAAAATCCAGGAAAAATTTAATTTTTTTGAAGAAAATTATTCAAAATACCAAAAGATTTCAAAAAATCTTTTAATTTCAAGAAATCAAGGATTTTTATCCTTAAAATTGAAAAATAAAAAAAATTTTGACTAAAATTGAAGGTACTTATTACAAAAACCCAAAGATTTTACAAAAATTCTCTGATTATTTGAAGAAATTGGCGATTTTTATCCTTAAAATGAAAAATCCAAAATTAAATTTTACGGAAACTGAGGATAATTATTTAAAAAAACTTAAGATTTTGCAAAATGTCTATTTATTTCATTCAGTAATGGTTTTTTTTCCTTAAATTTGAAAAATCCAGAATAAATTTAGAATATTATTGAAGAAAATTATGAAATATACCGAAAGATTTTTCAAAAAATATTTTTATTTCAACAAAGTTAAGATATTTTTACTTAGATTTGAAAAATCTAAGAGAAATTTTACAATGATTGAAGAAAATTATTTAAAAAATCCAAATATTATTCAAAAAATCTTTTAATCTTAAAAAATTATGGATTTTCTTCCTTAAATTTGAAAAATCCAAAATAAAAAATGGCGGAAATTGAAGATAATTATAGTTAAATTACAATTATTTTACAAAAATTGTTTTTATTTCAACAAATAAAGGATTTTATTCCTAAAATTTGAAATATCCAACATAAATTTGGAAAAATACTGAAGATAATTAAATCAAAAATCCATATATTTTATAAAAATCTCTTTTTATTTCAACAAATACGGGAATTTTATTCTTAAATTTGAAATATCGAAAATCATTTTTGGCTGAAATTGAAGATAATTATTGCAAAAATCAAAAGATTTTACAAAAATTCTCTAATTATTTCAAGAAATTAGGGATTTTTATCCTTAAAATGTAAAATCCAAAATGAAATTTTACGGAAATTGAGGATAATTATTTAAAAAACTCTAAGATTTTGCAAAATCTCTATTTATTTCATTCAGTAATGGTTTTTTATCCTTAAACTTGAAAAATACAAGATAAATTTTGCCTATTATTGAAGAAAATTATTAAAAAAACCAACTGAATTTTCAAAAAAATCATTCAATTTCAAGAAATTAAGGATTTTAATCCATAAATTTAAAAATCCCAAATAAATTTTGATTACTATTGAAGATAATTATAACAAAACCCAAATATAAAAAAATCTTTTTATTTCAACATAATAAGGATTAAAGGATTTTTTTCCTTAGATTTGAAAAATCAAAAATAAATTTTGACTGAAATTGAAGATAATTATTGCAAAAATTGCAATGATATTACGAAAAGTCTTTTTATTTACAAATTAAGGATTTTTATCCTTAAATTTGATAAATCCAAGATAAATTTCGAAAAATACTAAATATAGTTGAAGAAAATTATGAAATATACCGAAAGAGTTTTCATAAAATCTTTTTATTTCAACAAAGTTAGGATTTTTTTACTTATATTTGAAAAATCTAAGATAAATTTTACTATTATTGAAGAAAATTAATTAAAAAACCCAAATAAATATAAAAAATATTTTCATTTTTAACAAATTATGCATTTTCTTCCTTAAATTTGAAAAATCCAAAATAAAAATCGGCTGAAATTGAAGATAATTACAGTAAAATTCCAATTATTTTACAAAAAGTCTTTTTATTTCAACAAATAAAGGATTTTATTCCTTAAATGTAAAAATCCAACATAAATTTGGAAAAATACTGAAGATAATTAAATCAAAAATCCAAATATTTAAAAAAAATTCTCTTTTTTTTCAACAAATACTGGATTTTTTTTCTTAAATTTGAAAAATCCAAAATTATTTTTGGCTGAAATTGAAGATAATTATTGCAAAAATCCAAAGATTTTACAAAAATTCTCAAATTATTTCAAGAAATTATGGATTTTTATCTTTAATATAACATATCCAAAATGAATTTTTACGGAAATAGAAGAGAATTATTACATAAATCAAAAGATTTTTCAAAAGATATTTTTTTTTCAACAAATTAAGGATATTTTTAATTAAATTTGAGAAATCGCAGATAAATGTCGAATATTATTGAAGAAAATTAAAAAAAACGAAAAGATTGTTAAAAAATCATTTTATTTCAACAAATTGAATACAATTTTCCAGAAATTAAAAAATCCAAGATAAATTTTGACAATTATTGAATAAAATTATTATAGAAAACACAAAGATTTTTCAAAAATCTTTTAATTTCAAAAAATTGAGGAGTTCTTTTCTTAAATATGAAAAATCCAGGAAAAATTTAATTTTTTTGAAGAAAATTATTCAAAATACCAAAAGATTTCAAAAAATCTTTTAATTTCAAGAAATCAAGGATTTTTATCCTTAAAATTGAAAAATAAAAAAAATTTTGACTAAAATTGAAGGTACTTATTACAAAAACCCAAAGATTTTACAAAAATTCTCTGATTATTTGAAGAAATTGGCGATTTTTATCCTTAAAATGAAAAATCCAAAATTAAATTTTACGGAAACTGAGGATAATTATTTAAAAAAACTTAAGATTTTTCAAAATGTCTATTTATTTCATTCAATAATGGTTTTTTTCCTAAACTTTGAAAAATCCAAAATAAATTTAGAATATTATTGAAGAATATTATGTAATATACCAAAAGATTTATCAAAAAATCTTTTTATTTCAACAAAGTTAAGATATTTTTTACTTAGATTTGAAAAATATTAGATAAATTTTACAATGATTGAAGAAAATTATTTAAAAAATCCAAATATTATTCAAAAAATCTTTTAATCTTAAAAAATTATGGATTTTCTTCCTTAAATTTGAAAAATCCAAAATAAAAAATGGCGGAAATTGAAGATAATTATAGTTAAATTACAATTATTTTACAAAAATTGTTTTTATTTCAACAAATAAAGGATTTTATTCCTAAAATTTGAAATATCCAACATAAATTTGGAAAAATACTGAAGATAATTAAATCAAAAATCCATATATTTTTAAAAAATCTCTTTTTATTTCAACAAATACGGGATTTTTATTCTTAAATTTGAAATATCGAAAATCATTTTTGGCTGAAATTGAAGATAATTATTGCAAAAATCAAAAGATTTTACAAAAATTCTCTAATTATTTCAAGAAATTAGGGATTTTTATCCTTAAAATGTAAAATCCAAAATGAAATTTTACGGAAATTGAGGATAATTATTTAAAAAACTCTAAGATTTTGCAAAATCTCTATTTATTTCATTCAGTAATGGTTTTTTATCCTTAAACTTGAAAAATACAAGATAAATTTTGCCTATTATTGAAGAAAATTATTAAAAAAACCAACTGAATTTTCAAAAAAATCATTCAATTTCAAGAAATTAAGGATTTTAATCCATAAATTTAAAAATCCCAAATAAATTTTGATTACTATTGAAGATAATTATAACAAAACCCAAATATAAAAAAAATCTTTTTATTTCAACATAATAAGGATTAAAGGATTTTTTTCCTTAGATTTGAAAAATCAAAAATAAATTTTGACTGAAATTGAAGATAATTATTGCAAAAATTGCAATGATATTACGAAAAGTCTTTTTAATTACAAATTAAGGATTTTTATCCTTAAATTTGATAAATCCAAGATAAATTTCGAAAAATACTAAATATAGTTGAAGAAAATTATGAAATATACCGAAAGAGTTTTCATAAAATCTTTTTATTTCAACAAAGTTAGGATTTTTTTACTTATATTTGAAAAATCTAAGATAAATTTTACTATTATTGAAGAAAATTAATTAAAAAACCAAAATAATTTTAAAAAATATTTTCATTTTTAACAAATTATGCATTTTCTTCCTTAAATTTGAAAAATCCAAAATAAAAATCGGCTGAAATTGAAGATAATTACAGTAAAATTCCAATTATTTTACAAAAAGTCTTTTTATTTCAACAAATAAAGGATTTTATTCCTTAAATGTAAAAATCCAACATAAATTTGGAAAAATACTGAAGATAATTAAATCAAAAATCCAAATATTTAAAAAAAATTCTCTTTTTTTTCAACAAATACTGGATTTTTTTTCTTAAATTTGAAAAATCCAAAATTATTTTTGGCTGAAATTGAAGATAATTATTGCAAAAATCCAAAGATTTTACAAAAATTCTCAAATTATTTCAAGAAATTATGGATTTTTATCTTTAATATAACATATCCAAAATGAATTTTTACGGAAATAGAAGAGAATTATTACATAAATCAAAAGATTTTTCAAAAGATATTTTTTTTTCAACAAATTAAGGATATTTTTAATTAAATTTGAGAAATCGCAGATAAATGTCGAATATTATTGAAGAAAATTAAAAAAAACGAAAAGATTGTGAAAAAATCATTTTATTTCAACAAATTGAATACAATTTTCCAGAAATTAAAAAATCCAAGATAAATTTGGACAATTATTGAATAAAATTATTATAGAAAACACAAAGATTTTTCAAAAATCTTTTAATTTCAAAAAATTGAGGAGTTCTTTTCTTAAATATGAAAAATCCAGGAAAAATTTAATTTTTTTGAAGAAAATTATTCAAAATACCAAAATATTTCAAAAAATCTTTTAATTTCAAGAAATCAAGGATTTTTATCCTTAAAATTGAAAAATAAAAAAAATTTTGACTAAAATTGAAGGTACTTATTACAAAAACCCAAAGATTTTACAAAAATTCTCTGATTATTTGAAGAAATTGGCGATTTTTATCCTTAAAATGAAAAATCCAAAATTAAATTTTACGGAAACTGAGGATAATTATTTAAAAAATCCTAAGATTTTGCAAAATGTCTATTTATTTCATTCAGTAATGGTTTTTTTTCCTTAAATTTGAAAAATCCAGAATAAATTTAGAATATTATTGAAGAAAATTATGAAATATACCGAAAGATTTTTCAAAAAATATTTTTATTTCAACAAAGTTAAGATATTTTTACTTAGATTTGAAAAATCTAAGAGAAATTTTACAATGATTGAAGAAAATTATTTAAAAAATCCAAATATTATTCAAAAAATCTTTTAATCTTAAAAAATTATGGATTTTCTTCCTTAAATTTGAAAAATCCAAAATAAAAAATGGCGGAAATTGAAGATAATTATAGTTAAATTACAATTATTTTACAAAAATTGTTTTTATTTCAACAAATAAAGGATTTTATTCCTAAAATTTGAAATATCCAACATAAATTTGGAAAAATACTGAAGATAATTAAATCAAAAATCCATATATTTTAAAAAAATCTCTTTTTATTTCAACAAATACGGGAATTTTATTCTTAAATTTGAAATATCGAAAATCATTTTTGGCTGAAATTGAAGATAATTATTGCAAAAATCAAAAGATTTTACAAAAATTCTCTAATTATTTCAAGAAATTAGGGATATTCATCCTTAAAATGAAAAATCCAAAATGAAATTTTACGGAAATTGAGGATAATTATTAAAAAATCCTACAATTTCGCGAAATGTCTATTTATTTCATTCAGTAATGGTTTTTTATCCTTAAACTTGAAAAATACAAGATAAATTTTGCCTATTATTGAAGAAAATTATTAAAAAAACCAACTGAATTTTCAAAAAAATCATTCAATTTCAAGAAATTAAGGATTTTAATCCATAAATTTAAAAATCCCAAATAAATTTTGATTATTATTGAAGATAATTATAACAAAACCCAAATATAAAAAAATCTTTTAATTTCAACATAATAAGGATTAAAGGATTTTTTTCCTTAAATTTGAAAAATCAAAAATAAATTTTGACTGAAATTGAAGATAATTATTGCAAAAATTGCAATGATATTACGAAAAGTCTTTTTATTTACAAATTAAGGATTTTTATCCTTAAATTTGATAAATCCAAGATAAATTTCGAAAAATACTAAATATAGTTGAAGAAAATTATGAAATATACCGAAAGAGTTTTCATAAAATCTTTTTATTTCAACAAAGTTAGGATTTTTTTACTTATATTTGAAAAATCTAAGATAAATTTTACTATTATTGAAGAAAATTAATTAAAAAACCAAAATAATTTTAAAAAATATTTTCATTTTTAACAAATTATGCATTTTCTTCCTTAAATTTGAAAAATCCAAAATAAAAATCGGCTGAAATTGAAGATAATTACAGTAAAATTCCAATTATTTTACATAAAGTCTTTTTATTTCAACAAATAAAGGATTTTATTCCTTAAATGTAAAAATCCAACATAAATTTGGAAAAATACTGAAGATAATTAAATCAAAAATCCAAATATTTAAAAAAAATTCTCTTTTTTTTCAACAAATACTGGATTTTTTTTCTTAAATTTGAAAAATCCAAAATTATTTTTGGCTGAAATTGAAGATAATTATTGCAAAAATCCAAAGATTTTACAAAAATTCTCAAATTATTTCAAGAAATTATGGATTTTTATCTTTAATATAACATATCCAAAATGAATTTTTACGGAAATAGAAGAGAATTATTACATAAATCAAAAGATTTTTCAAAAGATATTTTTTTTTCAACAAATTAAGGATATTTTTAATTAAATTTGAGAAATCGCAGATAAATGTCGAATATTATTGAAGAAAATTAAAAAAAACGAAAAGATTGTTAAAAAATCATTTTATTTCAACAAATTGAATACAATTTTCCAGAAATTAAAAAATCCAAGATAAATTTTGACAATTATTGAATAAAATTATTATAGAAAACACAAAGATTTTTCAAAAATCTTTTAATTTCAAAAAATTGAGGAGTTCTTTTCTTAAATATGAAAAATCCAGGAAAAATTTAATTTTTTTGAAGAAAATTATTCAAAATACCAAAAGATTTCAAAAAATCTTTTAATTTCAAGAAATCAAGGATTTTTATCCTTAAAATTGAAAAATAAAAAACATTTTGACTAAAATTGAAGGTACTTATTACAAAAACCCAAAGATTTTACAAAAATTCTCTGATTATTTGAAGAAATTGGCGATTTTTATCCTTAAAATGAAAAATCCAAAATTAAATTTTACGAAAACTGAGGATAATTATTTAAAAAATCCTAAGATTTTGCAAAATGTCTATTTATTTCATTCAGTAATGGTTTTTTTTCCTTAAATTTGAAAAATCCAGAATAAATTTAGAATATTATTGAAGAAAATTATGAAATATACCGAAAGATTTTTCAAAAAATATTTTTATTTCAACAAAGTTAAGATATTTTTACTTAGGTTTGAAAAATCTAAGAGAAATTTTACAATGATTGAAGATAATTATTTAAAAAATCCAAATATTTTTCAAAAAATAATTAATTTCAACAAATTATGTATTTTCTTCATTAAATTTGAAAAATGCAAATTAAAAATTGGCGGAAATTGATGATAATTATAGTAAAATTCCAATTATTTTACAAAAATTCTTTTATTTCACAAATGAAGAATTTTATTCCTTAAATTTGAAATATCTAACATAAATTTTGAAAAATACTGAAGATAATTAAATCAAAAAACCAAATATTAAAAAAAATTCTCTTTTTATTTCATCAAATACGGGATTTTTTTTTTAATTTGAAATATCAAAAATTATTTTTGGCTAAAATTGAAGATAATTATTGCAAAAATCAAAAGATTTTACAAAAATTCTATAATTATTTCAAGAAATTAGGGATTTTGTTCCTTAAAATGTAATATCCAAAATGAAATTTTACGGAAATTGAGGATAATTATTTAAAAAATCCTAAGATTTTGTAAAATGTCTTTTTATTTCATTCAGTAATGGATTTTATCCTTAAATTTGAAAAATACAAGATAAATTTTGTCTATTATTGAAGAAAATTATTAAAAAAACCAAATGAATTTTCAAAAATATCATTCAATTTCAGGAAACTAAGGATTTGAATCCATTAATTTAAAAATCCCAAATAAATTTTGATTGCTATTGAAGATAATTATAACAAAAACCCATATATTTAAAACAAATCTTTTTATTTCAACAAAATAAGGATTAGAGGAGTTTTGTCCTTAAATTTAAAAAATACAAGATAAATTTCGAAAAAAAATTAAATATAATTAAATCAGAAATATAAAGATTTTACAAAAATTCTCAATTAATTCAAGAAATTAAGGATTTTTATCCTTAAATTTGAAAAATGCAAAATAAATTTTGATTATAATTGAAGAAGATTATGAAATATACAGAAAGATTTTTCAAATATCTTTTAATTTCGAAAAATTAAGGAGTTTTTTTCTTAAATATGAAAAAGCCAGGAAAAATTTTGAATATTATTGAAGAAAATTATTCACAATACCAAAAGATTTTCAAAAAATCTTTTAATTTCAAGAAATCAAGGATTTTTATCCTTAAAATTGATAAATCCGAAATAAATTTTGACTAAAAATGAGGATAATTATTACAAAAACCCAAAGATTTTACAAAAATTCTCTAATTATTTCAAGAAATGAGGGATTTTTATCCTTAAAATGAAAAATCCAAAATGAATTATTACGAAAATTAAGGATAATTATCAAAAAAATCCTAAGATTTTGCAAAATGTCTATTTATTTCATTCAGAAATGGTTTTTTTTCCTAAAACTTGAACATAATATATATATATATTAATATTATTGAAGAAAATTATGAAATATACCGAAAGATTTTTCAAAAATTCTTTTTATTTCAACAAAGTTAAGATATTTTTACTTAGATTTGAAAAATCTAAGAGAAATTTTACAATGATTGAAGATAATTATTTAAAAAATCCAAATATTTTTCAAAAAAATATTTAATTTCAACAAATTATGGATTTTCTTCCTTAAATTTGAAAAATGCAAAATAAAAATTGGCGGAAATTGATGATAATTATAGTAAAATTCCAATTATTTTACAACAATTCTTTTTATTTCCACAAATGAAGGATTTTATTCCTTAAATTTGAAATATCCAACATAAATTTTGAAAAATACTGAAGATAATTAAATCAAAAAACCATATATTTAAAAAAATTCTCTTTTTATTTCAACAAATACGGGATTTTTTTTAAATTTGAAATATCTAAAAGTAAATTTGGCTAAAATTGAAGATAATTATTGCAAAAATCAAAAGATTTTACAAAAATTCTCAAATTATTTCAAGAAATAATGGATTTTTGAAATAACTTTTCCAAAATGAACTATTACGGAAATAGAAGCTAATTTTTACAAAAATCCAAATATTTTTCAAAATATATTGTTTTTCATTAAATTAAGGATTTTTTTCATTGAATTTGAAAAATCGCAGATAAATGTCGAATATTATTGAAGAAAATTAAAAAAACCAAAAGATTGTTAAAAAAATCATTTTATTTCAACAAATTGATTATATTTTTTCTTAAATATAAAAATCCAGGAAAAATTTTGAATATTATTGAAGAAAATTATTCAAAAAAACCAAAGGATTTTCAAAAAATCTTTTAATTTCAGGAAATCAAGGATTTTTATCCTTAAAATTGAAAAATCCAAAATAAATTTTGACTAAAATTGAAGATAATTATTACAAAAACCCAAAGATTTTACAAAAATTCTCTAATTATTTCAAGAAGTTAAGGATATTTATCCTTAAATTTGAAAAATCCAAGATAAATTTTGACTATAATTGAAGAAAATTATAAAACCCAAAGATTTAAACAAAAATTCTCTAATTATTTCAAGAAGTTAAGGATTTTTATCCTTAAATTGGAAAAATCCAAGATAAATTTTGACTATAATTGAAGAAAATTATGAAAATTGAGGATAATTATTTAAAAAATCCTATGATTTTGCAAAATGTCTATTTATTTCATTCAGTAATGGTTTTTTATCCTTTAATTTGTTAAATACAAGATAAATTTTGACTATTTGTGAAGAAAATTATTAAAAAAACAAAAGGAATTTTCAAAAAAATTATTTAATTTCAAGAAATTAAAGGATTTTAATCCATAAATTTAAAAATCCCAAATAAATTTTGATTACTTTTGAAGATAATTATAACAAATCCCAAATATTAAAAAAAAATCTTTTTATTTCAACAAAATAAGGATTAAAGGATTTTTTTCCTTAAATTTGAAAAATCCAAAATAAATTTGGACTGAAATTGAAGATATTTATTGCAAAAATTGCAATGATATTAGGAAAAGTCTTTTTATTAACAAATTAAGGATTTTTATCTTTAAATTTGATAAATCAAAGATAAATTTCGAAAAATACTAAAATTAGTTGAAGAAAATTATGAAATATACCGAAAGTGTTTTCATAAAATCTTTTTATTTCAACAAAGTTAGGAATTTTTTTACTTAGATTTGAAAAATCTAAGATAAATTTTACTATTATTGAAGAAAATTAATTAAAAAACCCAATTAATTTTAAAAAATATTTTCATTTTTAACAAATTATGGATTTTCTTCCTTAAATTTGAAAAATCCAAAATAAAAATCGGCTGAAATATAAGATAATTATAGTAAAATTCAAATTATTTTACAAAAAGTCTTTTTATTTCAACAAATGAACGATTTTATTCCTTAAATGTAATAATTCAACATAAATTTGGAAATATACTGGAGATAATTAAATCAAAAAATTCCAAATGTTTAAAAAAAATTCTCTTTTTATTTCAACAAATACGGAATTTATTTCTTAAATTTGAAAATCCAAAATAATTTTTGGCTGAAATTGGAGATAATTATTGCAAAAATCAAAATATTTTACAAAAATTCTCAATTATTTCAAGAAATTATGGATTTTTATCTTTAAAATAACATAACCAAAATGAATTTTTATGGAAATAGAAGATAATTATTACAAAAATCCAAAGATTTTTCAAAATATATTTTTTTTTTCAACAAATTAAGGATTTTTTCCTTAAATTTGAGAAATCGCAGATAAATGTCGAATTTTATTGAAGAAAATTAAAAAAAAAACCAAAAGATTGTTAAAAAATCATTTTATTTCAACAAATTGAATATATTTTTCCTGAATTAAAAAATCCAAGATAAATTTTGACAATTATTGAAGAAAATTATTATAGAAAACCCAAAGATTTTTCAAAAATCTTTTAATTTCAAAAAATTAAGGAGTTTTTTTTTAATATGAAAAGTCCAGGAAAAATTTTGAATAATATTGAAGAAAATTATTCAAAATACCAAAAGATTTTCAAAAATCTTTTAATTTCAAGAAATCAAGAATTTTTATCCTTAAAATTGATAAATCCAACATAAATTTTGACTAAAATTGAAGATAATTATAACAAAAACCCAAAGATTTTACAAAAATTCTCTAATTATTTCAAAAAATTTGGGATTTTTATCCTTAAAATGAAAAATCCAAAATGAATTATAACGGAAATTGAGGATAATTATAAAAAAAATCCTAAGATTTTGCAAAACGTCTATTTATTTCATTCAGTAATGGTTTTTTCCTAAAATTTGAAAAATCCAAAATAAATTTTGAATATTATTGAAGAAAATTATGAAATATACCGAAAGATTTTTCATAAAATCTTTTTATTTCAACAAAGTTAAGATATTTTTTTATTTAGATTTGAAAAATCTAAGATAAATTTTACCATGATTGAAGAAAATTATTTAAAAAATCCAAATATTTTTCAAAAAATCTATTAATTTCAACAAATTATGGGTTTTCTTCCTTAAATTTGAAAAATGCAAAATAAAAATTGGCGGAAATTGAAGATAATTATAGTAAAATTCCAATTATTTTACAAAAAGTCTTTTTATTTACAAATTAAGGATTTTTATCCTTAAATTTGAAAAATCCAAGATAAATTACGAAAAATACTAAATATAATTAAATCAGAAATCAAAAGATTTTACAAAAATTCTCTAATAAGTTCAAGAATTTAAGGATTTTTATCCTTAAATTTGAAAATTCTAAGATAAATTTTGACTATAATTGAAGAAAATTATGTAATATACCCAAATATTTTTAAAAAAAATTTTCATTTTAAACAAATTAACGATTTTTTCCTTAAATTTGAAAACTCAAAATAAAAAATTTGCGGAAATTGAAGATAATTATAGTAAATTCGAATTATTTTACAAAAAGTCTTTTTATTTCAACAAATGAAGGATTTTATTCCTTAAATGTAAAAATCCAACATAAATTTGGAAAAATACTGAAGATAATTAAATCAAAAATCCAAATATTTTTTAAAAATTCTCTTTTTATTTCAACAAATACTGGATTTTTTTCTTAAATTTGAAAAATCCAAAATTATTTTTGGCTGAAATTGAAGATAATAATTGCAAAAATCAAAAGATTTTTCAAAATATATTTTTTTTTCAACAAATTAAGGATTTTTTTCCTTAAATTTGAAAAATCGCAGATAAATGTCGAATTTTATTGAAGAAAATTAACAAGACCAAAAGATTGTTAAAAAATAATTTTATTTCAACAAATTGAATATATTTTTCCTGAAATTAAAAAATCCAAGATAAATTTTGACAATTATTGAAGAAAATTATTATAGAAAACCAAAAGATTTTTCAAAAATCTTTTAATTTCAAAAAATTAAGGAGTTTTTTTTTAATATGAAAAATCCAGGAAAAATTTTGAATTTTTTGAAGAAAATTATTCAAAATACCAAAAGATTTTCAAAAAATCTTTTAATTTCAAGAAATCAAGGATTTTTATCCTTAAAATTGAAAAATCCAAAAGAAATTTTGACTAAAATTGAAGATAATTATTGCAAAAACTCAAAGATTTTACAAAAATTTTCTAATTATTTCAAGAAATAAGGGATATTCATCCTTAAAATGAAAAATCCAAAATGAAATTTTACGGAAATTGAGGATAATTATTAAAAAATCCTACAATTTCGCGAAATGTCTATTTATTTCATTCAGTAATGGTTTTTTATCCTTAAATTTGAAAAATACAAGATAAATTTTGACTATTATTGAAGAAAATTATTAAAAATACCCAAATATTAAAAAAAATCTTTTTATTTCAACAAAATAAGGATTAAAGGATTTTTTTCCTTAAATTTGAAAAATCCAAAATAAATTTTGACTGAAATTGAAGATAATTATAGCAAAAATTGCAATGATATTACGAAAAGTCTTTTTATTTACAAATTATGGATTATTATCCTTAAATTTGAAAAATTAATACTAATAATACTAAATCCATAATAATACTAATTAATACTAAATCCAAGATAAATTTCGAAAAATACTAAATATAATTAAATCAGAAATCAAAAGATTTTACAAAAATTCTCTAATTATTTAAAGAAATTAAGGATTTTTATCCTTAAATTTGAAAAATCCAAGATAAATTTTGACTATAATTGAAGAAAATTATGAAATATACCCAAATACTTTTCAAAAAAATTTTCATTTTAAACAAAATAACGATTTTTTCCTTAAATTTGAAAAATTCAAATAAAAAATTAGCGGAAATTGAAGATTATTATAGTAAAATTCCAATTATTTTACAAAATGTGTTTTTATTTCAACAAATGAAGGATTTTATTCCTTAAATTTAAAAATCCAACATAAATTTGGAAAAATACTGAAGATAATTAAGTCAAAAATCCAAAGATTTTATTAAGATTCTCTTTTAATTTCAACAAATAAAGGATTTTTTTCCTTAAATTTGAAATATCGAAAATAATTTTTGACTGAAATTGAAGATAATTATTTAAAAAATCCTAAGATTTTACAAAAATCCTCTAATTATTTCAAGAAATTAGGTATTCTTATCCTTAAAATGAACAATTAATAATGAATTTTTACGGAAATTGATGATAATTATTACAAAAATCATAAGATTTTGCAAAATGTCTATTTATTTCATTTAGTTATAGATTTTTTTCCTAAAATTTGAAAAATCCAAGATAAATTTTTCTATTATTGAAGAAAATTATTTAAAAAACCTAGATATATTTCAAAAAATCATTTCATTTTAAACAAATTAACGATTTTATTCCTTAAATTTGAAAAATCCAAAATAAAAATTGGTGGAAATTGAAGATAATTATAGTAAAACTCCAATTATTTTACAAAAAGTGTTTTTATATCAACAAATGAAGGATTTTATTCCTTAAATGTAAAAATCCAACATAAATTTGGAAAAATACTGAAGATAATTAAATCAAAAATCAAAATATTTTTTAAAAATTCTCTTTTTATTTCAACAAATACTGGATTTTTTTCCTTAAAATTGAAGTATCGAAAATAATTTTTTGCTGAAATTGAAGATAATTATTGCAAAAAATCCAAAGATTTTACAAAAATTCTCAAATTATTTCAAGAAATTATGGATTTTTATCTGTAAAATAACATATCCAAAATGAATTTTTACGGAAATTGAAGATAATTATTATAAAAATCCAAAGATTTTTCAAAAAAGATTTTTTTTCAACAAATTAAGGATTTTTATCCTTAAAATTGAAAAATCCAAAATATATTTTGATTACAATTGAAGATTAATATAACAAAAACCCAAATATTAAAAAAATCTTTTTATTACAACAAATTTAGGATAAAAAGGATTTTTTTATTTAAATTTGAAAATCCAAAATAAATTTTGACTGAAATTGAAGAGTATTATTGCAAAAATTGCAATGATATTACGAAATGTCTTTTTATTTACAAATTAAGGATTTTTATCCTTAAATTTGGAAAATCCAAGATAAATTTCGAAAAATACTACAGATAATTAAATAAAACATTTAAAGATTTTATAAAAATTCTCTAATTATTTCAAGAAATTAAGCATTTTTATCCTTAAAATTGAAAAATCCAAAATATATCTTGATTACAATTGAACATAATTATGGTAAAATTCCAATTATTTTACAAAAAGTGTTTTTATTTCAACAAATGAAGGATTTTATTCCTTAAATGTAAAAATCCATCATAAATTTGGAAAAATACTGAAGATAATTGAAACAAAAATAAAAATATTTTTTAAAAATTCTCTTTTTATTTCAACAAATACGGGATTTTTTTCCTTAAAATTGAAATATCGAAAATAATTTTTGGCTGAAATTGAAGATAATTATTGCAAAAAATCCAAAGATTTTACAAAAATTCTCAAATTATTTCAAGAAATTATGGATTTTTATCTTTAAAATAACATATCCAAAATGAATTTTTACGGAAATTGAAGATAATTATTACAAAAATCCAAAGATTTTTTAAAAAATATTTTTTTTTCAACAAATTAAGGATTTTTATCCTTAAAATTGAAAAATCCAAAATATTTTTTGATTACAATTGAAGATTAATATAACAAAAACCCAAATATTAAAAAAAATCTTTTTATTACAACAAATTAAGGATTAAAGGACTTTTTTACTTAAATTTGAAAATCTAAAATAAATTTTGACTGAAATTGAAGATAATTATTGCAAAAATTTACAAATTAAGGACTTTTATCCTTAAACTTGAAGAATCCAAGACAAATTATAAATAATAATGAAGATAATTATTACAAAGATTCAAAGATATTACAAAAAATCCTTTAATTTCAATAAATTAGGGAATTTTTATTTCGATTTAAAAAATCGAATATAAATTTCGACTATCATTGAAGAGTATAAATGAAACCAAAAGAATTTTAAAAATCTTTTAATTTCAAAAGAATTGAGCATTTTTTTCCCTTAAATTTGAAAAATCAAAGAATGATTTTGACTATAATTGGAGAAAATGTTTACAAAAAACAAAAGATTATTAAAAAAACAATAAATTGCAACAAATTAAGGATTTTCGTCCTTAAATACGAAATATCAAGGATAAATTTTTACTAATATTGAAGATAATTATGACAAAAATTCAAAGATTTTTCAAAAAAATTTTTTATTTCAACATATTAAGGTTTCCTTTCCTTGAATTTGAAAAATCGAAGATAAATGTCGAATATTATTGAAGAAAATTAAAAAAAAACACAAAGATTGTTAAAAAAATCATTTTATTTCAACAAATTGGTTATATTTGTCCTGAAATTTGAAAAATCTAAGATAAACTTTGACTAATATAAAAGAAAATTTTTTAAAATACCAAAAGATTTTCACAAAATCTTTTAATTTCAAAATTATTTATTTATTTCATTCAGTAATGGATTTTTTTCCTAAAATTTGAAAATCCAAGATAAATGTTGACCAAAATTGAAGGTAATTATTACAAAAACCCAAAGATTTTTTAAAAATCTCTTAATTTTAAGAAATTCAGGATTTTTATCCTTAAAATTAAAAAATACAAAATAAATTTTGACGGAAATTGAACATAATTTTTACAAAAACCCAAATATTTTTCAAAAAATCTTTTTATTTCAATAAATTAAGGTTTTTATCCTTAAATTTGAATAATCCAAAAGAACATTTTGACGGAAATCGAAGATAATTATAGTAAAATTCCAATGATTTTACAAAAAGGCTTTTTAATTCAACAATTGAAGGATTTTATTCCTTAAATTTGAAAAATCCAATATAAATTTTGAAAAATACTGAAGATAATTAAATCAAAAATCCAAAGATTTTACAAAAATTCTCTTTTTATTTTAAAAATATAAAATGAAATTTTGAAAATAGTTTTTGACTGAAAATGAAGATAATTATTACAAAAATACAAAGATTTTACAGAAATTCTCTAATTATTTGGAGAAATTAAGGATTTTTATCCTTAAAATAAAAAATCCGAAATGAATATTTACTGAAATTGAAGATAATAATACAAAAATCCAAAGATTATGCAAAATGTCTATTTATTCCAACATATTAAGTATTTTTTTCCTAAAATTTAAAAATACAAGATAAATTTTAGCTATACTATTTCTTGGTTATGCTTATCTTCGCTTGGCTTCGCTTAAACTCGCCGTCTCCACTTGGACTCGCTCGGCTTTGCTTCGCTTCGCTTAACTTCGAAGATTAAGGATTTTTTACATTATGTAAGAAATATCTAAGATAAATTTTTATCCTTAAAATTGAAAAATCCAAAATAAATTTTGACGACAAGTGAAGATAATTATTTCAAAAACGCAAAGATTTTTCAGAAAATCTTTTTATTTCAACAAATTAAGGATTTTTTTCCTTAAATTTGAAAAATCCTAAATAATTTTCGACTGAAATTGAAGATAATTATAACAAAAATCCAATGTTTTACAGTAAATCCTTTTATTTCAAAAATTAAGTATCTTTTTTCTAAAATTTTATAAATACAAGATAAATTTTAACTACAATATCGCCTGGCTTGGCTCGGATTCACTTGGCTTAGCTTTAACTCACCTGGATTCGCTTCGACTCGCCTGGCATCAATCGGCTACGCTTGGCTTAGAGGATAATTTTCCTTAAATATGAAATAAATAAGATAAATTTTGACTATTATTGAAGAAAATTATTAAAAAAACTCGCTTAACTTCGGTTGGACCCGCCTGGATTCGCTTCGATTCACTTGGCTTGGCTTTGCTTAGCTTGACTTCGCTTGGAAACGCCTGGCTTCGCTATGACTCGCTCGGCTTCGTTTGGCTTCATCTGGCATCGAGGATTAAGGATTTATTTCCTTAAATATGAAATATCTAAGATAAATTTTGACTATTATTGAAAACAATTATTACAAAAAATCCACTGATTTTACAAATAGTCTTTTTATTTCAACAAATTAAAGATTTTTTTCCTTAAATTTGAAAAATCCAACAATAATAAGGACAATTTATGAGAATATTATTGCAAAAACCCAAAGAATTTTCAGCAAATCTTTTTATTTCAACAAATTAATGATTTTTTTCGTTTAATTGAAAAATCCAAGATAAATTTTGAACAATATTGTACATAATTATTACAACAACACAAAGATATTTCAAAAAATCTTTTTATTTCAACAAATTAAGGATTTGATTCCAAAAATTTGAAAAATCTATGTTAATTTCTATATATTATTGAAGAAAATTAATTAAAAAACCCAAATATTTTTCAAAAAATCTTTTTATTTCAACAAATTAAGGATTTTTTTCCCTGAATTTGAAAAAACCGAGATAAATTTTGCCTAATATTGAAAAAAAACTATTTAAAAACCTAAAGATTTTTCCAAAAATCTTTTAAATTTATCAAATTAAGTATTGGTTTCCTAAAATAAGAAAAATACAAGAAAAATTTTAACTACACTACCGCTTGCTTTCGCTTGGCTTCTAGGATTAATGATTATTTTCCTTTAAAATGAAATATCTAAGATAAATTTTGACTATTATCGAAGATATTTATTCCAAAAATTAAAACGATTTCACAAAAAGTCTTTTTATTTCAACAAATTGAGGATTTCTTCTTCCTTAAATTTGAAAAATCCAAAATAATTTTCGATTAATATTGAAGAAACCTTTTACAAAAAACAAAGATTATTCAAAAAAACTTTGATTGCAACAAATTAGGGAGTTTCGTCCTTAAATGTGAAATATCCAAAATAATTTTTGACTACAATTGAAGATAATTATTAAAAAAATCCAAAGATTTTGCAATGTCTTTTTATTTCAACAATATTAGGATTTTTTTCCTTAAATTTGAAAAATCCAAGATAAATTTTGAATAATATTGTACATAATTATTACAAAAACCCAAAGATGTTTCGAAAATTTTTTTCTTTCAACATTTTAACGATTTTTTTACTTAGATTTCAAAAATCTAAGATAAATTTTGATTATTATTGAAGAACATTATTGTTATTACCCATGGATTGATCAAATAATCTTTTTATTGCATCTAATTAAGGATTTATATCCTTAAAGTTGAAAAAATCCATGACAAATTATGAATAATATTGAAGATAATTATTACAAAGATTTAAAGATATTACAAAAATTTTTAAATTCAACAAATAAGGCATTTTTTTCCTTCAATTTAAAAAATCCAGGATAAATTTTGACTATAATTGAAGAAACTTTTTTCAAAAACCAAAAGATTGTTAAAAAAATTTTTATTGCAAAAAATTAAGGATTTTCGTTCTCAAATATGAAATATCCAAGATAAATTTTAAATAATACTGAAGATAATTATGACCAAAATCCAAAGATTTTTCAAAAAATATTTTTATTTCAACAAATTAAGGATTTTTTTCCTTAAATTTGAAAAATCAAAGATAAATCTCGAATATTATTGAAGAAAATTAAAACAAAACCCAATGATTGTTAAAAAAATCATTTTATTTCAACAAATCGATTATATTTATCCTTAAAATTGAAAAATTCAAAATAAATTTTGACTACAATTGAAGATAATTATTAAAAAACCCAAAGATTTTTCAAGAAATCTTTTTATTTCAACAAATTAAGGATTTTTTTCCTTTAATTTGAAAAAAACGAGATAAATTTTGCCTAATATTGGAAAAAATTATTTAAAAACCTAAAGATTTTTCCAAAAATCTGTTTATTTTATCAAACTAGGTATTGTTTTCCTAAAATTAGAAAAATACTAGAAAGATTTTAACCACACTATCGCTTGCTTTCGCTTGGCTTCGAGGATTAAGGATTATTTTCAATTAATATGAAATATCTTAGATAAAGTTTGACTATTATCGAAGATATTTATTCCAAAAATTTCAACGATTTTACAAAAAAGTCTTTTTATATCAACAAATTAAGGATTTCTTCCCTTAAATTTGAAAAATCCAAAATAATTTTCGACTGAAATTGAAGATAATTATTGTAAAAATCAAAAGATTTTACAAAAATTCTCAAATTATTTCAAGAAGCTAAGGATTTTTTCCTTTAATTTGCATAACCAAGATAAATTTTGACTACAATTGAACAAGATTATTACAAAAACCAAAAGAATTTTCAAAAAATCTTTTAATTTCAAGAAATTAAGGATTTTTATCCCTAAAATTGAAAAATCCAAGATAAATTTTGAAAAATACTGAGGATTATTAAATCAAAAATCCCAAGATTTTACAAAAATTCTCTATTTATTTCAACAAATAAAGGATTTTTTTCCTTAAATTTGAAATATCGAAATAATCTTTGACTGAAATTGAAGATAAGTTTTACAAAAATCCAAAGATTTAGCAAAATGTCTACTTATTTCATTAAGTTACGGATTTTTTTCCTTAAATTTGAAAAATCCAAAATGAATTTTTACGGAAATTGAAGATAATTATTATAAAAATCCAAATATTTTGCAAAATGTATTTTTATTTAAATAAGTTAATGATTTTTTTCCTCAAATTTGCAAAATCCAAGATAGGTTTTGACTATTAATGAAGGAAATTATTTAAAAAACCCAAATATTTTTCAAAAAATCTTTTTATTTCAACAAATTGAGGATTTTTATCCTTAAATTTGAAAAACCCAAGATAAATTTTGACTATTATTGAAGAATATTATAAAAAAAACCAAAAGAATTTTCAAAAATCTTTTAATTTCAAAAAAATTAAACATTCTTTTCCTTAAAGTTGAGAAAGCAAAGATAAATTTTGACTATAATTGAAGAAAATTTTTACAAAAACCAAAAGATTTTTCATAAAACTTTTTATTGCAACAAATTAAGGATTTTCGTCCAAAAATATGAAATATCCGAGATACATTTTGACGAATATTGATGATAATTATGACAAAAATCCAAAGATTTTTTAAAACATATTTTTATTTCAACAAATTAAGGATCTTTTTCCTTAAATTTCAAAAATCGATGATAACTCTCGAATATTATTGAAAAAAATTTTAAAAAAACCAATGAACGTTAAAAAAATCGTTTTATTTCAACAAATTGATTATATTTTTCCTGAAATTTGAAAAATCCAAGATATATTTGGACAATTATTGAAGAAAATTATTATAAAAAACCCAAAGATTTTTCAAAAATCTTTTAATTTCAACAAATTAAGGATTTTTTACTTAAATATGAAAAATCCAGGAAAAATTTTGACTATTATTGAAGAAAATTTTTCAAATAACCAATATATTTTTCAAAAAATCTTTTTATTTCAACAAATTAAGGATTTTTTCGTTTAATTGAAAAATCCAAGATAAATTTTGAATATTATTGTACATAATTATTACAAAAACCCAAAGATATTTCAAAAAATCTTTATATTTCAACTAAATAAGGATTATTTTTCTTAAATTTGAAAAATACAAGATAAATTTTTACTAAAATTGAAGATAAGAATTACAAAAAATCCAATGATTTTACAAAGTCTTTTTATTTCAACAAATTAAGGATTTCTTTCCTTAAATTTGATAAAATCCAAGATAAACTTTGAAAAATGCTGAATATAATTAAATCAAAAATCCTTAGATTTTACAAAAATTATCACTTTATAACAACAAATATAGAATCTATTCCTTAAATTTGAAAAATCCAAGATAAATATCGTCTAAAATTGGAGATTATTATTACAAAAATCAAGATATTGTACAAAAAGTCTTTTTATTTCAACAAATTAAGGATTTGATTACTTAAATTTGAAAATTCCAAGATAAATTTTCCAATAAAATTGAAAATAATTATTGCAAAAATCCACAGATTTTAGAAAAAAACTATTTAATTTGACAAATTAAGGATTTTTTTTCCTTAAATTTTAAAAATCCAAAATGAATTTTTACGGAAATTGAAGATAATTATTATAAAAATCCAAATATTTTGCAAAATGTATATTTATTTAAATAAGTTAATGATTTTTTTCCTCAAATTTGCAAAATCCAAGATAGGTTTTGACTATTAATGAAGAAAATTATTTAAAAAACCCAAATATTTTTCAAAAAATCTTTTTATTTCAACAAATTGAGGATTTTTATCCTTAAATTTGAAAAACCCAAGATAAATTTTGACTATTATTGAAGAATATTATTAAAAAAACCAATAGGATTTTAAAAAATCTTTTAATTTCAAAAAAATTAAACATTCTTTTCCTTAAAGTTGAAAAAGCAAAGATGAATTTTGACTATAATTGAAGAAAATTTTTACAGAAACCAAAAGATTTTTCATAAAACTTTTTATTGCAACAAATTAAGGATTTTCGTCCAAAAATATGAAATATCCGAGATACATTTTGACGAATATTGATGATAATTATGACAAAAATCCAAAGATTTTTTAAAAAATATTTTTATTTCAACAAATTAAGGATCTTTTTCCTTAAATTTCAAAAATCGATGATAACTTTCGAATATTATTGAAAAAAATTTTAAAAAAACCAATGAACGTTAAAAAAATCGTTTTATTTCAACAAATTGATTATATTTTTCCTGAAATTTAAAAAATCCAAGATATATTTGGACAATTATTGAAGAAAATTATTATAAAAAACCCAAAGATTTTTCAAAAATCTTTTAATTTCAACAAATTAAGGATTTTTTACTTAAATATGAAAAATCCAGGAAAATTTTTGACTATTATTGAAGAAAATTTTTCAAATAACCAATATATTTTTCAAAAAATCTTTTTATTTCAACAAATTAAGGATTTTTTCGTTTAATTGAAAAATCCAAGATAAATTTTGAATAAAATTGTACATAATTATTACAAAAAACCAAAGATATTTCAAAAAATCTTTATATTTCAACTAATTAAGGATTATTTTTCTTAAATTTGAAAAATACAAGATAAATTTTTACTAAAATTGAAGATAATAATTACAAAAATTCCAATGATATTAAGGATTTTCGTACTTAAATATGAAATATCCAAAATAAATTTTGACTACAATTGAAGATAATTATTACAAAAACCCAATGATTTTTCAAAAAATCTTTTTATTTCAACAGATTAAGGATTTCTTTCCTTAAATTTGATAAAATCCAAGATAAACTTTGAAAAATGCTGAATATAATTAGATCAAAAATCCTTAGATTTTACAAAAATTATCACATTATAACAACAAATTTAGAATCTATTCCTTAAATTTGAAAAATCCAAGATAAATATCGTCTAAAATTGGAGATTATTATTACAAAAATCAAGATATTGTACAAAAAGTCTTATTATTTCAACAAATTAAGGATTTGTTTACTTAAATTTGAAAATTCCAAGATAAATTTTCCAATAAAATTGAAAATAATTATTGCAAAAATCCACAGATTTTAGAAAAAGACTATTTAATTTGACAAATTAAGGATTTTTTTTCCTTAAATTTTAAAAATCCAAAATGAATCTTGACTGAAATTGAAGATAATTATTTTAAAAATCCGAAGATTTTGCAAAATGTCTTTTTATGTCATTACGCTTAAAGTAAACTTTTTATTGCAACAAATTATGGATTTTCGTCCTAAAATATGAAATATACAAGATACATTTTGACTAATATTGAAGATAATTTTGACAAAAATCCAAAGATTTTTCAAAAATATTTTTATTTAAACAAATTAAGGATTTTTTTCCTTAAATTTTAAAACTCGAAGATAAATCTCAAATATTATTGAAGAAAATTTTTAAAAAAACCAAAAGATTGTTAAAAAAATCATTTTATTTCAACAAATTGATTATATTTTTCCTGAAATTTGAAAAATCCAAGATAATTTTTAACAATTATTGAAGAAAATTATAAAAAAAACCAAAAGAGTTTTCAAAAATCTTTTAATTTCAAAAAAATTAGGCATTTATTTCCTTAAATTTGAAAAATCCAGGATAATTTTGACTATTATTGAAGAAACTTTTTACAAAAAGCAAAAGATTATTCAAAAAAACTTTTATTGCAACAAATTAAGGATTTTCGTCCTTAAATATGAAATATCCAAAATAAATTTTGACTACAATTGAAGATAATTATTACAAAAACCCAATGATTTTTCAAAAAATCTTTTTATTTCAACAAATTAAGGATTTTTTTCCTTAAATTTGAAAAACCCAAGATAAATTTTTACAAAATTGAAAATAATTATTGCAAAAATCCAAAGGTTTTGTAAAATGTCTTTTTATTTCAACAATATTAGGATTTTTTTCCTTAAATTTGAAAAATCCAAGATTAATTTTGAAAATACTGAAGATAATTATGACCAAAATCCAAAGATTTTTCAAAAAATATTTTTAATTCAACAAATTAAGGATTTTTTTCCTTAAATTTGAAAAATCCAAAATGAATTTTGCCTGAAATTGAAGATAATTATTACAAAAATCCAAAGATTTTGCAAAATGTCTTTTTATTTCAACAATATTAGGATTTTTTTCCTTAAATTTGAAAAATCCAAGATTAATTTTGAAAATACTGAAGATAATTATAACCAAAATCCAAAGATTTTTCAAAAAATATTTTTAATTCAACAAATTAAGGATTTTTTTCCTTAAATTTGAAAAATCAAAGATAAATCTCGAATATTATTGAAGAAAATTACGATAAAACCCAAAGATTTTTCAAAAAATCTTTTAATTTCAACAAATTAAGGATTTTTTTCCTTTAATTTGAAAAAACCGAGATAAATTTTGCCTAATATTGAAAAAAACTATTTAAAAACCTAAAGATTTTTCCAAAAATCTTTTAAATTTATCAAATTAATTATTGGTTTCCTAAAATTAGAAAAATACAAGAAAAATTTTAACTACACTACCGCTTGCTTTCGCTTGGCTTCGCTTGGCTTCTAGGATTAATGATTATTTTCCTTTAAAATGAAATATCTAAGATAACTTTTGACTATTATGAAGATATTTATTCCAAACATTACAACGATTTTACAAAAAGTCTTTTTATTTCAACAATTTGAGGATTTCTTTCCTTAAATTTGAAAAATCCAAAATAATTTTCGATTAAAATTGAAGAAACCTTTTACAAAAAACAAAAGATTATTCAAAAAAACTTTAATTGCAACAAATTAAGGAGTTTCGTCCTTAAATATGAAATATCCAAAATAAATTTTGACTACAATTGAAGATAATTATTAAAAAAATCCAAAGATTTTGCAATATGTCTTTTTATTTCAACAATATTAGGATTTTTTTCCTTACATTTGAAAAATCCAAGATAAATTTTGAATAATATTGTACATAATTATTACAAAAACCCAAAGATGTTTCGAAAATTTTTTTCTTTCAACATTTTAACGATTTTTTTACTTAGATTTCAAAAATCTAAGATAAATTTTGATTATTATAGAAGAAAATTATAAAAATACCAAAATAATTTTCAAAAATCTTTTAATTTCAAAACATTTAAACATTTTTTCCCTTAAATTTGAAAAATCAAAGATAAATCTTGGCTATAATTGAAAGACATTTTAACAAAAACCAAAAGATTTATCAAAAAAACTTTTTATTCCAACAAATTAAGGATTTTCGTCCTTAAATATGAAATATCTCAGATAAATTTTGACTAATTTTGAAGATAATTATGACAAAAATCCAAAGATTTTTCAAAAAACATTTTTATTTCAACAAATTGATTATATTTTTCCTTAAATTTGAAAAATCTGGACTATTATTGAAAAAAATTATTTAAAAACTCCAATGACTCTTCAATTAGTCGTTTTATTTCATCAAATTAAGGAATTTTTTCCTAAAATTTGAAGAATAGAAGATAAATTTTAACTAAACTATCGCTTGGTTTCACATGTCTTAGCTTGGCTTCGCTTAAACTCGCCGTCTTCGCTTGGACTCGCTCCGCTTCGCTTGGCTTCGAAGATTAAGGATTTTTTACCCTAAATCCAAATTTTTATCCAAATTTTTTGATTTTGTTTTCAACTATTAACAATGGATTTAACTGACAAATTAGATGTAGATAAGATTAATTGTTGTGTATATGATAGTTTAAGTTCCTTTGGTAAGACTAGTGTTACTTGTACCTATTCATCTTCCTTGTATATCTTCAGCCTTAACATTCGATCCCTGAAAAAGAATTGGGAATCATTTAATCTGTTATTTAACCTTACCTCTAAAAAATTTAATACTGTATCTTTTGTACTAACTGAGGTTAACTTGAATCCTAATAATGTTCATCTGTACAAAATCAAAGGGTACCATATGTATTATGTATTAAGGGTAAATAGAAGAGGTGGTGGAGTAGTTCTGTATGTAAGGGACGACTGTGAATTTAAAAAACTGGATAACTGTGTTCTGGAGAGTTTTGAATTATTGAGTGGCACAATTAATATAAGAAATAGACTAATAAATATTTTGTGTGTCTACAGGCCACCAAAAAGTAATGTAAATAAGTTTCTAGAGGAATTAGAATCAAAAATAATCTCCAACTCCCATGAAACTCTGCTAATAGGAGATGTAAATATAAATGTTAAGAAATGTAAAAATATTACCACAGTGAAATACAAGAATTTACTTGCTTCCAATGGTTTTAATAGGGTTATAAATGAATATACCAGAGAGGAAGTTGTCAATAATGAGTTGGTGAGATCCTGCATAGATCATATATACTACAAGGGAAGTTGCAAGAAATTAAATGGAATTATTATCCAAACAAAAATCTCAGATCACTATGTAGTTGGTCTTACCCTCCTAGAAAAACCTGCTGATGATGTCTATGTCTATGTCTATGTAAGAACCCTGCAAGCCACCTTTCGGTGTATGGCAGGGGGTGCAAGCACCTTGACTCTATTTTCCTAAACGGTTGCTTTCGCGTATACTTCGCGGAAAAAATGAATTTTTGAAACGATTCGTTTTAGCATCTATTTCCCTAATCTTTCGGGCAGTATCAGCACGGCCCATATAACAGGGGGGTCGCATTATATCGGTTACATCATCTGAAAACGTAATTTCTCTGAACTTATTTAATAAATTTATCCTTTGAATTTTTCTTCTATCTTCTAATGATTCCCATCCCGCGTCCTGTAACATCTGAGTGACACTCGCTGTTTTATCGTAGCAATTCTTTACAAATCGTATCGCCTTTCGTTGTACTTTTTCTAAATCCCGAATATGACATTTCTCGGCGGGGTCCCATACACTACATGCATACTCAAGGTGAGGCCTAACTAACGCTAAGTAACATCGCTCGCGAACCTTTTCTTCGCTCCTACCGACTATTCTTTTAACGAAGCCGAGTTTCTTAAGTGCTTTTCCACATATATTTCGGATGTGGGCACTCCATGATAGATTATTCGTGAGAGTTACTCCAAGATACTTTACCGATTCTACTGTCATTAGGTTTACCCCTCGGAGACTATAAGAATAATCATTTATTATAGATTTACTTTCGAAGAAGTTAACTACCGAACACTTTTCTACATTAAGCTCTAATTGCCAATCATCGCACCAATTCATAATTCTGTCTAAGTCGTTCGAAAGGGTTAATCTATCCTCTGAACTAACTATTTCCCTGTAAATGACTGTGTCGTCTGCGAATATCCTAACATTGCTTTCAATGTGATTGCTGAGGTCGTTGATGTATACTAAAAATAACAACGGTCCAATTACACTGCCCTGAGGGACGCCCGAGGTCACCTTAACCAAGTTGGAACTAATACCATCGAGTACTACTCGTTGCTCTCTATCGGTGAGAAAGTCTTTTATCCAGTTCATAACTTGTGCATTGATACCCGCAACTTCTAATTTGTACAGCAATTTATGATGAGGTACCTTATCGAAAGCCTTCCGAAAATCTAAAAATATCGCATCGACTTGCTTATGTTTTTCAGCAGATTTTAGAACATCGTGTACTAATAAAGCCAGCTGAGACTCGCAAGAACGAGTCTTACGAAAACCGTGTTGATTCCTAATTATGAAATTGGACGTTTCAAGAAAACCCATTAAAGAGCTAGCTATTATATGTTCCATAATTTTACCGCTCAGTGATGTTAAAGATATAGGCCTGTAATTAGCTGGATCGTCCTTAGAGCCACTTTTAAATATTGGCGTGACATTCGCAATTTTCCATCTTTCGGGACCTTTCCTTCGCTCATACTCTTGTCAAATATAACTTTAAGAAAAGGTGCTACGCTCTCCGCAACTTCCTTGAACACTCGAGCCGGTATGTCTTCAGGACCCGGAGCTTTATTCGGTTTAATCTGTTGCAATAGTTTAATGATGCCGTCTTCTCTGAAGGTGATTTTCGACATTGATTCAGGTTTATCAACATTCGGGAGAGTATTTGATGTATCGTCAGACGTGAAAACGCTTCGAAAAAAATCATTCAAGATATTAGCTTTGCCTTTAGCATCGTTTACTATATTACCGCAAGTATCCTTTAATGAACCAACAGTTTGCTCTTTACCTTGGACCTCACGAACGTACGACCAAAACGCTTTTGGGTCCTCTTCCAAGTGTTCGCATAAAATCTTCTTTTTATATTGACGGAGGGCATCTCGCATAATTCGTTTAGTTTCCGACTTAGCTTCCTTATGTTCGCTCTTTACTTGATCTGTGTTGATACTGTTCGGTTGCCTCGCAGCGGCTTTTAATTTGGAATGCAAACGCCTCTGTTTCTTTAGTGCTCTCCTAGTCTCCTTATTATACCATCTAGGTTCATTTATTTGATTTGAAAGTTTTGAGGGTACAAATTTATCCATTAGGTCACGCATTGTTCTTACAAAGAGATTCCACGTGTCCTCGGTATTTAAACATATCGCCCGCGTTTTATACTCCAGAAATTCGTACATGAGTTTACTACGAAATCCTTCGAAATCGGCTCGCGGGTAAAGATAAACTCTGCGCTTAGGTTTTCTGTGCTTTACCAAGTTAAGGTCGAAATCTATAATTATGGCTTTGTGATCGGATATTCCATCGCAAACAGATGTGTTAGATACTCGTTCGGGGGTGTTCGTAAGAAAAAGATCTAAAATGGTTAATTCCCTGGTAGGCTTTTTGACTAGCTGGTGTAATGAATTTTTTTGTATTAAGTTTAACAAGGTCCTACAAGAGTCATTGTCCCGAGCTCTTTTCTTGACTACGTGCTTTTGCCAATCGATGTCTGGAAGATTAAAATCTCCTCCAATTATCATTATGCTATTGTTGTTTTTACGCGAGTAAAAATTTATTTCATCGTTTAGGTTACGCAAAACATGACGCGAAGAGTTGGGCGGCCGGTAAAAAGCACATGCATGTAGATTGGGTTTATTTGGCTGACTAATGGTACACCATACGCTCTCGATGCAACTGTTAGGATACGTATGTGAACTACTCCGCAAAGAACTTTTAACCGCTATAAATACTCCTCCACCCACTTTATCCTGACGGTCCTTACGATAAATCTTAAAATCTTTAGGAAATACTTCGTAGTCATTAATATCGTCTGTTAGCCAGCTTTCGGTGCCTATAATTATGTCAGAGTCGTTACTTCGGATAAGATGTTCAAGATCGGCTACTTTGTTTTTAATGCTTCTACAATTAATAATGGCAATCGATAGTTCATTTACAATGGGAGAAGCCCGGGAAACGCGTTGTTGCTCATCTTCAACTTGCTCAGTAATTTTTAAGGTATTCGATTGTTTATTAACTTTATTTCCTATATCGGAGCCACTTAAATTAGAAGCATTCCCACAAATTCCCTTTAGCCTAAAAAAAACCTACAATGCTCGTAAATCCTATGAGCCACCCCGCTCGCAGCTTCAGCAGTATAGTGAACACCAGAGCCGTTCAAGGCGAGGGGGTACGACAAGAGGGTCGGCCGAAGGTCCACAAAGTCAACTCCCATGCCCCGACAGAACTCCCACATCCGCGCATTCAGACCATCTATTTTAGTCCGAACGCTTCGACTGCAGTCACTCCGCGGGACAAGGCTGCAGATGGACAGCCGCACATCGATGCCAAGCGACTCCTGCACGCGCTCAACCTCGGAATTCAGGTCCTCAAAAGAACGCAAAATATCCTCGGGAGCGCGGTGACAGGCATCGTTGACTCCAACATGGGCCACCACCCGCAGCCGAGAGCAACCCGTGCCCCTGGCCGCCGCACCTACCGCACCCGTGACTTGGGCCACATGCCCAGAGGGAATACACCAAGATGTAACCCTAATGTCACCTCCCTCCCTCTCCGCCCTTCGCCGCAAAGGGGCCACAATACGCTTAACATTAGAGCTCCCTATCAATACAATCCCCCCACCCCGACTTCCTTTAGGCGCAGCTACTTTGGAGGGAGGAGGGGCAGGCATGGCCTTCCGAACAGGCTCATCGACACTTTCCAGCACCGAGAACTTATTGCGGATAGGGATAGGGTTCGTCGTCACCTCCCCATTGCCCTTGCCAGCCCGCGCTGCTCCTCCACTCCTCGTAGCCACCATCCACTCGGGCTTCAGGGGGAGAACAGAGCCCGAGAGGTTAGGAGTAGGCATCACCGCCTCCGCGACAGACCAACCAGCGTTTACTCTAGGGCGAGCCCCAGTGGTCGACGTGGAGGGAACTGACACAGTTTTGGGAGCCACCCTCCCCCTCATCGAGGTATTCCCACCTCCTAAAACCAACGAGCGAAGCTCTCCAACAACCCTCTCAAGGCGGCAGATCCGTGCCCACAGGGGGTCGGTGTCCACCTTCCTTTCGCGAGCCAGGACAGACCTGTAGGAAGCCATCCTATTACTATAGAATTTACACTGGCTCACTAAATGGGGAACTTAAACGAAAACAACTAACAATGAACAATGAGTTACTACCCGCTGTGCTTTACCTGGCTGACCTAACCTGTGTAGAGGGGCTAGGTTTCTAACTTCGGAGACAAAATATATACACTAACTAAAGGATTACCGTGAGAGGAATTTATCTGTGCAAGTGATTCGTATAAAGTTTAAAATAAATAAATTAGATTATACAGGCAAAAATGGAAGTTAGCGCTGCAGAAGATTAAGTGTTAGAGTAAAATACACTAAGTGGCTCGTAAGTAAAATATATAAATCAAGATAGCAGAGTTAGCGGTTATCGGAAGTTATGACAAAATAAATAAGACCCAAAAGCACACAAGTAAAGTTAGGCAATAAACCTAGTCAATAAAGGATAGAAAATAAAATAAATAAAAAGATAGAGGGTACTTAACACTTACGCAGTCTTGGATCGCAGCTTCGAAGGTGCGATGTAACACTACTGGAAGAAGAGCGCCAAACACAACGAAAAGATTTACTAAACTATGAACGAAACACTAAATAAGAAGTAAAAATATAATATGCACTGAAGAAGTAAACTAAAATAACTCAGAAGAGTAGCTTAAAACTACACGGTTGGAGCAGGTAGTACTCTGCGTCTCAGCAGGTGATCTCAGGAGAGAGAGAAGGCACGTCCGTCTCCTTTGACAGCTAGGCCAAGAATGATGATAAAAATATTTCAGATAAAAATCCAAAGGTTACCTATCTTAATGCTAAGATTATAAACAATTGTATACAAACCTATGATTGGACAACTGTCTTGAATGAACCTAATCCTAACTTAGGCTATAACATATTGAAAACTGGGGTCAATAAAATATATGAAAAGGCAATAATTTGTAGAGACAATATTGCTAGAAAAGAAGATTGTGGTTGGATGAATGATGATCTCTATAAATTACTACATGATAGAGATATCTTATTCAGGAAATGGAAAAATAACCATAGTAATATTAAGTACAAAAGTCAATATCAGTCCATGAGAAATAAATGTGTAGCAGAAATTAGAAAAGCCAAAAGGAAATATTGGAATATGAAGTTAAGTGAGTCAAAAAATTTTAAAACTTTGTGGAAAGACATTAATACTCTAGTTGGAAGGAAAGCAATGAAAACAAATGATGATATAATTTTGAAATATTTTCCTGAATATGACAATACTGAGGAACTATGTGAAAAGTTTCAAGACTCTCTTATTTCTGAAGTTGAAAAACTGAAGTTAAATTGTAATGTAAGACTTGGTAATCAGGATGGTAACCAATTTTGTAAGAGTATTATAATTCCTCCTGCTTCCCTCCTAGATGTAACCAGCATTGTAAATTCTCTTAAGAACAAAAGTCCTGGCCACGATAACATTAGAGTAAACGACATCAAACAAAATAAAATTTTAATAGAAGTAGTCAAGGATATCCTAAATAAAAGTCTAGCATCAGGCATTGTCCCTGATGAATTGAAAATTGCAGAAGTTAAGCCAATATATAAGGGAGGTAAACATAATGATATAAATAACTATAGACCAATATCTATCCTACCCTCAGTCAGCAAAGTTATGGAGAGATATATATCAAACTCCCTTGTAGACTATTTAAATAAGTTTAATCTCATCCATAAGGACCAATATGGGTTTCAAAAGAACAAAGGAACCAAAAATGCCCTAGAAACCCTTTTTAATAACTTAAATGAAAACCTGGATAAGCGTAATCATGTTATCCTATCTTTCATTGACTTTAAAAAGGCTTTTGATACTATAAATCATGAAATACTCCTCGCAATTCTCAACGAAATTGGTATTAGGGGTTCGATTTTGGATTGGTTTAGAAGCTACCTTAGTAATAGGCAAATAAAAATAAAGATCAATAACAAATGTAGCAACTCCAAGGTCATTAAATATGGAGTACCCCAGGGCTCAATTTTAGGTCCTACTTTATTCCTAATATATATAAATAAGATAATTCCTTCTATTAAAAACACAAAAATCTTACTTTATGCAGATGACATACTCCTGATAGCTGCTCATCAACAATTCGAGGTCTGTGTAAAACAAATGCAGGAGGACCTAAATAATGTAACAAAATGGTGTCATGATTATGACATTACAATTAATGAAAATAAAACCAAAGTTATGCATGTAGCTAGTAATGCATTAAGATGGAAACCTCTTACTTTATGCGTACATAACCATGATTGTTTACACAATGATATTAATGAATCTCTCTGTCGCTGTACGCCCTTGGAACAAGTTGAGAACTATAAGTATCTGGGAGTTATTATTGATAAAAACTTGAAATTTGATGTCCATATAAAGAGAATCACCTCAAACCTAAGGAAAGTTTGCTATCAGTTCTATCACATTAAAGAAATAATTTCAGCAAAGGTTTTGATGCTGATGTACCATGCTCTGGTAGAATCTATTTTAAGATACGGTATTACCTTATGGGGTTTCACCAGCAATGTTCATAAAAAAGAACTTGTTGCCTTGCAAAATAAAATAATTAAAATTATACATAGCTCCAGCACTTCAAATAAGAGCATAAAAATTGAAGAAATGTACAAATCCTTAGGCATACTACCTCTGGACAAACTCCTTACCTATATAATCATACAAGATAATTATTTTAAGGACACTTACAAAATACTGAGGACAAGAAAACATGTTATGGAAGGTAGAAAACAAGATATGTATCATGTGCCATCTTTTATAAACCATTTTGGCAGAAACAAACTTGAAGTTGTGGTACCAAAAATCTTTAATAAATTACCAAAAAATCTTAGGACTCTGACAAGTATGTCCCAAGTGAAAATAAAAATAAAAGAGTATCTTGAGAATATTATGGTATAAAAATATGTACAATTAGTTTATTTTGTTAATACCAATGTGCCTATCTCTGTAAATAACCATGTAAAAACCAAATCTTCCATAAAACTCAGGAACCACCTGAAGAGCCAATTATTGGCTCAGGTGGACCTTAAAGTATATCCAGAAAATGAATCTCCTGTATATTACTTTATTATTATTATTATATGTTCTTTATTCTTGTATTTACATGTATACTACTGAATAAATATTATTATTAGTTAAAAAAAAAAATAAAAAATAAATATGAAATATCTAAGATAAATTTTGACTATTATTGAAGAAAATTATTAAAAAAGTACAAAATTCTTCAAAAAATCTTTTTATTTCAACAAATTAAGTATTTTTTTCCTAAACTTTAAAAAATATGAGAAAACTTTTTCCTACACTATCTCTTGGTTTTACTTGGTTTCGCTTGGATTTGCCTGGATTAGCTTGGCTTCGCTCCCCTTTGCTTGGCTTCGAGGATTAAGGATTATTTTCCTTAAATATGAAAAATCTAAGATAAATTTTGACTGCTATCGAAGATAATTATTCCGAAAATTTCAATGATTTTAAAAAAAGTCTTTTTATTTCAACAAATTAAAGATTTTTTCCTTAAATTTGAAAAATCCAAAATAATTTTCGACTGAAATTGAAGAAAATTAGTATAAAAATCCAACGATTTTACAAAAATTCTCAAATTGTTTAAAGAAATTAAGGATTGTTTTCCTTAAATTTGAATAACCAAGATAAATTTTGACTACAATTGAAGATAATTATTACAAAAACCAAAAGATTTTTCAAGAAACCTTTTAATTTCAATTCTACAAATGAAGAATTTTATTCCTTAAATTTGAAAAATCCAAGATAAATTTTGAAAAATACAGAAAATAATTAAATCATATATCCAAAGATTTTACAAAAATTCTCTTTTTTTTCAACAAATAAAGGATTTGTTTCCTTACATTTGAATTATCTAAAATAGTTATTGAGTGAAAATGAAGATAATTATTACAAAAATACAAAGATTTTACAGAAATTCTCTAATTATTTGATGGAATTAAGGATTTTTATCCTTAAAATAAAAAACCCAAAATGAATTTTTACTGAAATTGAAGATAATAATACAAAAATCCAAAGATTTTGCAAAATGTTTATTTATTTCATTAAGTTATGGATTTTTTTCCTTAAATTTGAAAAATCCAATATTTATTTCAACAAATTAAAGATTTTTTTCCTTAATTTTGAAAAATCCAAGAATAATATTGACTGTTAAAGAGAATATTATTGCAAAAACCCAAAGAATTTTTAAAAAATCTTTTTATTTCAACAAATTAAGGATTTTTTTCGTTTAGTTGAAAAATCCAAGATAAATTTTGAATAAAATTTTACATAATTATAAAAAAAAAACCAAAGATATTTCAAAAAATCTTCATATTTCAACAAATTAAAGATTTTTATCCTTAAATTTGAAAAATCCAAGTTAAATTTTGACTATTATTGAAGAAAATTATTAAAAAAACCCAATGAGATTTCAAATAATCTTTTTAATTCAACAAAGTTAAGATTTCTTTGCTTAGATTTCAAAAATCTAAGATAAATTTTGATTATTATTGAAGAAAATTATTAAAATTACCCAAAGATTGATCAAATAATCATTTTATTGCATCTAATTAAGGATTTTTATCCTTAAACTTGAAAAAGCCAAGACCAATTATAAATAATATTGAAGAAAATTATTACAAAGATTTAAAGATATTACAAAAAATCCTTTAATTTCAACAAATTAGGGATTTTTTTCCTTCAATTTAAAAAATCCAAGATAAATTTTGACTATTATTGAAGAATATTATAAAAAAACCAAAAGAGTTTTCAAATATCTTTTAATTTCAAAAAAATTAAGCATTTATTTCCTTAAATTTGAAAAATCCAGGATAATTTTGACTATTATTGAAGAAACTTTTTACAAAAAGCAAAAGATTATTCAAAAAAACTTTTATTGCAACAAATTAAGGATTTTCGTCCTTAAATATGAAATATCCAAAGTAAATGTTGACGACAATTGAAGATAATTATTACAAAAATCCAAAGGTTTTGTAAAATGTCTTTTTATTTCAACAATATTAGGATTTTTTTCCTTAAATTTGAAAAATCCAAGATTAATTTTGAAAATACTGAAGATAATTATGACCAAAATCCAAAGATTTTTCAAAAAATATTTTTAATTCAACAAATTAAGGATTTTTTTCCTTAAATTTGAAAAATCCAAGATTAATTTTGAAAATACTGAAGATAATTATGACCAAAATCCAAAGATTTTTCAAGAAATATTTTTAATTCAACAAATTAAGGATTTTTTTCCTTAAATTTGAAAAATCAAAGATAAATCTCGAATATTATTGAAGAAAATTACGATAAAACCCAAAGATTTTTCAAAAAATCTTTTAATTTCAACAAATTAAGGATTTTTTTCCTTTAATTCGAAAAAACCTAGATAAATTTTGCCTAATATTGAAAAAAAACTATTTAAAAACCTAAAGATTTTTTCAAAAATCTTTTAAATATATCAAATTAATTATTGGTTTCCTAAAATTAGAAAAATACAAGAAATATTTTAACTACACTACCGCTTGCTTTCGCTTGGCTTCTAGGATTAATGATTATTTTCCTTTAAAATGAAATATCTAAGATAAATTTTGACTATTATCGAAGATATTTATTCCAAAAATTACAACGATTTCACAAAAAGTCTTTTTATTTCAACAAATTGAGGATTTCTTTCCTTAAATTTGAAAAATCCAAAATAATTTTCGATTAATATTGAAGAAACCTTTTACAAAAAACAAAAGATTATTCAAAAAAACTTTGATTGCAACAAATTAGGGAGTTTCGTCCTTAAATATGAAATATCCAAAATAAATTTTGACTACAATTGAAGATAATTATTAAAAAAATCCAAAGATTTTGCAATATGTCTTTTTATTTCAACAATATTAGGATTTTTTTCCTTAAATTTGAAAAATCCAAGATAAATTTTGAATAATATTGTACATAATTATTACAAAAACCAAAAGATGTTTGGAAATTTTTTTCTTTCAACATTTTAACGATTTTTTTACTTAGATTTCAAAAATCTAAGATAAATTTTGATTATTATTGAAGAAAATTATTGTTATTACCCATGGATTGATCAAATAATCTTTTTATTGCATCTAATTAAGGATTTAAATCCTTAAAGTTGAAAAAATCCATGACAAATTATGAATAATATTGAAGATAATTATTACAAAGATTTAAAGATATTACAAAAAATTTTTAAATTCAACAAATTAGGCATTTTTTTCCTTCAATTTAAAAACTCCAAGATAAATTTTGACTATAATTGAAGAAACTTTTTTCAAAAACCAAAAGATTGTTAAAAAAATTTTTATTGCAAATATTAAGGATTTTCGTTCTCAAATATGAAATATCCAAGATAAATTTCAAATAATACTGAAGATAATTATGACCAAAATCCAAAGATTTTTCAAAAAATATTTTTATTTCAACAAATTAAAGATTTTTCTTCCTTAAATTTGAAAAATCAAAGATAAATCTCGAATATTATTGAAGAAAATTAAAACAAAACCCAATGATTGTTAAAAAAATCATTTTATTTCAACAAATCGATTATATTTCTCCTTAAAATTGAAAAATTCAAAATAAATTTTGACTACAATTGAAGATAATTATTAAAAAACCCAAAGATTTTTCAAAAAATCTTTTTATTTCAACAAATTAAGGATTTTTCCCTTAAATTTGAAAAAAACGAGATAAATTTTGCCTAATATTGGAAAAAATTATTTAAAAACCTAAAGATTTTTCCAAAAATCTGTTTATTTTATCAAACTAGGTATTGTTTTCCTAACATTAGAAAAATACTAGAAAGATTTTAACTACACTATCGCTTGCTTTCGCTTGGCTTCGAGGATTAAGGATTATTTTCAATTAATATGAAATATCTTAGATAAAGTTTGACTATTATCGAAGATATTTATTCCAAAAATTCAACGATTTTACAAAAAAGTCTTTTTATATCAACAAATTAAGGATTTCTTCCCTTAAATTTGAAAAATCCAAAATAATTTTCGACTGAAATTGAAGATAATTATTGTAAAAATCCAAAGATTTTACAAAAATTCTCAAATTATTTCAAGAAGCTAAGGATTTTTTCCTTTAATTTGCATAACCAAGATAAATTTTGACTACAATTGAACAAGATTATTACAAAAACCAAAAGAATTTTCAAAAAATCTTTTAATTTCAAGAAATTAAGGATTTTTATCCCTAAAATTGAAAAATCCAAGATAAATTTTGAAAAATACTGAGGATTATTAAATCAAAAATCCCAAGATTTTACAAAAATTCTCTATTTATTTCAACAAATAAAGGATTTTTTTCCTTAAATTTGAAATATCGAAAATAATCTTTGACTGATATTGAAGATAAGTTTTACAAAAATCCAAAGATTTAGCAAAATGTCTACTTATTTCATTAAGTTACGGATTTTTTTTCCTTAAATTTGAAAAATCCAAAATGAATTTTTACGGAAATTGAAGATAATTTTTATAAAAATCCAAATATTTTGCAAAATGTATATTTATTTAAATAAGTTAATGATTTTTTTCCTCAAATTTGCAAAATCAAAGATAGGTTTTGACTATTAATGAAGAAAATTATTTAAAAAACCCAAATATTTTTCAAAAATCTTTTTATTTCAACAAATTGAGGATTTTTATCCTTAAATTTGAAAAACCCAAGATAAATTTTGACTATTATTGAAGAATATTATAAAAAAAAACCAAAAGAATTTTCAAAAATCTTTTAATTTCAAAAAAATTAAACATTTTTTTCCTTAAATTTGAAAAAGCAAAGATAAATTTTGACTATAATTGAAGAAAATTTTTACAGAAACCAAAAGATTTTTCATAAAACTTTTTATTGCAACAAATTAAGGATTTCCGTCCAAAAATATGAAATATCCGAGACACATTTTGACGAATATTGATGATAATTATGACAAAAATCCAAAGATATTTTAAAACATTTTTATTTCAACAAATTAAGGATCTTTTTCCTTAAATTTCAAAAATCGAAGATAACTCTCGAATATTATTGAAAAAAATTTAAAAAAAAACCAAAGAATGTTAAAAAAATCATTTTATTTCAACAAATTGATTATATTTTTCCTGAAATTTGAAAAATCCAAGATAATTTTTGACAATTATTGAAGAAAATTATAAAAAAAACCAAAAGAGTTTTCAAAAATCTTTTAATTTCAAAAAAATTAAGCATTTATTTCCTTAAATTTGAAAAATCCAGGATAATTTTGACTATTATTGAAGAAACTTTTTACAAAAAGCAAAAGATTATTCAAAAAAACTTTTTATTGCAACAAATTAAGGATTTTCGTCCTTAAATATGAAATATCCAAAGTAAATGTTGACGACAATTGAAGATAATTATTACAAAAACCCAATGATTTTTCAAAAAATCTTTTTATTTCAACAAATTAAGGATTTTTTTTCTTAAATTTTAAAACTCGAAGATAAATCTCAAATAATATTGAAGAAAATTTTTTAAAAAACCCAAAGATTGTTAAAAAAATCATTTTATTTCAACAAATTGATTATATTTTTCCTGAAATTTGAAAAATCCAAGATAATTTTTGACAATTATTGAAGAAAATTATAAAAAAAACCAAAAGAGTTTTCAAAAATCTTTTAATTTCAAAAAAATTAAGCATTTATTTCCTTAAATTTGAAAAATCCAGGATAATTTTGACTATTATTGAAGAAACTTTTTACAAAAAGCAAAAGATTATTCAAAAAAACTTTTATTGCAACAAATTAAGGATTTTCGTCCTTAAATATGAAATATCCAAAATAAATGTTGACGACAATTGAAGATAATTATTACAAAAACCCAATGATTTTTCAAAAAATCTTTTTATTTCAACAAATTAAGGATTTTTTTCCTTAAATTTGAAAAACCCAAGATAAATTTTTACAAAATTGAAAATAATTATTGCAAAAATCCAAAGGTTTTGTAAAATGTCTTTTTATTTCAACAATATTAGGATTTTTTTCCTTAAATTTGAAAAATCCAAGATTAATTTTGAAAATACTGAAGATAATTATGACCAAAATCCAAAGATTTTTCAAGAAATATTTTTAATTCAACAAATTAAGGATTTTTTTCCTTAAATTTGAAAAATCAAAGATAAATCTCGAATATTATTGAAGAAAATTACGATAAAACCCAAAGATTTTTCAAAAAATCTTTTAATTTCAACAAATTAAGGATTTTTTTCCTTTAATTTGAAAAAAACCGAGATAAATTTTGCCTAATATTGAAAAAAACTATTTAAAAACCTAAAGATTTTTTCAAAAATCTTTTAAATTTATCAAATTAATTATTGGTTTCCTAAAATTAGAAAAATACAAGAAATATTTTAACTACACTACCGCTTGCTTTCGCTTGGCTTCGCTTGGCTTCTAGGATTAATGATTATTTTCCTTTAAAATAAAAAATATCTAAAATAAATTTTGACTATTATCGAAGACATTTATTCCAAAAATTACAACGATTTCACAAAAAGTCTTTTTATTTCAACAAATTGAGGATTTCTTTCCTTAAATTTGAAAAATCCAAAATAATTTTCGATTAAAATTGAAGAAACCTTTTACAAAAAACAAAAGATTATTCAAAAAAACTTTAATTGCAACAAATTAGGGAGTTTCGTCCTTAAATATGAAGTATCCAAAATAAATTTTGACTACAATTGAAGATAATTATTAAAAAAATCCAAAGATTTTGCAATATGTCTTTTTATTTCAACAATATTAGGATTTTTTTCCTTAAATTTGAAAAATCCAAGATAAATTTTGAATAATATTGTACATAATTATTACAAAAACCCAAAGATGTTTCGAAAATTTTTTTCTTTCAACATTTTAACGATTTTTTTACTTAGATTTCAAAAATCTAAGATAAATTTTGATTATTATTGAAGAAAATTATTGTTATCACCCATGGATTGATCAAATAATCTTTTTATTGCATCTAATTAAGGATTTATATCCTTAAATTTGAAAAACCCAAGATAAATTTTGACTATTATTGAAGAATATTATAAAAAAAAACCAAAAGAATTTTCAAAAATCTTTTAATTTCAAAAAAATTAAACATTTTTTTCCTTAAATTTGAAAAAGCAAAGATAAATTTTGATTATAATTGAAGAAAATTTTTACAGAAACCAAAAGATTTTTCATAAAACTTTTTATTGCAACAAATTAAGGATTTCCGTCCAAAAATATGAAATATCCGAGACACATTTTGACGAATATTGATGATAATTATGACAAAAATCCAAAGATTTTTTAAAACATTTTTATTTCAACAAATTAAGGATCTTTTTCCTTAAATTTCAAAAATCGACGATAACTCTCGAATATTATTGAAAAAACTTAAAAAAAAAACCAAAGAATGTTAAAAAAATCATTTTATTTCAACAAATTGATTATATTTTTCCTGAAATTTGAAAAATCCAAGATAATTTTTGACAATTATTGAAGAAAATTATAAAAAAAACCAAAAGAGTTTTCAAAAATCTTTTAATTTCAAAAAAATTAAGCATTTATTTCCTTAAATTCGAAAAATCCAGGATAATTTTGACTATTATTGAAGAAACGTTTTACAAAAAGCAAAAGATTATTCAAAAAAACTTTTTATTGCAACAAATTATGGATTTTCGTCCTTAAATATGAAATATCCAAAATAAATGTTGACGACAATTGAAGATAATTATTACAAAAACCCAATGATTTTTCAAAAAATCTTTTTATTTCAACAAATTAAGGATTTTTTTCCTTAAATTTTAAAACTCGAAGATAAATCTCAAATATTATTGAAGAAAATTTTTTAAAAAACCCAAAGATTGCTAAAAAAATCATTTTATTTCAACAAATTGATTATATTTTTCCTGAAATTTGAAAAATCCAAGATAATTTTTGACAATTATTGAAGAAAATTATAAAAAAAACCAAAAGAGTTTTCAAAAATCTTTTAATTTCAAAAAAATTAAGCATTTATTTCCTTAAATTTGAAAAATCCAGGATAATTTTGACTATTATTGAAGAAACTTTTTACAAAAAGCAAAAGATTATTCAAAAAAACTTTTATTGCAACAAATTAAGGATTTTCGTCCTTAAATATGAAATATCCAAAATAAATGTTGACGACAATTGAAGATAATTATTACAAAAACCCAATGATTTTTCAAAAAATCTTTTTATTTCAACAAATTAAGGATTTTTTTCCTTAAATTTGAAAAACCCAAGATAAATTTTTACAAAATTGAAAATAATTATTGCAAAAATCCAAAGGTTTTGTAAAATGTCTTTTTATTTCAACAATATTAGGATTTTTTTCCTTAAATTTGAAAAATCCAAGATTAATTTTGAAAATACTGAAGATAATTATGACCAAAATCCAAAGATTTTTCAAGAAATATTTTTAATTCAACAAATTAAGGATTTTTTTCCTTAAATTTGAAAAATCAAAGATAAATCTCGAATATTATTGAAGAAAATTACGATAAAACCCAAAGATTTTTCAAAAAATCTTTTAATTTCAACAAATTAAGGATTTTTTTCCTTTAATTTGAAAAAAAACGAGATAAATTTTGCCTAATATTGAAAAAAACTATTTAAAAACCTAAAGATTTTTTCAAAAATCTTTTAAATTTATCAAATTAATTATTGGTTTCCTAAAATTAGAAAAATACAAGAAATATTTTAACTACACTACCGCTTGCTTTCGCTTGGCTTCGCTTGGCTTCTAGGATTAATGATTATTTTCCTTTAAAATAAAAAATATCTAAGATAAATTTTGACTATTATCGAAGACATTTATTCCAAAAATTACAACGATTTCACAAAAAGTCTTTTTATTTCAACAAATTGAGGATTTCTTTCCTTAAATTTGAAAAATCCAAAATAATTTTCGATTAAAATTGAAGAAACCTTTTACAAAAAACAAAAGATTATTCAAAAAAACTTTAATTGCAACAAATTAGGGAGTTTCGTCCTTAAATATGAAGTATCAAAAATAAATTTTGACTACAATTGAAGATAATTATTAAAAAAATCCAAAGATTTTGCAATATGTCTTTTTATTTCAACAATATTAGGATTTTTTTCCTTAAATTTGAAAAATCCAAGATAAATTTTGAATAATATTGTACATAATTATTACAAAAACCCAAAGATGTTTCGAAAATTTTTTTCTTTCAACATTTTAACGATTTTTTTACTTAGATTTCAAAAATCTAAGATAAATTTTGATTATTATTGAAGAAAATTATTGTTATTACCCATGGATTGATCAAATAATCTTTTTATTGCATCTAATTAAGGATTTATGTCCTTAAAGTTGAAAAAATCCATGACAAATTATGAATAATATTGAAGATAATTATTACAAAGATTTAAAGATATTACAAAAAATTTTTAAATTCAACAAATTAGGCATTTTTTTCCTTCAATTTAAAAACTCCAAGATAAATTTTCACTATAATTGAAGAAACTTTTTTCAAAAACCAAAAGATTGTTAAAAAAATTTTTATTGCAAAAAATTAAGGATTTTCGTTCTCAAATATGAAATATCCAAGATAAATTTTAAATAATACTGAAGATAATTATGACCAAAATCCAAAGATTTTTCAAAAAATATTTTTATTTCAACAAATCGATTATATTTATCCTTAAAATTGAAAAATTCAAAATAAATTTTGACTACAATTGAAGATAATTATTAAAAAACCCAAAGATTGTTCAAAAAATCTTTTTATTTCAACAAATTAAGGATTTTTTTCCTTAAATTTGAAAAAAACGAGATAAATTTTGCCTAATATTGGAAAAAATTATTTAAAAACCTAAAGATTTTTCCAAAAATCTGTTTATTTTATCAAACTAGGTATTGTTTTCCTAAAATTAGAAAAATACTAGAAAGATTTTAACTACACTATCGCTTGCTTTCGCTTGGCTTCGAGGATTAAGGATTATTTTCAATTAATATGAAATATCTTAGATAAAGTTTGACTATTATCGAAGATATTTATTCCAAAAATTCAACGATTTTACAAAAAAGTCTTTTTATATCAACAAATTAAGGATTTCTTCCCTTAAATTTGAAAAATCCAAAATAATTTTCGACTGAAATTGAAGATAATTATTGTAAAAATCCAAAGATTTTACAAAAATTCTCAAATTATTTCAAGAAGCTAAGGATTTTTTCCTTTAATTTGCATAACCAAGATAAATTTTGACTACAATTGAACAAGATTATTACAAAAACCAAAAGAATTTTCAAAAAATCTTTTAATTTCAAGAAATTAAGGATTTTTATCCCTAAAATTGAAAAATCCAAGATAAATTTTGAAAAATACTGAGGATTATTAAATCAAAAATCCCAAGATTTTACAAAAATTCTCTATTTATTTCAACAAATAAAGGATTTTTTTCCTTAAATTTGAAATATCGAAAATAATCTTTGACTGAAATTGAAGATAAGTTTTACAAAAATCCAAAGATTTAGCAAAATGTCTACTTATTTCATTAAGTTACGGATTTTTTTTCCTTAAATTTGAAAAATCCAAAATGAATTTTTACGGAAATTGAAGATAATTATTATAAAAATCCAAATATTTTGCAAAATGTATATTTATTTAAATAAGTTAATGATTTTTTTCCTCAAATTTGCAAAATCAAAGATAGGTTTTGACTATTAATGAAGAAAATTATTTAAAAAACCCAAATATTTTTCAAAAATCTTTTTATTTCAACAAATTGAGGATTTTTATCCTTAAATTTGAAAAACCCAAGGTAAATTTTGACTATTATTGAAGAATATTATAAAAAAAAACCAAAAGAATTTTCAAAAATCTTTTAATTTCAAAAAAATTAAACATTTTTTTCCTTAAATTTGAAAAAGCAAAGATAAATTTTGACTATAATTGAAGAAAATTTTTACAGAAACCAAAAGATTTTTCATAAAACTTTTTATTGCAACAAATTAAGGATTTCCGTCCAAAAATATGAAATATCCGAGACACATTTTGACGAATATTGATGATAATTATGACAAAAATCCAAAGATTTTTTAAAACATTTTTATTTCAACAAATTAAGGATCTTTTTCCTTAAATTTCAAAAATCGAAGATAACTCTCGAATATTATTGAAAAAAATTTAAAAAAAAACCAAAGAATGTTAAAAAAATCATTTTATTTCAACAAATTGATTATATTTTTCCTGAAATTTGAAAAATCCAAGATAATTTTTGACAATTATTGAAGAAAATTATAAAAAAAACCAAAAGAGTTTTCAAAAATCTTTTAATTTCAAAAAAATTAAGCATTTATTTCCTTAAATTTGAAAAATCCAGGATAATTTTGACTATTATTGAAGAAACTTTTTACAAAAAGCAAAAGATTATTCAAAAAAACTTTTTATTGCAACAAATTAAGGATTTTCGTCCTTAAATATGAAATATCCAAAATAAATGTTGACGACAATTGAAGATAATTATTACAAAAACCCAATGATTTTTCAAAAAATCTTTTTATTTCAACAAATTAAGGATTTTTTTCCTTAAATTTGAAAAACCCAAGATAAATTTTTACAAAATTGAAAATAATTATTGCAAAAATCCAAAGGTTTTGTAAAATGTCTTTTTATTTCAACAATATTAGGATTTTTTTCCTTAAATTTGAAAAATCCAAGATTAATTTTGAAAATACTGAAGATAATTATGACCAAAATCCAAAGATTTTTCAAGAAATATTTTTAATTCAACAAATTAAGGATTTTTTTCCTTAAATTTGAAAAATCAAAGATAAATCTCGAATATTATTGAAGAAAATTACGATAAAACCCAAAGATTTTTCAAAAAATCTTTTAATTTCAACAAATTAAGGATTTTTTTCCTTTAATTCGAAAAAACCTAGATAAATTTTGCCTAATATTGAAAAAAAACTATTTAAAAACCTAAAGATTTTTTCAAAAATCTTTTAAATATATCAAATTAATTATTGGTTTCCTAAAATTAGAAAAATACAAGAAATATTTTAACTACACTACCGCTTGCTTTCGCTTGGCTTCTAGGATTAATGATTATTTTCCTTTAAAATGAAATATCTAAGATAAATTTTGACTATTATCGAAGATATTTATTCCAAAAATTACAACGATTTCACAAAAAGTCTTTTTATTTCAACAAATTGAGGATTTCTTTCCTTAAATTTGAAAAATCCAAAATAATTTTCGATTAATATTGAAGAAACCTTTTACAAAAAACAAAAGATTATTCAAAAAAACTTTGATTGCAACAAATTAGGGAGTTTCGTCCTTAAATATGAAATATCCAAAATAAATTTTGACTACAATTGAAGATAATTATTAAAAAAATCCAAAGATTTTGCAATATGTCTTTTTATTTCAACAATATTAGGATTTTTTTCCTTAAATTTGAAAAATCCAAGATAAATTTTGAATAATATTGTACATAATTATTACAAAAACCAAAAGATGTTTGGAAATTTTTTTCTTTCAACATTTTAACGATTTTTTTACTTAGATTTCAAAAATCTAAGATAAATTTTGATTATTATTGAAGAAAATTATTGTTATTACCCATGGATTGATCAAATAATCTTTTTATTGCATCTAATTAAGGATTTAAATCCTTAAAGTTGAAAAAATCCATGACAAATTATGAATAATATTGAAGATAATTATTACAAAGATTTAAAGATATTACAAAAAATTTTTAAATTCAACAAATTAGGCATTTTTTTCCTTCAATTTAAAAACTCCAAGATAAATTTTGACTATAATTGAAGAAACTTTTTTCAAAAACCAAAAGATTGTTAAAAAAATTTTTATTGCAAATATTAAGGATTTTCGTTCTCAAATATGAAATATCCAAGATAAATTTTAAATAATACTGAAGATAATTATGACCAAAATCCAAAGATTTTTCAAAAAATATTTTTATTTCAACAAATCGATTATATTTATCCTTAAAATTGAAAAATTCAAAATAAATTTTGACTACAATTGAAGATAATTATTAAAAAACCCAAAGATTGTTCAAAAAATCTTTTTATTTCAACAAATTAAGGATTTTTTTCCTTAAATTTGAAAAAAACGAGATAAATTTTGCCTAATATTGGAAAAAATTATTTAAAAACCTAAAGATTTTTCCAAAAATCTGTTTATTTTATCAAACTAGGTATTGTTTTCCTAAAATTAGAAAAATACTAGAAAGATTTTAACTACACTATCGCTTGCTTTCGCTTGGCTTCGAGGATTAAGGATTATTTTCAATTAATATGAAATATCTTAGATAAAGTTTGACTATTATCGAAGATATTTATTCCAAAAATTCAACGATTTTACAAAAAAGTCTTTTTATATCAACAAATTAAGGATTTCTTCCCTTAAATTTGAAAAATCCAAAATAATTTTCGACTGAAATTGAAGATAATTATTGTAAAAATCCAAAGATTTTACAAAAATTCTCAAATTATTTCAAGAAGCTAAGGATTTTTTCCTTTAATTTGCATAACCAAGATAAATTTTGACTACAATTGAACAAGATTATTACAAAAACCAAAAGAATTTTCAAAAAATCTTTTAATTTCAAGAAATTAAGGATTTTTATCCCTAAAATTGAAAAATCCAAGATAAATTTTGAAAATACTGAAGATAATTATGACCAAAATCCAAAGATTTTTCAAGAAATATTTTTAATTCAACAAATTAAGGATTTTTTTCCTTAAATTTGAAAAATCAAAGATAAATCTCGAATATTATTGAAGAAAATTACGATAAAACCCAAAGACTTTTCAAAAAATCTTTTAATTTCAACAAATTAAGGATTTTTTCCTTTAATTTGAAAAAACCGAGATAAATTTTGCCTAATATTGAAAAAAACTATTTAAAAACCTAAAGATTTTTTCAAAAATCTTTTAAATTTATCAAATTAATTATTGGTTTCCTAAAATTAGAAAAATACAAGAAATATTTTAACTACACTACCGCTTGCTTTCGCTTGGCTTCGCTTGGCTTCTAGGATAAATGATTATTTTCCTTTAAAATGAAATATCTAAGATAAATTTTGACTATTATTGAAGACATTTATTCCAAAAATTACAACGATTTCACAAAAAGTCTTTTTATTTCAACAAATTGAGGATTTCTTTCCTTAAATTTGAAAAATCCAAAATAATTTTCGATTAAAATTGAAGAAACCTTTTACAAAAAACAACAGATTATTCAAAAAAACTTTAATTGCAACAAATTAGGGAGTTTCGTCCTTAAATATGAAGTATCCAAAATAAATTTTGACTACAATTGAAGATAATTATTTAAAAAATCCAAGGATTTTGCAATATGTCTTTTTATTTCAACAATATTAGGATTTTTTTCCTTAAATTTGAAAAATCCAAGATAAATTTTGAATAATATTGTACATAATTATTACAAAAACCCAAAGATGTTTCGAAAATTTTTTTCTTTCAACATTTTAACGATTTTTTTACTTAGATTTCAAAAATCTAAGATTAATTTTGATTATTATTGAAGAAAATTATTGTTATTACCCATGGATTGATCAAATAATCTTTTTATTGCATCTAATTAAGGATTTATATCCTTAAAGTTGAAAAAATCCATGACAAATTATGAATAATATTGAAGATAATTATTACAAAGATTTAAAGATATTACAAAAAATTTTTAAATTCAACAAATTAGGCATTTTTTTCCTTCAATTTAAAAACTCCAAGATAAATTTTGACTATAATTGAAGAAAATTTTTTCAAAAACCAAAAGATTGTTAAAAAAATTTTTATTGCAAAAAATTAAGGATTTTCGTTCTCAAATATGAAATATCCAAGATAAATTTTAAATAATACTGAAGATAATTATGACCAAAATCCAAAGATTTTTCAAAAAATATTTTTATTTCAACAAATCGATTATATTTATCCTTAAAATTGAAAAATTCAAAATAAATTTTGACTACAATTGAAGATAATTATTAAAAAACCCAAAGATTGTTCAAAAAATCTTTTTATTTCAACAAATTAAGGATTTTTTTCCTTAAATTTGAAAAAAACGAGATAAATTTTGCCTAATATTGGAAAAAATTATTTAAAAACCTAAAGATTTTTCCAAAAATCTGTTTATTTTATCAAACTAGGTATTGTTTTCCTAACATTAGAAAAATACTAGAAAGATTTTAACTACACTATCGCTTGCTTTCGCTTGGCTTCGAGGATTAAGGATTATTTTCAATTAATATGAAATATCTTAGATAAAGTTTGACTATTATCGAAGATATTTATTCAAAAATTCAACGATTTTACAAAAAAGTCTTTTTATATCAACAAATTAAGGATTTCTTCCCTTAAATTTGAAAAATCCAAAATAATTTTCGACTGAAATTGAAGATAATTATTGTAAAAATCCAAAGATTTTACAAAAATTCTCAAATTATTTCAAGAAGCTAAGGATTTTTTCCTTTAATTTGCATAACCATGATAAATTTTGACTACAATTGAACAAGATTATTACAAAAACCAAAAGAATTTTCAAAAAATCTTTTAATTTCAAGAAATTAAGGATTTTTATCCCTAAAATTGAAAAATCCAAGATAAATTTTGAAAAATACTGAGGATAATTAAATCAAAAATCCCAAGATTTTACAAAAATTCTCTATTTATTTCAACAAATAAAGGATTTTTTTCCTTAAATTTGAAATATCGAAAATAATCTTTGACTGAAATTGAAGATAAGTTTTACAAAAATCCAAAGATTTAGCAAAATGTCTACTTATTTCATTAAGTTACGGATTTTTTTTCCTTAAATTTGAAAAATCCAAAATGAATTTTTACGGAAATTGAAGATAATTATTATAAAAATCCAAATATTTTGCAAAATGTATATTTATTTAAATAAGTTAATGATTTTTTTCCTCAAATTTGCAAAATCAAAGATAGGTTTTGACTATTAATGAAGAAAATTATTTAAAAAACCCAAATATTTTTCAAAAATCTTTTTATTTCAACAAATTGAGGATTTTTATCCTTAAATTTGAAAAACCCAAGATAAATTTTGACTATTATTGAAGAATATTATAAAAAAAAACCAAAAGAATTTTCAAAAATCTTTTAATTTCAAAAAAATTAAACATTTTTTTCCTTAAATTTGAAAAAGCAAAGATAAATTTTGACTATAATTGAAGAAAATTTTTACAGAAACCAAAAGATTTTTCATAAAACTTTTTATTGCAACAAATTAAGGATTTCCGTCCAAAAATATGAAATATCCGAGACACATTTTGACGAATATTGATGATAATTATGACAAAAATCCAAAGATTTTTTAAAACATTTTTATTTCAACAAATTAAGGATCTTTTTCCTTAAATTTCAAAAATCGAAGATAACTCTCGAATATTATTGAAAAAAATTTAAAAAAAACCAAAGAATGTTAAAAAAATCATTTTATTTCAACAAATTGATTATATTTTTCCTGAAATTTGAAAAATCCAAGATAATTTTTGACAATTATTGAAGAAAATTATAAAAAAAACCAAAAGAGTTTTCAAAAATCTTTTAATTTCAAAAAAATTAAGCATTTATTTCCTTAAATTTGAAAAATCCAGGATAATTTTGACTATTATTGAAGAAACTTTTTACAAAAAGCAAAAGATTATTCAAAAAAACTTTTTATTGCAACAAATTAAGGATTTTCGTCCTTAAATATGAAATATCCAAAATAAATGTTGACGACAATTGAAGATAATTATTACAAAAACCCAATGATTTTTCAAAAAATCTTTTTATTTCAACAAATTAAGGATTTTTTTCCTTAAATTTGAAAAACCCAAGATAAATTTTTACAAAATTGAAAATAATTATTGCAAAAATCCAAAGGTTTTGTAAAATGTCTTTTTATTTCAACAATATTAGGATTTTTTTCCTTAAATTTGAAAAATCCAAGATTAATTTTGAAAATACTGAAGATAATTATGACCAAAATCCAAAGATTTTTCAAGAAATATTTTTAATTCTACAAATTAAGGATTTTTTTCCTTAAATTTGAAAAATCAAAGATAAATCTCGAATATTATTGAAGAAAATTACGATAAAACCCAAAGATTTTTCAAAAAATCTTTTAATTTCAACAAATTAAGGATTTTTTCCTTTAATTTGAAAAAACCGAGATAAATTTTGCCTAATATTGAAAAAAACTATTTAAAAACCTAAAGATTTTTTCAAAAATCTTTTAAATTTATCAAATTAATTATTGGTTTCCTAAAATTAGAAAAATACAAGAAATATTTTAACTACACTACCGCTTGCTTTCGCTTGGCTTCGCTTGGCTTCTAGGATTAATGATTATTTTCCTTAAAATGAAATATCTAAGATAAATTTTGACTATTATTGAAGACATTTATTCCAAAAATTACAACGATTTCACAAAAAGTCTTTTTATTTCAACAAATTGAGGATTTCTTTCCTTAAATTTGAAAAATCCAAAATAATTTTCGATTAAAATTGAAGAAACCTTTTACAAAAAACAACAGATTATTCAAAAAAACTTTAATTGCAACAAATTAGGGAGTTTCGTCCTTAAATATGAAGTATCCAAAATAAATTTTGACTACATTTGAAGATAATTATTTAAAAAATCCAAAGATTTTGCAATATGTCTTTTTATTTCAACAATATTAGGATTTTTTTCCTTAAATTTGAAAAATCCAAGATAAATTTTGAATAATATTGTACATAATTATTACAAAAACCCAAAGATGTTTCGAAAATTTTTTTCTTTCAACATTTTAACGATTTTTTTACTTAGATTTCAAAAATCTAAGATAAATTTTGATTATTATTGAAGAAAATTATTGTTATTACCCATGGATTGATCAAATAATCTTTTTATTGCATCTAATTAAGGATTTATATCCTTAAAGTTGAAAAAATCCATGACAAATTATGAATAATATTGAAGATAATTATTACAAAGATTTAAAGATATTACAAAAAATTTTTAAATTCAACAAATTAGGCATTTTTTTCCTTCAATTTAAAAACTCCAAGATAAATTTTGACTATAATTGAAGAAACTTTTTTCAAAAACCAAAAGATTGTTAAAAAAATTTTTATTGCAAAAAATTAAGGATTTTCGTTCTCAAATATGAAATATCCAAGATAAATTTTAAATAATACTGAAGATAATTATGACCAAAATCCAAAGATTTTTCAAAAAATATTTTTATTTCAACAAATCGATTATATTTATCCTTAAAATTGAAAAATTCAAAATAAATTTTGACTACAATTGAAGATAATTATTAAAAAACCCAAAGATTGTTCAAAAAATCTTTTTATTTCAACAAATTAAGGATTTTTTTCCTTAAATTTGAAAAAAACGAGATAAATTTTGCCTAATATTGGAAAAAATTATTTAAAAACCTAAAGATTTTTCCAAAAATCTGTTTATTTTATCAAACTAGGTATTGTTTTCCTAACATTAGAAAAATACTAGAAAGATTTTAACTACACTATCGCTTGCTTTCGCTTGGCTTCGAGGATTAAGGATTATTTTCAATTAATATGAAATATCTTAGATAAAGTTTGACTATTATCGAAGATATTTATTCAAAAATTCAACGATTTTACAAAAAAGTCTTTTTATATCAACAAATTAAGGATTTCTTCCCTTAAATTTGAAAAATCCAAAATAATTTTCGACTGAAATTGAAGATAATTATTGTAAAAATCCAAAGATTTTACAAAAATTCTCAAATTATTTCAAGAAGCTAAGGATTTTTTCCTTTAATTTGCATAACCATGATAAATTTTGACTACAATTGAACAAGATTATTACAAAAACCAAAAGAATTTTCAAAAAATCTTTTAATTTCAAGAAATTAAGGATTTTTATCCCTAAAATTGAAAAATCCAAGATAAATTTTGAAAAATACTGAGGATAATTAAATCAAAAATCCCAAGATTTTACAAAAATTCTCTATTTATTTCAACAAATAAAGGATTTTTTTCCTTAAATTTGAAATATCGAAAATAATCTTTGACTGAAATTGAAGATAAGTTTTACAAAAATCCAAAGATTTAGCAAAATGTCTACTTATTTCATTAAGTTACGGATTTTTTTTCCTTAAATTTGAAAAATCCAAAATGAATTTTTACGGAAATTGAAGATAATTATTATAAAAATCCAAATATTTTGCAAAATGTATATTTATTTAAATAAGTTAATGATTTTTTTCCTCAAATTTGCAAAATCAAAGATAGGTTTTGACTATTAATGAAGAAAATTATTTAAAAAACCCAAATATTTTTCAAAAATCTTTTTATTTCAACAAATTGAGGATTTTTATCCTTAAATTTGAAAAACCCAAGATAAATTTTGACTATTATTGAAGAATATTATAAAAAAAAACCAAAAGAATTTTCAAAAATCTTTTAATTTCAAAAAAATTAAACATTTTTTTCCTTAAATTTGAAAAAGCAAAGATAAATTTTGACTATAATTGAAGAAAATTTTTACAGAAACCAAAAGATTTTTCATAAAACTTTTTATTGCAACAAATTAAGGATTTCCGTCCAAAAATATGAAATATCCGAGACACATTTTGACGAATATTGATGATAATTATGACAAAAATCCAAAGATTTTTTAAAACATTTTTATTTCAACAAATTAAGGATCTTTTTCCTTAAATTTCAAAAATCGAAGATAACTCTCGAATATTATTGAAAAAAATTTAAAAAAAACCAAAGAATGTTAAAAAAATCATTTTATTTCAACAAATTGATTATATTTTTCCTGAAATTTGAAAAATCCAAGATAATTTTTGACAATTATTGAAGAAAATTATAAAAAAAACCAAAAGAGTTTTCAAAAATCTTTTAATTTCAAAAAAATTAAGCATTTATTTCCTTAAATTTGAAAAATCCAGGATAATTTTGACTATTATTGAAGAAACTTTTTACAAAAAGCAAAAGATTATTCAAAAAAACTTTTTATTGCAACAAATTAAGGATTTTCGTCCTTAAATATGAAATATCCAAAATAAATGTTGACGACAATTGAAGATAATTATTACAAAAACCCAATGATTTTTCAAAAAATCTTTTTATTTCAACAAATTAAGGATTTTTTTCCTTAAATTTGAAAAACCCAAGATAAATTTTTACAAAATTGAAAATAATTATTGCAAAAATCCAAAGGTTTTGTAAAATGTCTTTTTATTTCAACAATATTAGGATTTTTTTCCTTAAATTTGAAAAATCCAAGATTAATTTTGAAAATACTGAAGATAATTATGACCAAAATCCAAAGATTTTTCAAGAAATATTTTTAATTCTACAAATTAAGGATTTTTTTCCTTAAATTTGAAAAATCAAAGATAAATCTCGAATATTATTGAAGAAAATTACGATAAAACCCAAAGATTTTTCAAAAAATCTTTTAATTTCAACAAATTAAGGATTTTTTCCTTTAATTTGAAAAAACCGAGATAAATTTTGCCTAATATTGAAAAAAACTATTTAAAAACCTAAAGATTTTTTCAAAAATCTTTTAAATTTATCAAATTAATTATTGGTTTCCTAAAATTAGAAAAATACAAGAAATATTTTAACTACACTACCGCTTGCTTTCGCTTGGCTTCGCTTGGCTTCTAGGATTAATGATTATTTTCCTTAAAATGAAATATCTAAGATAAATTTTGACTATTATTGAAGACATTTATTCCAAAAATTACAACGATTTCACAAAAAGTCTTTTTATTTCAACAAATTGAGGATTTCTTTCCTTAAATTTGAAAAATCCAAAATAATTTTCGATTAAAATTGAAGAAACCTTTTACAAAAAACAACAGATTATTCAAAAAAACTTTAATTGCAACAAATTAGGGAGTTTCGTCCTTAAATATGAAGTATCCAAAATAAATTTTGACTACATTTGAAGATAATTATTTAAAAAATCCAAAGATTTTGCAATATGTCTTTTTATTTCAACAATATTAGGATTTTTTTCCTTAAATTTGAAAAATCCAAGATAAATTTTGAATAATATTGTACATAATTATTACAAAAACCCAAAGATGTTTCGAAAATTTTTTTCTTTCAACATTTTAACGATTTTTTTACTTAGATTTCAAAAATCTAAGATAAATTTTGATTATTATTGAAGAAAATTATTGTTATTACCCATGGATTGATCAAATAATCTTTTTATTGCATCTAATTAAGGATTTATATCCTTAAAGTTGAAAAAATCCATGACAAATTATGAATAATATTGAAGATAATTATTACAAAGATTTAAAGATATTACAAAAAATTTTTAAATTCAACAAATTAGGCATTTTTTTCCTTCAATTTAAAAACTCCAAGATAAATTTTGACTATAATTGAAGAAACTTTTTTCAAAAACCAAAAGATTGTTAAAAAAATTTTTATTGCAAAAAATTAAGGATTTTCGTTCTCAAATATGAAATATCCAAGATAAATTTTAAATAATACTGAAGATAATTATGACCAAAATCCAAAGATTTTTCAAAAAATATTTTTATTTCAACAAATCGATTATATTTATCCTTAAAATTGAAAAATTCAAAATAAATTTTGACTACAATTGAAGATAATTATTAAAAAACCCAAAGATTGTTCAAAAAATCTTTTTATTTCAACAAATTAAGGATTTTTTTCCTTAAATTTGAAAAAAACGAGATAAATTTTGCCTAATATTGGAAAAAATTATTTAAAAACCTAAAGATTTTTCCAAAAATCTGTTTATTTTATCAAACTAGGTATTGTTTTCCTAAAATTAGAAAAATACTAGAAAGATTTTAACTACACTATCGCTTGCTTTCGCTTGGCTTCGAGGATTAAGGATTATTTTCAATTAATATGAAATATCTTAGATAAAGTTTGACTATTATCGAAGATATTTATTCCAAAAATTCAACGATTTTACAAAAAAGTCTTTTTATATCAACAAATTAAGGATTTCTTCCCTTAAATTTGAAAAATCCAAAATAATTTTCGACTGAAATTGAAGATAATTATTGTAAAAATCCAAAGATTTTACAAAAATTCTCAAATTATTTCAAGAAGCTAAGGATTTTTTCCTTTAATTTGCATAACCAAGATAAATTTTGACTACAATTGAACAAGATTATTACAAAAACCAAAAGAATTTTCAAAAAATCTTTTAATTTCAAGAAATTAAGGATTTTTATCCCTAAAATTGAAAAATCCAAGATAAATTTTGAAAAATACTGAGGATTATTAAATCAAAAATCCCAAGATTTTACAAAAATTCTCTATTTATTTCAACAAATAAAGGATTTTTTTCCTTAAATTTGAAATATCGAAAATAATCTTTGACTGATATTGAAGATAAGTTTTACAAAAATCCAAAGATTTAGCAAAATGTCTACTTATTTCATTAAGTTACGGATTTTTTTCCTTAAATTTGAAAAATCCAAAATGAATTTTTACGGAAATTGAAGATAATTATTATAAAAATCCAAATATTTTGCAAAATGTATATTTATTTTATAAGTTAATGATTTTTTTCCTCAAATTTGCAAAATAAAAGATAGGTTTTGACTATTAATGAAGAAAATTATTTAAAAAACCCAAATATTTTTCAAAAATCTTTTTATTTCAACAAATTGAGGATTTTTATCCTTAAATTTGAAAAACCCAAGATAAATTTTGACTATTATTGAAGAATATTATAAAAAAAAACCAAAAGAATTTTCAAAAATCTTTTAATTTCAAAAAAATTAAACATTTTTTTCCTTAAATTTGAAAAAGCAAAGATAAATTTTGACTGTAATTGAAGAAACTTTTTACAGAAACCAAAAGATTTTTCATAAAACTTTTTATTGCAACAAATTAAGGATTTCCGTCCAAAAATATGAAATATCCGAGACACATTTTGACGAATATTGATGATAATTATGACAAAAATCCAAAGATTTTTTAAAACATTTTTATTTCAACAAATTAAGGATCTTTTTCCTTAAATTTCAAAAATCGAAGATAACTCTCGAATATTATTGAAAAAAATTTTAAAAAAAACCAAAGGATGTTAAAAAAATCGTTTTATTTCAACAAATTGATTATATTTTTCCTGAAATTTGAAAAATCCAAGATATATATGGACAATTATTGAAGAAAATTAATATAAAAAACCCAAAGATTTTTCAAAAATCTTTTAATTTCAACAAATTAAGGATTTTTTACTTAAATATGAAAAATCCAGGAAAAATTTTGACTATTATTGAAGAAAATTTTTCAAATAACCAATATATTTTTCAAAAAATCTTTTTATTTCAACAAATTAAGGATTTTTTCGTTTAATTGAAAAATCCAAGATAAATTTTGAATAATATTGTACATAATTATTACAAAAACCCAAAGATATTTCAAAAAATCTTTATATTTCAACTAATTAAGGATTATTTTTCTTAAATTTGAAAAATACAAGATAATTTTTTACTAAAATTGAAGATAATAATTACAAAAATTCCAATGATGTTACAAAGTCTTTTTATTTCAAGAAATTAAGGATTTTTTTCCTTAAATTTGATAAAATCCAAGATAAACTTTGAAAAATGCTGATTATAATTAGATCAAAAATCCTTAGATTTTACAAAAATTATCACTTTATAACAACAAATTTAGAATCTTTACCTTAAATTTGAAAAATCCAAGATAAATATCGTCTAAAATTGGAGATTATTACTACAAAAATCAAGATATTGTACAAAAAGTCTTTTTATTTCAACAAATTAAGGATTTGTTTACCTAAATTTGAAAATTCTAAGATAAATTTTCCAATAAAATTGAAAATAATTATTGCAAAAATCCACAGATTTTAGAAAAAGACTATTTAATTTGACAAATTAAGGATTTTTTTTCCTTAAATTTTAAAAATCCAAAATGAATCTTGACTGAAATTGAAGATAATTATTTTAAAATCCAAAGATTTTGCAAAATGTCTTTTTATGTCATTACGCTTAAAGTAAACTTTTTATTGCAACAAATTATGGATTTTCGTCCTTAAATATGAAATGTACAAGATACATTTTGACTAATATTGAAGATAATTTTGACAAAAATCCAAAGATTTTTCAAAAATATTTTTATTTAAACAAATTAAGGATTTTTTTCCTTAAATTTTAAAACTCGAAGATAAATCTCAAATATTATTGAAGAAAATTTTTAAAAAAACCCAAAGATTGTTAAAAAAAATCATTTTATTTCAACAAATTGATTATATTTTTCCTGAAATTTGAAAAATCCAAGATAATTTTTTGACAATTATTGAAGAAAATTATTATAAAAAACCCAAAGATTTTTCAAAAATCTTTTAATTTCAACAAATTAACGATTTTTTTCCTTAAATTTGAAAATAAGTAAAATATTCATTTTTGAACATTAACACTAGGAGGACGGGAGTTTCGTTCTACCTAGAAGGACGGCGGTGGTCATTTTGACCACCTACTTTTAAAATTCGTAATGAAATACTTTTATTAGTCTCAAAGACATGAATTTTGCAGAACTTCATAATGCAAGTCCTGATAAGATGCTTTACCTCATAATTTGTTTAAAATTTAAATTAATTAAACAAAACGTGGACCGATGTCCTAAATCTGCAGAGTTTTATACTCTGTAATATTTTTCTAACTCAAACTAGACCAATGAAACTCATATTTTCGGAATAAGTGGTAGAAGATCCGAATTGTTGATAAAGGTCCATCGCGTTACGCCAAGATTGCTATGCCATCTGACGGAAAGCAGATAAAACCACTCGTTCGCGCCTCGGGAAAAACCTCCAGCGAATACGATAGCGGAAGAATTTTTCGAATTATGTCGTGAAAAATTCCAATCTGGGGTTTTTGTGCACGCTAAATCGTTTTATAACATTTAAAAATACATCAAACCACTTCCAGCAGGGTTACCAACAAATAAGTTTTTATCATTATAAAATGTCGTTCCAATTATTTTCTCAGATATCTAACTGATATCTCAAATTTACATTCAGTTATCTTTCTTGAACAATTAAAATTGAGTCAGGGATACTAAATTTATGAAACAGGGCTGCCAACCGTCAGACCAGATCTCTTAACAGAGAGTTATGCGTTTGCAGTAAAAACTTACTAAAGAGATATTTTGAGCACAGATCTGTTTCATGTGATTTGTTGTAACTCTTTGGGATCCCGAATTAGTTGATAAACTATAAAGAAGCAGGGTGACCAACATCTTCGGCTGTAAAGTCAAGGCAGCGATCAGATCTTCATGGAAAACCTGATAATTTATCATGCATTTAACGGGAATGAATTCATATTTGCTAACCTATGCATTGACGCAATATTAACAACCAAAACAAAAGTAACAACAACAATAGCCATTTTCTAATGTTATTCCGCTTTATATAAACCTGCTGAAGATGTTTGCTACTCGTATTAGTTAGACACAATATTTTGAAAAAAAAATATATATATAGAAATACTATAAAATATCGGAGAAAGGGACAAAATTTAGGAATGTTAAAAGTTAAGTAAAATATCACCTTTTGGTGGGTGTTATCTTACTTTTAACTTTCATCATTCCTAATTCCTGTCCCTTTCTCCAATGATCTCAATTATTTATATGTAGACTCTTAAATTAAAAATATTACATTTTCCGTTAATTACACAGTCCAAAACATATTTTGTTACCGGTTACATGCATAGAATTTAAATATGTATTTACTTATTTACTCATATTCCTTGACGCACATAAATCCCTCACAACGTTTGATGAAAGGAGAGACTTTTCAGTATAATTCTTGTCATAAGAAGAACGGGAATTTCGCCCTACCTAGAAGGATGTTTCGCCTTTACCTGGGACCTGAAATTCTTTTTCACCTCCTGGAGGCCAGTTTTATTGCATTAATACTTATTTTAGGCATACATATACTTACTTCATCCTTCAAGGATTGTTATTTTCCATCAATCAATTGTTTATAATCAATCATCTGAATTCAACAGTTACAATTTGCAATATAGGGCTTAAAAAAATCATGCTCAATCAATTTCGTTTAAAATACAATTTATTTAATCAACTAAAAACAATGGTACAACAATTTTTTAATTGTTACAGTTAGTAGATCTCTGCTTGTAAAAGTAAATCATTTTTTGGCACATTTTCGACAAATCGTAACTTTTTCGGAACATTTTCCACAACAATTTTTTTTCACACTGTGAACATACATAACAAGATTTGTTAACACATTTTGGAGAAATTCGACACTTTTTTCTCTTTTGTGATTTTGGAGGCATAGCAGTTTCCACTGAAGTATTTCTAATTTGAAAGGAACAAGATGGTAAAGGCTCCATCGGAAATGAGTCTCCCACCATTTCTGCCACCAATCTTTGGATGTATTCCTTGCGACTCAATTTACAGTTCGTTGCTTCCTTATACAGAACCCAGCTATTTATTGACGCTAGATCCAATATATTAAAAAATACGTGCACAGGCCACCTTCTAGTTGCTGAACGAGTGGAATATTTCCGGCACATGCTGTCCATAATATCCACTCCTACTTTGTTCGCGTTGTAGAATAAAATTGTGTCTGGTTTTTTCTTTTCGGTATCGGATATCAACACATCTTGGTGCATAGTACTAATTAAATGCACATTCTTATTTTTTTAACTTGGTAATTCGTCAGAATATGGATTTGGCTATTTTTATACACTCTAGTTGAGTAGATGTCACTATTCAGACGAACAGAAGGTGGTAATTCTCGTCTGTTTTTTCTCATCGTTTCAACGAGAGAAATTCTATCCTTTTTTAATTTCTCTGCCAGAATAACTGAGGAGAAGTAATTGTTACAAGTAACATTCATGCCTGAATTCTTGTACGGATCTGTTAATCGCAAAATAACATATTCCCCTAAAGACTGATTAGATGGTCTCGTATCATCCTTGCCACAGTACGGGAATGCATTCAGGCAGTACTTTGATTTTACATCCGTCAAAACCCAGAATTTAATTCCAAATTTGTCCGGTTTGTTTGGCATGTACTGTATAAAAGGACATCTACATTTCATAGGGTATAGTTGTTCATCGGCTGTTACACTTTCGCCTGGATTGTAGCAGGCCCGAGAATTTGTAATGATGCCGTTAGGCGCACAAGTTTACTGACAATGAGTACAAAGAAGTAATGGGTCCGCGAAAATACTTGGTGAGGACCAAACATTTTTCGAAAATGCTCACGGAAAAAAGGGTCTATGCTCACTGCTAAATGGAATATATGCTCAATCTTATTTATAAAACATACTCGTAATAGAGTAGAGTAGTAAAGTTCCGCCGGACCATAACTTCAGTAGACGTAAGAATAAAAAAAAAATGAAGCTTGCAAAAAATCCCCAAGCGTAATGAATTCTGTAAATTCATATTCATAATTTATACTGTAATTATACCTTTGTGAATGCCAGTGATTATAAAATCATCATGTAATCTATCAGATCTGAAAATTTAAATTTCTCTTGACGTTCTTCAGATGATCAGGAATCATTCGCCGTACATAATAGTAATATGAGGGAAAAACTGCATGCATATATGCTGGTATTTTCTTTTCGGTACTTGTGATTATAAAGATAATCCAATATAATATAAATACATGTTAAGAACTTCGAAGAAAGACGTGAAAATTTGCCAAGTAAGGAGGTAAGGATCATATGAGCCGCCCTTCTTGGTATAACTTCTTGTAAAATATACCAAATATGGGTTAACATGTAGTAATTATTAATGAAAGTCTAAAATATATATAAACATTATAAAACAAGCATCAGAGAGGATAAGCTAAGCACAGAATAGAATATGTGTAGGAAAAGGCCATATTCGATATATGCATGCTATATTATTAGGTTTTCCATGAAGATCTGATCGCTGCCTTGACTTTACAGCCGAAGATGTTGGTCACCCTGCTTCTTTATAGTTTATCAACTAATTCGGGATCCCAAAGAGTTACAACAAATCACATGAAACAAATCTGTGCTCAAAATATCTCTTTAGTAAGTTTTTACTGCAAACGCATAACTCTCTGTTAAGAGATCTGGTCTGACGGTTGGCAGCCCTGTTTCATAAATTTAGTATCCCTGACTCAATTTTAATTGTTCAAGAAAGATAACTGAATGTAAATTTGAGATATCAGTTAGATATCTGAGAAAATAATTGGAACGACATTTTATAATGATAAAAACTTATTTGTTGGTAACCCTGCTGGAAGTGGTATGATGTATTTTTAAATGTTATAAAACGATTTAGCGTGCACAAAAACCCCAGATTGGAATTTTTCACAACATAATTCGAAAAATTCTTCCGCTATCGTATTCGCTGGAGGTTTTTCCCGAGGCGCGAACGAGTGGTTTTATCTGCTTTCCGTCAGATGGCATAGCAATCTTGGCGTAACGCGATGGACCTTTATCAACAATTCGGATCTTCTACCACTTATTCCGAAAATATGAGTTTCATTGGTCTAGTTTGAGTTAGAAAAATATTACAGAGTATAAAACTCTGCAGATTTAGGACATCGGTCCACGTTTTGTTTGATTAATTAAAATTTAAACAAATTATGAGGTAAAGATATTAAGTCTTATCAGGACTTGCATTATGAAGTTCTGCAAAATTCATGTCTTTGAGACTAATAAAAGTATTTAATTACGAATTTTAAAAGTAGGTGGTCAAAATGACCGCCGCCGTCCTTCTAGGTATAACTTTGTGTAAAATCTAACTCATAAGTATTAACAAAATTTTCATTATATCTTATTAAATTTGGGATCAAATTGAACAAAGTCAAAGAGTTTCAAAAAATTCAAAAAAGTTTTAGTTGGAAATTTTTGAAGTTAAACTCTGAAAACGGTCAAAATGACCACCGCCGTCCTTCTAGTGTTAAGAAAGATATCTAATAGAACACACCGTCATTTAGGAATACTACCTCTTTAATATACATAGGAATGGGAAGGAGATATTTTTGAGTATAAATATTCCACTCCATCAAGACTTTGAACCATCTTTAAATGGCTGGTGCCATAAATGTAGTAAACCACCATGTCATCATTTGTAAATACAGGGTGTGGCAGTTTCGGCGCGGCAGAATCCATTAAGCAGTTTTGAGGAGTTATAAAAAAGAAATCTGTGTATATAAATAAAAAACGTTTTTATTTAAAAAAAAAAGTTGTTCATACCATTCATTATATAAAAAAGTTGTTTACACCATTTATGGCAGCAGCATTTTCTCTGGATTTACAAATTTAGTTATGGTAGATTGGTAATGTAGGTTTACTGGTAAATAGTAGAGGCTTAGTATGGGCTTCTTCATAAAAGTTTCATAGTTGAATTATATTTGTAGATAAAAACCAATATGGTTACAGGAGAAATCTCCACGATATAGATATAATTGTAATGCATATATTGCAATACCAACAGTAGAGCTCACGGAATATGAGGAGTTCACTAACATGCATTCATATATAGAGGTTCAATGTATCTTCCCATGAAAGAAGTAAACCTTTCACCTAAAAATTATAAAAGAACCTTGTATTTAGGTTTTAGTAGTTTTAGCTCTAGATAGATTTTTCTCAAATTTCCAACTCCCTCGGCATAGGAAATTTAAGCACACATTAATGTCAAATCTTCCAGGATGTATATTACTTACAGAACAAATGTAATCTGATGAAAAAGTAATATATTAGCTTTAATTTCTCAAAAATATTAATTAAAATATACTCTCAAAATTATAAAAGAATTTGTCTTCATTTGATTGGAATGTACTGATTAACATTGATCCTGATTCTGCCTTGTTTTCTAAATCAAGATAATGATCTCTTTAGCCCATAGATTAATTACAGATATATTTCCTTGCTGGTTTTCACCAGAAAATAAATCAATCTATAATAAATAATGAATCAATCAATAAATAATCGAACTTACATCAGAAAATAAATCAACAATTCTAATAAAAAAGATTATACACAAAATGTATATATGTTTGTTCATAATAAATAGGAAATAAAATAACTGTCTGCGTCCACAATTTTATTTTTAAAAAATACGACCGGTTTCGGGTTCAACCCATCATCAGGTAACCAGAAGACAATAATCACAGAGTATATATACAACTGAAAACCAAGGGAGGGGCAAAGAGAGTGAAGGGGCTAGCAGGAAGAATGTGGGGGAGGGGGCGGGAGGTGAGGAAGAATAGACCTAAAAATGGCGGAATTATTTTCGCTGAAGAGATGCTCGTTAACTAGGTTCCTAGAAAACTGCAGGTGGCGGTGTATTTCCAATTGTTCGAGGAGGTTGAGCCTTTTCCCTTTAGAAGCCACGTTAAGAAGAATGGGAGAGAAGGATGCTCCGTGGTTACTTTCGTTTAAATGCATTGCGAAATGTGAATTTTTTAAATCTTTAAGGAAGGATGCTCTGTGTTCTTCAGCACGTGTTGCTATGGCCCTACCACTCTGGCCAACGTAGCTACTGTCGCAATCCTCGCAGTCCAGTCTGTAAATTCCCGATTTTTTATTATTCTGGGTTTTATCCCGACCGTTGCATAAGTGCGAGCGGAGATTGGAGCTCGTATAAAAGGCTGGGCGGAAATTTTCAGAGGGGAAGAACTTATTAATTTTATAACTGAAGCTATCAATAAATTTTAATCTATAAAAACGGGGGGGTTTCTCAGGAGGAGAAACAGGAGAATAAATCATATTAATGGCGAATTGCCTTTGTTTTTTACGGAGCAAATTGACCATCAGCTGTTTTGGGAAGCCGTTCTTTTTGGCGATAAAATGGATGGTATTAAGTTCTTTCCTGAAATTTTGTTCGTCGTATTTTTTAAAAATAAAATTGTGGACGCAGACAGTTATTTTATTTCCTATTTATTATGGAAAAGTTCCACCAAATATCGCCAGAAAGCATCAACTATATGTTTGTTCATTTTGTACAAAAGTTTACAATTTTTATTTTTTATAACTTGTGCAAATATTTGGTTGTAGTGTATGTTGTGTTATCAAGATCTACATCATAATATTTTCTTTTATTGGATCAATTGGATATTTCCTTGTTCAATTTTTATGCATTTCTAATAAATCAAATTAAGTATCTACTAGTTCCTAGTCAAATCAAACTATTAGGTGCCCCAAAGTCAGGAAGTAGCATTCAGAGGTATGAAAAACTTTTTTATTCATATTATTCAGCAACAAACTAGAGGCGATGTTAAGAATGACCAGAAAAATAAATCAATCAATTGATTGTTCTGAAATACAATTTCTCAATGTTAATATCCAAGTAGGAAAAACTTACCTTCCAAAAGGTGGGATTTTTTATGTAAAATGCTTTCAAATTCTTCTTGTACCGGCAGGATTTTTAAATGGTTGTAGGGGAAGGTGGGGCAAGACGGGGTGGTTAACAAAAAACCCTTTGTGAATAAATGAAAAAAGCATACTTAAATCTGAAAAATGTGGCTTAATTTGCACCAAACCTTAAAGAACATATGCAATTAAAAGCAATATTGTATTTTTTAAATTTAACAAAATATGAATTTATTAATTATATCTATTATATAAAATAGAGTGTGGGTGTGTATGTATGTTCGCTAAAAACTCGAGAACCGAGAGTCGCAAAACTTTGCAATTTTCTACATTATTAAAAGTCGACCCCGCGCAGAGTATAGGCTACTTTTTATTTCCCTAAGGTCCACGGTTCGAACCCAGTCGGGTGAAAACGTTTCCATAAGAAATACACGTAAAGTTCATTGCATTTTGTGAGTTTTATTTTCCCATTCTAAACCCAGATTGATACAGCTTGAGAATGCAGTAGAAATAAGAGTGAGTTAGTGTTTGAAGCAAAGAGTGACTGTGCGAAAGAGAGAGAGTACATGTAAGGTGTAAGAGTAACTGAGAGAGAGAGAGAATTTAAGTATGGTTACATTGACGATTGCATGGGTGGAAGTGAGTGAGTACATAAGTATAAAAGGGAGTGTGTGAATGGAAGTGGGAATGGGTGCGGGAGTGGGTGCGGAGGTGGGTGTGGGGGTGGGTGCGTGAGTGGATGTGGGAGCGTGTGAGGGTGTGGATGAGGGAGTGGGTGCGGGAGTGGGTAGGGGAGTGGATGAGGGAATGGATGAGGGTGTGAATGGAGGAGTGGGTGCGGGGGCGTTTGCGGGTGCGGGGGCGTTTGCGGGTGCGAGAGTGGATGGGGTAATGGGCGAGGGAGTGGTTGCGGGGGTGGATGAAAGAGTGGGTGCAGTAGCGGTAGTAAATTCGGGAATGGATGAGGAAGGGATTAATATGCAGATGGACATAGGCCACACTTGGAAACAAAGTCGAACGATTGTCTGTATACAATTTCTAGAAGTTGCCGCGAAACGAAGTATTTTGATTGTCTTTAGACATCATCTCGCGTTCACACCTAAATGTAATGCCTGGGTCAGTCTCTGTAGCAGCAGGGCTTCATCGAAGATATTAATTAATTTCCGGCGAAAATCACTCATCTCGTGGCATTAAATCCTCCAAAATTGAGATAAAACTATATTCAACACGCCAAAAATACAAAATAGTTATTTTAAAGGAAAAATTTTGGAAGGTTCCACTTTGAATAAAATTTGAGATATCTTGCTGAAATCTTCTTGCTTAGGAATGGCCATGTATTGCTGTGGCGAACATTTCAACAATTATTTGCAAACTACCGTTACAGTACTAATAACAGCTGACTTAGATACGTGGAAGGAATAAGCTAGCTGTCGAAACTGTGTTCCAGTCACCAAGTGTCTATTAAAAGAACCACAACCTCTGATGAAAGAAAATATTTCAAGGGCCCTGAATAGTTCTTCCCCTTCATCGAGACCACGCAACGCACCGAGGGAAAATTTTTATGAACCAATCAGCAGGAACAACGTCTACGAGAAACATTTATCGGCTACACCAATTTATTATTTAAAAAAAGACGCAAGCATAAAAACATCAAAGGGATAAACCAAACTCCACCGCTGTCGTCGACCCGCTTCCGAAGAATAAGGAATGCGACTGAGGAACCTAATGCGTGTTGCGAAAAATTTTCCAAATAAACCTCAAGATTTCCTTTCCACTTTTTTTTACTTTGAAAAGTAGTGATACTCCTTCGTAACTTTTTCCAAACGCTATCACTTTTCCACTCATGTTGGTTGCATACTTGTTTTAATTGGATCGATGTGAAGAAATGCTTTGATATGGGTATGATTGACCCAGCTATTTAATGTAAAAATGATAAAAAGAACAAAATTTTTTTTTTCTTTAGAAGAAGTTACATGGTGAGTTTTGATGACGTATAAAGGGATGCGCCATGGAGCGAGTGGTGACGTAAGCAAAACATGGTGAGTTTTGATGACGTAAAAAGGGATGCGCCATGGAGCGAGTGGTGACGTAAGCAAAGTTCGTGGGCGACGCAAGGCGATATAACGCCCACTTTAGACCCAAACGACGCATGGGGATATCGAATTTTTTGGAAAGGAAAAGAGAACAGGTCGAGTGATGATTGAGTGAACTCGGAGGCGACAAATTTGTTCATTGGTACCCGACTTCTGTGAATCACTGAAACTTGATGCCAATTGATCACAATATCCAATCTAAAATTCATTCGTCTAATTTCTGAATTTTACACATCAAAATATCTGTTTTGATCATTAATTAATATTAAAACGAAAAACGGATTAGACGGCTAGTTAAACGAAGGCAAGGGAAATCAGGAAAAATTCATTCATATTCATTGCTTGTTCCAGTAAGGTTAAATAACAAAAGAAGAATCTTCCATACAATGAAAATATTTTGAAATACTAATTGTGACCCATTTACTCGGAGAGGAAGGCGTAGGAATGGAGAATATGTTTGTAAAATATAATAATGCACATATTTTCAAACAGAATGAAATTATTCTGCTCATCCTAATAGAAAGAGGCAATTAATATCGACATTTGAGCGGGAAACATTCAAAGGTACAGGCATTTAGGTGAGTAGTACCTACAGCCTCTTTTCATTCTCAGAAATAAATACCAGTGTTAAGTGTTGAATTTTAACATTTTTAAACTATTATGTTCACGTATTTAAATTAATGTGCTTTCCATCATCGTTTATTATATCAGGTAAAATTGAAAATATTACACCTAAGCACACTCGGAAAAAGGGTAGCCAAAATACAAATATGATGTTTTCTAGTCCGATTTTTGATATTTCTCTCTAATAATAACGAGATTACGCACGTCATTTTCGTTGATTCCTGCGCATTAATATTACCGAGAGTGCTATGGTCAAGTAAATTTTGCGATAAGTACTGCCTTTTTACTATCTTCAATCCACAAATCTTACAATGCTGATTTCATATCAGAAAACAGTTTTTCTCTATCATGTCTGGTTTGAAGATTTCATCACAAATCACTCGTAAAACTTTATTTCAGCTTCGTTTTCCATTGTTTTTTTTCAAGCTACACTGGAAGTTTTATAATCGATTTCGAAAATAATTGTAGGTTATAGGAGTTATATAATGTCAGAACATTTTATCCTGTCTGGAGCACTAGTGGAACAGTCCTTTGAAAACGATTTATGTTTACGCCGAAATAATTTCGAAATCCAATATCTTTACAACAATCCCTCACATAACAGGAGAAACGTTTCTTAAAATCATTGTGTCTTGTAAAATTGTATAATATGCGAAATATACTGAGAATATACTAAGAATATACGGGGAATATTGAGTTCCCTCTCTCAATCTTAACACCTAATGATTTATTCTCCTCGGAATTTTGTGAATTTACATTTTGTTATGTCATTTCGTAATTGCGTGTTGTTAAGCATATTTTCTCTAGTTAATTTTTTTTTTTGCAAATGACCTTAGCTGTCGAGGCACCATCCAAAATCCAAATATTTTTTTCTCAAATAAATTATTTTAATATTATAGATCTCATTGACGTCGAGGAAAATAATTATACTAGTTAATCATTATTAATTTTAAATTATTAAGTAAGTAAGTTTCGCTATCTAAAAAAAACTACTCCTTATAAATTAATTTAGAGCTAGTAATGCGAGAAGAGATACGAGGAGGCAAACCTCATAGATTGGTGTGGGTTTGGTGTGGAGGTTTCAAAGTTATGGCGCCACTTGCACAACGTGCACTCGTTATTAGGGCTGAATCTCGAAAACTACGGTGCCGATCAACTCTAATGGCACCTACCAAAGTGTAACATATAAAATTTCGTGTTTCTACAACAAATGGTTTTCATATTCAAGTGTATTTGTCTTAAATTGGAGGCCACACCGTTCGTCCGATTTGCTTCAAACTTCATATACGTGTCCTTTACGACCTGGAAGGAGTAACTGTTGCTTTTTTATTCGACAATTTTACGGGATTCGGACCCAGATCGCTCAGATAGTTTTCCATAAAGAATGCACGTAAAACTCATTTTTATCGCATGCAGGGTTTTGATATTTTTGCAAAATTATTTAGAAGAAATAGTCGCACGTTAATGAGACACAGAACAAAAGGAAGAAAATCGATTAAAGATTCTTATTTTATTCGAGGAATCTTACTTTTGATTCGAATTTGCGAGAATATCGGTAAAATATACGAAAATTTTACGAAAATTCTTGGTTGTAAAAAACTCATCCCCCTGACGACCAAGCCATTGTTGAATACGAGCTCATGTGTTATCTCGTAAAAATACTCGAGGAATTTAGCCCTTTACTGAAATGTTTACTTCAAGAATAGCATTTTTAATCGAAGAATATTTTTTATATGTATGATCAATTTAAATTATTTAAAAATTAATATAGCTGAAAATTTATGTAAATGAACAAAAATCTAGCTTTGACAGGTCAAGCCGAATTTGGATAGATTTGAAAAGATTTACCTAGGCCTCAGGACGGAATACTTCCACGCCATTGAATATTGATGTATGCCGCAGTTTTGTACGTAAGACGCATGCACAACAAATTAATTCTTGTATAAAGTGCCAAAATCATTTTAAGAATTTTTGTTATTTTTATATTATTATTTAATAAAAACTTAGATTGAATTTAAACTCGTAAAACAATTTATGCAATTTCTCGCAATTTGGCCATGATTTTGCTAAAATAGCATAGCAAAAATACCCTCCCCTTCGTGTGATATGTATATTCCAGAACCAATTGCAGCTTGCGTACAAATTAGGAATACCACCATACCACATCTTAAGACTAAACTTAAATCCTGCACAAATTTCAATTGTTCTGGTAAAGAATTGCATGTTTTTTTCTATCAGAAGCAGCATTTTTTTAGGCTGCTGGATATAATTTGAAGTACGGTTTGAAATTTAGGAAATAAATAACTTTGTTTTCTTTTTCAAATATTTTTGTGCAGTATATGCCATAATTATGTAGTCTATATAATCGGTGTCAAACTAGGGTTAATTTATTCCAAATAGTAAATAAATAAGTTTTATAAGTATGGATTCATTTTTTCGATGCATGAAAATATTCCATATATAGTTCTTTTTAATTTTTCTCTAACTTTATTGCTTTGATTCAGCAAGAATGTAGAGTAAAAAAACACCACAAAATTTATTTGGAATGCATATCTTTAGCTTGGTATTAGAAAACAATTGCTTGCGATTCCCTTTTTTGAGAAAAATTCTCCTGGGAATTTAGGTACAAGAAAAAAATATCCTGGATTTTCCTGGAATGTTTTCCTTGAAATTAAAGAGCTCCCGGAATGAAAACCCTAGTTAATGGAGTCAGAGAAGGAGTTCCTTGAAATATAAAAAAGTCAAAGATATTTCAACAGCGTCTTTTACCAGTTTAACATTTAAATGACTGGTTATCAACGACAGTAGTAATATATAAGCTGATATAGATGCCTGACCTGCATTGATTCAGACAAAAACTACACGTAAGTACATCATTTTTTGAAAATAATATATTAAAAGTAATCTATTATCTTAAAGATGTTTCAGAATGATTCTATGAAGTTAAAAAATGAAAAATAAAAATCTATTTATAATTCTTCTACAAAATATATAACTGATTTCGATAGATCCTATTCATTCTTATGATTAAACAAGCGATGAGATTCGCATTTTACTTTCGAAGCTGAAATTTTCACTAGCAAAACGAGCTGCTCAGCTTTGGAATAAAACGTTTTTTTAGTTTAAAAGGTTCTGAGGAAAACTAATTCAATGACCAAGAAACATAAGCAGGAATCAGGTATAAGATACACCATTTATTGCAATTGACGTAATAAAACTGACCACGAAGCCAGATTAATGAAAGCTAGTGTTGCCAATGTTGGACTATTTTTTATACAAAAGTTGCTACGAGAGGCTAACCGATAACCAAGCATGATCTCCTGAATACCTAAAAATGCTTTATATTCCCTTTGGGTAAATATCGGATTTATATACTAAATTTCACTGCACAATTAAATAGAGAACACAGCAAATTATTATTTAAAATGTAGTACTTGCCGCTTATGCTGCTTTTACCCAATAGACTGTAAATTAAATATTAGGTAAATATTTTCAGAAAATAAATTACTAGAGAGACCAGATTCTAGAATATAGCTTTTACTCTTTCAAAAATGAATAACAAATAATGATTTTTAAAAACAGTTTCTTCCTAAATGCCATTCATGATGAGACGCTTATTGTCCAACAGGAGATAAAAATCCGGATTAACCCTAATATAGCCAAACGTACGAAAGACAGCATGTGAAAAGGTCCTCCTTTCGCCGGACATTTTGTCACTGTATGGCAGTACAGACCAGACCGTAGACCAGACAGGTACAGACAGTACAGACGGTACAGACTGGTACAGACCGTACAGATCTCAAACAAAAGAATGAAGCTACTCAGACGGCACCTAGTGAACAGACGCGGAACGTTGTCTCTTGGTCCATACGGCCTGTGACGCCACAGACATGAAATGGTGACGTATGGTGTGACGCACGAAATGATGCGAATCGATAGTGTGTGTGGGCGGGAGCGTGGGATGATGTAGCGAATGCGGCGCTGAAATAGGGATGAATCAGAGGGAATGAGTAGGAGGTGAATGGGCGGGAAGTGATAGGCGAGAAGTAGAGCAAAGTGACCTATGGATAACCACCCACATTCGCGCTTTCTCAGAAAGAATCAATTTGATTCGCGCTAGAGGCTAGACTCCATTATTCTCGAAAATGGTAGCTGCAAAAAGTCAAGTTGCGAGTAGAGTAAAATGCGGGAAACGATAACCTGAAGACCTATCTGGAATCCTGAAACCCCTTATTTTAACATAAGTAGTGTGTAGATTAAATGGGATATTTAGAACTTTAGAATGAGAAAAATGTCGATGGAGATGTAAAAATAACTAATGTAATATTTCAGAAAAATGATCCACTGCAGGAAACCCACGAAAAGGGGGATGACAAATAAATGAGCAAACCCATTGATAGTACATACAAGGATGTAGCTGAAGGATGTAAAAGAAAGCATCGAATACGATTTAATAGAAATAACAATGTAGGAAGAGTGAGCTAAATTCAACAAACACATTATTGTATACATTAAGGTCTTTATTAAAGGCGAGATTGAGACTGAAAAGTCTCTTCTTCCATCTTACCTTTCGTCAATGGTATTATATACATGAAAACTTGTGTATATGTGAATAGAAATAGAGAGGAAAACTTTAGAAGGAGTGGAAGTAAAAAAAACCTACGGTGATATCTTAGGAAAAACTATCCACAGCAGAAAAACACCCACAGAGAAGGGGGGTGTGAAAAACCTGCGCAAACATACTGATAGTACAAGCTAAAAGATGTTAAAGAAAGATGTGTATAACGTGGAGATTACAAAAGCAATTGTACTATAACTAAATTACAAATTAATAATAAAAAATCAGAAACAGGAAAAACTACAATAGTAAACCATGAGGAAACAATAAGACAAAACATAAGATATAACATTCAGACGAAATTACAAAAAAATAATAATAAAATAAAATAGAACATCAAATTATTCAAAATTGTTTAGAAAATGACACTTACTAAAATAAACTAACCTAAAATACACACACCATCGGAAGAAAAACGCAATACTAATCGCGTGTTTCGGAGGCCAGTTTTGTATATGTTGTAGTTGAGGCGAATGGAACGGGGTGCGAGCGAAACTTAGTAAATTGGTTGGCCGACTGTTTTGTTTCTGCTTTCAGTGGGCATATGAGCAGAGTGGCCCTACTTAATTGTTACAGTATCGATTGTAATTGGACGTTTTTCTTCTTGCGTGTGCATGGCTACACGTGAGTTTTGCGATTTTTTGTTTCGAAGGTGAGACAGATGTTCTTTTAATCTCGAAAATGTTTCTTTTTGATTTGCCTTTTGAATTTTATTGTATCCATAAGCATTTTTCATAATATAAATTTGGAAAATTCACAGCGTTTATTCGTGCAGAAATTGCAAGGTAGACTGGAGAATTTAGGTTTGCGCTGTAATTATGGAATACATGATCTCTGTGAGTCTTTTTAGTGGCGTAGCTATGCCCTGGGAATGGTGGGGGGGGGCATCTTTCCCCGGGCGCAGCATCCAGGGGGCGCCAAATTGATGAAACATAGTAACGGAAAAATTTCAGAGTCAGGGCTATGAAAAAATAATCATTGTGGATTAGCATGAAAGAAATGGATGCCGATACATGGCCATTTTGGAATAAATATCTAAATAGCGTAACATTGCTTCCCACATAGCATTTAAATCCGATAATTTTACGTCTTAGGCGTCTGACAATCCGTGGACACAGGATGTTTATGTTCGTATCCTCATCTTTCTGATTAACCCTTTTTTTCCAATGCAGCATTTCTATTACGTATCATAATATAGACGGTGAGACATGATTCGTCTCTTCCATTCTAACAACATCGGCCAGAATGGTCCCGCTATTCTCCGGACTCTCAACTTTACAAAAGCTCATCTCAAATAAGGCCCTATAATCTTTTTTACAAAATCATTCAGAGGCGTCGCCGCACGATGCTGTTGATAAGATGTGTATCATTATCATAGTACGTTGAAGCTGTTTCTCGCAATAGTTCTACCTGTTTCCTTTCTTGTCTTTTCTTAAGTTTCTCTCTTTCTTGTTTACCTTATCTCCCTATGCAGGCAATCCTGTTTGTCCGCTGATCATTCATTAACTTTCTCTCGATGAGTGGGATCTATTTGTTTTTTTACAATGACAATCAACAACTGCAGAGCAGTCACAGGCAATGGCTTTTTTCAGATATATAAAAGTATCTAATAAGAGTATGTTCACTTACAAATTTGCATCTCGAATCAATGAAGAACAGTTAATCCTAAATTAAAGAATACTTAAAAGAAAAAAATTCGATATAGAAGGCTATTTTTCGCCTCTAATTCTTTGACAGCCGAGTTCCAAATTTTTCTTTCTTTACTATTTCACGCTTGGGGTCTCCATATGAGAGTCGCTCGCATATGGTGTTCCTCATACACTCCTTTGGCTGAGTACTCTTGTTTTAATTTTCTCCGCCAGAGGGCAACTTGTCAATAAGAAACATTTAATTGAATTCCAATAACTTCACCCTTTTTATTTCATTATGTTTATATCTATTGTTTTTTTAATTTATTGAATCAGCATTTCTTATAGATAACTGAATGTAGAAAGATGTATTTTGTAGATAGCAATTGTGATAACCTACCTTAACAGCAAATCCTGCGTGAGCCCATATAATTTAATCGACCCCTTGGGCCTCCGCCCGTTTTAGAGACACGTTTTACTGTATAATGAGAAGACATGCGATAGCGATTCCAAGGATGAAACGGTGGTAAACAAGTCTGAGGAGAGCAAGACCAGAAATCATCTTCCATTATTCAGGCGGGTTTTCGAACACCGAATGTGAAACTTTTTTCAACAGAAATCGGCGTGTGTTTAGAACCATTCCGCCGCACAACAAATCATCAGATCGCACTAGAGTGGCGTTTTGTCTCTATGCATAAGTTCACGGATTCAGTACTTCTTTCGACACGCATGAAATTAAGTTTTCCTCGGAATTGTCGGTCATCTCTCTTTCGTCGAGTGGAATTACTCGAGCGATTCAATAACTCATGATTACAATTTCTCCTGGAATTAAATTCCGCCCGCGGAGAAATTTTTCTCACCTAGATAAAGTAGGCGGAATCTTTAGTAAAAAAAAAACAAACATGGCGGTCAATCTGATCGCTTCTATGAAATATTGGAAGAATATAATGAAATGGTGAATTGCTGGAACCTAAACGATTCTTTAAATTCATTTGCAAGTCAGTAGAACTTTTAGGAGATATTTAGATTATTCTGATATATTTTAAGATATCTATCGGAAGTTTTAAAACCTCAGCTGGGGGACCCCATAATAAATACGGAATAATTGGTTCGATCAGATAAAATATTAATCTTTTTGAAGTGAATTATTGGCGAGTACGATGTTTAAAACTACATATGTATTTATGTTATGCAGGTGTGATTCCTGCTCTTGCCGATTATTTGTGTCCTTACGTTGTCGAAATGGGAAGTAAAAAATAGAATAGTGAGCGATACAATTAGTCATATTTTCCATATTTTAGTCATATAGTTTGAACTTTAGAACAATTCAGTAAAGGAGTGTGCCAAGAAACGGTATTAGAATACTTTCAATGATGTGCATTCGTACGTGTCATACATTTTACTTTTAATGTAAAGTTCACGGAAAAGAAAGATTTCCTTGGGTTTAGGGTGATACCGATGGCATTCAAACAGCAATTGTTTATCCAAACTGTGGAAAGGACTGTATATTTTTAAAGAGGGACCAGTATCAGTTACAACGCCCAGATTGTGTCATCGGTTCAGGGCATATAAAATATTGACTCTGTTTCCTCTCTGTTGCATAGATTTTACAGAGAAATACATTAAGTGGGTATTATAGTATGTATTATTTATGGTATGGTATGATGCATTGATACTTTATATGTCATGCTACAATACTAAAACTGAAGCAAAACATTTAATAATAACTATCCTTAATAGTTGTTTACAATAAAGTAAATACATATCTGCGCACATACATATCCTTTAACCCTTTCATCCAATAATGCCATTTCTGACGCTTGAATATGGAAAATATCAATGTATACAATCACACGTAAGAGATTCGATCATCGAGTTTAATTATTTAAATTTGGCCCATTCGCAAATGAGTTAAATTGCTTCTCTATATATTTATCAATAATCCTGCATGAACATATAGCTGTCATTATCTTTCCTTAATTATATTACGATCTTAAGAAAATCAAAATAAACGAGGTAAGAACTAGCAGACTACCAGTTTTTGTCAATACACATGCGCATGGATGAGAAATTAGTCAAACAAGTAAGGAATCTCGTTTCGACGGAGGTTACTCCTCTCGTTCGTATGCGCAATAAGTTACAGAAACGTAGCAATCTCACAAATTCCGTCTCATTGAATTCTCATTCCGAAATATTTTTTACCATTCCATTTCATTCCATTCTTGTCGAAGGAGTTACAAAATTGACCACCAGCATCGAAATATCCGATTTTTTTCATGCTTAGCTACTGTTGCCCTTCACTGGTGAAGTCCTCCTAAGCTCTGAGGAGGTGCTTCACCGAGGCAACAGTAACAGCGAACACACACAGCCGATTCCTGACCGGAAAAATCAGATCAACCACTCGGCCACCAAGGCCGGTTTTAATCTCAAGTAGACGTCGACTCACGACTTTTCCATTCATATCTATTATAAATATACCTCAAAAACTTTAACTTGAAATGGTAACAACACTGAACGAAAAATCCCATTTCTTTATTAAAGGACAGCGGGTCCAAAATAAACGGAGCAAAATCCCTCATTTCTTTGAAATGCAGCATTTTAGTTTTTTCTGCAAATATGTAAGAGGTAAATCTAAAATAAATCACTGAGTTATGTGTTGTGTAATGTTTGTGGTTGAATGTGTAAATTAGAGGTAATGAAGGGGTAAATCATTATTGTTTGTAATTTATTATCTATTAGACATTATATTTTTTAGAAATCTTCTTCTGGGTAATATTGATTCTGAAGCCCTTCTATCCAAGATAGATTTTAATGTGCTCACGAGGAGGTCAAGGCATTCTGCTTTTTACCGTGTTCCTTTTGGGAGAGTGAATGCCTGCAAATATAATATAACATATAATATATTATAATAACTCACCAGGATGATGTGGTCCACAAATGACATCCTAGTTAGGAACAAATTTATCGACCTCTTCAATGACTCTCCCAGAATTTTAAAGCATAAATTATATACAACTTTGTCCTCTTTTTTTCTTTCTTTTTTTATGCTCTGTCCAATTCCATTTATATATACTTTTTTAAAATTCTGTTTATATATATGTTTTTCTCTTCATTTTCCCAATGTTTTTTTTTTTCGGTGATATTTATATATTTTATTTATTTTCCTTTTTGTATATTATATCACATGTAATACGGTAGTATTACCTGTTTGTGGTGAATAAATTATTATCATCATTATTGCAATCGGTTGGTTGGTTGTTTGTACATTAATGTTTTGTGTTTCTGTGAGTCAAGCTTTGTAATATTTTGTTTGAGTTAGCAGATGAATTTCAAGTCAATCTTGCCACCTGACCAAGGATCATAATTATGATGGAGATAGCAAATAAATACAGATTGGGTAAAATAAAGTAATTCAAAGTTTTAAATAAAGAAATATATCTCCAAATACATTCCTGAAAATAGAAATCCAGAATATTGATACAGCTAATTTGATAAACTTAGGTAGTTATTTTTTGCAGATGTTTATATTAATGAAAATTGCATTAGCTCCAAGTATGTATAGCTAAGATCAAGCTTGATGTTACTAAGCCTTCCAGTAATTAAATGATTATTTAAATTCACTATATTTAAGTGCTGAACTAGAAAGCAAAAGAACAATCATGTTACAAAATAATGTCTGCGTAAGACAAAAATGTTGTCATAAAAAAATTAAAAAACTTGCATTATTAACCATTTATTTTACTAAGCATAGATTCCAATCAACAATTATTTTATGTGACTATTAATTGATCACTGTATTCTAAGTCATATAACATTCAAAATCTAATATTAGTTCACAGAACAGGCTGTGCATGTAGTATATTAAAAGATAGAATCATTGTAAATAATATCATTTTGATTCCTTCTTTGACCAAGGAGTTGCTAATAAAGCAATAGTGAAAACAGGTGGAACCTGTTGAGAAGTCTGAACAAGAGATGCAAATACTATTGAATCATTTTTTATCAAATGTGTTGGCAATGTTGAATTGCAGACTTATTTTTAAGATTATAATCAAATATATAAATAATTAAATATGAAATTTTAAATTATCTTTGTAGGAGTATTGAGGGGGGGAAAATCTATTGTTAAATTTATAATTTAAAGATGTAAAACATGCAGTTATTCTCAAAGATGTGATGCTTGTAGCTACAAAGCTACTGAAAAGTACTAGCCAGGAATGTCATCTTTTCTTGCAATAGTAATCAATCAATTTTAAATTGAGGGATTATCCTTATTTAACCAAACTGGCTTCAATAGTTCCCATTTTAGTAAGGTTACAGTAAAACATTTGTCTCATTATAGGCTCATAGCCATAATCTACATTACTTCCAATATAACACAGAAGCCATTAAATATGAGGATGTATAAATCACTTAATTGCATTATCCAATAAACATAACAATATTTGGTTTCAGCAAAAAGAAAAGAGTAACAGAATTAGAATTTATGAATGATAGTTGACATCACTAAGTTAAGATTAAATATACCTGTTCTGGGTAATTTAATGTGTTTTTACTTAATTCTATTGTCAAAATTACACTCTCACATGGCACAAGTGAGAGTGTAATTGAAACTTCATTGAAACTAATTGGATATTACCTTAGTGCCATACATCACTGTCCATCTAATAAAAACCATGTAACATATTTACTACTGTTTTACTACAATAGGCTGAGCCTTCACCTCTACTTCCCCATTGTATACAGTTTCTGAATAGCTTAAGTTTACCAAATAGAAGAAGAAGCTGCCATTTAGGAGAAAGATTGTGGAGGAGGAATATTTTCATAACACAGAAGTGAATTACAAGAATACTAGCTAATGATGGGAAAATGCATTCATGAAATTCCCTATGATTTGATAATTGAAAATATCTAAGAAATTAAAAAAATAAGGAAATATAAAAACAAGAAAAATTACAAACAATAACATATAGTAACAGCATAAACCATTTAGAGTAAAAAAATATCACCTTAAATACTAAGATGTCTGTGCTCCACAGGATTTAAAAATACTTTTTTAAGCTGGCTCTATGAGTTTCTCTGAGTAATGAAAACCTCAAGGAAAATTATAATATCTAACTTTAACCACCAACTTTTCCAATACTCTAAACAAGGATTCCATTACTGAACATCAGAGTGGCTTTTATTATGTAGGAAGTAACTACCATTAAGGGAAAGAGAGAAAAAATATTTTTGTGAGGGAAGTTCAGTCAAGTTCTGGTAAAGGCTTCAAAAGTTATACAAAAAGAATATTTGTTCAAGATTGATGAGTGAAATTACATTTTATTTGTAATGTTCTCAGCGATTACATAAACAACATGGGAGAAGTAACACAACAGTACAAGAGTAACTTTAAGACTACCCCAACAACAGAGTTTAAGTTCTTAAAATCAGTCTCCTAATGATTAACAATCTCCTTAGAGATAAGAACTTACAATGAAAAAATGCTAAGGTAGGAGAGGAAAAAAAATGTAAAAATATTAAATGAATGGACAAAGCTAGTACTAACTTAAAAAAGAGTTTAATTAGTTGTTAGCAAAAGATTATAAATTTAATTCCCAACTAATATTTACGATTTAAAAGCTGTACTGAAAGAAGCTGTTGCGGGAAATTTCAGATTGATGATTTACATTTTTGTTTTAGATAGGGTCTTCCATTGTGGAACAGCTGACACAAGTGGTTCCTAAGGTGGAGAACTATTATCTACAATCCAGGATCGTCCTTATCATAACCTTTATCTTGTCTTCTAAATCTTCCTTATTCTACCACTCTGTCATTACCATCATCCTCACCTTCTAAATCAAACATTTTTCTTACTCTGGTGATACCCTAGTTATTGAAATCCCTATGATACAGTCATTTAGTTCATCTCTGTCAACACTATGCTCCATGTACTGACAATGAATGAATGAAAAAGAAAAAAGAAGTTTCCTCTGTCTGACTCATCATAATAAGTATTCATTCCATTCTGAGACACTGAACATGAAACTAATTAAAGGTTAGAGCTCTGGAAGTACAACCAACATCTCTGCTAAATTATTGGATACTTACATGTATGTTACAGTAAAGTACAATTAAGAACTCATTTCCAAGTATAGTCCCTGTAGGGAGGTATAACAAAAAGTAACTTATAATGTATCTTCAACATCATCCAGTCCCATGCCTTTCACAGGACAAACATTCCACTCTCTCTGATCCCCTAATCCAGTAACTTCCCTGTTTATTATTTATAACAATGATTAGAATTAACACCGCTTTATTCTAGAGACATGAGAAAATTCTAACGGAAACAATAACAACATTTATAACCATAGCACAACTAACTTAATAACAACTGGACAGCCAGTATCGGTAACGAAAGGAAGATTTCCGAAACCCATTACAGAGCAGTTGTATGATAGGGAAATTCCACAGAAATTCAATAGCTTTTATAATAGTGAAATACATTAACACCCTCATTTAAACGCAGAGGCACATCAAATGGTAAAGAAACTAGAAATTTATCCATCAAATAATCAATATTCAATTCCGGGAACATGGGATCCTTATGCTCACAATTCAAAGTGGAATTCTTACGTTCGCAATTCGAAGTTACAAGCTAATCGTTCGCACACAGGATTACTGCATTTACTCACAACTCTTTATTCCTCGCGAATTGAAAAACGGTTACCCACTTCGTTACTGTTGTGTTGAATAACCCACAAACAAATCAAAACTCCTCTAAACTCGTTTTAAAAATGTTTACTAACGAACAGCTGAATTGTAGCTCCACCGATTGGCACACCGCTCGCCCAGACAGAACACCTCCACGAAGAAATGTAGTTCTACGGTCAATAATATTTATCTTACTTTGTAATGATTTAAATCATAATTAACGCATTCAATATGCATAACTGGTATCTTTAATAATGTTCTCTTTAAATTTTTGTATAGTTTCCGGTGTAAATTTTGGAAAATTACCATTATATTCCTGCTCCATGTTAACCCTTCGTGTTATATAATCCCGCGCAGCGATATTTATGTTTTCATTTGGAGATTTTATACCAGTGAGTCAGAAGTGACGTACAAGCATAGGTCATTTCTCTATTTGTTTTTTTTTGTGAAGTTCATATCAAAATGGCTCATAATGGCAAAGAGAGAAGTACTGGGACTCAGACGTACACTGCGTTTGGTGAGTCAGTGCAAATTGCTGTAGAACAGTTGTCGAGCTTAAGGACTGAATGAGAGAATTTACAAATTGTGGGCTAACATTTATGAGCCATGGAATCCGAGGCGGTGTTTGGGATTCCGTAGATTTTGCGATTTGTTTTGGATGAAACATCAGAGGAATTTATTTCTAAGTGATTCTTTCTCATTTCAGTGGGGCCCCAAAACTCGGAGGATTTTGCGAATAAATACACAATGGGAGGAATTATAGGCTCGGGCGGGTATGCGGTAGTTCGAGCTGCACGTCGCAATTCGGACGGGCTTAGGGTAAGTACTTTGACACAATCATATCTGTGTTATTGTAAGGAAAAATGTTGCTTATGTCGTATGCCATATTTTGCTCACTGATATTTATGTTGTGACAGGTGGCAGTGAAGATGCTAGAGAAGGATAAAATCAATTATTTCTACCGTACTCCGATGGTAATTATGTTTTATTATATTCCATGCTTACTTATTTAATGTATTATCCCCGTTGAATATTATACAGAGCATTTGCTAAAGCTCTATATATTATTTACAGAAGAAGCTCATTCCTATGGAGATCTATTTGATGATTAAGTTGTACAACATACCTGGGGTCATTAGGCTTATTGAGTTCTACGAAGATCCTTTCTCTTATCATATCGTCATGGAAAGGCCACATCCCGTCCAAGATCTCTTCGACTTCATAACAAACCGTCGGTACTTGGAGGAGAGCACTGCTCGCTTATTTTTCAGGCAAATCGTAAGAACAGTCGAGAGAATTCACTGTGAGGGATTTATCCACCGTGACATAAAAGTAAGCTAATCACATTAATTCGCGATTTTAACTCTTAATCGCTATTTTTTGTCGCAATTTTCCTCGTGTATAAGATAGGATGGTGCAATAGGCGAGATTTTTATTTATCTTTGGCGCCGTTGTCATCTGCCTGTCTCAATTGTAGCTCTTCTATTGGTGGGGATGTGGAGATGATAAAACGTGGTCTTTTCTCCCCTTCCAATTTCGCTGATTTGACGAACACTTAGCGGTCGTAATTATCTAAGGAACTGTTCCTTTGACGATTATGAATCGTCTTGTAGCCTGGGTCGCGCTAACCATTGTTTACTTCCTTCGCAGGAAGAAAACATTCTGGTGAACCTGGAAACGATGGAGACCACGTTGATAGATTATGGAAGTGGCACAATTCTACGTGATGGTGTCTACAATGGATATGATGGTGAGTCATTTGAGACTTGTAAATTTGTTAGATAATATAAAATGCGCACACGCACGTCTCAGCCTTGGGCAGCTTGGTTTTAAGTGCACGGATTTCAAACATTTTATATATTCAATAACAGCCCAACAGAAACTCAAATTTAAAAACGTTGCAGTCCTGAAATCAAATCATACTAAATTCCTTTTTGTAATAAATAATTAAGGACAAACCGTCTTGGTCTTAGCTAATTAAGTATTCCCGCAAAAAGGCCCATTTTTTTAAACTTAACCTCTCTCAATTAATTAATAAAAGTTATCCCCTCTGCTAGAAGCACACTCCTTCCTGTCAATGACTTTCTCTTATCTCTCCTTTGTTTTCAACACCGCCAATAAAAACTTGCTTATTATCGAAGAGGTTTATAACCAGTTAATTTGTCAATGATAACTGCAAACCTATTGGTACCACTAAAAGAAATTAATGTCTTCCACAACTTAAGTTTCCGATTTGGTAGGCAAATATATAGAGAACTTCATTCGAACCTTCCGAACTTAAATAATCCCTAGCTCCAATCCCTTTGAGACTACAATACCTGGAGGAGGAAAGACGTGTCAAAGTTCCCAAACTATTCTTATTTATTAAAATTCCAACGATATTACGCAAAAATTAAGTAAATTTTGAGATTTTGTTAGACAATCTTCTGACTGAACCCGAAGTATTTTCCTTCCTTTTCCATTTCAGGTAAAAATGTGTGACAAGTACTAAATTTTCCGATGATTAGTTTCAATTAATCTACTTCGTCCGATAATTTCATTAAAAAATTTCCCATACCTGCACAGATTAGTAGTTTTCCATATATTTGCCATTTCGTTGACATTCCCACAACCATTCAGCTCGGCCTCCTTCCTCTCTGAGCACGCGTCCTGTGTGCATCTACGCCATCCATCGCACGTACGAAAGAATGGTTTTGGCCGTAGAACATTATTATAATAACTTCGGCTGTGATGGGTTTATTTCTCCTTTTCAGCATATTCTGTCTTCTTACATAGCTTGCTGATGCATTCTGTTTTTGCCCTCAGTAACGTTTGCCTCAAAAAGTAGTTGTGCCAATTCCTTTAAGTTTGGCTACAATCTGGTTCTTACCCACTGTTAAGCAAAGGCGTAGCTAGGGTTCCTGGCTCCCTGGTAAGGTGTCAAGTGGCTCAGTTATATTATCCAGCAGTATATGCAGGACTGCCATAGCGTGCTCATTTCTAAGAATCTTGCTTATTTTAAAGAAGAAAATCTTAGAAAACTAAATTGTGCTTATTTCTAAGAAATGTGTCATTTTACATAGCGCATGCTTATGTTCTCTTATTTGATCCAGATCAAAGACAATCGAATGGTCTTTAACATTGTATGTAATAAGAAGCGCGTGTGCGAGAACTTGAGGGAGTGTAAACTCGCGACAGAAAGTCGTGACAATTTATTGCATGTAGTGTAAATGATAATTCCTTCCGTATAAGGAAGTGTCTTTCGTGAGATTTGTCGCAAGTTACTCGCCTGTAATAACTTACCTTAAGGGCTCACTTATGAGTAGTCAGTAGCGTGAGTTCTGTGCATGTACTGGCAGTAAGGGAGCGCCTTAGGCCCTAAGCGTTTTGTCTTAACAGTTGACGGGTAGCGGTCGCTTGCTCACGCGTATGTGTGTGTGTGTGTGCAAATGCATGTCCAACCATTGCCCGCTAACTTTGGAAGCATTGCCCATACACCAACTTTGCAATCAATTAGACTCGTTATTGAAAAGATGCGCAACCACGTGTCCGCGACGAGTATAAGAAGGAATTCAATGGAGTTAAGAGACGTCGAAATGGCGATTGCTACGTATACTACGGTGTCTGTGTCTGTAACAGTGACATCACCTGGTAGGCCAAGGAAAAGCGGCAATTACAGCTAAAAATGTTACCAAAAAACACAAGAAAGCCTCTCGAATCGCTGTGGTGAACCAGTCGACGAGGAACTTTTGCAGAAGCCGATCTGTCCCAACGAGCGTAGACTATCCGACAGCCGCTGCTGACCCTGGTACCTGGACATTCCATACTGTCAAGCACCAGCTGTCATTTCTCTCGAATGATTGCAGCTCGGAGATTTTCATAGCAATTTCCTCTGATTCCGATGTTGCAAAGAAGTTTGCTTCTGTCAGAACGAAGACTACAAGTATCATTACTGGTGTTCTTGTATGATGCGTGCAATAAATGATACTATCAGAACTTGGAGTTGCAACACTTCTCGATCTCAGTCGATTCCTCCAATCACAATGAAGTCAAGCTCTTCCCTTTCGTCATCAGGTTCTTCACCTCCAAAGCTTAAGTAAGGGTTCGTCTTTTTGTTTTGCGATCAAAGAGAATGTGCTCGACCTGAAGCAGCTGAGGTCTTTTTGTGCCAACAATGCACCAGTGAACTTTGGCGAACCACAGTACCATGGACAAAAAGAACGTTTTCCATCGCTTTCATGAGCGATCAACGCATCTGATCCCGGTGGGTACCCCAGCGCACTTCTTGCACAATGCTGAGGAAAAGGTAGCGGAGCGCCTCCCAGTCCACATAGAGGCCATTGTGCTGAAGATTGACAGCCACTGCAAGAGCCAAATTGGAAGAGCAGAGATATTCAAACAGTTCTGCGAACAACTTGTTATTACAGTTATCGACTCTGCCCACTTACACGCCGACTAGATGGACAGCGTTGGATGCTGTGTTGGAGTGAATGATTGGTCTCTGCGAGACACTCAAACCGCATTTTCTCTCGCTGAAGAGTCCACCGTATATCTTTGAGGACTCCATCAAATCAGATGAATCATTGGTTATCGTCTACTTCCTCTACAATGCTATCTCGCTTTTCAAGAAACCCCTCCCTCTCCTGCAAAAATCGGATGCCCCATTTTCAGAGCTAGGCTATATCGATTCGTTCAAGGGCCAGATATTGCAGCGTCAGACTAAGAGAGGATTTTTGTAGCAATAACAGCTGAACATCTGAAAGGGGTTGACAAAGAGCACGCTGAAGTCCTGATAACCTGCTTCCAGGAGTTCTACATCTAATTTGGATTACACCAACAAGTGGTATCGATTGGAGAAGCATCCTACAAGCATCACCTGGATACTCCTGGAGGAGCGCAACATCAGGTACGAAGACATGAAGGAGCTGGTAAAGCCGGTAGATATGCCGATGGTAATGATGGATGAGCTCTTCGATGAGGTCTCAGCTCTCAACGCTCTGCTCTACTCTTTATTTGTATACCAGATGATGTGTTCCACAAGGACGATCCTGAGGCTAATTGGATGAAGAATTTCACTAGAAATGACCCTCTGCCGCTTCTCTACGAGCTGGTCAGCATCATCTTCTCCATTCCAGCCAGCAGCACATCTGTGGAGCGTATCGTATCCCTAGTCTCTAAGTGGACGAGGGAGAAGACCTGTCTCAACGATATGATGGTCAAATGCTTGCTCCAGATGAAAGTAAATCTCAACATGACCTGCGGTAAGGTGAATGGACTGCTATCGAAAGACAAACAATTGCTGAGAAATTATAGGCAATGCAAAATATTGTGAATAAAACTGCTTTACCAATTGTGTCTTATTTTCTGATGAGAAATCTTATCTTTGGGTCAGAGCGTGCCTTTTTTGGGTCCAATGCGATGGTAGCCCTGAGTAAATGGATAGTATATTATATAGATTTTTTTGGTTTTAGTATATGAATAAAAATTTTTGTTAATATAATGAACATTTTAGTTAGTATTATTTGAAATTTGTTACACACTACAAATAGACAAGCATATAATTTCAGAATCGAAATGGAAATGGCACCAGAAGTGCAATTAAGAGGGGAAACATTTCATTCAGGAACTGCCTGAGGCAAGCAAAATGTTGGTCGCTTTCTTTAAATAAACAGAATAAGGAAGGAACAATGATAGTATCAAGTATATAAATCACAATACGATGTTTCAAAAACCTTACAACGATATTCTTTAAATATCATATAGGCGAACTTTTTCTGTGGCGAAGTCGTCTATAATGTCTCAAAATTTTAAATTGGTAGCTACACCATGTTTGATGGACAATATTGACAGCTATTGACTTTCCTTTGACACAGAAGAACATATAAATTTAAACTTCGGAAAAGAGTTTCAGTGGCAACGGTCAGTGTAGGGAGTTAATAGAATTGCGAGCGAAATTATAAGTATTTTCAAAATAATCAAATATATTTTTACGATTTAATTGAACTAAAGGAATAGAATAACTTAGAAATATCGACAGTATGTAGTTTTTTGCGCGATTATTTTCGTCTTAGGTGACCATGTGTATTCCTGTGGAAATTATTAATTTATTTGATTATTAAATCGAGCTCGAACTTTTTATATTTATGAAATAAAAAAATTAACTTGTGGCTACACTATTTTACACATTTGTAATGATTAAAATTTCGTTGTATGTACATATATATTCGAATAATACATAACATTTGTAACTACCATCTTCAAACAGGATTTTTATAGATACTTTAGGAATCGATATTCACTTATGGCACTTCCCGGCAAATTAGAGAATTGAAATTTGATGGAACGCTTTAAGTCGTGCTTATCCAACGAAAATAATAAAGACTTCTTCGATGATTATCACTGGTTCGACGCTTGGTTAGGGCAAATATTCTCCGTAAGAAATGCACATTAAGTTCGTTTTGACCATTTTCAGGCTTCATTTCATTTAGAACATTAAATTGGGAATAATAGTCGTACGAAATCATGACGTGTACCAATAGAAAGTAAATTAAATGAAAATTCTTAATTTGGTCATGTAATATCGTTTTTGAGTCGAAATTTCGAGAACCAGGGCAAAATGTGCGAAAATTTTGTGAATGTTCTTCGTAGTACAGAAGAAGTCGTTTCTTGATTCCGAGCTCAAGCGCAGGAAAAAATGTGACTCAACCTCTCTTTCATCTGTTCGATGTCCGAAGGCCACGAATTCCAATTTTTTTCCATAAGGATGCATTTCGGGGATTTTCGGAAATTTTTTTGAGGTAATTCCCGGCAAAGTTGAGCGATGAAATTGGAGGGATCGAAAAAAGCCGTGCATATTAAACGGAAACTACAAAGACATTTTCGAAGATCCTTAGTTTGACGCAAGGTCAGGGCAAATATTCTCCTATTTAAAATTCATTTCGATAATTTTAAATTTTTTTAAACCCTCCCCGATAGCACGGTAAGTTGAAACCCGGCATATGATTGGAGATCATAAATACATTTCATATCGCTTTTTAAGGTTACTATAGTTATAAGTTACTATGTGCATTTCAATTGGGGATAACGGAGTCTTACCGTAAGACCTTCCTGATATGATATTGACTTCGAAATTGGAATAAAATAAGTTTTATTTCTACCAGGGCGTTATATGTATTCACATCTTATAAAAGGTCCTGGGTTCGACAGCAGTTGATGATCAGACTGATAGCTGAGAATCAACCGTATCCTTAAAATCCAATCCTATGGTCCTCCTTAGCTGTACATTAAAACAATTGATTAAGTAGAAGTCTTTCTCGTTAATAAAGTAAACAGTCTGAGTGTAGGTTTGAAAGTATTACCTTAATGGAGTGAGTGGCGCAATTGAATGTGAGGTACGATGGTACTTTAAAAATTCTGACGAGTCTTTTTTCGAGCCCGTTTTTCCTTGGGATTTTTTCCTGGGTGCACGCCCTTATAAGCAAAGAAACTTTGTCCCTTTCCTTACGGCCATACTCCTTAAAGCTAAATTGGGCTTTCAAAAATTCTCAGGGGTCCAATAGAATCCTATCTTAATTAATGACTTAATTATCAAAATTCCTTTTTTGAGTGGCTTCCATGTGCAGATCGAGGTCTATCAAATCCAAGTATTCCGTTCGCGGTGACGCCACGTGCTTTAAAAGGGAATCTGATGAATAACGTGGGCGAATCTTCCAGCGAAAGCACGGCGATGAATCGACCTCCGTCACGAAAACCAGCTTGTGACGCACTCGTTCCGTTGCGTTTCATTCGTTACTTTTAGAATTCCTTCAAACTTCAAGCACGCCGAGATCTCGGGTTCGAATCCCGCTCTCCCTCCAATCTACTCACGAGGGAAGAGCAACTTCTGACTTGGAGGTTATTGTCGTTATGTGTTCGATGTAGCGAATAAAGCGGGAGTGTGTGGATTGGCCTAATTCTCGGCGTGTTGCAGTGGCTCGTGGGGCCAGACGGCTAGACGCTCGAGCGGGTAATATTGATCGGTCGGCCCGGGCCTTCCTTCCATGACCCGTTTTCCCCTCTCAAATATCGATCGACATTCGTGGCGTAAGGCGCGCGTAAAGGGCCCGACTCGTTTTGTTTTCGGCGTCGCGTTGCAGGTGTCGCATTTTACGCGGCGCCGATCTGAAAGACTGGCGGGAATCTGCTATGTTTGGTGGCGTGTCTCAGTAAGGGGTCATCGGCCCGTCTCTTAAAAATAGCGCGGGATTCTCTCATTTCCTGACGTCGGCGTCCCCGACTGTGAAGGCGTGGGCGAACGCGGCAAACTCGAACTTGAGTAAAGAGCCGCCCTAGTTGGAAATCGGCCGAATAATTTAAATTTGTATCCTTCCAGCGTAGTAGCTGCTTGTTTTCTGCTTTAGTATTCGCGTTTCCGCAGGTCGTTGGAATTTGCAATGTTTATCACATCTGCCGTATGCTGGATGTTAATTTGTGCATTCTCATACGTTAGGATAATCAAACACACATACCTACCTCGAGCTCCATTGACAGCGTTACAACTGATAATCTCGCGTTAATTTCCAATCGGGAGGAAAGAATAGCCTAAGTACGAATATATTTCGTAGGTCAACAGGAAAAATTTATGAAAATGCATGGTCTTCCTAACCCATTTAATGACGGCAGCTTGAATTCTGCCACCTTCTGACCTTCCAAAAGCAAAATGGCTTCTTTAGGATGAATAGCCTTCATCAGCCCCGTTTTGTAAGTATTGGTTGATAGAAAGATTATGACTTCCTTGCTGATTGTTTGCCGTGATAGAAGTGGTTTTAGGATGGATAGTCGTACCTCAGGGTGTGGCTAGGGAGGCGTCTGTCTGCTACTCTTCCTCGCCTTCAGTCATTAACTCGGCAAGGCCTTTTGCCATGGACCCAGTGGCGACCCGGGAATGTTACTCCTCAACGTTCTTCACGCACCCCCCGTAGACGCAACACTTTCGACTATACGTGAAATTCCGCCTCACACGTGGCAAAAGAATGAAATCTTTGTAAATAGACTCAGTAACATAGCTGGAAAGTTCCTTTCCTTCTTACAAAGCAGAATTTATCTGTATTTCTTCACTTGGTCGTTCATAAACCCTCTCAAAGACGATATTAAGTCGTGGGCGTAGCCGAACGACATAGTTTGCAACTAGGTTGTCAGATCTAATAGGGGTCATCAACAGTAGTCGTACAGCTCACCCGTAGAAGATCCGATACGCCATGAAATCATTAGGTACCAAGGACGTATTGACAAACGTGACTTTGACTCATTTTCCCCTATCCTTTGCTCGTGGTATGATGAGCTTAAGTCTGCTTTGGCCCCAGGGCGCAAGCATCTCTCATTGCCCTTGAAAGTAATATCGCTGTCTGTGAAGATTTGCAGGGTTTTCCGCATACGCCTTTACCACAATCTTCATTTTCTGATCAGGTATAGGAACAGCTTTTCGATGTTATGGACTTTCTTCTATGATTTAGTGTGGTAATATTTATTGTCTCTTTTCTTTCTCTCCCGATTCTGTTCGAAAGCGGATAAGCGTCTTTTATGATGACCAATTAACTACGCAAAAATCTGATACTCAGGTTTCACGCTCTTCATTGCCATTTATCATAATACTCTTGCCTATCCCTCTGTTCATATTTAATCTATCATCTTTCTTCCACTTGTACTACCAAGGAGGTATCCTTCCCCAAGTCGTCACATTCTTCATTTTATTATGTATCAACCGTTGCCATAATTATCACTCTATCGCGCCAAAGTGTAAGTAAATGTTATAATTACCGGGTTTCGCCGTAATAGAACTTTGATCAGGATACCTAGTGTATGCATATCTAGTTGGGAGCCCCTGATATAAAATAGTATATATAAATATTGTAATATTATAGCTGAATTAGTTTGATCGCGATCGGTAAGGTTTTTATTTTTATCTCCTCAGGTACACGCGTGTATTCACCTCCCGAATGGATAGCCCACGGCCGGTACGAAGGGTGGCAAGCCACCGTCTGGTCTCTTGGGGTTCTTCTATACGGAATGGTCCATGGAAACGTACCGTTTGAAACCAACGAAGAGATCTGCGAAGCCAAAGTCGTCTTCCGAAGGAATTTAACCCCTGGTATGAAAACATAACGTTTGTCGTTTAAAGATCCATCGATATTAGTCCCGTATATAAGGAATGTCGATAACATCTTAATATTCGTCTTGTTTACTTATCTCTTCTTACTCGTTACAGAATGCAGAAACCTGATCCGAAGGTGTTTGAGCAAACATGACCGGATATGCATCAAGGATATCATCCGCCACCCCTGGCTTCACACATTTCTTCCACCCGTAGAAGAGTTCGGTTTACGAGTGGAGCTCAAAAGCAGAGATAACCATTCATCCGTTCAGCGTTTACCAACCACATCGTCATCCGAAGTTGATTCCGACACGGAATACGAAAGTTGTCGGGGATAATATCATCTTAGGAAGCATAAGGAGGAAAGCCTTGCGTATGTTTGAACGCGATGAATGTGTTAACACCGCGAAAGGGCCGGATGACGTCTTGGTAGGGCGCTCCAAAGGCCCTCTGCAGGATGCCGTGTGCGTGTGTGTTAACTATCGGGAGGAATGATAGGGGACCCCTGCACCAGTGCGGTGCCGGTGCGCAAGGTAAGGCCTTGATAATCTATTGCCACGACTGATCTCCTAGAACTTCCGTTCTGGCTTTTTTTTCTCTTGGTGTTCATCGACGACCTGCAGTTGAGGTCGCATTCCTCCAGAAGCGGATATCATTATCGATGGGCCATTGGATCAGGTGGAAAAATATCAAGGAGGCCTAAGAAAATGGATTTTTGTCCGTTATCTCGTTGTTCATTGCTCGATGCATTTCTGTAATTGTTCCGATTGAATGTTTCATGGCATGTGTTGAACCCTTATTGGTGAGTGCCTTTGTGTGGTTGTGGATGGTAAAATGTTCATTGCAACATTCGAAGGATCAGAAATACCTGTAAATTTTAGCAGTATGATTGTTTATACAGAACATCATCTATTTAAATGGGTATAGTTGTCCCATTTTTTTCTCATTCCCTATAATAGCTCAGAAATGACAAAGGAGTATTAAATACCAGACAAAGGAGTCTGGTATTTATGGCATGAGGGAGGGAGGAATGTAGTCGGTCTCGGGTTCAATTCCCGATGGGAGCTCACTTGCGAGATGAGTACTTTTAATAACAGTACTACTACTTCTTATGGCATAAGGTATCCTTAATTTATGTAGTCATGGATGTGTGCAAAAGTATTATCAATACTTCATTGCATTTCATTATTTAATGTAAGCCTTTCCACTGCTTAAGTTGATGATTTTCTATTGTATATTACGTAAATTCTATCATTCGCGCCATGGTCTCCATTATTTATTTTTCCGGTCAAATCAACGTTGAGAATAGCTGGATGATATTTTCTTTATGACAGAGTCACTGTATGTTGTCAGAAGGACACAAGGTAAGGGACGATTCACAGTCAGTGGCGGATGAGTCTTCAGATTATCTACTATGAGTCTTGCAGTATCTCTGGCGTCCCCTATCCTCCTACGTTTCTGGTGGTGCCCTTTGGACCTTCCGAAAGAGCTATAATGAAGGACCAACTTGAGCTCGGTGCCTTCAACCCACCGAGATCACCTTTATCACATACTCGTCCGACCATGTTTATCGTTGCTAGCCTCCCCGATCTGTGAAGTTCATTTGTAGTGACTTAGTTAATGAACGTCTCCGCGAAACCTGATGATTTTAAGCTTCTCAATTCCACTACGACAATGTGATAGTTATGTGAATCTGAGTGGAATATGTCTGATATTTGATGTGCAGTGGATGCCAAATGAACATCATCTCACAAATCACTGATACCAGTTTTTTCTTATGCTCATGAGTAATGTTGGAAAGAAGATAATGCTATGGTATTTTATTCCCTGAGGAAATTTTTTTGCATTCCAATGTTGTTACCTTTTTGTTTGTTGTATTGCTTCCAGAAAGGTAGTAAACATCTCATTGTGTTATCAGTGGTGTGTGTAATCCTTACTGCAAAGAAAGATTTGAATTCCTGCATCCAGCTATTGTGTCAATTTAGCCCACCTTTGTATTCTTTCAATTGGACAACATACCTTAAGTTCCTATGTTTTATATTTGTGATTGTCTATTATGTTAACTTATTCTGTTTATGGTAGCTTGTGATATAGCTACGGGGCACATTCAATACAACTCTTGCAGTCTTGGGGGCTGTTTCTCCTTTCGTCCTATTTGAACAAGTCTCCTGGCACTATAATTTGTGTCTGTTTATCTAATTATATATATTCAGCCATGAAAGTAGAAGTTGCATTTATTAATACAATGTTAGATTATATATGTACAGTTACATAATCAAAGGATGTGATCTAAGCATGTGTGTGATACCTCTCAATTGAGAACGATTAAATGTTATTTCTATTGAATCTGGTGTATTCATTTATTTTCCTCAATTCCTGATTAGTACGATGTACGAATGACACAATAAAAATATAATGTAGCTGCACACGTAAGAGTTTTTCTCAGCCTACGCTTCTGTTACCCAAAAGTTGCAGTGCCATGTCGTCTCTCAGGTTTATCTTATGTTAGTAGTGGGTGTCTTTTGTCAGCCATCCAAATCTCGAAAGTTGCGTGATCTTAACGATATGTATCAGGTGAATAGTTAGTCTGTAGTAGAACTTGAAGTTAGATTGATGGTGTACAAAACTACGTGCGTTATGTTGCAAAAAATATGTTTTAGTATTTGTTAAGGGCGGAAAACGTGATTGGTTATTTTCGGAGCAGCCGTAATTTAGATATATGCGAGGTGTGGCTGACAGATCGATTTATTTAGAATAGTTTTCGCATAAAAGATGAAACAGATTCTTGATTAGGAATGGGGAACCTTGTTTAAGAGGAAGGCTGCTCGCACTCTTCGGTTTCTCGGAAAACCATTGAGCTGAATGTGAATCCATCTGCCCTTAAGTGGAGTATTACCCTCTCCTACCATACCCTCTAATAGTCTAACAAAGAAAATGAAAACTATTTGTCTCAGAAAGAGAATTAAAAGTAGATATTTTCCATTGAAAATTCGCTTCGCGGTATTTGTGAAACTGAGACATAATATTTATGTTCAACTGAGTTCAGTTCAAGAAGTGAAAATAGACCAATTTAATGCCAGCAAAGTACCCCACATGTGAACTGAATCTTCCTTAATAAATAAGCAAATAACGTCTTTATTTTTGGTAAAATAACATTACCTTTTCTATTTATTCCATCTTCAATTCAAAATATATCACACTAGTAAATAATAGTAAAATCTAATTTATAATCATTGAGAGTAAGAAAAATTTAAGTGGTTTTCCATAGTGTAGCTAAGAAAAAAGAATTCATAACAGAAAAACGCCAAGAAAAAAAGGGTTTGAAAAATATATCCAAATCCACTGTCGGTAAGAACTAAAAGATAACCAACACCAAGGCCTCAGGTTCGAATCTGGATTTTTCCGGTTAGGGAGTGGTCGTCTGTGCTCGTCAATTTATGTTATGTTTGTAACAAGTGTTAAAATTTTCACTCAAATTTGGCTGCTTAAGCTGTATGTGACAAATTGGCTAATAAATAGATGCACTGAACAACAAAAAATAGAATAAACCGTGAGTACGCAGTAACATTCTATAAAGTACCGACTTTACGCAGATAAAATTAAAAAAACAAGGACGTACAATATATGAACTATTAGTAAGGAGACTTTTGATATTCGAAAAAAAGAGCCCGATTTTGGAAGCTGGAAAGCCGGAGATTTATTTTAATTACGCAAAGATTTTGCTAGTATTTACCGACTGAACGATTCCAGTATCTAATATTTATTAATAATTAATTAATAATAATCACTAATAAAATTGCGAAATTAAAAATCTAATGTGACCAGCACAAGACTTTAGCCATATGTAAGATGTAGATATTTATCTTCGACAGTATTGTCGAAGGCTATATTCAACGTATAAGAGAATAACATTACGTGCATAACATTCTAACCTAGACGAATGCGGCTGAACATCGGAATTGTTTTAACAGGAATTCCAAATATCCATCACTTCTTCATTTCTAAATATTCGTCTTAAATGGAGAAAAAAAACAAAAAAGAAAACCTTTTAAACCTTATCAATCAGCCAGAGTTCAATCTATAGCAAGAGTGAGAGCAAAGGACGCTTTGCATTGCGTTGTTTGCCATGTAAACAAACCCATAGCTTAGAATTTTATTGTTATTGTGAAGAGTATTCAATAACAGCACGAAACAATTATAATTGAATCATTATTTTGAAAGAAATATGCGTGTTTCAAATTCCAAATCAACTTCCAAATAACACTTTGAATAAACATAGTAATCGTGTTGTATATAAAATTATTATGAAATGGTATAAATGAAAACGGCATCATAACTTAAATATTTCGCAATAACCAGAAAATTGGTTAATTATTACGCACGCAGAGAGTTCTGCATGTGCCGTAAATTCCAACCCAGGCCAGGCCCGGCCTGTTCGTCGTTGAGCCCGAGCCCGACCCGGCCCGAACGTAGATGCAAATTTTCGTTTTGATACCCGACCCAAGCCCGAACATTCCATAAATCGTCCTATAATTAATTGTTGTGATTTGTGAAGAAATACATTTTTTTACTCCTTCACGAAGACTGAACATTTTGTTTAAGCATTGCTTAACAACTTTAAGAGGTTTTTGCCTCTATTACAAGAAACTAACGCTTTTTAAGGACGAATAATTCTTTTCTTCCAAAGTTATTTACGGGCCCAAGCCCGGCCCGAGCACAATAGACTTCCTGCTTACCCGGCCCATGCAGACCTCTAACACATAGACATCACTCCGAAAATGCCCAAAACGTGTTCCAGGGGCCCCAAAACATGTATTGCCGTTGAAATCTCGTAGTCGATTTTTTTCATGAAAGCAATACTTCCTCTAGACTTATGCATGGTAATCATTCACAAGGAATAAAAGGATTATTCTTCACCGTTTTACTTGGGGTATACTTCACTATTTAACAAGGTTACAAATACATTGAGGCCCCATTCACAATTGCAGACTCAGTTTATGGGTCAACATTTTTTATAGCAACAGGATTCCATGGTACTCACGTTATTATTGGAACTTTATTCTTATCAGCATGTTTAATACGACATTCAATGAAACACTTTTCTGCATCACACCATTTTGGATTTGCAGCTGCAGCATGATATTGACACTTTGTTGATGTGGTATGATTATTCCTTTACATTTCAATATACTGATGAGGTAGATACTTTCCTAATATAATAGTATATTTGACTTCCAATTAAAAAGTCTGAATAAATTCAGGGTAAGTAATTAACTTCATCATAATTATTAGCTTAATATTAATTACAATTACAACTATTCTCATATTAGTAGCATCAGCACTGTCAAAAAAAAGAATTATTGATCGAGAAAAAAGTTCACCCTTTGAATGTGGTTTCGACCCATTTAATAAATCACGTATCCCATTTTCCTTACGATTTTTCCTGATTGCAGTAATTTTTTTTATTTTTGATGTAGAAATTGCTATTCTATTACCAATAGTAGAAAGTATAAGAACATCAAGCATATTATCATGAAGAATTGTATGATTTATTTTCATTGTAATTTTATTAGTAGGATTATATGATGAATGGAATCAAGGAGCACTAGTATGGTCTTCTTAGGATAATAGTTAAATATAATATTTGATTTGCCTTCAAAAGGTGTTGATTATTCAACTTATCTTAAATAGGAAGCGAAAATTGCAATCAGTTTCGACCAGATCATCTTGATGTTAAATCATCCTTATTTAATTAGTTGAAGCTAAATAGAGGCATATCACTGTTAATGATAATACTGAAATTTTATTTTCAACTAAAAGAGTATGTAGATCAAAATGAAGCTTCTAACTTCTATTTTTAGCGGTTTAGTAGTATGGAGAAAGTAAAAAACAACAAATCCCAAGGACCAGACGGATTACGCTGCGAAGCTATTAAATTAAATGGATAAGAATTAGTGCCATATTAAAACATAATTTTAATTTAAGCATAAACAACAGTAAAATTCCGGAAGATTGGAAACCAGCAATGTACAAATAGTTGCCGATTATTTATTTATTATTTATCTATTTAAGTTTGAGTTGCAAGTTGGCCTTCAGGCCAGGTGGCAACGTTTAACAATTATGTAAAAGATTATTGGGAAAAAGTGGAAAAGATTAACCAATATCAACATGGCTTTAGAAAGGATTTTTCGTGCGAATCGCAGATGTTAGGATTACAACTTGACTTAGTTAATGCTCAGAAAATGCCCGAATATGTCGATGCAGTAGTAATAGATTTAGCAAAAGCGCTCGACGTTGTAAACCATGCGATTTTATTAAAGAGAGTGAGCACAATGAGCTTAGGTTCAAGATTAATAAGATGGATACTTCTTTTATTAAGGGTAGAAAACAGAGAATAAAAATTGGAGATAAGCTATCCAATGAAATAAAGGTAACATCGGGTAGCGTGCTGGGGCTTTCACTAAAATCAAAAATTCGTTTATTCGCAGACGATTTTTATCTATAGGAATACATAAAACGAGAACGATTGCATGGGATTTCAAGAGGATTTAGCTGCCTTCAATACGTGGGTTTTTTCTAATAAATTAGAAATTAATGCGAATAAGTGTAAAGTCATTAGCTTTACTAGAAGTAGATATCAACAGGCATATCTGTGGGCGGGAATTCTGTCTAGTGATCATATTGTGAAAACCTAGGTTTAACATTCAGTAGGGACTTGAAATGGAACGAACATATAGTGCGAATCATTTTTAGAGCCACCAAAGTATTAAACTTCGTAGTGCGTACGCTTACGAAATGAAATAAGAGTGTTAAAGAGGCTGCGTACAAATCACTTGTTAGGCTAATCTTGGAATACGGGGAATGCCCATGGGACCCGAAAGAGGTAGGACTCAAGCAAAAAATATAAAAGGTACAGAGAAGAGCAGCAAGATTCGTCTGAGGCAGGTATGCAAGGCTTGATAGCGTTACTTAGATGTTAAAAGAACTAGGTTTGGAAAGTTTAGAGGAGCGGAGATCAAAGAAAAGGCTAGCAATATTTTTAAAGTATACACAGGAGTTAAATAGTTAGAGGAATTATCAAATATAATCACTATGGCAAAATTTCATGCCAGAAAAGACCATAGACATAAAGTTAAATTAATAAAACAGAGAACAAACATAACCAAATTCTCCTTTCTAAATCGTAATATTATACATTAGATTAATTTGTCTACTGTAGTCTTGGAGCACTTCCCAAAATATTACAGAGAGTTTGTAAAAAGATTAGATAAAACTATGATGAGCGTTGACGAGTACAGGTTGAGCAGGGTATTGCCTGGTAGGGTGATTTACGGAGGGGACTTGTCCCATGGAGCGCTACGGTAGCTGTGATGTCGCACTGGGAACCCCGAAAAAACTTGTAATATGAGGGAAGGGAAATATTTGATAAATTAGTGAATATATAAATTTTAAATAATGCTGAGTTAGAATATATAATAATATGTATAACATATGTAATATGTGTTGCCACCGGACAAATAGTCCTATTGTATAATTTTGATAATACTATTAACTAGAGTTCTTCGTTTGCTTCGTTTCTATCTTTCCTAATCTATTACCGAAGGATCGCTATCTTCTTTGTTGAATCAGGTAGGTAATATTGTTGTTTTCAGGGAACAGAAAATAATTTTGTGAAGAAGTATCAATATTATTTTCCTCATTCCGTGGTTGATTTCCTCAATTTGTCTGATAATGTTAAAAATTTTTGAAATAATAAATAGTTTACTGTTGTCTATGCCATTCCCACGTTTAGAAATGAAAACTGCAAAGGCATTTCAACTGCAGGAGCACTCCTGCAATGACACATTCTATAGCGCTCAACAAAGAGTGACCACGATGAATGCCATGCTCAGAATCACTCACCTACCAATAACTTACAACCATCGAATAATACCATACGTAGCCATAAACATCACTGATTGTGAAGCAGAGGGAAAAGTAAAATACAGGCTCCTCTAACCCTGCACTAAGTGATAAATGAAAAATACTTCATTCATGAAGTTATGGTATCAAGATTGATAAATAAGTACGGGTTATCGTAGAAAATTTCAGGGCGGAAACTACATGATATTTCTATAAAATTTCATTCGTACGAGACTGGGCAGTCGGAGAAAGTATACTGAAACAGTCATTTTTTGAAAGGCATTCATCACGCATCGAAGCGACCTTGCCAATGATTCCCGTAGGAGTAACCGTTTGAAAGTGGTTCGATAACATGCGCTGATATGAAGATGTACAATGTTTCATTCACCGGCGCTTGCGTGTTTACTACGACGGGCTGATCAATGGCACGCACGCGTCGACTTATCCCTTCGCGTTGTATTTTGGGGAATCATCGAACGGCAGACTCTTTTAAAATGAAGTTGCGTACGATGAGCGAAATGGCGGCGCCGTTCGCATGTGAGCGCATGCGCAAAGGCCACTGAGCTCGTTGCACCCCGCCAACGAAGGGCGATAACCCCGGACCGGATATGACGTCACCCGCCGCTTGATACAACCATGTAGTAAAAGATCCTTACTCCCTGAACAGAACCATTTACCATTCTCATCTTTAAAATTGCCAAGCGACATTACTATAATCATCAACATGAAATTACTCATTGAGATTTAACTATAAGAGATGACTTAAACGCAACTTCGGTGTAGCTACATTTTAGCGTAAGCACATTATATGTTATTATTCTAAATTGATTAATTAGTTTAATTGCATCATTGAATGACGTTAATTTAAAATATGTTTATTGTTTATAAGGAAGAGAAGGCTGAAAACACTGTTGAATATACCAAAAATAGCTTAGAAGTCTACGGCGCGAACGATTTCATTTTCTATGAGCCCACCGTAAAATCTTTCTATCAATTTATCTTTCGAGGATTTTCTGCGTTTGGGTTTATAGGTTAGGATTTCATTAGAAAAATCATTTCTCCGCTGTAAATTCCTTACGGCGGTAAATTTATCTTCGCGATCATTCAAATTTCATCGCACCTTATAGTTAAAATAAATTTTTTATCAAACAATATTCTCTGCAGTGGCGCACCAATATTTAGTAGATGTATTTTCGATAACGAATTAAATTATAATGCAATGTGTTACGCGACACAACATAGACATTAGCGGATAATTTAACATTATTTCTCGAACGGGGTAGCTTCATAGAAAATGTTCCTCATGATCTCTTATCCTCACATCATCAAAATTTAGCCATTAAAATTCCAACCAATATTATCAAATTAGGAAGCATGGAGACCCTATTACCGTCGTATTTTTTTCTTCAATATGGTTGTCTTCCTCGGAATGATTATTTATTTTATAATTTCTGAGGCAAAAGAGTTATTTGTTGCTTGAATTAGTGTCGAATCGATGAGTTATCGACCGTGGGGTTTTCATTTGCAAAAACGAAATCCCATCAGCTACATTTGCAATTAAGTAACGTCTAGGAACCGTGAGATTTAAGAGTGAGCTATTTGCTTGAAAGGAATCACATTTTTACCAAAACCGTGACCTCATTCTATAGAAAGCGATTTGCTATTGCTGTACTAAAGACGATTTATTATTATTATTACTACAAATTTTACTTGACGGTAAGTATTGAGAAGTAAAATACACCCAAAGATACTGTGTATTATTTTTCAAGTTCAAATCTCCTACGAAAGTAGATGCGTGTATAAGTTTTATCGTTATCTAGCACAAAAACTTAAATGGGTGGCAAAAAGCTGATATCAAAATCGTACTTTCTGATAAATGTTAAGGTCAACAATTAATATTTTCCTGACCCTCGGTGCAGTAACCCGTCCGTGGGGAACTTGACCTTGTTTATTCTTATTTCATCCGCTCATAAAGATGGAGTTACCGAATCGAAAACACATTGGCGGAAGCTACTGAATCCCGTGCGAGAGGATCTTCAATCATTAACCGATTTAATAATTAACATAATGACCGTAAGACTTCAAATGTAGCGGAAGTTCGCGATTGGAGGTCTCACGCAAATCTGCGTCTTTCTTGGTTTTCTGTTTTCTTCTCCGTTGTTTGTTATCTTTACAACCCAGCGTTCCGTTCCATATCTTTTTTCTTCGATGATCTCTTCGATTACCATATCTTCGCATTCATCCCGTATCACTGTCACGTTCTTTCCTTCCCGCCGGAGAACACTTCTTTTACCGTCTATTTGTCGAAAATGAAAGATCTTTGAAATTCGTCCAGCCGTCGAATCAATAGAAAGACCCGTCTACCCCGATCGCTTCCAGCCACTTGAATGAAGGAAGGGAACTGAGGGAATTTCGTCTATGTCAGAAAGATCATCAATATCTTTATTTTGATTAAATTGGGCGCAACTGCATTTTAGGATTTCGATTAGTCGTTCACGTCGAGTATTCTTTAATGATTCTTTTTGCTCGAAATTTTTATTTGGGTCCTCAAAAGGCGGTGGAAAATGGCACGATTCATTCCACGTTCTTTGATGGCATGGAATTGGAATGACATCGAAAATCATTTAGAAGCATCCGCAGAATGAAAATGCTTCTAAAACGTTTTCACAACTGTCACAGGGATTATTGTATCAGGGATTAATGAAAAAATAATGAGTATAAAGCTAAACACTTAGCTTAGATGAGTGATGGAAAAATTAGAAAATCTGTTTTAACTCAAACTATTCGGCAAACTGATCACTGACACTTTAACACAACACTAATAGCTTTCCTACAAGTTTGTTCAAAACCTTTTCCGCTAAATAGCAGTAGTTTCCAGCAAGTACAGGTTTGTATATGTTGTTTGTTGTTTGTTCTATAGCTACTTTACCCCAGTCTCCCTTACTTATACACACTTTTACATATATTACATGTACAAAAATTCATCCATATAGAAACAATATAGAGATAAAAAATCATAAAAATAGTTCGTGGACGTTCTTAACGCCTATTTCCTTCAAGAAATTATTCGATGCATGTCGTCACTTTTAGTCAATATCAGCACTATCATCATCCATAGGTGAGCATTAAAACATGGTGTGGGTGGCAGCAGATGGATCGACAAGTGGAAAGACCTCGTTAATCTAAATCCGTTTTTATGATGGACACAGAAATTTTGCGGCCACTTGGTTTTAAGGAAGCCATTTTTTAATAGCAGTTTATAGTAATATTGTATAACTATTGTTTTTCGGGTTTTAAGGGTGCTTTTCACTGTTAAATTATCAACTTCTCGTATCGTCGTATTTTTAACCAAGCAGCGTTCGCGAACACAGACAACGAGATCTTCCTCCTGCACTTTTCGAGTCATCGTAGCCTACCTGTCCGACAATCATTTCATTCATCCACTTTCACCTTTCTTCTCCGTCGTTGTTTCTCTGGGTCTCTCGTCATTATGTTTTGCCTTATCACCTTATTACTTTCTTTCCATTATGTTCTTCAACTTTCAAAAATTGAAACTTTCAAATTACTATGGGAATATGGAGCAGCCATTAAAGGATGAAGTTCTAATTTTCTAAATTTTGTAAATCTTCGTCAGTTACATGAAACATATGCAAAAGGAACAAGGAGATAGGAAATGCTTTCCTGGTCGGTCCCAGTATGTTCTACGTGAAACGAATTTTTAAATCACATTATATTTCAATTCCTATCAAGGAGAATTGAATAATTTTTTTCCTGTCTTGCTTCCATTGTCCTTCTCTGTAAAGGTACCAAACATAGGGTAGGAAAGGAAGAGAACACTTTGTCTTAGTTACCAAACAAATACATCATAACCTTTCCTATTGTTTGCAATATTTTTTTAATAAACTCACCGAAAAATTAAGAAATTGAGCACGATGTTGACCCACTACAAACTTTTCTGATATTCATTTTAGATATATACATTGTGCGTACAAAATTTGGAAAAACATTTGAATATCTTAATTAAAAAGAATGGAAACAATTTATTACCCGTTTTCGAGATATGGAGTTAAAATGGTAGAGAGTTTTTCTGCTCTCCTGTACATGGCATTACGTACTAATTTTTGCGTATAAACAGTCAAAATATAACGGAAATTACTGCATTCTATACAACAATAACAATTAATCATGACATAAATCTCATCTTTCCCACAATGACCAAGTAAACACGGATGCGAATCGCCGTAGAACTAGCAACCCTGGACCAACGAGCTAATCACCGACTGCGCTGATTCAGTTTTCTATTAGAACATTGTTATCATTGCTATGTAAGCATAATATCATTTACGTGGTATTGATGAAAGTAATTTTCTTTCAAATGTCATCTGAACTTAATGGCCATCTGTTCGGACCTGTGTAAGTTTCCATATCGCCAATTAAAAAACACTGAATTGAATTTTAGGAAAGTAATTATGAATAACCATGTATGCAATTTTTTTAGAAAATAACAAGATCCTGTGATAAAATGTTGAACTTCTTACGCTATATTTTCTTACTGACCTTATTTTAATCAGGCAAATACATTTTTTTAACAAATCTTTATACTATATAAATTATACGTGTGAAAACTTTTACGCAATATATTTTAATTTACAATATATCGTCACACATTTTTCTGACATTTCAAGGAAACCGAAGATAAACTGTTACCAATAATTAACTTTTATCAGCGGCGAAGTAATACCGAAGCTAAGCACTAAGTAAATTTTCGGTAGTAGTTTTCAGCGTTTTCTGTGTTATCAAGTAAAATAAATACACTGTATTAAGCATATGGATGCAAAAATCTGGTATACAAAAGTCCATGGGACGCAAATGTCCGTTCGTAATTGTCCACGGGACGCAAATGTCCGGTATGCAATTGTCCGGGACGCAAAAGTCCGCTCACGAGAAAACGATGTACTAATAGCACTGCAAGTAAAAAATACTACTTATTATCGGTTGATTTTATACTGCAATCGACAATTATAAACTTCATAATTTCAAGATAATAACAAGATTTATTACAAGCGTTATTCTTTGAATACTGTAAACTTTAACACCAAAATAATTTCAATATTATTTTTGTTCCTCGAGGAGTGTCAACTGTTTTTCTTACACACAGATCTTTACCGTTTGATGATATCTTATTGTTAGCGTAGAAAACATATTTGTCGTAAGTGAGATACAGTATCTATCATGGGAAGGATTAAATTCTATTAAAAGCTTAATAATTACGAAAGCCTTACACAAATACACTAAAATTTAGGTGCAGAATCATGAGTGGGTGTGGTACACTCCTAGAAGAATTTATAGGGTGCTCCCGGATAGTCATGTTTGACAGCGCGTTTGCCTTTGGTTAAAGCGATCCTGGGTTCGATTCCTGGTGGGAGCGAATGCGCGAAATGACCTAATCTGTCAAAACATTTTCAATATTACTACTACTTCTATAATTTATAGGTTTGTTTTGCCTGCTTGTTTAAGGACTTACTTCAAATCGAACTTTCGTCCATCCCTGAGGAGAGGAACTTCAAGCCAAATGTGGCATTTTTATAATAATAATAATAATAAATGGCCTTTATTCGGGCGAGATTGAGACTAGAAAGTCTCTTCTTACACCTAACCCATCGTCATATGCGAAATAGAAAGAAAGAGATAGTTTGCAAAAGTACACGAAGAAAACTAGTATGTGGATTTTTTAAAAAACCTAAGCTGAGGGCTCAGGAAAAATTTCCACAGCAGGAAAACACTCCCTAGAAAGGGAGTGTGAAAAACCTGCGAAACACACAGGTAGAAAACAGTATTTTGTGAAGAATTTCGTTTTCTCACTTCTTAAAACAAACCACGGTGTTTGAAACTATTTCTCTTCGTCTAATTCATCACTTTATGCGAAAATGAAGTAATACATGCTCCTTCGTGCTCTTAGCGATAAAATTCACCTTTCTATGTTTTGTTTCGATGTCAAATACCAGAGGGCATTCGAGTCCAACCAAATGATTTCGCATTCGATGTAAAAGGCTCATAAAACAGTTCGACATCGTGCAACAGACAATGCATTTAATGCAGGAAATTGCGTCGGACCACGTGTCTGTGAATGAGTCTCGAATGAGACGGAAGAGCGGAAACGCGTGTCAAGGCCAAAAGCGCGAACCGCACTACCGCCGAGTTGCAAGTTTTCGAGTTACTCGAGAACGCTTTAAGGCTACCGGAAATACCACAGACATGGTAATGCGCTCAAAATAAAATTATCTTACATAATAATAACCGTTGTGTACATATTTCTTAATCCGATGTCAGTAACTCCAGTAAGAAATACACGAGAGAAATTATTTCACATTAATTTCATGTCATTATCGAAGTGATTGGATTATAAGTTTTTGGGAGTCTAATGTAGAATAATATATTGATATCTGATGTCCGAAGTATCCTAATCTGAACGGCTCGAATCATCTCTCATAAGAAAAGCACGAAAAAGTTCACTTTCATCAGTTGCAAAATTTTTTCTTTTGCAGAATTAAATCGGAAATAATGGTCGTGCGAAATAGAAATTTAGATCGTAGAATACCGTATTCGAGTCAAATTTGAGAGAATTCAGACAAAATGACGAAAATTTGAGTAATTTTGTGGGAAAAAACAATTCTCTAACGACAAAGGTGATTGTTGAACTAAACTATCATACATGGGAATAATATGCTCATAAGAAATGTATTAGGAACAAGAGCAATGGCAATGGCAATAAATGGTTAAGGCAATAAAATGAAGAGTAAACTTTGGAAATTGAAACTCAGCTACATATTTACAAACTATACCAGCTACTACATTAAAAATATGCTTTTGCGAATAAAATTTCTAATGATTAGTTTTTCGTTCTCAAAAACATGGAAGATTTTGCCGCCAAAATCAATCGAAAGGCAAAGATGTACACAAACGCGTTATAGCTCCAGCAACCAAATAAAAAAACACTATCTTAAAACAGTTAACACGCACTATTTGTGTCAAAGGAAAATACATTCAAACGAAGAACCATTAGGAAATCGGTGTATTGCGTTTGTGAAGAAGGTTCATGACTACTCTTCACATACCGGGTTATGGATTTCTATCTTTTCGGTAAAAAAATTATAGAAATATATGAAATATCCGGCATCATTTCATAAGGGAGAATTAAGGCCACCTGGTGTCGAACCCAGAACCTTTTAGTAAGATATGAATACGTATATCGACCTGATAGAAATAGCACTAATTTAATACAAAGTTTGAAGTCGATATCATACCAGATAGATCCGGATTATAGATTCCCGTTTCCCCATTTGAAATGGATGAATGAATGTAAAGGGCGATCGGGCATCGAACCCAGGATCGTTACGAAAACAGTAAACTGTGTAAAATGAAATGCATTTATGACATCTATTCACATACCTAGTTTTACATTTCCGTGTTATCGGGAAGTGCTTCAAAAAATTCTTAAAAATCGCAGTAATTTATTCGAAACGGGAGGTTTGCACCAAACTGGCGTCGATCTCAAGCACATTTTGTAGCATTTGAGCATTAATATAGAAGAGGGTGTCCTCTGAGACATCCGTTATTCTGATTCTATACCGGGAAGTTCATATAATATATTTCGAAATTTTGCGGAATGCAGCCAATATGGCCTTAATATTGTCCCTGCTAATTATATATCATAGTTTCAATGTATTGACATTTCAGAAAATTACGACTTTATCATAAATTCTGACTCAAGTCCTTACCTTTGACATGTTATACAATCAAAATCCTGCATTCAAATGAGAAAACGCTTGAGCACGGATTCAGCAATCGCCTTGGTGTTCAGAGGGACTGTTTAGTACGAACAGATTTCACAATATTTTCGTTAATTTTGTCCTAGTTCTCGTGATTTAGATTAAAAAACGATATTGCACGATCAAAATAAGAATGTTTTATTTTATTTCCTTTCTCTTGATACGTACATGTCTCGACTTCGTACGACCATTATTTCCTAAATAATTTTGCACGTTTTCTTTTTATGGGGAAGGAATTTTAAAACAATTCTTAAAAAGTCACTTATTACATGTTGCCTTGAAATTTATACGACTTACTGGCCATGGCGTGTAACCGCCAGAAAAACTGTTACTTTAAACCTCAGTGCGATGGGTTTAATGCCAGAGGGCCCCGAAGATCCGATTTTTTCGATGCATTGCATGAAGGATGCATTGTGGGATTTTTAAATTGTTTTAGGTACTTCCCGGCAAATTAGAAAATCGAAATTCGAGAGATCGCTGGAGGCCGTGCATATCCGACGAAAACCACAAAGGCGTGTTTGAAGATCAAAGATCTCCTTGGTTCGACGATAGGACAGGGCAAATATTCTCCCATTTAAAATGTATTGCGACGATTTTTAAGATTTTTTAATCCATTCCCGATAGCACAGAAACTTAAAACTCGGCATGTGAATAGAAATCATAAATACATTTTACAAACGCTTTTTAACGTATCCCTAATGGTCCTTAGTTCAATTCCAGAGCGCCATTTACATTCCTCTATGCATTGCAAATGGAGAAAATGGAATCTTATTTTAGGTTCCTCCCGGTATGATATCGACTTCAAACTATGGATTAAATAAGTTTTATTCCTTTCTGGCCCGCGCGCCTGAAAAAATTTTAATGCGGCCCTCCACCACCAACCAACAAGAGGAAAATAGTAAGCTAATATCTGTTATATCTTTTTTGTGGGTCTTCTGGGTCTAGATAATTTGGAGCAATAATTGATTGGTGTCTTTGTTTGATACTCTCATGTTATTGCTATCGTTTTCAGTCGTGAAATTATTTAAACAACTGCCGTAGTAAAAATTGTTAATTTTAGGTCGTTCTCGCGATCCCTAACTTGGTTCTCGTTACCGAGCGAAGTCACATCGACGTATTACAATATTTTCTCAATTGTAAAGTTTACCGTTGCTTGAATTTTTTTTACCCAATGTGTTTATCAATTATCTTACATAAACTTGTCAAAGTAAGTAAATAAGTAATGCAACCCTTTTTATTAAAGTGTTTACTTCTGTTTTCATCAATGGTATCATCTTGGTTAAGTTCGACAAGACTCCTGAATTTAGGTACATACATTTATATTTTCTTTGTAAATAATGGAAGAAAGTAAATGAGGACATTTTAGATAGTTGTTTTGACAAGAACGCTGAATTTCATATGTATTTAAGAGAACTCGTCATTAAAGATTTGAAGTAAACGATGACTATACTTTTCCTGTTGTTATGCAAGAAGAACCTAGGATGATTTCAATCAGAAGTAGCTAATATCGTTTGAACCTTCGTGCGTATGATTAGTAGTAGTAGTATTGTTAAAAGTGCTTCGACAGCTTAGGTCATTTCGCACATTGGCTCCCACCGGCGTATGATTAATAATGGTGTAAATACTTATAGCCGTTTGAATATGGGTGACATTTTGGCTAGTGAGAATTGGAACTCAAAGAAATTTTTCACTCTTAGAGTTGCTCATAATGAACCTGAAGGTCTAAAATGCATGTTTATCACCAGTTGGAGCTGAATGTTCAATCACATCATCAATGTTATCTCAATCCCTGGAACCCTTTCCTGCAATTACGTCAAGACTTCTTTCGTCGGAATTCCACTAAAATTATCTAAAAATAAATATCGATTGTATATATGCCATGTTAGAACGTATAGGTCCACAGTGACAGCTGTAAGCCTAATTATTTATTAAATAAAAGTTTTGATTTTTTTCCAGCGGCCTCCGTTTAAAAAGCATGGATCTATAAAAAGTAAGTCTGAAAAATAATGGGAATACGTAAATCAAAGTAAAGGGAATATGGAAACAGCACGTGGCTGGTGGTTTCGGAGAAAAGGTGTCAGGTGCATTGCCGAAGGCAGTCATATCACGATGCACCTGTCCCCTCCCTCGATCCGGCTGCTTCTCAGACATCTGGTAAGCTTCTGCTCAGGAATCCTTTCCTTTAGATTGAGGAGTGGAGACGCTCTCACAAGTCAGACGTTCCATGATTGGCTCCGGCGGCGCGCCAGCTTCCCGCCTTTTGTCTCTGATTCACACCTTTCGTCCTCACCGCCTATTGGAAACAATTCCGCTTTCATCTTACGACAATATAACATGAATTCAATTGAAGAAGATAAGAGTCAAATAAAATAAGAGCTTCGGAGGTTTTATAATATTTTTTTTAAGAATGCGTCTCCCGCCTTTTCATGCACATAACATATTTATCTTGGTGACGTAAGTTACTATGTACTAGAATTTTGAAGAGACAGCGAGTCATGATTTTAGCGGGAGTTCAGTGGTATATCGAGGTTATGGAAGGTGCACCTTACGTCTTCAAGACTTTTTCATTCTTCGAATAGCAATTTGCACACATAAAAATTTTGAGAGCGGATCTGGCAACAGCCCGATGTAAGGTTTCTGGCCCTATACTAATTACCATATTAAAACAAAAATCATCACGAATACCCGCTAATGCTAACAAAGTTATTGCTGTATTTCAGAGATACAACGGCGCGCCACGGTGTATAAATCGAACCACATTCGAGAATTACAAGCGATTTTATAACAGGTGACAAAATGACTTTGATAATTATTAACAGGGACAGTTATTCGAAATACAATTTAACTTTTCACGATTGCAATTGTTAACAGAATGCAATATTCGGAAAGGTAAGTTGCATATTCTTCCATCTTAGGGGTTCTAATCAATTTGGTCGTTTTTGGTCCACGCCATATTTGAATAGTATTTGCAATAGTGAAGAAATTACAAATTAAAATTTAAGCACATCACTGAAGTGATATCGACGAATCACTTATTTCTTACGCAATCTCATGAATCGCGAATACTAGTCGTGAGATTCATTATCATTATTATTGGTGGTATGTTTTAGTAGGTTTTCATTTGTAATCTTTTAGTCATTCAATTTTCCTTTCTCACCTCCATTCATCCGTTTAGTTATCATTTAGTTGGTTTGGGAGAAGGGATTCTCATGGGGTTGCCCCGCGCTCGTGTATCTATCCTGTCTATGCACACATTTTGTGTGATATAATGTAAAAAATACATTACCTATCATATATAATATACGAAGAGTCATCATCATGATATTTATTTTTTTATTTTATCTGGTACTAGCTGAAGCGACCGTTAATTTTCAACGGGGAATATAGATTAAATATATTTGCTCTCCTTGCATAGAATGGAATCTAACGTATTTCATATTTGATTAGTTAAATGACAGATCATTGATAACGGAAATTTTCCGTGAAAATCACTTTACTTTATCAAAGCTCTTATAATTTCTTGCTGAAATGTATATTGTAAAGTATGAATATGAATCTTTCTAGAACTTTATTATAAACTGTATAATATATATTATATAGTTTACATAATATTATTTATACATATAAAACTTGTCTCGAGCTCATAAAAAGATTCTTTTTTATTTAGTTTTATAGCTTAAACAGAGGCGATTAACCTTATATGCACTTCTTGTGGGAATGCTTTTACTCTTCTTGGAACCTACCGAAGGCCGATAAATTCTTGCAAGTGTACGACCAACGACCATTTCATTCTTGCACTCGAACAAGTGAGAACGGCGGTCGAGCTATTGAAAGTTCTGCATGGCTCTTCCAGAAGCGCGTTGTGTACTCTTTACCACGTTGGAGTGGCTACGATGAATTGATTTATATGTGTGATGAATATATGTGTTGATACTTTTTACGTGCCTGAACATGCTTTTGATATCGTGTCCTGTGAACGATTTGAGTAGTGCATAACCACAACTTGCTTGCCAGTCGTACAGTCGCCAGTACAGTTGCCAGTGCAGGTCAGGTCAGTCAGTCACGTAGTCAGTCGTGCAATTGGCCAAGTTAAAACTTACCTTAATTCTAACTTAATCATGCCACACCAGGTCATAACCTCCTTATCATCACACAGTCTGTCATTGTAGCATTCGACTCACTGGGTCGAGTGAGCGACCAATAACCCCTTCTGTCATGCACTCGACCAAGTAAACACCAGCGGTCGAGTTACTATAATTTGTGCACCACTCTCCCATGCACCATTAGGTCGTGATGTCATGAGATGATCTTGCACAACTACAGTTTATTCACCGGTCGTATGCGCGGGTTTTCGGTTGCGCAATCGACCACGTGAATACAATTTAAATATAACTAAAATCCCAAGCTATTCTCACGGAAAAATGCATGTCCTCAAATACAGCAATTGTACTGGACGTCAGGGGGACTGATTGTTTACAACCTCAACATTTTTGGAAATTTTCGGGTATTTTGTCGAAATTCCAAAAATTTCGATTAGAAAACAATACTCCATGATCAAATTAAGAATCTGTATTCAAAGTTTTTTCTCTTGGTGGTTGTCTCGACTCTGCCCGACTATTTTTCTGATTTAATTCTTCAAAAAAATAAAGCCTGCAACCGTGTGAAGTTTAAATGTATTTCTTATGGAAATCTAATCGAGCGATCTTATTGTTAGTTTGAATACAGCAAAATTATCGAATACAAATCTGACAGTATTCCCTTCCTTATCTCACAATCAGAATTGATATAAAGCCCAGGTTCAACCATGGCGATGGGGTGTTAACGGAGGTTGGAGGCGATGTATAGCCCAGGTTCAACCATGCTAAAAGGGCTTCTACAATCTATCCGCCCAAATAGCGAAAGTGGTATTCACCAACCGGAAGTAGGATAGCCTGGTGAATTATTGTCCTAAAACCCCCAAATACAAGTACAATTTTCATGATGAGATTCTTCAATAGAAATTTATCCGGACGTAAAAGCAACATTCATTCGGATGTCTGGGAGGTGGTGGCATTAAAGAAGTCCATCATGAAGAAAAGAACCTTTACGCTACAATTCGCGACCTACAGCTGTCGCAGCTTGAAGAGTGAAGAGGCTGCAGGAAATTATTAACGGAACGAATGAGCACGATATACCACTTCTCCTTTGCTTTGAGGACTACGAGCAAGCCTTCGACTCGGTAAGTACCTCCTCCACTCTGAAAGCTCTGAAGAATCAAGGGATAGATTCTGAGTACATCCGGCTCTTACGAAGTATCAATAAGACCGCCACAGCTTCTGTAATGCTGCCGGGACAGACCGATGAGTTCAAGATTGAGAAAGGAGTTCGACAAGGCGACGATCTATCTCCCATCTTATTTACAGCAGCTTTGAAAGGAGTATTTAAAACCCTTGATTGGGAAGAGAAGGGATTATGAGTAAATGGGGAGCACATCAGTCATCTGCGTTTTGCAGATGATATAATTCTCTTTGCAGCCAACGCATAAATTCTAACATCAAGACATGAAGAACTAAACACAGTGGAACAGAGGATAGGACTCAGGATAAACCTAACAAAAACAAAGGTGATGTATATTTAATTCTTTTGCAGTGCAAGAACCAGTTAAACTTCAAGAAAAACCTCTGGATGTTTGCTTGGAATACATGTACCTGGGACAACTTGTAGCAACAAGAGAAAAAACAGGATTAATGAAGTAAAAAGAAGAATGAAAATTGGCTGCAGCGCATTTGGTAGGAACTCGCACACTCTGAAGTCAAGAATAGCAATGGCTTTGAAGAGGAAGGTCCTCAACCAATGCATTTTACCAGTCCTGACCTATGATAATAAAACTTGGGTGTTTAATGCTTCAATAACCCAGCGACATCAGACAAAGCAAAGGAGCACGGAGCGTTGTATGCTTTGAATCTCAAGAAGAGACAGGAAACGCAACACTTGGGTGAGAATGATGACATCAAAGATAAGGTAAGATCACTAAATGGAGATGGGTCGGCCATGTGGCGAGAAGGAACGACAACCGTTGGACATCTGCATTTCTCAACTGGACACCAAAAGATTTGAAGGGACTAAGAAGAAGACCTAAGGTCAGGTGGAATAGAGATATCATCAAGTACTTGGGTATAACGTGGCAACAAGCTGCTCAGGACAGGGAAAACTGGAAAGTACTTACGTCGTATTGAAAATGGGTGATGAGTATCTGAAATATATACGAGTAAAAGTTGCTTGCATTCTGTAAGCATATTGATTATACAAATTTGAAATCGATGCCATACCATATCAGGAAGGTCCTCAAATTTAATTTTGTATTCCCCCTTTGAAATATTTGGTAGAATAGAAATGGTGCCCCAGCGTCGAGCCAATGATCATAAGGTAAAAGATAATTTTTTTTATGAAACATTCATTACTTCTCTTAACATGCCTGGCAATGGAATTTCAACCATCTCGGAAAATTAAGCAATAAAAAAACGGAATTCGCGCCATACATTTCAAATGGTAGAGCCGCCTGGTCTCGAACCTAGGACTTTTTGGAAGATGTGAATACATACAACGACCTGGTAGCAATAAAACATATTTAGCCCATAGTTTGAAGTCCTGGGTTCGTGACCAGGCGGCTACCCTAGCTTCTGATTCTGTCTTCAAAAATAATATTCTCTGTCTTTATTTCAAAACAATTTGCTGTTTCTTTGTCTCGCTAAAACTCAAAAACGGATTGACCGATTTGAATATTTTTTTCGGTTTTGTTTGCTTTATTATAGAGGTGGTTTATAAAAAGAAAAAACTGGGAAACCCCTAAAGTACAGTTGTGGAATCTACAATTCAAAATTGGTAATTTTGTATTGGAATCGCAACTTCAGATTACTTTCACTAGATGGCGTTCGAGGCAGACCTATCGTCTAACAGACGTCAGATTCAAAACTCATTCTTTCCGTGAGGTTGTGAAAAATGTATTTCATTTCAAACTGTTTTTTCGTTTTTTCGTAACGAAAAGTAGTGGATTTAAAAAAAAAAAGAATTTAACTCGTACATATATTTATATAACATAAAAATTTTATTTTGAGATTGACTTTTTCAAACTGTATTGCTAAACGCTGGTGTTCCAAGACAAGTTAAACGTGTTTCCCGAAAAGTTATAAAAATTACAGGCCTTGTATGTTCATTATGAATTTCGTCACAACAATGAAAACTTGTCACCTCTGCAAATGAAAACCCCCCAAGAACATAAAGGGAAGATGAACTGAAGAATTACATACATTGATGAGAGTACATACATTAAATACAGAAGTGGGCATAGATGAAATTGGAAAATACTGGTTCAACAGCCAATTCCTAATACTATAACAAATTGTTCTTAATTATCTTTGTGTACTTTGGATACAAAAAGAAATAGGTTGGATCCAGAGAGGATCAAAATGATTTTGCTTTTAAATAAAAACAGGAAAAATTGACTATTTGAAATGTGCCAATGGATTTCACTGTGAAATGAGTCATTTGTAAGTACATTGCTCTCCCATTTTTTCTTGCTAGGTTTTTTTGGTAGTTAAATTTGAATTAAAATTATGCCTATTTGTTTAGAATTTCTAAAAACGTCAGTGTATATGGAAATTCATGGTCATGTACGTAACTAAGTACTACTATTATGAATTCTTTGCCCGATATTTTGTATTATTTTAAGAAAGATGAAAAGTTGTTATAATTTACATTACTCATGATTATTTTTTGTAGTTTAATGCAAATCAAAAATTCTCCAAAATTTGTATTTACAAAATCGTAAAGCGGGATTCGATAACGCAGGAATCGGTATCGGGTTCGGAATCGAAAAAAACTGGAATCGACCCATCCTTACTTGCAACATTTATGACCCGGTATTGAAAAATTAAATTTTACCCAGCTTCTAATCTTAGAAATCAGAGTTTGAATAAACGGTCGTTTAGAAAGATTGAGAAGACCTTACCGAACACAGTCTCTCCTACCCTTTTTCAAGTAGATCATAAAAAGTAGGTATATCTGTGTCAGGTTAATTTCCTCATTACTCATCCTCTTTAAAACTGAAGGAGCATAACATTTAATATACTATATATTTATATATTTTTCTGAATGAATTCTCATTTATTTACGTTCGAATCCCAGTGAAATATGGATATTGATGCTTAACTGCATCGAATCCAACAAGGAAATTCCATGATTCCATCGATGGTCGTTGACTCATAATAGCCGCTATTGCAATATTTTTTGGAGCTTCATGATTATGAAAAAGACTCGGAAGAAACGTTAGGATTTGGGACACATCATCCCTACTATTTGACGGCGTTTTGCCGTTTTTTCTCGTTACATTCTCATTAGAAAATCGACCAAGTTCGAAATGAAGGACGTCGTGCGAGATATTCCCCGAATCGCTCTAAGCGTTTGCTTTATTGAAGGCGAAACATATTTAAAACTTGATCGAGACCATTTTAATGAGTGAATGGGTAAAAATATTTCGTGGTTGCAGGGTGCGGCGACTGTCTTTCAGCCATTGTGAAGTGGCAAATACGTTGTAGCTTCCAACTGATGCCATGGCACGGAGGAAAGTGGGTTTCTTTCACTTGCTGCAGAACATTAAAATTTGATCTGGAGCAACGTCAGTAAAAACATGGAAGGTACTTACGTATTCCAAAGAAACAGTCAGCGAAATAAAATGAAGAGCCGTCAGAAAACATAATTTTTCTTTCGTTTTTCATTATTTTCAGGTATTGGAGAAAATAACTCGCGCACTTTTGCCTTCACCTAGGATGACTTTGAGGTAGTTAAACATCTCTCATGTTTGTAAGTTATGTGAGATATCTTTTTTATTCGACGGTTCATATGCATGAGATAAAAATACGACAAATGTTAACATTAGAAACAGTTTCGGTGTGAAGATTGCAGTAATTAGGTCTGCTGCTATTGGCGCAGCTTCATTTTAATGAAACATATTTCATATTTTGTTGAAAGTTTGTGTTAGCGTCATGTTTCTAAAATGGAGATCTATTTGGGGTCTTCCTGTTTCTATTAGAAAAGTTAATTTTAAAATAAATCAAACCTGAAATCAAAGGGTTGGTTTTTAACATATTAATTAGAACGTGCACAATTGAATTCCAAGAGAAATAATAATATCCAGAATTTCACTAAGGCACTAATCAGCTCCCTTCGTTGAAATACATCTCGCTTGAGAAACTTTCAGCACCAGCACCACAATACATCCGACACAGTAATTTTGATGCCGCAAATGATAGTCTTTTTACTATGTTGAGCTACCAGCGATAAAAAACTACTGCATCGTAGATTTGAAAATTAATGTGTCAATATTTCTAAGGAAAGTATTTCCAAACCAAATTCATTTTGTAACAGCACAAGCACACTTTTCCGGAAACGAAGTTATACGATCTCATTTTCTTCATCAATTAGTTGCTTAAATCATCATACAACACACACTCACTAGAAATCGCTCGTTCTTAAATTAGTCGCAGTGGTTAAGCGAATATTAGAATGATATTTTCGTAAGCAAGGTAGGAAGATCAGCGCTAACAAATCTATATATTTTATTAATTTGGTGGCTTGTACTCACCAATCGTGTGAACATTCTTACTTTTACGAAACATAAATTTGAAATTGGATTCATCGTTGCATTTCATCTGTTTGTATTTGAATTCGACCCGCAAAGTGGGCACATTTTTTTCATAAAATGAATTATTTGAATATTTTTGTGTAACAAAGAGTAATCGCGAATTGATTGAAAACATTATTTTCAGGGCTTCATCATCGAAGGAGAGCAACAGAGGAGGATAGTGAATTCGTAAATCTCGTCGCCCACGGACATTATATGGAAAGGTATTATACGAAGATTTGGTACATAAACAAGTGAGAGGATATGGGATGAGTGACGGGTGCATAAGTCTCTTTCATGGCACACCTTGCCCTGGCAGACGCAGGTGCGAGTGGCGGCAATGGGGTGAGCGAGCAGGTGGCTGCCGATGCAAAGAGCAGACGCTCCGGATTAGTCTCCATCCTCTTTCCGTTTCCTTGGAAGGCACACGCGCTGCCCACCCCGACCTCTCCACGCGCAATCGATGTAAGAAGCCAATTCCCATGCGGCAGCTTTAAACGTAATCAAATCAGATATAGAGATGCTACTGAAACCAAGCATTGACACATTTGTGAAAGGAATCAATAATGTTTAAATTAATAATAAATTTACTCATAATAATTCCCTGAATTTTACTGGAAAGGCGACAGGAAGAGTTAAGAATAACAGTGATAAATAAGAATGCCGTACCCAGATGTTTCAGGGTTTAGGAAGGGAATCGTTGAAAGATAATGTTTAAACTGAGGTTTTAATTGCTCAAAAATTCTGAGATAGTACGTTCTTGGAAGACTTTACAGAAATTATAGATGTCCCTGCGAAGATCTGACGCTGTGAGAGAGATCGGAGAGATTGATGATAGGACTTGTAGTTTAAAAAATTCATTATTTCCGCATTCGATACGGAACGGTCACCATTTAGCGAAACATATTTAAGTTAGAATAAGTCATCGTTATTAGTAGCAGGAGAAGATGTACGTGGATTATACACATTTCTTACGTACAATAGAGTTAGAATTAGGAACACATGTAATAATCTCAAATCTCTCGGAAGCTTGCGACAAAGTTTGTTTCGGAAAAGGGATTTCTTCAGATTGTAGGATAAATGATACGAAGGGTTGAAACAATTGAAATTAAAAATACTTTTGGATCAGAATGATTTCGGAAGCTAGAAAACAGCTATATCCTGCGGGTTAAAGTTTATCAAATCGGTTGTATTCTTCAGAAGATCAGTAAAGCAAGCCCCGGACAAGTGGACGTCTGATAAGAAAAGTACGACTTGCTATTGCACCCAGATAGCAGTCATCTCACCTGTCTCAGTAGTAGTAAGTCTTTTACACTTTACCAAGTTATAAACTGACAGGATTTTTTTAAGGAAATTTCATTGTTACAGGTGTTGGAATTTCATATTGCGGATATCTAACGTGTATTATATGAGTGGACTTCCAATCACGTCGACTGTTTTCGCAACCATTTAACCTCAGCTATTATTTTTCAAAAATGAACATTATACTATGTGGTAGAGACTTTTTTGTTTACCATTTTATTCATATTTACTAAGATTATGGAAGAAGTGAATCTCGAGAATGACTGAATCACTTAACTCTACGGAGAATTATAGTCTCCATCACGCTACAAGAAGACATTGAACGATTTTTATGTAATAATCAGGGCCATTGGTAGATTTATAACTTTATGAGGCTATTTTCTCTAACCAGGATAAAATTTCAATGAAATCCTTACTGCGCTTTAATGTTCTGAATTTGTTGCACACAGCGTCTAACATTAGACGAACATGCTTAAACGCCAATCCATCGTATGTATTATTCGTACTTCGGTAAAATCGGATGATCACTCGAGCATGACGGACTCCTTTAATTCCCCTTGGATGAGACCATTCGAGGTTTATGCTCGAAAAATTGAGATATATGCTTCAAATAAGTATTGGAAATAAGCGTGAATTTCGCGTACATAAAACGACAAAAAGGTTGCTCGAAGAATACCAAGTTTAGAGGCTCAAATTGGGAAAGAAATGAAGAGGGTAGGAGGTTGACCCTGCTATTGAGAGGGAGGCCACGTGGTGAGCACGCGCTCTGCACCGTCGCTTTTCTTCGCATCGTGCTAAGAATGTCTGAGAAAATGGCTTGGGTGCATTGAGAGGCAGATGGACGCACGTGCCGGCTGCTGCTCCTTGGGGTCGCCTCCGACGAACACAGACAGCGATGACGCGATCTGTTACTGAAAATTCCTTTTCAGACATCTAAATCGATGGCTCTAAATATAGCGCTGGATGATTGTGACTAATTTCTAAAATTTTAACGTAATTTTGTCTTACATTATATATATTTTTATGCCATTCAAAATCTATCAACCATGAAAGTGAATACAAAAAAAACTATATTCTTATTAACTTTTATATTCTCTAATGAAGTTTTCAGAATTTCTACCGAATCTACCCGAAATCATGAATGACTATTATTCTTTTTTGGCCTAAATCGTTTGACGTCTTCATTATTCCACAGCCAGAATATCACTTGTTAAACGTTCTCTTATTTTTCGTCTCCCTTCTTTACTGAATTCCCTTCCACCATCAGTGGATCTCTCACATTTACCAAAGGGGCATCAATTCGCATAGGATTGACTCATGCAAAGTAAAACCCCTTTTAAAAATATTTCTTATTACCTTGTTTTATATATTTTTATTGTTATAATTTTTCTCTTTTGCTATATTTTAACTTTAAATTGGTATTATGCTATGTGTACAAATTGAATAAATATATAATAAGTAAATTCCTTTTTGTCGTTTAAATGATTTATGCTAAGATCCAAGAGAATTCCTACATTTTTCTATAATATTGCGATACCATTCTTGTATACCCTTTACTGAAATAGTGAGATGCCGAATGATTCCAATTTTCCCAAATATTGCGCTCCTTTGCGAATCCGAGTTTTTTCGCTCAATGTTTTCACGTAAAGAAAATGAATTTTTAAATATTCGTACAGATTTACTGTCGATTTGATACATTTCATACTCTACTTATACCTATACATACTTAACTGATTTTGCTCCTGATCTTCCTCTCAACGCATAAGATACTTTCTTTCTACTTAATTATTCTCTGTCTTTAAACCTAATAATTCTCATCTGTTTCTTTTTTCTCTTTTCTTCTTGCTTAGAGTTACCTAAATGTCTATGTTGTGTACAATTTTGACTAGTACATACGGTATGCATTATTTTGTTACTGTTTTTTTATAATATTCTTTTATTTTTCCTCATAATGTACTTTATGGATGAAAATCCATGTGGGTTTTCCTTGTTTTTCTATTTTGTTTTATATGTTATTTTGTATGTTGCTATCTCTTTTTTAAATGTGAACTGATTCTTATTTATGTATCGCATGTAAGTACTTATTGGTAGTGTATTTATTTTTGAATGTTTTTCTCTATTTTTATCTTTTAGCTATTACTATCGGTAGGTTTGCGCAGGTTTTTCACACCCCCTTCCTTGTGGGTATTTTCCTGCAGTGGATTTATTTCCTAAGAATCTCTTAGGTTTTTTACATCCACAATTCTTCTAATTATTTCTACTTCTTATTTTATAATTAATGACGATTAGATGGTTAGATGGTTTAAGGAAGTTAGATGGAAGAAGAGACTTTCAAGTCTCAATCTCGCCCAAATAAAGACGATTTATTATTATTATTATTAATACTTATGGTAGGAAAATGCGAAAATAATCATTTGAAATTCCGATTTATTTGGTTAATGAGTAAAATATGATCATAAAAACACAATGAATAACATCAGGAAAAGTTATCATTTAAGGCAATTCGATAAAAGTTCAATTGCCACTTTTCCCTAATAAAGACACATCACGCTCTTGAGAATTTATTTCCAATCCGTTCCTATTAGTCAAATCGTTACGCTATATTGCAGAAGCGCTCTCAGTGAGTATCTAATGGTCATACCTCAAAGACTAACTAATAAATAAACAATCAATTATTTCAAATTGTCGAGACGACATCTCATTACTACTATAATTCTATCAGTAAGTCACGATGAAAAATAACGTAATTGTTTGGAAAACAGTATTTTCCCTAGCATATACTGTTTTGAACGGAAATAAATAAAATACGATCTCGGCGGACTTCCTTTAAATGGTTCTTGCAAGACGACGAAAGATGCAGCTAACCCTCCGTCTGTGGGCCGATCACAAAGGCACAGCTGTCTGTCGTCTGTGGAGGGATTAGGGCTCTACCTGAGAATACAATGTAAACCCCTTCAAATACCGGCTCACTTGCAATTCCCATACCTGCACAGAAATTGCGTCCATATTGCACGCAGAGTGGTCACTATGCATTTCGAAATGGATGGCGACACGCCATAGGTCCATTGTAAGAGCTAGCGAAGGAATTTAGTAGTTATGACAAAGCCTAACAATAACATTTATTAAACATCTACATAAATGATGCTTATAAAAATTAAAGATAAGAATAATGGTATTTTTGAAGTGGCAATATAGTCATGTAGGCAATCTTCGTCATGATAATATTGGGATTTCTGAATCTTTCGAGTTTTTTTCCGGGCGCCAAAATTTCGCCGTTTTACCCATGAATCCCTGCCACGTTGTGATAAACGTGAAAGAGGAATGTACATACAGTTTCACAGAAAATCGAAAAGAAATAATTGAAATTATATTAAATTATAGTAAAGAAATAATGCGAAATTTCGGCTCCCGGAAAAAAACTCGAAAGATTCACAAATCACATGATTATCATGACAAAGACTTCATTACCACATCCAAAATACCTTTATACTTATCTTTAATTTTTATACGCAGCACGTAAGGAGAAGTTTAATAAATGTTATTGTCACGCGTGAACATTTTTCTTTGTAAATATTGTGGCGCATAAATGAACTGCTTGTTCACGTCAGAGAGAAAAAGGTAAAATCGGGGAATGAATTAGACAGGTAAAATATTCCCTGTCTCTTACATAAACATATAAATTGGAAACCTATCGACTTATGCCACTTGCCTTGTTATAACTACTAAATTCCTTCACTATCTCTTAAAATGGACCTATGGCGTGTCGCCATTCATTTCGAAATGCATAGTGACACACTCTGCGTGCAATATGGAGGCAATTTCTGTGCAGGCATGGGGATTGCAAGTGAGCCGGTATTTGAAGGGGTTTACATTGTATTCTCAGGTAGAGCCCTAATCCCTCCACAGACGACAGACAGCTGTGCCTTTGTGATCGGCCCACAAACGGAGGGTTAGCTGCATCTTTCGTCGTCTTGCAAGAACCATTTAAAGGAAGTCCGTCGAGATCGTATTCTATTTATTTCGGCTCAAAACAGTATATGCTAGGGAAAAATACTGTTTTCCAAAGAACTACGTTATTTTTTATAGTGACCTTCTGATAGAATTATAAATTATGTACGAGTACACGCCCCTTTTTCTTATGACGATACATGTTATGAGCTAGCAAAAGAAATTAGTAGGTGTAACAGAACAAGCGTCACAAGTCAACAATGTGCCAAGTTTTATCTATACAATGGACACACGGAATTCTTTATCAGCCTTTTCTCTTCTATTTTCCAGTTGACTTTTTGTTCATCGTCCACATTGCTGAGAACAACGTAATGGTCAAGAATAGTCATCATTATGAGTCAAGAAAGTGCAATGTTTTATACATATGTTTGATGAATGGATTAATTACTTTTACAAACATATATCTGTTCAGTTTAAATTTTTCAAAAATACTAAAAATAATTTCTTTAAACTTTTGGCAACAAATGTTGCCACTGGACAGATATGGGTTAAGGGTAGTATTTAGTGTTATTCCTATCAATTCTTAACCTAACAATATTTGGTCTACCATGTATCTACTCCGCAGTTTCACCTCCGTGAATCAAATTATTTTTATTATTTAGATTTTCCGTGTATTACCGTTGGTATTATCGTTGTATGTAAGCAAAGTTAATAGCAAAGGTTTTCTTCAAAAAAAGAGGAATGAGAGAGAGCGTTGGTCGAGGTCAACGCACAAGGCGTAATGTTATGGTTAAAAACCACCCTTGCTGATTTTTGTTTGAATTTCGTATCATGTTAAACCCACAGTTCTACAGTTAGGATATTTGTGTAGTTTTTACCCTTACAGATAATTGAAGACTCTGGCAGCAGCCATGGAAGCAATAAGCGATTGTTTTCCACTAACTCACTCAACTTTACAGTGTTTCATATATTTACGCAACTACAAATGTATTTATGCTCCCATGTTGAAATATACTTGAATGTTATTAGAGTTTATTTACGAGGTGTGCTCAATACGACTATATGTACTTACAAGTATAGAAGAGGTTAGGTTGCGGCTCCTTAGAAATTATTCACAAAACACTATTGAAAAACTGCTGATTGACTCTTAGAAGTAACGACGCAGAAATGGCGTGTAATATTTACAGACACTACGAAAAAAAGCTATGATTTCTTTGCTGACTTTGCCGTATGGAAGTTTATTCAATACGAAAATGCAAAACTTTTGTAAATTTAAAGTTTTTAAGTTTTACTTTACATTCACAGTTGCTTTCAATACTTATTTGTAGAAAGTGTCATTAATGAATTCATAAATATCCGTTTACTTATAAAATATACAATTTGTAAAAATATTATGAATATTAGAGGAAATAATGACAATAAACAACAAATAATATATATCAATTTATGGATTAAACGTTTTCCCGAGATATGACTTGCTTACTCGCCAAGTTACATATACTTCTTAGTAGAAGAGATAGCTTAGCTATTAGCTCTTTGGAGATATCTAATGTTTTTTCCGGTTTCTGATCATAGAAAAAAGTACATCGAGGCTCGAGGCTTATACATCATCATTTCCATCAGGTGCCGTATCTAGGTCCTATAATTTAATCATTATGTCAAAAGAACTTTGTATAGCTGTAATTATTGCCATCTTCCCTTCATCTCTTGAATTGCCTTTATTCTATTCTTGTCCTCAAGAGACAAAACCACTACATTACAGACAGTATTTCATCTCTTTAATTGATCGATTCGGAAGATCTTTACTTAGAAATATAAAGTTTACTTGAGGAGTGCTCGTTGATTCTCAACGGAAAAATGATAAACGGAATGCGGACCATCCAATCAACCCTGCAAAATACAAAATACATATTGAAGCGCATTTCTAATGATAATATTTGAGCAGCCTGCATAGAACCAAAGTATAAAAATAAAGGACAGGCGCCCATAATCAAGTAAAACCGTTTTAAAACTGTAACGAAAAATTCATTAAACAATTACGTTGCTGTAAATAAAACTTGGATGCTACTGACATTTAAACAAAATTGTCAAAAATTAAAATTTAAATGTTCGTACTTTTTTCCGTGCTATTCTTATATTCTTATATTCCGTATATTCTTCACAATATATTGTTTGTGACAGCAATTGTTGAAATCTCATGCATTTTTTCTTCTTCATAAAGTGTTTCACTTATTATCAGGATTCATTTTAACTTGACTTATATTCTTAATGCATTTTGATGGATAAATACATGAACTTGGAATTAACAATCGCCTGCAGCGAGAAACATGAACTTTACGTGCATTTCTTATGGAAATTCTTTTTCGATTTTTCGGCTTCTCCTTTTGAGTTCTTCCTAATTTCATTTTTTCCTAAACCACCTCCGTACCGAGGCGAACAAAACAAAAAAAATATTCAAATCAGTCGAACCGTTTTCGAGTTATAGACGACGTCACGAACATCATTTCATTTTTACACATAAGATTATCGAGAATGGTATACAAACGCAACATTAAGCAACGACCATTGAATCTAGGGCAATCGCAAAGTGGTAAAGACTTGAATAGCTTCCAAAAATATGGTAATAGTATGAACGAGGAGTGAAACCATCTAAGACTTAGAAACCTCCTAAAAAACTTTTCAAAGTTTAAATTAATTGTTAATCCGAGGACAAGATGCCTTGCCATTATCCAGATGCCGCGTTTTCATCAGGAAATAAATTTCCTAAATGTTTCCAATTGATCGATTATCGTGACTGATTCTGTCTCTTTTGCGAGTGGTTGACAATTCTACTGCCCATCCAGCCTACGACACAAGACGCTAGTGCAAGTACGTGATTTTGCCAAATTAAAATAAATGCGCCCGTGCTCATTTCAATAAAAATAGCCAGCGAATGATCGTGAGAGACTTCAGTTATGCCGGGCAAAATTAAGCTGCGAACGAAGCATCGAACATCATAATGGAGTTTCGGGTCAAATAGACCAACATAGGGAGTGTTTATGGGAGACTATTCCGAAAGTATACTTACAATATGCTTATTTTCTAGCGATTTTTTGCTGCTCATGCCTAAGATTAGAGGAAAATTCGCACTGAAGGATCTCGTAAAATTTTATCTGATAATATCACCCGATATTCATCATGGGAATAAAAATGAAATGAAGCTTCCATTTGCTGAATGCGGATGATAAATGTTTAAGATTCAGCATGGAAAGGATAGTTTTTACACGGGTTTTCCAAAATGGCGAAAATTTTCCATATTTATCTCAAGTAGAAACAAATTTTCGACGTTACGTCGTATTGGTGATAAGGTTTCCGTGTCGCAGGCTGCTAAAAATCTCCCAATTTTCGCGTTAGTGTTTCTTGCCTACGGTAGCTTCACTCACTATCCTGCTGATGTTTTCAGATCGATTAGGATAAAAAATATGTTATTATATATTCAAGTTAAACTTTACGGTAGGAGTCCATCTTAGGAGAAGGATATTAAACCAGATTCTGCCTCAACAGCGTAATTCATTTAGTGAGTTTTTACTCAAACATTTTACAAGGCGCGACGCATGGTGACGTTGGTCGACCAATGACGTAACTGATAAGGGTGAAAATTTTCAGTTTACACATACAGTGTAAACATACAGTGTAAACATACAGTGTAAACATACAGTGTAAACATATAGTATTAAACATACAGTGTAAACATACAGTGTAAACATATAGTGTACTTGAAATTTAAAAACATCACCAAACTCCTGGAAAGGAGATAAAGAGCATGAATAAACCATAGAGAATTAATGGGGATACTCGAACATATTATAAGGTATAATTCGTAACAATTTATAACGTACGTCTTAACAGATGATAACTGAGAATGCGTTTGAAACATTTACCCTAAAAATGACAAATGGGCGTAAAAATTTAACCAACATGAAGTTGCTGCACAAAAGTAACCAAGGAATCGATTGGAGAACATCAATGTACAGTGATAATGGTATTTAATCTTTAGTCGACTTACCCATCCTTTACTTTACAGCGTGCAAACGACTGTTAAATGAATTTACGGAACCGTTTAGAGGCCGATTACCGATCGAGAGGCTAATTACATTCCACCGCGACCAAACTTTGACTTAATTTTTGTAGCGGTCTTTCCGCTACCCCAATGATAACTGCTGTTTACAATCCCGTCTTTGAGCCGTTGCGGAATTGCCAAGGACGAATGCCATTCTCGGAAAAGGTGCGCCCTAGGCGGGCCGCCCTGGAATTTGCTCCTTTTCAGCCCGTGCAATCGAAAATATGGCACAGCGGTCGAACAGACTTACCAATGACGACTGCGAATTACATTATTTACCTAAATACCTTTGTATCCAGCTACAGAATACGTCTGCGCGAAACCAAAATTTCCAAAATTCCCAAATTACCAAATTTCGGGACATATATTAGAGTCGGTGCACGACAACAAATACCTAGGAGTCACGTTTAGCAGTAGTTTACCTTTTAAAGAACATATTCGAGATGCGATAGGAATAGCGAATAGAATGAAAATATTAACTGGTAGAACGTTGAGAGGATGCTCATCGAGTGTCAAAGAAATAGCTTATTTTTCTTCTATTAACCGGCCGAGTCTAGAATACTGCTGTGCGGTTTGGGACCCACACGAAGTAGGTTTAGTCTCAGATTTAGAGAAGGTCCAGCGTAGAGTAGCCCGATTCGTTTGCGGGGATTTCAGGTTTTAATAGTAGCGTTACGGCAATGATAGAGTCCCTCGGCTGGAATTCGTTATAGAGTGAAAGACGCTGATATAAAACGTCAATTCTGACATGCGCGTGAAAACTTGCGCAATAAAACTCGCTCGACATGTTACTGTTGCGATTATAACAATTAAATATGCGCCACAATCCGTTAATTTTTGAGCTGAATGGCAAACGAATGCTTTGATTCTTTGGAATCTGTTGAAATGAAAAAGTGATGCGGTATTCCTACTCTAGGAAGAGATGCAGAGTGAGGACATTGCTGCATTCCATGGCCTTGTAATCATTTTATGCTCATTGGTAATTATCCATAAATAAATACCACTACTTCTAAAGTTTTCCTATCTATTTCTATTCACATATACACAAGTTTTTATGTGTTAATATATTGACAGTATATTCACATATACACAAGTTTTTATGTATTATATATAACACCATTGACGAAAGGTAAGATGGAAGAAGAGACTTTTCAGTCTCAGTCTCGCCTTTAATAAAGACCTTAATAATAATAATAAAGACCTTAATAAATTGGCTTAGAAGTCTTCCGAATTTTATTTTATGGCAAATAATTTTCAACCAGGATATTGACTGCTAATTTTTGGGTATATCTACGTGATTTCTATTTCCTTTATCTTCCATATTTTCATATACCTACCTAATTGTCTATGTATTGTCTATTCAACTACTTGTATTGTATTCAATTGCTTATAGTATTTATTACACTGGTTTAAAAAAAGCAACTCTTTTCTGTCACACGAAGTAAAATACCTAATCCAAATAGGGCTTTTTACGCAGAATTTAAATATGTAAATTGTTTTAGTCCATCAGTCTCAGATTTTCCGGGATATCCGGAAAAATAAAAAATTCGGGATTTTCCAAAATTTATCATTTGTTTATAGAAAATCATTTACTGCTCCTATCCTAATTATCGTATGACAAGGAAGTAAAAATCAATTTAATGGCCATCATATAAGCTCAGAAAGGCGACACAATATTTTCTTCCGGGCGGGTTGGGGCCAGGGTCCCAAAAATTTAAAAAATATATTTTTTTCATAAAATTCGCGTTTGTGCCTTCGTCGCAGCAGCAAATGAACAGATGTTGGCTTTAATATACTCTTTCATTTTATTAACTCACATGTATTGCAAAACTTGCAGAGGAACATTCCCTTCCCGGAATTATACGGTGATCTTTCTATTCTTTCATTTACTTTTTTATTTCACGGGCAGAATTAGTCACCGTTTTTGCGATTTCAGAGGAAACTCTCCACGAATATAATAAAATAATCCGGGTTACGAACACTGTAATTGCACATCTGTGCCATATATGAAATTTTGGCTCGGGGAGGTCCATCAAAGGGAAGAACCAGAGCGTAAAGGTTTTATCCATTTTAGCATTAGTCTTATAACATTCAACTTTCGCGCAAGTGCGACACCTAAAGACTGACTTCATCTTCTGCTTGCTTAGTGTGCCCACCCGACCTCTGCCCGATGGTCACATTAGACCCTTATTACCAGGGTCTTATGAGTCATTGAATTGAAAATCTTGGGACCCAAAACAAACTATCGCTTATAACCAATTAAATTAGGTTTAATTAAGTGCACATTTCATGTTCTTAAATTAAAAATTTGCAACTATATGCATTTAAATGCTAAGTAGCAACATTCATGCACTCATTTCCTGACTTGACAAGCCACAAATCTCATATTGCAGATCAGTAGCAAATTTTGGAGTTCGTATCAGGGAGAGTAATATACCATCTCTTGGGGTATTTCTGAACAAACTATGTTCATTTGTAAGAAGGCAATGGCATCCTTTAAGTCTCTCAGGCGTAGGTAATTCTATGCTTCTCGCATTTACATTTTGGCTGGCGAAATCATTTCTAAAATGCTCTATTATGGAGATATATCCTATTAAGGTTTGTCTGTAAAGTATTTAGCCGGTTTTCAGATAGGCATGTGGACAGCGCGCCAGGTTAAAAGATTCGCCTTAGGTTAAAACGGTCCAGGGTTCGATTCCCGGTGGGAGCCAATGTGCGAAATGGCCTAAGTTGTCGAAGAACTTTTAATAATACTAATGCTGAAAGTTTTCAGCCCGAAGACCGTTATTATGGGTTAGTACCCTCTCCGACATAAGCTACTAAAGGCATGCAGAGAGGAATGAGGTTTACTAGGCAGGACGAGGAGTGAGGTAGTTTGCCCTTGAATTCCTCACTGAGCCAGAATACAATAAGCGGATCATGTCCACGCAAGTGCAGAGCTATAACTTTACAAGTAACAATGTATTAAGACTTGTCTAGAGAATCAAATCCCAAGTTACAGTGAGCTCAATACATCGGTAAGATTCATATATAATTTACGAAAATATGACCGCATTTCCGAAGCATTTTAGACGCTATCCTTGTTGAACCTGGAACTAAGTATAAAACTATAAATTTTATCCTCTACGAACTTTGTACTTCACACTCACTTACGTGAATACTTTTCTTCAGAATTTGAGTTTAAATATCTTTCATAACCCGAGGGCTGTAATGAAGTTCTCATTTTCATCACAAAACTTGAATCCTACACAAATATATTTTACAGCTGGAGTTTTGGAATACCCCCACTATGACATTAAATCTTCAGTTTCAATCCACTCTTTAAAAATGTATTATTATCGTCGCATTTATCATTTACCAAACATTCATTTCTACGATGTCACCCTACTACGCGCAAAGATGCACTACTATTATTTATCTTTATCGATTCAAAGTAAACCTTTGATCCTGCTTCAATTCTGTTGTATCTCCGCATGTGCTGGCTATCTCTTCCATCTACAAATACAAAGTCTCCTCTTGAGTAAATATCTCTTGAGTAGTCCAATTCATTTCGAAACGATAAGAGACATAATGCGCTTTCATTGCAATTGCAAATGCTATCCTCTTCCCAATTGGTAAATTAGGCATTATTGGCAAACTTCCTGAATCTCACAAAAACAGACTTTTTTTCAAGAATTAAAATTTGTGATTTAGTCAGAAAATCTGTAGAAATGAATAAAGCAAGATATTGAATCGTTGAGTCTTACCAATTGTGGCATGGTTTCTCCCGCAAGGATAATATAAATTTCTGTGCAAAATCGGATCATTTTTCCCATCGGAATCAGAACAAATACACAGCCAATTGATAAAATAATGTTTATGTACGTATGTAGAAAAGATCTAGTGTTAATTGTAAGATACGTTATGTATCTTACAATTAAGTTTTTTGACAGACTTTAGGAAGAATATTCGTCCATTTAGGCTCTTGGTCAGAGTGAATTCACTTTTTATACTTTATTAAGTTCCATTGACGAATTTGTGCTTTGCTTACCTCTCATGAATGACAAATAAAGGCATACATTTAATTCATAACTAAGTTTTCTGCGGTGAATAAAAACACCAACTCCGAAGAACTTAAGCAGGACCATAATTACTTCTATCAGGTGTGTCAAGAGTTTATCTCCTTTGTACGAGTTACTTAGTTCTTTCACCTTACCCAATAGGCTACACTAATAGTTAAGCGTTGTATAATTAGATTTACCAGGTTTAATGGTAACTTCATAAGCGAGGAAGAATAAATGCTACTTTGTTGTTAAGATGAGAAAAAAATATGTCTAAGAAATAGAACGGGATGATCAATTCTGGTTCGAAAAGGTGGAAAAAATACCAAAATTCTTACATGCATTCTCTTTTAATTATTTTTATACACTGAGGATCAATTTGGGTTCCAGAAAAATAATGTGACTCAACAAACCCTAGAAACCTTGTTTAATGAATTAAATGAAAACCAAAATAAATGCAATCATGTTATCCTATATTTTATTGATTTTAAGAAGGCATGTGATACTATAATTCATGAAATCATTCTTGTGTCTCTAAATCGCAATTGGTATTAGAGGTAGGATTTTGGACTGGTTAAGGAGCTACCTTAATAATAGGAAAATCATAATAAAGATTAAGGGCAAGTGCAGTAATTCTAAGGTGATCAAAAACGGAGTACTTCATGGCGCAATTTTAGGTCCTATTTTGTTTCTAATATATATAAATAAGATATATGATTGTATTAATCACACTATGATTTTCCTTTGTGCAGACGACATACTTTTGATAGCTGCTCATAAAAATAGTGAGAGCTGTGTTATGTTTATACAGGAGGACTTAAATAATATATATAAATCGTCTCATGACCATGATATTAACGAAAAAACCAAAGGTTATGCATGTTACCAGTAATGCAGTTAGATGGAAATCTCTTACTTTATTTGTACATACCATGACGGCTTACATAATAATATGAACTACTCGCTTTGTAACTGCAAGCCTTTGGAACAAGTAGGGAACTATAAATACCTGGTTGTTATATCTATTATATATAGATGTTTCTCCGGATACAGTTATATATAAGCATTAAAAATCTAACAATGTTCCACAAGTGTCAGGGAGTTGAAATTTGTACGACGTAATGACCATAGCGTGTAACCGCCAGAAAAAAAGCGACTTTGAACCTCAGTATCATGGGTTCGATGCCAGAAGGCCCCGAAATCCCGATTTTGTCCATAAGAATGCATTGCGGAGATTTTCGAAAAATTGTTTGAGTCACTTCCCGGCAAGTTAGAGAGTTAAAATTCAAGGGATCGCTGGAAGCCGTACATTCCCAACAAAAACTATAAAAACATCCTCGCAGATTATCCTTGGTTCGATACTAGATCAGGGCAAATATTCTCATATTTAAAATACCTGATCTAATATTTTGTTTGAATAATTTAAAAAATATTAATATTGTTATAATCAGAGATAACGGATCCACGAATGCATCGATCGATTTGAGAAAATTCAGAAAATCGGTAATGCTTATTATAAGTCGACGCTATTTTTGCAGGCTCTCGTCTCTGGATGATAACCCAAAGAGAAAGACGAGTAATTGTGAAATGGCGATCACAGTTATGAAATCGTTCCATTCATAAGAAAACAAAAACACCTTGTGATGTCAGATCCATCGCGTTTAATGAATTTCAGCGGAAATGGAGAGATAAGATACGGGAATTTTCTGATCTGAAGTTCAGGGAAATTGAATGCGGAAAATCTTTCCTACGAAGATAATATCACCAATGGAATTTTGTTAAGTCACTCTTCTGCTGAGAGATTTTCATCAAGATCCCACGATGCATCTAACCATCATATATGATACAGTTTTTCTTCTTTAAATACCTTTGACACCGCAAGCATATATTGCACCGAATTATGTTCAATTGATAAGCAAAACTAATGAAAAAAGGTTTCGCCCTTTATAGAATATCGGACAAATGGAGAGAGAGAGAGAATCATCATTCTACCTTTTAAGAAATGTGACGGGAAAATGCCAGAAAGCTACAGAAGGATAAACTAACTCTATGCATCCCGAAAACTTACCAATAAAGTCATAAGAAATAAGAAAACAGTATCTCAAAAATAAATTTTAAGTCGATATTATATTGGTAAAGTCCTCAAACGCAATTCTGTATTCCCCGTTTTGAAATATGCTTTAGAGTTCAAATGGTGCCTCAGTACCGAGCTAAGGATCATAAGGTAAACAGCGTTTATGAAACATATTTATTACTTCTGTTCACATGCCTTGTCATAGATTTCCACTTTCTCAGTAAATGTATCATTAAAATATTCAAATTGAAATTCCCGCCTTACATTTCCAATGGTAGAGAGTCCTGATGCAGAACCCAGGACCATTTGTGTTAGATGTGATTGCGCATAATTACTTGGTAGGGGCAACTCTGAGAGTTCCTAAAATTTCAAGTCGATATATCGGGCAGGTGCTCAAAGAAAACTCAGTATTCTCCTTTATTCGAATGTAACTTTGCTAATGGTGCCCTGGCTTCGAACCAAGAACCATCAAGAAATCGATAAATGATCAGCCATGGTAACCATTACAAATAAAAATATAAAATATTTATTATTCTTGTTTGATTATTATAGAAATCTGTAACTTATGTTTATAAAAAATCCTTCACTGCACGTATCCTGGGAGTACGTCCCGACCGAACACAACCCGGCCAATCATCATCCATATCGCGATACGCTATCATTACCATGCCGGGCTCACCCAGAACCACGCGCAACACCGCACGCCTGTACCAGTAGAAGCGGAGCCCTTCGGCACCAGGCTCTTCAGATGTGGAACCCAGCTCACCTGAAATTCGCCAGCGCAACCGTTCTCCCTCTCACTTCGAGGAGAACTACCCATGGCAAACCAAATCGCCATATTGACGCAGAGGGTCGCCACCTTGACGCAGGAGCGCCAACAGCAGCCAGCACCTCAGCCTCGGGAGGAACCTATGGAGCAAGAACCGCCGCAGCCAGCGGCAGCAGCAGCGCAGCCATAAGATAATGATGATGATCTGGGAGTACGACTTTCCCAAACTATACCCCAGCTCAATCTGAAGGAAAATCCTCCCAGCCGGGTTGTGTTCGGTCGGGACATATTCCCACGATACGTGCAGTGCCGGATTTTTTATTAACATAAGATACAGATTTCTATAATAATAAACAAGAATAATGCTCCTCTACCCAGGCACAGGGTATACAAAATCGCCCTGTTGTCGGAGTAAACCCGCATGTGGGCCGGACCGGTGACTCTGGTTGCGACTGCTGTGGCTGCGGAGAGTGCTGCTCTTCCTTCCGCCTCGTAGATTGGCACCTCGTCGGGGAAAGGGAAGATCTCCTCGATGTCTAGGTCGTAAGAGACGTAGGCCATCTGCCATGGCGTTGCATCGGCGTAAATCTGGATGGTCCGGGAAGGAGACTGCAAGAGCCGTCGCTTCTTGAAGGTGCCCTGTTGCCAAAGTTCCGAGAGCAAGCTAGTGTCTCTGCGGAAGACGTCGGAGACGAGGAACAGGAGCGTGCCCAAGAGGTAGCAAATCCAACTTACGCACCCCGCAGCTTTGGGCAGATCCTTCTTCCGTAGGCGAGGAATGATGCTGATTAGATGGTGGAGCTTAATCAGGGACCCGGGGTTCAGCTGGACTGAAAGATCCGAAGTCCTGATTATAGCTCCCATGTAGTACAACGTCTTGGTCAGTTGGAGCACGCACTTGGCCCGATTGTGTGTAATACCCAAGTCGGTCTCAAGGAAACTGGCAACCTTCTCTGCGGCGTCAGTTGTCCTCGTGCCTACAAGCAGCCAGTCGTCCAAGTATGGGATGAGGCGTACGTCGGAGCGCAAAGAGACTTCTTTGGCGACCTCCCGAGCGTAGCGTTGCATGATGGCTGGTGCTAGCGTATGACCCATCGGCACCCGTTGCATACAGTAGGAATTTCCCCAAATGCGGAGACCGTAAAGATTCCGGCAGTTGGGCTGTATCTGAAGCTGGTGGAAGGCGTCCTTCAAGTCAAATTTCGTCAGCCAATACTGACCAGGGATTGTCCGAAGGGCTTCCACGACTGGCTTCAGGGAGAAGAACGGGATATTGTAGTGTTCGGTTCAGGGAGACAGATCCACTATAAAGCGGAGTCCGCCAGAAGACTTGGGGATCACGCGGCATCTAAAGGCGTTCGTAGGAGTTCCTGAAGCCAGCACACCTTGGGTCAGAAGACGTTGGACTTCTACTTCCAGCTCGGGGCAAGCCCTAGAGGCATGGAAGACTGCTGGCGCATGTTAATAAATTAACTGATATTAATGATAGTCATATATGTTCATGACTGCTGTTCACACGCCGGGTTGTGGATTTCTATCTTCTCGAGAAATGCTACATTGAAATATTTGAAATCTATGCCATACATTTCATTACGAATACCACCTTGTGTCGGACCTAGAACCTTTTTGCAAGATGATTTGAATACATATAATGAACTGGTAAAGATAAAACTAACTTAATACAAAGTATGAAGTTGAAAACATATATAATTTACTTCAAATGGGAGAATTTTGTATCCACCTGGCGTCGAACACATGCATATTTTGTAAAATTTTTATGATTATTAATAATAAAGAGCGAGTCTTCTGCGTCCTTCGTAATCTTGAATTCTCCATCCTACCATGAAGTTCCTTAAGAATATTTTCGAAAAAATCTGATATATTCCCTATCTTCTTTTCATAAATTCTGACATATTCCCTATCGTTAATTCGGCATGGACTTAAAATCCCCGTGTACTATTCCATTTAGAGAACGCATGAGCTTGGATTCAACAATCGCCCTGGTCGCCCAGGGGGACTGTTGTATTCCATAACTACAATAAGAATTGTCAATTAATTTCCTTTCTTTTGGCACTTTTTTCGACTTCTTAGGACCATTATTTCATATTTAATTTTGCGAATAAAATGAAGCCTGCAAACGGTAAAAACGATCTTTACATACATTTCTTAAGGAGAATATTTGCCCTGACCTAGAGTCGAACAAAGAATAATCCTCGAAGATGTCCTGGTAGTTTTTGTTGGATGAGCATGACTACCATGAGATTCGTCGAATTTCTACTGTCTAGTTTGCCATGAAGTACCTGAAAAATTTTTTCAAAAATCCTTATTGCTAAAGTCCTCATTCTGCAGACTCCAAATGACCGGCCAGTTTTCAATTTCAGCAATGAAATCGTTGGCGTTCAATCTCTCATCTGCCATGTTAATTAAATATGAGATTCTCTCTCAATGCGAAAGAACTCTTCAATAGGACAAAAAATTTTCATACACGAAAAACTACACGATATAGCAATGTAAAATCGCCGAAATCTGACTGAAGATTGGTAGTCGGAAATTCATTGAGTGGCGCGGCAGTGGCTCAGTGAGAACACTCCCATTTAAATCTATCTATACTCATTCGAAGCGCCACTTTTCTACGCCGAAGAAGAAATATCTATAGGAATCTATGTTGTTTAAACGACCTACCACATACAGACAGGCTGCTGATGAGCATATCAATGCGGAAAATTGAGAAAATGGAAACTTTTTTTATAAAAAATTACTTTACCAGTATATAGAGAACCACCGAGAGATCTCTCTGAATTATTACCGTCAACACAAATTATGTTGCTCCATCCAAAGTTGAATTTAAGATTGAAAAATGTTTACAGTTAGAAAAAGTTTTTGAAACCGATTTGCAAAGCAGTCAACCATTATTTGAATCTTTGGACTTTTAAGCATTAAAAGACCTATTTGGGTCATCCAGCCTAATTGTCTTCCCATTCACCAATATTATAGGAATAAAACCTTAAACTCAGATAGTGAGTACACAGAAAGAATACTTTGTAATTCACTGTATCTTAAAACGAATTTTTATAGGAAATAGAATAGTCCCTTTACCATACCTTTCCATAGATTTAGGCCTCCCCACATAGATATAATAGTGAAAAAACATTTTGGTATGCGTGTATTGCAAAAATGGCATTGCAGCATCGAAGAGACAGTAATAAGGAAAGTAGCCTTGTGAAAGCGTGTAGCAACGACGTCGAATAGAGCTCCGCAGTTCCCTTGAACAACGATTACCTGATATGAAGCATCATGCCGAATCAACACCCATCCCTCCCGACATTTTTTCACAAATTACTCCCTCCCGTCCGATGTAAAACGTAACTTCACGCTCAACTACTCAAAAAGTTCGCTAATTGGTTCACTGTCACCTTCAACAATCACGTCGTACGGTTGCGAAGTGAATTTTCCGACGGCGAGGTCAAATCACATAACAGAGAGAATACGCTCGGAAGAAAGTCACGCGTTGCTATGCAGCCGAAATGCGAAAAGTAAAACTGAGAATATTTTCCGAAGCTGGCTCAGTAATCGCCGCTTACCGTGAGGTCGTTGGGAAGGACGTCCCACTTTTTCTTCCCCTCTAGTGTACGCCACTCGGCCTTCACTTTTGAAAAAGTAGGAAAGCCGGATTCGATTGCTCGGTGAGTGAGCGTGTTATTCCTGGCGAATATTCGCTTATCTAGTTATTCTCAATTGGTTCGAAACTTGTTCGTACAGCGTGAATATTGTACAAATACGTTTAAACTGTATTTTAACAGCATAAACGTACATTGAGAATGACCTGAGACAGCTTTCTCACACCGGATGTAATTTTAAATGCTAAACAAACTCATTTACGCTTTTCGTGTCCGACAAACCCTTCGATAGGGTCAATAGAAATGATCTTGAAAATAATTTCCAAAAATGAAACCTTTATCATTTCATAAAATTTAACTACAATCTTCACGTAAAAACAGACATTGTTAAAAACTAATAACCTAAAAAGACAAGACAGCTCTCATCAATTTCTATATTGATTACATCGTTTGAAAATGGAGCACGATCCTCCAAAAAGAATACTTTTACATAGGGAGCTATGCTAACTGTTATTTATTACGATGGTAAAGACCTCACAGACATTGAAGTGGACCAATAACACAACGTTTCCAAACTAGGTCTAATATCCTCTGAACAGAATTCAGAAATACTTTTGAACATATACAAAAGTTGATGCTTTCTCGAGTACTTTACCGATTATAAAAATACAGAAAAGAAGGCAGTGCTCGAATATATATTTAATCTTAAATAACCAGATCATTCATAACTATGGTCATAAAGATGGATCAAAAGTTAGAATTACACTATAAATAAGGCAATTGAACGAGGTGATACAACAGAAAAATAAAACAAGGCTGGAATCCTATGTTAAATATACAAAAGTATCGCTCTTTCTTTACTCTCAATGGAAGTGAAATTTAAATTTAGAGTGAAGTGAGAAAAATAGTAGGGGAAATAAAACCGGTATTAGAAAAGTTACGTGCGACAAAGATATCAATGAATAAATGAGTTCATTAGCAGGGAATTTTATATGTTTGCCAAAAGAAAAAGAATAAGGGGAAAAGGGAGTAGATGGAACAGTTAGAATCAGGAAGGAGGAAAATAAGGAAGATCCATAGACATCGGTGAAGTTTCCACTCTCCGTTTGCTCTTCATTAGTGGCTCGATCTATACTTCTTATTTGCATCATCGTTCAGTAGCACCGCACCTCCATTGCTTCTCTCCATGTTTCACAACCATCCAAGGGAATGTTCCACCCGAAGGTTTTCGTGAGCCATTTTCTTGCACTAATTGTTACATAAGTGCTAATATATCGGAAGGCATCAAGTTCAGCTTAGCGTAGCTTCAGTTACTTACGATGGAAGTTAGCTCCAAAACGGGAAGGATTCTATTGCATCGTTTATAAACTACCTATACCAGCGATTTAATTCATAGCACTGATCTTGGAACTGGTATTGGTCTAACTTCAGCGGAAGTTGTGATCAAAGGACGAATGGAAGGATGTAGGTACTAAGAGATTAACTTTCCCCTTCCGTAGTACCCTATTTCAATGTATGTTACATATACCCTATACCTATCATTTAACATTTGTTCGCTTATTAAAACAACTGACTTTGGCGGAAATATATAACGTAAGGTATGTCATATCCGAGATATGCTTTTAAAGGCGTATTCTGTATTAGGATAATAAAGGAAGTGTCCATCCGATATCGGAGTGTATAACCGTGTGAAACGTAATTTCTATGAGAGAATATGGAAGAAAATATTTACATAAAGAGCAATGTTGTAAGATGGTATTTACACCGTCGATTCGACTCCAAATAGTATTGATGTTGAAGATTTTCGGGAACGCAGCGTTGGTCATTTTGGTTGGCGACATTTCGCCAGCAATGCTATCGGCTTCTTCAGGTCGGAAGTGATGCTTCCCATATTTGCCCGGTAGTTATTTATTTCTCGGAGTTGGCTCTCCTGATTGGGAGTAAATAGTATTTTTGATCCAAGTATATTATTGGTGTAGAAAAATCAAAGTTTCGTCACATTACGAAAAAGCCATTATATTTCTAAGAAATTTTAAATTCACCACATGGAGCCTGGCTTTAATACGGAACGTAGCCACAAATTTTATTTCTTTAACCTACATAGTAATTGTTTTCGCCTGCAATTGCTTGGCCACTAAAATTTTTGTGGGCATATAAGCCGACGCATTAGATGGAGCTAAAAGCAGCCTCTAGTTTGAGTCGAACTTGTGCTTTCACCAAAATCGAACACCCCTTTACCGTTTTAAAAATCTGGCACAATCAAATTATATAATATGTAACAACACAGAAGAATCTATGATAATCATATTGGTGTTTTCAGCTGATTTGATGAAAAAAATGATGCAAGGAAAAATTGTTAGATTTGGAAAGCTAAGATGCCATGAAACATGGTGCTTAATGGCGAAAATATATACATTTCATGCACTCTCTTTCTAGCCTTTCCGATTTCAAACTTAAGTGCTAATTGATTAATCTATAATCCATGAAAGCAAAATGGTTTTATATTATTATATAAGTTGCATTAGGGAGAAGTCAGGTGCCACAGAAATTATAAATATATCTAAAAATGTATGCTACTATTGCAGGAATACCAATGAATATCATACTAAGCAGCTCAAAACATACTCTAAAAAGCGATGTAATTGAATATTAAACTAAACTGTAATCAGCTCTCTAGATACTATGAGATATCAAAACAAAAAAATACAGGTGTATTAAATATTTCACCACGTTGCTAAAAGTAATAATTTGCACCATGCATAATATTACCGTAGCATTTTTACAATATGCGATCTTGTTTGACTTTTCATCATATGGAAACCTCACACAACTCATCTATCAGCTACACTACAACAATAGATTATAGAATCATTATAACCATTATTGTAAATATTGGTGCATCATCGTTCATCGTTATTGCATCGTTAAGTATATCGTATAACAAATCACCCAATACATATCACAACACAACAAAATATGTACGAACTCACATAAATGTCTTATTTACATGAGTGCCTATGTACATCGAAAAAAACCTACGGCGAATACATTATAAATTCATATTTAAATGGAAAATGAATCTTAAGTCATGAGATAAAATTACACATAGTCATAAAGCTTCCTCCAAGATATTTCACCGATTTTACTATTATTAAGTTCATCGGAGAACGGGATTGAAATCATTGGAGACGATTGTAAACGGCCTTCAGAACATTTTACCCACGGTAAGGAAAGTTGTTCAGAATGTTATTGATACCCATTTGCGTACTGTGTTCCGAAATTTAGCAATGCGCAAATATATCAAGCGATGCGATCTCTATGTTCTAAAATATTAGGAGAAGGTAATTACACGTAGATATACTGATTTATAAAAATATCTAATTACGTTGATATTAAAGTTTGTTTTGCACAATTTTCCGACCTTCAAAATGTAAATAACCAACTAAAATGTAGCGGTCGATTGCACAACCGCGTTTGAATTGGCGCGGGAAATGAGTAGTTCCGGAGGTGTTCACTGGCGGGCTAAGCGCTGTAAGTACGACTGCCCAAGGAGAAATGAGGAGAAAGGGGCGGATGAGAAGGGTCGATTTAGGCGGGACTCGGGTGACGTCATTTGGCGGGAATCGAGACAAAACCCAACCAGCTCACATCTCCGTCAAAATATCAGGACCAGATATCGACCAAGATGGAATTTTTAAAGGGCTGAGCTTTACAGCGAAGAATACGTCTAAACAATTAACCGATTAATTAAAAAAGGATCAACATTGTTCATAATCTCGCAGCAGCTTCGGATTCTGATGATTCCTAAGTCCTAATATGAATTCATAAGTAATGAAGTAGCTAAACGTGAACGCAAACTCAAATGGGTCGACGCTTCACCGCCGAACTTTAAAATCTCTTGTTTCTCTCGAATATTTTTTGGGCTTTTAAAATTGTGTGCCTCAAAAAGCTGTTGGTATGCCGCCTAATTACTAATTATGATTAAATGCCTAAATAATGTTTTTACATGTGGTAATTCTGTATTGTGCACTTGTTATTACGTATTGATATTCCTCAGTAGTTGCGCTGAAGCACACTCACGGCAAAAAACGCATTTTGTTAGCGTGTCACGGACTTTTAATAAAGATATCATAATATTAAAAACATTAAGTCAAAGAGGAGAAGCGCGTTCAATAATAATTGAGAGGCAAGCAAAAGCCAACAAGCAGAGAGATTGAGACTGGAAAGTCTCGGAGTGTTCATGCGGGAGATTAGAAGGCGGGAAAGGAAGGCGAAGGAATTTCTCTCCCATTCTCTCCAGAGGAAGTAGCATCCGCTAAGGAATGCGGCCCTTCCCCTCCGTTTGAGGCCTTTGTCCCTTTCCCGCCATTCTCTCCTGCCGATGCATCATCGGCCTTCGGGCAACAGATTCCTTTCTTGAATGTTTGCAGCCATTTTGCTTTGAGAGACTCAGCACTCCAAAATCAGATCGGATCCTGCGTTCGATGTGCAGTATCGCATAATTCCTATTTCTTGTCTTCTTGAGATGGAAAGAAATTTAGTATGGAGTATACAACGGAGCCGAGCCAAGAAAAGTAATAGTTTGCAAAATTATAAATATTATTAGCTAAAAGGATGTATGAAATATACTATTTGACTAATTCGTTCATAGTTTAAACTATTGCGCGCGACTTCTTGAAAAATTTATCGAGAAAGACGGGTGTTAGGAAAATCGGTTTGGTGGCATTTATTAATACCGCCGTCCAAATTAGAGGAAACCCTTCTGACGACCATTTACGTTGAAATCCGTGTGAAACCTGTCTGAACAAAATGTATTTATTTATTGCCCAGTTTCTCCACCAACATTCATTTTTGAACAGGTTCAGCGAAGAGCAGAAAACTTGCAATCCGTTTGTCCTTGCCAGAAAACCCTAGGTCAGTGGCCTCGGGACCGTCTTGGTCGCGAATATCTTTTCTTTAACATCGATGCATATGTTGAGGTGTGTAGTAAAAATAGCAAAGGACCGAATTGTAACCTGTCGGACGCCCAGATTGGAACTTATACCGTAATACTGAAAATAAGCTCTCGCACCCTCTTTAAGAATGTGTTTCTATTTCAAATATAAAGATAAGTCATTTATTGCTAGAGAATTTATTTTTTGCATAGATAGATCACTGCGATTTCAATACATACTATATCATTAATCATAAAATAATATCTACATTTAAATGACTACGTTATTTCTGATAAGAGGTTGATCAGTAATTTTCATTAAAAATTTAGAAACTTCCCTCGCACCCTCGAACCACTGATCCAGTACATACTACTCGCTGTTCTCTAATACAGAGATATTCCTTTATCCTGTTTATTAATTCTCCATTTATTCTTCAACTTTGAACTTTTGATTTGTAAAACAATTTATGATGTGAGACCTTATTAAATGTTAGCATATCGAGTCGACTTGTCTTATATTTTCAGCAAAGTTCAAGGCATAAGGAACTAATAACTCTAGCCGAGATTGTCTTACGAAAAGCGAATTGATTCCTAACGGTGAATGTTCACGTTTCGAGAAAACCCACGAAAGAACTAGCAATTATACGTTCCATTATTTCATCACTGAATGATGTCCAAGAGATGGGCCTGTTAGCTGCATATTCCTTTATATATTTGTATTAGCTTTATCGTCCTTCAAGCGCTTGATTTGAGGATTGCCATTCGCACTTTACCAATGTTTTGGGACCTTACGTTCGCTCGTAGCCTTTAACATATCGCTTTAAGAAAAGGAGCTATGCTTTGTGGCACTTCCTTCATTATCCGAGCGGGCATGTCCTCTGGACTAATAATAATAATAATTTATTCAGACAGAGAGAATGTTACTAGTATCATTGTTAGTGTTTATCTGTCGCAAAGGTTTAATGGTGCCGTCTCTGAAGGTGATTTTCAAAATCGCGGCCTACCGCGCAGTGGCAACTTTTTTGAGTTACTTTTTAATCACACAATGGAACACAATGTATTATACTAAGCCCCGCGTACGGGCGATTACTAAGTTGCGGTAACTAAAACGTTGCTCTATTTTGCCGGTGAGTAAACTGTTGCCGGTTATAAATAGAACGCTCAGGATCACACCTGACTCCGCGCACAAGTGATTTTCATAGTCGATCGTTGGATAGTTAATTCTTGCTATCCCTGTCCATCTTAAGCTATTTCAACAAAATGTCACTGGATATTGAGGTGTTTATCAGTGAAATTGGGAAGAGACCTTCCATATATAATACAAAATTAAAATTTTTATCCGGATAAAATTTTAAGAAGTTCTGGATAGAATTATGCGAAAAGGTTATAGACAATTGGAGTGAACTGTATGGGGCAGAAAATAATAAAAGAGGCAAGATTATCGAAATACATCTTTTATTTGATCAAAATTTATGTTATAACTCATTTAGTCTTTATTGCCGAAGAGACACCAGTTTGACCTTTATATTTTATCATATCGAAACGAAACACACCCTTGAGGCGAAGAGAAGTAACTAGCTAAGTAGTCTCTTACAGTAACACCTTGAATGTTTCCCCTTGTTCCAATAACTGAAATATTTTCCAGAGGACATTCATAAAGAGTGTCCTCAAAACAAAACCCCTCGTGTCTTCTCACATAGCTGTGAAGGATACAACATGCTTTGATTATGCTGTCACTAAATTCAACACTTGTATCAAGCGGCCTATGGAAGATCCGCCATTTCTTAGTTAATACTCTGAAAGAGCATTCTACCTACAAGCTCTAGTCAGTCTGTCGTTGAAAACTCGTTGTTTCACGGAAAGATATCTTTTGGGATATTGTCGCTATACTTGCTCAGACAGAGCAAATGCTTCATCTCTAACTAGTATAAATGGCTTTGCATCTCCGTTTTCATCGTTTGGAAGATGCTTCAATCGAATCACACTTAAGTCATTAACTTCAAATAGCATTGAAAATTTTGACTTTTTAAAGACATTTCGAATCACTTGATGATCCATAAGCCCCAACGTCAACATAAATAAAATTGGAATTGGAATCTGCAACTGCTATTAGTACAGTGGAGATGAAAGATTTGTAGTTATAAAATTCAGAGCCACTGGAGTGGGGTTTATTCAATCTAATGTGCTCTCCATTCACTGCTCCGATACAGTTTGAGAAATTTGTCCTGTTATAGAAATCGTTGGAAATTTTTATCTAAGCATCAGAACCCATTATTGGTATATAAACTGACACTAAATTTTCCCATATTGCATTACAGGTATCTCTGATCGTTGTTTCTGCAAGTAAAAATGCATAATGCAGGGAAACAAAACTGTTGCCAGTAGCTAAATATCTCTAAACATTGTAAAAAAAATCGTTTGATTAATTGATATTTTTTACAGGTGAAGAACTGCAGAAGAAATGGAAAGAAGAAGTAGAAATATAGTAGAAAATGTGGACGAAGAGGATGATCCGCTATGACTTGACCGAAAACAACAAAACGTAGGAAAGCTCCACAGACATCATATGAGGATGTTTGTGGAGCGATTACTGCGAGGAGAAAAGATGAATTCGAATAGTTCGAATATTCGAAAACAATTAAAAAATTTCCTCGATGCTCTCTTAGGCTTCTATACAACTTGTAAAATCGTCCTATAATAAGTCTTTGGCTTACTATTCGATGGACCAAAATCGTTAGTGTTTTTGCCTTAGAACAAGGGAACACAAACACAAGCACATTCCACGAAATCCATTTCGCACTGGTGTATTGGCAACTTATTTATCGCCGTGCGTGTGAAGCAGAGAGGACGCAACCTTAAAATCGGGCAACTAATAAATCACCTTTAGGAAAAGATTCCTGTCCGCGGCAGGCCTTAGTCCCGTTGTTAACCGGATCAACGCCCGGTAAGGTACCTCATGTATCCTGATGGCCACGGAGTTTGGGGAATGGGACAACTCGCCGCCGCCAAAACCTAGACCCCGGAGTTTGTGAAACGACGGTAAATATCTACCAAATCACCCGGCTGTAAACCCGATACTGATTTTTGCACCTTAGGCAGACAAAAATTACTCAATGTAACAAAAATTGAAATTAGGTCCATTTTGAACTAACCCAGTTATCAATTGAAACGAGTAGGTTATACAGATTACAAATACAAATTATTATTAGTAATTTCAAAATATATTTATGAAAAAATTGAGTGAAGATGATGAGTAGATGAGGATTTACATTCCCATCATAGTGACACATTTCTGTACATTCATGTAAATCATTTTTTTTAAGAATCGCGAGTGACAATTTTTAGCGAATTAATAACAACTGTCCCATTACAAGGATATTAAATTACATGTTGTGAATTTTCAACGGATATTTTAAAATATAATGCTAATGCCTTAAAAATGATTTTATATCGAAAAAAGGTTAAATTTTTTATTGATTCGTTGTTTGACAAATAAGATCATTTTGGACAAGTATGTTATAGTAGGAGGTTTTTTACGCATTCCAAAAATTGTCGTATTCCATTGAGATCAGCGAAAATTCTCGTGAAAGATGAACGTAAATTCTCTCGCAAAGCAGGTTAGCAATGACCAACAAATATTGTACGGTTCTCAGGAAATCTCTTCATCTGAAAGGTGTACTTTTGAATCATTATGTCCTATTATCCATTCCATTTTTCTGTCTTTAGATTTATGATCGTCCATTGTAGCGGGGAACGTAAAATACCAACAAAGGCCTCCGAGAACTTATTTTCTATAAATCTATTGAGTGAGTTAAACTACGTAAGTTCTCTCTTTTACGTATTCAATCAAATTTGCGCCTTAAACGCTCATTCATTTCTCGTTTCAGTTCTTAACCCTTTTCTAACTCTCAAATGCATGGTGTAAAAACTTCTATTATGCATATTCCAGATCATAACGCTGTCATAACGCAAAGTAGAATCGGTAAGTTTGAAATAGAAATTTTGCAATGAGCGATTCAGGAAACGTTGCGGTTAATAGAGCAGCCATTGTTTTCAGGTATAATAAATAAAGAATGTGGAGAAATTCCACAAATTTTCTAGAGGGAGAAGTGAACGTGAAAGCTTGGAGGGCGCTTGGATGGGAAACCCAAGGACGTTTAAGCGATGATTATATAAAGAGTTATGAGGCAAACTTACAGTAAAAGTGATTGCTCGAACCGAATCGAAATAGAACATGCCAACTTTCTCCAAGAGTGAAAGAGTGCACGCTACAAGTAAAAATAATCTCTCTTTCCCACGTCACGGGGAGCGGTAAACCATATGGGTGAAATTATTTGGTCTTATTAGTACTTTAGCTTGTTTATGATAATTTTTTATACATTTTATCAATTCAGTCTATATATGCACTTTAGAGAATTTATCTCATAGAATCTCAAGATTAGGAAATCACAGTATCGCTCTTTTAATCAAAACGTTAAAAGAAATAGGAAAGTATCTTTGCTTGCAAACTGGTGGGGAACCTTTTACTATTCAGAAGCATATCGATCCATTAGGGTGTATATAGTTTAATTTTAAAAATTAATTGGTATTAGTTTATTAGTAAAGTTTAATTAAGTAACAAATAATTTTAACTAATAATTAATAATTAAATTAGTACTATAGTTTAATTTCAAAGTCCAATTTAGTCGATGGTAAGTGAATTTCATAGCTACGTAAGAAAAGCAAAGATAAATATTTTAAATTATAATATTAACTACCAAGACCAAAGAAATAAGATTGAAAAATATTAAAAAACGTGCATTTACTTTAGGAATTGACATAAATGGCGCATCTGAGGTCAAAAACGGCCAGTTTCCTCATCTCCGGCCACCACCGCCAAATTTAGGAAAATACTTTTTGTTTTCCCAACAATTTCCCGTAGTGTACCAATGGTTGGACGATTTTCTCTCTCTGAAACCGGAATGAGGAAAAGTATTTCTTCTGGTGCTCGTAGAGAGAACATTTTCCCGACCTGTGCCATATAGGATATATAAAATATGAATCCTTCGATCTTAATTCTGTAAATTGCTTCTTCCTCATCGGAAATGGATGTAGAAATACTCATCCAACTACACCCAATGTGTAAAACCATGTAATAGAAGGTTTTTTTTTATTCTCTTCTATCCGAAGGTTTGGTCAAAACGGGAAAAAAAGTTTGACGACTTTAGGAGGATTAGGAAGTGTGAGGTTTCGTAGTTTAACCTCAGTACCTCACTAAGCCACGAAGGTTTCAGAGGAAATATTTCTCGTCAATTCCACCAAAATTACGCCGTGAAAATACCTTGATAATATTTATTAAGGAATGATCAATAGGAATTCAATTATTTAGCATCAATTGCTCTTACGAAGGATTAAACGTAAGAAGTTACTTAATTGTCTCAATCTCGCCCGAATATAAGACGCTTTATTGTTATTATCACGTTTCATGCTGCTACAGCAATTAAGAAGACCAGAACAAAAGTATACGATAGGTGAATATTCTACATCTTCATATATATATATATATATATATATATATATATATAAAGACTAATGAAAGATGCTTCGATTGTTCAAAATTCGCTATCAGGAAAATTAATTCAAATTGGAAGATTAAATTCGGTGTTCCACCCGTAACAACGAAATGAATAAGAGACGTAATTAGAAGAGGCCAAAAGAGCTCGCGACTATGAATTCCGCTGCAGTTTACGTCGTCATTATCCGAATGCGGTTTGTAGGTCACAGCGGCTTATGAAATACGCGTTCATTTTAACATGGAGGTGCATGGGAATTGAGGCAGACTCCCGCCTCCGCAACCCCAACCCACAACCCTTCTTTATCCCCGTATCCATTTCTCCCCAAGAAAAAACTCAATCCTTGCACCACTCTCACTGTTTCGTTCACTGCTGTCACCGTCAGTGTTGTGGCCTATTTTCTGAGGCATAGAGTCGCAATAGGGGAATGTATATAGCTGCCGATATTTGCATGGGGCTGGAGAATGCTCTTCGATCCAAATTTGTTGCGAAAAATACTCTCGTCCATTGCAGACGTCTCTGACCGCATTTCGCCTTCACTCTCTCCCGGGCCACTTTCTAATTGAGGTGAAAACCATGCTGCGCCGACATTGCAAAATGTAAATAGCTACAGATAAGCTCTTAATACCATGGGAAATGCGAGCAAAAACATAAATGAAATTAATAGATAGGACTCAGACATAGGATGTTTGACATGATGATGTTCTAAAGCAGTGTTTCCCAAACTTTTCCATTCTACCGCCCCCTAATTTCCATACCACCGCCCCCAACCAACATTTATAAAAAATATTTTCTATAAGACGAAATCCAGAGAATGAATTAAAATCAAAATAAAAGCTACAATGCTTGGAACTTCCACCAAATCATTATATCTTATGTTTAATAGCTGCCTAGCGCCCAATAAAATTGAGTAGGAATATAAATACGATCAAACGGGAATAAAATGGCTTAGCATATAAGTCAAGTACTAATTGGTACAGTTACCCCTTAAGTTAGTACAGCGCCCCTAGGGGCGTTATCGCCCACTTTGGGAATCACTGTTCTAAAGGCTGTGACCACAAGCGACATTGCAGTGCCACAATCAAAATTGCGTTTACCCAAGCTAGATAACAATAACGGGAAATATTCTATTTTTTTAACTATTTAAGCCCAGCTTATTAACTAGGTATTTACACAGGTTATACGTTGTATTCAACGCGAACAGTAGTTATTTTTAACAAGATTCAACATGTGATTTAAAATTAGGAATAAAACTTACTGGCTAACCATTATTAACTTCGTGATGGCATACATTCTATTTTGAGATATTTTTTAGTTTTCATCTTTTGTAAATTTATTCCTCTTATATAATTCTTATTTTTTATAGGGCAATACAAGAGTTCTTTTGGTATGTCCATTATGTTTCTTAGTCTTCTTTCCTACTCTTCTTTAAGGGGCAGAGTCCCACAACTTTTCCATTTGTGGATTTTTTACGTTTGTTAGGTCTATAAGAATGTATTTTAGAAATTCTTTAGCTTTATCAGCTAATGAGCTAAGATTATCCTACCTTTTGATTTCTTGTAAGCGTATGAATTTGTCTCTGCAAGTCGCTGTTCGTATTAATTGATTGTAAAATACTTCTAACTTGCGTACATTTTTCGATGTGTTGAGGGTAACTAAACGGCCGTCTAATAATATGAGTGTGATTAGGATCTCTGCTAGTCTAAGCTTTTAAACTTAGACCACCATCCTCGGCGAGGAAGAAGAAGTTCTCATGTTTAGTAAAAATGAATTTAATTAAAAGTTTCTTCTATTTGATTTCGAATTGTTATTATTGATTCTTTTTCATTTCGTCACAAAAACCGGAGAGAAATTTAATGCTTGCATTGAATGGTTGTATGCTTGAGGAATGGAAGGTATCGAAGAAAGAGACGGTCAAGTAGAAAGGATTGGTGGAAGACGATACATATTTTGAATAAAGCGTGGGAGATCTAGAGAAGTCTGGTTAAATACAGTCAATTATGTGCTGAAAAGAGTTGTTCGAATCTCACGCGGGGAAGGGAAATGAATGAAAATATATGTTTAAGATGGACCGAATCGATGAAACGTTATATGAATGTGACTGAAGCGAAAAATTAATTACAATTTGTAAGTCAGTGTGTGTGTATTATTTGTGGGTAAGTACCCTATTTTCGATGAATTTTTACATTGTACTTTTCTTTAACAAAGTTTTTGGCGATCTTTTTCTTTGGAGAAAGGCAAGCAGTATATCTTCGAGGAAGTGGCGTGATCAGGAAGAAAACGAAACACATATACACAGTATATACACAAACACGCATACACAGTGTCTGCTAAGAATTCAGCCCGGATGCCAATGGGTACCTCATCCCCTCTGACATAAGCTACTACGAGCTTGTAGAGAGGAATGAGGCTCATTAGGTAACATGAGGAGTGAGGTAGTTTTCCCTTTCTTTCCTCGCTTAGCCAGAATGCTACAACCGGAACATGTCCACGTAAGTGAAGCACAACGAGAAACACTTTTCAAGGCATTTCATAAGGGTAGACCTTAATCAGTACAATTATTATTTTTAAATAGTAGCTTTCATTTAATTACAGCCCTGATCAAGACTGTGACAGAGACAAATCAAATATACATTTGTACTTATGTACCACAATCCAATGTTCATGGCACTTTCGATAAGTGTATCTGGAAAATGCACATTTATTGAAAGGGATTTTATTAGTACTATAGCAAACATTTTGCGTCTCTTTACAAGCTTGCCCTCGGCAAATTCCTTGGTACCACTGTCCTCACTCTGGCTGTGTTTATGTCTATATGGGTGTGTGTGTGTACAAGGTCTGTTCAAAAAAATATTAGACTGGTCTTACTACATGTGAACCACTTAACAAATCGCAACGAAAGGAGCTGCACCTTTGAGCTACGCCTATAAGGAGTAATACGCTACCTTTTTCGTGGCTAAACCTCATATGGTTCCTGCGAAACAGTGGTTTTTATCTGAGCCTGCTCACTCTAGCGGTACAATTTTTGAGTTGGTGAAAATGAAGGTGTTAGAGGAGGGAAATATAGAAAATTTCAACTTAGGAATTAGAAAGAATTCCGCTGAGGCAAGATCTGGGTAACAGGGTGGCTGGGTATCACGGGTGTGCTGTTTTTGAACCATAAACTCGCATTTGCCACTGTTCCTCCGATAACCTTCGCAGCAAACATTTGGACGCGGTGCGCTTCATGGCCAAATTTTCTGACTTAACGGTGAAACGCGATCAAACACTGATGACAACGTCATTGGCAGTATCCCTGACAGTTAACCTACGGTTTGCAAACACCAAATCATTCATAATGTTGACGTGATGGCGATGGTCTTCCACTTCTCGGTTTTTCGTCGGTCGACGTTTGCCCAGTCTGGAAGTGGTTGTACCGAGGAAAACACTGTACCCGACTCATAGAAGAATTGCCTCTTAAATAATTTCACCATGAAGCAATATTTCAAGTTAAATTACTTTGACTTTCCATCACCCGAAACTTAGGGTACTATATAATTTCCATCCGCATTGAAAGGGCTTCAGTTTCAGCTTCAGACTTTCGGAAACATCTACTCTCTATCGATATTAGTTAAATTTCTTCATTATTTACTAATTAGATGTATTTTGAATTTAGGATGAGTTGAATGAAAAAGGAAACTATTATTTATCCAAAAGTAAAGACTGTTTATTTATTCACTCATTAAGATTAAATGCGGGGAACTTCTTAGACATTGAATTGGCGTTCTGTAACTTCTTGAAGCTAACTATATAGATCCCCAAACCTTTTCATACAACCGTCCCTTTAATCCCATACCACCGCCCCCCACTAGCATCTATAAAAATTATTTTCTGTAAAACATACTCCAATGAATAGATAAAAAGCAAAATAATAGCTACAATGCTTTAAACGTCCACCAAATCATTATATCTGATGTTTAATAACTGCCTACAGCCCAGTAAAATTTATCAGAAATGGAAAAATGATCAAATGAGAATAAAATTCCTTAGCATCAAGTGCCCCCTTGTATTACTATGGCGTCCCTTTGGGAAAAATATCAACTTCTGTTTCATATTCCGAGCCAAAATTTTAAATTGCAGTTTCTTTGTTTTAATATTTGAGGTTATGCAATGTTTTCACATTCAGCTCTATGGTTCTTCAAGACACCGAATGGTTCGAGCAGCCTTCCAGTTAGTTTCCCAGCACTAATTTAAAATCCATCACGCAAATATAACCAATTTATCTCAAAATTTTATTACGAATTGAGGACTCTTGAATGCAGATATTTTCTCGGCATCAGAATCAATAAACGGCAAAATTGAAAATACAATTTTCGGATCCTGTTAGGTCACAGAGTAAAGCGAGCTATCGAGAAAAGGATGGACATCAAACGGAGTGAGAGATCTAAAGGGAATCGTCAATAACAGGGATAAATTAGAGGAAAAAAGTCACCATGTGGATTGATTAATATAATTAGTCGTGCTTGATGAACTATTACAGTGCAGTCTAACAGTAGGAAAAAATAAACAACGCAGTTTGAGTTCGGTTCAAAACTTTACATTTTTGGATTTATATTTCACTCTGGTTAATGAAATTTTTCCGGTGCGTATCGAATTCCGGCTTTGTCCCCTGCGTCTACATTTATTTTTTCTAAGCAAATTAGTGTATGCCAATTTGGAAGGACTAGATCGTGAAATAGGGTTACACATCAGCGACAATGTCTTTTGAACACGAAAAGGAGATTGTTCAAGAGAGATACATTGGTATGTAAAAGACATTCGGTTATTTCTTACGCTACTGCGAAATATTCGGTAAACAGATGTTTTCCCATTTTAGACTTTCCCGAGACGTCTTTTATTTTTTGTGAATCTTGATACTCATTATATCTTAGCTTAGTATCTTATTTTATTATTTGATGACGTATTATGTACACCATGTAGATACTTCGTTATAGCGACCACACCAATTAGCTTCAGGAAGAGGGAACAATTCTGCCACCATAATTTAACAATTCTATGACGATGGATTTTGCTCCCTTATTTACGTGAGCCTAATTATAAAATTAGCTGTAATAGTTCTGACAGAACTGTCGGCTAAGAAAAACAAGTACATATAGAGCTACCACGTCCTTTTTATTATGTCTTTACTCATGAGCATAATATAATACTCACACCATTGATAACAGATGTGAGTTTTACAAGCCTTCTGGAAACAATACAACAACCAAAAAGCTAAATACACTGGAATGCCAAAATGTTCCTCAGGGAATATGAAAAAAATACATAGCTCTTCTCTTTATCCATCAATAGTCCTGAACATAAGAAAAACTGGTATCAGTGAGTTGTGAAATGAAGTTCAATTGGCATCCCACTGCACATCAACCATCAGACATATTCCACTCGGATACACGTAAGTATCACATACAGCGACTCCGTTGTAGATAGACTTAAAGTAACAAATAATTTATCATACAATTATATTCAACGTTGGTATGACAGGAAAAATAAATAATGCAGACCTATGCGCAAATATAATAAAATTTACGAAATACAACATCATCGACTCCAGTAGTGGAAAGTTAAATAAAGATGAAATGCAATGGAGTACTGCGAAAACTTTCGCACATAACCAGAACTAAATAAATAGGGCACTTTACAAAACCTCGTACCATAAGGACCATAAGACAAATTTTCCTTTGTCATTTCTGAACAATTTGTAACTCCGACTACCACTCAAAGGCACTTCACCGATAAGCAGTTCAAAAACATGCCTTGGCCAATTCAACCGGAACAACTACAAAATTGCATCGAGCAACGAACAACGAGATAACGTACAAAAAATCCATCTTCTTAGGCCCCCTTGATATTTTTCCACCTGGTTCAACGGCCCATTGATAGTGATATCCGCTTCTGGAAGAGTACGACCTCAACTGCAGGTCGTCGATGAACACCAGGAGAAAAATTGCCAGAACGGAAGTTCCAGGAGATCAGTCGTGGCAAGAGATTATCAAGGCTGCCGCGCCTTGCGCACCGGCGCCGCGCTGGTGCAGGGGTCGCCTCTCATTCCTCCCAATAAATAACACACACGCCCACGGCGGACTGCGGAGGGCCTTTGGAGCGCCCTACCAAGACGTCATCCGGCCCTTTCGCGGTGTTAGCACATACACCTCGTTCAATCTATCGTTCGAACTATCGCATTCCGTTTCGGAATCAACTTCGGACGATGAGGCGGCTGACGATGAACAGGAATCTCTCTTAATAGGATCTGATCGTAAACTGAACTCATCGGTGGTGAGCCAGGGATGGCGAAGGATATCCTCGATGCATATGCGGCCAGTTTTACTCAGACACTTACTGATCAGGTCTTGGCACTCTGTAACGAGAAAGCAGAGATTGGTAAATAAAACGGATATTAAGATAGTTTCGATATTCCTTCAAGTTTTACTTTGAAATGCGAGATTAATATCGATGGACCTTTAAACGGCAAACGAGATGTTTTCTTACCAGGAGTTAAATTCCTTCGAAAGACGACTTTGGCTTCGCAGATCTCTTCGTTGGTTTCAAACGGTACGTTTCCATGGACCATTCCGTATAGAAGAACCCCAAGAGACCAGACGGTGGCTTGCCACCCTTCGTACCGGCCGTGGGCTATGAATTCGGGAGGTGAATACACACGTGTACCTGAGGACATAAAATAAAATCCTTAGCAATTGCGATCAAATTAATTCAGTTATTACATTACACTATTTATATATGCTATTTATATCAGGGGCTCCCAACCAAGTATGCACACACCAGGTATCCTTATCAAAGTCATGGCGAAACCCGGGAATTGTAATGTTTAATTACACGATAGAGCGACAACCAAATATGAAATACTTTAAGTACTAAAAATCTTAATAATAAATCAACCTCAGGTCCCGATAACTTTCCAATATTCATTATCAAAGCCTATGCCGACGAAATTTGCTCCCCTTTATTATTTAATAAAATTCTGCAAACCCAAATATTTCCTTCGATGTTTAAGAATTCTATCGTAACTCCCATTCATTAAGGTGGATCGAAATCGGATGTTTCCAATTACAGACCAATATCGCTAATCTCAGTATTCTCGAAAAGTTTCGAAAAAATGCTTCACAAAACACTTATGCGAGAATTCAAAACTAGTTTTGCTGAACAACAGCATGGATTTCTACCAGGCCGATCCACTCAGACTAACTCGGTTCTTCGTGTTAAGCTTGCTCTATTTTTTTCTAAATCTAGAGATAAATTTTCCAATTCTCCTCCTTTTACCATGAATCCTTGAAATTATGTCAAACCATGAGTTATGTTGTGTTATGAAACCATGAAAATCATTATTTAACACCTTCCTTTGTCCCTTATTTTGTATCAACTCTCTGAAAGACCTATTATAGTAATATTTACTTTTCCTTGCAGGAGAAGAGGTATTTGAACTTGGGAGACACGCTTTCTGCTCTGTGACTAACCTTATGATTTGATGAGTAGTTTTCATATTTGTGGCATCTTCCCAACTTTCCTTCTATATCTCATCTGCTATGAATCAATTTTAATTTAACTATAATAGCTGGATATAGGTAGGATATAATAGGTTTTTCCTTTCTGTTACTGTTTGGAATCTTTACACGCTATTTCCCTTATTTCGATTCATTTACACGAATGCCAGCGACTTGGCCGGAAATCGTACGACGCGTAAATAAGAATTTGGGAGAACTCCCGTAGCTGGGAAAGTTAACCAAAGATTAGTTATCGAGAGGATAACTTTATCCTGTCGCATAAACGGATTACTTTTATACGACGGATAAATTTTAACCCTTGGATCCATAGGATAACTCGGAGAGGGCAGAAACTGGTCATTAGTCTATTTGCAAACACTTCTTTCTTTTGCCACGTGTGAGGCGGGAAACCACGTCTATACGTGAATAAGGAATGGTCGCGTCTACGGAGGGTGCGTAAAGAACGTCGAGGAGTAGCATTCCAGGGATCGCCACTGGGTCCATGGCAAAAGGCCTTGGCGAGTTAATGACAGAAGGCGAGGAAGAGTAGCAGACAGACGCCTCCCTAGCCACACCCTGAGGTAGGGCTTTCCATCTTCTTACGGAAAATAAACCGCCAAATCTTTTGAGGAACCGAAACTTCTAAATGGGGCAGATAAAGGGAAATCATCTTAGGGCATTCGATTTGATTATTAAAAGGGGAATCGATGTTACGAAATACCACCGCAAGAGAATTGCGGATGAGGAGAAAGGAGGCTCGGCGAGTTCTCGGAAATCTCGCTGCTGGAAAATCCGGGAAAAGGAAATTCCCGGCTTCGCGATGAATGACACGCTTTAACTCCGGGTAGTAGTTCGGGTTACTACCCGCAGTTGAAGCGTGTTGCAAGGGTAAAATAGAGGAATGCTGAGGAGAGGTCGGGAGTGGCTAAGAATCAAGCTTCTTAAATACGAATCCACGGCTCTTAACGAAGGCATTATGGTTAAAAACCCTTACGAAGTCCAAACTTAGAAGGCGGTAGAATCCAAGCTACCGCCAGTGAAACGGAGGGTTAGTGAGGACCATGGATTTTCAAATAGTTTCCGGTTAAACTTCGAACATATTGGGACTTACAATTAAGAAATATTTTCCTACCAATTCGAAAATTAACACATTACGCGAGATTATATTTTACTATATAGTTAATGGAGCGCGTGAAAGGTATGCGTGTTTGAAAATCCTCAACATATGAGAATGCACAAATTAACATCTAGCATACGGCAGATGCGATAAAAATTCCAACGACCTGCAGAAACGCGAATACTAAAGCTGAAAACAAGCAGCTACTACGCTGGAAGGATACAAATTTAAATTTTTCGGCCGATTTCCAACTACGGCGGCTATTTACTTAAGTTCGAGTTTGCCGCGTTCGCCCACGCCTTCACAGTCGGGGACGCCGACGTCAGGAAATGAGAGAATCCCGCGCTATTTTTAAGAGACGGGCCAATGACCCCTTACTGAGACACGCCACCAAACATAGCAGATTCCCGCCAGTCTTTCAGATCGGCGCCGCGTAAAATGCGACACCTGCAACGCGACGCCGAAAACAAAACGAGTCGGGCCCTTTACGCGCGCCTTACGCCACGAATGTCGATCGATATTCGAGAGGGGAAAACGGGTCATGGAAGGAAGGCCCGGGCCGACCGATCAATATTACCCGCTCGAGCGTCTAGCCGTCTGGCCCCACGAGCCACTGCAACACGCCGAGAATTAGGCCAATCCACACACTCCCGCTTTATTCGCTACATCGAACACATAACGACAATAACCTCCAAGTCAGCAGTTGCTCTTCCCTCGTGAGTAGATTGGAGGGAGAGCGGGATTCGAACCCGAGATCTCGGCGTGCTTGAAGTTTGAAGGAATTCTAAAAGTAACGAATGAAACGCAACGGAACGAGTGCGTCACAAGCTAGTTCTCGTGACGAAAGTCGATTCATCGCCGTGCTTTCGCTGGAAGATTCGCCCACGTTATTCATCAGATTCCCTTTTACAGCACGTGGCCTCACCGCGAACGGAATACTGGGATTTGATAGACGATCTGCACAAGTAAGCCACTCAAATAAGGAATTTTGATAAATAAGTCATTCATTTAGATAGGATTCTATTGAACCCCTGAGAATATTTGAAAGCCTAATTTAGATTTAAGGAGTAAGGTCCTACATCTCATTTACTCGCGCCACTCCTTTAAGCTACATTCAAAACTCACATTGCTATCATTCAGATTGTTTACTGTATCGACAAGAAAGACCCACGTTTAACTAAACTCGATTTTTTTGATGAACAGCGAACGAGAACCATAGGTTTTTATGATTTTAAAGGAAACGGTTGATTAAGTCTACACGGTCTTAGCAATCGGATTTTTCCAAGCGACTCCAAACAAACATACATGTGCATACTTTTATGCGTAAATAATACGTATGCATATATCAACCAAGATTAGAATTTGGTATGATTTTCTACTACATAGATATTTCCCAATAATTAATAATGAAAGAGCAATTAATAAAGACGTACGGAAATGCGAGGAAAAAGTTAAAGAAGATGTTTAAGAAAGCAAAATGAGAATGAATGACACCAAACAGAGGGACACATATTTAAGCCAAATGGAAAGGATTTGGTACATTTACTTACAATGCGCATAACTTACTAAGGGCAGTAGCAGAGTTCTGTCCTGTGCTTAGACATTCTAAATTATTTTAAAGTCTCTCACACCCGGAATGATTCATGATTGATGAAAGAAAACACGAGCTTAAGACCAGGGCCCGCTGAGTGGTGAGCGAGCTTAACAGAGGGCCCCCATGATATAATTTCCTTTGTTATTTGCACGGAAAGTTTAGCAAGGGGCGCCTTAAGACTTGACATTAAATATTCTTTTCTTTGGGAACTTAAATACCAATAGCAGCCCCTGACTGTGACGTGGGTGTGCACATCAACTTCAATCTGATGTAATTACAAGGAGAAGAGTACTCACCATCATACTCATAGTAGCAACCATCGCGTAGAATTGTGCCACTTCCAAAATCTATCAAGGTTGTCTCCATGGTTTCCAAGTTTACCAGAATGTTTTCATCCTAGGAAGGAAGCAAACCACAGTTAGCGCGAAGCAGTATATAAGACGATACGTCAAAGGAAAAGTCGTTTTGATAATTCCATTATCAAAACTAACGCTAAATTAAATTAACGCTGAGCGATCCGTAAATGGGCAAAATTGGTAGGGGAAGAAGAGACCACGTGGTATTATCCCTACACCCCCACCAATGAAATAGTAGTTACATTGAAACAGGCAGATGACAACGGCGCCAAAGACACTTCTCGCTTATTGCACCAGCCCATATTATATACGAACAAACTTACGATAAGAAATAGTAAGGGTTAAAAGCACCGAATTGATGAGATTGACTTACTTTTATATCACGGTGGATAAATCCTTCAGAGTGAATTTTCTCCACAGTTTTCACGATTTGCAGGAAAAATGAGCGAGCGATGTCCTCCTCTAAGTACCGACGGTTTGTTATGAAGTCGAAGAGATCCTGGACGGGATGTGGCCTTTCCATAACGATATAGTAAGCGAGTGGATCTTCGTAGAACTCGATTATTTTGATAACTCCAGGTACGTCGTACAATCTAATCATCAGACCTATCTCCATAGGAACGAGCCTCTTCTGTGAAACAAAAATATAACTTTAGCAAACACTGCGCTCAGAATAATACCAACGGTTACAGCTATTAAATAAGCAAGCATGAAATTCAATAAAAGATGATTACCAATGGAGAACGGCAGAAGTAATTAATCTTGTCCTTCTCCATCATCTTCACGGCCACCTGTCACAGATAAGCATAAACACCAATGAGTAAACTATGGCATACGAAAAAATCAACATTTTTTTCACTATAATACGAATATGTTGTGATTACGTCTAAGTACCTACCCTAAGGCCGTCCGATTTGCGACGTGCAGCCCGAACTGTCGCATATCCGCCTGATCCTATGATTTTTCCCAACGTGTATTTCTTCGCCAAATCCTCTGAGTTTAGGTGCCCCACTGAAATGAGAAAGAATCACTTAGAAATTCCTCTGGAGATTCACCCCGCACAAATCAATGTGTATGGAGTCTCAAACAGCGCGTCAGATTCCATGGCACATGAACGTAAGCCCACTATTTGTAAGTTATCACATTTCACTCAGTATACTCGACAACACTTCAATAACGGTTCGCACTTAAAACTCACCAATCCAAGTATTATTTCTCTTCTTGGTGTTAGTTGACATTTTGACAAGAACTTAACAGAAAACAACCGACCAACTTAATATAACTTCCACGCGTCACTACTCGGTTAACTCGCCAAACTGAAGACACGAGTCTCGCTGCGCGGGATTATATAAGATGACGGCTTAACACAGCGCAGGAATATCATCAAGATTATTAAAAATACACACCTAAAGCTATTCAGTATGTTAAGATATTCAATCGAATATATTATTTATTTAACTGAATGTGTTCATAATTATCCACATTGTTGTAAAGTTAAGATAAGTGTTACTGATAAGAGAACTACATTTTGTCGTGGAGGAGTTCTGTCTGAGTGAGCGGTGTGCCAAGCGGTCGAGCGAACTGCTATGTTTCGGCGGTTTCGGCCGTTCATATCTGTTCAACGCAGCCACTTGTTTCCTGTAGAACAGTGTGTGTATACATTCTTAAAGAGCACGGTAGATGCTCCATAAAAAATAGCCAATAACATCAAGTACCATTCTAGATTTTGCACGTTATAAAATATAAAATATACAGATCAAAACACTTAATATTTTACCGCAACACCAAAATTTAAAAAAGTGAATAATAATTTAAATTAAAAAATAAATAATTATAAAATAAAACATTAAAAAGAAAAATCAATACTTATTGCTACGGTATTATTACAATATACGATGCTGCCTGACCTCACATCGCGTGGAAACCCCACGCAACTCATCTATCACAAGCTATACTACCATAATGGATTACAGAATCTATAATTTGTTGTTAAATATATCGAATAACAAATCACTTAATACAAATCACAACACAACAAACTATGTGAACACACGTTTAATGTCATGTATTCATGAATACTCGTATATTTAGGAAAACGAACACCAAACATACTATCAATGCATATGAAATCACATACCACAAACTAGTCCACTACCTCCAGTATAGCACAAATGCAATCATAATACGAGGTTTAACCACTAATAATGTCCTTTAATTTCGGATATATTTTCGTCAATGCGAAATCGTCAGCTAAGGTACACGTGCTTCGTCTGTTTAGGATTATTTCAACGTCGAATTAGAGACAGATTACATTTAAATGGTGATATTCGGATCTCCTCACCGAGAATAGTCCTCGTTAGAATATTTTACATTTCATAAAATGTGTGCATAAAATAGGAATAAAAAATTGATCCGAGCCTCTCGGATGGAAATATTTAAATGGCATTCCTGGATATTATTCTGCGAAAAATTTAAGTTTAAGTATATTGCTGCGGCTACTAGAAACCTTTCATAAAAAACTGCGAGTTAAATGTCAGAGAGAAAAATGAGTCATCAAAATTATTTATTTAAGGAGATTGGAGAAGGCAGCGGATTTGCAAATATGTCCGAGGATAAAGTTCACAATTATATTTAGTTGAATCCAATAGAGATGTAAATTGGTAAAAGTTACATTAAGGTTTGCGCAACAGTGAAAGGCACTTCTTGAGACAAATGGTGAATACAGAAGTTTAGGCATCCTTATGATTATTCTCAAATTATAAACATTCTCATTCTTGTTAGAGCAGATTCGATGACAATGATGATCTATTGCATAACGGCAGTAATGATGCGTGTGAAACTCTCCGCTTGGAAGAAATGCACTTTTTGTATCGCGAATGTCCTTTTTGGTGGATGGTGGTTGTTATTCATCTGCAGAAGGTAAGGTAATTAATTCCAAACGCTGATTTAATACGAAGGGCTGTATGTAAAAATGCAACAAAGGCCACGAGAGTGAAGGAAGGTCGTTCTCAGGAAGTATTTATAGACAGTATACATTCTCTGAATTCAAACGGCGCTGCCCTTTTCCTCTTATGAGAGCGTATAACCATTCTCTCGAAGTGGTACTGACCCATCTAACAGTCGCCTCTTATTCGCAGTATCATAAATTGATTCCGGATCTATATTGTTGAAGAATTCCCATTGTGAGAAAATAAGTCGCACGCAAGATGACATTTTCCTAATTTAAAGAATATTGTGGGAAGTACAGAGGAATTGCAATGTCTCTGTTTACTACATGATCGTTTTTTAACATTTTAATCTGAATAGTCGCTTTAAACATTTTAATCGTAAAATCTAAACCATATCCTATGGCTTTTTACAATTATCAATGTAATTACAGTATGCTTTAATTATAATATAATCGAATTACCTTAGAATCTAATTCTATAAATCTGATTTCCAAGTAATTCCTACTATAAAAATAAATTGTGCATAAATAAGCTCTTGAGGGAATTGCAGATTCATTTTTTACTTTTGTTGTTGTATATAGGGTCATCCATTGTGGAACGGCTGAAATATATACATATTTCAAAGGTCTATCTTTATTCCGTGATCATCCTTCTCATGACCTATATTTTGTCCTTCTTCAAAATATTCCTTATTCTTCCATCAGCATCATTCTCACCTTCTCCTCCATCATAGATTTCCTCTTACACTGCTGACATCCTCTTTCCCTGGGTTATAACCATTTCCTCAAACTTTGTCATCATATTTTCTTTGTACTTAGTCAATGGGGAGGAAGATGAGTTAGTTTCACCTTCTGACCATCATATTCAGCATTCTTTCCATCCTGAGACATTGAATATCAAACTTATCAAAGGTTAAAAAGTCCTTGTATCTTCCTGTAACATACATAGTACATAGTATTTACTATGTATATGGGGAGTCGCCAGATTTTGTCAGTGGATAGAGTCCAAAGCCATGGAGTGAACCAAAATCTCCCCCAAATTCCACCTAAAATGTATAAAAAATGGTAACACATGTACATACATTTCCTTCTATTCCTTGAGTAACTGGTGGCATCTGCAACAGTTTGCATACAAAAAAATTGACACATTTTTTTTCTTAAAATAAGAAAATTTGGAAAACGGCTGTTTAAGTATTAGAAGTTTACTATTTCCAATCGTCGTCTTTTTCGGCGTTCCTCGTCTCATTTTCCAGTATTCGGAGAAAATAAAAAAGGTCGCCTCACTTTTAAGAACACCCAATACGTATTACGAAAGCGTTGCTTTCATTTTCAGTAGTGATTAGGTACATAACTCTTAAATCAGTACATAAATATACATTGAATAAGGCTACAGTGCAAAAGAACCTTAAAGCATTATCGAATTTTTATTTTATATCATAACAGCTCCATTGTTAGAAAACGATATCCATCCTTACAAGTGCCAATCCATTTAATGTCTTCAGACACTGTTAGTCTGATGTATGTTTTCAATGAAGATGCTCTTAAAAATTACTTCCTGCATAACCAATTTATATAAATAATTATGAAGATGCTCCATACTTTTCTTCAATTATTAAAGAGATTTCATTATTCCTACTAGAAATAGGAAAAGCATGCCGAAGGTTGTGCGTAATGCTTTTGTGTTGTGAAACTCGAAATTCTCCTTGACTCGTGGTCTCGATACATTGCGCGGGAACAGCCCTTATGCTTGACGAGTAAGTTTTCTGGATTTAGCCGCAACATACATTTTCGAAGGAATTGTTAAAAAAAGTCCACCTTCATCGGCACCATTGGTCCAAACTTACCGTTTGGTTCTTTTAGACACACAATCTTAGGAAGAGTGTTCTCAGGCCATACTGCGCGGTGTAGGAATGCGTCGATGCCGCTAGGTTGCAACTAAAGATCTGTGTTCTTTTCTTCCCGGAAAGAAAAAATATGCAGGGTACTGATAATATATTCCTATCTAGTTTATTTCGTGTAGATAACGAAATCAGGATCATTTTCTGGTAATTTTGTATGAGACGTTAGTGCTCGAAAGCTCTCGAATTCTTTCTCTACGTGAGTTTTCTGCGATCGACTTCTGCTGCATTGGTGAATGAACAGTATGCACATCACAACTGCGCCTCAGAGAAGAATACACGAGATTCAGAAAAGAAAATTAATCATCCATTTGCCAGTAATTCGAAATTAACCTTGGTTCATATTTGGGAAGAAGGTATGGCTTCTCGCCATGTGCTTCGTGACTCATCGTCGCGAGGGAAACCTCTCCCGCCTAACCTATATCAGCGCGCGCAGACTTCTTCAGCGACGCCACCTACCCCGGAGAATACTTGGGCGGGAAGAATAGTGTCTCCCCATTTATCACTCTTCACGAGGGGTCCATGTCTCCACTCGAAGGTTCACATTATGCTGCGGGAAGGAGTAGTATTTCAGTATTCCTCAATAGGAAAAATTCCCATATGGGAAAATTCCCATGGAATATACAGACGATAATGAGTGTTTCTCTTGTAGTTGAGGGTCAGTTTGGTTACAGAGAAATCGTCTGCAGACAGGGAGGGGAAGAGGCCGAGAGATGGGAAGTCAGTGGCTGCGGTGTGGGGGACCTTCCGAAATGGCTGAGGGAAAGGGGAAAGGGAGTCTGGTTCCCTTCGTGTTCCGGCACATGGCTTATGTAATGCCCGCCCCTTTTAATTGACAAGGAGACGATGCAATTACGATAATTTATGGGTTCTTGCCAGGTGTCGATGATTCAGGAGAAACAAACACAATTTCAAGTTTGTTTACATAGTAAAAAAAGTTTTATTTTTACTTTCTCCATATACGTAGTATAGAGAAAGTATTGTTTTCATGAAAATATCGGCTTCGAGATTTCAACGGAAATACATGTTTTGAGGTCCCTAGAATACGTTTTGACCGCGTGTGCTTGTAGGCGCTCTAACGTAAAAACAATTAGTCGTATTAATACCAAACTTCATACATAGCGTTGTGGTTGGTGCTGTAAGAGTTGATTAGTTTTTGGAGTAAATCGGTTAACCGGAAGTTGAGCTTTATTCTTCGAAGAAAATTTCCGGTTATGCAAAATATCTCCATAAATATGATATTTAGGTATATATTATCATTTATAAAAGTTTTAGATAATGTAATTTACTATAACTTTTGTATGAAACATATTTTTGTATCACTGATTGTTTAGGAGTTATTCGTGAAATACTGATAAACCGGAAGTTGCGGATTATGTACTTAGTGGGCGAAAGGCCAATTTCATCGTTTTTCATCGACAATCTCCCGAAAAATATTATTTTTAATGTTTGTGACGTAAAAGATAATATGATATAAATTAATCACTTATCTTCCAAGTTTAGTATGAATATAGAGTTCGAAAATACTGCCGTTGATAAATATTTACATCTTATATATGGAGAAAGTCATTCACTCTTGGTTTCGCGAAGGGCAACGGAGACTATCCGGGAGATGCACGGAAGCAGGACCGACAATGGAGATCCTTGCTGCGTACTAATTACTTGTCACAGTGACTTTTTCGAACTGATCATTACTGCTCGTTTGGTCAACCCTTATATACCTAAATTTTGTCAAACTTAAATGGCTTATTAACTTAAGTTTATTTTGAATCACTAGATCGGGAATTAAATACTGGTAAATCCGAGTTACGGGGAATCATCTATGTAGTATCCACCACGGATGTGACAAGAATATAATAATAATAAACGACTAGATTAAAGGGCGAGATTGAGATTTACAATTATCTTCATAAATCTAACCCAATTTCATTAAATATTTCAAGAAAGAGAGTTTAGGGATAGGTCAAAACAAAAGCAAAAAGGGTGATATTTTGCAAGTTCGGAAAAAGAATGAAGTTTGCACGAAGAAAACACGGAGAAATAAAAATATTATGTATTTCATTGCTTTTCATTAAATATAATAAAATTATGTGACTATATATATATATATATATATATATATATATATATATATATATATATATATATAATTACAAGTATTCTAATACTCCTAACTACGATAATGACTTAACTAGAACGTTGTCCCAGGTTCGTCCCTATAAATTCATGGTTGTGTCCAGATTGTTCCGGATATTTCGTCTTGGAAGTGGTAAATGTCGCGCTTTTGCACAACCGGTCTAGTGTGATGGATTTGAATTAAGTTGCAGGGGCTACAAATTCTACTTCTATGCAAGAGCCCTGGAAGCTGCCTTTCGACGTGTGGCAGCGGGTATAAGTTCCTTGACTCTATTCTTCTAATCGATTGCTTTCGCGTATCGTTCGCAGAAAAATTAATTCTTGAAACGATTTGTTCTTGCATTTATTTCCCTGATCTTCCTCGCAGTATCAGAACGGCCCATATAACAGGGAGATTTCATTATATCGGTCACATCATCTGAGAACGTAATTTCTCTGAACTTATTTAATAAAGTTATCATTTGAATTAGTCTTCTATCTTCTAATGATTCCCATCTCACGTCCTGTATCACCTGAGTAACACTCGCTGTTTTATCGTAGCAATTCTTTATAAATCGTATTGTTGTACTTTTTCTAAATATAAATCCCAAATATGACATTTGTCGGCAGGGCTCCACACACTACATGCATATCCACGGTGGGGCCTAACTAACGCTAAGTTACATGGCTCGCGAACTTTTCTTTGCTCCTACCAACTATTATTTTAACGAAGCCGAGTTTCTTAAGTGCTTTTCCACATATATTACGGATGTGGGTACTCCATGATACTTGCAGGGCATATAATACTAAAAACATTAATACCGTACTTTCGGCTAATCGTCATTAGGGGAGAGTTCCCTATATTGTACCACTTTTTACATTTTATTTTATATAGCTCAAATTGTTAGTTGCACAGTGATTGAAACTATTTTATTTTGTTCGGTGTGAAGCATTACATAGAATCTCATAATAAAAGAAGGAAAGGGTTAAAGGTATATTGCACATAAGGGCTTGTACCCAGGAAAACCCCAAGGAAAAACGGACTTGAAAAAAGACTGATGGGCCCGAAAATCGAACCCGCGATCTTCCTATGGTTTGGAGTAGGGTGGAGGTTCTGAAATCGTCAGCTGAGGGATTTCTGTTGGGACAAAAGTAAGTATCTAAAACAAGGAATGATCCTGAAAGGAATGGAACCACGCAAGGATTGTGTTTCTGCACAAGAAAGGAAGCAAAGAAAATTTGAAGAACTATCTACCTATTAGCCTCCTTCCAGTTGTCTATAAGACATTCATGAGGATAATAGGTGATAGTCTTAAGATGGCCGTGCGTTCAGCCCAGCCTAGAGAACATGAGGATTCCGGAAAGGCTTCAGCAATATGGACTACATCCACTCGTCCTCTGCTTTGTGGATTACGAACAGGCCTTCGACTCAAGCAACTCCTCCACTCTGAAAGCTCTGGAGAATAAGGGATGGATTCTGAGTCCCATTGTCCTCTGCGCAGTATCTATGAAAATGCCACAGCTACTGAGTAATCTGCTAGAGTAATCAGGAGTGTTGAAATAATACTCGGAAGGCCATTTCTTTGGTTCATTTGCCTACTAAATTGTAATGACCCTGAATTGAGGGACTTAATGAGCTTTATATGCTAGACGGTCCAAATATTGGCCCTAAAGCTTACCTGGACACAATTGGCTAATCTTAGAGCGAATATGACGGCAAGTCATATTAGTTCAAGTAGTATCTTGATTCCTGCTGTCAATATAAAATACTTCAGCAGCGGTCACCTTTATGATATGTCACGTGCTGTTTCAGATGGAGAATGTCCCGAGAGTTCTACAGCTAGATGCCCAGGAGCAATGGTTTATCCTAGATTGACCACAACCGGAAATCGCATTCTTCAATTTCACGTTTCAACAAAGAACCGTTCAAAAGATCTGCAAACGTTACCCAAGCATATGAAGAAAGAATATGTTACCATTTGGTTTGCAATAAAATTGAGGACACTATGTACGGGAGGCTCAAAGAATATCATGAATATAATACATGTCATGAGGTATCTGGATCGTGACATCAAATTACGTCTTCACTCAATCGTTCAGGGAATTGCTTTTTTTGCTCATCAAGAGAATTTTCTTCTAGCAATGATAGGCGATGAGCTAAGGTCAATCCATGCCATGGATGCTGAAATAATATTAAAATCAAGGAGAAAACATGAGAAAGATTTGAGGAAATTCGAACTCCTTACTTTGAATTTCGACGCACAAAACTACGACAAATTAATTCACTGGGTAGCAGTAGAATTAACTGAAACGCCAACAACAGTTAGAATTACAAGGAATTATTTGGGAAACTTTCTGGATAAAGGGGCTTAGTTATAAATTCCTCCCTTCCCCTATCACACATAAGCAGTGGATAGGGTGGTACCAATGATTAGGGTTGCTTCAAAAACTGCCTGCAGTCCAAAAAGTACGCATGTATAGAGGTATAATCGTGCATCGGAGACCGCCAAATTATATATATATATATATATAATTTGGCGGTCTCCGATATATATATATATATATTAGGGTTGGCCGAAAAAAGTTTTTTATCCAGATCAAATTTGTCTTAAGCGGGAAAGTAGTGTACTGATATGGGGATATCGCATGCAAAATTATTCCCAAATCGGATAATATTAACCATTGCCGCCCGATCCCTATAGTTTAAAAATTTGCGAAAATAAAGGCGTAAATGAAAAACAAACGCCTATGGAGTCTGAGGTGTAAATATCGACATTTTAGTAAGTTTCAATGATTAATTTATATCTCTGTATTCTTTTTCTGAAATTTTAAATTTATTTCACGCAATCTATGTTTTTACGACCTGACGTCAATAAATTTTGAGTATCCCACAAAGCAACCAAAACTTCTGGCGAAATGGGACATCACCTTACATTTTGCCTTTTGGAAGACGTAATTGTCACAATTTTCCTATTTTTTTAAATTTTATTTCTTTAGAAATGCCTCCGTCATCGTTCGGCTTAAAGTAATCAGTGGAAGACAACCTAAAAATTTATTAATTTTGGTATTCTAGTTCATTTTGACAAATAAATACGTATCTGATGATTTTTTACGATTAAAAAATTATTTAGTTCATCAAGTTAGTTTATTAGTACAGGTTAATCGCCTAGTGCTTATCTAAGTAGCACTTCGCCAGATTCGTAGCATAATTACCCAGAATTAACCACGAGGGGGTAGTACTCGAATACCACCCGTGTCCCTCCAACCATCAATCCATGAAGCACGTCCGTATGTGATTTATCGTAAATTCTTACGGAACCCTATATTGTGCTTTAAGTTCAAATTTAAGTTGAATTTGGCGGTCAATTTAGATCAGTTTTCTTAAAATGATTACTATCCAATCTTAAATCTGTATTATGCACCTCTAGTGTTCCCCTTGAAAGATTTTAATTTATTTGAATTTATTAAAAAGGATTGGAAAATTTCTCGCACTGCATTTTATTATGTGTTATCAAAATTAGTCTTGTTAAGTTCGACTATTTTATATATGTGTTCGAAGAATTTCATAACGTCTTTCGCAATATCAGCTCCACAAAATGGCTCGCAAGGGACACCGCTTCAATGTTTTGAAAAATTAGAAATGCTAAATGGCAATGTGACGCACTTTTCAAGTGGACCCGGAGAAGACCTTGTTCCGACATTAGGGAAAGGAGATTCACAATTCTATAAATAGAATATGCCGAAGGTTTGGATTTACATTTAGGAGACACAGAGCGATGTATGGTACCAAACGAAAGGTCTCATCGCCATGACGTCTTCGATTGAATTTCTATCTGATATACATTTCTACCATGGTTACCTGCTGAGTCAATTGAAGAGATTAAGGTGGTTTGGAAACAAAATCCATACAATTGAAAATGTCCGTAATATTTGTTATCATCGAAGCCCCAGAGCCCCTTATTGACAATGCTCTGCTTCGTTGGAGTATTCTATCTGATGAATTTTTGTGTAAGCAAGTAATATTGGGGAATGACATATATTGCAATATACATTGATTCAGGTTTTTTGTCAACCTTTCATCGAAGACAAGGAACCGCTTCATAAATAGCGCTGAGTTAAAAATAACTTGTAAAAGTTTACTCAATTTTTTTCGATAACGCACCGCAAATGTAATCTTCGCCAAATAAAGGTATTTGTATGTATGTATGCAAATGTAATTCGATGACCGATAGAAGAGTCGATGAATGATTTTAATCACTTACTATTTTTACTTTCGTTATGCATCCATTAATTCTGATTTTTAAGTTGCAAAATGAAGCTGGTGATTGATAAAAATGAAATATACATTGATTTTCTTACGTGAATGATCTCTAGTTTCATATTTGAAGAAATACCTTAGAATCTGGTGAGAAGCGAGCTCTAATGATGAACGAACGTTGCACATTGTATGGCGCCTGGTCTTAGAAAAAAGAACTAAGGATTAGAACATTTCATAAAACCGTTTACTTTATATTTTTAGGTGATGCATCCGATTAACTCATTAAGTGATATCATTGCCAAAATCTTCTTTAAACGTGGCGTTTAGAGATTTAGAAAATATTAGAACAGTTTTAATGAAAAAAGCATACTTTTTTACTTAAATTACAGACAGCTATCTGAAGAGGACAAATCTTCGGGGCTAATAAGTGTAGTAGAAATTTGCACTAAGATAATGGTCCACCAATTTATCATATAAAGTATGCAAATATTCAATTGCGATAGTTAAAATGAGCATTATGAAGGACGAAAGACTGATTTATTAGATGGCATTACATTTAACCCGATGATTATCTTCATAGGTTCGGTAAGCGCTTGAAGTTGAATTACGCGAAAAATGGAAGACCGACATTTTTCGCAAAATTTGGTAACATTTTACCTTCTTTAAAATTTAACTACAGAGGAACCAACCTAAATGACTTGCACAGTGGTACAAAAATAAATTTATGGCCAGCTATTTTTCCATTCTCGCCTACTGAGCGGCATGCACAGTAGGCGCTCGAAGAAACCAAGAACACACGAGCATGCGAGACTGACCAAGACACATTTAAATTGTCTCGATATTTAAAGATAGAAATATTCCTACCTATTAAAGAGAACTTAAGTATATATACTCATTAATATATATATTTCTCGATTTAGGATATACCTTATAAACTGAAAATGGAGTCTGTGGCAAACTTGGCTGCTACTTCAGAATAATTTCCGGTGAACTAATTAGTTCAGAATAATTTCCGGTGAACTAGAGATTTGGTTCAGAGCGATTCACTGACTGAAGCATGAAGTAGTTCACCAGAGGGAATTTGATCGATTCACCGATGAACTACACATCTCTAATGTTTACCGTAGCTAAGCCAAGCGGAGAGCGAGATTGATGAGAAATATCTTACCCTGTAAGCAAAGACAAGACACTTGAACGCTGAGTTAAAATTCAAACATTCAAATTCATTCATTCAATTTTCACATTCATTCAATTCAAAAGGAATTCAAACCAGCATAGCGTTACTGTGTAGCAGTTTTTCGATTACTCTATCCGAATTATTTCCTTTCTTTTTTACTAGTCAAAAAGCGCCATAATAACCAGACCGGGATGAACTTAAGCCCCAACGAATTTGAAAAAGCGCTAAATCAACGAAAATGGCGAAGCTACCCTGCCAATGGTGTTCGGATAAGAATTAGAATCTACCATAAGGTTTTCATTTCATAAAAATATATCCAAACTAAAAAGAGAAAATAAAAATGTATTTAATATATAAAGAATGAAAAATAAAGCGAAGGTGCAATTGTATAATTTTGTTTACTATATTGATGCGAGGGACACATGTGGAATGGAATTTTTCTTTCCTATGTCGTGGGATCAAGCAGCAGATGTCGAAATTGCCCCTGGATCAGTTTTCTTTAAATCAGTGCCTTCGCCATCCCTTGCCCGGCCCCTTCCTTTATGCTACCCCAGAATCAAACTCTCTCAACACCTTCTTAAACTTCCCCGCGATTTCCAAATTCTTAAAGCCACCACCACGATGACCACCCATTCTAAGATCCCGTGACCACCCATTCTTCTCCACCCAAAAACCCCCATACAACGACCCTTTTTTCCACATAAATAGGAGCACTATTCCAGCGTAAGGTACCTCTCCTTTCCTTCCCTCTCGTGGACATCTATGGTTCAGAAGACCGGTATCTGCATTTCGACTCCTCTGCCCTGCCTTCCCGCGGCACCTGTGGTTCAGAAGACCGGTGTCTGCGTCTTGCCTCGCCGGCCTCTGCCTTCCCAACCACAAGTATCGCTAAAGTACGTAAGACGTTCCTCTTTCCTTTTCTTTGTTAATAAATGGACTTAACTGTGAAAATCTGAATTTTACTTTAAGAAAACCTATGCCGCATCCCTGCAACTATGTACATTATGTACTATATATTTTGTGTATTATGTGATTAGTGTACAGTGTGATTACTGCACCATGGTTATGTGATTCAATTAAGTAAATAAATGTATTTTGGGTTAGTGATGTATATCTGTCAGTACAATTTTATTGTAATATGTTGTATATTGTATTGTACTATAGAGTATTGAAATTTGTATATAGTAGTATATTTTATTGTAGTATAATCTATAGTACTTTAATCTAAGTATCAGAAAAAGACACTTCCTGATGAGCTAATTTCTTCAATGGGACCTGATCGTAAAAAAGTTATCTTAACTGCAAAAAAGAATTAGAATTTGTATTGGCGCACAGTTTAATAGTTAAGTGCTAATATCACACTTTAGTGCTAATACGTATTGTTTCGTGAAAATAGTTTAGTTGAAGTTATTAAATGTGGATCCTGTTAGCATATGGTGGTTTTAAGTGGACCTCTTGTGCCCATAATTTACGTAATAGCGTAGATTATATAGAAAGAAGAAGTTTTATCCCGCTGAATATGATGTAGAAAGCTCTCTCGGGTTTCCAGCCGGGTTGCCTCCTGCCATAGGATCGACGTTTCGGGTGCGTACTCTGCACCCATCTTCAGGAACTGTTCCTGAAAACTGGAAACCCGAGAGAACTTTCTACAGCGTAGATTATGTCAATGTGCCACCCTATGACTTAACACCATGTTGGCAAGTATGTCTTGTTGTCACGAGTTTGATGCTCTTCTCTTAAAAAGGTCCTACATACCCAGCCAAGGGCCACTGAGATGATAACTTGTATAAAGGGATGAAATAGTTGAAAGTTTCGCCGAAGCTTAAGTCTAAATGTAAATTTTTCATAGCTATGGATTTTAGAAACTCATAGTTATTTATTATGCAGTTTAGAAAGGTATAATGTACAGGGCGGTCTGTAGATTGATCTTCATCACCAGTCAATCATAGTCTAGGAGAGTCAGATAACTTTTGGTCAACTCTGTCAGGTTAAACAACAGGAATGGTAAAGCAAAACGTATTGTAGCACTATTTTCTGTATTCTTACATGCATTTTTCTGCTCGTCTGCCCTACATTTTGTTCTTTCACTGACCTCAAACAAACGCCGCATTCGCATCTCTTCATTTTGACATTACCATTTTCAAGGAATATGTAGTATTTAAACGGAGTAGTAGGGGAGTATGTAGAGGAGACCTCAATAGAATCGATTGCTTACAGAAATTCACTGTGGCCCAAAACTTCGTTCGAAAATAAGGACAACTGGAATGAAAACAATCCAAGAAGTAAAATATTTTGAATCGCGTCGCAGTAGAATTGTTGGCGTAATCTCATTTGCCAAACAGGATGAACGTATTCTTCGCATTGGCAGTGTTTACCCTAGGTTTGCCGTCGGGGCCCCCGCTAACATATGCACCTCTCCTTTTCAGTCACTATATCCGTGGCCCCGGAAGGAATTTGGTAGTCAAATGAAACTATTTAGTCAGAGAAACGCGTTACAGAAGCAAACTCCGAGTGCGGAGGTCCATGGAGGCTACCAACGGAAGTGAACCGGCTCTTGGGTATTTACAACGGAGGAAAATATTGATGTTTTATTTATTTAGCTCATGATTGGTAGGATCGATTGCGCAAGTCTTTGCGCGTTATGCTATTATTATTCCGAAATAATCACTATGTAACTACTGTTACTTGTTTTAGTGACGAATTTTTATTAATGATGATATAGTAATAGGCTAATGTGTCATATAAATCATACATATACAATACAAACGTCTTTATTGGGGACAATTGGGTCTAGGAAGTCCCAATATACAAATTTTTATCATGTATTACGGACAGAGAGGAGATATGGAAAAAAAGAATTGTTTTGTGGAGCAAATAACACTGCGTTAATTTTAATCACAGAAAAAATATCCATTGCAGGAAAACACCGACTAAGAGAAAGAGGGTGTGAATATTTACAAAATACATAAGAAAGGATGAAAGAAAGAGAAAGAGAGAGATGGATTATAACTTAAAGGGTAATTCAGATTTCAAAAGGATTTAACAGGTAAAAAAATAACAGAAAAAAATATTCTTCGCCATATAAATTTGAATACAAATTTCTTACGCTACGTTTTATGTTAAAAATTTAATAAATAGAAATGGAAATATTTGATTTATTATATTTTAATGATAAAGAGATATCGTATCGTTGTGAACATTTTCATGGAATTAAAAGAGAATTCTTCATTCATCCGTTATTTCTTATATTATAAAAACATTTCTCACGGTTTAATTTTCATTTCTAATATCCCTTCCGAAGAACGTGTTTTATTTCAAACTTGTTGTAAAAAAATAATAATAATCGTCTTTATTTGGGCTAGATTGATACTAAAAGTCTCTTTTTCATCTAACCCATCGTCGTTAATTATAGAATTATTAAATTTAAGAGAATAGTATGAGGAGCAATTAGATGAATTGTAGATGTAAAAAACTTAAGAGATACTTAGGAAAGAATCTACTCCAGGAAAACACCAACAAAGAAGGGGGTTGTTAAAAACCTGCACAAACCTACCGATAGTAATAAAAAAGATGAGGAAAAGAACAAGACAATATATAGAAATACAATACCAGTAAGTACTTGTATGCGATACATAAATAAGAATCACTTAATATTTAAATTAATGATAGCTGTATACGCAATAACATAAATCAAACAAAAGTAAGAAAAAGGAAAACATACATGGATTTGTATCCATTAGGTATGTACAATATGAGACTGATAAATAGATACCACAAATAATAATAGTGATATAATACATGTATACAATATTTAGTTGTCAAGATTGGAAACAACATAGATATTCAGGTAACTCTAAATAATAAAAAGGAAGCAGATGAGAATTATTATTTAAAAAGACTAAGAAAGCATATTATGCGCTGAGAGAAAGAGCAAAATGAGACAAGTCCTTATAAGATACAGGAGATTTCTATTCATTGATTATGATGGGGTTTTCAAAAGAAAGATTTGAGCAAGGATAAAGGAATTAAAGAAGATGGTTCAGTAAATATATATTGAAAGAATCGAGTAGTGTGGCTTTTTAATTCGCAGGTCTATCCAGCTGAAGGTAAGCAAGGCATCAAATGAATTAAAAGTAAAATAATGTTATGTAGAAAATTCTAAAAGACCTTAGCAAACCGGGATGGAGATAAAATGGTCAATCCACCCTGTCCAACTGTAAATAAAAGGGGAAATGAAATAATGTTGAGAATTTAATCTTTTATCGTTATAAATCGGATTCTCCTTTTTGCTTATTCGTTTTTCCGGTTGAGACTTGCGTCATCATGACAGCTGAGTTCCTTCTTAGTTGCAACGAAACGGAATGGATTTATTCAGAGACGTACTAAACAATTAACCTATAACCATGTCAATTACATGTTTTATTTCCACATTCCTTGATAACCTTGAGTGCTTTCTCTTTCGGTATCTATAAATCGTTCCGCAGTTTCCCTTGTTCCATCACAATACCCGGGAGCCCCATCTTCATCCTCCGCATATGGCCATCATTTTCACCGCTTCTTCATTTCGGACATATTCATGCTAGCCATTATTTCACCTTAGCTGTTGAAGCACTTTAGTCACAATATATGCAAACACTCCAAAATTTCAAACACTAGAAGTGTCACAAATACCAAAGTTTTAAAGCAACATATCTATAACCACAAACAGTATCAGAACGCACACGTAAATACAGCAAGACTCGATTCATAAATCATCTCCCACAGTATCTCCTCCAACGCTTTTATACCATATAAGTAGATCCCGACGTCACAGTTACCACAAAGTTTACATTTGTACTTTGGATTGGTCATTTATATGAAATAATAATAAAAAATAGCTAAGCAATATGAACACAGATCAAGTAAGGAGCAAACATAAAGAAGCAAAGTCGGAAACTAAACGAACTATGCGAAATGCCTTCCGTCAATATAAAGAGAAGATTTTATCCGAACACATGGAAGGGGACCCAAAAGCGTTTTGGTCGTACGTACGAGAGGTCCAAGGTAAAGAGCAAATTGTTGGTTCGTTATAGGATAGTAGCGGTAATGTAGTTAACGATGCTAGGGGATAAGCTAATAGCTTCATTGATTTTTTCCGAAGAGTGTTCACGTCTAACGATACATCAAATACTCTCCCGAAGGTTGAAAAGCCTGAATCGATGTCGAAAATCGCCTTCAGAGAAGACGGCATCATTAAACTATTGCGACCGATTAAACCGAATAAAGCTCCGGGTCCTGAAGACATACCAACTCCAGTGTTCAAGGAAGTAGCGGAGGGCGTAGCACCTTTTCTTAAAGTTATATTTGACAAGGGTATGAGTGAAGGCAATGTCCCGAAAGATTGGAAAATTATGAATGTTACCCCAATATTTAAAAGCGGCTTAAAGAATGATCCATATAATTACAGACCTATCTCTTTTACATCAATAAAAAATTAAATATTCCGCTCTGAGATCACCGCCGATGCCCATTTCTTCAGAGCGACCAATCGTTATGTTCGGAAAAATTAACATGGATGTAAGGAGAAACACTCATGGTTGTATATTTTGAAAAGCAATAAATGTGAAAAAAAGATATCATATCTATTTCGTGAGAAGTAGCGGAAAGTGGGGCAGCACGGGATACTTAATTTTATCAGGTATTTTGTGGGAATAAGGAAAGTAAAAAGTTGCGATATTATGGTATAAAAAACTATAATTCAACATTCCAATGATGATAAATATTACGGACTTAAAAATTTAGTTGAAAAACCGTAGGAAAATACAATGCAACTTAGGTAGAGCATGAAATACAGAAGTCATTCACATAATAGGTGTAGGTGGCCTAATCGACTTCACTATCTATTGCGGCGTGTCTTGTTTGCCCAATTCAGGGCAACTGTCACATCTTACATAGGCGAGCCCAGGATTTTGCTATTGAGGGTGCCCGCGATAAAAGTGCCGCCTTTTGTCCTTGCCTATGACCATAACCCCAAGTGCTCGGGTGACATTCAGTTCCATAATGCAACTCCCTCAGCAAAATTGGAAGGTTTTAATATTTGTTTAAAAAATTACCTGCATATAACACTTCTGTTTTAATTTTCTATGCTAGGATAAGATATTTCATAATAAATACTTTTGAAAACTGCATTTAAATAAACTTTGGTAATATGTGCATAAAATAGTTTGACTTATCAGTTTCTTTATCTTTTATCAAATGAAAGAAGGGAACTACCGGGAAGAAAATTCGATAAAAAAATACGAAAAACTCTTCGCAATCAGCTTAATTAGAATAATGTTTTTAATATTCTAATAAACTCTGAACATTGTATTTACAGAACATGAATAATCTAGAAATATAATAATTTGAAAGATAAACAATATCAAAATTAAACATTTTGTTTTACTGATTATTAGTATGATAACGAAGTCAAAACATATAAGTATTCAATTTTGGCACCCCTCCAAATTTTTTGGCGGTACTACGGCGCAAGCTATGACATTTTATCCAGCACTCCGCTGAAGCCATGACAGGAAAGGCAGTCATCGTCTTCTTCATTGTCACTAGTAGATGGAGGTTTAGTTACTCTGGGGTTACCCCGGTAGTAGCCCATTCTGCCCCACAGCCTCAATTTTAGGTTAACCAATTCTATTGCGACAGTATTCTAGCCTAATAAACATTGAAATCATACAGAAACATATTTCAACAACCAACATTTCTTTTCAGGGATATAGCACCTTTCCACAGAATTGAGCTAAACCATATCAGATTTATTAAAGCTATTAAATATTCCCTAATATGGGAGATTTAAAGCACGGAGCTCTGATTGACGATTGTCGAACGATGGAAAGTTTTCGAGAGCGCATCGACTTGTGGCAACGTTCGATAGTTCGAGAAAGTACATCAAAGAGATATTTGCGCAACTTTAAAGACTTGGAGTTTCACGGATGGAATGAATTATAGATGGAAATAGATGACCGTATTTGTTGCCTTATCGTCTTGTATGTAAATCCTCTACCGTGGGCTGCCATAAGAGAGTAAATTTGAAGGAAATTCCAACAGGCTTTCATCTGAAGAAATACACTTATAAGCGAGGGGGAAATTGCGACGCAGTTCGAGATTTCCCGTTACACTTCGCGGAGAGTGCTGCTTTCACGGACAACGATGCGAATAGATATTGTTTGAGATCTGAGGACCCTAATCAAGAGAGTACTTGAGAAACATATAAAGCTTAAAATAAAATACAAAGTTTAAAAATTGTTCGAAAATCAAATAAAAGGTCTATATTAAATTTATATGCTTTGCCATCAATATACTGAGCCGTAACTTTGTGGGATTGTGTACACGCTTACTATACAGTATTGAAGTATGAAAACGAGTCACAAGCAAAATTTCAATGAGCTGGCATTTTTATGTTGTGTAGGCAACATCATGGAACCCCCAAAAAGTATATCTTCATCCAAGATATATCGTTGAATCTATTTGGTTAGCGTGATTTAGCTAATTTTCTATATTTTTCTTTAGGATTTGGAGAATAAAGGAAATAATCCAGAAATATTTGGAGCACTTTTACGATCGCATAAACGACATTAATCCGAAATATAGTGGTCGCTCCATAAATGATCCTAGGTTCGTCGTCAGGTCTCTACGAATTTTTATCGAAATAAAATTATGGTGATGCAATTCAGGCATTATTTTGCTCGGATTCCAGAAAAGATAGTTGAAAGTCTCCCGTTTGGGGGCACAGGGGAGGCTGGATGTAGAAAAGGTGACGGGAAAGAATTAGGGAAGGGAGGTGGTATGGCGAGGGAGGAGTTACGTGCATTCTGGGAGTAGTGGCTTAAGGGTGATGTGTCAGTGGAAAGGTACATATCGGGTATTAACAAATCTTCTCCTTACTGGCTAGGGAAGAGTATGCAGTGCGGTGAGTTACATTGTTTTTCGAAAGTTTGGACTCACGCAATGTAACTCACCTCACTGCAAACGCTTCCTTTATAATTAGGGGCAGGGTAGTTTAGGGGCAACCCGGTCTAACCTAGGAAACTGTGAACCCAAATTAGGCAACCGGTTTTCCAATTTGGGCCATTAGCATTAGCTCGGTTTGTTCCAGTTAATTTATCTCAATAGTAATATATCACAAATACAAAACTACCAAATGAAATGGGAAAGTACCAAGTATATTATACAGCATTTAAGTTTGAGGTTGAATAATTAGTAATGGAAATATACAAGAAAATAAATGGTCCAATTTAGGCAACCTTCCCCTAATATGAATGTACAGTTAGAAGTTGAAAGAAAAAGAAAGAGTATGGTGCGGGAAAAAATCTTTCCAACTGAAGGTTGACAAGGAAAAACCCACGTTACGGAGTAATACCCATAGAGAAGGTGGAAGAAAGAAAACGCGAAAATACAGTTAAAAGTAACAATAAGATAAATTTTACAGTAAACGTTCAAAAGATTAAATATTAGGATGACAATAAAATGTGTAATTTCGAGAAAAATAATAGCGATAATCTACTGAAATCCTATCTAATAACTAATAATTATATTAATTTTACTCTTAATAATTTTTAATTGAGACGGCTGGGGGAAATTATAGGATTCTCTGTAGTTAAACGCATTGTGATAGCTTGCTACTTTTCGTTCTATTTCCCTAGATATAAGCGTTAAATATAAATAAATTATTCGAATATCTGTGAAATTTGATGTAGCAGAATTTATACTCAATTCATGACCTACTGTGTAAAGAGAGACCGGCTAAATGTGAGCAAAGACATATTCATGATGGCTCATGTAACTGTTTATTCACTGACGAAAAAATTGGAAGGGATTGAACATGAATTTTACTTGAAAAGTCTCTTTTACCCTCTTAATATCGAAAAAATACACGATCGGCCGCGCAGCAGTCTTATATTTAGGTTTTTGTAATTGTAGGCTGCTGATACAAAGCTGCCTTGAGTAGTTCTATTACAACTATGTAATAGTTCTAGTGTTTCTTAAGGTTCCTAAAATATAAAAAGATGCATTTATTTGCTTTGTTTCTTCGGTGATAACCTGGCTTTTTTTAATATGTGATGAGGTTACGTACATACATCTAAAATGATCAAAACTCTCGGTTGTTTATAATTTTCGCGAAGAAGAACCAAGCAGAGACATTTTTTGTCTGCCTGTTAATACAACGGTGGAGGGGGAATGAAATTTACCAGACCCAGAAGATACCTCACCCCGTCTGACATAAGTTACTTAGAGCTTGTAGAGAGGAATGATGATTACTAGGCAGGATGAAGAGCTAGGTGGTTTGCCCTTGCTTTCTTCGCAGAGCAAAAATGAGAGCATTCCATAGTGAGAGACCAAAATCAGGGCAATTATTCACTCATACCTCAGTAGTTTTCAGATCATCACAGCCATGTTCAAGACTGTGACAAAAGTAAATGAAAATATTCCAGTCATCAGAATATGGAGGCAGGAACCCTTTGCTCTTCCCACTGAATATTCGAGTGAAGAGGAGCGGTACTTCAATAACACTTTTCATAGTATTAAACAAGGAGTGACCACGATGATGCTCAACATCATTCATATCACTATGTCTTAAAGCAGTCGTTCCTCAATTCTGCACTGATTGATTAAAAAAAAGCTTCCATTTATCATGTTACGGTATCACGGACAAGGACTGGTTATCGAAGTAAATTTCAATGCGTATTCTACATGCTATTTCTGTAACAAACTGTCATTTTTTGAAAGGCGTTCATCTCGCATCGAAGCGACCTTGCCAATGATTCCCGTAGGAGTAACCGTTTGAAAGTGGTTCGATAACATGCGCTGATATGAAGATGTACAATGTTTCATTCACCGGCGCTTGCGTGTTTACTACGACGGGCTGATCAATGGCACGCACGCGTCGACTTGGCGTTGTATTTTGAGGTACGCATGCGCAAAGGCAGCTGTGCCAACGCCGTATCATCCTCTTTGATTTCATTCTCGAGGTAGAGTTTATTTTCTTGTGATTCTTAGATTCGTCATCATGAGTGTTCTACCTTTCGGTTGCTTTATGTTCAATTAAAAATTCCTATTAATTGCCATCTCCTTCATTTTAGTATAGTTAACCCAACCCCTCATGTGATCCAACATCTTTTATCTTCGTCTTCCCCTCGGCGTTTCCCCCTGAATCCTCCCCTCTATCACGACCTTTACCAATCCCTCTCCCTTCAATATTTGACCCACCCATTTGACGATGCTTAATCAGATCAATTAAAGCCCTCTCCTCCCCAACCATCTCTAACACCTCCGTGTTTGTTTTCCTCTCAACCCAACTTACTTTTTCCATTCCACGCCGTACCCACATCTCGAAGGCCTCCGAACGTCTAACTTCTTCCTTTCTTAAAGTCCACGTTTCGCAGCCATAGAGCGACACACTTCAGACCAGGGATTTCACCAATCTTTTCCTGATTCCTTTATCAAGCCCTTTGGTCATCAATTCCCTTCACTTCATAAGGCTTCCTTGGCCTGGGCTATTCTTTTACGAACCTCATCTTTACCTATTCCGTCCCAAGAGAGAGTACTTCACAAGTAAGAAAATGTATCCACCTGCTCTAGTTTTCCCCATCCACCCTAATAGTTAAATTAACTTTCTTTCCCTTAGTGAACTTCAAAATTTTAGTTTTACTTACGTTAATTTATCGTCTGCATACCTTACAGACTTCACTACTTCCCCACCTACCTTTACTCCCTTGTCTATTTTTCCCAGGCTTCTTTAACCATTTCCTCTGCACATATATTAAAAAGCGTTGGTGACATAGGGCACCCTTGTCTCACCCCCCTACCCAATTCAGCCCAATCCCATTCTCCATCAGCTATCCTTACGCGGGCTGTTTGATTCAAATACAAATTTTGAACCAAGCGCTTATCTTTCCAGTCTAACCCAAATTTCATTAATATTCCCATCAGTTTTGGCCACTGGACTCTATCGAAAGCCTTTTCAAAATCTAAAAGAGATACGCATAAGTCTCTCTTCAATTCCAGTCTTCGTTCTACTCTCATCACCCCAATTGCATCCCTCGTTCCTTTTCCTCTCTGAAAGCCAAACTAGTCTCCTCCGATTTGCTCTTTTTCTGTAGCCTTGTTCTTTTTCTGTAAAGGGATCAAGATAGTTTTGGTAAAATGCTCTGGCCATTGCCCTTCATCATAAATTTTCCCCATCCCCATCTGAAATGTATAGGGGAACGCAATCTGGTCTCTGGCATCGAACCAAGGATCATCTGGGAAACGATGAACTGCATCTATGAAATAAATGTATGACCCCTGCTCCCGTGCCTGGTCTTACGCTTCCATGTTATCGGGTAGGCCTTCAAAAAATTATTTAAAATCGCCACAATGTATTTGAAAGGGGAGAATTTTGCACCCATCTGGTATCGAACCAACGCTCATTTGATCCTCTGATACTATGGAAGAGTGCGTCATCTACTGCCTCCGTGATTTTTAATTCTCTATTCTAGAAGTATCTTACAAATATATTCGTAAATTAGAGAAATGTATCCTATGGGAAAATTTTTGACATTTAGGACCCTCTGGGGCCCGAACCCGGGTATTCTCGGTGATGGGAATAGTTTTCCTAGGGGTTTCTAACTCGTGGCTTCCAAGTGGCTTGCAATTCACTTTCGCCAGCCAAAACACTCGTACAAATTTCTTCCTTCTCACATTCACTACCACTAGAACGAATGCTAATTATATCCTCATCTGAATCCGAAGAGATATAAAAGACAATCGCAAAATCGTCTCCATCTCTTCCTTTGCAATAGCGTCCTAACTCAAAGACGCCATGTTTAGAACTGAAGCACAGATGGAAAAATTAATTTCTCAAGAGGTTCTTGAGTTAGTTATGAAGTGGAGCTAAGTCTTGGTATGCAAGAACTGTTTGCATGAGGCATAAGAAACACAAATAAAGCACACGTAAAATAAAGCGCAAAGACGAACGGCCGATTGAGATTCCTTTTCGTCCGATACCCCGCCTTCTCTAAAGGAGATCTCTCTTTTCTCTCCCTCCGTTGAGAAGGAAAGTGGGAAAGAATCAAAGGAATGACTGACCTTCAACCCAACCAAGAAATAAACCAAACTCATCCCGTTCCTGCGTCACTTTTGGTACTCTGGAATAACAAAATCTTTTGATTTCCATAATATCTCTACTTGTTTTTTGAAGTAATAGCGGCAACTAGCATGTTTTGTGCCCAGAAAAGATTTACTAATCTCACAAATGAATTAGACTAATGTATGGTTTGCATCCAAGACTTGATCTCAATGCCACTATCGAAAGGTTGTTATTTGAGCTTAAAAATCACTTATGACAAACATTATCACCAGTGTTTGCTCTATAAAAAGGTCAATAATAAACCTACTGGCCTCTGGAAGGCCTTCTTCATTACTTAACACAGTTTTCCTACGAACTTATCAGTTTTTTGAATCTGAGTTGTCAAGTCATCAGCACTGAATTATGCTTGCTGTCCATAACTTTTAAAAGATTTCTCTTGTATTTCCCTTTTCAGATTCTCAGTGAATGGTTCTATAATTCTCACTCATTATGTCCTTTTATTCATTCTTTCATTTTCATCATCTGCATCTAATCACGATTTTTTCATTCAATGTCAAGATCCTTCACTAGCCCCGAAACTTTTACTAAGATTAAAAAATAATTCAATCTCGAAAACACCATAATTAAAATATACGTCGTTATGCCAAGGTTAAGTAATAAACTGCGAAAACACTATGGAAATACCGCGTACCGGATCAGCGTAAAAAAACTTCGTCCAACTTTTTTGTGAAATATACAAGAGCACAAAAATATCTAAAATTGAGGCAGAACACAAAAATAACCCGTTCTTCTGGGACTCCTTCGAAAGTGTATCACTAAAGCCGACCTCCCAGGGATGGTCTTCAATTTGCACCTTTAGTCGCTTACCTTACTGAGAAAGGCCATCGACGGCGTTGGTGTCTAAATTATCGTCGTTAATTTCACAGTTTACCAACCGTTTTATTCGCACCGTTTTCTTCATCATCACTTTCATTTCTAATTCTTCGCTACAAAAATGTTTTTGTTACGCAATAGAAAGGCACAGTTTAAGAGGTTTAAAATCTCCAATAGCCGTCTTTGTCGACGTTCCTCGCCTCATTCGCTGGTATTCGGAGGAACCATGGAAGGATCGCCGCTCTTTTTAGAAACAACCTGGGTAGACAACTATTGGAGATTTTAAGCCTCTAATTCATCAACAGATGTGTTCCAAATTTTCTTTCATTACAATAATAGTATTACTTATAAAAGTTCTTCGACAGCTTAGGTCATTTCGTACATGGGCTCCTACCGGAAATCGAACCCGGGACCGCTTTCACAGAAGCCGAACCCCATATGAATAGATATGGAAAGCCCATATGGCTATCCATATCTTTACTTGCGCTGTATCTGCACAATTTCCCATGTTTCGTCTCAAAATCAAATCTCTCGTATAAAACGCAGAAAATAAGACCACAAAGACATAAGAGTCGCCGAACTAACAGAGCAGACCCGGATTAAATAATTTAAATAGCCGCAATTTCTATCCCGACTCTGACGCGGTGCGCAGACGCGTCCCAAATTCGTCTGTCGGATGAACTCAGCCGTTCGTTCACCTGCGCATTCCACACTCGAGAATGGTTCGATGACCTCCACGACCTGCACTTCACTACGATTCGGTTCATTTTCTCTGGAATTCACCGCCTAAATACCTCAAACGTCGCTTCTGTTTTCCTAATCATCGTCTAATTCCGTAAATAGGTGCACACTTACTAATAGCTCATAATTAATGTAAAGCGCGCGCGCGGTAGCATGTCTCCCCTTCGGTACAGATGACTCCCCTGGCGATTCGAAATTAACTATATCGAGTTATAAATGAGTCTCCTAACTGAAGGGAAAATTCCTCAGACCTTTTCACAATTTTTAAAATATATCATTAAGATTCATATCGATATTTATACTTCCCACAAGGTAAACCGCAGCCAACATCTTCAAAGGAAACCAAATATAAAAATAAATGAAATTGCGATTCATAAGTCAGCGTAGAGAGGAAGAGCGTATATGCTTGATATCCTTTAAGAGTAACTAAAACTTATTTTCAACATATCTTTCAAATCTGAAGGCTCTTCTCTGTGAATCAAGTCACCCTTTCTAGTTTTATCATAAAAAGCATAAACCTTAAAAGTTTATTAAACACCACGCAGATGATGGGCTACTTTTTACGTTCCTATAGGTCGAACCGAGACAAGTAAAGATGTTCCCTTAAGAAATATGGGCATTTTTATCGTTCACAGGCTTTATTCAATTAAAAAGAAATAATTATCCCTTATCCTGCTCTGTATTTCTACGAGTTATAAACTCCTAGGAAAACTATTCCCATTACTGAGAAGGCTCGGGTTCGAACCCTTGAGTCCATAATATGGTTCCATAAGGAATACTCATAAACTTCACTTTTATCGGTTGCAGGGCTTATTTCTTTTGCAAAATTAAATTAGGAAGAATCGTTGTAAAAAGTCGAGTCAATTTCCAGAAGATAGAAAATTGAGTAAAGATTCTTATTCTGTTCATGGAATATACTTTTCGATTCAAAATTGCGAACAATTTGGTAAAACATACCAATATTTATCGGAATTTTGAGGTTGTAAACATCCTATCCTCCTGAAGACAATTGTTGATTTTGAGCTCATGAGTTTATCCATAAGAAGGCATTGAAAATAAATGACCAGTTAAAACTAATGCTGAATATAAGAGATAGACTATAGGAGATAGAAGAAATTATATTTATAAATTTATATATATTATATGTATTTATATTATAAACATTTGCAGTTACAAAAAATATCCTGTGAATATTCTCGCGGAAAAATATACGAAAATTTTAAAAAATTAAGTTTCAACTGAATACATATAAATAAATTGGTTAGTTGCGGATGTCTTTAATATAATCTTCTGAATGAGAATTAAATTTAATATATTTGCATTCATGCATATTTAGCGATTGACGAAAATGTAGTCAGTGATGATCGTAAAGATTATTCTTGATTCGTTGACTATATTCTTCACGGAATTGAACTTTGAACTGCGAATGTTCAAAATGTAGCAAATGTACCGTTTCTGCTTTGACATTGTTATTGCATTTGTGTTATTTGATTGTGTTCCGTATTTGTCTTACGCACTTTAGTATTGGGATACAAGTCAGTTCCATAATGCACTGACTTTCACTAAAGAATATTCATCGTTGGTTTTTAGAGTGATGCATCATATATTTCTGTTTAATCATCGTTACCGTTTTTCCTTTCTGCCTTATTGGAATTGTCTCCTTATTCAAGTGTGATCTTAATATTTTAATATTAATTCATATTGTTTAAAAGAATGTTGTCTCGATTGAAGAAATTGTTCATTCAAAAGATATGAGATTAAATGAGCTAATATGGTTTTGTAGGCATAATCATGAATTTCATTTCTTGATTTTTTGGTTTGGAAATAATTATAGCCTGGTATTTGCTATCTACATACAATTATGAAGCCAAAATTTTTTGATTTATCTAAAAATCTCTCCTTTTAAAATTTTGCAATATGTAGAAATGTGCATTACATTAACTATATGTTTACACCTGTCCTAAAACTCCTATCACGTTATCAATGGAAAAAGTTGCCAGTTGAATTTTTGGAATTGGGAATTGTAAAAGTTGAACCACAGTAGTGACTGAAAATTGTTTAATTTTGTGAGGTTTGTAGGTCTGTCTGACAAAACAATTATGCATATCCTCTTCCTACTTCGGAAAAGTTAAGAAATGGAGGCTGACAAAATTTCAAATTCCGTCTGGTTATTTTTCCTGCCGGAGGATTTAGCTACGCCAAATCGATACAAGCGGTATTTTTTAATCGGTAAAATCAATATAGAGCATGATTTCCAACTCATGGGATTTTAATAATCTCAAAATCTGTTTAATAACTTTTGCTAATAAATAAAGAGCGTTTGAATGTAATTAAGAGCCAACATTTGTTCCTAAACAATTATGACATTAATATTGAAAGAAAAATTCATTGGTACTCTTACCAAGATGTTACAAATTGTACACCTTACTAATAGTAAATGATTTTTCTTAATCCATTTTTGTTCACGTCCATAAAATTGTAGAAATATTGGGAATTGTTTCCTAATCAAAAGACAGAAATCCATAACCCAGAATATGAACAGCCGTCAAGAGAGTTTCACAAAACCAGGTTTACCTCAGTTCCCTTGTGGTCTTGGTTCGACATCAGGGCACCATTTGTATTCTACCATTCAATTAAATGGAAATACGGAATTTTGGTTGAAAAAATTCCCTGTGTATCGACTTAGAATTATAGAAACGGTCAGATTTGCCCAAAACAAATGTTAAATCTTACAAAAAAGTCCTGGGCTCGACATCAGGCCACTTGGATACAATATCGATTTTTACATAGAGAAATTTGGGTTCCTATATCCTAAATCTTCAAACAAAATAAAACTTTGTAACGTAGAGTAGTTTAAACACATGATTGCAGAATGCAAGCAACTTTGACTCGCATAAATAACAGGGACAAAATTACGGACATTTTGAAGTTAATAACTCTTTTTGGAAAAATATTAAGAAACTTCCCGATAGGATGGAGAACTCAAAATCATGGAGATCCCAGAAGACTTCTATAATAATAATCATAGAAGTGTCGAAAAATGTGCGTAAGTTTGACCCCAAAATTCTCCCATTTGAAATACGTTGCGACGATTTAAGGATTTTTACTTTCTCCATATACGTAGTATAGAAATATTATTGTTTTCATGAAAAAAATCGACTTCGAGATTTCAACAGAAATGCATGTTTAGGGGTCCCTAGAACACGTTTTGACCATTTTCGGGATGATGTCTCTGTGTATGTGTGTGTGTGTGCTTGTGGGCGCTCTAACATAAAAACAATTAGTTATATCAATACCAAACTTCATATATAGCAATGTGGTAGGTGCTGTAAGAGTTGATTAGTTTTTGGAGTAAATCGGTTAACCAGAAGTCGAGTCGTTTCCGTTTTTGCAAAATTCCTCCATTAATCTGACATTTAGGTATACATATACAGTTATCTACAAAAATTACAAAAATGTATTTGTATATATCATCACAGTTTAGATTATTATAGAATTAGAAAATACTGTCGTAAATAAATATTTACATCTTATATATGGAGAAAGCCATGGGCTGGCCACATCAGATTCTTTGATTTCCTTCCCGATAACATGGAAATGAAAAACCCAACATGTGAACAGAGGTTATAAATTCATTTCATATGCGAAGTTTACTGCTTCCCTAATAATCCTTGGTTCTATGTCAGAACGTCACTTACATTCCTCTATGTGTTTCAAATAGAGATAATAGAATCTTATTTTAGGACCATCCCAGTATGACATTGACTTCAAAATTTAGATTAATTGGGCGTTATTCCTAATTGATCGTTATCTGTATCTTGCAAAATGGTTCTGGGTTCGGTACAAGAGGTTCTTAACTCCCACTTATGAAATGTGTGGCGGAGATTTCAAGTATTTTTATGAAACATAACTCTGCATAGGAATAGCAGTTTTGTTTACATGTTTTATGAAAGCTTCATTTCCCTGATGAAATATATTATCAATATGCTCGCAGAATGCAAGCAACTTTCACTCATACTGTATACAAATATTCATAACTACCGTAAGGAACGCATCTAGGATGTCACCTCTAATCCTACATCAGAATTGGATACTGGATTTGGAGACTATAGACGGTAAAATGAACGAATTCTAATGCTGTCAGCAGTGCGCCAACGCAGTAATTACGGATACTCAGTTTTTTGTGTGGTTTTTAATTTATTTTGAATCTTTTTCAATACAAGTAGTAGTAGTAGTAGTATTGCTAAAAGTGCTTCGACAGCTTAGGTCATTTCGCACATTGGCACCCACCGGGATTCGAACTCGGGACCGCTTTCAACAAAGGCAAACGCGCTGTCCACATGAATATCCGGGAGCCTCAATACAAGTTTTAAGAATATTATTGAGAGTCATTTGAGCATATAGCTATTGGAACTAACAATAAGTATTAACGAATTAACTATTCTGACCAAATATATAACTTACCAGAGAGAATGGAATTTATTGGCCAATATTTCACTGTAATCACCACATGGGATACAAAAACACGTAGAATCTAGAAATACTAATTGTTATATCTTTTTCCTTTTTTCTGTTTCTATATTGTAATTCGATTGCTTGTTGTTGAGTTATCAACTGATAATGAAATGCTTAAAATACTGCTCATCATTCAGTTTTGGAACAACCCGCTCAAAATAATTTTCTGCTTTAGAATTGGAAGGAGCTTCCAGAAGATCCTCATCCTGATGATGATACCCTGATATACAGCGAGATTTTGTCAGAAAACGATTGTAATGTTTTTCAAAACGACCTGGACTTAATATCAGGATGGTGTAAAGATTGGCAGCTGGATTTAAATATAAATAAATGCGCTGCCATGAGTTTTACGCGCTCCACAAACATAATTCCCGCGCAGTACCAAATCTCAGGGCATCCATTAGAGTTAGTGCACGACAATAAATACCTAGGAGTCACGTTTAGCAGTAACTTATCTTTTAAAGAACATATTCGAGATGCGATAGGAAAAGCGAATAGAATGCAAAGATTAACTGGTAGAACTTTAAGAGGATGATCATCGAGAGTCAAAGAAATAGCTTACTTTTTCTCTTATTCGTCCGAGTCTAGATTTCTGCTGTGCGGTTTAGGACCCATACGAAGTAGGTTTAGTCTCATTTAGAGATGGTCTAGCGTAGAGCAGCCAGATTCGTTTGCGGGGATTTCAGGTTTGATAGCAGCGTTATGGCAATGATAGTCCCTCGGTTGGAATTCACTACAGATGTGAAGATCTGAATATCGTCGGAAACTTCTCGAAAATTCATTCGTTCAGAATTTACAGACGAAGTAAGTGAAATGTTAGTGCCAGTAAGGAGCGAACGCGATCAGAGGCATCGACGAAGCGTTATAGGGAAGTAATCGCAAGGACGGACAATTACTTTTGGTCGTTTTTTCCCCAGGCTATTAGAGATGCTAATAGGGAGGAATGAATAATGGTGGTGTACTACACTCCCTGCCACACGCCTCTGACGGCTCACGGGGTATATATCTAAATCTAAATAGTCTAAATCTAAAATCCTCACTGAACCTGAAATGGAAACAGAAGATCCTTTCTATGAGCTGTCCATGACGTCTTCATACCCTTGGTGTCTGCTAGCCACAACCATTTTCAGCACTACTAGCTCCTAGGACTAATGGAGCTATTTCTATTCTGGATCGAACGTCACAGAGTCTGAGATGAGGATCCACGTGACCTCAACTAATCCTGGATTGTCTCTGCGGATAATACTCATGGTTGTTTTCTTCGGTAGCACTGCCGATAATCATATGATTATAAAGTAAGATTGATTGATGAATAGCAAATCTATCACCATAAAAATACTCATATTCCAATCCACTAAGATCTTACAAACGAATAACATGCCCATATCGACGAATTAAATATCCTGGTAATAAACGATATAAATTATTGAACGTTCCATTCAAATCACGAAAAAAATGTTTAAAAATGTATGAAAACATCCCCTCAATTATCGCTGAATGTTTTCTGGTTCCCTTACTTCATGCGAGGGATTTATAGGGAGTCAGAAGAGATAATTTTAAAGCTTAAATTTTCATTACGTGAGAATCTCTAAAAATCTTCTTATTACTGGATTAGGAATCTCTGTCAACTAAATTTTTTCTTATTTCACTACTGTTTCTTGGTGAACTGGCGTTATCCACTGTGAGTAAGAAAATCGAAAAGATTTCCTCAGAAACAATTTCTTTCAACCAGCGTTCATTATCATTGAATCAAAATCCACGTGGTCAGGTATCTTTCGAACATTCATTTATATTTTCATTTCAGAAATATTTATATTGACGATGGTAATGCGTCGGTTCGCCCAAGTCAATCGAAACTGGAACAATGCAGCGAAGAATGATAAAGGAGTAAGTATGTTTACGATGAAATCTTAAATGAGAGTAATTTATGTGGAATACCTCGCACATATCGTAATAAAAAAGGCAGATCAATAAACGGAGCAAATCTCTATCCTGCCGCACGCCTAAACGCCAGTTGTAGTAAACATAATCAGATAAATAAATATCTTTGTTTCACTGGACGCGTATTACTGAATTTGTTATAAGCATCGATGGAGTGTTAGCGCATACTTTGTTTGTAATTCTTCCATACTGTTTTAATTTGAAGTATAAAGATTTCAATCAAACCTTTTTTATTAAAAAATATGCAAAATTTAAGATGAAATAGGCAGTCTGTGGATGAATTGTGACTCCTTTTACACGCTTCTTATGAAATTATTTTTCATTTTTAGGTAAAATACTATACCTATAAATTTTGAGAGGAGATTAAGCGAATCTAACATTAAATTCACACTATGATATGTTTCGTTGTTTTTTATAGCGAAGGAATTTTAATGAATAATTTTACCAGTTAGGTAAAAACTAGTATTAACTAACACAGGTTTACGATTTAGTTTCCTATGTGGAAGTATCAGAATTATTATGTATGTTAGGAGAATGTATGGTAACTTATTTGCAAGAACTGCGATTTGGTGAAAGTAATCAAATAAAGTGAAAGTAATCAATCAAAAAAAATATCGCAAGCATTGAAACGTATCTCAGAAGTTGTTTGAAAATAAACGATAAACCATAAACTCAGAGAATCGATGGATCTTTAGATAGAAAAAGTATGTGTCTATTCAAAGGAAGACAAAAATATTTAAAAGTGACAGTTAAATTAAGGAATCGACTTGGGCTTGGGTCAACATCAATTTGGTATCATACATCAAAGATTTAAGATTTGTGCGAAGTCATTCATTGTGATCTCCGTTAATGAGCAGCATCATCGAGCATTAGTTTACTGTCACCACAAACGGATTTTCATAGTGAAAATGTCCTTACGTGTTTCAGCAGCTTTATTGTGTCCCCTTTCCTGCGTCCTATATTTATCTCAACTCGTGATCGTCTGCGCTATCCCCTTAAACTTTATTTCCGTTCCTTTGCCAATATCTCCTTCTATTTTCTCATCTCTAACAGTGCATATCATTCTCAGCTTCCACGTGATAATTCTTGCTTACAAAGAATATATGCCAGATAACCATGAAAAATGTTTACATCTTTGACGATACTTAAGACAATAAGTGAGATATTCCTTCTTAATAGATTACATTGCTTCTCATTATATATTGCCTTATGTAGTAATACCTTTCTTGATTTTCTGCGCTAAAGTTTTTATTCTGGAAGAGGATTAGTTAGAGTTAGTTAAAGTGTGAACTTATTTCTCCTTCGCTGAACTCAATATTTGACGACATAAACAACTCATTGGTTCAGAAAGTGGAATCTTATGTTTGAACAGATATTCAACTCTCAATTAAAATATAAGCCTGTCGATCAGTCATTTAGAGGATTATCATAATAAACTGTCCCGAAATCGAAAGGTAACTGGGGCCTTCTATGTAAGGAGTGAGAAACAAAAATTCTGATATGATACAAGACTCGAAGTTCCTAAAATGGAGTGATTTCCGAAGAGGAAATATTGTCAGCATATCTTAGAAAATATTCCATTAGTTTGTTAACCGTGATGATATTTTTGGGTGTAAATGATGCATTTTTACGGTAGAGACCAGAGGCTGCTACCACGATCTGCAGTCTTCCTTTGGGCTACATGTGAGTCGGCTTGGGCATGTTGCTCTCGCTGAAAATTTCTTTCTTCCATAGAATATATGTCCGAGGCAGTCTTTGAAGAGCTTTGGAGCCATTGAATTAGCCTATTCTTGAATAAATACCCCACATGTGGATACGCCCGCTGATTGAATATCTAATAATTATTCTTCTATATGTTGATGACGAGCTTTATGGAATCTATTAGCTTAGCGTCCAATGGAGTCCGATGCAGGGGCTTAATAAAATTTTCATGTTTCCTATTCCTGAGTATTGTAGAGCGCTGATGCTAGGAAATAAAAAGATTGAGTTTTACCGTAAGCTCCGCGGCCAATGTGTAGAACTATGTCTCGTGAATGATGCTTTTATGCAAACGTTAACTCATCTTTCAAGTGAAACTTTTCTGAGAGGCGTTTGATAAAATCTGCTTTTTCTTGCAGCTCAACGGGTCTAACAATAAGACTAACTCGAACCTAATAGAAGCCGCAAACTCAGTAAAAGTCTCCCAAAGTTTCTGACCCAAATTTAACTTATACTCTCGTAATTGAGAATAAATTCTTTTCCTTAAGTATATGAGTAACTTAAGATCAGAAAATCTGATGAGTGATCTCAAATCTGATTCTTATTTATCTGAAGGAGAATCTGAAAATTGTATCACATCGACGAGGGTGGCGAGAATTGCGGCGACTATAAATTACGAAACGAAATTATCTCTGTTAAAAAAATCGAAGATACTTTCGAGTTAGTTCGTTTGCTATGTTCAATGTTCAATTCAGATTGTAATACATCGCAAGCTGATAAGAGCCAGCGACATCAAACGGACTACTATACGGAATTCCATTGATGCAATTGTAATTGTGAGCTTTGCACGATGAATGGAAATCTTCAATCCATCTTCCACCTCATTTGTATGAACCGGATTTCGTATCGAACGAAATTATCACTAAGCTAATTGTAAGTGCGCCGGGACCACAATTTAGGTTACCGAGAAAAATCGTGTTTAGCGATTGCGTGTTAAGGACGTGTTTTACTGCGCATTTTGATTTTCAATAGGAGAGAGAAGGAAATCCGTTATTCACCGCACTTTGATGGAGAACACATCCTCGCCGCACACCCACGCACACCCACATTCACGCGCCGACCTCATCGACTTTTTATACCACTGTGTTCCGCAGGGTTAATAATATCGGAGTATATCCTTTTGCCCTTTTCTCCGACGCCTAGTTTGCCATGTGAGAGCTCTTGACTTTACCAGAAGCCAAGGGCAGTCTTCATTCACAGCTTAGAACAGCGACGTTAAAATAAATGGATGCTAAGCTTAATAGTTAGTTATCGTGGAGGATAATCAATGATGAGATAAAACCACTGGCATTGGGTCAACTCGACAACAGCCATAGAAGGAACATTAAATACCTATTTGTACTATTATTATTTTACTAAATTTCCTTTAAATGTTATTAATTAGACATTAATTACATTCGATATCATTAGCGTTAAACTTTTGCCAATTTTGCCTGAATGAACTGAACCTGACTATAACGCGTAATATAAGAACTCTTTTTTGCACGTATATAAAGGTATTCATAAAAAGTATTTTACTTGAAAGTATTTTAACAAACATACTGTTTGCTTACCTTGGACCTAACATACGTACAACCAAAAGGCTTTGGGGTCCACTTCCAAGTATTCGCATAAAATCTTTTTATATTGACGGAGGGCATCTCGCATAGTCGTTTAGTTTCCGACGTTGCTTCTTTATGGTCGCTCTTTACTTGGTCTGCGTTGATATTGTTCGGTTGCCTCGCAGCAGCTTTAAATTTGTAATGCATACGCCTGTGATTCTTCAGTGCTTTTCTAGTCATCTTATTATACCATCTAGTTCATTAATTTGTTTCGAAAGTTTGGAGGGTACGAATTTATCCATAAGGTGCTTACAAAGATATTCCTCGTGTCCTCGGTATTTAAGCATATCGCGAGGGGATCATATTAAATAAACTTTCAAAATTCCACAAAACAACAATAGTATGGTACCGATTACGGAGTTCCACCAAGCTTCTTCGATTGAATTTATATCGCGTGCGTTTAAAACTTTGAAAAGTCGGATATGAGTTTATGAGTGATACTCATAAGACTCATAGTGTAAGACTGTCTACATTGGTCAAACCGGAAGGATCTTCAGAACCAGATCAATGAAACATAAAAAATGTTTAGAAAAAGTTTCAAGTATATAAGATTCACCTCGCCTAGCATTTATTAGAACAGAATCATCTTTCCTCTTTCTCCTCCATTTCTCTTATAGAAAAGGAACTAGTCTGTATATGCTGGAAGAAATAGCTATTGCTCATCATTTAAATTTCTCCTTCAATCTTACCAACGACCATCTTTTCTCGATATCTCGCTCTCCTATATTATCCTGTTTACTAAATACCAACTCTCCTCCTCTCGCTACCTCTTCGACGCACCCAACTCACCTCATCAGCATTATTGTTTGTCTCCGTCTTTCGACCGTTTCCTTTCTCTCTTTCGTTGACCCCTTTCTCCCCCTCCTTCTATCCTCCCCCTTTTGTCTATTTTAACTCTGTCTTGAACTGCCGGCGTCCGTGATGACGACACGGTCGAGTCAAAACAGTGGCAAGTTTTTAACTCTCATTTTGTGGATTGTACATACTTCCACAATAAATTTTATTTTCTTCTAAAAATTGAATCACACAAACTTCGCCGAGTTCTTTTTATTTAAGGCAGATTAGAGATTAAGCTTTAAAATTAAGCAATTCGAATTGTAATCCGTTCATATACGTCTTTGATGCAAAAAATTATGAAACATTCCGCTAGAAATATCTGACTATTCTTGAAGTGAAATTAAAATTTTTGATAAAATCTACAGCTGGACTGGATACTTAACACAATAACATAGACTGGAATTTAAGTTTTAATATGAAGCTGTCACGATTTAAATCCGTCCAAAAGTTTTTTTCCAAATCTTACTTTATAAGGTGTAGTTCATACATTTACTTCTATACACATCACCTTTAAAAGTGAAGTAGCAGATTTAAAAAGGTCATTATATTTGCTGATATGGGCACTCAAGAATCATACCTAATATGTAAACGATATTTTAAATATGGGTCATTCCACGACTATTCGACAAGGAAATCGGCAAAATTGACCCTTGAGGTAACCGATTTTGACCAAATTTGGCAGATCGCTTTGATTTGATAACAAATTGAAAACTCCCAAGCTGTTTTGTAATTAACGCAATAGTTTACGAAATATTGGAATGTTTAGAAATTGAAATTTTACAAAAGTGCATTTGCATTCGAGGCCATATCTCCGGTAATATAGAAGCTAAAAATACACAACATAGCTTAATTTAAAGGTATTGTGTTAGTAAAGATAAATAAAATGGTTTTATAAAATTTAAACAATTTAATAAAGTTTATAACATTTTCAAATTTTCAAATCGATTTTTGACGGTGTACTTATGACTTCGATTTTTCTCATTTTTTTATATGCTGTACATGCAACCCTCCTCTACAATTTAAAAAAAATTGGCGATTTGCTAAAAGAATCCTCGGGGAGAATTAGGATGGTACACTGCTCGATTGTATATCCTCAGAACGTGTAACTATAATGTGATTCTAGTGAATGTGCCGATTCAAGTACTTAAAAGTACCCACTGATTACTACAGACATATTTTTCTTTAATGAATATCTACTTTACGCGAAATGCTTTCTTTCCAGCTTGTTTACTCTAAGATAAAACAGTCTAAGTATTTTCTTAAAGGAAACGTCGACGGGCATTTATCAGGAAGATGTGGCGCCGGAGAGCATACTCAAGAAAACGAACAGTTTCTACATTTTCCCAGAAACTCAGCGCTTAATAGATTTTATCTGCAGGCGATTAAACCACCCAAACACCTTTATCAAATATCCCTTGACGTCATTGCAGTCTTATCGTTGCGAAAGGAGGATCAACTTGGCCGCGCCTCACCTATTCCCAGGAATAATGAATCTGCAATCCAGAGATATCACTCAGTTTTTGCTGCAGGAACTACGTCGAAGCTGATGTCTTTCAACACACGTTGTTTATCTTTATCGAATGGTATTTGTGAGGTGTGTTTCCGCAGTTACCCTTTGTTGCGGAACTTGCGCTGTTTTCGAGCGTTCAATGAGAATTAACGTCCATTAACTGAATTCGAATAGAATTTTAAATCTTGCTAGAGGTGAGGAATTTGTGTTTTGCCTTTTCGCAGAGACGCAGATTTTCTTCACTTGCTGACACAAATCCGCAATTTTAACGATTTGGAATCAAAGTCACGTTTTTCCTCAAAAGTGAAATAAAACGGAAACTGTTCTACTTCGTTAACTTGACCATTAAATACTTTTTACTTCGTGAACGATTTCGATGTTAAACTATTTCAATGTAGACAATATATCAGTCAAGTTTGGTCCTGCGGTGGTTTCGATTCACAATTGTAGCTTTTTAGTTTGCGTATAATTGAAAAAAATTGGGATCCAGCTGAAGGAATTGGTAAATGATAGGTTGCATAATCTCCAGGAAATTCTGTGAATGAGTTGCGAGAATCGACTGTTGATTTGGACCGAGTAGATAAATATCTCGCGAGTCTATATTTATATAAAACACTTATCTCCTTAGTTCCGTCATAATGGGAAATAGGAATTTCCAAGGATGCCTTGAGATACTTAGTGCCTTCGCTACCGCGCATAATGAGCGATGACTTCATCGGAATAGTTACTTTAATTTTATTCTTATAGATATTGTTTAACTTACATATATACTTTTTATGTACTGTTTTTTACGCGGTTTATTTCCATCCCCCTTCTTTGCGGGTGTTTTCCACAACGTGGGTTTATTTCTTTGACTACCTTCAGTTGCAAAGATTTTTTTCCCACACCCTACTCTTTTCTTTGTTTATATTTAATTATAATATGTGTATAAATAATAATTTTATACAAGGTTAGGTGGAAGATAGGCCCACATGGGCCTAACCTCACCTAATAAAGTGTCCCAAAAATCTATGTATCTATCTTAATCAGAAAAGTTACGCTAGCGCAACATGACATGAAATCTTGAATCAATATCTTTGAATCCGATGGAAAACGATAGGTCGAGAGTCCAAAGTGTGTTAATACCTACTCACATCGATTCAAAAGTCCCATTCTGTCCTATCGTTCATTGCGTTCACTACTTTTTCGATAATGAAAACCTGGCATCGCTACCTTTGGCGAACGACCTTCGTACTGGGTTCGTTCTGTCCTGGGTTCATTGCGGCCATTCTTCAATTACATAGTTTTAAGTAATTTTAATTTCTATGTCATATTTATCGTTGGGAAAATAAACACTGCGGGCGATATTGTCATTAGGTATTTTCAATCAATCCTTTTCTAAAAAACAGTTTTGCCAAGACACTATACAACCTCTACCCCAACCCTCGGGAAGAACAGCAGTAGAAGGAAGTGATCATGGATATATCTGCGTATCGTGTCGTCCAAGTTCTCCATTCCCACCAGAAACTTAGTGTATTATTCTTAATTTTTATATGTTACGAACTAAATCCGTACACAGCAGATGGATTATGCATAGTAAAAATACATAACATGAGAACATAAACAACGACAAATAAAAACAAAAAAATCACCTAAACAGAGCCAACAGAAAGGAAAATATAATAAATAAATTTAATAATAATAGTAAATCATTAGTTCTAAGTTTACTATTAATAATATTCAGGAAAATTATTTTAAAAAATCAATTCTGCTACTTTAAAATCTTCAAATCAATCCGTCCTTTAAAAAAATCGCAACGATAAATTAGGTCAAAAGGCTGAAGAGAAGAACCAATCTGCGTGTCTGCGCCCATTATGTCCACCTGGAAAAGAGGGGATTGTATCCCACTGTGCGACGGGTTCTTTTGATAATGGAATCCGGTGAAGAAACGAAGTCCATGCTTTGCGACCCTGAGCCATTTCCTTTGGAATACAAGAGCGCCACGATTTCGGAAATATTGAGCGTTCTCCCTCCGATATAATTTTATCTGACCTAAATGCGGCGAGTGCTCCACAAGAAGTCGAGTAAGAAAAACAACCGCACGTAAATATGCCCTTAAAGACATCCGAGAGTCTCTTCATTCATCTGCTTAAGTCTTTATTGAGATGATCCAGATAATTAAGGAAAGGTTATGCACCTTGACCTCTTTCCACCCTCAAAGGAGAGCGATATAATTTCCTTTCCCCAGGATTTTTTTCGTCTGCCTCTTATGGGTTACGTGAATAGCTTGGACCGATGATAAAAATAGTGTATTGCAAACAGTTGTTTGAAAACCGTTATGAGGAAGTTGTCTGATTGAAAGTGAAATCAAAACAAAAGCAAAATGCTTATAATTCACCAGATTTCTCAGAAAGGTATAAAGACGTACCAATCGCATGTTTCCAAAGCTGAAATATCGACGGAAAATATTTACCTTCAAGTTAAAGTCTATTTTGGACACTCGATGAAAACCAGAAAATACTTAATAAATTCAATCTTCAAGGTCATAATGTCACGATCAATTAAAATATATAAATACATACATAGAAATTACGCGAATATTTCACGTAAAATTTTTATAACTATGATTAAATACGATATAATTGAAATATATCTTTATTACATGTTTGTTATGTATTCCTAGAGTAATTATATTTCTAATTCTAATTGAATATATCGTCGTCAATTCCATGAATATATTACCGAAACAGGAAAAACAAGTTTAAAGGAGTCTAAATTTGTTATAATGACATATTGCTACATGTATAACGAAATTTATGGATTAAAAGCTGCTTTATTGAAATTTAACGATACTATAGTGATTTCTGTATTTGAAAAATCCAATATTGAATAATGGATATTCAAGCGCTGCTAGCCGTTGTTCCCAATGTCGATTTCACAAATCTTCCATTTTCTATCACTTTTTCAGTTGGATAATTGATTAGATTAACAGGAAGCATTTTCCGCTGTCCTTTTCAATCCATAGGCCGGTTTCAACCTCATGTCAGATAAAGTATACAGCCCGAAGGTCTGTTGCAAACTCAACCCCTTAATATTAACTATCAAGAGCTAGTAAGGGGAGGAGGCTTACAAGGCAAGATGAGGAGTGAGGTACTTCGCTCTTGCTTTCTTAGTCAAATGCTATCTGCAGAGCATGTCCTCGAAAGTGTAGCATCTCTACGTTTAACTCTTATCATTTCATTTGTAAATCATGGCCATTACTCAGCATCATTCATACCTCAGTAGCTCTCATGCATTACAATCATGGAAACACTCTGACATAGGTAGAAAAATAAATAAAAATTAAAGTAAGAGTAAAATATGTATTTTCCCTATCTTCTTCCAAAAGACGAACGAAAAATATTTCATCATCAAAATATGGTATCAAGGACTTTCAACCTCTGTTAGTTAGCGCAAGGATTGGCAAGGATTCAAAGGGAAGATCGTCCTCCCTAATAGCTTTGTAGCACTATGAATTTGCTTGGGCCTTGGATAAGTGCTTGAATTAAAATAATAATTTTTCTGCGATCACTAAATATATAATTCATTTTTCAAGACGATATGGCATTCAATGTTACTCGAAGATTAGTTCATAAGGAAATTGTCGTAAATCCCCCCCGTTAAGTTCCCCTCCAAGCCAGTCTCTTTATCTACCCCTGCTGAACGACAAATTAACAAAATACTGCGGAATTTCAATGAAATATTATGTAAAATCATTTTAGTCGATGTTATAAAGGTATCGCGATAAATTTCGTGAGCGGGAAACAAGAAAACGCAGTAATGTCATTGGAAAATGAGTCTTTGGATGCTATCCGATACTTTCGATATGGACCAGACAAAACTTACCCTAACGATTGTAAACAGAAACTTCATTCTCTTTTATAATTTCAAAGTAATTTCATACAACCCCATGATGCATGGTGACTGGTTTAGCTCCAAAACTTTTAACCAGTCGCATGTTTTCAGTCTGCAGCTATTCAAATTTTACCCACTGAATTATGGAAGAAAACGGCGAAAATACGATTGGCAGAGAAAAAAATGAGAATATGAAGTGCATTTTTCTTTGGAATAGCAAGATAGAATGAACGCAATATTTATGCGCAAACCATGGATAGAAGGACACATATCAATGTCAGTGGAAATAGGCCAGCCGTTTAAAGGCAAGTTATTCAAATCGAATGCGACGTACAAATTTGCTGACCGCGGACGGAAACATCCGTGAAAATTTCTCTTTTCTGCTGATATAAGTAATTCAAATTGTAATTTTGCCAACTATTTTGATATGGAAGTTAAAAATCCCTTTACACGTAAGAATTAATGTCGAGATCTACAAAAGACTTAGTGATATATTTGTATTAAAAACCTTATTTGTTACGTTATTCCAAGCCCTCGTTGATTATGGTTCTTCCATCTGAAAGCTATCCTATGATTGCCGCTGGAGTACACTTATACTACCCCGAAAGCTGCTAGTGGCGTCTGGCAGGGCTTCATGCATCATTATTAACTTCCAGTGTAATTGCTTCTTTATTGCTCTGCGGTAAAACAACCAGAAGTAGCTATATTAGCAATTACCAATACGTAACGCTTTATCCATATCTTACAAAATTCTCGTTTCCTGTTCATTGGAACGTCATTTATTTCTGACGTCTATACTAATGGATGTTACGAAATGCTTCCAATTAGTCCAGTAATTTCCCTGGATAAATGTTCATAAATGTGATGTTGGTTTATCACTGACTCACCAGGAACTTTACAAAGCTTCGTTTGGACCAAATTAAATGTAAATTATTAAAGATTTCCAGCGACCTCAAATCGACTCTTAAGCTATAATAAACCCCAAACAATGAAATTCAGTCATTTTCGATCGAAATTGGTATAGTAAGAAAATTATCAAAATAATTTTCAACTGTTACCACGATATAATTTACAAAAATTTGTTAAAATCTAACAAAAAGGTCCTGGGTTCGACACCAGGCTACTTTGATACGGAATCGAATTTTACATGGAGAAATTTGGGTCTCTACACCCTGTACTTTCAAACCAATTTGGGCTTTGTAAAAAACAGTACTTTAAACATATGCTTGCAGTATGAGAGCAACTTTCGCTCGTGTATACTTATCGCAACTGAAGCTCATCTTCGCTACCCAAAACGTGAGGAGATTATACACAATTTGCGAATAATAATATTTTAATCTCGATATTAGATATCGATCTGATTCCTCTAGTATTCGAGTTGTTAGGAAAATTACAATAATTTTCTAGTTCACGTATACTCGGAACACGAATCAGGAGTTCTATGACCGCAGTGGCTCGTTGCCAGCGTATGAACTGGATTCGAAACATCCACGTGCAATACCTTTATAAATAAACGTTAGTGATTTGTGAATGGCGTGCGTTCCTATAGGGACCTTAATAACGCAGTTCTCGTTCCAGCATCTCTTCATTTGCATGAGCGGAAATTCCCTCGACGGTCGCTTCATTTGTTTGAGTGGGAATTCCCGCCGGAGGAAGAAAACATCAGTGGTGCTGATCACGTGGACATTCTTATCGCTTCTTCTCTGGCGTATTTTCCCTTTTTCCGGGAATGAGATAACCGTTAGATATTGCAGCCTCGAGGAAAGGAAACGGCTCCACAAAGCTCCAGTCTTTCCCTGATTTCTTACAATCAAATCTCTTTGACGCCAGGGATTTCCCTTATGTTATTTCCAATGAATACTCGATTCACGATCGTAGGTGACACAAAATTGAGCCGGGATAATCTACAAGGCCTTTTTATCCAAAACTCGACAATTGTAACTCATATCGCAGAGAAAATTTTCTGAGCAAATTTCTCAAAATAGAACTTAATAGATGTATTCGCGGAGACGATTCCTAATGAATTCCGCACTCTAATGCCCATGTGAGTCTCGAATTTCGGAGGGTTTTGACAAAAAACGAAAAAATGAGGGAGTTATACATTTTATCAATCACACCCTCAACACTGAAAATTCCAAGCTTGGACTTCCCACTAATTCTACTTTCTTGCTTAGAGTTACCTAAATGTCTATGTAATATAAAATTTTGACTAGTATGTACATACTGTATGCATTATTTTGATACTGTTTTTTATAATATTCTTTTATTTTTCTTCACAATGTTTTGCTTGTTTTTCTATTTTTTTATATTACTTTGTATATTGCTATCTCTTTTTAAATGTGAACTGATTCTTATTTATGTATCGCATGTAAGTACTTATTGGTAGTGTATGTATTTATTTTTGAATGTTTTTCTCTTCTCTTATCTTTTAGCTATTACTATCGGTAGGTTTGCGCAGGTTTTTCACACCCCCCTTCCTTGTGGGTGCTTTTCTGCAGTGGATTTTTTCCCCTAAGAATCTCTTAGGTTTTTTACATCCACAATTCTTCTAACTTTTTTCTACTTCTTATTTACTAATTAATGGCGATGGGTTGGATGGAAGAAGAGACTTTTAAGTCTCAATCTCGCCCAAATGAAGACGATTTATTATTATTATTGTTATTATTATTATGAATTCTAACTTGGCTGATTAGTAGGATACTTAGATTTTCCGTCTGAATTTTAAAAATATCTCCGCTACTTGAAAACAATATGGAAAGTGTTTTGTGAGCATTGTTATATTGGAAAGTAAATTGTGTCAAATTTCAGCGATTCTGTGCTGTGTCTGTGCTTCAAAAAACGATGGACAACTTTTCCGCTCGTCTGCAACGGCTCTTTGGCTGGGGAAAACTTTAACTTACACACCCGATATTTAAACGATGTTACTTTAAAACATAAAGTAAAAATCTCTTATTTTTGTTAATTTTTTAAACAGAATTGTACATGTACTCTATTAAAATATAAAACATTGTTTTTTATAAAAACATAACTGTGCACGAGTCTTCTGAAATCCCTCACACCTCCCTGCCGGACCCTATAGTACTCATTGCCGCTTCGGGCTCTATGAAAGGATGGAATACCACTAATAAAATACGCTTCTCTTATCCGTACACGAGGAATTATTGATAAAGTCTGCATGACAACGGGGTGTGTAATAACGCAACACAGTGAGAACTGCGACGCAGCAGCGGTAAAGCGTGGCTTACTAGCGTCGACGATGCGGCCAACCATCCTCGTTTGAAACAGAACTACATAAGGATGAAAAATCCATTTTCAATACGCAGTTAACCGGATACCAGCCCGCTGTCGTCACGTGCAGATGAGCTCCAAAAAACCTCTTCCCCAAGGCTGTTGTCTGAGCCCTCGGTAAATCGCGAATGTGGAGCAAATAATTTTAGAATAAACAGATTGCCCAAGCTCTCACGTTTTCATTCTTTCTACGCGGTGCTGTTTTCAACGTAAACCTATAGGAAATAAAGATATAAATTCATTTAACACTAGAAGGATGGCGAACAGTGGTCCGAAATCGGGATAAGCCAACAAAAGTGCCAAATTACTTTTTTGAGATATAAACTTGAAACTCAGCATATATACAGCCAAATGATTGTTGATTATGAAACGGTAAGTTATCTTCCATGAATCGTATGCGTTACTTATATAATAATAATAATAATAATAATAAAAACTTTATTTGGCGAGTTTAGGCCCATTAGGGCCTCTCTTACACCTAACCATTAAGGATTACTAATATTACTTACAGAAAAGGAGGAAAAACAATACAAATACATATATATATAAAAAGAAAATACAAAGAAGAGGTAAACAAATAAAAGAATTGTGGTGTGGGGAAAAACTCCTTGGCTGAAGGCTTTCGGAGAAAAACCCACTGTGCGGGAAAACGCTCACACAAGAAGGGGGGCGAAAAAAACCCGCGAAAACACAGACAGACAACACAACACTTATATATGGAGGGTCAAACATGACTAAATTTGAATAAACGCCCAATTTTATTTTTCTTTGAAAATATTATAACTTAAGCAGATAGTGGAACTGTGGAAGGACTTTAGTGGAATAAGAAACATAATATTCTATCAAAATGGTACTTTATCTATTCTATCCATCAGTTTCAAGGATATTGGCCAATATTTGTGCGGTGTTCCATCACCAAATGGCGGACGCATTTTTTCAGGCAAAATTGGACATAAAGTATTCAGTATCTTTTGTTTAAGAAATATGTGCACCGGGAAATTCCACCTGAGTATTGATTGAAGACATTTTAAAATATCCAGCAGAAATATTTCAAAAACGTACCCGACTGCGATAATAAACGCGATTTTTCGATTGTGCTGCACGATCCGGGTCCATGCTGTTGGACCTGGAAATACGGCGGCTTCGTTGGATTGTTTTAGTTTTTTGGGCCTTAACTCTTTAAATCACCGTTTTTAAGCTAAGTATGCTTTCACTATCACTGTCACTGTTCGAAAATTCCATATCGAAGGTATGAAGAGGATATTTGATCGTGGGAATGAGTCATTGGATGCGGTACTCTGGTAAATACGCTTTAGTTTGGATACTTCACGGATTCTTGCCGAAAATTAGGAATCCCCTTCAACTTTTGAGACAGTATGTAAGTTCGTAGGTATGGAAACGGGTTCATGCTCTGCAGTAAAGGCGACATCTGAATGTTTTTCTACCACTTACCCTTTCCAACCCCGCCGACGAGGGACATGCGTAAAGGGGCTTTCACCGCGCAGCCCTTAACGGTATTTACCGGGTGTTTCCACAGACGCATTTCATACAAAATTGTTAATCCTCAGAGGAATTCGTCTAAATCTATCTCTATCTTTAATGATCACCAAGGATCTGACTAAAAGTCAGTATAATGCACTGAGAAGCAACGCTCTTAGTTTCGGGCACAATCTGTATCCCAGCTATCATAAAATATTAAAATCAGAAAGCGCTACATACCCCGAAGGGATAAATATTACAGAAAATATGTGCAAAGTGAGTCTACAAGCTCTCTTGAAATATACGGCATCGTGGATACTGGTATGCGTTTGATTTCAATTAAGGCACGATTGTCTCCGATGTTATATAATAGAAACAGCGTGCAAACTTGTTATTTTCTTTAGAGTGATTTAATTTTGATTCTGAAATTTGTCGAGTATTCGCACATATAATGATCTGTCGTGATGCGACATGGGGTCTCTTCAAGTAAAATCAAGATTTTAACAGTTTAAGTCCGTTAATTCGAAAAATGAATACCTGACGTACTCTGATTCTTCGGCGTTTGCGGTCGGAAAGGCAAAGGGAGGGGAGGCAAGACGCAGACACCGGTCTTCTGAACCACAGGTGCCGCGAGAAGGCAGGGCAGAGGAGTCGAAATGCAGATACCGGTCTTCTGAACCATAGATGTCCACGGGAGGGAAGGAAAAGGTACCTTACGCTTGAATAGTGCTCCTATTTATATGGAAAAAAGGGTCGTTGTATAGGGGTTTTAGGGTGGAGAAGAATGGGTGGTCACGGGATCTTAGAATGGGTGGTCATCGTGGTGGAGGCTTTAAGAATTTGAAAATCGCGGGGAAGTTTAAGAAGGTGTTGAGAGCGTTTGATTCTGAGGTAGCTTAATGGAAGGGGCCGGGCAAGGGATGGCGGAGGCACAAATTTAAAGAAAACTGATCCAGGGGACACTTCGGCATCAACCGCTGCGTGTCAGCTCTTCTGATCTTAAATTAAGGAGAGTATTAGTAATCGTCGATTTGTAGGTGATTAATTAATTAATCTACGCAATCAAGGCAGAATAAGGTTTTAATAAATCATAAACTAAGCACATAAAGTAAAATCTGAGATTCATAAGCATGAACAAAAGTATGGTAATGTGCAAATCTTTTTCTCCAAAATCACATCACATCATCAAGAAAAAGTTATAAATTTCTCTGCAGGATACATATTATATGTCTGTATAGTATAACAACTGGGAGAAAATAGATTAATGAAAAATTTTAAAGTAGGCAGAAACAGATTCGGACAGATGTGGTGTAAAATCATTCATAAGAAATTTCTTCATGAAATACGAGTACATCTAAAAAATTCAGACTATGTAAGTGACATATAGAGAAGAACTTAATGCAATTTATCGTAGTTTACTTTTACTCCAAAAATTGAATATGGGCAGGACATCAGCATTAGAATAATGGTGTGTATCAATAATCAACCAAATTTTTAGTCATAAAACGATTACTTAAGGTAAAGAGCAATTATACCGATTTACCTTCATAAATCTATATGGAGTTAAAGATTTATGGCACGAATAATGATTCACTTCAACTGAATTTCAATCACCGTCGGAGTTAAAAGTACCTGTTTAAAAGACTATTGTTTTCGACGGAAAGGGCGCGTAGGCTATTATTAAATAGCCTCTGACATTCAAAAGGCCGTCCTCACATGTTCGCCTGGCACGGTTTCTATTTTGCTACACTTCAGCTCTCACAGACGCCCGTATTTACAAATACGTGGGAAGGATATGTATGTCAGCATACACATGTAGGGAAAACATAAATAGGGGTCAACGCATTTTGTAGACTTGTATTTCCGTTGAAATTCTATTGTGAATAAACGATTAATACTACTATTTTTCACTAAACACCATTAAGGTATTTATTATGTAATTTTATGCTGGATTGATGGAGAGTATTAGCAATGTTAAAAGTGAAAGAAAACGGCAAAAAATAGGGAAAAATGATCTTAAACATTAAGTTGATGTAATATACATAAAAAATTGAAAACACGCTTTTATATTTCTGTATTAGAATTTCCGCCAGTCAGGCATATGTCTGGCGGAAGCGTAATTATGGCCTAATATTATATTACTATTTTAAGGTTACAATTATATTTATATCACAGTTAAACTGAAATGCAATTTTAACTATATATGGTTATGATAATATGCAACAACAAACAGAAAAGAAAATAAACAGTCATCAATGCATCACGGCTTCCGTTGCGGTCTCGGGACAAACAGTCCCCGATGTGCATCACACTACTAGTCCCCTACTTCCCTCACATTTCGTCTTTAATTAACCACAATCGGCCATCATCAGGACCTGATGATGGCCGAACGTGCCGAAACCGGTCGTTGTTTTTTAGCGTTTTGGTGGATGTGTAATAGTAACTTTTTAATTTTATTTTTACTTGTAAAAATAAATATTTTAACAATGGATTTGAACTTCCACTCAGTAAAGCCTCAATTGATTGAGTTTACTAACGTCTTTTTACTATTTAATACTTTGCTCCAGGTTTCTTTCCCAGTTCTGAGGATGGCGTAATCACCGCCGAAACCGGTAAACTGTTTGCATATATTTTTTGTGGAATTGTACAAGTTTTGTGTTTTTAACGTTATTAACATGAAATTCCACCAATTATCGCTGGATAAATTCCTTTTTTTCAATAATAGTTTACACAACCAAAATAAGAGGCCGCATTCAATTCCTATTCTTTTTATATGCCTCGATTTCGTAAAAGCATAACATCTTATTCAATAATGCTAAGGAAGTGAAGACTATGAACAATCAAATGAACTTCACAAATATTTCGTCTCATCTGGGTAACGGATATCTTTGGTAGAAGATATTGATATATCACAATCCGTTGCACTTTTTATGGATATTAAAATTTCATATTTAAATTTGGAAAGTAAAGTTTGTGAAATGCATTTTTTTAATTGCTTCAATCATTTTCTTATAGGGGCTACTGCCATCGTGCAATTCAATTCACAAATGTATACACAGTGATTATTATATAGGCAGTGAATATTATAATAGAATGCTCAGAGAGGGAAGATAATTAAATAATAACTCTTAGTGAAAGGATTGTTAAAATACACCAATAAACAAATGGGGTAGTTAACGTTATGAATCTATAAAGTGGATATTTCGATTTGGAGCGTTGATTCCATTCTACAAGCTTACGCATCCTAAATAATGAGGTTGTGGAATCATAAGACCGCGAGCTTCCGATTATTGATCATTACAGTTGGTCAGTATAGACACTAATTGATCGTAGGATCTTATAGAAGAAAGGGTTCTTATACCTCAACTTTAAGATGCGATTCCCTTTAAAATGACCCTGGCAGACGAATTGCCTAGGTATCACACTTTGGCCATGCTCATGAGGTGGTTAAGCGATTGATTAGTATGGCTAATGCTTGTCAACTCCTAATCACATTTAACGCTAATATTAAATCAGCCATTTAAATAAGCATCTGCTTTACCACGCGTAAAGTGGTAACTATGTCTAATCAAGCCACACCTCTGAAGGCCTTATGTTCTCAAACTGTTTATTCAAAACCATGGCGGTAGAACTTTATGTAATATTAGCATGCAGACAAATTGCTTGAGACAAATACGTGAGAAATCTTCGGATATCGAAATTTGCGGGAAATGACATAAATGTACGATTTTATCAATCAAAAAGTTTGAAGGAGGGATTCAATCCAAATCTTAGGAAAGAGCTCCCCGATCGATCTGCCTCCGCTAGCGTAGGCGGCTTGCTGTGGGGAGCACACTTCTCATTGACACCCTCATGTCACTGCATATGTTTAACAATGACGCATTTGGGGATAGTTTCGTTTATTCACAATTTTCACTGCACATACATCTACATCTACATCTACATTAATACCCTACAAGCCGCCTTTCGGCGTGTGGCAGGGGGTTTAAACACCAGTTGAATCTAAATTACTTCCTTATTCGATTACTGTCACGTATTGTTCGCGGAAAGAATGAATCTCTAAAACGATTCGTCCTAGCATCTATTTCTCTTAACTTACGGTCATTATCGGATCGACCGACGTAGCAGGGGGGTTGCATGATACCGATTGTATCTTTGGAAAATGTAGTTTCCCTGAATTTATTAAGCAATCGCAGCCTAGCTTCCGATCTCCTTTCTTTCAAGGATTCCCAACCTACGTCTGAGAGCATTTTTGTAACGCTTGCTTTTTTATCGTAGCATTTCTTAACAAAACGAACCGCTTTACGCTGCACTTTCTCGAGTTGGCGAGTACACGTTTCATCCGCCGGATCCCATATACTTGCCGCATATTCCAGAAGGGGTCTGACCAAGGTAAAATAACATCGCTCTCTCACCTTTTCGTCGCATTTACCGACAATACGCTTTACAAAGCCAAGCCTTTTATTTGCTTTGCCGCAGATTTTTCGAATATGCGTGCTCCAATTTAAGTTATTAGTAATGTTGATCCCGAGATATTTAACTGAATCTACTACTTTGATACTAATTCCATTAATTTTGTATGGGTGATTTGGACGCATTTTTTTCTTTTCGAAGAAATTAACTACGGAGCATTTACTTACGTTAATATCTAATTCCCATTTTTCGCACCACCTTCGCACATATTCTTCTAAACTCGGATATTTCTTACCCTAGGATATATTTCTACACACATTCCCATTCAGTAAATTGATATTCATCTCCCGACTAACTTTGCCAAGTTTCACTGCAATAGGTCAGAGTTGGCGCATGTAACTTCACAATATACAGATGGCTAGATGCAGCCATTTCCACCACCATTAACAGTCCATCATGCATGAATACCATATAAGACCCATCTCTCTTTTCTACCTGCATTCACTTGCTTGCCTATCTCATCATCTATCATTCCAACATTTGGAAACGTTTTAGCTTAGAGCATATTACTGACCACCGTAATGCACTTAGTCAATTTATTTGCGAAATCGACCCTATTAAACTGCTACATTCTCTCTCGATACGGATTTTTTCTTAACATTAATGATAGCATGTCAGGTCCAGTAGTCGTTCTTTAGTTCTAACTTTTGGAGTTGTTTTAAACGGTATATGAATAATTTAAACTAAAAAATGCCAGTCTGTATGTATGCAAAGCAGGAGATTATCAAAGCTAAATCACGTCTAAAATGTAAAGTATCAGCAAATTTTTTCTAAATAAGTGTCAAAGAAGAATGTAAAATTTGCGCATTATTTCAGACGATCATTTATTTCAGCCATTTTTGTGATTTTCAAATAATCTTCTAAAGAGATGAAATTCAACTTTCTTGCACTGGTCCACAAACAGTCATATGTGCAACCGGCGTAATTCTTTGGTTATATTCGGCCTAAGGCAGCGTCTATAGTCAGATTTTCTCAATAATAGTCCAAAACACGATTTTCTGTTTATTTTCCTGGTGGATCTGCACTAGTAAGTATTATTTTTCAAGCGAAAATGAAATGATAAACGATTAACATAAATTTACAAACCTAAAACCTCCACCATTCGAGTTTATACGCTAAGAAATGCCTAATAATCCCCCAAAAGAGCAAAGTTACTTCTATTATTCATAAGAAGATTACTTCTATAATTCATTAATTTTAAAATTATCATCATAAATCGACGGTGACGCGATAGTGCATACACAACATTCTGATTCAATCCGTCTTGTTCAGATTCTATCTTCTGAGTCTCGTGAGCTAAGGTTTTGGCAGAAGGCTCACGAGGTGAGTTAATTAGGGCCACCGCCTCCACACTCCGACACTCCGTCTGCCGCCACGTCATCGGAGGCTCGTCTCTGCTGTATTTTTGGATCCTCACGAGATCTGAGTTTCAGAAAAAGACTGGAGCGCTTGCCAGTTGGAGTGGGTGTCATTAAAATGATACGTAGTGAATATAAGACCAGAAAGACGCAAAAATTGGCAGTATGACACAACGCTGAACGGATAGTAATGCGGATGCATAGGAGACGGCTGTATATATTCAGCGTCATTTTAATGTTCGTCTACACGTTAATGATGATTATTTTAATAGTGTGATATATTTGTTAGGGCTGGGCCATTATTAGACGCCGATGAGGGAGCCACTATACTTCGAGATTCGTTTCTTTTTCGAGTCAGCAATGATATTTCATATTCAATTCGGATTTAAAAGAATCGATTCCTAAATTTTGGTCATAATTTTAATATTTTCATGGGTAAAGGACAAACGCCATCTCCGATTAGTGTCAACAAAACGTTAAAAGGAAGTAACCGCAAGAACAGTGACCATATGGCAATATATTTAGAACATTTCTGGGGTCATAGTAATTTATAATTTATATTTTTCTGTGGTTGAGACCTGAGACTGAGACCAAGTTATTTCTTCTCCTTCCTACTTAATAATAAATTTGAATTCATGATTAAATGATTTTGAGATCTACAGTTAAGGTAATGTTCATCTAGGTTGAAGCTTAAAGAATAAAGAAATAATACATATTAAATTGTAATCATCTTACATATAAAACTTCAGCTACCGTTTTTTGTGGCCGCATAACTCGAAAACCACTCGGTCGATTGACTTGAAATTTTAACACAACGTTGCATTCAAATATGATCGTGTTTCTATTGAAAAGAATGTTGACATTTCGTCCTTGGTTCGATCCCAGACGAGTCAAAGCATTTCCATAAGATATGCACGTAAAATTCATTTTTGCCGCTGTAGGCTTTATTTCTTTTACGAATTAAAATTAAAATGAATGGTCATACGAAACTGAGACAAGCACCAAACAAGGAAAATAAAGAAAGAATTGGTCGTGTATTTTATTTTCGTGTACTATTGTTTTCGAACTGAATTATCCAGATTTTATACAAAATACACAAAATGTTTGTAAAATTTTGAGGGTATATACAACCGGTCCCCCTGTTGACAAATACCATTGTTGAATCCGAGTTCCTGCATTTTGGCCTATTTAAAGTTAAGAAGAAGTTTGTTTGTTGTTTGGTTGATTTCGTTCACATTGACGTGCATATTCAATTGTTGTAAGTGAATTAAATTATCTGTTTCCAAAAATCAAAGTGTGAGTTACTTTGTATTTGATTGTTTCATTCAGTACGATAGATTTCTTTTGTTATTTTCCAGTTGATCGTCGTCTGTGTTTTCTCGGGCCATATTTCACGTTTTACGAGTTGAAGGAGAAGTGAAAAGTTGTTGATTTCGTTCACATTGACGTGCATATTCAATCGTTGTAAGTGAATTAAATTATCTGTTTCCAAAAATCAAAGTGTGAGTTAATTTGTATTTGATTGTGCATTCAGTTCGATTCATTTTTTCGTTATTTTCCACCTGCACTCTTTGTTTTCGCGGGCCATAGTACGCGTTTTACGGGTTGAAGAAGAAGAGCAACTCAATCGTCCAAACAATGCCAAGAATCATTAGATCTACAGCTAAGGAGTATGCAGTTGCAATATCTGAATGATCGAACTTCATTGACTATAGTCATAATAAGAGTCTAGGTCATAGAACGGCAGCCATTATTTTCTATGAAAACTTCTATTTTCTTCCTTTCCTTTCATTCCACAACATAGCTACAGCATCGCAAGGCAGGGTAATGAATTGAATAATGTGATTTCTCGGCGAATCTATGTTCATTAGAATACCTTTATTTTCATTCCCATTCATTTCATACGTGACTGAGCCACAGCGAAGCATGGCCGGGTTTGGCTAGTTATATATAAAATACATTATAAATTTTTAGCCTCTTGGCCGACTATTCGATTCTAGCTCACTGTGTAGCGTGAAGTTTTCCTTACACTACCGAATGAGTTAGTTAGTAACGACACTTCGTTACTCTACTAACCATTTTGTTGAATTAGTCTTGGAAATGTGGCCATTTGGAAGTTCGGATTTGATAACAGGATGTGTGTGGAGGACCTCGCTGACGTCAGAGCACGCGCTAACTGAGTCATGGGACGCAAGGCGAGAAGAAGCACGTGACTAGGGCGATCAGAATGAATTTGTGGGATTGGGAAAGAGATGGGTTATAATCCGTATAAAAGAGGCAAATAGGCGACGCCAATTCGTTTAACGTGTCTCTGCTATCAGCTCCATCGTTCGTATTTTTTTTATTTCACCCTCCAGCAACACCAATTCAAGATTGTGAAAATTACGTTACATAAAATGAACCTCAATGCACACACGCAATATGCATTTCCACGAAAACAACAGCTTATAGAGACGTGACTGATGTCGTCATGGTTTCCTTTCCCGGGCGTGTGTCGCGTCAGATGGAAGCTGGTTCACTCATAATCTACACTTGTTATTATTTATCTAGAAATTGATCTAGAAACTCGTTAAGGTGGAGAAGTTAAGCTCGTTGATTATTCACCTGAAGGTGAGGATAATCTTACTGCTTCGATCCTTCGCCATAAGAAAATTAAAAAAATGGTGGGTTTACAGCAGTGCGTTTATAACAGAAACACTTTGTTATCAGTTTTTAGTCTTCGTCGTGTGTAATAAAAATTTTCCACCGTCTGAGTCCATCAATTTTATAGTGTAATTTTCAGTTTTATGCAGGATTCTGTGATACCAATATTATACAATGCGCTCTTTAACATATCTAAGCTTGTACATACTATAAGTAGGTTTGCGCTGATTTTCGTACCCCTATTTGCATAGGTGTTTTCCTCTCTACCTCTGTTCACCTACACATTGTTAATGTTATAAATATCATTCCTGATAGGAAGATTTGCTTAGAGGGCATTGATGATGGAAGAAGAAACTTTTCAGACTCCATCTCCCCTTAATAAATACCTTATAGGACTTGAACGAAGATAAATGCTTAGCTCTCATCTGGATAGAATCATAGCCCAACTAATGCGCGTCGAGTTAAAGAACATAGAGCGGATTTCATCCTAAATCCTAATAATCTGCGCTGTTTAATAGCTTTTAGGTTGCCTCGGAAAAATAATCCTTAGCCTCTTTATTCAGTCAATATTTTGTTCATTCTATTCCTTGATAACTTCGCTCCCTACGCATCCAAACGTTAACGGAAAACAAAAAAATTGAAGGAGAGAGATGACACCCTGATCTCATTTCCGCAGCCTCACCTATTTTACTTAGCTGCCGGAGAAGATAAAACTGGTTCACTCTCGATCTCGTATCAGCCGCGCAACCTCCGAAGTTATTCGCATACATCTCAGCGTGTCGCAACTTATGTATCGGAGTTATATGGTGGAAGGATTCTCGGATATGGCACCGTTATCCCTTGGGAGACGCCAATCAAAATGTTTGCCGAGCATTCAGCTCCGTCGCAGGAAATAAGTAGCATACACTGAGGAAGTGACTCGACAAACTCTTCTGCGGAAGAAGCTGGCCACAAGAGTCTGCGATAATTCGAAAATGAGAAGCTTTACAGCCCATGAAAATTGCAAATATTTCAAAACGATACAGGATCATTAAAATTATTGATCAAGCGTATTGTGGTCGACAAAAATTCTAAGTATGATGGGAGCGCGACCACTGATGTACAATAAAAGCAGACGAAATGGACAATGGTGGCATGCCAAAACAATTATCCTAGGATATGGTGGTGAGCGCGAGTAAACACTTTTGGCTAAAAGGTTCTAAAATATCTGGACATTTATTCGAATTCGCGAGAAAATGCAGTATTTTAACAGTTAACTGGAGAGTGAAAAAGCACTCGGTTTAAGATCGAACATGTAATATTTTCTCGCAAATTTAAGATAAGTAAGATATGACTCTAACCCAACTTCACCATATCGGAAACCTTCTAATGCCCTGTGTGTTCAGTGAATTCAATTTCAACGGATTCTCTGATTTTTTACGTGTTTTAAGTTGGTCATTCAGAAACTAGTATTTATTTTTTAACACGAGCCTCCATGAATACTTTATTCAGCTACCCGTTCTTTCCATTTCGTATAGGTAGTAAATCATTATACTTCAGAATCACATATTTTTCCTCAGTCTTTGTCGTACATATTCCACAAAAACGAAATTCTACAAGTAGGATTTTATGAACTGTTTCGTCCTACACAGGCTTATATGATGTGGACAGATCAAAAGGGAAGGATAAAAGAGCTCTCACGGTCAAGAATTATTCTGCAGTCTCATGAAATACTTCACATTTTAAGTAACTTATACTCGCTACTTCTTAGCATCGATAGGTAGCATATTGCTTTTCCAAACATTTGTGCCGCATGTAGACCAAGGCGTAGATGCTGGCATTGAAGAAATCGGGGCCAAGACTGTGAAGCCATGTGCGGTCGGCATTCTGAACTTCTCCGAATTTTCTATCAACCAAGTGCTTCTTCAGTAGCCCGAAAAGGTGGAAATCATGGTCTGTGCTGCGATAGTAATAATTTTTTAAGATAACAAGATCTGTTTGTCGTTTTCGAAAGAATCAGAGGTATTTACAATTAAAATAATGCAACCACGATAAAATAATAATTTACATTGATTTATATGCACTATATTTTACAAAGCGTTTCTAAAACTTGACTATTATTAATAATAATATACAGAGATACAACTTTTTTGGAACTTTTTGGATTATGTTGGTTTTAGAATCAAAGAAATACAAACTTCTCATTAAATATTTGCAATAATACAAAATTCATCATTATGGTCCACCCGAGCCATTGATGACTCATGAGGAGGTATAAGGGAGAGAGAACCATTGCATACCCGGGTGGAGGAAGATAAGAATCGTGTTCGGTTTAGAAAAAGATGACCTCCTAGGAAGGTACGAAAAAAGGAGTACTATGGTTCAATGAGTTTTTGGAATGCATCATTGGAAACAAAGAAAGGCTAATCGAGACAATGCCAATGCAAAGACAGCCAACGGCACTGTCAGGACGTTCTCCATCATTTCTAATTGTTTTAAGGAGGAACGCATTTTAGCATCATCATAATAGAGGCGCAAAAACTTAACTCGAAAATTATCATCTAATGTCAAGGAAGACTTCTTCGTCATTAATATTTAGGTAGACTTTTGTAAAAAAAATATAATTTTTTACGTATTAATTTGAGAATAAATTTGAGTTGATAATACATTTTTAAAGTCTAAGAAATCCATAATAATAGAGAGATTCACAGACGTTAAACGGCTAACGTTATTTTTCGAAACCCTTAATTTAAACGAGAGCGAAACCTTACGGTATCCTCGTCTGACTCGCATGCACTTGTTTTCGTGGTGTTTTAACGCCAACGATGAGGTTTTACGATCTACTCCTAAAGCTAAAACTCGCTGACTGCGCTTGGGCGCTGGCTTTGAAAAAGAGAAAAATTCTCCACCCAATTCGCTACTGATCGTAGTCTATACTTCCAAATGCCCATTTTGTTGAATACAGCATTCTATTTAATCCATCTTTCTTTTCGGCAAGTGTTAATAACGTACAATATGGAATATAAACCTATAAAGTGAACTTCCAGACAATATATTTTAGTCTTACGCGTGACGTTTAGCGTGGAAGTGTAACCCCCGCTGGCTATATTAGACCTGCCCATCCAATAAATCCAAGAGAAGTGGTGAAAACTGAAATTTTCAGCTTGTCGCACAAGTGGAGAGGAGTAGACGTGGCTCAGACGGTGACAGTATCGAGGCATGGTTGGATCAATACGATAGTCTCGCCGCCCACAATAGATTTTGGGTGGCGTTGGAGAGAAGTTGAGGACATTACGATTTTAAGAAATCTCACCAAAAGAGTTCCAATCGACGGATGCGTGGTGAAATTACTGCACTCGTAGAAATTACAAGGCCGTACGACTTCAGATATCTTCATTTTTCGAGAATGAATTGGGGATTACATCGAGGATATTGGTCGTCTCTAACAAATATTGCAAGTTTAAACCTCAGCTATCGGATACATTGACCGTTCGGGAAAATCGAAAATGCCATTAATTTACCAGGGCATGCGATCATGCGTACACGTGTTTTGGAGGGCATCTTTTTGGGAAAACACGCGGTTGCTAAAGTATAGCCTACTTTCAACTTACAACCGATTCCATTTTCGACAGTTTACTCTTCCTTTTCTGGGATTTATTTCCACTTGCCGAAATTTTCCACATTTTAGAGCTATGGAGCAGCAATCGAAAGCCATAGCACAACTTAAAGGTCAAAGGCTAACTAAATTTAAATTTTAAAATCGGTTCTACCTGTTTTCTATTAGGAGAAGTTTCCCGGTACCATATCTTGGAGATTAAAATACATCACATTTATCCTTTGAACCACGATAGAGAAAAAAAATTCTTTCCATTATTTTGACTGTAGCCAAACGCATTTTGCTAAACTAAGTTGTTGGCGGAACTGTATAACTATAAATTGCTAAGAAAATTTCAATTTGATCTCTTCGTAATTTTTTCTTAGTGCGGGAGATGTATCCTTTCCCGGGATATCCTTTGCGGACATCTTTCAAATATAATTGCAAACCAAATACTTAAAACACTAGTATTTTTATTGATAGTCATAAAAGATGAACACTACAACAAGTATCCCAATTCCAATATTGAGTATGTTTTATAATGTGCGACGAAAATAATGATAAATTAAATAAAAGAATGGAAACACTGATAAAATTTTACAACGTGATGTCTCTTCCAACTGTTTTGTATAAATAAGAATTTAAGCAACAAAAAAGAACAAAGACAAATAAAAACATTAGATATCCATTTTTATGGCAATAAAAGGAAATAAAAGGATACATAAATTAAGGAATGCATTTATAAGAAGAGGACTAGGTGTTCAGCAGATAAATTAGTAAAGTACAAAGTAGGCGGAAAGAACATGTATGCATGAACTGTACGAATGCCTAAAAACAGAAGTCCAAGGGCTTTGGAATTTCTCTTTATTATATTCCATCAATTTATTTACGTTGACCAGTATCTACGAACTTTTCCATGATTATTAATTACCCTCAATTTTCCGCATCATTTTTCATGTCCTAAACACTAGATTCACCGCACCAATTTGCTTTTTCCTCTTTCTACAAGTTCCTCCTTTACAAAATCAAGATGTTCAGGCCGAACTTTGTGGAACGCCATAGCAAATTAATTTAAAAGTTCTTCGTATTTTCAACAATATTTATTCAAAACGACCGGTTTCGATCATTACAGTCATCTTCAGGCAATTAATTTATTCAAAGGCGCATCATTTCTGTGTTACCAATTGCCTGAAGATGACTGTAATGGTCAAAACCGGTCGTTTTGAATAAATATTGTGGAAAATACGAAGAACTTTTAAAATTTATTTCCTCCTTTACGATTGTTAGTTTTTGTGTACTTCTCACCAACACGTATTCTATGCCTCTGTCGAATATTTTTTTCTCAAACCTTTCGAGAGTTCTCAGAATTTTCTCTTATGATTTCCTAAGGATCAACTGAAGACATTATTTCCCCAATGAAAAATTATTTTATTTATATTATTTTCCTGGAGTCCTCAGGAGGAAAATGTTCAAATAAATCATAGAATAGCATTACTATATAAATGTATCAAATTAATTCTACAGAATAAATTGTACTTGTCGAACTAATTAACAATTAAATTAATACACTACCACAAATATATCATACAATCACGACCCACGTTTAAATGCATAGCTATGTAGCCTCATTGGGTAAAGTCACAATAAAACACAACTAGTAGAAAATGAGTCTATAAAAGTGGCGTATATAAAATTAATTCCAATTACTAACTAAATGTTTTCTGAAGCATTGTAACTGAACGAAATTTTTCGTATGAACGAATATAAATAGTGTCCTAGATGAAGGTTCTTCTCAAAGGAAACAGTTTAATATTTGAACTGGAAAATTAAATTAATTCTAATGTTATATAATTCATGCCTGCTCCTTATTTGCTTCAAAGTATCCTAGCTTATAAAGAATCACGAATATTAATGAATATTACGCAATTAGATAAGCTGCATTACTGAATGAAATTGAACTTATATTTCATTCCACCCTGTTTCTCTCTCCCTCTATTTTCAGTTTCATCTCACTCTCTTACTGTTAAGAAAAGTTTGAAGAAATACGTGTCCGACATAAAAGAAACAGATTTTTCGACGAACGCCTCTGATTCACTAATAACCCCACCACTTGTGGGTTTCCTCAGCATGATCGTAATTAATTATTAAGTAGGATTTGAGTATGTTATTTTGATTATTTTTGGTAATTATTATTTCTTGCAATTAAGGAATTTTTGGCATCCTGATATGTTATCTAATTATTAATTTACCGTTTAATGTTTACAATAAAATTTACTGTATTGTTATGTTTTTACCGTGTTTTTGCGGGTTTTTTCACTTCCCTTCTTTGAGAGTGTTTCCCCGTAACTTGGGTTTTTCTTTGTCTACCTTCAATTGCAATGATACTTAGGTTGGGACGGAAAAAAATCTCTAAAGGTGAAAAGAGCGGAAGTAGAGGACCAAGCCAATTTGTGATCTCAGTGGGGTAAAGGAGTTATGCGTTTCCGTGCGACTAAGTTTTGTTTTTAGAGGCTAAGGGCATTTACGCTTAAAACTAAAGATGGAAGTTTTCATTCAATTTATCTACCGCAGACAGAATTAATATCGTAGATCACTTATTATCAATTAAAGAGTACACTTTGGCTTTGAACCGCACCTCGTAGTAAGGGTTTGTTAATCACTTGGCGAAGTGGCGAGATGCGATCACTCCACTGGTAGTACACCAATGACTGCTGATACAGCAATGACGCCAGAGAATACGAAAATATCACGTAGGCGTCGGCCAAGGATTTGTGTGAAGGAACTCCACCCGGGGATCACAACAATAGTAGCACAACAGAGCCGTGCAACCTTCACAAGGTTAGCAATCATTTCTCTGTATAAATCGTCGGGATTGCTCCACGGCTAATGACGCCAGCGCAAGCGTTCGTATTCCGTCGAAGGAAATAATACTTTGGCGTGGTAATGAAGAAATAAAACTGTAAAATGTCCACACTATTACTAGCACGTCTGGTGTTCAGAAGATGCTACTCTGGTAGCAAAACCGTTCGTCAATAAAAAAATTGTGTGGAAAATTTACAAAATTTTATTTCTTCATTACTTCAATGGCTTTCCACAAAGTAACTCCTGAACATTTAGATATTATTCAATAATTTCGTGATTTTGAAACCGATCGTTTCCATGCTGGAATCGTTATAATTATTATTTCTTTCTTCTTTTCTTTGTTGCCGCTACACTTAGCTTGATACGTCTGGGATACATAAATACGAAGTATTTCCGGATAAAATTATTTTAAAATAGTTGTCTACTTAAAAAAATTAAATTTTCTGTGTCAAAGATTATGAAGATACAATGTATTTCTCATTGGTGTGCGTATCGCTTACATAAAGAAAGGTAGACGTCCTCTATTGCATTCAAACGAGGCATTGATTCTATTTTTATACTTTCAGTATTTGATTATTACTTCTTTTGGAGATATATTTGGAGGCCACTTTTACGGAATGTCATTGTACCGGAAGCAATTGGTCTTTTTGGAGATAACGGCAGAGCTATCTCACCGAATTAGCTCCGAAAATAGGTGGTTTGTTGCGGAAAATTTAGTGATAAAACGCCTCTTTGCAATTCTTTAATAATAGCTCTAATTAAACACAATCGCTAGTCTGAAAAATTAAAAGCTCTAATGTACCAGTTGGATTTCTAGGTTTTCTCTAAGATCAGAAAAAATCCCACTGTTTCTCTACTGATACAATATTCTATATTATATTCCATACTATATTCTATATTATATTCCATATTATATTCCATATATTGTAATTGGCTATTCCATACCATGCAAATCATTCTATCAAAATTGAAAACTGTCGTGACTCGGCCATCCGTCAATATCTTAAACAGTCTAGAAGCTAGGAGGAAGAAAAGGAGTTTATCGGTCTTAAGACAGGATAATTCGGATGTTGTGGGATAACTGTGGGAATTCTAGCGTTTAAAGAAATATGTGATAGAGTAAAAGAGGGAGATTACTTTGGTAGGAATGATGGTAAATACTAATTGAGATACATGACTGGTGAGATAATTGATGGTGTAGGTTTATGTAAATGGATTCACAGCAAAACCTTATAAACTGTCTTCTGAGGGAAAAAATGATTAGTGAGTCATCTTTTGCTCCAGGCGATGCTCTCATTGAGAGCGAAATAAGCATTGGGCGTTTTTACAGGTTTTTGATAGTTTCGGTGTGAAACCATTTTTATAAAAGTGCATATATAGAGCAAATATATTGATCGGAAACATTCTTTTCTTGATGAAGCCGTCCAAAAATGGAACGGTCTACCTGCAGATGTCTTCAAGCCTTACTCAAAAAATGTCAAAGGTTTTATCAATGATATAAGCAAAATAAATAGCTTGACGAGTGAGCCTGCCGATAGCAAAATATGAGGCAAGACCGAGGCAAGAGTAGGAGGCCAATCAATGAAAGAAAGCCTCTTCGCCAAGAAGTGCCGAACTTTAAAAAATCGAAAGCATCCTCCCTCTCTTCTCCACGGCTAGTTGCAATTGTAGGGTGGGGGGGCAAGTAATAGAGGCACAGCAACCTTTGTGATGAACCTTGTCGAAGCACATGTGACAGAGGGGCCCTAACACCACCGAAGGTCACAAGGCGTCTTGCGGACCCTGGATTTTGCTCTATTCAGCCCTGCCCCACACGGGTCAGGGCTGTCTTTTTTCGAGCTGACACGGGGGCACCTGACCTCTAACCTCTAGCGAGAGACGAAGACTGTCCCGCGAAACCCAGGACCTCCGGTGTGTCCGAATGCGACAAGCAGAAACCTCGACTCCGATCCTCCGCGTTCCGCGACAGTGCCCCCGAAGGATCGAGTCACCACTTACGGAGTAAAAGGTAAATAAAGGACTAACTCGACTCAAGCTTAATTGCAATAATATTCCCTCGCCATCACGACGACAAGATAATACAATGGCGATAATATCACCAATTTTACAAACATGATTAAAAATTTCAAATATTTTAAATTAAAATGTAAGTAATAGTAAATTTAACTATGCAATTATTAATACATACGATGTTACATCTTTCAGATAAAAATCCTTTTAATTTTACTCATGCAAACATTGCAAGAAGGAGAAAAAGGTTTTAAAACTTTTCTGTTGCAGTTTTATATAAATACTTAGCTTCCTTGTATTACGCCTTGTTTCTAATTTTTCCCAAACCAGCTCTTTGTTAATTATAGTGACGCTACCTTACAGGTTAGCGTATAGTTTAAATAGAAGATGGGATTCAATTCATCATTTGCTGAGGGTTATTCTGGTTAGGTCATCCCTTAAAAACCACGATTTTATGCATTCTGCGACGTAAATATCGTATTAATAAATTTAATTTTCGATGTATTAACTCTGAGCATTGCTAAATTATATCGATGCATATCTTTAGCAAGATCTTGCTATAACTTGGTACATTTTACTCGGCCTACGAATTCTGTTTACGGGCAAATGCAGCAAATTGCACCACCTGGCCATAACCGTGATTAAACATTATCAATTGCGGCTACTTCGAGTCCATCTCATTTCATACCAAATCAATTTTCCCTTTTTATCGACCACGAGCGTCTATCATTTCTCAATTGTGTAATTTAACACTAAAGTATATCATATTTTGAAAACAAATGAATTTCTCTTCCAGGAGAAAGGTTTAATTCACAATTTGCGGCTAGCATAAGCGGGTTGAACGAATCGAAGGCCTAAAGAAGAACGCTGACTGAAAAAAAGTAGCCGCAATACACTCATCCGTTAAGGCCAAGTCCTTGAGAAGTAGCAACAATTCATTTCCCGTTGGAGCGACTGCACGTGGCCAACACTGACGTTCGCACAGCGTCTGTTCCCGTCTAGATGACGCTGTCGACAGCAGGACCGGCAGGGGGTCCGAGCGCAAAATTTGCTATGGAGGTATGCGCTTCCTATGTCTACGAGATTACGGGATGAGTAATGGCTTATAAAGAAAGCGCCTTAAATACGTTCCGAAATTTTCTACACATGTATCGCTCGCCTTATGAAAAATTTGCCTTTTCGTAACAAGCCCCTTAAAAATGCGATCCCTGATGCAAAGAATCCACGGAACCTCCGTCTAGGTCGGCCCTGAGCCCAAGCCATGGAGGTTTGCGACGTGGGCAGTTTAAAAAATCGGAACCGCAGCGTGTGCGCAGACGCATATTTGGCTGGCGAAGGCCCAGAGGCAGTTATGGGAGCGGCGATTGGGTCTGTTACCTTGGGTTAGGTCATCGCCTCGACCGCCGCCGAGGAGGGGTAGGCGGCGGGAAGCGATGCATTGCCCTCGGGTTTCAAGGATCTCCTCGCGAAGTTTTCGAGCCAAAAGTTAAGGATGAGACAAGCTTTTTTCTCGAGAGACGCAGTGGTTGATATATCGATGATTTTTCTGGCTGAACTCAATAATTGAAGAGGGCGGCTGAAGAAATGGACAAAGGGAGATCGCGAGAGTGCGGAATTGCTGTTGCGCCGCTGAGTAGGCACACGCGCGCCGGAAGCGAGAGCCAGACGACGGTCAATACAAATACGGAGGCGGGAAAATCCCCGCATCATCAAGAAATGCTATTCACTTTCTATTTTGTTTATTTCCTGTACCACTAAAATTAAAAATTAGCAAATCACAGATCTGGGATGGAAATAACATATCTAGATATCTATCAACAATTATAACATGTTTTAAATGACAAAAATAGAATTTATTTAGAAATCCAGTTTCAATGCAGTTATAATAATTTATTTCATAATTAGAATTACTATACACTTATAAATATAATTATATGTATTTATAATGTACCCTAAGGTTTATATTACCGTTATGAATTTAAATATCAGATTTTCATTCGTTCTTCATTTTGCTGTTTAATCGATGTGTAGTATAATTATAAAGTCGTTAGATTATGTTTCTCAAATTAGTTCCCGCTAAACGTAAGCTGCTTGTCAGCAACTTAAATTCATAACATGTCGATTATGTATACATTTTATGGATTAATTTCGATTAATAACAATTACTGTTTATCACAAAATTGAATAACTCATCATCATATTAATACATCAGAAACTTAAGACAAGTTTACGAGAAGATAGCAGTGCCAACAACCAGTTGGGCGGAATAAATATTCATATAAAATAACTAGAAGTAATTTTTAAAATTACGCAATATATCTTTATATTGAAAATATTGATCTATAATCTAACCTATCTCACCTACATTTCTATCTTCAATGTTTTCCATAAAATTACGAATCAGCAGATGAAATATGAAAATAATATAAATTAAAGAAGTTACAATATATAAATAATAAGGTCTATAAGCTAATGATAGAATAAATTGGCCATTATAATAGTGTACCATTAACTCAAGTTGAACATTTTCGAAGTATGATAAATGTAAAATATTGTCGCTCTTATAAAGTACTTGTTCGTCTCTTTGGGAAATTTCTCGTTAGTGCCTGGTACGATTAGCTTATTAACCTCGAAGAGGTTTATGAATTAGGTCGGCAAGTAAAGCACTACGAGAAAATGTCATACTTGTAGCCGAAGCATTCATTCGTAAATTTTCATTATCTGCTAGTTATTGTTTGAATAGGATATCACTTGCATCGCCTGTCAATACATCTAAGGTAAGTGCTACATGTACGTATATATGAATACAAAATTGCACTGCAAAGGAATTTCCCAGAAGCCTCTTCTATACTGGAATGAAATTCATGACGCAATTGTCTGAGTGACAATAAAATGATAGTAAAGATAAGGATGAGTGGTGTATTGAGTAATCTCAGTTTCGAGTGAATGCGTCACAATCGCATATACCACACGTTGTGAGGAAAACACGCAATTTGGCCGTTACGAAAGCGAACAGTAACATGGACTCGCTTCGCCTTTTCATTCAATATCGTAGTATTTAACCTTCCTCATCCTGTGATCAAAATTCTAACCATGTTCGACTCGTGTCACTGACTTGAAATTTTTACGACATACTGTTCATAGCGTGTAACCGCCAGAAAAAGGCGACTTTGAACCCCAGTGTCATGGGTTCGATCCCAAAAAGCCCCGAGGTCCCGATTTTTTCCATAAGGATGCATTTTAGAAAATGTTTTTGAGGCACTTCCCGGTAAATAAGAGAGCTGAAATTCGAGGGATCGCTGGAAGCCGTGCATATCGGAGGATTAGTTTATGAATCGATGTCTTTCTCTTCCGCATGAAGTTGAATTTTTCTCAACTTCTCTGACCAAAATTGGCTTAAACATTTTTAACCGATAGGTAACAGAGGTCATTTGAATTAATGATCACATGAAAAGTAAGAATAGTATAAGATATGTATTCAGTTCTAAAATACCTAAATGAAGTCGCTTTTTCGGATTTCCTTAGGTAGGTCATATATTTATGGATCACCATTTTCAAAAATTAAAATACTCGTATGCAAGTTCAAGCATATGGCAAATACATCAGATGATCATTTGCTTATAATTGTAATTTGTGCCTCACAAGTACTGAAGTAGGCATTGCTGAAATCATTAATAAAATACAGATTAAAATATCTCATCGAAGATGAGCGAAAATTACATTATGAAAAGTAAACGTATTTTTTCTTGAAGTTTTCAAAGTGGGAGATTTTTATCATTTATATTTCACGAGGTGCGTTTATTCTGTAGGTATTGCCCTTCCTCTGTAAATGAGGTATGAAAATATGTTCTAACATGATATTTCAGAATTTTCTTATTATATGTTGAGACTGGCGGAAATCTGTCGTCCATTGAAGCACACAATCTGAAAATAAGCCGTAAGGTGTCTTATGGGGTAAAAATTAGTACAAGACCCTGTCTTACTTTCGACGAAACACGGTTTTATTATATTTAAAATTATTAATTTATTTACCAGTGATTTTTTAAAGGAGTTTCTGTTTTCTCACTGGGTGATTAGTAGAAATCAATGTGAAAAGTAAGTTGCACTTTAAAATATTTTTGAGTCACTGATAATCTAAAAAAGTGTGACAAATTATCAGCCATCTGTAAATTTTACGTAAATAAAGACCTCGAGATGAGTACGGTTGGACATGTGTCTATTATTTTAGGGCAAGAATATATATAATATACTCCGACAGTTTCAAACGAATCCTTGTTGCACACCTGTGCTGTTTTCTTTGTATGGAAATACTATGGACACAGTGAGAGTGAAGTTTAAACCGTGAAAAAGCCATAAGTCGCAAGAGAGTAGAGCCATGTAGTGTATAACTCCATTCCATTGATGGAAGTATAAAATTTCATGTCTGAGTGAGTAAATATGATAGAGTTCATTTTATTACGTAAACCTAGTTTCAACATCCGAGGAACTGACAATTGAGATAGCGCCCAATGCAAAAAATCAAACGATTAACCATCGCCGAAAATTTTCGATGATTGTAGGGCATTCCGCATATTCATATGCAGAGAGGACTGACGAGAAATCTGTGTTGAAGAAAGGATGACGGTGGTGGAAGATGAAAGGGTTGTCTGTTAGAACGTGTGATCGTTGGATGCCCTCCACCGTTAGAAGATATGCGGTATGGCGAAGAGGGAGGAATTTCGCCAGAATCTCCAACGCCATCGCTAGATTCGCTATGGATGTTGCAATTTTTATTATCACTCATATTCAGCCTATTTTCATCCTTTGTCTTTACAGTTCCTTCAACCTACCCTTCCCGCGAACGATGTATCATCGTGGATTTGACACGTCCTGCTTTTTAGCTTCGTCATCGTTCGCTAGAAAATTCGCATGGGACATAGGTTGTTTCTTCTGTTGATGCTGCAAGTTCATTGCCACCTTTACAACATCACAGTTCCCATGAGACTTACTTCATCCTTCTTTTCCACGTGCATCTTCGCTCATCCCTCGAGTAATAATCGGTAAAATTTTATTTCAACCTCAAAAATTTCTCAGTAATAAATTACAGATTAACTTTCTTGTCTGTCATCAAGATTTGATTCTACCCTTAGTGCAAACTTTTTCCAAGGCTCTTTTCAAAGACTACTTCTTTTTTCAATTATTCTTCATGATATTTTCTTGAAATATTCTTCCTCTCTTCTCCCCAACTCACTGCCTTTTCAAGAAGCATCGTTCGTCTCTCCTATATAGAGGATTATTCCATTGATTTATGCAAGAAAGAGTTTGGAGATATTACATAATATAACAAAGGAATGCGGTATACATATATTTTTTTAATTTCCAGAACTAAGAAACCTTATTTGAAACTTTGACAATTTCCTTCAGAGAAGAACCTGTTGTGCTCTCCCCTTTATTTTCTTTCCTAAAACTAACATATTTATTATTATTTATTTATTATTTAGCATGCAAATTACTCTCATTTATTTGTGTTTGTGTTATAACTGCATAAAGTCAGCTAATTTTGAAAAGCATTAACAATGAAATGGCTGAAAATAGAAATATATTGTTGTTATAGCAAATAATATTGATTTACTGAACTAAAAATACCTTTCAAATCGATAAGCTAATCTTCTGAAAAGGAAATTCCGCACATACCAAGAATCTATATTTATGTACGTATATTCATTATCATTTTCGTATTTTATTCCCCAACCACTCTTAGCAATAGGAATACTATACATAAAATAATTCATAGATTATAGTCGAATTTCTGTCACAGGTAATTTTTTTTATATTTCGTGTAAACGTAAAGAGAAAAATGACGAAATCCTTGAAGAATATCGTCATATCTCGTGGAAAATATTTCTCTCGGACAGTGAAAAGTGTCGATTCTTTATCACCTCGAAAACGTGCATAACGTTCTTGTTTTGATCGGAATTCATAATTAAATCGAATTAATTGCTTTCTCGGCTCACGTGTGACATTTCCCCTTATAATATGACATCGATCGTGTGCACGCGTTTCATGTTGGATATCCAAGAATCGTTACCTTTTACGATAAAAAATGTGTAAATTTCCATTCGTGTGGGAGCTGAACACGCGCATGACCTTTCCTCCATAATATATCAATGCATTTCACGAGAAAAATGCTTACAGTTGCGCATGTCACTGCGTGGTTCAAAGTTTTCCAGCGAAATCAGAGATTAATTCAAATCATCAAGAAGAGCAGTTTTCCTGATCCGCTAATTCGCGTAATTGTGTAAAAGGTAGAAGGTAAACCACAAGTGGAAGATTGGATTTGTGATCTCCAATCATTATTGTTTTTTATTCCTTACTTCTCCTATTTTAACTTATTATTACTATTTTTGATTATTTTATTTTTATGCTGCTTTGTTGATATTTATAAATATGTTGATTTATATTTGTTGTTGTACGATTCATTGTAATTGGCCGAAATGGCTGTTAATGAATCAACTTTAAATAAATGAATAAATAAATAAATAGTTGCAATTACTCATGTGCACTCGATCAATAAATAGATGTCATTTTCATATACTTCGGTCATAAATATTCCCACATTCTGCGATAATAATTTGCAGCGTGCCGTTTATGCGAATAAACAGTGATATATTGGGCGTCCTTCGCTGATGTAACTAGCTAATGCTGAGGTCAGAGATGTCGTTTTGTAAGCGGCGATCGCGCGTGGCCGCATTTAATTATCACCTCTATCTCACCACATTTCGACTGATGGATAAGATTCAAGTATCCACCTCTTAATTTTTAACTATTTATACATGCGAAGGAATACACTTAAGCTCGCATGAAATTAAGTCCTAGTAAGCAAAGAATTATACTCAACTAAAACTTCTTGTATTAAACTAGAATTATCATTATTACTCATCATTATAACACAAAAGATTTGTATTTTTTGTAAGACTCTATTACATAAGTATATATTTCCATTTTGTATCATATTATATAGATTTTTGCTACATTTGTATCTTTTATAATTTTTATACATTTGTGTTTTATTGTTTTATGCCATTTGTATTTTTATATATTATGTAAATTTCTTGGTTAAATAGAAGATAGGACTCAAAAGTCCCAATATTGCCAAATAAAGACCCTTAATAATAATAATATTAATAAAGATGTGTATATCCAAGAGACGGCAATTGAATGAAATGAAAACGTTCTACTTGCGTGTCATAGTTTATAATAACCTACGATTTGAAAGAATAAGTTGATAATTGGTATTGATTGCGTACATATATGCCATAATGTATGCACATTTATCTGTATGCACATTTAAATGTATATTTAAAAATATAACAATATATTAGGTGTATTTTCCATGTGCAAAATGACCTAAGCTGTCGAACCACCTTTAACAATGCACATATTTACGAATATTACAGGTGTGTATTTCGTAACATTAAAGATCCATAATTAAATTCATTTAAAGTGCAATACATTATCGTACTTGCACCTCAAGTATTTTGGACCGGGAAATGTCCGATACATTTTTTATCCTCCTCTTTCACAACCAATGAGTTTTTGATTTTTTGTTACGATATTCTCTTTATCTTGTCTTCCTCATGTATAATATGCATTGATGAACTTGTGAATAAGATAGAAGGGATGCAGTTATCCAACGGTTGTCGTTTCTTCTCGCCACATGGCCAGTCCACCTCCATTTTCGTGATCTTACCTAGTCTATGATATCCGTCTCTCCAGTCATCATCCTCATCCAAGTGCTCCTGTCCCTTTCACTACCATAGGTCAGGAGAGGTAGAATGCAATGGTTGAAGACCTTCTTTTCAAAACCAATGGCATTCTTGACTTAAGAATGTGCGAGTTCCTTCCGAAGGCACTCCAGCCAAGTTTCATTCTTCTGTTTACTTCATTAATCCTGTTTTTCTCTCCTGTTGTTACAAGTTGTCCCAGGTACGTGTATTCCAAGCAAACGTCCAGAGGTTTTTCTTGAAGTTTGACTGGTTCTTGCACTGCGAAAGAATTATACATTAAATTCGTTTTTGTTATGATTAACTTGAGTCCAATCTTCTGTCTCGCTGCGTTTAGTTCTTGAAGTTAGAAGTTATGTGTTCTTCTATAGAGAACTATGTTGTTGAGAACTATGAACATCAGTCATCTGCAAAATGCAGATGACTGATGTGCTCCCCATGTAATCAAGGGTTTTATAAACTTCTTCCAAAATTGCTGTGATGAGATGGGAGATAGACTGTCGCCTTGTCGAATTCCCTTATCAATTTTGAACTCATCTCTCCCCTTCTTATAGATGTTGCGTAAGAGACGGATGAAGGCCCATTTTTTCCACAAGGATGCATTGCGAGGATTTTTGGATTTTTTTAGGCACTTCCCGGCAAATTAGAGAGTTGAAATTCGAGGGATAGCTGGAAGTTGTTGATATCCAACAAAAACTACAAAGACACTCTCGAAGATTTTCCTTGGAAGGGCAAATATTCTCCTATTTAAAATTCATTGCGGCGATTTTCAAATTTTTTTTGAATCCCTTCCCCATAACATGGAACTTAAAACCCGGCATGTGAGTAGAGATCACAAACGCATTTCATATACCGTGCTTAACCTATCCCTGATGATACTTTTTTCAATGCCAGAGAATCATTTACATTGCTCTATGCATTGCAAAAGGGGATAATTTAATCTTATTTTAGGACCTTCCTGGTATGATATCGACTTCAAACTTTTGAAGTTTTATTCCTACCAGGTCGTTTTGAGTATTCACATCTTCCAAAAGGTCCTGGGTAGGATTTATAGGCGTCTGTCGTATTTGAAACATACGGAGAGAATTTCCAATTATTTGTTATTCATTTACCGAGAAGGTGAATTCTATGGCGAGGCATGTGAACAGAAGTTATGAATGTTTCATAAAAACAGTTTATCTTTCACCTTATGACCATTAGTTCGACGCTGTAGTCGAATCATACACATATATGTATATACATATTTATATACATATGAATATGTATATGTATGTATTTTTTCTAATCTCTCTCTGTATTTCCTTTAATTCGACAATGTAATCTGTTTATTTTTCTTATTCATTCTTATTCTTATTTATTTACATGCTGTTTGATGTAGCTCACCATTACTTCAGAGATGCACCTCTCTGCAATATATTGGGGTGAACATCACGAAATGTCCGTTTAGTCAGGTCTAGCCTGAAGATGTAGCGACGCTACGAAACGTACGACGGCCGTGTTTTTCTGAAATAAATTAGTGGTCTAGTAAAAGATTCCTTACCATGGATTTTTTTCAATCTTTGGATATTCAACCATGCTGATGATTTACATTCCACAAAAATGAGTGCACATTACAATTATTTTGGCAAAAATAGTTAATCCTCTCCGGTCCAAATTTTGAAAAAGTAGCATAAAAATTTATTTTTTCTACTGAAAGGACTATAAAGGTGTTATATGTGTGAAGAAAATCTTCAATTCGTAATTAGAACCAAAATTTCTAACATCTTCCAAGTGGAATCACGTTCATCTACGGCTGAAGATCATTATTTTTCTTGAACGGTGAGTAATGGAACCTGCTGCTGGAGTTATATACTGCAGCCTATGAGCCCAAATGGAATCAGTGGGCGACATGAAAAGGTGCTAGATTAAAAAAGCGACGTGAATCCATTTGGACTCACTAGACCGGAAAGAGTTTAATGTTCGACTGGTTCGTCGTTGCGATTCGATTGCGACTTTAATTTGCCGTATATAAGCCGAGACACCTAATTTTATCTAAAAACACTGGGAAAACGAATTGACTCGAGTACAGACCCAGGGTGAGAAATCCGATGTCGCCCGTTCAGGAAGTCCGATCAAAAAATTCTTTTCAATCCAACAGCTGCAGGTAGACGGCTCGCGATTGAGTAGAAAATCGACAAAAAAATTTAAATTGGGCAAGCGAGGAATTAACTAGCCGATTTCCGAATACGGCAGATACTTTCCTCGATTAAATCTATGAGTAAGCTCTGGTAGAATCTTGCCAATTTTTACCTCATTACGGCGTAATGGACTCAGAATCGGTTCCTGAATTTGTAAAGTGAAGTACAGACCGTACATTGGCTAAAGGCCTTATGTTCTTCACTTTAGAAGATTCAATTCCGGTCAGAGTTGCTTACGAAACCAAGGGGAGAAAGATATTCGATTTATTTTCATAAATTAAGTTTGGAAGATCATCCATATTTACAGGTATACTCTCCTAATATACGCCGATATGCAGATAAAAATATGTACACTCCCTTCACCGTGGTGAGTGCACTATTTAAAATGCATCGGCCTTTGTATATTTTAACCGGGAGATATTCGCGAGATGTTGCTTAATTTGCGTAAAAATATTAAGTTGGTCAAAATTCCCTGAAAAGTTTTCAGTATTGAGTGAAAGCATTCTCTCCGAAATCGCGACTTGAACATCAGCGAGATAAATTTCCTCGTACTGCTTCGACCTTGTAAAGACACGAAAGGAAGTTTTCGCTGGTACTCATGACTTTGTGTCACCGTCATCATCTTGCTTCTCCGAAATGTGTTGGAGCGATGGCGCCTCATGGCTCAGAGAAACTCAGTGAAAACGCCGATTAACTGGAAATCACTTGAAGATATCCACTTAAAAGATTTACATAAAAAAACTGTAACGGAATGGAAATAATTCATCATGATTACCTGGTCAATTAGTTTAAATTCCATGCCGGAGAAAATAGAATTGTATTCCGGAAAGAAATGTAATTTTCTTGTGGGCATTCGTTCTTGTTAACAATCGAATATCCTCACGGTTCTCATGCATTCAACTACTAATTGGTGGAAGTTCAAGGGTTTAAGTAGTTAGGGAAGATGAGGCCATCCTTGTCAATCAATGTCAAAAAATGAACAATATCTATTTCATTGAAAGGCAGGATGAAAAACTAATGTGCGCGTAAATTCATCAGCACCTAAGTTGGTTAGATTCTAATTATGATTTAATATCGAAGCTTTTTTCGATTTTAGCCCACAGTACGAACTTATGTTTATTAGAATAAATACTAACTAAAATTAAAGAATGCTCTGAAGGTATCAAGATGAAATTTAATCGCAAAAATATAAGTTATCTGTAAAAGAAATGGAAGAAAATAATTTCAAATCAACTCGAGATGTAGATAGTAAAGCACGCGCATGGCATGGTTGCTTAACTCCTATATTCAGTTGTTAATTCTTTATAAACTAAAGCCCATTGAGTTTAACGGTCCGACACGTTTCCACTATTTTTAATCAAAGAACGTGCTCTGATAGATTCGTGCGAATCCGTTAGTTAATATCCCACACACCTGGTGTTCCCCTTGCCGGTAGAAATTTCCATTTCTCGAAAAAGTTTGGCATCTAGTCGGCATGGGTTACCATAATCCAATCGCAATAATATTTATTAGGTAAGTTACTAAGGACAAATAGAAAATAAATAGAGGGTATACGTACTTCATTTTACGAAAAAAATATTTTCCCTTATATATTGGGACACCCTAATGTTCATATTTTAAGTTCGTTATTTAAATTAATGATAGTTACGACGTATATGGCGGAGAGATGAAAGCGCAGCAAGGGAGTGAAAACAAGCAAAAGTGCGTGTTCTCAAATTCCCGATTACACTAGCACGCCGAAACGGAGCAGAAATTTCAGCTTGAACAAAAAAGGAAGACTGCTTTTTCACGTGTCGACCAAAACTGTGAAGCCTACACCATATCTTCGCGTTAAGAGGAAAGGAAAGCAATGATCACGCTAAATGCCACGCTTCCAACGAATCGCTGCTCTTCTATCGAACGGAGCATTTTCAAGCGTAGAAAGAGACCGTAAATAATAGCTTATCGCACTCTTTGTATGTTCAAAGGTTAGTGTACGTTTAGTGATTGACTGATGCTCCATTTCCTCCTTGCCAGTACGAGGAAGCGATGGGATTTTCCCGTTCGGAGAAAGATAAGTTCGCTTGGAATCAAATGCTAAAGTGTAAATAACCGCTAAAACACTCGTTTTTCATGAGGAAAGGACTGCTTCCAAAAATAGGTTTTCGCGTTCTTTTTTCTTTTACCGTTGCTTAATGAGCATTTTGGGCGTCAATGATACACATACCTGCGTTAAACTTTCCAGGAAATTGATGGTAAGTAATTTACGAAATATCATGAAAATCTGGATTTGGAAAAGTTCAATCTGTCTGTCGTCTTCAACATGCACACAGGAATAGACAGAAGCCATAGAGCAGCAAAAACGAACGCAGCTGCTATTTTGCATTTTGGTGGGAAACATGCAAGACTGGAGTCTTTCGGGTTGTGGGTGTGGCGCAGAATGGAAATAGTGGATTTGATAGAAAAACAAACACGGAGGTGCTGGAGATGGTTGAGAAGGTCTATTGCTCTTATTGAAGTAATTAAGCATCGACAGAGGAAAACGGTCAGTCCAATAATGAAAAGGACTCCTAAGGAAAGAAAAGGGGGATAGAATGCAAGAAAAAAGACCGAGGTAAACATATCCAGTTTTTAGATTACGTAAAAGTTGCAAGTAAGCAATAAATGAAAGAAATGGTATTGAATGGGGAAAATCAAGCTACATTAACCTACCAAATGGTAGAATACTTAAATATCTATTGAAGAAAGTGAAAATACGTTTTTTATTTTAAATTTTGTAGAAGAGGATATGGAGATCGATGTGACCCGAAAGTATAAAACGTATCTTGTTGATAGTGGGACTCCAATGGGGAAAGGTTTACTAAACCATAAGCAAAATTTAAAAAACAGGCAAACGAATAAATTTATTATACATAGAAAATGGAATGATATCAAATTATATATTATTGGAACTAACTAAATCGCATTAATAACTAAGTACGTATCTTATTAATTTCTTAGATGCAAAGTTGAAAACATAACGCCGCATTCGAGTGTTGAGTACATTCAATCTCTTCATCACTGAGATTGCAGAAAATTAATGTAAATATCAAGAAATATTTTGTAAAATAATGTTATTTTATTTTTATACTACGCAATAAAGGAGTTTTGAAAAGAATATAATTTAAATGTGATCGTATATTTCAGTAATTTACAATAAGGCCGTAGGATCCTCAGACCTTGAATTTTAATGCTCAATTAACGCCGATGCTGAACATCCTTGATATATGCCCTTAATATACTGCTTATAGTGAAAAATTTATGGCAAGACACCAAAAATAATTATGAAATGACAGTATGATACATGTAGCGTGAATTTACAATAATAATGCCATTAAGGGACGTTTCGTGAACGTAAAGAGTTACCAATAATATCGTGAGACAGAATGGAGGTTAAGGCGAACATTCTACATTACTCTGTCATCTAAAGTAAAGAATTGGCAAGGAAATGAAGTATTGCCGTACAGATTTCCCCTAGATCCAGGAAAACCGCGAACCATACGACTGAAGTCCTTCCGCCGAACGCATTTTCCTCCAACGGATCAGTGGAACTGTGCTCTTACTCGCATCCTCCGAAAGAGATTTCCTTGACCCCTCCTCGTTGTCTTACGAAACTTTGTTTTTTGTTTACGCGCGTAGTGACGCGGAAAGCGAGCCAAAGAATATGATCGAACGGAAGTCAGTTGAAATGATCCGTGAGAGGGACACAGGCGACGACCGTGTTGAAATGTTGATGCCCTGCCAATGGTCGATAAAAAGAGAAAAACTCGTTTTTAGAGGCTTTTAATCGTATATCGGCCAATAGTTTTTCATCAATGTCTGGAAGCAAAAGAAACGCAGCCAAAACATTGCGTCGCAAACGAAACATTTCTGTTTGACATACACTGGCGAGAGATACTACGAAAAAAACATTGCGTAAGTTCATTTTAGTACTAAAATTCAATGAAGAATAAAGCTCAGATAGCAGCACAATTTGGCATGTACAATTACTTTAAAATCATGTCCGGTCACTTATTTAGCCAGTCTATTAAAGTTTATTGCTGTGACCTCTTCAAAACCGAAAGATCGCATATGTAAAACAAGCATCGTTTCACCGCGTATTCGCAATTTTTTCACATTACTTTATTGTTTTATTTTAGGTCAAGTTAGGTTAAGATAAATGTATAACAATTAATATATGATATGTGGCACCGTTAGCTCAGAGTAAATGTCTCAAGGATGTCATTGAGGAAATATTCTAAGAATTATATTAATATGTACATATATGATACGTGGCGTGTAGATAAACAAGCGCACATGCTTTGTGTTCGTTTTATGCTCACTTGTCGTTGCCGTCGTTGTCATCGGCAAATGTTAGCTGATGACTGGCTCTCAGCGAATATAGAAATTTAATTTTGTTTACGTATCATACACTTTCTCTACCTCCTTGTTTTATTTTTATATAATAGTGGTAAGAAGTATAATCTAGTTTGGCTTCAAATGGAAGATCAAATAAAAGCTATTTGAATCTGTATAATATTATACTGAGGAAAAGAGAGTGCTAATACGAATTTAAGGTAACGTATATAATGAATAATGGATGTATAAATCTGATCCGTATGCGATCCATGAATATGAAGCGAACATAATACATAGAATAAAAAAGTTTGGAGATATATGTGAATATACGAGACAATAAATGTGACTAGCGTTATCAAACAGAAAAAGCCCTAGCGATGTCTTCGGAATGACTGCAATAAATAATCTGAGACACAATTTCGTAAAACTGTAGATTATAGATTTCATAATTCATGTTGGAATGAAAATTTTTTTGAAAATAGACTACTGTCTTCTTCATTCTTGGTTTTCTTTCGTAATTCAGTAAAAGTAATTTTGAACTCTAGGTAAGTAAAGTCAAAAACTAATGCAGCAGTATTATGGGTACCTCGAGGGGAGATGATTCTCGCAAACCCTCCCGTGACTGACCTATTTGTATCGCCGCACTGTAATACAATTTTCGAAGAAATCGACCAAAGTGTTTGTAAATGCGCGTTTGTTTGCACTTGAGATGGCACACGTGATGACGCTATAATTCCGCGAGTTGGGATGACGAGATGCGATTCTCGAAACTGGCAGCATCATCACCTCCTGGGAAAGAGTTCACGCCCCTCTTCTTGCAAACTTTTAGAGTTAAGCCAAGTTTTGTGAAAAAGCGAGGATGTGTAGCCATATTTCCTTACCTGTGAGCATCATCACACAGGTCAACATTCTGTTTTGATAATACTTCTTTCTCTCGTGCTGCAACGAAATAATACCTTCCAGGTGAATGACTGATACTCAGCTTTAAATTATATTGTGTCGTTGAAGACGAACGGTCAATGAGCTCCATCTAACGATATATTTCTCTCTATGTTTCCACACTTTTTCTCGCACTACGAGGATTCGGAAGCCGTCAGCGAATCATTTTGATTTCATGAGATGGATAATGACAATTTAACAAATGCTGCAATTTGCAGAGAATTGTTTTAATTAATCAGCTGGACATTGAATGCGTTATGCTTGAATCCAATAACACACGTCATTGCCGTACTACAAAGAATACGTGTAATTAAGTGAAAGAAGGCAGTGGTAGTTATAACATACTGTTATCTATGCAGTAAAATCCTGGGCTAAAGTTATCGTTTCTAACGTTTTCCTGTCTTAGATTGAAATTTTGAGTACCCAACTACAGCAACTACACCCTTTGTTTATCGCATCGATTTCCCTTGATTCGGTAAAAACCTAAGATCGAGATTTCACCGAACTCATAAATGTATTATTCGAAAATTTGGATCCTATTCTCTTGAGAATTACTGGGTCATGATTAATTTTCCTCTTTTGATGAAGATAATGTTTTTGATGAAGATACTACTGCTAATCTTTAAATTACTAAATATAACTTGGCGGATAGAAAAAAGGAGAGGAAATGTCGCTCTCACATAACCGAGCGCTTTGAGACAAAATACGACATAAAACGGTTCAATGACAACACCAGAGTGAACGTAACCTTAAATAATTACTTTCTGCTCTTTCACCACAATGTAACTCGTTTCTGTTGTCACATGGGGTTGACGTCATCGGCGGCAGCTTGCAAACACTGCCGCACGCCACTGCCATGTTCGATGAAACACTCGCCAACGGGAAGATTACATCTTTCATATAAAATAGTTGATAGAATCGGAGTGCTGAAATCTGTTTTAATTCTCGCTCGATGAAAGTGGAGAGAACGGAGGCGAGGTAAATGTGTGTATCCTTCGCAATCCCCCTTTTTAGCCACATTACAGTTCGACGAAAAGAAAGGTACGAAAGAGGCTTTGGGTCGGTCGTAAATCTTCCTTTGTTCAGAAACGTTGAAAACGAATAGAAGAGTGAGCAAAAGGTTTAAAAGTATGAAGGTGGAATTGCACTCTGAAATTCGCAGTAGATTTGACTCGTGCGGAGAAGTCGTAGAGTAGCCGAAATAGAAATTGCGTCGTGAAATAATGCTCTCCGTTCGAAGTGGAATACATTCTCGATATCGACAGTTGTAAAGAAGAAATAACTAATTCATTATTTTGTTTTGTTATGTTTTTGTTAAGTTTTAAGCTGATAATTAATATTATTGTAATGATTCAATGTAATAGGCCACCCATTGCCGTTTTTGAACCCCATTATAAGATATATAAATATGATTCGTACTTTATGTGTATTTCTTCCGACCAATCCCTCTTTCTTATAATAAATGAATAAATAACTATATGCTTTCCTAAAATACTACGAATTTTGCAACAACGCCTCTGCAATTCTAGTATGATTATAGGAAGTTACTTAAAGGGTTCATACGTTACTTTCACTACTTTTGTATGCCTGCCTTTACGATCTGGGTTTTCTCACGATGGTATGAAATAGCTCAAGAGTTTAGTGTAACTAAGAGGAGAGAAAAGTCGAGAAAAAGGTTGAACTTTCAAGTTATCATCCTGCGGAAAAGGAATATAAGTAGATTTAGCAATAGAGGACACATTTAGAATAATATTCGGATGTGGAACAAAAGTAGTTAACTCTCGAATGTGACTTCTCGAATGATAAGGTAACAGTGCAGAATCGTAAAAATCGGTTTGTAGGCGCAAAATGGGAGTTACGATTTATCGAAACACGTTTCATGGAGAAAAGTATAGGTTACGCCGTAAAATATGTAAGTATAATGAAAATGAACTAGAGTTAACTAAGGAAATTTATTGGTGAAACAAACCCAGTATTCTTCTATGGATAGGAGAGATAATTAAAAATTAAATAATAATAGATGCAACCATCTTGTTGTGCCGGAAATAAACCTTTTCAGGTGGTCATCACGACGCATATAGATCGTAATGAATGCATGCCTATATATAGTGCGAGTATACAGCATCACGTAGAGGACGTCAGAAAGGGGAAAGAGTACATTCATTGAAGCGGACTCCCTTTTCCACTATCATCCTCCCTCCCATCCACACATTACATTAACGGTGAAACCGTTTTCATTACGGCTAAATTTAAACAGATAAGTCCACTTTCACCGCTAATCAAGGCATTTTTCATCCGATCGGGATGTGAACTGGGAACCCCGTGATAATTAAATCCCACGCTTTTCGGACAAGACGCTTTAATTTGGTCTCACGCAAGGCCTCGTGAATGTTTAAAACGTTTTTGTCTGCCTCGTAAGATATAAAACACATCACCGTATTACCAGGTGTAGAAGTATGAAACCGGAATTTCCCTATACATTGTGATCCCTATCAGTTTAAAGACCGTAAGGCCGCTTCTGCAGTGCCATCTTCTTCCTCTAACAGCTGACAAAGTTTGTCAATACGCAATAACCTAAGGTTCATGCACCGGTATATTTTTCTATAACTTCAAGCATGTCGAGTTTGCAAACTATGATTTGCGGACAGCATTGGTTTTCTGCTATAATTTGAAGAAAACTGCAGCAGAATCGCATAGAATGCTTGTCGAAGCATGCGGTGAACATGCTCTTGGAAAAACTAAGTGCTTCGAGTGGTTTAAAAAATTTAAAAGTGGTGATTTTGACGTGAGAAACGAGGACCGTGGGAAACCACCGAAAAAGTTAGGTACTTTTTACTTGCAAGCCTTATTAGATGAAGACGATACTTAACGATAATTTACGATACTTTACGATGATTTACGATACTTTACGATAATTTAAGATTATTTACGATAATTTTGAAATATCAGAAGTGTAACTTTTACAAAAATAATTCCGGTTTCATACTTTTACACCTGGTAAAGTCTTTCGTGGCTACGTCTTGCCCCTGAAATTTTTGATAACGTCATCGTAAAGCCGCCAAATTATTCACATTTACCAATAATTACCTGGGTAGCGGTATGAAATCTTCAATAGCCGTCTTTGGCGGCGTTCCTCGTCTCATTCGACGGCATTCGGAGAATAAAATAAAAGATTACCGCACTTTTAAGAACACCCTACTTTTTTTCTCCGAATAACGATGAATGAGACTAAGAACGCTAACAAAGATGGCCATTGGAGATTAAAAACCTCTAATTCTTTAACAACCGTGTGCGAATTTTCTTTCTCTACAATTGGTTGGGTATAGCTCGAGAACATCGAATCACGAGTTACGGTAAAATTTCCTCTTCATCGCTTTTGGCCGCTTCCAGTTTTTATCAGCATTGAATGATTAAAGCACAGTTTGGGCGTTTATCTAAAGCTAATGTTTACACCGGCAATTAATAAACATAACGCACGGAGCTGTTGGCATCTTCTCGGCTCCCACCGCAAATACATCCTTGAAAGGTCGATAAGTACTTCCTCCCCTGATTCCGCTATTACGTTCCTTAGGTTTGCGTCACTCCTTTCCCGCGACCGCCGGAATTTCCTCACCGAGGCGCTGGCAGCCAATCAGAGAAGCAGGAAAATACGCACGCATTATCTCTTCCTCGTCTCTTAGGCGCCTACCCGCAGATAAAAGCCAAGCAGATAAGCCTATCCTCATTCATTCAACGGATTTTTCTTCCTTTTATTCCATACGATCGTTAGGATGTTAAATAGTTAATCGCGCACTTATATGAGTTACAACTGTGATTGCAATTGAGACTTAGAAAAGCCAAATGAATCACTTAGCGGAATGCAATACGCGGGAAGAAGTTTCCTTTGTCGAGGGACGATATTCGGAGATTGGCCTTCCGTCTTTATAATCTGCTAGCCCCTCATAACGCTTTATCCCATCTTTTCCTGTATGCGACGAGTTTTCCTGATGATGACACCGAAAATGTGAGGATAAAACGAAAGCACTAAATTTCGATTTTTGAGCGTAGAAGGAAATCGCAAATAATATAATTAATATGTTCTATCCTCACTTCGTGGAATGCAGTATAAACCATCGTCATTAAACACTTAGTAACTTCCACAATTTTATTTCAAACGACCGGTTTCGTCAACGACTTGACATCTTCAGGTGACACCTAAAGATGTAGGTCGTTTGTCGTTTGAAATAAAATTGTGGAAGTTTTTAAGTGTTTAATTACGATGGTTCGCAAATAATAGCGTATCGCATGGTTAGCTTGTAGAAAGGCACGTGTTCTTTTAGTGATGAGCTGACGCGCTATTTCCTCCTTGCCACTTCGAGGAAGAGTTGATTTTCCTCTTCGGAGATTTACACATCCATTGCGTTTTTGCGAGAAACCGACGTAAATCTCCTTTCGAGAATAAGTTTTTGCGATGTCGATTTTTATTTTGTTGTCTATCATGCATTTGGTCGTCGATAGCACTCATAACTGCGGGAAATACTCCAGGGAATTGAGGGCAAGTAGCTTATGAAATATAATGAGAATCTGTAGTTACAAAAGCCCCCTTCGCACAGGAATAGGCAGAAGCCCTCGAATACCAGGAACGGCTAGTTTGTATTTTGCTGGGAGTATTAACACACATTCGGCCCAGAGATAGTCTAGTGAGTAGCGCGTTAACTCATGGCTAAAGCGTTCCCGGGTTCGATTTTCAGGGAACATGATGTTGACCCAGCAATGTGAAAAATATTGGGAATCTACCGGAATGAATAGATATCACGTCCAAGCGTCAAGGAAAGAAAAATACGGAGGCGTGGGAGTCGATGACGTGTCGCCCGCAACCAAAGCCGCCTGCGTCATATCCTTTCATGGGATGCTGGCTCATCTGGAACTTCAATGGAAAACCGTAAAAATAGAATTTCATTTTAAACTTTGAAGAAAGAAATTCAGAGATCGCTTTATACTTGAAAGATGGTTTTCATACTGTGGATAGCCAGACGAACTATATTTACAATCATAAACATAACGAGGTATTTTTCCCCCTGACCTTCGACAGAAAAGGAGCGGAATTTAAATAAAAATATTTGAACTAAACTTTATCTAAAGTAAGCAGTAAAATTTTTATATTAAATGAATCGTTCGAATTTGATCTAGTATATATTTTTAACAAATATCGTTATTTCCAGTAACGTGGAAATTCTTAGTTGATGTTGCAGCTACTTCACGGACTATCACGAACTTCCACCTCGATTCCATATTTATAATAAGTAATGCCAGAAGCGCACCCAGCATTTTCGCATTGGGGACTGAAAAGTAAGGATTGTAACCAATAATATTTTATGTTTGTCGACTGTACGCAAAATAATTAAGCAACCGGAATTAAACCTTTGGACTTGAATAAGGAATTGCTTATAACGATGGAAAACCGAACATTATAACAGGTAATATTTATTAATAAGTTGATAGAAAATATAACCGAGGTTAATCAATTTATTTTCTCACGTTCACAGTAATATTCATCTAAAACAAATATTTCTTGATTTTGATGCATCGCTTATGATATGAATAAATTCGATAATCAAAATCAATTCCATTGAGCAAATCGCACTTTCTTTAAAGAATGTCTAAAATTTGGTACAAAAACTTTATTTTTCCTTTAAATAAATCAAAAATAGTATTAAAATGTTAAAATAACAGAAAATTATAAATTAACGTAAAAAAGATTTTGCATAAGGGGTCAATTTGTAGTTTAGATGAATATGAGAGTAATAGGCATTTGCTTGATAATGTGAAGCGGATGTAGAGGAGACCGGGGCAGGTTGACACAGTTTTTCGAAAATGATTTTTCTATTTTTAATTATTGCACTTAATTGCCCATTTTTCATACTCGTTCATTAGTTGAAATTTTAACTTTATTGTGATATCGTTTATACGGTTTATATTATCATGGCTTTTAATTTAATTGATTGGTTTCGCAGTGATGTCACCTATATAAACAAACCCCCTAACCTGGTAGAGTTTACACAGGGTAAAGTTAAATGTTTATATTCCTTAAAAAATTATGAAATCTGAGTTTACTTTAATAAGGCCATTTCACATACTTATGTTAATTAAAAAAGAGTGTTAAAACTATTACCAAAGGCTGCAGAAACCTTTCTTAAAGATTATTCTTTCCTAACCACTTCTACTGCCATCTTTGGGAGCATACAAATTCTTCGAGAACGAATTCTTCGAGCACTCAATTCTAAAATGATTAATTCTTCAGGCATAGACCATTCTAGTGAATCAGAAGTTATCCAAAATTTATATTAAAGGAACTGATTCGGAGTTGAATTCTATTCGATTAAAACTCGAACCTGCTTGAATGTTGGGTTGGGTGTGGCCATTGCATGTGGCATTTTTACCGTGGTATTATTTTCGAAGAATTTATCTTTCCCAGATTTTGCTTGTAACTGCAATTTTCGTCACGTTTGGAGCAATATTTTTACTTCTATTGATTTTTAGCTTTGTGCGAACTTGCTCCATCGCCATGTTTCAGTTACAACTCAATCTCTAAGCTTTACACATGAGGTTAGTAATCAGCTGAATAGCTTAAATTACTCGCAAAAGAGCAATTTAGTTGAATTAAGTATAACGACGTATAATGATCTAATGGTACAGGTTTTATTAACACCATTAAATGAGTGCACAGATTTACGGGTAATAGGAAGAAATAGATAAAGTTGTCTACCTCCCAGTAACAAGTGCATCTGTCTCCAAATTGGCGTTATTGCAAATAGTGGCCACGATGTTTCTACTGATACGGCAACTGGCTCGTTTTGAGTAACGATTTGTTAGCAATGCGCATTGTGTAAACCTACCCCTGTACCAAACCTGCCCCGGTCTCCCCTACTCAAGTCTAGGAACCGCATCTGAGGTTCTTGAAAAAGCGAGCATGGTCTGCAATACCTTTTGCAACTATACGTATGAAAACCGAGAAGGTAATATTGTTGATATTAATAAATTATAGGAAGTATTTATATATGCAAAATTCTAAGGTATAATTTGCATCGATTTATACTTCTTATCCCTTTTAAACCGAAATTGTACTTATATGGATGTAGAAATTAATATTATTATCATTAATTAAACTATAGCGATTAATTAAGTCTAAATAAAGTGTGGCGTCAGGAAGCGCTCAGGTAAGAAAACGAAACATAAAATAAAAGCAAATAGTAAATGAATCGTGGATTGTATTTACAACACCATCACCAAGCTTGATTATTCACCCCTTCGGAGTATCAATATCAATAATATCAACCGTACAAGTAAGAAATTTACCCATTCTAGAAACGTCAGTTTATTTATCTCGCTTAGTTCTTTTCCTCCTCATGCAATTCATCTCTATCTCTCTTTCCCTTGAAATAATTAATCTATGATGTTTTTTACTATTCGAGTGATTTTGGATTATATTGTATTAGTGCAATTAGAACATAAACTAAAGAATCCGAGTATAATCGACCCTCGCATTTGAATCTTCGCTTGATTACATCCAAATAGATTTTATGCAAATCTAACGGCCTTGAAATAAACTTGATCTGATATATCATAGCATACTTTTAAAATACTTCTAAGGTATAAAATTAATTTTATCTGAATGCCAATTATTGCTGAATGGCTAATATAATTCTTTTTTTAATGAGAGTGCGTGTTCGTTTCTTATTTATCTGTTAACTTCTGCGTCTAAATTTCAGACCCAAAAATTCTAGACATCTTATCTGATACAACTAAATATTTGTAAATATCAAAGTCATTATCATTCATAGAATGATTTCTCTTGTGATGTAAAAATTCCTTTGATTTTTTTTTAAGATGTTTCGATATGGAGGCAAACTTTCCAAATTAGGACGCGATTAAAGAGAAATGTGCGCGAGGCTCTTATCTTTCCTTAAAAATGGAAATAAATTTAGGAAGCAATTTCACCTGAACGGGAAACCATATTAATAAACTAATGATGCCAATAGGAATGCGAATACAGAGTGAATGCAATTGGTGGTTGTAAACATACGCGGAGTATCACACGACCTTCACCTACTGACGAGTTCTAAGTAGGTGACAGAGATCTCCTTCGGATTTCGATTCGACTTTTTCACACGCTGTTTTTCACTGTAAATTACGTGATAAGCATGCTACTGTAAACAAAATAAAAGTATAGGAATTGACATCAGGTAATGCGTTTCATTTACGGAAGGCAATTTACGTACACATTTGATTATGATTATCAATTAATAATACGATTCATTGCTGTCGAAGAATAGTAAAATGAAGAAGAATCATTGAAAAATTTATCAATTCTCAAATATTTGCTTCTCACAAAAAAATTACTTACGTCGTATCATTTCAATATTAATTTTTTTCCTTAAAACCTACATTCAAAAAGTAATATGTTGAAGTCATCCTGCGCTAATTTGAACGAATTAAAACATTATTAATGAAAACATCGAACAAATTTAACTTCCAAAATGCAATTCATAACGTTTTTGAAGGTAAATTAAATATTTTTATTTGAGATCTTTTGCTTTTCTGCGACCGATTCGTTTATAAGAAGCGTTTTTCAAAGTATGTCTTCTGAATCCCTGAGCTCCTAAAATAACATAATGACCGATTTAAAAGTACTTTCATCTGTAAAGTAGACACAGTTTCATCGCGAAATTATGCGAAAGCACTGCGACATACATTTTCGTCGTAAAAGTGGAAATCTGTATCAACTCTTATTGGACGTTTTCGCTTCCATATGATTTTCTATTTATGTGGAAACTATATGATAACTCATTATTATAAATATCATTAATAATCAGTGGAAATCGGTCAATTTCTGTTCCTATAATTTAAAAAAAACCTCGCGAAAACCTCTTCCTGTTTTTGTACGTTCATTTACCGGTACTTATTTAGCAGGTTGGTTAACAAGGATGACACTTTTATCCCTCCAAGCTAACATTCGTCGAAAATTAACAAATCATGACAGTTTCCGGCTTTCAGGGAATGACCGGGCTTAGGATCCAGGATCTGAATAATGTTTCACCTTCATGAGCTCCAGATCTGCAGCAAACAGTTTCAGTTATAACTGTTTCGCATAAATCTTTCAACCGTTGATATATTTGCATGATTATTTACTCTGCCAAAATATGAAAAGTACACATTTAGAGAAATGAGCAAAGTAAAAACATGCGCACCCTCATAGCCCAAGACGAGGAGGCCTGACGGGGGCCCCAGTTGTAAGTCCATGGCCGGGGGACGCATGTGGATTTTGTTATGCATCGATTCAAATTTAGCCATGGTTTAACAATCAAGGATGTCTACGAGACTCCTCGAACAAGCAAGTTGCACTTCCTCAGTGGAGAAAATATCGTGCAAACAACAGAAAATGGTCGATATCCATTGCGTCAGAAATCTGTCGCACCGTTTATTATAACCACACCGTACTAACGGTACTTGCTATCGACGAATTTGACGCAACTTGTTAAACTTTCAAATACCTTATGTTAGTTTACCGTTTTAGTGTATGACCCAAGTCACGTGTGGGCTCACTGAAATGTGAAAGGGGAATTCCTTGTCTCACTCCCTCGCACAACTCCGACACGTTTTCGCAACTAACTCTCTCCATTTCTCTTTCGTGCCCATTTCCCAATCATCAAATCCATACTCATCCCACCTTCACTCACGCAATATTCCGCCGCGCTGATTGCCATCTTTCGTAAACATTTGATATACTCGTAACTCTGACTTCGGCTTTGTTTTGTTTTGAAAAGTAGTGCGGCTGAAGTTGCGGTTTACGACAAAATGGCAAAAGAGACTGCGTCTTCTTCCCGACTGCTTCACTCACACATCTTTATGTCTTCCGTTTTTTACTTCCATTCCGTTCCATTTTCCACTCCATCTATCTTACTCTTTCTGTTGATATTTAGCTCCTTAAATACCTAAGAGGGGTATAATTCGCAAAAGACTTAAAAAAGATACAAGCAAACATTTGCGGATTATGTGCATGGTCGAGGCACTCGAACAGCTCTTCCATTCCGGTAATATATTACAATTCACCATCAGTTTCAATGTTATTTTTTTGATTTAGCAACCTATATCCTCCAATGATTTTGGTTACAGTGCTGGCAACTCTAAAACCACCTCAGCTAACCATACAATAAGGTCAAAAATTTCAATCCGCGATGCGATAGTGTTCTCACAGTTTAGAAACAGCGCCAAAGATTTGGACGAAAGATTAGGGTCAAGCGCAATATTATTTTTATTTTCCATTTCAAAACATCCTATTGTGTTTCCACCTCTGGAAAAGCTCACTTCCTCGGGTTGAAGTTCTCACCGAAGTAAACACCGGCGTATTACAGTCGCTACATGGCGTGTTCAGTGGATACAGAAATGCAACTTCTTTGAAGTAAGCACGCAGTAAGAACTTATATTCACAATTTTTCTCCGTGCTTCCCTATCTTTGAATGCTTCTTTCGCTTCGGTCTCTTACTTTGCATCCAATTTCAATTCTAAGAGCACGGTTTACAGGTACAGTGGCGGACGTCACACTATCTTCTGAATTTTCTCTCAGCTTCCTCCCCGTCTTCCTTTTGTAACGTACGGATCGTAAACCATCTGTATTAAATTTGCTTCGGTGCATTTATTTCACGTGTAAAAGTAAAACACATGTTTCACTCACACTTTTCCCCGTCTGCAATCATTGACTTATTACTCGAGTTTCGCTCATGTGCAGCATTAGAGGTTAAGATACTCGCAACAACACCTCTAAGAACTCCCATACTTGTCTCTACTGGTAATATTTGCCGTTCACCACCTGATTGCCATTCACTATATTTCAAATCGATCTGGACCTTAGATAATTATCTGTTCTTATTACTTCTTTTATCTCTATTTTCGGGCAAATTTTCATCTTGATGCGCTGAATCATGGACAATTTCATTGAGAAACCGGGAAAGTAAATTTGTAGGTGGAATGCGAGCCAAAACAGCTATTTCCGTGTCGTCGTCAGATGAATGGCGGCGACCGCTGCAAAAAAGTAGGTCGGCGTCCGCGAAGAAAAGCGTATAAGGGGCCCCAACCAGCCTTAACTGGTATACGAGAAAAAATTAATAAGGACTCCTCTATGCGAGACGGAATTGGGGCAAGAGGCTTCTCGTGGCCAATTCTTACGTATTTCAACAGGAGTGATGTATTGATCAGTACCGATGAGGAAAGAATCAAGAGATACCCTCGGCAAACGAGAAAACCATCGTTACTCGAACTTCCTATATTTTCAAGGAAGCATATGTTTACATCCAACCAGATTTCCTTTTTAAGAATGTACCAGGATGTATTTATGTATTACAGAATATACTTATATGCTGAACCTGAATTTTAATCATATTATAATTGCAGTTATTTACTTTCCAAAGATTCTCCAGAGAACTATTATTATTTCTTGCTAGCATAAGTTTTTACAAAACTATAGATGTTAAAATATAGTCAGATATGCCTTGCAAAGATAAGTAGTTATAAGAAATATACGTTTGTAACAGTTTTAAAATAAAGTTATTAATAATATAAATTTAAAACAATAGAACAGTAAAAGAATTGTTGAGCAAAATTAAGCTATTACAGTGTGTATATGTTGTGCAGTTGATAATTTTCAGTATTGCATAATACATAATTTACAACATTATGTGTAATATAACTTTAAATATTATATATTTCATAATTTACCATATTATATGCTATATATATATTACAATATTAAATGATAAATAATTTACAATCCAGCATATTGGTCTTATATATTATATCTGTCTATATCATACATTAACTTATATATTACTTAATAGTAAAATAAGCATAACTATTAAAAATGCATTGTATTATTTGCGTAGTAATCATTATTTATATTTACGTACTTGACCACGATCAGGAGAATGGCTAAACTTGTGGAGGAGTTTTTATCCAAGACCCTTTTTATATACTAAAATCTTAGAGAAACCATAACTATATTTCCTGTATTATCTTCCGTAATATATTTCAGTTCTCAGCTTTCATAAATATGGAATCGAATAGTAGAACCAAATCTACCTAATCAGTTTAATATTTCTGTATATTTTATGTGTATGTATAATATGTTGTGTATCTATTATACATTATTCCTTCTCCGGATTCATTCATATCTATTATATATAATTCCTTCTCCAGATTCATTCATAGATATAGATAGGATACTAATTCACAGGCTAAACCACAAGCGTCCTTGACTTGAAATTTTTACGACGTATTGGCCATAACGTGTAACCGCCAGAAAAATTGCGATTTCGAACCTCAGTGTCTTGGCTTCGATACCAGAAGGCCCCAAAGTCCCGATTATTCCCATTTAAAATTTACGGCGTGTAGGCCCTAACGTGAAAATCCCAGGAAAAATACGACGTTGAACCTCAGTGTCATGGCTTCGATACCAGAAGGCCCCAAAGTCCCGATTATTCCCATTTAAAATTTACGGCGTGTAGGCCCTAACGTGAAAATCCCAGGAAAAATACGACGTTGAACCTCAGTGTCATGGGTTCGATGTCAGAAGGCCCCAAAGTCACGATTTTTCCCATTTAATTTTATTGCTTTGATTTTTGGGAATTTCTAAGAAATACTTTCCGGATAGGTAGGGAATCAAAACTCAAGGATCCTACTGCTATGATCATGATCTATCAAAAACATTAATGAATTTTACACTAAATTTCCTGGGTTCGATGCTAGGACGATGCAAAAATCTACCATTTAAAATACATTGGGGTAGTTTTTCATTATTTTTTCTGATGCGCTTATCGTAATGAAAGGAAGTTCTTGCTACGCTAGAAGATGCATATTATGACTAGGTTTAAGAAATATTTTTAGATAAGACCATACTGTTCCTGGGTTCGATGTCAGAGCACATTTAAATTTCTCACATAAGGAATATAAGGGAAAAGTAGGACGTCGTTTGAGGCTATTGCAACCAATAATTCTGCTTGAATTTTCACACATACTTAGAGATGGTGATCTTCTGTTGTGCTGCATAGTAAGTATTACCAGGAAGACTTGGGTTCGATTCCCGACGGATAAATTACAGCGAATTTTAAGAATGTTTTTAATCCTTTTTTTCTTTTGAGGACCCTCTCGATATGATGCCGACTTGAAATTTGTGTTATCAATATGCTAGCAGTATGTAAGAAACGTTTTACTTGTACATATTATGTCTCAGTCATATTTTGAGAATTAATACTCTATCGAAAGCTTTATCCTCAATCGAAATTCGATCATTTATTATTTAGTGGGGTTTTAAAGATCGCACAATTTGAATGAGCTCTTCTAATGTTTCGATTTTCAAATGCGGAGATCGTTACTTACGATGCAACGGTTAAATTTCATTTCCGTTGGGTGAGAATGAGGCGCAAACAATGATTCGTGTAAACGGGCCACATAACTGTTATGTTTTGGTGCACGGTTTTTTTCTCGGGCCTCATTTCAATTTCTGACTATCGTCGTGACATTGACATTCATATTGCCCAGTCGAGGCTATTCATTTCAACGCCTTTAGCTCTTTTCGATGCCTTCTCGTCCGAAAGATACGCAACATACATTCATTCCTATTTTGCGGGTGCGAGTCACAGCGCTAATTTTGGCCAAGGATTTGACGTGATGTAACGTAACATCGTAGTCGCATGCACTCAATTTTTTACCGCTGAGGATTTGGGTCATCTGAACACGATTCTAATTCTTTCACGAGCACGGCCGATTTCTCTTTCGTCCGTTACGATCCACCGCTGCACCAACAACACTCTCTTCTATTACCATCGTATTATGTTATGCTGACGGATAAGTGACTGTCTGATTAACTTCAAATTAACCGATTTGCGAGTATCGGAACGTAGCCATTCTCCTCTGGTGGAACACAATTCCTGGCATACAAGAGAAAGGAAGAATCTATTCCAACAGATTTGATGCAAAAATGTATTTTTACATTTACATACATACATGGTCATATTTTTTGCTAAAAATAAAACGTATGTGCGAAGCAAGCTAACAGAAATGGACTTTGAAAATTGGTTCACAAAAATAATTACATTCGTTGCTTTATTATTTGAATGGACATCCGAGAAAAACAATGCAAAATTAATCGGAACTTTTGTCTAGGGCAGTGGCTCCCAACTATTTTAAATCGCGACCCTTTTTAGATTTCTTAAATTTTTTCCTCGAACCCCCTTTGTCATACTCCACATTTGATTAATAAAGTAAAACATAAATGTTCGACATAATATATTTTAAGAATTTGCAAAATTAATGATATTTTACGTTAAGTATTAATGATTAATGTAATGGCTGAGCATGCATCTGCTTAGCTATTATTCTTCTCTGGGGACCCCCCAAAAAAGCCAAGGCTTGGAGGTCGCGACCCACCGGTTAGGAACCAGCGATTCATTCGCTATTACTAACAACCTTAAGCTCTCGGAGAGTTTAGTCATCGTTAAGATAGGCGCAAGACGTATGAAAAATTAATATTTTGCCGAGGTATCGTAGAATACAAAAACATATGCAAAAATAAGAAAATACAATTATGGAGAAGGAAGAACCTTCAAATTTATACATCTCTTCAATTCGAAAGAATATAAAATTAAATTTGCCTTTACTTTACTAACTTAAATAAATGAAAAGGTAAGACCACTGTAATTCACCGAACTTTTTCTTCATTATATGAAATAAAATAGTTTCGTGTTTAATGTGGCCATTCTCAATATTAACATAAACGAGTGGAAGTAGACAAAACTTACATTTCATAATTATTTACCGATTTTTCTTATATGGTGATTCTAAAATCCCATGATTGCAATCTTATCTACAGGATCCGCAGGTATAATCTCAAATTAAGAGATGGTTCAATGTAGAACAGCTCGTTCCGTTAGAGGAGAATTGAGGTTCTATGATAGAATTCCTCGGTTGGAATTCTATCCAGTTGAGAAGATCTTATAACCAACGCGGGATTTTTGAAAACGTTTTTGGTTCAGAACTTTTAGAGGAAGCTTTAAATTTTAGTTCCGATAAAGAACGAACGAGATCTCCAGGAATCATCTACAAAACGTTATAAGGAATAGTAATTGCAAAAGCTCTGTACAATATACTGTACGAAAATTGCTGCTGAATACTGCTGAAGTGATGAGGGTGTCTCATAGGATAGCATAGCAGGTATTTTATAGGCTAAAGGGAGCGTCTTTTTGTGAGAATGCTTCTAATTCAAGTAGATCCAATATTGGGGAAGGTTGCTGATATTGAATCGTTGCCTAAATTAAGAAGTTTAAGCAAGTAATTGTAAAAACATTTTTACTTTTGGTCTTTCTTATCCCTATTCTTACTATTAGCTAATAGTGTAGGTTAAGTAATAGTGTTATCGTCATTACACCCCTGCAATACGCAACTGGTTGCTCGTACGGTATATATTTAAATCTAAATATCTAAAATACCAATTTAATTTATTTCGCGTCTTCAAAATCTACAAGCAGCCGAACAACAATGGGTTTGTATACCAATTGATAAAAAATGATTTAGCTATTTGCTCAAGCCACTGCGGCTCATACATTTTATTTTTATTCAAATCATAAATATTCTTTTCGACTGGTAAATATTACCGAACACTTCGTATAAAGTAACTGCCATAAACAAGTCGAGATTATGAATTAATATATTATAATACTATACATTATTATATATTAATATATTATTATAAAAAAACTTGGAAAAAGTTGCTGGATAGTAATCATTCCTGTCGAATTAGCAATTTGATGACGAAAGTTAAAAATATTTTGGAATTCATTCCCTTCCAAAGCGGCATCAAGGACTTATAAAAATAGCGGTGCAAACATGGGCGTGAGGATGCGTTTGTAGGTGCGAGCGTGCGGCCTCGGTTTGAACAAACATTCAGTCGACTGCGGAAGAGGCGCTGCGAAATCGAATATTATCGCAATATGGCGAGTCGCGAAACTGCAAAGACGGGATATTTAAGAAATCGCTCGGATGCACTCACAGCTGGGCCACTGTTCATCCCAATTGGAATACATTAAAATAAGGAAGGGATTCGGAATACGTCATCGCATCGAGTGACACATATTCTGTTAGTCGAGGAATTACGTAGCCTCCTTATGGAGCGGGTAAGGCCGCGTCATGTTCCAGGAATGGTGCCGCGGAGAAAGTGCGTGGGAGTCGATGGAAATAGCACAGGAGGAGGGGAGCTGCGAGAAATCGATTGGTTGCCTCGTATTTGCCGGCGAATTCGGAAAGATGGCTGGCGGATAAAGGGATAGACGGATGAATTACTTAAAAATGCACTTCTTTGCATCCAAAACGCTTGACGTATCTTCTCGGCAAAGCTCAATTGAGAAAATTACTGCGCGGCTGATTACCCGGCGCAAATAATCGAGCGGTCGCAAAAAAATGTTCCAATTTTCATAACGACATGTACAGAAAACGACAAAAATATGAATTGGAACGTCCAACTATAGAGAGTATCCGAAACGTATTTTCGTTTTAATTGATAAATTATCTTTTCCGGAATTTTCGAATTTATTTAATCCGCTAATGATTTCTCTCCGGTAATATAGAAACCTTAATCTAATAACCTAGACTATTTGTGATATTGAGAAATAATACTATTCATAAAGATGCAAATTCAAAGTAATTCTGAGGAGATAAACCTTGATGACCTAGAAATGCTGAAGTTCCACTGATTACGTAAGTTTTATGGACCGCACAAAGAATTTCGCACTGACATCGAAGTGACCTTAAGTCGGATTGGCCGTAAATGGGATTGGATACCCCTTCCTAATCAACTAAAATGTTCCCTAAAACCGCTCAGGGGAAAATGGCGAATCACCTGGTAAACTATTTTCGCTTCATCCGAGCGATGGGTGCGACGGGTGCTGCATTGTGTGCGTGCTTTCTTAGGAAGTGTTTTAAAGATGGAGGAGGAAGTGAGCGTGAAAGGAAAAGTCCCGTTGATTCAACGCGTTCGACTATTCACCAGGCACTCCTTTCAAATGACTCATTCCCTTACCAACGGGAATGCCTTAGCTTAGATTTTAACCTACCGCATATTAATTGACAGAATTTAAAATGATCCAACACTAGCTGAGAGGGAAGAAAACTGTGGGTAAATATTAATTGATACTTTTTCGTTGCATGCTTTAGATCAGATAAATATGACAAAAACTCGAACAACTCATGCGAGTCAAGGTAACATTTTAGATATACACTGTACACACACATAGACACACACTTTCCACCGACAAATCATAACTAGTCTCAACGTAGTTGACGGTATCTCAGACCATGGCGTCATGATGGCAGGGATGAAGGTAGTAGCAGTGAAATCTCTTAAGCCGCCGTGGCAAGAGTATGTAATTTGCAAAGAAAATTTCAGTATAAGGGTTGCATTAATAAGTTGTAAGATGACTTTCTAGGCATAGCGAGTGTAAATTCGGTGAATGATAGTTGGAGTTTCTCAGGATTATCAAGGAAGGTTGATTAATAAATGTTCCGACTAAAAGCGTGCATGAGTTTAAAGAGCCACGGTGGACGAAGACTAATTTGCGAGCATTTCATAGGAAGAAAAGAGTCATTCACTCTCGATTGAGAAAACTCAAAGCATGCGAAGAGAACCAGGAGCACCGAGAGCAAAACTATAGAGAAGTGTGAAAGCAAGTTAAGGAACAAGCACGAAAATAATATTCTCAGGTATTCTCGCTGTTGTCATAAAAGCTTTAGCCGAATAGCCAGCTCCCCTTCTCAAGGATTTCTATCAGAAATCATTGAATGAGGGTACTGTCCCAATGTAGTGGAAGAAAGCAAACGTCACTCCGGAGCCTAACAACGAAGCATATAATAGTGAGCTCCATTATGCGCTTTCTTGCCAAAAAGGTAGCAATCATTCGGAGCCAGCACGGATTCAGTAAAGGTTGGTCTTATGAGACGCAGCTACCACATTTTATGAATGACGTATCAAAAGTAGCAGATATATGTGTAAGATATCATCCACAAACGTTATTCCCGCGTTGAAAAACATTTCTAGACATCCCTTAGAATTTGTGCGCGACAACAAAAGGAGTCACGTTTAGCTGTAGCTATTGTTTTAAAGAACATATTAGAGATGCGATAGGAAACGCAAATAATGAAAACGGTAACTATATAGTAGAACGTCGAGGGGTTGCTCATCGAGTGTCAAAGAAACAAATTATTTTTCTCGTATTCGACCCAGCCAAATGAGAGTATACTGCTGCATGATTTGGGATCCGCATGTTGTAGGTTTAGTCTCAGATTTAGAAATGGTCCAACTTAGTGCAGGTCGTTTCAATAGGGGAGATTTTAGTTTCGACAGCAGCGTTACGGCTTTAATAGAGTCCGTCGGTTGGAATTCGCTCCAGGTGAGACGATCTCATTTATGACGGAAGCTCATTGAAAGCTTCATCGGTTCATAACTTAAGGATGTAGTAAATGAAATTTTAGTGCCAGTAAAGACGGAACGCGATCTTCAAGAAGCATCAACAAACCGTTAAAAAACAATTACTTACTTTTGGTTGTTTTTGCCCCGTGTAATTAGAGAGGCTAATAGAGTAGATGGTGGTGTTATTACACCCCCTACTACGCATCTGGAGGCTTCCGGGGTATATATCTAAAACTATATTATTTGTCTGGAACCACCGCCGAGAATGCTGCCAAGTGTGAACCTGCGAATTGCCCTGCTTGTAGACGAATACTGAATCATAATAAACATAAGAATATCAGTAGTTCTTAAGGCTGATATTTATAGCGTAAAAAATCTAAAGCTTCTTTGCTTGCGCAGTCTGCTGGTTGTCCGTCTATCGCCGGGAGGACATCAATGAAACAATAATCACCAACAAGCCAGAGTAAAGATCCTTTCCTTACGACAGGTTTGTTGCGAGTGACGCATTGGTTTTTCGAAAATCCGCTACACTATAAGGTAAAGGTTCATCGCGATTCGAGAAATCAGGAAGTCCTGTCAAATACCTGTGTCCTGGAAAAATAAGTCAAAAGACATTGTTTTTCAGCGAACGACCTCGAATCCTTGGTAGAAGAGGTATTAGCGCTGACACGCAAAACATGTTCTTGACCGACAATTGGAAGAATCGGATTCGAATCCTAATTTAATTTCTCTGTTAAATCTATGTATTAATCAAAGGGATATATCAATATATGTGGCAACCCTATCTTACATTCGTTCATTTCCCCAACAAGAGAAGATTAAAATAAAAGCTCATTTAACTTGAGCGGAATTAGAACTTGAGCCCTCCATATGTCGATCAGATACGTCAAGCAGCTGCACAATCAACTCAACACAATCTAGTTAGTAATTAGATACATTTATGACATTTCTAAGCAAACTGAAAATTCAATTTTAGTAGATTATTAATAATTTTATAAAGTCAGACGTTCATAAAATACCTATCAAATATGACTTCGAATCGAAATTCGGAATCGAAAACGTCTGATTTACCAATAAAATACAACTTTTAAACGAATCTCTACCGTCAAAATTGTCATTTTTTATCATAATCCCTTAATGTTGATGAATTTTATGGGATTTTCTTTGATAATTTGGAGACATTCACCACTAAAGGTTGTTTTGAATGTTTTACGTCTTGAGGGAAATATAAGACTTTTATTTGCAAGGTATTTCATAGCAAAACGAGTGGAATAACATCAAATTTCCTTAGCCCCATACTGAGAAAGGAGCTTTGAATTAGACAGATGACAGTTTCCAGTGGGCGACTGTAAAAAGGAGGGTCCTGAATCTAACTGATATAGGTACGAAAAGGAAAAATATACCTGGCACCTGAAATACTTGCTTTGAAAGTGCTCGACGTACGGTTTAAGCTTTTCCACGCGAGGTATCGAAACCTAAATGCATTTCAACGTGAATTCCTCCGCGTGAAGGGAACATAAATGACTCAAGACCGAGGTCATCGAGCTCCCTGGTACAAAATGTAAGAAAAGTCGGATATATTTGCAGAAATTATCGGTTTTTATGGAATCATGTTTGTTTTAACTTCGTAAATTGTATTTCCTCCTATTTTTCTCCTCTTAATTTCGGACGGACAAAGATTTTGTGTATTCTAGGTCACGAATGGTGTACATAAATTTCTGTTAAGAAATTCCTTCGTCTGCTAGACTAAATTGGGTGAAAATGATATTCCGTACACAATATACAAATTTTACATTGTGCCATTTTTAGTATTTCAGTAACTGCTCTGACGACTACTCGATTTCAAATCGCTGAATGAAAAACTTAAGACGTGTATTAAAAAATTGCCATCGAAAAGTCGATCGCAGTAAATGAATATCCTATGTTTGAACTGGACGTATGAAGATTTACATTTACATTAATATCCAGCGAGAGCTGTAATACGTATGGCCGTGTGAAATACCAAAGTACTTAAATGTCTGCATAATTAGCGCACCTTTAATTATCCTGAAAAAGATTCCCATGAGATCTGTTCTCGCTATAACATCGCAAAATATATATTTTTCCACCAGACTGAAAAAATCTTGCTCGCCAAAGGTGGGAATCACCATGTCGAGCATTTTTCTACGTTCAATCCGAATTGTCAAACGTCAAATTATTGTCCATACATTTTAGTGCATTTAAGATTGAAATAGGAATAAATATATATGTAGCCTCTCATTCTATAAATACGATAACTATCTGTGAAAGAGAAACGCCGAAATAAACATGACGAGCTCTGAGAGAGATCACGCGAAGGATTTAAGATGAGTTCGAAAGAGAAGAAATTTGTTTAAGTTCTAGGCTCCAACTCAAATATTACCGCTTTTCGAGGCTTTCTTCAGTGTTGCCAGTCAGTCGTAATAAGTAGTTTCTGTGAATGCCGAATGGTGCGCGCTCAAAGTGTTGCGATATTTGTCTCCCCCGCTGTACTTCTCTCCATGGGTTTACGAACTGTAAGAATGTATTTCTTTCATGGGATGAGATAATATTTGTAAAGGTTGGATTAGGGGGGTTTCCCTCGCTCAAATGCCTGACAGATATTCTGTTTACACCTCAAATTACAATGTATAATTAGAATAGGACTATCTACCTCTTACTTGACTACGTACAACTGTATGTATGTATATGATATGTATTGTGGTCACTGCCACCAGATGATTAATCTAATTGTAATGCTTCTCTAATGATAAAATTATTTCACCTCTAATTGCTTTAAAAAAGAATAATTTTCATGTAATTGATTTTATTTTAAATCCGTTTGCAGAGAATTGACCATCCATGATTTGAATTCTGCGCATGAAATTCATAACAAGTTGCAATGAATATGTATAACACAATGTCAAAATTAAATGAGAATGCGCGAAAATGACAAAAAATATTTGTTTCAATAATATAGATGCGAGTCAAGGAAAGAATTCCAAATTTTAAAGACTATCTCGAAAATAAAAGTTGAAAATAAAAAACATGAGATGAAAATAAAGCCACGAGTGTCCATCGCAATAGGGAATGAACGAATTGGGGCCTCACCTTCTCAAGGTCACTTTCCGGAATTCATTTCCGGCTCCATTATCTTTTCTAGAAAATTTCTAAATACGTGACAGACCGGGAACTTTCATTCAGTTTCCTCTTCGTAAATATTCCCGTTCAACCTTTCTGGGAAAACAATGTGACGGAATCTACCTGAGTGGGAATCCCAAACACGTGCCAACAAAAGCAGCCCCGTCGGCCATATCCTCATAATGGAATCTCAATGATATGTGTCTATGTGTATATGTGTCTATCAACCAATCCTAAGGCTACGCTTTATTTATGGATACTTAGGATCTCCAATCCGGAATCGAACGCAAATCACTTTAGTTCATTACTTAGAAATCCAGTCATGTTTAGTGAAACTGATAACTTTTTATTACATTTAGGCATAAGTGAATTAAAATATTTCTCGAAAAGAGTTAATGGTATCGATTTAATATATTGTATGTGGTATAAGTGAATGCGGAAGAAAATCGTGAAATTTTACTATTCCCTGAATTCCAGGAGTTTTACTCTGAAATCCTCTGGAGTTAGTTGATAATTGATACGTACTCCATGAACCGAGTTGCGCTTGTTTGGTCTAATTGCAGATTATGTTTTAGCTCTTAAATAAAGTTATAATCGGGACTTCACCAAGATTTAATTTGATTAAGTATAGAAAGTTCATAGACAGAGCTTAGAAAAGCCGCATACTTTCAAATCTTTCTCTCCATCATTTATCCATAAATTTTTATGTCAAGATCTGTAAGATTGGCATCACAGCATTAAGAGATCATAATTTAGAAAAACTCGTCAGAGGATAACAGTAGGATCCAAAAGTAATTCCAAAAATACATCAACGATGCTACACAATACATGTTGGACATTAAAAGTGGTGATGTTTTTTTCACAAAAAATAACTTTGTACCTCACTTTGAAATATAATTTGAGAAATATCATCATCTGTAATAAGCACGTATATTCCATTTGCCGATATAAATTTTTCAAAAAAAATAGTGCTATTGAATGGAAGAAAAATGCTTGGTCACTTCCTCTTTGTGGCCAAGTTACATACAATTATGTATGAAACATCAAATTGCCAGTGAAGGAAAACTCTGAATTGTGTTCTCCTACGAGTGTTTTACAAAGTGTGATGCGTTGGAATTGTTGTGGAAGGATTTACATTTACATTCAAACTCTGCAATCCGCCAGTGGCGAGTGGCAGGGGGTGTAAAACACCGACATCCCTATCTAACCTGGAGAGCTATTAGCTTCTCTAATACTTCGCGAAATTGTCTGTGTTCTTTAGTTCTTGTGTGTTAATTTCTCCTTTTTTGTCAAATGTAAATAGTACCACAGTCGTTAAAGTTTAATTAGTCCTGATTTGTGTGATTTGTCTATTTTACCTTTATTGTTAATATATTCTTATGAGTTTATGATATGTGTACCTAATGATGGACAGAATCGTCTGAAACCTGTCGTCTCAATTAAATCGAAGTGACTCCATCGACTCTGTGGTTTTAATTTTACCAAGTTAGGGAATTCCACATAGTTAAGGCTTCATCCATAGATTACAGATGAAAAATTGTTTACTTAATCGTGAAGACAAATACAAAAGATGTTGGATGATTTAAAGGGTGAGGTAAACTATAAGGAAGTGAAGGGGATTGCATCGAAGGGGGATTTCTGAATTGATTTTATGCACGTGAACGTACCGAAAGGTATAACACTCAGGCATGTATGTATATATCATAATTTACATTATTGTATCATAGTGGAGTTCCCAGAAACATCTTAGCATGTTAATATATCAGTGTAAATGCTAACAATTTTTGAGAAAGAGAGTGAAAATGTATTATAACAATTAGATAGAAACCTTTATTCGCGTGTCGCAGTGCCTTTTGTCCATCAAATGTCTCTCATGTAAATATATCACTAAAATTATTGTTCAAAAATAATTTTTCATCTTATCTACTTCTTTAATACTGAATATGTTTCCTCTTTAATCATTAATTTTTGCAATGATTCGTTATAATATATCTAACCGGCCGTGGTGGCGGAGCGGTTAACGTGCTAGCGCGTAAACGCTCCAATCTCAAGGTCCCGGGTTCGAATCCCGGCTAATCGGATTTTTCCGGTTAGGGAATGGTTGTCTGTGTGTGTTTGTGTGTGTGATACTAATAAAATAAAATGTAAAAAAAAGGAATAAAATCAAGAAAAGGGGTTAATTGGAGAAATAGCCTTCCTAGGCTAAAATTCGCCCACAAAAAAGACGGCTTATTATTATTATTATTATTGTTAATGCCATTATTCTAAGGTTTACTTTAATGTTTATCTAAATGAGTCAATGGTTTCTTGAGTGATTTTTTACCTGTCTATAAATCTTATTAGATAAATGTAGAAAATAAATTACCTTCCGCGTTAACAATAAGTGATTCTCTTTCTTGCACTTTTTTTTCCTTTTTTGACAATTTAGACTCTAAAGCGAAAGTAAATGCAAACGTACTTTTTGTCTGAATATTTAAATGAGTCCATTTCCATAGAAACTTCACAATTTGTCCACCAATACAGGATGGAAAGTTGAAATAAAGTCACAACCCTAATGGCCTCGGATGCATTTCTATTCTGATATTCTGCACTCGTTTTCTCAAAATTATTTGAATATTGAAAATTTTGAATCTGATAGTTGAATCATTCTAGTGACCGAAGGTTTTGAATATTAGGAGATAGGCCTAGACGGAGAGCCAATCAAATCAAAGGAATTAAACCGAGAAAAGAGGAGGATAATAAAAACTCATCGATGAAGGTAAGTTTTTGTTTTTTCAAGTTATCATTTAAACTCATATAAACTATTAAAATAATACGTAATTTTATCATTTGGAGGGAGAGTTTGTACTTACGAGTAAAGCGGAGTTACATTCAGTCCTTCATCATTAAAGTATTAAAAATTAAAGCTATGAATAATGATTATAGTCCTATTTAAATTCATAACAGGATTTTTGAAAGAGATCGGTTTCACTACTGATTATCATCAGGCACTACTGATTATATTGAATTTAAAGATTAGATGGAAGAGGAGACTTTTTAGTCTCAATCTCGCCTATACTATAGACTCCTAATAATAATAATAATTATTATTATTATTATCAGTAAGAAGTTCATCAAGAACTTTATTTTAAGGAGTAAGTACGAAAGAGCTGAGCGAAGAGTGGCTTAGGAAGATTTTCAAGAAGATCTGCTCGGAAAAGAGGGATAAGATATTCCACCAAGTCCTGCCTGAAAATACTGACAGTATAAAACACATAATGAATAAACTTTGAGCGACAACTTCATGTCCCAAATAAAGAAACAATTATATATGATTAAAAAATATTTGACGATGGAAAAAAGAGGACAAGCAGAGAGAAGAGGTGGTTGCAACACATGACAGGGAAGGTACCCCAGGAGAGTATGATTATAGCACTCTCCCAGGGTGGACCAACTTAATTAAGTAAGATAAAGAAAAGAAAAAGTGGAATTAGAAGCCAAGGGACTGGAAATTCAATATCGCCCAAAAATCAAGAGGGCAAACAGTGTGCTGTGAAGGTAACTTTAAAGGATCACTCAAGTCGAGCATTCTGCACAAGGTGCCAATTAATACTTTAAAAACATTAACTAATAAAAGAGCCTAATTAAAATTTTCTATTTTTCAGTTGACACATTTCGAAAAATACAATTGAATGGAATGGAATTGCGCAACTTCTGATCTCAGTTTCATTGAAATGCATCCAAGAAGAAAAAATAGCTCGAATCGATGTAAGCGTCGCAATTTCAATGATCGCAGAAATAGTTATTTTATATGTGACCGGAAACCCTTTCAAAATTGCCGGGTTTGAAGGTATTTAGCACGAATCATTCAGCCGAAAGGCATTTCAGTCCATGCACGAGCAAGTAGGTCAAATGCGAGATATTTCTTTCAATTTCCTTTTCTTATTCGTTAAGACGAGTTATTTCAGGTCTTCGTTTAATACAGGTTAGGAAATGGGTACAATACAAATATTCCATCAATATCATTGGAGCGGATAAATATGATGTTGGTAAATATCTGATGTAGCAGCATCCGTATTTCTGTACATATTTGACGATGGAAAGAAGAGGACAAGCAGAGAGAAGATGCATCTTCTATTGAACGATTCCCCCTAAAAGAAGGAATTTTTGATTTGTTGTTGTTGAGAGGTTGTGAAATTAGAAATCGATCGCAATTTTTACTTTTAAACCTTTAGATTGAATCAACTCTTTGGACCCAATTTATCTCGGACGTAGATTATCTCAGATGCCGAAGAGGAAATCATTGTTGTTAATGCAGCACTGGTTTTCAAGATATAACTTCCAAGTAATTTCGTTTTACACATAAATATTTAGCCCATAAACCTATTTGATATAACCTTTAACAGCAATGAAAAACATGAAAAACTTTCTGCTTGACTTTTATATGGCCAAAAATGATTTCATTACCTATTGATACTTTGAACCAACTCTTTTCTCTAATTTTCTATCCCAAACCTCTGATAGATGATAGGTTTAGTATAATAGATACACCTTCGCGAAGCGCCATTAATATTTTAGTATATCATTGTCAGGAATAGAATCGAAGAATTGTTGAATAAAACAAAGTTTTAAAAACAACTAAGTAACTTTTACTTTCCTGAATAGGTGTTTTGGTGGCGACTAGTTTCGGCTAGTAATAGCCATCTTCAAGCCAATGACAAGGAAGGAGTAGGATATTATAGGCGAAAGGGAAGGGAGGAAAAGGAGGGAGGGAGGAGGAAGAGTGCAGGGATTAGTGGAATGTTTGTAACAAAGTAAGGTAAGAGTCAAGAGACATTGCATTGGGTGGTGATGAGGAGGACAGTACGGGACTGGAAAACATGTTCGTTACTTAAGATACAGTTGGGGTTTGTTTGGTGGAGAAGGATTACCATTTGCTGAATTAAATTTAATTTAAGGCTCTCATATTCAATGTGGAGTAGTTTTGGGGGTAAAATCGGAAGAATGTTTAGCAACGATAAGATGTTTGGCAAAGTGAGATTTAAAAAGAAACCCGAATTAAGAGATGCCATGTGTTCCTTCACACGGACTTCCAAATTTCTCCCCATTTGTCCGTTATAGATTGCTGGGCAATCAGAGCAACGTAATATATAAATATCCGACTTTTTTAAGAATATTTAGGAGGAACAATATCATAGTGAGAGCAAAAACAAGGACTCGATTGCTTCATTTTCATACAACAAGCATTAAATCCAAGGATCAAATAAAGGTAAATACTTGCACTTACAGGCGTGTGCCATAAACCCAAGTAAAAGAATGAAAGTGAAAAATTATTTCTTCGCTCTCGTTGGTCCAATAATAAAAACATAGGTGTGATATCATTTGGCCTACTCAAATGTTTCCCGAATGTTTTTTTTCTATATTAAATGGATTAAGTGGATTGTCTTTTATTATGGCACGCCTTATATTAGATGTTATTGCGTATTGGACGCTCAATATTAATAAAATTGCCAATAAATTAGATTTTTGGATTTAGATTTATATATATACCATGCGAGCCGCCAGAGGCGTATGGCAGAGGGGTAATACACCACATTAAATTAATAGTCTGACGAAGTACAGCCAAAAAAATAATAAAAAATGGAGGAAAATTTTGTATTTCATGGAAAATTTCACGAGATAGTTGGACTCTATGACGTGGATTCCTAACTCCAATTTTAAAATGCCAATTTTTTTATAAACAAAGGCCCATTACGTTGAACGGTCAGTCGTCTACTATTTTAGAGCAAAGAATATACCCTGAAAGTCTCGGATGGGTCCATACTCCACATACTGTATGTTGCCTCGTAAGAGAAATATTAATATGAATAAATAAAATAAAAATGATATTAATATCAAAATATTTCCATCGCATTTTTACCCGTTAAGGCCGAACAATCAGTTACCGAAAATCCAAGGTATTTCTGAAAGGATTAATTTATATTTTAATGAAAACCCAATTTATATTACAGCCAATTGCTTTGCGACGAACGTTACATACACGTGCTCAGAGACAAACGATGATTTCACAATTATCGATTAATGACACTCACCTCATTTTTCGGTGGAAATAGATGAGAAACAGGTTTTAATTTTTACCACAGAATCATTCATGATTCGCTTACATTTGTGATAATATTTTCGTTTTAGTTTAGAATCCTGAACAGATTTTATAAAGTTGATGTATGTACTATCCAAAAGTGAACACATGTATACTAATTTATTTTAAATATGTGATTGTTATGAACTTAACATACATGAAGGGAATATGGTGATGGATAACGTCATTTGAACTCCAATTTTATGGAAATTCATTGGAGTCATGGTGTAGCACATGTGTCAATCCTAATTTGATTTCCTTGTTATAGTTATTAAAGAGGTTGACTGACGATTCTTGTTCGACACGAATGTTCAAAAGGAGTGCTGAAATATAAGTGCCCCACTTTATGAATGTTTCAGATAAGTATTCCACCGAATACTGTAAAATATTTAATTTAATAGATACAATGAGCGGTGGTCGATTAAAATACGACTAAATTTCTTACATTTAATTAATTCGACTAAAATGAATTAGCGTAGGTGAAATTAATGTTTTGGAAAAGAAAACTTGAGAGAAGATAAAACAATAATGTGCCAGTAAATGCAATCCTATTGCAAATGAATGATCCTTTACCAATGATGGAATAAAGATTAATAAAGAGACACATAGAGAGACATAATATAACTTTTCTGATCTTTCCCAACAAAAAACATAGGGACGAGGCCTTCTCTTCAAATTACATTCACAAACGAAAGCGATCGAAGGTAATAAATGTATCGGAGTTTGAATCAGTAATCAAAATATTTTCCACTTTCTCCTCTTTATAACCTTTTCTCGCCATCGCCCTTTCCCAAACACCTCTCTCTCCCAAATGATATCATAACTTAAGAGTCGATAAGTAAAGTTTTCGAGGCCGCTTTTCCGAGAATTGATGGCAGTGATCAATATGGCATATTGCCGTCGAATCATGAGGGACAGGGTCTTTCAGCAACGATATAAGGCTACGTAATAGTCTGCCCCAATTTCAGCCCATGAATGCGCACGCGTGTTTACTTGCGACGGCGCGCCAAAAGGAAAGTTGGTTGGACGGAATCCAGCCTGAATCCTTCGCTGAGAAATATGCAACACTAAAAATGCAACTTTTAAATGCGAAAGTGGACTCTTCCGAGAAACACTTTCGTCAATTCAATTTTTTCGAGGGTGCTTTCAGTTTTATGCTAGTTTCAACGCAATTTCGTCAGTAGCGCAGGACCATTATCTCTTTGGAGAGTAATCGCGGTAGTTCAGTTTCAGTGGTTATTTATAAGAAACCGCAGCAACATTAAAGACACTAACATAAAATAATTTTACGAATTGACCAAATAAAATCAACATAAAATATATTTTTAAAATTTTTAGTTTTAATAACAATTACGTAAATGATACAATTAATATTATTATTATTAATATTATTATTAATTAATCTCGAGAAAATAAAGACAGAAAGATAGGGAAAATGGCCACAATACGGAGGACAAGAAAAATTATTTCCCCGGAGTAACTTTTTTAAGAAGAGTTCTAAATGCCATGGCGCATTACGAGAAAAAACTGATTTTAAGTCACCGATTGCGCTGTTTTTCTCTACGTTTCATGTCCTGAAAGGAAAAAGGATTGTTGAAAGTCCTTTCTTTTATGACCATTGGAAATCTTGACTTCAGAGTACACGCGCTCATTACAGAAGCGCTCCAGCCGTGTTTTTTTTTCTTCTTTCAAGTTCATTAATTCTATCAAAATTATTTACTACTACTTCTATCATTCTCTCCTGTTAATACCAGTTGCTCGAGGTATGTACATACATTCGAAAGATACATCTGGAGACATACATCTTGATTTTCCTTTACGATTACTTGAGAAGAACGAAATCAGAGAATGAAACAAAATATGAAGTCTGCCGAAGCCGGGATGTGAACTACGTATGTATATCAAGGAAATTATAGAATAGGGTAGGTACGCACGAATGTACTTGTAAATGAAATTTGAAAAATCCTGAACTCCATTCGATCGATTCGATTCCATTGTAGTTAAAATAAACAGGAAGATCGTTCCTTTTTATGAACTGCGGCTTGAGAAGGTGTATTTACCGCCATGTTTAAATTCCAGAAAACCAGTTGTTTCTAATCGACATCGTAGAAATAAGATACGCATACAAAATATAATTAGGGTAACAGTTTTCAATGTCATCCTTTCATTTTATGGAATCTCTTATGAAAATTAAGCTAAAAAGGATTAAATCGCAGACGTCGACGAAGTTTTAGAAAACATCAAATAAAAGCGCAATAAACGAGGTTGTCGGGTTAAAGGGGAGGTCAATGTCATCAATGAAAATCCGCTGGTTAAAGAAGGGGAGGAAAAACTGAATTTTCAAACTTATTGGAGCAAGTTTCGTCAAGAAGAATTTACCGAATTTCTTCCTCCTCGATCATTAGCCAACGCTTTTGTTTTGTTCAGCAAACTTTCCAAGTGCCAAGGAAAGTGATTCCGGGAAATGGTTCGCTTTCTCCATCACACTTTCCATTCAGAGTCTTCTGCACATTTATTCGCAACTAAAGCCAATTCTTAAATGAAGTCTCCGACTTTACTTATCGCGAGTCTGCTAAAATGACGTATAGGTACTTCAAAATAAGACACAATCAAGCATTAACCTCTTCGCTTCAACTAAATGAGTAAAAAACCTTATTTTAACGGTCCCCTTAGGTTCTAACGATGAATTTGCCCTAATTATCAAAAAACGATTTAATTTTAAGTCAATCATCTTGCTGACAAACCATTTGCGGAATCACTGCCGTCGTTGTAACAGAGAAGCGTTTGACTAACGAGCATGGGAAATACCAAAACTAAAATTTAAGCCATCGTCACTCGATGCATGATCTAAATGATGAAGCAACAGTTTCAATTTTTTCGTAGAAAAGTATTTCAGCACTGAGCATTTTTGAGAACATCTACCAGAAGGAGATTTTATGTCGAAAGTTTTTACTAAATAATAATTGAAGAAAACAAGAATGCTTTGAGCGACTGCTTGGAGCATTCTAATCTTTCAAGCACTTGCAGCCGTTCAGGTGAAATAAATCTCAAAGTTTTCTCGATCTCTATTAACTATTGGCTGGTTGGTTTCTATTAACCGTTTAAAATGATAAATAATCGATGAAATACGTTTGTCGTTCTTATATCAGTTAAAATATTTAATTCGCCATCTCGATTTTTTAATATCTTGCGTTTTATACTAAATTTGGAGAAGAGTAAAAAAACAACCGCAGGCTGTCATGAATCGTTCTCTGGGTATTCAATGGACATCTCAACGCAAATTACCAGACATCGTTAAAGGAGTCACGAAGAATCTACCGGCGACTTCCTCAAGGCTGGGATTAGATCACTGAAACATTATCTGGCGTCAGAATTCTTCAAGAAGTCACTCGCATTATTTGCTCGCCTCTCATTACTAAGAGGTTGATCAACGAGCGGATCTCGCATCCAAATCGGGCGATGAAATGCAATAACAATCTACCGCAATATAATTACAGGTGTAATTTTAATTTTCTTATTTTATACTCGGACACAACGGCTGCAGGGAGCAATTTAAATATAAAGGGTTAGATGAAAGGAGAGAATTAATAGTCCCAATCTAGCCCTAATTAAATATGCTTTATTATTATAATTTAAATGCCCTATTTATCGGCGTACAACACACATCCTGATTTTAAGAAGAAAATTTGTTTTAAATTAAAATTTAAGAGACTTGAGATGGTTAAGGCGCAACGTACTATGCAGAGTAGTAGCCAGCGACTATAAAAGCTAGTCTATTGTTACTATCTTATTAGCAAGAGGCGATTAATGCAGGAAAATTCTTATTTTAAAGTTCCAGTTTATAACTAAGCTTGTGATCAGATGGTAACATATTTGTACCACGCAGCAGGTCGAGCGTTAATACGTAATGTTTAGGTATTTAGATTTTTTATTCTCTGAACCTATTGATTCCGTGATCGACAGTAATTATTAGTTATTCAATCGTTAAAATGATCGAAGATTAGCGCATTTGAGTGTTAATTTTGAAAATTATTGTAAAAAGTTCTTAAGGAATAAGGAATTTCATAATGAAGTACCCCAAATATCTAAAAAAAACGATTGAAACTGAAGTAATAATGAATATGATAAGTTCTATTCAATTAAATGAAAAATGTGATACAATTCTAGGACTATAATTCACCTTGCATATAACACGCTAGGTGAATTTTAGGCCAACATTTTCGGAAAAAAGTGCGTTATTCGCCGATAAATTCAGAAATATGTTATTAATAGTATGTCCAATGAGATATGGATGGTAAATGTAGACCGAGACAGTAAGAGCTGGTCTGGTGCGTTTCTCACTGAGGATTCATTTTACGTAAGCATTTGAATTACAAATTACGAACAATTGATAGACTCGCCTTGTAAACTGTTCCCGAGTTTATCCGTGGCTCCCATAGTTTATTGAACATGGAAAGATAAAAAGGTTGAAATGATTTTCTCATTATTGCGCATTCTGCATGATGTTATGCAATTCCGGTGAGACGCAATGACTCAATTGACTGCGTCTCACGTGGATCATGGAATCCATCCTTAGCGGCCTTCCTCCTTTGTTTTTCCTATCCTTTTATAGCTTTCCGCATTTTTCACTCCTGTGAAATCAACGTCAAGGTATTGGCGAGCGAATCTCATCAGTTCATTTTATTCCACGGAAAATCGAATTGACTATGACCTCACACTTAAAAAATCTGATGTGGCCAGCACATGACTTTCTCCATATATAAGATGTAAATATTTATCTACGACAGTATTTTCGAATTTTATATCCATTCTAAACTTGGAAGATAAGTGATTAATTTATATCATATTATCTTTTAAGTCACAAACATTATAAATAATGTTTTTGGGACACGTTCGATGAAATGGCCTTTCGCCCCAGTCCTGGCCAAAATTAACGCAGCACCGGCCGCAAGGATCGCTAGGGAGGTGCTGCGTCAATTTTGGCCAGGAGTGTACATAATCAGCAACTTCCGGTTTATCAGTATTTCACAAATAACTCCTAATCAACCGGTGATACAAAAATATGTTAAATACAAAAGTTATAGTAAATCACATTATCTAAAACTTTTATAAGTAATACAATATACCTATATATCATATTTATGGAGATATTTCGAAAACCGGAAGTGAGCTTTGATGAATAAAGCTCGACTTCCGGTCAACCGATTTACTCCAAAAACAAATCAACTCTGACAGCACACACCACAGTGCTATATATGAGGTTTGGTATTGATACGACTGATAGTTTATACGTTAGAGCGCCCACAAGCACAGACACACACACATACACACACACACACATACACACAGACATCATTCCGAAAATGGTCAAAACGTGCTCTCGGGACCCCAAAACGTGTACATGTTTCCGTTGAAATCTCGAAGTCGATTTTTTTTCATGAAAACAATACTTTCTCTATACTACGTACATGGAGAAAGTAAAAAATTACACCTGCCCATCTCAAGATGTAAGGGAAAATATTTTTTCCACAAAATCAAATACGCATACCCTTCATTATTTTTCTATTTGGCCTTATTAATAATAATAACTTCTCTAATGGAAACAGTAAGATCCCATTTAAATCCATTTCAACAATTAATATTATTATTTACAAAGACACAAGCATTCCCTAGCCAGAAAAATCCGACTAGCCGGGATTCGAACCCGGCAACTTGGCAATAAAGTGCTAGCACGCTAACCACTCAGACACCGAACCCGGTAAAACCGTTTTATTAACCTAATAAATATTATTGCGATTGAATTATGGTGAACCGTCCCAAACTATTTCGAGAAATGAAAATTTGTGCCGACAATGGGAACACCAGGTAAGTGGGAAATCAACAAACGGATTTGCACGAATCTTTCAGGGCACGTTCTTTGCTTAAAAATAGGGACACTTGTCCAACCGTTCAACTCAATAGGCTTTTGTTTATAAAAAAATAGCAACTGAATATCATAGTTAGGCAACAACGCTACACACGTGTGCATTCCTATATAGATCTCGAATCAATAGGAAATTATTTTCTTCCATTTATTTAACTGATAACTTATCTTTTTGCGATTAAATTTCATCATATTACCTTCCAAGCATTCTTGAATTTTAGTAAGCATTCATTCTAATATACATAACTTCGTACAGAAGGCTAGAATAAAAAAAGCTAGGCGCTAGTTCGGCCATCTCCAGACTGCATATTCAGCAACACGGAGTGCGGGCGTCTACTCTACACCGCGGCGTACTCTAAAGGAGCGCCGTCCGACCGCCGAGAGTCCAGCAGTAGTTCTCACGCTCACGCTTCCCAATATCATCTCCAGATTGCTGGTCAGCAACACGGGTCACGGACATCTGTCAGACGCCGTCCGCTTTCCAAGTGATAAGACATCGTTTTCATACTTTCAAATATCAACAACAGAGTTTAAAGCTTGCTGTTTATACAACACCTGTTCCTCTTCGTCTACGTAGAGTCTGAAAAAAACGCATGCGGCGTAATCGCTAAAATGGCTTCACTGCATTTTAACACGAGGAAGAATATTATGCAAACTAATTGACTGCAGTGATAATGAAAGAGAGAACGATAATGTGAAGACTTCTTTAACTTATTCATCACCGACATAAATATTAAAAATGAAACAATTTGGCCTATTTTCACTTTTCAAATTACTGGAGGAGTTACTAGAATCAGTTAACTGTCCGTGTTCTTCTGATATTTTAATCACGGAATTTCGACTTCGCTTAGTAAAACAATCACGCAAGTAATACCACAGGCTCTGGCATTCAGATACTGTGTTATTACGTAGGACTCGTATTACCAATATGAAGAATATGAGACCTTTGTGCCGATACTTCCGCGCTTCAAAGGAAGGTGAAGAACGAGTTCATTCTACCTCTCGCGAAGAATGGAATTTAGATATATTGAGTTACGGAGCTATCGCCAGACTTGATTGTTACCCACGATATTCACAGGAAGATGTTGGAACGTAGAAAAAAGGAAAACGGTCTTATAGTGAATGCTTCACATCGCCAATGTATTCACATCCTAATTTTCTATATTGTATAACTTATTTGTTAAATTTTATAAACTTTGTTATTTTTTTTAAAATTTTACTAAGCCAACATTTAAGCTGGTATTAGAATGTCGCGAAGAGCTTGATTAACTTGCAAAGCAACATAAAATTCATCTTTTCTGGGTACCCGGACATGAGAGCATTCCTGGAAACGAAAAAGCGGATGAAGGAAAGGAAGCAAAGGAAGGAGCTCTCCGAACTCCCGTTGGCCCAGAACCAACTCTACCTATTTCTTCTGCCGTACTGAAAGCTACGATCAGGGATTGGTCGTCAACCCAGCACCTGATATGTTGGCAATCGACAGAGGGTCTAAGACAAGTTAAAAGGTTCATCGATGGACCTAACTCTAGCTATGCTAAAAAACTACTATCTTTGGATAGAAGAAGTTTAAAGGCCATGGTAGGACTGCTTACTGGACACTACCAGGTGAGGAAGCACCTCTACAACATGGGAATGACGGTTTCCTCAAGCTGCAGATGGTGCAATTTAGAGGAAGAATCTACTATTCATCTCCTCTGCGAATGCCTGGCTGTAAATAGGACACGGTATCGTTGCATGGGTACGTTTAAACAGGAACCCAGCGATATAAGAGATTAACCCATAGGTAGTGTCCTTGCCTTCTCAAAGGCCTTGGGACTCCATGGGTAATCTCATATAATGGCGGATGGCACAATTTAAGGACTAAGTGCCTTTGGGGTTAACCCCCGCCTCCTTTCAAATCAATCAAAGCCTATATTTACTCAATTAAAAATCCTCAAGTATTAAGTCAAGTAATTGCAATGAATCAAAGATTCACCACCTAAAATCTAAGTAGTTCTTCTAGTGTGTACCTTGAGATACATACTTTCACGGATGTTTTTATACAGCTCTCCACAAGATAGTAGTTTGCATAAGCGAACAATTGGAAACTTATCATGAGTGTTGTTTGAATACGTCCAATATTTATTAAAAACTCATTTTTTCTATGCTGAAGTTTTTTAGTGTTTTGATCTAAATTTCTCCCAAGAGGTTGCAAAGCGTGGGAAGGAAATAATTAGTTACGGTTATTTGGCAAGCGATATAAAACATACGTTATATCCACTTATTAGATCCCCCACATTTGCGTTCCCATGCATATTTGAATATCTTTCGTTATTTGACTATATCATCAGCAGATTTTGGAATTTAATTGAAATGTCGCCTGCCAAGAAAACACCATCAATGCATAAAATTAGTGACATGAAGTATATATATATATATATACAGCTTATTCCATAAGGTTTTTATAAGAACCAAAAAATCATTTATCAGTTTAAATTTTCTGGTAGGCTTACAATTAAGCCTGATTTCGTTATTTATGTATTAGCTAAGTATTCCACTGAATGCGTCATATAACGAACATTAAAAATTCGGCTGCATTAAAAAATACAGTAGGCTCTTGATTATAGTTGATATTAAAATTGAATTTGCAGAATTAAAGTCACATACCAGGGTGAAGAAAATGAAGACGTCAACCTACAATTATTTAGACTAAGTAATAGGTGGTTTAACCAGCAGAGATGCAGACCAAGTCCTACGCACTGAGTGTTCAAAGGAAACAAAAATGTTCCATTAATTGAAATTTTGAACGGGCATTCTATGACCACGTGGTTGACAGGATAAGTCATGAGATTCGTGGGATTCTATCACCAGAGAAAAAATTTGCCTCATCGAAAAGGAATATGAATATTTTAAGTCATAGTTTTAACTGTTTATCAAATTTATTTCAAGTCATCAAGCTCGGTTCCAATAAATATGTGCATACCTTACTCGCACAATACCTTTCAGCTGACTGATTTGCTTCCAAAATGGTATATTATTAATGATTTCATCGCAAATTAAGTTTTACTGGTATCATGTATTGCTTCAACACTTTTCCAAATTTCTGCGGAAATTTGGGTATCAATTTTTTTCGTAAATATACATTAGATTAACAGGTAATCATAAAATATGGGGAGGGGAGTGAGAGTGCTGGCCCACTTGTTAACGTTTAGGAAGGAGGGGGGTTGGAATTTTTGGCTTTCAGAAATTTTCGGAGAGGTATGAGAATTCGGCGGGTTATCAGTCAAGGTTATCCCGCGTACTTCCAGAGCAAGGGGTGGTTTCTGTGCTGGGCGTCTCACTGCAGGGGAAGGAGGAGGAGAGGAACTCCTCGGCGCGGCATGAGTCACTTGACAAATGCCGAGCGGCTGTGACATTTCCGGAACTATGTGTCAAAAACGTGTTTGAATTAGACGAATTAGTATCAATAATACCTTTTGTGATTGTTGAATCTGAAGTTGTGGATGAACACGAAGATGTTGATGATTCAAACTCCATTCCTGAAGAAAAATTCAAAGGATAAATTTATTAAATAAGTTCAGAGAAATTACGTTCTCAGATGATGTAACCGATATAATGCGACCCCCCTGTTATATGCTAGAACAAATCGTTTCAAAAATTCATTTTTTCCGCGAAGTATACGCGAAAGCAACCGTTTAGGAAAATAGACTCAAGGTGCTTGCACCCCCTGCCACACGCCGAAAGGCGGCTTGCAGGGTTTGTACATAGAAATAGACATTTCTACCGCCACCGAGGCGGTAAAGAACGACTGAGAAGAACTCAATGTGGTGAGCTATCGCTCAGTGGAGATTCGAACACAAATACAATAAATAAATGAGAATTGACTAACCAGATAGGTGTACGTTGATGTGCGACGAGTGAAGGATGCAACGGTGGATGAGTGAAACAACGGTGAACAGTGAAGAGAAACATAAAAAAGCACACAGAAGGCGAAAACTCGAGAGCGATACGAAGTACGTCTGCTCACTACGGTGTACGCGTTCGGAGCCCTCTGTAATATCGTTGGTTTCATTCGTAAATAGCTCATAATTAGAATTCCTTTTGCCTTCCGCCAGATAACAAATTTTCCATTCGGTGAAGTGAAGGAACGTCCGTTATCTTGAAAACAGAAAATGGCGCTATATCTGCATAAAGAATCCAAGTCACATCAATGTATCGTCTTGCAAAAACCTCGTAGCTTTTCTCGGAAAAAAAGCGGCAAAAGCCTCGAGAAAACAAAACTGAAAAGGATTCTTATAATATATAATAATAATAATAATAATATAGGTATAATCAATTTTCACTCCCTGAGAAAATGAAAATTACGAAAGGATAGTCCAGGATTGACGATGCTAGTCGTGTTAGGGGCCGTACATAAATTACGTAACGCAATTTGGGGGGGGTCCAGCCAGGCGTTACGTGGTGGGAGGGAGGGGTCGAAAATTGGAGAAATTTGCGTTACGTAATTTGTGTACCCTTTTGTCTATCTTAATATGGATTGGAACCACTCAAGCTGATACTATTTGGCCAAAATACTCTATATTCATTTTCATGTAAACAAAACTCAACGTCCGAAGTTTGATTTCACTCTTGTCAGAAAAACGTTTCTTTGCTTTCCTTTCCTCTTCATTGAATCACTTTCCAATTATATTTATAAATTAAATTTATAAAAGAGGACTCCGGTTTGAAAATAGAAAGAACATCCAAATCGTACAATGACATCTCTTGGGTTAATAAGCTGTACAACTCTGGATGCAAAGATAACTTTATTATAAGGAGCAGCAAAAAGTAATGTTTCCGTAGAAAATGTTAGTTTTGGCTGCTCTTTACACTTATTCCAATAGAAAAAGAAGATTTCCTGACAAACATTTGCAACCTTCGGAAGCGGATGTTTTGCTTCATTATCTGGATTACCTGAAAAAATACCGTTTCACCCAATATCGCGACTGCCCCCGTAATGCTATTTTCCTGAAACTTAGAAAAGCTTGGTTACATATGATTATCATAGAAACATCAACTTTATCGCCCTCACAACAATTTGTCGTAGTTATTCACTGAATGAAGTGTAGTCAATGTATATACCTATAGATACTTACATAGTACTAACTAGTAATTGTATACATTCCAATGTATGCACTTCTTAGTTAGTGTATGAATTTTGGTAAGATTTTAAAGTTGTTTTCTGTTTAGAGTAGAATTAAGTACTCCTAGAGTAGTTTTCTGTTTTCATCAGATGGTCAGCAAACTTGACTAACTTTCATCCTCATTCTGGATTTTTAAATTTATATTCCCAGAGCTTGATGTTCAGTTTTATTGGAAACATATTCGATTAACCCTCCAAGACCGGAATTATTTTTTTTGTAATTATTTTAAATTTCTTACATAATTCGGTTTCTGATTGTCTGAAAGCAATACCCATAAAATATTATACATAAACGACACATAAAACCAGCCAAACAAATAAAAAATTGCAGCATTGTCATCAATCTCTTCTATTCTGTGATACAAAATGAAATAATAGTAGGTGTCGGATGATGCCAATCCGTAGTTCGTCGAGAGTTAAAATAAAAACTGTAAATTCGCAACATTTTTACTCGTTTTTTAGTAAATAAAAATGTTAACAAATTCCAAGGTGAAAATATCACTTGACTGTTTGGCTGAATGTCTATTTTTCATCTTGATTAGGTTTTATATAATGTATTCGCATTCTAAAAGGTCGAAAATCCAAAGATTAGGCGGGCATCAATAATAATGAGTAATGAATACTGAAATTGGACTTACAAATAGACATACTCGAAAGAGCGAAACTGTGCAACTATAAACGGTTTAGAGTCTCAATCAATTCAATCGGAAGACCTATTACTTCTACCGCCTCCTACATTTAGAATTTAGCACTTGTGAAAATATAGGTACCCATTAGGCGAAGCATTTGGCCCTCAGTTCCAACATATTTGTCAGCACGATTCCAGGCTTCTAAGTTGAAAAGTCATCGCTGAAAAATTCCTCGTTCATTCTACGAGGTACCTAGGAAGGAAATACACCAAGATCCCGAATACTGGCAAACAATGAGGATCAATATCACTAGAATCTTCGATTGGTAATGAGGCAGTCGAGTAGCCCATGTTTATTTAACCCTTTGGCATCCTCTTCCATATATCGCACACTAGCATTTTCAAGATGCGTGTGACCATTTCGTAACCGCTCCACGCGCTCACACATTCACGCGTGAAAAATCTCTACGAACAGAAAGCACACGTGTATCATAGATGCACTGTCAGGAAATTTACATTTAACGGAAGTTAACTCATCAAAATTATGGTAAACGTAAAGTTTAGTCCCCCTCGATTTTTTTAGAAGAGACAAAACTGCTCTTTCGAAGCATCATCATTTCACTGCGAATTATTCGAATGCACTAGTTATGGAACAGTCTCTAAACATGCCGTTAAAGTTGCATGTTTCTTTCTTGAGCACCTTCCAACCACAGCGCGGTGAGCTCGCCTTCTCTGACTGATGTTTTACTTGAATATTTTTCTATCGGAGATCTTTCCTTAATATTCGGACCTCCAAACTAACCACAATTATTATTATTACATTTAATTTGTAGATTGGTATAAATCAGGTGGCGGAGCTTGGTATAATACAATGAATAATCACAAAAGTTGCTAACAGATATTGGAATGGCATGTTAAAGAAGAAAGAGGCCGGTATTAGATCAAATACACTAGTTTCTCGCTAATCCGGTAATTCCTTGCACAAAAGAGTGCCGTATTACTGAGAGTGAGTAAAAGACCATAGTGTCGTGACCGAGTTTTCGGTGCGCAGCCATAAAGAGAAGTACTCACTTTTAATGTACTATGAAATGTAGAACTTGATGTATAAGAACGTGTGATAATTCTACATTCACGAAGTGGCAGGTTAATTTAAGGTTAAAGCTTGCATCTATAATGTAGTATGTAAACAGAAGATTAGTAATTACTTTCTTTAGAGAAGTCATTCATTTTTATTTTGATGAATTAATTTATGTATTCGGTATTTTATATATATTTATAAATATAGTTACCGCTACTGGTCTAAAAATAACCCTTCTCCTCTGCATTTACAAGTAGTCTATCTTTTCTTCCTCTCTTGCACTCGTAACGATACTACATGGTTCTCTTTTACGTCAAGATAAGGTGCCGGATTGCCGAGAGGCCGGATTAGCAAGAGCCTAGTGTATGTACATCAACAGAAACTAAAACATTATCAAAAGTAAATTCTAAAACAATAATACTAATAATATTTCGTTCATCGCTCATTCGACATACATCAGTAATTCAGCAAACTAAACTACGATATTAACAATTGAAATACAGAGAAACATATCTGAGGTGGAAATGCGGCGATAAGAATGAGAGAGAAAAGAGGTTCACATGTATTTTAAATAGAAACAGACCACCCTCGCGCAAAAATTTTCGAAAAGGGAAAGGAATAAGTATAAATACATGTAAATTACGCTGTAGTTTCTTTGGAGCATTACCAAACATTTGAACAAAATATTGACAGAAAAATTATAGAATCTTAAAGATAAAAATCCTTAAGTAAGTTCACGGCAAAACCTAGAAAAGTCGAACAATATTTAATTACATTAATGTGTTTCTTTCTCTGAATTAAGCGGCCTGTTTCATGCAGAAGATATTCATTATTTCAAACATAATTAGTTTTCCTAGATTTTCCCATCACTTGCCTATTTCATCTGATAGATGGAAGAAAAATGGAAGGAAAACGATAATTTGGAATGCAATTCATTCAAAACTTTCAAGAAATTGCTTTCAGTAAAATTGTGCATGACCATGCATGACTTAAATTTCAAATTATTCGAAAGAATTGGCGTCGATGCAAAAGTCAACACTTAACCTTCATCATGTCCTATTTCACCATTGCCTGTGCTCACATCATCTTTGAGGAAATGCATTTTTTGCCACATCACATGAAAATAAAAGTAGGAATCAGCAATTTTTTCATGATCATGGATGCAAGAGCCAAAGGAGCAAAAACCATACAAAGTTGACAGGTATCGAAGAGGCAACAATAAACATTGTTATCTTGATAATTATCCTCATAATGTTTATATTATAGTTTTATTAGTTTTATTTTTCATTTAGTTTTAGCTAGGAAAAGGTGATCTCAGGTGTCCCCCAAGGATAAGTGATTCCTCCACCTCTAGTATCAGTATAATACAGAATATACAGCGAAATATTGAAATGAGGAAACCCTTCTTTCTTAATATTCACTTCATTTTAATTTGTTGTGTTAAAGTGGCGTTAAAAAAGAAAGGAGAATTCACAATATGGCTATATAAATAAACATCAGGTATATCTTATCAGGATATCAAATTCCACGTAATCAATGACTGAATGCTGCTTTTCCGAACGCAGCGGTACTCATGCAGCGAAACCTTCATACCAAATTCATTCCCCGTAATCAAATCTTCTTCAGGGATAAAAACTTTCCCACGTTGTGAGGTTGTAAATACTTTGTAATTTTCTCGATCTTATTTACGAAGGAGCGTTTTTTACGAACTACCTACGGTTAAATAGTAAAGTGATAATATTGCCAAGGGATGGCCACAATATCGCTCTGGACGGAAATGTTATGCGGTGCCCGCTTCGCTTTCGGAAGCGCCCTTGGGTGTCCGGGCACCGAAATAGGTGGAGTACCCCGGACCTAGATGATCTTCAAGTACTCATCAATTCAGTGGGTGAATACATAGCAAGAATCTAGGTTTGAATATTAACATAAAAAGACGCATTATATGATTGTATCACGACAACCAGATTGCTTCACTAACACCAGCTTAACAATTAGGCTGCGCAGTTAAGAGAGTGAAAACATTTAAGTATCTTGGAACCTGGTTGTATGAAGACTAAAGATCAGCTATGGAGATAAAATGTCGCATAGAAAATACGTGTAATGTCTTCATAAAATTCAAGAAAGTTCTTGCATCCACAGATCTAGACTTGAACCTTAGGATTCGTTTTGTCAAATGTTACATAAGGTCAATACTTTTATAATAATAATAAATCGTCTTTATTTGGGCGAGATTGAGACTTAAAAGTCTCTTCTTCCATACAACCCATCGTCATTAATTAGTAAATAAAATTAGTAAGGGGGTGTGAAAAACCTGCGCAAACCTACCGATAGTAATAGCTAAAAGATAAGAGAAGAGAAAAACATTCAAAAATAAATACATACACTACCAATAAGTACTTACATGCGATACATGAAAAAAATTCCCGTACCGAGAATCGAACCCGGGCCTCCCGGGTGAGAGCCGGGTATCCTAACCACTAGACAATACGGGATTATACGGGATTATCACTCTCACATAAGCTACTAAAAGCTTGCAAAGAGGAATGAGGTATACTAGGCAGGATGAGGAGTGAGGTGATTTGCCCTTGCTTTCCTCAATGAGCCAGAATGCTTTAAGCGGAACATGGCCAAGTAAGTGAAGCACAATGACTTTACGAGTAACACTTTACTTGGCAGTCCATAAGGAGAGATCTCGATCAGTGCATTTATTCACTCATACCTTAACAGTAATTTTCATGACACCACAGCTATGATCAAGACTGTGGCCAAAGTTAATGAAAGATAAATTTTGCTATATCCTGTACCAAATGAGAAATGGAAATATTCCATTCAGCAGAATATGGTTGCAGGAACTTCACCTATGTAATGTGCTTCAAAAGTCACCGTCGATCGAAGGATTTCGCATTGATTCTGAATAGCTTCATGCAGTACTTATTATTGTTCTTAGAAATTAATTCAGTTAACTAACATGATATCACGGTAATAGTCTATACAGACCGCAGGCATAAACTGATCTATGCAACTGTACTGTAGTCTTCACGTCTTTAGTCTGCATCTCAATATTACCATCTGGTGATCGACTTTTGAACTTGAACCGTATTCAAATTGATTTGATACCAAGATAAAATCATATCGAAATCCAAATTCAATGAACCGGAATCATTATCGGTCCCATCTCTAAGAAATCGAATCGAAATCGGGCTATATGTATCAACTTGAAAAAATAAAGAATTGCAGCAAAAATGTCTCCTGATTTTTCCAGACTAATAGAGGCGAAGGAAGTCTGAAAACAATTTAAGCATGAAGGAGCAGCTCTTTAAGGGTACGGCGTTTACTAGTGCCGAAAATTTAGCTGCCAATTTAACGATTCAGTCGCCAGATTTTGCTACTTCTCCTTTGTTAGTGACTTCTTTCTGTATAGGGATATATCGCATTATATTTCCTCTGCACTCCATTATGCACTAGAAACATTAAATGCGCATCAAGGATGGCCAAGTGAGCAACGCTTTCGGCTTCAGAGAAAGAAGACCCGGGTTCGATTCTTGGTAGGAGCCAATGTGCAAAATTACATAAGCTGTCGAAGTACTTTTAAGATACAACAACATTAAATGCTTTATTTATAAATAAAATTTCACTGGTTTTGGTTATATTAGACAAATGTCAAAAGCCATATTTAAACTAAGCAATTTCTGTACAGATATTACATTATTTATTTAAATTTACGTTGGCCTCCTGGCCAGGAGGCAACATTCAACGTTTATCATAATAGTGAATACAAATCATTTCAATTACTTTCAGTGATAGATTATTCCTCATTTTTGTAACTATAAAGCTTCTTTTCATGATACATTTCCATATTTTAAATATTGGCCTGCATGAGTATTCTTTGGGATTGTTGATGCGTTTGGGAAAATTCTACACATGTTTACAACCGGGCGAAGTTCCTCAGGCGCTTGACTACTTATATCTGCCGGGAGTTCGAGCATGGGTGTGGGAGGTCTAGTATATAAATTACTCTCATAATAAACTACCAATGTAAAATTAAGCTGATTCATCGAATATGATGTTTACCTTAAAGGTTTCTTCAGATTAATCTCTCGGTATCAAAACTCCGTCTTCGAATGTTGTTTGTACAAAATATGTCCAGGAAAACACTTCAGGTGTCCTTGGTTACTGTATGTGTAAAGTATTGTAGAATTCTATACGAATAGTAAGTAAATTATTGGGGCGAAACTATTATTATTCACGCAAAACCAAGTAGACTTGCATAGTTCTTCACTCACTGCGCCACAGCATAATTTTCATCAAAACCGCGGAACTAAAGTGAAAGTCACTCCTTTCATGAGGAAAGGAATTTGACCTGTAGAGGATGAAACGGGAAAATTCTTTTCGTTTTCGCGTTTCTTTGTGTCATTTTCATAGTTCCATCCACGTTCGATGCCAAAGAAACAGCATTTTTAAAGTCATTTAAAATTAAATACTACTTTTGAACGTAGCGCTGAAATCATTTCCACGATATCAATTTCACATTAAAACATCCAATTGAAAGATTGAACGCACCTTACACCGCGTCATTGCAATTAAGTACAGCGATATCCTGAAAACGAGTGACCCGCACAAACGAATTTGTGGGTAAACGAAGTATTTTTGCAGTGATATGCCAACTCGACTAACGGATGTCTTAGAAGACATGGGCAGGTCTTCTAATGTCTTGGAAGACATCCGCCCATACCTGCTAGCAAGAGATATTCAAAATGACGAAAGAAAAATTATAATCAATCAATATTGTTTTCTATAAAGAAAAACGGCTATTTTTTGCAATAATTTCCAATCTTTGCAACAGGTATAACTAATAATAATCCATATCTATAGCCTAGATGCGAGGGAAAACAAAAGAACTTTGACGTGTTTTGAGTAAGCAATGAGCTTGAAAATGTAACTCAAGGTATTACAGTGGTCGGTTATAATAATCTTAATTAATATTTTACATTTACATTAATACCCCCCCTGCCATACACCTCCGGTGGCCTGCAGGGTAGATATCTGAATCTAATACACGGCGAGCCGCCATAAGGTGTACGGTAGGCGGGTGAAAGCAACTCATGCCTAGATTTAGATTTAAATCTATCTCTCTCGATTAGTCTCGAGCTGTGCATATTTTCATTATTTAGATATTTGAATCTATTGATTTCAGAACTGATTTTATGAAACATGTTTTTATTCCTTAATGTTAAGTTTTAGATGAGCGTATTTTGCCTGATTTTATCTTGCTATTGTGGCCGGCTTTAAACTCTCAGACGCCCTGAGGCAGATGGTTTCAGTACGTCTTTAACGGCTCTTACGATACCTAATGGAAGAAGTTACGTATTTTTCTGGTTCTTCAGTGTTTAAAACTATCAATATATATCTCAAAGTTATTATTTAATACTTTTTTATCATCAGTTTCATATATATGAATAATATAAATATTGTATTAATATAGTGAAAACTAAATATACTGAATAGTTTCATCATGCTACAATCTGTTGTAATTATGTAGCCGTGGATTACGGTAAGGGATGGAAATAAGAATGTTTTTATTAGAGAAGTGACGAAGACCAATCGGAGGAAAGACTGCCTCTGCTGGAGCGGATGCTGGCGCTCCCTCTGAAGGAATTCTTGTACCTTTCGCTAATTCCGCCGCGGTTCTTCACAACTAGGAACCTTTCCTGACGTACCATATACAATATTTCGCTCACCTTCCCTTGTCGAGTAGAGAACGTCCTAAACTTTACGTACAGAAAGTTATAGCCGATGGTATGCCGTGCAGTCATTGCTGGGATACATTCCGCACACGTGTAGGAATGCAGAGATGCTTTCGCTGAGACACTGTCATCGAATTCCTCGACGTTCGTCCGACCTTGAACTCCTCCTTCCCTAACGGTCTTTCGTTGGAAGGTTGGCTCCAAGTCCTTCTGAGACGTCGCTTCCTCAGCTTCTTTTTTCCTGCCGCAGTACTTAGTTACACCTCCGGCACCACCGTATAAAAACAAAAGAATGCGCAACTGCGGATTTGCGGTCGATCGCAGTAAATATTTCGCGCGTGAAAGCTGCCTCAATCCAGTGAGATTTCGCTTCGCTCGTGTTAAATTAGCAGAGGGTTTTTCCTCGCTGAAAATGGCGAAGTTTTCTCGAGCGCTATGACGCGTCAAAAATAAGTGCGAAGAACGCATGTTTGATTCTGGGCCAAGAAGGTAAACAATTTGTGCAAATGGATGCGGAGATCGTATTGCATTCGGGAATTGGATAGTATTGCAAAGTTTTGCGGATAAGCAGGGCGAATAATATAGCGACGTTATTGTTTGTGTGCTGATGGCTCGCGGTTCTACAAGAAGCTTCCACGTGTATGTAGCATATCCTACATTCAGCATTTTGGCGGAATACGTTGGAGTATATGAGAAATAGTCGTGAGCAAACAGCAATAATGCAATGCGGATCTGAGCAACACCTTTAATGCCTTCTTTGCAAATTCTGCGGAGATGTTGTTTCAGCTATTGTTTAACTCACTAATCGCTTCTTTTCTTAAAAGACGCCGAGGAGATCGCAACGTCCGAAGTACACGTTGATTTCGGGGTCGTGCCTCGGGGGAGGTCGTCACCACATTCCCTCCGCCACATTCCCTCCGCCACATCCCCTCCCCTCTACCTTGAATTCCATTCCGTTTGATCGCTCGGAATTCCACCGCGTTCACGAGATCTCTGCAACTGAAGTTTCGTGCGCGCTTGGGATAGCTCATCTGAATTCGTGCGTTTCCTCAAAACTAGGGAGTTGCCTATTTACTTCTTAGGTGGACTGTCGAAGAATTCTGTGAAGGCGTGTCTATAACTTCATAGTCCCTAAAAACTTCAATTCATATTCCTTAAGCTTCTGTCGTTAAAGGAGCTTCCAATGTAAATCGTGTTCGAAATGTCGCCTTAAATTGAAACTATTGCTACTCATCCCGTTGTCATGCAGACTATATTAATGATTAATCGTGTACAGTTAAGAATGTGTGTTTCACTGGCGATCTTTAATCCCTGCATAGCCCACCGAAAAAGGGCAATGAGTATTATTCTATGGATGGAGTAATGATTTCTCAGGTAACGTTACGTTTAGATATACACCTATCCTATTAACCTCTCGCAATATCTTTCCAATTCCTTCACAGAATCAGGCGAGGTGTTGTGGTAATCCATAATGGAAAGAATCTAAGATAGAATTGTACTTTTAACACAAATTTTGTTTTTACAAAAAACAGGAAGACGACTTCGACGATTGATCGTCATCTCATGACGCTAAAAGTACAATTCTTTCTTAGATTCTTTCCTTTCAAATTCCGTCAACTTATATCTCGATGGGATTAGTCTCTGAATCAATGCACGTGGTAAAATCGTTAACTTGATAACCAAATGGTCCTTTACTGCTATAAAAAATCCACCGCCAAATCCATCCAGTGAATTAACGTTAAAGATCGATTTGATGACCTTGGCAGGATCTATTATGAATGAAGTTATATGGAAAATGAAATGAAATGCTTGTCATAAAAAACGATTATCCTTATAATTTCCAATGACGATAATTTTAATTTAAAATGTTTTTTTGACAAAATAAAAATTAACTATCGAGGACGAGAAGCCTAAATTGAAAATTATAAATAGCAACAACAAAGGATACGTAGAATTTGAGGTAGTTATTCATTCGGGAAGGTACACTCCTGGCTAAAATTAACGCAGCACCGGCCGTAAGGATCGCTAAGGAGGTGCTGCGTTAATTTTGGCCAGGAGTGTACATAAAATTCTTACCAAGTTTCCTATACAGGGTGTCTCAGTACAACATAATAGAACTTGTAGGAGGGGTAGAGTGAACCCCGATGACTCGGAATCATACGGTAATATAGTGTCGGAAATGCTTTCCTGACCTGGTGAAGTACACAGGAATATCAGAAATAAAAAGACGCCATTAAAGGTATGTTCGTTTTAATAATAAATTTACATGAACAAAAGTAACCTGGGTCACAGGTAGTGTTTCGCCCATCAACTGTATAGAAAACAAGGATATTTTTACAGTTATGTGGCAAAATTATTAATTTTCACGAGATTTAAATTTTCATAAGTGAATAATTGAAAAATTATTATGAGTGATATTTGGATCTCCAGTTTGATTGTCCAATGCTGACCATTTTTATTAAATGGTCATCATTTCTCTACGCTGAAGGTTTATAGAATCGTAGATATTAATTTTTCGAGTGCATTTGAGAGTACTTTGGATTCACGGAGAGGTTTAATGAGCTTTCCTTCAAGTGGTAGTGAATGTGAGAAGGAAGAAATTAGTAATAGTGATTTAGCAGGTGATAGTGAAATGCGAGCAATTTAGGAGGTAACTCTAGAATTTGAACTGCCCAGTTACTTTTAAGGAAAATGATGCTCAAACGTGACTTAGATACAGGATCGAAGGAATTTGTCTTCTTAAAATTAATGCTGGCAGTTAATTCCCTTTTTATAAATATAACTTGGGGAAAAATGCTCCATAGTGCAGTGCACTCATTCGCACCACTACATTGGCTTCTTTGAATACCTTTCGATATTAGACTCCTGTAAAGTATTCAGCCCGAAGGCCTACGAGTAACACTTTTCTTATAAGTTTATAAGGATAGGACCTCGATTAGCGCATTTATTTACTCATATCTTAACAGTAACTTCCACGATATCACAGCCAGCGAGGGCGCGTGATTAAAAGAACAGTGTTCACTTCAAAAGCCGTATTTTTTTTAAGTGGCTGCGAATATGGTTGAATATTGTGGCTCATACTGGATTATTGCCTCTGCTTATATGGACGCAGGATAAATCACAGCAACCGCGGATAAAAGTAATAGAAATATGAAAATAAATATTTCGGGTTGAATAAAATATGACTTAGTTGTACAAAATCCGCACGTTCACGAAAATTGAGTTTTCTCTGAGTTTTGAACCCCTCCCGTATGTTATGTATCTTTAAAAAAGCCAACTTCCCCGCATTGAAGGTGTTTGTTAAAAGTAAAACTCTTATCAGTTTCATTTGCAATAATTTATTAGATAACAGTGGGTCTGAAAATCTCCGTATTCTTCGAGAAGGTATCTCTAAATTTGTTCCGAAGAAAAATGTTTGAGATCGTCAACAGCTTCGATAGGTAAAGCCAAAACTACGTTCCCTACAAAGGAAACAAAGAGCGTTCAATTCTTATATGAAGTCATTTCCACGCAACGCAATAACAGAAAATAAAAACAGCGTTGGCGTAAATATTTAGATATCAGGAGTGCAGCCAAGATTTGAACAATGAATTTGATGCTTACAGCTCAGACACGTTACGCGCGCGTATCGCGATACTATCGTGATAGTAAGGAGATAATAAGAAATCTCCTCGACCAGAAGGCATAACTGCCATCATTATATCTACGCTTGCTGATGAGCTTGCCTTCCTATTCTCTGTTTTTAGTAAATCTTTAGATGAACATTTGGTTTCAGTCTAGTGGAGAAAAGCCACATCACTCCGGTACGTACCGGAAAAGGGGTGTAAGTCAAAGTCGGATGTTTACCGACCGATATAGTTAACATATATGTTTTGTGAGATTCTTGAGCACATGAAATGAAACTTAATGCGTTTTCAGAGCGATATTGTTGCAATCACGCGCAGTCAACAAGGTTTCCGCAAAGGCTACTTGCCTATAAGATGCAATAGCGAAATCACAGGGAGAGTCTACCGGCAGAAAAGTGAAAACAGAAATAACGCAACCCGCAGAGCACTGGGTTGCACTTTTTTCCAGCTCCCCTTTAACTACATGTATTTTTGGGGTTTTATTTTCCTCTCATACGGGACTCAGGAGCTTGTCTATCCTATGAAATGGACTCAGATAGTTTAAATGAACCTTTCACTTAACGATCATGTTCGATATTTTTTTCTCTAAGTCCTCTTGATTCCTTTTATTATGGAAAATAAAACATGCCTGCAATGTAAACTTCTCGGATGCCGGTGTCGTCTGCTAGAGCGATATAGAAAACGAATCATCTGCCAACCTCCCGCAAACTATTAAAACCTCGTTGATTATTATAATGTTAATTTTATATATATATTATAATGCATTAATTCGTCTTAGTTTTTAATTGATCAATACCAAGTAAGGCATAAAATTCCTTAATAGTCGTTTACCGCAATGAAATAAAGCTACTCTATAATACATTATAATAGCTTATCAGGGTAATTAGAGATTTTCCGCTTGAGCAAATGTTTGTTCTAATTCATAATTGGGGGTCAATGCAGTAAGAGTTGTCAAAATGACGAATACGAGAACTTGTATACCATGCAAGACCTGCAGATGCAGCCGAGAGCACAATGAAATGTTCATTAAAACGCCGTGGATTAATACTGACGTTCGTTCTGCTTCATATATTTCAGATAATGAATAAAATAATAAAATTAAGGAAGATGCATAGATTCTAGTTCGGAACACTTTGCGGGGGCAGCTGTTCTGATGCACAGCAATTGACCATGCTGCAGGCAGAAACAATTCCCTGCTTATTTACCTATAAAACCTTTAGAAACGCGAAAATAACAAAATTGCTTCGTATTACGCATTGCTCAAACTATATTTTGTGTTCCAAAACGTTCGACTTACTCGATCAAACCTTGATAACTCTGTATCCAAGCCGCAGAATCACGAAAAAACAATGTATTGGTATAGGGAGATGCAAAAAGTGCAACCCAGCATGGCTAAATGCGCAATCTGCCGCTTTACCCCTGGCTTCACCTTTGGGCGCTAGAGGGTGATAGCAATACTACCCCTGTGAGCGAAATCAAATTTCACTTTTTGTGTAGCTATACCCTCTATCTTCGAATTCAGAAATCACTCAGCTACGATATATTCATAAATCACGAGAAATCTTAAAAAATGGGAGTATGTCTACAGCTCTTTTGAATGCATATAGAGAAACTTCAGTGGCGTTGCCGGCGGCATTGAGAATAGGCCCCCTTTCCACCTTCCCCTCCATTTCCACCTCCAACCACGACGCTCAGAAATAGGGCGATGCAAAAATGCAAGAGGACACCCAGATAATTGATAGCGTTATCGTTATCTTCAAATGGAAGCCAAATAAGGCCCAAGTGCACCAATCTCGGCTAGGGCTTAACCGCGGTTAAATTGTTAACTAACCGCGGTTAAGGCCATTTTCAAGTGCAAACCTCGGTTAGCGTTAACCGGGCAGCTGACCGCTGTTAAGAATTAACCGGCCGAAATCGACCGGTTAAGTTACTTAATCAGTGCAGCAACAAGAGTAGTAAACAAATATGGCGTTTCGATTTGATAATTTTGAAGATGAACTCCTGCATTTAGATTATTTAGAAAACCACAATAATTTACAGCGAAGAAACCATGAAGCTAGGGTGAATCCCTTCGATAATTTAAGTGAAACAAAATTCTACGAAAGATATAGGTTGAGTAAAGAAACAGTGATTGCTTTCCCTCTTAGAAAATATTCGCCATCTTCTTGAATATCCAAACCAGATAAACAATCCTCTTTCGCCAATGGATAAACTTTTGACTGCGTTGAGATTTTACGCCACAGGTGCGTTTCACATGCTGATAGGAGATTCTTTCGGAATACACCGAACTACTGCTTTACATGCATTATATATATACTTCTTCCACTTGGTGAATTTCTACTATAGGAGTCTCAGTAAATGATACTGACTCATTTTGTGCTGTATCTGAATTCTCCAACACATCCTATATAAATTGAATATTAGTTGTTTACTATACTCATGGTTTATACAAGGTGTAAACTTATGTTACCTGTAACCCTATCTCGGATGAATTTGATATATGTTGTGGTAGAATGATTATATGCTACTGATCTAAAAAAGTAACCAGATTTGATTAATTTTTTCATTTTATTTAGGTAACTGGTATGAATACAATTATGCTAACCATTACTATGATAAAAATCTGATTTGGCCAGCACATGACTTTCTCCATATATAAGATGTAAATATTAACCTACGACATTAATTTCGAACTCTATATTCAATCTAAACTTGGAAGATAAGTGATTAATTTCTTTTGTATTATCTTTTACGTCACAAAAATTATAAATAATGTTTCTCGGGACATTTTCGATGAAAAACGATGAAGTGGCCCTTCGCCCCAGCGCCAAGAGCGATCACAACGTACATAATCAGCAACTTCCGGTTTATCGGTATTTCACAAATAACTCCTACACAATCAGTGATACAAAAATATATTTCACACAAAAGTCATAGTATATATCATTTTCTAAAACTTTTATAAATAATAGTATATACCTAAATATCATATTTATGGAGATATTTTGAAAACCGGAAATGAGCTTTGAAGAATGAAGCTCAACTTCCGGTATACCGATTTACTCCAAAAACTAATCAACTCTAAAAACACCAACCAAAATACTATATATGAAATAATGTGTCGATCCAACTAATGGTTTTCATGTTAGAGCGCCCACAAAGTACATAATCATCTTCTTCCGTAGTAGTAGTAGTATTGTTAAAAGTGCTTCGACAGCTGAGGTCATTTCGCACATTGGCTCCCACCGGGAATCGAACCCGGGACCGCTTTCACTAAAGGCGAACGCGCTGTCCACATGACTATCCGGGAGCCCCATCTTCTTCCGGTTTATGGGTATTTCACGAATAACTCCTAATCAACCGGTGATACAAAACTATGTTAAATACAAAAGTTATAGAAGAATACATTATCTAAAACTTTTATAAGAAATACAATACACGTATATATCATATTTAGGGAGATATTTTGAAAACCGGAAATGAGCTTTGTTGAATAATGCTCGACTTCCGGTGAACCGATTTACTTCAAAAACTAATCAATTCTGACAGCACACAAAACAGTACTATATATGAAGTTTGGTATTGATACGACCTCTAGTTTTTACGTTAGAGCGCCCACTATCACACACACACATACACACACACACACACACACACACACACACACACACACACATACACACAGACATCATTCCGAAAATGGTCAAAACGTGTTCTAGGGACCCCAAAACATGTATTTCCGTTGAAATCTCGAAGTCGATTTTTTTCATGAAAACAATACTTTCTCTATACTTCGTATATGGAGAAAGTAAAAAGCACCTGAATCAGAAGGGTTTTCCATTGGTCTTACATTAGGACCCAAAATAAATGCTACCTTTTCGTTAATTCTAATTATTTTTTCATTTGATGGCCCTCTTCTTATCCAGTCTTAAACATTTCCATCTTCTCACGTGCTATATCTTTCCTTGTCTTTCTTTTCATGTTCTCATAGCACGTTTTCAATTGGCCATGTGATCTTTTAACATCACCTTAAGGACCATATAAATTCACTCCTGTTATTTTAAAATTTAAGCAAGCTAAAGAAGTTACTTGGATAAGATTAAAATTAGTGAGAAAATTAAGTTATAAGAGTGTTTTAACTGCACACTATAATTGCTGTTACGAATTAATTCTCTTTAAAATACTTGCAAATATCGAAGATTACTAAAATAACATTGTACTAATAACTAATACTATAAATACACATTGATAAAATTCAAAAGCATGCGAAATGAAGAGCGACAGGTAATAAGTATTTCATTGCGTACGATAAAATTACAAGAAATATCGCTTAAAAAATTTAATTATTATTTAATTTAATATCCCCTAAATCACCAGGAAGGGAATTGAATTCTGAGACAATCTTTTGCCATGCCAACTCTTTCTCCTTCAATTATTTCCCATCTGTCTTCTTGTTCTCAACGATGTCTTTTCATCCTATCTAATTTTTACTACATTATTGCTTTTGTAATTTCCATGATATATGAGTGTTTTCCTGCAGTGGATCTTCATTCCTAAGTTATTACTTCAGGTTTTTCTAACATCCACTCCTTCTAAAGTTTTTCTCTCTATCTCTATTCACCAATACATTATTAATGATTTTAATAACGTTAACGACAAGTTGATTGTAAACCAGTCTTTCGTGAGATTCATGCAAAAGCCAAGGCCGATATGTCCGAGCCAATGAGTGGTAACACCGTAGTCCATCTCCCCAATTCCCTCCCTATGAGAACCTCTCCTTTGCAGCCTTACTTATTCCGGTCTCTTCATCTATATATTGACCTCTGAGTAGCGCATAGGAGGCCTGGAGGTGGGGGCAGGGCAGCCTCATGGGAGGCCGGTTTTGGGGAGCGGGTGGGGAAGGAAATCCACCCTACCACGAAAGTCATAGTAGTCAGTTATTTGCAATAGTCTGTGGGCAAGTGGTGTTGCTGCTCTAGCGGGCAAGAAGTGCACTTAAATTTTCTGTTGGCCATACCTGATTTGCAGGTGGAGAGCGGAGGTGGGGGTATATGTTTTGGAGCTTGAGGCGGAGGAGGGGGGGAAAGGATCGCTATGGAATTTCTGGGTAACAGAATCGAACAAAGACAGGTCAGACCTTCAACTGAATTCAAAAGGAAATTTTTTGGTTAAACATGTGTAAATTATAATAATAATTGTATTGGTCCAAGGACATACAAAGTATGTATAGGATAATTCAATGTCATTAATTGCATTACTCATAGACTAATCACTAAATACATTACGTATACTACATCTTCATACAATTATCACATATAAATTTTACAACCATTTCTCAACAATCACGAATGCATTTGATTAGAATAAACACATTTACTGTAGTTGCTATTACATTTTTACGTTATAAGCTATATACGCTAGTCACCTAACCTTAAATTATGTATTCCTTTCATTGTATATAATCGAGTTCCTTATTTATTATTAACTTCATAATATTATAAAGCTTTTTTTATACGGATCAATTATTACTTCCCAAATTAAGGTGGTATGGACCTTTTTGGCTGTTTTCTAAGGCAACTTCAAAAATTATAAAAAAACTAGAAGCAATAGAGCAGTGCGGTTTTTTTCATCCTGTTCCTTTAATCTTCTTTGATAATTTTTTTAATAAAATTCAAAAATATAATCTCCCCCGTCTTAGGGGGTGGGGGGTAAGACGGAGGTTCATTTTGCAGGTTAGACCTTGCGCGCAGGATTTTTCAAAAGCTATTTAGCCAAAAAATTTAAAATTTATGCCAGATGTGTATCTTAATAATACCTAGAAATTGTCACAGGGGTTTTAAAAATTTTGCTTCAATCAAAAAATTTTTGAAAAAATAAAATCATGCCAAAAAAGCACCCATTTTTTGACTTATTATTTTTATTTTTACAAAAATCAATAAGAATTTCATAAAAAAACCCATGAAAATTTCAAGAGAAATGATGGTGGATTACTCGCAAAATATTTCAGCACCATAGCTTCAACAGTTTTTTAGATATCCTGCGCGCAAGGTTGAAATTATTTTTTTAGAAAAATCACTTTATAGTTTAACAACATGTTTATCACTATTTCTTCACTTATTTGAAGCACATAGCACTTGAAAACCTCCAGGCTGGTACAATACGCCTTCTTCTGCCTCTAGCCTAGCTTCCTCTTCCCTGGCCTTCCGTCTTTTGGCCACCCTGGCCCCTTAGTGACTTCGAGGGTCCTATTGTCTGACCTCTGGATCTTCTGCTTGTCTTCAAAGTTCACAAATGTCACAAAGAATTTACCCACTTTGATTCCCAGGTGCTTGAGCACTGCTGCTCTGCTTTTCTGTCCTTCATTGAACACAAGCACAGCATCCCTAGTGCCAAGTTCTACTATTTTCTTCGAACAAAACACAGTCATCATGGTTTATTTGACAGTGTGGCGAATGCTCTTCTCTCCACTCTTCATAGGCCGGTCCTGACTCTAGGGCTTTGTACATTTTCGCACCCCTTGCAAGCAGTGGACAGGACTTCCACATCCATTTCACCTTCCACTGCTCCTATGTAGGTAACCACGCCATTTTTGGATGAAAAACCTCTCCTCTGCCAGGTACCATCTCCACTTCCCATCAAGTCAGTGGAACCTTGGGCTGAATTTCATTGACTTTTCTGATTCCACGAAGATCGCGTCGAAACTTTTATCAACAATTGCGTTGTGTGCATGATGAGTGAGAGGCGGGGGCAAATCCATCATGGCACAAAATTTCTTTACACCGTCATGTCCTAATCCAACACTTCGGCAGGCATAAACTACTCTTCTGTTTACTTCCGCAACTCCTTTGCCACCATCTTCTGTAGATGCACAGCTTCTGAAAGTTTTAATCGGTCCGCACTTTTCACAAATCACGTCAAAAATTGAGCGTAAACCCACAAGTGACGTTTCTTTTATTGACACCGATTTCCGGCATGATTTGACGTAATGTAACAATATATCTTCCTTCAGAAAAAAGCGCACCACGCAGTCAATTTTTATTTCCCAGATAAAAGTAAGACATTTTTGTAAACAGGAAGAGTGTCGGAATAAAAAAAGCCAAAAATGAAAAATTGATTTTTTGAAGATCCATACCCCCTTAATAAACTTATGATGGTACGAGTAAAATGTAGCTTGCATACTGCAAGCAGATCGACAACACTAATTTAATATCGGGACCGTCCTCAAAAGAAAAAAAAAAGGATTGAAAATATTGTTAAAATTCGCTGCAATTTAATCGTCTGGCATCGAACCCTGGTCTTCCTCGTAAAATTACTATGCAGCACAACAGAACACAACCATGTCTAACTATGAGTGAAAATTCAAGCAGAAATATTGGCTGCAACTGCCTCAAACGACGTTCTACTTTTCACGAATGTAAATGGCTCTCTGGATTCGAACCAAGGACGATCTTGGAAATCTAAAACATGATTTTGAAATGTATCTATGATTTCTATCTTCATGCCGAATTTCAAGTTTCTATATTATTAGTAAAGGGTTCAAAATAATTCTTAAAAATCGGATCAACTACTGATTGTAGAGACCTCTGGTTGTCGAACTCAGGACATATTGCAATGCACAGTTTGATTTGTAAGTACTTGGTCTTATTTTATGCAAAGTTTGAAGTCGATAGCATTCCGGGAAGTACCTAAAATTTGTTTGCGTTATCTCCATAAGAAATGCATTGAGGAATGTAAATTGCCCTCTGAGATCGAACCAAGGAACATTAGCGAATAGATAAAATTAGATTATGAAATTTATTCATGATCTCTATACACGTGCCGAGTTTCAAGTTTCCATGTCATCGGGAAAGGATCCATCGGGAAAAAATCCACTGCGGTTCAAAGTCGGCTTTTTTCTGGAGGTTAAACGTTATGGCCAATACGTCGTAAAAATTTCAAGTCAGTGGTACTTGTTGGAATGTCATGGTTAGAATTTTGATCCCCTATGAATGAATGAATGAATGTATATAGAGGTATATCCGGAGAAGCGTCTATATATAATAGATTTTCATGAACTACTATAAACAAATTTAACTGACGATAAACATAAATTATTAGACATTTATGATGGATGATCTCAAATCAATAATTAATACATTTTTTTTAAACAGATCTTGTTCCCTGTATTTTTTATTCATTAGTTAACACACATTTTTCCCCTGCCATACGTCGCTGGTGGCTCCGGGGTATATTAAAAATAATCTAAATCTTATATAATGGAGCTAAATTTAATTTAATTCTAAAAACCCACATACTTTCAAAAGCGAATACAAGTTCTCGACTAAAATTATTATAAATAACCATTCAACATTAACTGAAATAACAGGTTAGTTCTTATGAAATCGAGGTATAAACATAAATTGAATAATTAAAATCGCTCATTCAGGACGGTTTCTAGATTTCTCTAGATGTAGGATATTCCTTTAGCATGCTCTTTTCATAACCGCTTATACTTCAATGCAAATCCTTGAAGGTATACCAATTCCTTGATGCGGTTCGCCAAAGATTTTAGTACTCGCAGATACTCCGAGAGTTTTTTGATTTGCAATGAAATGAAATGGAGACTTTCTATCGTACACCCTCAATTCTGAGCAACCGTTCCTTTTCGCAGAAATTAAACGAGAAATCACGATCTGGCGAAAGGAAGACTTTTCTTTAATTTTTTTAAGTTTTAGATCTTCCCTTCGTTTAGCTGTAAATCTCAGATGTATAATTTTATAAAACCTTTTAACATCCACTTTGGAATCTGAGGATGCCCTCCTTCAGTATTTGATGACATATCTATTGATATATATGTTATACACAGCTTTCTTTAACATCTTCTAGCTTGTACTATCAGTAAGTTTGCGCAGGTTTTTCACACCCCCCTTCTCCGTGGGTGTTTTTCTGCTGTGGATATTTTTTCCTAAGATATCACTTAAGTTTTTTTTATTTCCACTCCTTCTTAAGTTTTCCTCTCTATTTCTATTCACATATACACAATCTTTTATGTATAGAATACCATTGACGAAAGGTTAGATGGAAGAAGAGACTTTTCAATCTCAATCTCCAATTTAATAAAGATCTTAATAATAATAATAATATGTTAGAGATCGCTGAGAGTCTATAAATAGGACAATGTGCTACATAGGAAAGGGGAAGTGGATAGTCGCAGATAAGAAACTCGTCACTGGACAAAGCCACGCATGAACTGATTGGAGGGAATAGATGGGCTATAGGATATGGGCTCGAGGATCAACCCTTAAAGGTACAACCTTTTTTGGTTACTCCGTGGACCAAGGGAGGGTCATAAATTGTCCACTTTTGTTTTCTTCGATAAAATAATAATGAAACATAATATCTCTTCAGCAATTGCCTTATTGGATTTTTAAAAACTTTTTACAATGATTTTTGTTGCTAAAAATTGTACTACTACGATAAAAATAATGAAATTTTTTATTAAAAAACCTCATCAAAGACGAGGATATGATAAAGCTCCTTCTCAACTTTAAAGCTCTAATTCGGCAAATAAGTTTGTAAATCACCGTTAGTTATGCTTATAAATCAACAACAAGGTATAATAAAAAAATTAAAATATTAATATTAATTAAAAACTATTTGTTAAATATATGATTACATTTGGTTCAAAAATATGTCACAGGTTGGACCAAGGGAAGGTCATTTTGTGACCACCGCCTATTTCCGCTCTCATTACATTGCTTAAAAATGTACAAAATGCATCAATATATAGTTATCTTTAACAACCTATATCTGACAATGTAATGAAGTTATAAGACTGCATAACACGATTAAGTTCTTAAAATATTGAAAAAGAACATTTTCTAGCCCTCCCTTGGTCCTTTAAGGGTTAATGGAAATTCTTTTGGCCCGTGGCTATGAAATTAGATCGGTCCAAGCTTATGCTTTCCTTCGGTGAGAATTTCTCTAGCAACTGGACCGGATTTAGCGATTTGAGCCATCTTAAAAGGAGATCAAAACAATCTACATTTGGATTGTTCTGGTGTGTTGGTACCGGTTAGTGGTTTATGTTTTCTCGCTTTAACGGAAATTTGTCAAGATGTGCATGCGCCTTCCAATTCAACTCTCACGTTACCATTAAAATCAAGTTTCCAAAACTATTAGGGAAACGTTTTCCTGCGCCAGAAGCCTTGGACCCCGCCAAGACCCCCCAACCCTGATTACTCAGTGATTACCTCTCTACACGTTCGCATTACAAAAAATCGCGGAAAATTGTCTAAGGTTACCCATTTTAAGCTGGAGACAAAAGTTCTCCGTTGTCAGGAAATGAATGCTCAGAAAAGTCGCGATACATCTCATTTCGTCTACCTATTGTCTAGATACAATTGCAAGACACGGACCTGAGACAAAGTCGCGCAAATTTGAATCTACATATGTAATTTGGGAGACCATGAATGTATTTTCCGAAAAGGTCCGACAGCTCTCATTTGACAATCTCTCTTATTGTCAGCATCTATTGAAACAAGGTCGGTCTCCTCCGACTTTACTCTGGGCATAAGTCAGGACGTTTAAATTGTACTCCTCGCATAAGGAACCCCTTGGTAACTCAGGACGCTTTAAGAAGTTTTTGTACGAATAAAGCACCATTCACATATACCAACACGTAGCGTGTCTAGCACGTAAAGTGGCAGACGCAAAAATAATTGTTACGTATATTATCTATGAGAGTATTCACTTTTACAGGAACTGAGCGTAACAAGTACGTATAAACACACACTAGCAGCAGCCATTGTCGCAAAGAATATTTTCTGAGCTGGTGAGTGTCTGTGACATTATTGAAAATTTTTCCCATTGAGATTTAGAATTAGTGTAGTTGAAATAGAGTGTAGAATTAATTCTCCTTTTTATAGTCATTGGATGCTAGGCAAATCTTCAACTCCTTTTCTTGCTCTAATTCCACGCAATCCAATTTCTATCCTTCATCTCCTTCTCCGAGTAGAATTAGCTAAATAAATAGCTTCTTCAACCGATAAGTTTTTTCACATTGTAGGTTCGAAGTCAGTACAAAATTATGGCATAAGAAAATCAATCTCACTTGGTCAAGCTCAACTTTGTGGAAGGGAAGTATTAAGTAGATCAAATAAATAACATTTAGTAACTTCCACTGGAATATTGTTATTTATTTGATCTATTTAGTAAGAAAATCATTTCCAGGAAAATCGTGGGCCTTAATTTGGTACGAAGATCGATTTTATTGCGTGTACTTTTTGCATTAAAGTTCATGGTTGTACGGTAGGGTGGAACTCCGATTTTACACCATATGGAATGCATTGAAGTGTATCTAATAGATAATCGCCCGAGACTGTGAATTTTACTAATAGATTACCTTTAATCGCACCACGAAAAGACTTACACCTAGATAATATATGTAAGTCCTTATTTGGTTTTATGATATCATTAGAAAATTGTAGATTAAAAAAATATAACATTATAATGAAAAATTTAATCGAACGATAGATTTAATTCCGTGATAGCGTGACGGGAAACTCTGTAGTACGTATAAATCTATTTCTAAATTATTCATTTCCAAAATTTAGAACCATGGGTTTCTAAAAAAATACTCGTAGAAATACGAGTTCACTGTAAGTAAATTATAATACAGCGGAATGAATATGATTCAACAGGTCTGTAACGTCAGGTGTGCCAATTTCTTAATTCGTAGACCGATCACTGCGTAACTGTATTGTCCTCATAGACAGATTTTATTCAGAAAGCGCCACTCCGCATTCGTTAATTAGTATATGCACACAGCATATACTAATTAACGCACGATAATGTGCGTAAATCTCCAATGTACACTCCTGGCCAAAATTAACGCAGCACCTCCCTCGCGATCCTTACGGCCGGTGCTGCGTTAATTTTGGCCAGGACTGTACCTAAAAGCGATTCTATGGACCGACTATTCACGAGAAATAAGGAAACGGCAGTCTTTAGCGCACGCAAGTTACGAAGTTTGAGGGCCAAGACCCCACCACTCACTCATGCAGAGTGATGAATTCACCTCATCTTAAACGAGGCTTTCATTCGTTGGAAACTATATTACACTGCACATTTTGGGCGACAGAAGAGTACGCTGAGAAATATTAGTACGAATGCTACTTTTTATGGTTTCTTTCGTCCGCAGTACATGTAGTAATTAGGAATCAAGGAAAAGAAATGACGACACTAGATTCAAATTAAGTATAACGTTTAATTGAGACGTATCACACACATGCTCAGATCACTTCCTCAGATTGTGTAACTGTACATATATAATATATACTGGAAAAAATCTCCCAACAATTTACGGGAATATCCAATGCATTCTAATGTTTTGTGAAAAAATACAACTCCTCCTTTGCTGGCTGAATATATACAATTATATGGACACAAAGTAAGGTGCCCGGAAACTTTTTCAAATGGAACGAAAGGATATAGCCTTACAAGACTCCAAGAGCTGCAGTGAATGTGCCCCGTAGCCATATCACAAGCTATCATAAACAGAATAAGTTAACATAATAGACAATCACAAATATCAAACATAGGAACTGGAAGTTATGGTATCCACTAGAAAGAATACAAGGAAGTAGGTCTTAACTGCTCCAGTACTTGGATGCAGGATTTCAAATCATTACTCACACTATAGATAACACACAATGTGAGTTTTAAAAGCCTTCTGGAAGCAATACAATAACCAAAGAACTAAAAACGTTGGAATGCCAAAATATTCCTCAGGGGATATGGAAAAACTTTTCTTCTTCTCTTTCTCCATCAATAGTCCTGAACTTAAGAAACACTCGTATCAGTGATTCGTGAAACGAACTTCCTTAGGCATCCCACTGCACATAATGTATCAGACACTTGCATTGACATAGGAATCTTTCTTAGATATACTTACTGATACAAATAATTTACCATACAGCTATCCTTAGAAGGGTTTGACAGGAAACAATAAATATTGGAGAACTTCTTGGAAATAATAAAGTTTACGAAATATACAATACTAAACCATCAAATTCAGTAACGGAATGCCTCAGATTAAATAATGATCAAATGCAGTGGAGCACTTACTGCCATAACTTTTGAACGCATCCACAACTTAATAAATAAAGTGCTTTAATACTAAACGAAACCTCCTGCTATAGGGACCAGAAGACAAATATCCCTTCGGCATTTCTGAACAGTGATGGGGGATGAGGAAAAAATGGGATAGTGATATCCTTTTAAATATGACATTCGTGTAATTGATCATACTGCTAAGTATAGCAGCAATTTTTGATTTTTCAAATGTTGTAAATTAAGAACATTTAACATCCAAGGCCTCCGGCAACAACTCAAAGGCACTTCACCGATGAGTAGCTCAACACATACCATGGCCAATTCAACCGTAACAACCACAAAATTGCATCGAGCAATAAACAACGAGATAACGTACAAAAAATGCCATCTTCTTAGGCCCCCTTGATATTTTTCCACCTGTTCCAATGGCCCATCGATAATGATATCCGCTTGACTGCAGGTCGTCGATGAACACCAAGAGAAAAAAAAGCCAGAACGGAAGTTCTAGGAGATCAGTCGTGGCAAGAGATTATCAAGGCCTTGCCTTGCGCACCGGCACCGCACTGGTGCAGGGGTCCCCTATCATTCCTCCCGATAGTTAACACACACGCGGCGCTCTGCGGAGGACCTTTGGAGCGCCCTACCAAGACGTCATCCGGCCCTTCAGCGGTGTTAACTCATACACCGCGTTCAAACATTCGTTAGCCTTTCCTTCTTATACTTCATACGACGACATTATCCCCGACAACTGTCGTGGTCCGCGTCGGAATCAGCTCCGGAGGCTGAAGTGGCTGATGAACGGGAATCTCTTTTGATAGGATTCGTTCGTAAAGCGTACCCATCAATGGATGGGAGATGTGTGGTGAGCCAGGGATGGCGAAGGATATCCTTGATGCATATCCTGCCATGTTTGCTCAAACACCTGCTGATCAGGTCTTGGCACTCTGTAACAAGAAAGGGAAGATTGGCAAATTAGACGAACATCACGGATTGAGATATTACTCGGTGGAACTAATTCATAATCATAAAGAAAGTAAAACTAACTTATTAGGTGAGTGAGTACTAAAAAGTGAGTTTCCTTCTTTATGATTAAATTAGATGGAGATTGTTCACACCATATCTAGTTCTGTCTTTGAGATTATTAAGAAAAGACCATGTGGTATCATTCCCACAAAGGGAATAATTACATTTAAAAATTAAAAGATATTTACGACAACAAGAGAGAGTAAAAGTTAAATTTAACGAGTTAATATGCGTTGCTTAATTTTATATCATGGTGGATGGATCCTACTGGACAGTTTGTTTGTTCATGTTCTTCTTCTAGTGCCGACGCTAGGCGGGCTGAAATAAAATAAAACCAGGACATCGGGTCAAAAAGATTTTTCTTTAAGCTCGGAACTTGAAACTTAAGATAGTTATTGCAAAAAGATAGAATTTGAAGTTCCGTATATTCCGTTTCTCGGATTTTTAGGGGAGAAACGCTCAAGTTCGTTGATATAAAGAGATTCTCAAGAGAAATTATTTAAAAAAAATCGACGAAACAGCAATATAGCATAACTCTTTATCTCTTGATTCTTTGAAGTTTTTACGATGGAAGATGCGTCTTTGCTCATTAAAAACAACAAAATGACGGACTCTTATCCCGGCCAAATTTCGAGATAAAGTAAGGAAATCAACTAGGTAAACGGCGATGACTATCAAGTGTCTTACACCATGTCAATCTACAAGGCTTCTAGATTTGAAATCTGAAAAACTGTTTTAATTCACCTGCTACCCTGGGATAGCGGTTGATTTTTCGTAAGCGTTGCGCGGTCCGGCTTGGCACCACGGAATCACCAAATCCAGTTTCGCTATCTTTTTGGCGATGTGAAGTCGCCAAAAAAAGAATTCTTGCTAATCATATTAAAAACTCGTGTGAGTTGAGTTTTATGCAGGAATTTGATACCTCTACTAGACAACATGGACGTAGAATTATGGAAATTTTTCATTTTACTGAAATGCGTCTGTATTTTAATTTTACTTAAGGAAAAAAACTTATGATTATGTTTTCATCCTCTGTTTCGGCCCAAAATATGGTTGGCAGAATCGACGTCGAGAAATACTAAGCGTTTTGTTAACACCCTCTCGCATCGTTTGTTATGGAGTCGAAGAGATTGAAATAGCAATAGCGAATTCGCAATTTCGTACTAATATTTAATATCCGCGGCAAGTGATACGGTTCATTGGAGGACGTTCATAACTCAAGGACACGAAAATTATGAAAAATTATGATCCTTAGAAAGCCAGAAAAGCATAACTGCAGAAATGCCTAATCCTGAATAATCATCCGAGTTATTATAGTAGATTTATTCGCTTCGTATTTTCTTGAATAAAAATCCCTACGAACAACAGTCGTTCATTTGCACACATTGATATTAAATTTTAATTCCCACGAAAGAAAATACAACATTCAGAACAGTCAAAGGATTAGCAAATTAAGCCAGATAACAGTGATTAGAGTAAAATAATTATTCGTAAATTTCAACTCGAGAGACGTACGGAACATACCGTAGAATGGGGCGACTTCGGCCACACGTGCACATCACCACAAATTGTAAATTTATAGTACATTATCTAAAATTTCACAAAGTGGCTATTTTTTCTGCGCTTTAGAACATTGTCTGGACATATTGCCAGCAAATCCGTCTTACTCCTTGTAACATTGACAGTACAATTGTCATGGGAAATTGGTAATTGAATAATATGGTAAATTGAAAATCGTGCATTCCCGAGACAAGTCTACGAAACCTCAGTCGGGTAACTTCTCTGTTAAAGTCAAGTGAGAGAAAATGACCTTATAATTTAATTAATTCGGTCATAAACACAATATAAAAATAGTAAACATATCTGACTTAAGATCTGGTTATTATCACCTATGAAAAAAATCGCAATATTGTGGGGTGACTTCGGCCATGTTTAGGAACAACCAGAAAGTCAGTGTTAGGCGTTTGTATCACAGATATGACATTTTCCCTGGACTTCAGCAAGTAACTTCTGTCCACAGACAACACGATGCATTAAAGATAAACATATTTATATACATCGGACGAATTTCATCGAGGCTTAGGAAATATGTGACGGGACATATTTCGAAGGGCCTTTCTTAGAGTTAAAAATACTCTTAAACATCGAGTTAAAGGTAAACGGAATGTTTTCTTACCAGGGGTTAAATTCCTCCGAAAGACGACTTTGGCTTTACAGATCTCTTCGTCGGTTTCAAAGGGCATGTCTCCGTCGACCATTCCGTATAGAAGAACCCCAAGAGACCAGACGGTGGCTTGCGACCCTTCGTACCGGCCGTGGGCTATCCATTCGGGAGGTGCATACACACGTGTACCTGAGGACATAGAAAATAAAAAACCTCAACGATTAGATTAAACTAATTCAACTATTACATTACCCTATTTTAGGTGTTCCCACCACGACATGCGCACACCAGTATTTGTTATAAAATTTCTACCTCGGCGAAACACTACTACGTAAAAAACACAATACGTGACAACATTACTATGTAAAAATGGTCACGTTTCCGCGATATAGTGCCAATTATAGCACCGGGACTAGGGGAAGGAGATGAAGGTACAATAACTGTAAGGGAGATCTACATCTACATTAATACCCTGCGAACCGCCTTTCAGCGTGTGACAATGGGGTGTAAACACCAGTTAATCTAAATTACTTCTTTACTCGGTTATTGTCCCGTATCATTCGCGGAAAAAATGAATGAATGATGCAAGAAGTGAAATATTCAGTATGTATGGAGGAGATAGTCAATAAAATGCACCGTTCATCCACTTCCTTGTAGCTTATAGAATATTAGATTATTTAGTTTATTATAGCTTTTAACTTTTATTATAACTAAATCAATTAGGTCTTCTATACCTTTTGTTAAATTTACTTTCTAAAATAATTGTTCATATCTAATATTTTTCACTTTTCATACATCTATGTTTGTACATTATTGTATTTATTTCTATTACTGTGTTTTCGCGGGTTTTTTTCACCCCCCTTCTTTGTGGGTGTTTTCCCGCAACGTGGGTTTTTTCTTAGTCAACCTTCAGTTGCAAAGATTTTTTCCCACACCCTACTCTTTTTTTTGTATTTTTTTTAATAAGTTGAGTTTTTAATAAGTTTAAATGTAATCGACATACGAGGTTAGGTGGAAGAGAGGCCCACCTGGGCCTAACCTCGCCAATAAAGGGTCAAACTAACTAACTAACTAACTTCCGGACAGAAACTGGGTGAGAAAGAAAGGAGACGATAAAAAACCTAAAAAAATAATGAAAACACCCGAAAGCTGTTCTTATATTGTACCTGATCAGAAAATGGTGATCGAGTTAAGGGGTTACACACACATGTTACTCACACATACTATGTAACGCAATTTGGGGGAAGGGGGGTCCGACCAGACGTTACGTCCTGGTTCGTGGAGGGAGGGGGGTCAACGTTTGTGTTACGTCACGGTTTTAGAACTGCAAAAAATTGCAAAATATCTGCATGTTTAAAGTTTGAATTTAAAACTCGCGTGCATTTTACCGAGGAATGTTAGCGGCTCTGATCAGAGCGAGCGCGAGTGTATATTCAATGGCAATGGGACGGTTGTGCCCTGGGAACAAAGAAGCGACAAACTTCGGCTTATTACCCCGCGTGCAATAGCAGAAGAGGAGTCAAAGCACGTTTGCCAATGCCCCCTTGATAACGAAGGCTTTCATGGCGTATCGGCGTACTATCCACAGGTCGATTAAAGTGAGCCCATTACGCGTAAGACATAAAAACTACTGTTGATGATCCCCTCTAGACCAGACAACAGAATTGCCAACTAGGTCGCTCAACTTCGCCCGCGACCTTGTATCGCCTTTGAGAGGATTTATCAACGGCCAAGTAAAGGACAAATAAATGCTGCGATTTACGAAGAAGGGCAGCCTTGCTGCTGCGCGACTAAGTTTTAAGTTTATTAGCAGTCTTCATTCTTTGCCACGTGTGAGGCGGAAGGTTCGCGTCTACGGAGGGTGTGTAAAGAACGTCGAGGAGTAGCATTCCAGGGATCGCCACTGGGTCCATGGCAAAAGGCCTTGGCGAGTTAATGACAGAAGGCGAGGAAGAGTAGCAGACAGACGCCTCCCTATCCACACCCTGAGGTAGGGCTTTCCATCTTCTTACGGCAAATAAACCGCCAAATCTTTTGAGGAATCTTAACTTCTAAATGGAGCAGATAAAGTAAAAACATCTTAGAGCATTCGATTTGATAATTAAAAGGGGAATCGATGTTACGAAATACCACCGCAAGATAATTGTGGATGAGGAGAAAGGAGGCTCGGCGAGTTCTCGGGAATCCCGCGACAGGAAGGGAAATTCCCGGCTTCTGGAAGAAATAAGTGATAACCGGGACTGAAAGCGTGTCTCAAGGGCAGAAGAGAGGAACGCTGGCGAAACTACGGCCCTTGCGAAAGGCACTAGGCTAAACCCCGGAGGGGGTAGAATCCTAACTACCGGCATGCCAAAACTAACTAAATGCATAAAACAAATTAATGAAGTCGTCAGGAATGCAACCAACGAATTAAAGGAGAAGCCGAAGAAAGTGAAATGAGAATGAAAGACAGACAACGCCTGAGATAGTAGAAGAATACTTCGACAAGCTATGCAAAGGAATAGAAAAAGCTAAAAAGGAGACCAAAAGTAAAACTAAGTAACTCACGAAATGTCTCTACAAAAGCGTTTCACAAAAATAAATTAATTGGGATAGGTGCATATAAAAATTAACTCAATATGCGAAGGCGTTACTTCGTGGAAGGCCAGGATACTACTCTGAAGTAAGATTTCACACTACCGTATAAATAAATTAATGTATTTACAATTGCCCGATCCCACCAACCGGAATCAGCATAGCAAAGCCGAAGTTACCGAAAATTCTATGTCAAAACAATTCTTTCATACGCGCGGTAGTTTCGGATAATCCGTAGTGCATGCGCAGAGCAGAGGGGGCCTTGCTGAATGGTTGCAGTTTCGTTTGTCAAAGAAAATGGCAAATCCCGGAAAACTAATAATATGCACAGGTATGGGAACATTTTCAGTGAAAATGTCAGAACGAAGTCTACTGTTATTTCGTCGGAAAATTTGGTATTTATCATAGACTAGCCGAGTGCCCGTTGATTCTCAACGGAAGAATGTCATAGATTGTTTCTGCAACGAACACAAAGAAGATGTACCAAGAAGAGCAAAACCAATTGTCAATATAAATATAGGAATGATTCAATTTTTGTCAATTCTGTTAATCATTTGCGATTGTTTTCGGTGATATCGGCCAATAATTGGAATTCAGGGACATGATTCCTATAGTTAAAATATTCAAAGATGATATTTTGATGTATAGAGTAACATATCTGAAAAAAATGAGTTTAATATTGGACTAAAGGCAAACCATACACCAGAAATGCTTCTTTAGAGGGAATTTCTATAGTATACTAAGTCCTCGAGTAGAGAGAGAATTAGATCGTTTTAAAACTCTAACTAAAAATCCAGTAAACAATTACGTTGCTGTAAATAAAACTTGGTCGCTACTGACGATTAAACAAAATTGTAAAAAATTAAAATTTAAATGTTCGTACTTTTTTCTGTGCGATTCTTCACAGGATATTGTTCGTAACAACAAATGTTAAATTCTCATGCAATTTTTTCTTCTTCATAAAGTGTATAACTTATTATAAGGATTAATTTTAAATTAACTTATTTTCTTAAAGAATTTTGATGGCTATATACATGAACTTCGAATCAACAATCGCCTTCATTGTCAAGGGGGATGGGTTGTTTACAACCTCAAAATTTTGATAAAATATTCACGCATTTTATCAAAATTCTAGATATTTCGATTCATAAACGATATTCCGCTACCAAAATAAGAATCTTTATTCTATTCTCCTTCTTTTGGTGCTTGATTCGACTTTGTACGACTATTATTTCTAATTTAAATTTCAAATGAAATGAAGCCTGCAGCGAGAAAAATTAACTTTACGTGCATTTCTTATGGAAATACTTTTTCGATTTTTCGGCTTTTCCTTTTGGGTTTTTCCTAAACCACCTCCGTACCAAGGCTAACAAAACAAAAAAATTATTCAAATCGGTCGAGCCGTTTTCGAGTTTTAGACGACGTCACGAACATCATTTCATTTTTAAATATAAGATTATTGATAAGTTTTACAGAAATTCATTTTCACCAGTTCAAATAGGAAATAGCAAGACGATTCTCCCTATATTGGGCATTACTTCTTTGTAAGGGTAGAAGATTGGCTACTCATCTAGAGAGGATAAATAAATAAGTACATGATAACAGATTTGGAAAAGTGCCCATCTTAAATCAATTCTATAAATTTGGTCTCCCGAGTTCGACCGCTTTCATTGATAATGTAATTCATTACTTTTAAGTCTATCGCCAACAAATTCCACCTATATTTGAGAAACCCGTGAAAGAATCACAACCAGGAGCCGATCTGGACGGTAAAGGGGTTAAGCAGAGGATAAGGGTCCCCATGATATACATGTCATTTTCCTTACTAATTGTACGGAATGAATAGTTAGGGGGGCCTTACGACTCGGCAACGGAGCGCTTCAAGTGCAAAACAGCCCCTGGCGGAGAAGAGGGTGTGCATATACATTCTATCTTATAAATTTATAAGCAGAAATGTACTCACCCTCATACTTATCGTAGAAACCATCACGCAGAATTGTGCCACTTCCAAAATCTATCAAAGTTGTCTCCATGGTTTCCAAGTTCACCAGAATGTTTTCATCCTACGAAGGAATCAAACTAATGTTAGCGCGACGCCGAATACAAGGTGTTTCGTAAAAGTGAAAAAAAAACAATCGTTAAGATAATTTCGGTACTTATGACCGTTAAACGTTCCGCAAACAGGCGAAACTGGTAAGGGAAGTAGAGACCACGTGATATCATCCCTACCTCCCCACCAATTGAATAGTTACATCGTAACAGCCAGATAACAACGGCGCCAAAGTCAAAAACTCGCCAATTGCACCAGCCCATCTTATACATGAAGAAACTTATGAAAACAAAGAATGAGTTACGAGTTAAACGCTATGAATTAATATGATAAGGAATTGAAAAATAAACTTACTTTAATATCACGGTGAACAAGTCCTTCAGAGTGAATTTTCTCGACAGTTTTCACGATTTGCAGGAAGAATGAGCGAGCGATGTTCTCCTCTAAGTACAGACGATTTGCTGTGAAGTCGAAGAGATCCTGGACGGGATGAGGCCTTTCCATGACGATATAGTAATAGAACGGATCTTCGTAGAATTCGATTAGTTTGATAACCCCAGGTATGTGGTACAACTCAATCATCATATATATCTCCATGGGATGGAGCCGATTCTGTGAAAAATAGATATAGCTTTAGCAAACAGTGCTCATAAAATATGTACGGGGACAAACGAAAAAATACAGCAAGCATGAAATGCAATAAAATATAATTACCGAGGGAAAACGGCAGTATTCATTAATTTTGTGCTTCTCCAGCGTCTTCACGGCCACCTGTAACAAATGATTATAAACACCAGTAAGTAAACGATGGCATACGACATAATCCAAATTTTCTTTACAATAACACAAATGTTGTGATTACGTCTAAGTACCTACCCAAAGACCGTCCGATTTGCGACGTGCAGCCTCAACTGTCGCATATCCGCCTGAGCCTATGAGATCTCCCATTGTGTATTTCTTCCTGATACACTCCTGGGACCCCACTGAAATAACAAAGAATCACTTAAACATTCCTCTGGGGATACATTCCTCACCAATCACAAAAGGAACTGAGTCCCAAGCATCGCCTCGGATACTACGGCACATGTGCGTAAGCCCACAATTTATCACATTCAGTCCGAATACTCATCAACACTTCCATAACAATTTGCACACATAACTCACCAAATATTGTGTCTGTCTGAGTCCCAATACTTCTCTTCTTGCTGTTTGCTGACATCTTGCCAAGAGATTCACAGAAAACAAACAACCGCTGCAACAATATACTATACGTGCTCGTCCCTTTCACACTGCTTGAATATCTTCAACTGAACGCTGCTGCGCGGGATTATATAACATGGCGGGTTAACATGGCGCAGGAATATAATCACGAATTTTCAAAATTCACCTAGGAAACTTTTCAAGATGTATAGAAAATTTTAAATAGTATTATGTTTGTAATTTTTATTTTTTAAACATTCTCTAAATCCTTTCAAAGTTGAAGTAAATGTTTTTCACTGTTGAACTACATTTTTTCGTGGAGGAGTTCTGCCTGGGCGAGCGGTGTGCCAATCGGTTGGGCGTCTGCTACGATGAATCAGTATCACAAAACAAATTGGAGATCAGATTTGCTCTGATTGTGAGTTTTTCAACACAATGTTTACAAAGTGAGTATATATTTTAGTCTCAGAGGAATAAAGAGTAGTAAGTAAATTAATATTCCTGTGTGTTAACAATTATCTTTAACGCGCAACAATCGCTAGCATATGAATCCCATGTTCGCGGAGATGAACATTTGCTGTGCCTCTGCATTTCAGTGAGAATATTGATTTCGTTTACGATTATAAGCGAATGAGTTTCTCTGGAATTTCCCTATCATACAACAGTCACGGAAAGAGTTTCTGAAATCATCTTTCAATACCGTTACTTGCTTTCCAGTCGTTTTAATCTCAATTGTGTTATGAAGTTATTGTTTTCTAGGATAAAGATCTAAGATAAAGAAGGCTAGGATGGTGGTGATCACAGAGTCTTAGGATAAGGAAGATTTAGAGGAAGATGATCATTAAGTGGCGCAGCGAGGGGGGTGTTTTAGGGGTTCTAAACCCCCCCTCCCCCACCAAGAGTCAAGTCCTAGCCCTGTCGGCTCTGTCCTTTTTTTTATGCTGAATTACAGAAGAGCTGAAGAGTACAAAACCCCAATAATCCCGCAAGTCTTACAGATACGCTGCTAGTCTTGTGTTTGCTTGATAAATTCAGCGGAAACTTCGCATACCCGTAAATATTGCTCCGATGGTGATGTGATGATACGGTAATGTTTACTAAGGTGATGTTTACGGTAGCAGAACAGGCCTAGAGCCGACATTGATGTCAATGGGACGCTACATACGAGCGTTTCGCTCACACTGCTCAACGCGTGCACTTCTTAAACCTATCCTTTAGTTAGATGACTCACACCATAAGATAAGATTCCCATGAGAAAAATTCGAAAGGGCTGATTTGTTTACTCCACGAAAAAAATACAAGGGAACCTTCGAGATTACGTTTGAGAGACAAACAGATTGATAAAACTCTCAGTTAGGTCTTTTGCATGTGACAGTTTTAAGGGTTTGAAGCTAGGCTCGTGAGTACTGCTTTAGAGAAATTCACAGTTAACAGTTCGAAGGAGAGTTTAGTTTGGATTTCATAAGGTACAGATGGACATCCGAAAATTATTTTCACAGCCCGCTAATAGCTCGAGGCTGCTATCGGAAAAGGCGTAAGTTAATGGCTATGTGTTTTTTGTGAAATAACCATTATTAGATGCATAAATTAAGATTGTCTTATTTTAGGGCTGTTATCGGAGGGCACTTTTCAAGATGAGTTAGCGACAATTTCACGGTTATTTGTTCCTTTATTAAGCATTCTGGACGATTAAAAGTCTGCACAGTAGACTTTTCATTACTGGGGATGATAGAAAATATACTGATCTTTATTTTATGATTGTCTGTTAATTTGATGTTTATTTACGAAAATTATTCGATAACCGAATTTCGTAGAAATCTGAAAAAGTATTAGAGCAATACAAGATACCAGTAAAAATTAATTTGCGATGATATCATTAATAATATACCATTTTGGAAGCAAATCAGTCAGCTGAAAGGTATTGTGTGCGTAAGGTACGCACATATTTATTGGAATTGTGCTTGATGACTTAAAATAAATTTGATAAACTGTTAAAACTGTAACTTAAAATCTTCATCTTCCTTTTGGATGTAGCCAATTTTTTCTTTGGTGATAGAATCCCATGAATCTCATGACTTACCCTGTCAGCCACGTGGTCATGCAATGCCCAATCAAAATTTCAATTCATGGAAAATTTTTTTTTCCTTTGAACACTCACACTGTCAGTGCGTAAGACTGGGTTTGCAACAGCTCTCTGCTGCTTAAAGCACCCGTTACTTAGTCTAAATAATTGTAAGTTGACGCCTTCATTTTTTTCACCCTGGTATGTGACTTTAATTCTGCAAACTCAATTATAATATCAACTATAATCAAGAGTCTACTGCATTTTATTAATGCAGCCTAATTTTTAATTTTCAGTATGTGACATATTCAGCTGAATCCTTAGCTAATGCATAAATAACGAATTCAGGCTTAATTGTAAGCCTACCAGAAAATTTCATCTGATATAAATGATTTTTCGTTTCTTATACAAACCTTATGCAATAAGCTGTAGAAATACTTTATATCATTATTTTTATACATTGATGATGTGTACTTGGCAGGTAAAATTTCAATTAATAATAATAATAATAATTTATTTGCATCACAAAAACATTCATTACAAAAACATAAAATAATTCTGTCCTGAATAGGTGACATGTCAATATACAGTAGTCAACTTAAACTAGTACAATTACACCTAAGAAGATATAAAAAATATTATTTTTTTTTCAATTTAACAAAGATTCAACATATCTAAACATACAACATCTTTGAAGATTTTACAATTTTTTCATTGAAATTCACAAATATGCACATAAACATGATTACCATAATCACAATAACAATTTCTTACATTTAAATGAAAACTCGATTACACACATATATATATTACAGCAAAAATATTTTATCAATTTACATACACCTTTGAAGCATATTCACTCACAAGCTATTGTCATTTAAAAATTCCTCCACTGTGAAGTAACACTTTTTAGATAATAATTTATGTAGGTTTTCTTTAAAAGTTTTTATGTTTTTCCCATACTTTTCTTTGAATTCTTTTGGAATTTTATTATACAGTTTTATTCCCATGTAATTTGGGGTCTTTTCATACATTGACAGTCTATGTTTAGGATAATTCATATTGTTTCTCCCTCTGGTATCATAATTATGGTTGTGTTCGTCCTCAAAATCTTTTCTATTTGAATGAACATAATTTAATACCTCATAAATGTAAATGCAGGGTAATGTCAAGATATCATATTTTTTAAACAGTGGTTTACATGAGTCTCTGTATTTAGAAAAGGTCATGATCCGCGTAATCTTTTTTTGTACTTTAAATACCGTATGCCAACCAGGAGCCATTCCCCATAGTATGACACCATATTTCAAAATTGAATAAAAGTAACCATAGTATACTTTCAATCTTGTGGAAATATTTACAATTGGGGCAATGCATGACATATTGAAACATGCACTGTTTAACTTTTTAACCAGTGAACTAATATGTTCCTTCCAGGATATAAGCTCATCAAAATGTACTCCAAGCATTTTCATAGAGTGCTCTATATTTATGTTAATTTTATTTTTTCCATAAATGGTTTTATGTCAGTTGTCAGTTTTTTACTACTCTTAAAATGAACTGCATTGGTTTTTTTGAAGTTTAATTTCAGGCCATTTACTGTCAGCCAGTTTTCCATTGTATCTATTGTGTATGTGAGGTTGTTTGCTAGTCCTTCAAGATTTTTGTCCTTCAGTAACACTGTTGTGTCATCTGCATATAATATCACCTCCTTATTGATATTAGATGAAAGATCATTCATGAAGATAATGAAGAGCAAGGGGCCCAGGACTGATCCTTGTGGCACACCCATTTTAACACTTTTCCATTTTGAGGTGTATGGTTTATTATCCTTTACAATACATGTTTTTTGTTTCCTACATGACAGATAGGAGGATAACCATGCAAGAGCTTCATTCTTCACACCATAATATTCTAATTTATTGATCAATATGGTATGGCACACACAATCAAAGGCTTTCGTAAGATCACAGGCTAATCCTATTGTTGATTGCAATAAATCAAGGGATTTACAGATGCTATTTACAACGTCAGTTAAAGCTGTAGTAGTTGAATGGTTTTCCCTAAATCCATGTTGACATGGAAGTAACATTTTGCTTTTTTCAAAATAATTTAGAAGTTGTTTTTTTGCAGCTATTTCAAATATCTTGGAGAAAGTTGGAAGTAGGGATATGGGCCTTTTCATTAATTCAGGTTGTCCTTCTTTGTAAATTGGTTTTATGATGCTGTATTTTAGTTTCTCTGGAAATTAAAAAATCTGCTAATGATATAGTCAAATAACGAAAGATATTCAAATAAGCATGTGCGCTATAATGTGGGGGATCTGATGAGTGGATGTAACGTACGTTTTATATCGCTTACCAAATAATTGTAACTAATTTTTTCCTTCCCATGCTTTGCAACCTCTTGGATGAAAGAACTCTCAAAGACTCGGGAAGTTTATATTTACAACACTAAATCACTTCAGCATAAAAAAAGAGTTTTTAATAGATATTGGATGTATCCAAACAAGAAATCCAAACAACACTCATGATAAGTTTCCAATAGTTTGCGTATGTACACTACACCACACAAGCATTAAACTCCTCTAGTTTTCAATATGTTAATTTTTGAAAGAATTGACATATGTTGTAGTAAGTAGTGGGCATGAATATACTAGCCCCTGTAATGTAGGTGTTTTTAGTTTTCTCGGCAGCCTTAGAACCCCCCATGAGCAAGCAAATCCTGGCTGCGCCAATGTGATCATGGAATGAAGATAATTGTGATCCACTATTGGAATCACTAATGTCAGCTGCTTCTCAACTGAAAAGCCCTATCAACAACAGCAAAGTAAATGATGAATCTGGGAATTTCCCACAACAGTTTCTTTTGTACAGTTTATTAATATTGTAAGTATTAGTTGGAAATGAAATCAATAACCTTTTGATTTTAATTAATTAAGTTCTTTTTTTAGGTTAGCATTAACTTTGTCTGCTCATTCATCGTGTCTCTATACTCTTCTTTACCAGTTGCAGCATTTTTTCATTGTGAGCTTGTATATAGACTAGGAGATTGTTAATCATTAGTAGTCTAGGTTTAAGTACTTTTAAAGTATTATTAAAGTATTAGTATTACTTTTAGTATTAACTTTGTGGTGGTAGTTATCTTACATTTACTTTTTTTAGCTATCTCACTGTAATTGTAATGTTACTTGTCATGTTATTAATGTAACAGCTGAGGATATTATAAATATAATGTAGCTTCACTCATTATTCTAAAACAAAATCATAATCAAGACATTTGAACCAAACCTATTTTCCCTGGGACATTTCACACAAGAATTTTCATGCTAAGTAGAGTACATGCACAGGTTACCCGGATGAGAATTTCTATAAATGTAATGCATAGCTATCAATGTCATTGATTAGGTAACTTATAAAAGACTTACTGGAAAAGTTCTGCCATATTATATTAAATGATACTATGGATTAAGTTGCGATGCCAAATTTAATCTATTAACAATTGGACTGACTATTTGATAAGGCCAATTAAGAGTCAAGAATAGAATTTTAATTTATGTACGAGTGTTAATTTATGTGTTTTTACCAATTGCAATAGCTGAGGGAAGCAATTTCTTTTTAGTCCTTAGAGGAAGTTGGTGCTATGTTAAAAGTGATTTCTAAGAAATATAAATGTATTTTATCAAAATTTGTATGATTGGACTCAAAATTCGTAATCAATGTTAAGAATAATCTGGTTTATCAAAAGTTATATGGCCATTGTTTTCAAACAAGCATTCAAGATTTCAAGCATTTTAGCATGAACCAGTTGTGGGTAGAGACACTGGAAGATCTCCATCAGCATCACCTTGTGGAAAAGTTGGTTATTGTAGCCTAAATGCCCAATGGCCTCATCAGAACATTGGAGATGGTAACCACTCGTCTTTATTTTGTTTGATTGGTTAAGGAATATTCAGCAAAGCCAAATATGAAGGCATGAATTTCCATAGGTATTCCTCTGCAATTTTTTTAAAAATCTAGGTTTTTTAAAATACATTTTGAGGATATTAAAGGTTTACCAATGACTAGTATTTTAGCAAGGAAAATTGTGGGCAAGAATAGTTGAATATATTCCAATCATGATTTTTGTTTATTTTGTTTCAGAGTCCATAAACTCCAAAGCACAAAATATAATGGTCATGCATTTAAAAGCCCCTCTGTTGCAACTGTATTTAAAAACCACATGCATGAAAGTAAAATTATATTTTTAAGTTAGCAAAAATATTTATCTAACAATTCTTGCTTATAATTTATTGATATATATTAGAACCTGATGAAGACTATCCAATTGTTGAAACTGGTCATTGTGTTCATGGAATACTGTCAAATTTCAGATTGCTATCATAATTTGTTCCAGGGATATGCCCGTAACATGAATTACTCGTATATTGAAGCAAATTTCCCCATAAGAAATTATGGAAACTCAGATGATTCATTCCAAAATCCAAAAATAATCATATAGGTAATAATGATTAACACAAAGTACCATTTATATTATTATTGTTTAAGTTTAATATAAAGTAACTGAATTCATTAATTGTTGACTTTGACTAGGAACCTTTTTAGTGAAACTTGCTTTTGCTTCTTTTCAAGAGTTTTGCGGAGATGTGACATTGCCTTGTTGTTAAACATATTCTTCTCTTTCAATGCTACAGTTTAGTTGGAGTAATGCTTTTCTACTAAGTTTTGCACTATGTTCCACAATTTACACACCTCCTTAATTTAATTTGTAGTAAGGGATTTCTTTGTCTTTTTCTCCTTGTCAGATGAGATCTCCTTCAAAACCTTTTCCTGTTGCTCATGATGCAGATCTATCAGCACTTCAGTGGTCAGCTCCTGGTAATGCTCCGCTGCTAGCTCTTCAGTGTCATCTTCTTTCACTTCCAGTCTCATTGTCTTCCCCAAGAACACAATTTCATCGGCAATTGACAGCTCCTGTTCATCAGTAAACCTCTTAACTCAATATGGCCACAGTTTTCTCCAAGCAGAATTGAGGGTTCTCTTGGTGACCACATTCCCGGTTTCATCGATAATCTTTAGGCAGTTTACAACATGAAAATGATTTTTCCAAAACTCTTGGAGGCTAAGGTCATGTTCCTTCAGACACCTTGAATCATTGCTTTAATAGTTTATGTAAGAACCCCGAAAGCCACCTTTCGGCATGTGGCAGGGAGTGCAGGCACCTTAACACCTTAATCGATTGCTTTCGCACATTGTTTGCAAAAAAAAATAAATTCTTGAAACTATTCGTTCTAGCATCTATTTCCCTGATCTTCCTCGCAGTATCAAAACGGCCCATATAACATAGGGGTCGCATTATATAGGTTAGTGATTCGGTTTACAGTTTTTAAAGTTCCAAATGATCTGCTGATCAATGTGCTATTGGGCGTGAGGAACTTGATCTTAATAAACTGAAATTCTTCCAGTAAGTCCTTAACAAGTTTTGGAGGATAAGTAGGGGCATTATCCATAACGGTCTACTCTTTGATTGGAAAATTATTTTCTTAGAGATACTTCTTCACTGCAGGACTGAAGACCTTGTTGATCCACTCAACAAACAAGATACAAGTTACCCAACCCTTGCTGTTGGACCTCTACATGAGGTTAAATTGGCTCTTCTGCTCCTAATATAGTTTGAAGGCTCGTTGATTCTCAGAATGATAAACGAGCATGGGACTTGACTTTAAAATCACCACTTGCATTATCACAAAGCAAAAGGGTGAGACAATCTTTCATGCGTTTGTGACCAGACATTGTATTTTTGTTTGCTAAAATGTAGGTCCTCTTTGGCAATTTTTTGCAAAAAAGCCTCTCTTCTCATCGCAGTTGAAAACTTGTTGGATTAGGTAACTCTTGTAAACCATATGCTTATGGAACTCAATTATGAACACCTCAACTGCCTTAGCCTCCGAACTTGCAGTCTTCCCATGCCTCACAACACTATGGATGCCAATTTTCCTCTTAAACTTGTCAAACCATCCCCTCTTCTTCTTCTTCTTCCTTGGCACTACAGCCCGGTGTGGGCCTTGGCCTCCCTCAAGATGCCTGTCCATTCTCCCCTGTTCTGCACTTTCTCCCACCATCTTTCAATCCTCATAGCCTTTATGTCTTCTTCCAAATCCTGCATCCATCTTTTCCTTTGTCTTCCTCTATCTTCTTTTTCCATCCATCCTTCCATGTAGTAATTTCTTGGGCAGCCCTTCTTCACTCATTTTTTCCACATGACCCAGCCAAGCTAGTCTCTGAGCCTTCACAAATCTCACTTTGTCCTCACCTCTTATGCTATTTTCTATTTCCCTATTTGTTCTTATCCTCCAAGTTCCACCATCGTTGACAGGACCATATATCTTTCATAGAATTTTCCATTCAAATATCCCCAAAGCCTCTGCATTAGCAGCAGACATGGTCCACACTTCTGCCCCATACGTCACAACTGGTCTGATGAGTGTCTTATATATCTTGATTTTCATGTCACTGGTTAAAAGGGTGGACTTCAGGAGCTTAATATTAGCAAAATATGCCTTATTTGCAAACATTTATTTTAAATTTGTTATGTTAAGTGCATTCACTGTAAAATGGTTTCAGAACTGTATGTGGATCTTTGAATAAATAAATAAATAAATAAACATTATCCTCTTGTGAATCTCCTTTGTCATTGAGTTCTTACAATTTAAATTAGTACCTAGGTAAATGAAGCTTTTTACATTTTCAAAGTTGTACCGTCCAAATGTTATAATTGGGGTCCACGCTCTGTCTTCAATTGCAGACATTTTCATATATTTTGTTTTCTTTTCATTAATTTTAAGCCCCATATTCTGGCTTTTCAGCTCTAAAATTCTGATTATTTCTCTCAGTGAGTCCATACTTCTTGCCATTAAAACAAAGTCGTCAGCATATGCATAGGCCTGTATAGATTTATAAACAATCGATCCCTCTGTTCTCAATTCCTTCATGGCTTCATGAAGGTCCAGGTTAAATAATACAGCAGAGAGTGAGTCCCCTTGTCTCACTCCGGTTGTTATATCAAAGGCTTCACTAGTCTTGCCTCCAATAACAAAAGCCTTGGCTTGAGATCCTTCCATGGTCATACTTACCAGCTTAATTAGTTTTTTCGGTATTCCAAATCCTTTTAAAGCATACAGCATCCTCCTCCTCTTTCTGCTATCAAACGCCTGCTGGAAGTCAATGTACAGCATATGTAGATCAATGTTGTATTCATAACATTTCTCCATACTCTATCTCATTACAAAGATTTGATCAGTTGTTCCTCTTCCTAGCCTGAAACCACTTTGGTATTCACCAAGGATTTCCTCAGCGTAAGTGCTAAGTATCCTCTGCAGTATACTAGAGAAGATCTTATAGGTGAGGTTTAGTAATGTGATACCCCTGCAGTTGCTACACTGCAACTTATCTCCCTTCTTGAAAATAGGGCAGATAAAACCGGTCCTCTGGCATTTCCTCTTTCTCCCATATTTCACATATCAATCCATGCAGGTTCTTCATTAGATCGTCTCCTCCATGTTTGATCAACTCAGGTATGATTTGATCCTCCCCTGGGGCTCTCCCATTTTGCTGCCGCTTTACAGCTTCCTCTACCTCCTCAATAGATGGAATAGCAACCTCATCTTCTACATTCACATCTATTATTCTTACACTTTCTTCATCTCTTTCTTTTGAGTTCAACAATTCCGTAAAATATTCAGCCCATCTGTTTAGAGCTTCTTCTTCTGATCCAATCAACCTTCCATTCCTATCCTTACAAGCATTTGTTCTTGGCTGAAATTCATTCATCATCTGTTTGATTGCCTGGTATAACTTTCTGCTTTCATTTTGTGTGTTAAATTCCTCAATCTTCTCCATATATCCCCTTAGGAATTGTTTTTTCTTGTTTCTTAGTATTCTATTTGCTTGTCTTCTACTTTCTTTGTATCTTTCAGAATTTTGACTCGTCTCCATCTGGATAGTTTTCTTTCTATCTTCATTCTTCCTTTCTATAGCTCTTCTGCAGTCGTCATCAAACCATTCTTCATTCCTTTCTCTCTTTCTTTCTCCTATAGTCTCCTTTGCAGCCTCTTCCACTGCTTTCTTTATTTTATACCATTTTCTCTGCACTGTATCAGTTACACTCAGATTCTCCACTCCTTCTTCCAGTTTCTAACCCAGTATTTCTTGGTATTGGGCAACAGATGCAGGTTGCTGAAACTTTCCCACATTCCACTGAATTCTCTTGGGCCCTTTAATACAACCTACATTCGCAATACTTTCTCTAAACTTGGGCTTTACCAAATAATGATCTGAATCACAATTAAGGCCTCGTGCAGACCTTACATCAATAACTGAAGATGTATATCTTCTGGAGATCAGAACATGATATATTTGGTTGACCACTCCTGTACCTGGCATTTTCCAGGTTCCCTTATGTATTTCCTTATGTGCAAAGCATGTACTTTTGATTATTAGTCCCTTAGATTCTGCCTTCTGGCTTAGCATCATTCCATTTACATTTGTTTCCGTATGTAAGGAGTGTTTCCCAGCTACGTGCTGCAAGAAATCTTCTCTACCTATTTTTGCATTGAAATCACCCAGTATAATCAACACATCGTATTTGGGTATCTTGTTGCATTCTCTATCCAGTTGGTCATAAAAAGCATTCTTCTCCTCATCGTTAGAGTCTTCTGTAGGCGCATAGGCTGAGATAATATATAAGTTTCTTAAGTGTCCTTTGAGTCTTAATTTGCACATTCTATCTCCCAAGGGCTCAAACCCTATGCAAATTTTATTTATTTTGGTATTAATGATTCTTCTTTGGAATGCTTCTTTTTTGGTTTCGTAACAATATATTTGTTTTATGGTATGGGGTTGTTAGCCCCACGACCAACCCCCAACATGGAGGACCAGGGTTTCACTCTTAGTCTGGCCTATCACCATTGACCTGTCCAGCTTGGGTGACCCTACCAGGAGCTTAAGATCCTGCCGGCATAGCTCGCAGAATCCCTTAGGCACACAAGCACTCCCATCACTTCAAACCATCCCCTACTCGCCTTGAAATCATTTTCATTTTGTGTAGACGTACCTGGAAGTTTATTGATGATGTCAGCATACATGGCCTTTGCCTTCTCCCAAATCAAGTTTTTGGTCATAGTGGTTTTTACTTGTTGTCTTAGTTTATTTTTATCCACACCAAAAGCAACTTCTCTATGGCTCCACAACAACTGACCTCACGACAACTGACCATGTAACAATTGAACGCTATGACAAGTGAGTGCTGTGACAACCGCATACCAACTGAACGCTACAACGTCTGATCGTGTCTCGTTTTCAGGAAGAATCAATGGAAGGACGGTACACAAATAATATGAAATGTAGTAATTTTGTGGGAACAATAGAGTGGTAGTCATTTTACCAAATACTGATTAAACTAGATTAGATACGTAAATCACTCTATGTTTTTTTACAACGCATTTTTATAGATAACAGTTTTGAGCAGGTGTCCTATCTTATTACAAGCCTTATTTATGAAATACTGAACAATTAAAAACACTTTACGGACATATCTGTGTATGGGACTTGGTTAAGATTTTAGATTTGGCTATGTACTCCACGAGTGGCGTATGGCAGGGGATAAATGTTGGAAGTATAAATGGTCTAATGTAACAAGTTTCTGCCAGTAATGAATGAATAAGTTTTAAGCTAAATTTCTTCTTGGACCCTTAAATAGATACAGCAAATATTCTTCACCGTAATCCTCAAATAATGTCACTACTTACATGACTTTTCTTATTGCCTCCATTGATAATTAGGTATGTAAATTAACATTCTGTGGTTATCTTTATAGTGTCCTATCCTATACACAAAATACAGAACACTAACACTTAGGTAAGTCATACAACGTATTCATGATGAAATGCGTCAATCAGTAAGTTAATGATGATAATTGTACTTATATTTAAATGCTTATATTGTCAGTGATGTTATAATTTACACAGCATTAGTTATTCCTGGACGGTTCCGAATAAAACAGAATTCATAACTTCAAAACGTTAAAAGTACACAGAATAATTCAATGTAATAATATTTAAATGGATACACTATGTAATGAAAAGATTAAGTCGTTGATATTGCAATTCAGTTGGCTACTTTTACATTTATGCAGCCTTTCACTAAATGAATTAGTACATCTATGTGAAACATGTTCTATTAGAGTATTAAGGAGCAAATTTGAATTGTTTGATGACGTTCTATCATTCCAAGAAGTAATTTCACTCAATATATCTATAATTACTGTAAATTGTTCAACAAGCATTGAGCTAGTATCCTGCTTTTCCATTTAGTGCATATCTCACAAGCTAAATAACTTTCCTCCCATTTCTCTCTTTAAAGTAAAACTTCTTTTAGAAGAAAAAAGAGAGAAATTTATAACTCTTTATAAATTTATACTACCATTATTTCATAATATTTAGAAAAATTCATATGAGTGAATATGGCATGGAGCTAAAACTGCATAAAGAGAAGTCTTACAGATTTGAAATATAGCACCGAGCTGATCAGAAGCTATGACACTACAATTATTGATACATATACCAACATAGCTTTTAGTAACAAGATTATATTTTTCAACTGACTATAATTTCTTTGAACAAACTTAAATTTCAGCAATGAAATAAATGACATGAGAGGGAATTTCTAGTAATTTCTGCTACATAGTTTGTTTACAACCATGAGGCACTGTGGCAAAACATATCTTTAACGAGTAAAATGTAGCTGGCATACTGCAAGCAGATCGACAACACTAATTTCATATCAGCATCAAATCGGAACGGACCTCAAGTTATTCGTGAAATACTGATAAACTGGAAGTTGCTGATTGTGTACTTCGTGGGTGCTCCAACATGTAACTATTTGCTGTATCAACGCCAAATTTAATATATAGTACTTTGGTTGGTGTCGTTAGAGTTGATTAATTTTTGGAGTAAATCGTTTAACCAAAAGTTGAGACTTTACTTTTCGAAGCTCGTTTCCGTTTATGCAAAATATCTCCATTAATCTGATATTTAGATATATACTATTATTCATAAAAGTTTTAGAATATATACTTTACTATAACTTTTGTATGAAACATATTTTTGTATAACTGACTGTTTAGGAGTTATTCATAAAATACTTGCTGATTATGTACTTTGTGGGCGCTCTGGGCGCTGTAGGCAAAAGGCCAATTTCATCGTTTTTCATCGATCATGTCCCGAAAAACATTATTTATAATGTTTGTGACGTCAAAGATAATAATATATAAATTAATCACTCATCTTCCAAGTTTAGATGGAATATAGATTTCGAAATCACTGCCCTAGAAAATTATTTACATCTTATATATGGAGAAAGTCATGTGCTGGCAGATTTTATTTTGTTTTCAACTTGTACTTAGTGCACATTGTACATGTTTCTCTGATCCTTCTTCAGTTTTACATTATCAGAGATTCTGGAAGGAATAGATGTGACAACATTGCAAACAGTTTCCTGAGGGAACCTTTCCAGTGGTGATGCATAATATGCTCATCAGTGCTCTAGCAATTATTTGTGTAAATAGCAAGGATGCGACTATGTTGCATTCCTCTTTTTTCCTTACCATTCCCATATGCAGATTCATTGTCTACAATTCTAAAAATAAAGCAATTGCAAGTGATAATTAATAATTGGCCTGCTATCGATTTCATAGGTAACGAGAAGAACTTCAAAATGAAATTTAACTTCGCTTTTCATTTCCATAGGTAACGTTTTTCTGGTATCAATTCTTTCTATTATTTCTACCATTCAAAATAATCCATTAAGAGATGAACCAATTAAGTAGTAAAGTGAAGACAACAAAAAAACAAAACTTATAATGTATTAAGCTGTCTTCCAAGACATAAGGAAAAACCAAATGCAAAAACAAAACTTTTCATTGCCTTTTTTAGATTTATTTAAGTTTTTGTGTTTCTCTTAAAGAATACAATATGCCTTGTTTCTTTCATCTTCATTTTTATCAACATTGCTCAAAAGATAGCAGCATATGCTGCTGATAAATCTAATTTCTGTCATAATATAAATTAAAAGCTAACATCTTATAGGAATTAACTTTTTCTGATTAGAAAAGTCTACTACATAACTTATCATCCAGCCTGACCTGTTGAATATACTGATAGACTCCAGTAGTAGTCTATACAAATTTTCACATGTAAATCTTAGATCAATCAGTGATAGCATACAATGTCTTTCATTGGGATGAACTTATAAGGAACAATTTTCCTTGTAGGTAAGTAATGATATTGGAAATTAAACTTTAACATGGTTATTAACCCTTAGCGGCCACTGGGGATAGCTCGTTACCCCAGGCTCAGAAAATGTGAAATTAGAGGTCTAAAACGTTTGAAATTGATACAAGTAACTACATCTGTCAGTAGTAGACAAGTGTGACTTTTTTTTGATTCCCTTACATAGGAATCCAAAAAAAATGCGTGGGGGCGCTTCGAGCATTCCATTTATTTGCTTGGGAAAACTAGTTACCCCAGTGTGGCCGCAACAGTTGCTTGAGTCAGATCTTTTTTTCGAAACAACTTGTGTGTGGTGTCAATCGACAAAATAAAGGTGAGTTTTTAATATTCTAGTGAAAAAAAAATTTTCACAATCCTAGTCCTTATGAAATCATGTTTGTGTCTCGTCTAAAAACGTGGGTTGGATGTTCGTCCTATAGAAGGCCGGCTTGCGAGGAACATCGGTTGCCTCTGTGCATGACGTGTGCTGGTCAATAAATTTTTCTTGTTCAAATATCATTAAAATAATATTTTTTACTTTTCTATTTATAAATATGTATTTAGAAGCCAATAAAAGCCCAAAAAAGGAATTTTTATGATGTCTGATTTTTTCCATTTTCCTGATAGTAATTTTGCAAAATAAATATACTTTTTGCAAGATCGGTGGATACTGTTATTTTTATGGTAGTGGTATTTCTTGTGTGTACAAACCTTAAATGTTAGCCCTTAATATTGAAAAATGGCGGAGTAATAAATTCTTCTCTGAAAAAAGCCATTTTTTTTGGAGTTCTCACATATATGACCAGTTCCTAGAGCCCCATCTATAAATTGACCAATGAAAATCATTTGGATTGTTGTAGAACCATTCAACAAACATGAAGCACCTGGTTAGAAGTTGTATAATAGTCGTATGTTTTGTACAACTAGGTTTTTTTGGCGTGGGGTAACGAGTTACCCCGCGCCAGTTAGTTAGTTAGTTAGTTTTCAAATAGTTTGACAAATTATGGATCAATTTTTTTTTATTTAAATTTTTATTCATTAGTAGATCATTAATAAATGTAGCAGTCAATAATTTTGAGGAAGAATTCAGAATGAAACGAATGAATTAACAGAATGAAATTATTTAACCGCAGGAGTTTTTAAAAATCTTGGATCTATTAATACTAATTAAATTAGTTAATTTAATTTTAAATGAGCTGATATCTAATAGTACAAATGTGTGAATGATTTACAAATTTCCACTGATCTAAGCCTTGCTGAGAACTATAGGTGAAGGTAGAACAGTACGGGATACTTAATTTTCTTAGATTTTTTGGGGGTATAAGGAAAGTAAAAAGTGATGATATATGAGAAACTATAATGCAATGTTAACTTTGTGAAAAATCATATAATTGGTATTGCACATTTAGCTTTATTATATTAGAGGAAAGGAGCCAAATTTGGGCCTCATTTTATTTTTTTGCTATGCAGCCAGGAGATAGTTGGTTAAATACTCTAAATTATTTTTAAATACTTCAATAAATTCTTCATAAATTCTAAATCTTAAATGTATTTTTATAAAATATTAATTTCCCAAAATTAGATAATATAAAAAAATCGGATCTCAGCTTCTAGAAAAGGGGCTCTTAAATTGGGCACCCCCTTATATTGTCTATATTATTGAAATTAACATATTAAAGTAGATATACTATGGTAATACTTATATACTGTTGATACATGAATAAAGGTGTTTGGGGTAAAATATAGTACTAATAAAACATATTTAATTGTAATTGAGTAAAACATTAGTTTCCACCAGTTTCCACTATGTTTACCCTATTTCTTCTTTTGGGGTTAATCCTGCCCATTTCTGATTTACGGCCTTGCAATGTCAAGGGAAGAAATCTAACTTTTGTTAATGTCCCTTCTTTTTATGCTAAATCACATATATGAAGGGGGGAGTGATTTTGGAACCATAATGGGGCCCAAATTAAGACAATGGTATAAAATTTAATGCTTGATTAAAATAAATGTTTTGAAGATTCTTAAATATATTAAAAGATTACTTATTTCATGAGAAATGTTATGATATGTAATCAGAAGTACTCACCAATACATATCACAAGAACTCAAGTAACACAGTGTAAAAAAGTTAATAAAGGCGTTTCTCAAGCATGTTGAATACTACAAACAGGTTATATTAATATAAGTCTATTATATAATATAAATAAAATATCCAATATATTGGGGGCCCTAATTTGGGACCAGGGCCTGAGTTTGGTCACTCTACTCTATTAATGGATTTTCAAAACAGTGTAACCTTCCCAGGGGTGGGGCAAAATTGGTAGCTATGTTACAATCACCTCGTTACCAATCGATTTCTGATCGAACTAGTGGCAGCTCAAACTAGGAATGTAGTACCGATCTCAATCGGACCAAAGAGTTTATCAACACAAGCTTAACATATCGATATTTGCAATATTCACCTATTGAATGCAAAGCTCAATGCACCGGCTGCCATTTGCTTCTTCGTGGGATTTGCTGTGTAATGTGCGACATAGTGGTTATAATTTATTTTTAGTCGCAGTGAATGATGGAGATAACAACAGTGTCTCACCGACCTGTATCTGGCTGACCCAGGATTATTGCATCATTTCCAACTTTTTACGTAAATTCCAAGCGACAATAATTAAATGAATACAAGAAAAAATTAAGATATGAATTTTGAAACTTCAATTCTGAAAATATTGAAATTTTTAAGAACAATGACAGTCAGACAAAGATCAACTCCTAATTTTCTACAAATATATTTACTTAAACTAATAGCTCTCTCACTTGCTGAATATTTCTTAAATACATAAACTTCAAGTTCATCAAGGCTACAAAAGTGGTGAATTATTTATAAGGAACAGACTGGTCCAAGTATGGTTTTAATGTCGAAGTAGTGCAGAAAAAATACAATGTAAAACACATCTTATCTGAAATAGAAGTAAATTATCTCACCTATAACTTAACTAATGACTAAGAATAAGAAATTACAATGATTGCATTTGTTTTCATCCACTGACAAAAAAGAAGTGGAGCCTGCAAGAACACTGAGGCTGAGCTGATATCTCAGGTCACTTTTTTTGACGGGTTGATTCCAGCTCACTTTTAGATCATTCTAGACCGCTCTCACTCAGCGTATGGGGTTTACCTAATCGATCTGACTTGGCATCACCTGTCTGAGATCACTTGGTAAACAGGGAGAATGCTGAGAAAATATTATGGACTTAAAAATTAACTTGAAAATCCTTAAAAAATTAAAAAATAACTTATGTATAGCATGAAATACACAAGATATACTACTTTTTTCTCGATCAACAATTCTTTTTTTTTTGACCGAGTACCGATGCTACTAATATGAGAATAGTTGTAATTGTAATTATTATTAAGCTAACAATTATGATGAAGATAATTACTTACCCTGAATTTATTCAGAATTTTTGATTGGAAGTCAAATATACTATTATATTAGTAAAGTATCTACCTCATCAGTAAATTGAAATATAAAGGAATAATCATACTACATCAACAAAGTGTCAATATCATGCTGCAGCTTCAAATCCAAAATAGAGATTAAATATAAGATTGATTTTATTTTTGTAGTACCTCATATATTGAGATCTTGAAGGATTGAAGAATGAAAGAATTCACTGAAACCTCCAATTAATTTAACATAAATCAGCTCTGAGAATAAGTTAATGTTGAATGACATGTAGTATCTGTCCTCAATCATATCCTTTCATCTATTTATTTAACCTTTATTTAGTGTTTTTTGAAATACATCGTAAAATAAATTTAACTTAGAAATATATCATTAACTCAACTTGGATATTACCTCTATTTGTTTTAGAAAAATTTGAAAATTTTATTCCAAATTTGACCAATGTAAAATGCACTTTTTCCATATTTAAAGCAGAGACTGACATTTTATGTAGCAAATTTTTATATCTTTTACATTAATTTTCCTTACTTAGTTAAGATTAATCATTCCAGAAGTAATTCAATTTAAAATGTAAGTTGACAACATTAGATTACAGCTAAAATATTTATTGAAACAATGGTTCAATTTAGGGGTGGACTTTCCTTTTCAATTACTGATAAATATTTTATTGCCTCATTGATGATGAAAATACAACAACTATGGCATAAAGAGCGTAATTTTGGAACAACTGCAGATGGTCATAACGTTTTTTCTGTGAACAACAGTGACTGCTTGATTTGGATGAAATAACTTACTTAAAAAAAAACTTGTCTTCATACCATTATTTTTCATCTAGCTGAAGTTTCCATTGATTCACAACAGAGAAAATAGGTGTTGGAATAAATTCATTTTTTGTAAATTATTACATTAAGATTTGTTTATCATCTTGCAAAAGTATGTACTAAGTTCTTCTAATGGTAACTCAGAAGGTATCTTAAGTATTTCATGGAAGCCTACTTTTCCTCTCTAAAAGCAGCCAAAGTCTATGATCAAATGTTACTTAATACTCCATAGTTGAGAGTCTTCAAACAACGAAAGTTTGTGGTTAGTTTATTTAGAAATAATCGGGTACATATAATCATTTATGAATTTCATTTCAAGTCAACTATACTTGGCGCGGAACAAAGAAGGGAAAACATCCGGATGACCAGAACGAAGATAATAAATAGGCTTTCATTGGAGGAACGCACAAAGTAAGTGAAACATAATTTCTAAATCTTTATACGATTAAAAGTTATGTATTATTGATGTAAGTTTATGGTTAGTTTATATTATAATAATCGGATTTCTTTAAATATTTTCGAATTAAATTTCCAGTTAACTATACCTGGTGGGAATAAAGAACAGCAAGCCATCCAGATTACCAAGACAAATATAATAGGAGTTCCTTGGAGGAACGCACAAAATTAGCATTAAGTGAATCGTATTTTCTCAATTTATTTCCTAAATTAAGTACTGTATTATTGATGAAAGTTCGTGGTTAGATTTTGTTTGAGTAATCGGGCTCCTATAATTTTCGTTGATTTTTTTCTCCAAGTATACTAAACCTTGCGAAAGTAAAAAAGAGCAAGCCATCCAGATGACCAGGACCGAGATAATTGGAGTTCATTGGAGGAACGCACTAAATAAATATTGAGTGAATCATATTTTTCACTTTTCAAAGGCGATTCCGACCCTTGAAGAGTACTTTGGGTGTAAAAAAAGTGAGGCATTCCTTTCTTGCTTTCTCCGACTACAGGAAGTAAGAGGAGGAAGGCCGACAAAGACGGCTTTTGTAGATTAAAAACCTCTAATTCATTAAAAGCCGTGTTCCAATATTTCTTTCTTTATAAAGAAATTCTATATTATATTCTCTATAGAGCGGTTAAGGGTAGAAAATCTAAATAAAATTGGAAGGAGGAAATTGAAAAAGAATCAACACCAAAAATTGGTATGTAATATTCTGAGTGCTGTAAAACGAGAGAAACTTTTTAATATAAAAGTGGTGGGAGCGATAGTGTAGGGAAATACAGTAGCTGGTGGAATAGTCTAACGTATAGAAAGGAGAAACTATTGATGTGAATCAAACTAGTTAAACAGTGGTAGCCAATCCTACTAGTGTAGTAATAGAGACAGAAAAAGAAGTCGTAGATGATATTGATCTCGGGATTATAGACTTTATAATTAATAAGGCACTCTGCGATACGAAAAAGATGAAACAATGGCATTTTACGAGTCCTAGAAGAATTCCTTAGGCTGCTTCCTTCCTTCCTTTATTCAATTTTCCTTCCTTTTTTGCTTATAATCTCTTTCCCGATATCCTCTCTTCAGTCAACCGTTTAACTAACAATTTGGTACTGCTATTGACTTTCGATTATTAAATCTTCTTATAATTCAGCTAGTCTCTTACTTTAGCATTTAGTACATCATATAGCTATAGTTTTCAAATTTACTTCTTAGAAACTTCACTTCCCAATTTGATGATTCTTCACCATTAATTTCATATCCTGATCTACGTTTTAAACCTATATAAAGTTATTGGGAGGCAAACATTTTTAATGAGTAATTTTGCTTTATGAAATATTTTAATATTCCATAAAAGATATTGGATGCTTTGTCTTAAAAGGAATGAATCAGCTATAAAAATATTATTGGAAGATTTTAGTAGAAGAAAAAGAGATTGCAAAATGATGGAAAGAAGACGAGAGAAGTTACTATAGGGATTTTAAGAAAGTTGAGAATAATATAAAATATTTTGAGAAAATGAGATAAGAATACTTAGCTAAGGTACTTAGGGGTTACTTGGAGGTTTTAAATCGGACCTCAAAGCTACCATTTGTTACGAAGGCAGAAAGAGAGAAGGGTTACGTTAATCTGGGGAATTAACCGAGAGGAGGATCCTGAAATTACGTGAAAGGACGAGGAAAGGGTGAATATATCGTTCCCACAGCCAAGCGTTTAATCTTACCTCATAAGTTTTTACTGCTGGTATACATGTATGCGCACAAAGTAAGACTTAAGCGTCAGCTGATTTACCTCAGATAATATTTTGATTCTCATATTTTGCGGAATATTTAATACAAGCTGAAGCGCCCGTCGATTCTCAACTGGGAAATAAATATGAAAAATCTGATGTGGCAACTTCTCTATACTACGTATATGGAGAAAGTAAAAATATCATACATATAAGTTTGAATGGAATTTCAAGAATACAATAGATAGTCAATGTAATGACGCAGAAATAACCTTTAACTCAATGAAAAGTGCCTTTGTTTGTTTCATTATTAGACGGACGTAAATGTGATTAATTATGCAAATTACTTCCAAGCTTGAATTTTAAATACAGGGTGTCCGGATAAAAGATATTACAATAAAAATGTTATAACTTGAGAAGTAATTGAGATATTTATTAGCGGTTTGATTCTATTAGTTTGGTAACTCAAAATAATTCCTTTCTTTGCTTGATGATGGCGCATCATGACATTATGCAGTACTTGTGAGGGATTTCTTGGATAATGAGTTTCCAGATCGCTGGATTGGGAGTTGTCCATCGGTTGCTTGGCCCTCTAGAAACCCAGCCATGAGGCCTCTTGATTTTTTTCTGAGAAAGTATATCAAGAATCAAGTTTACCGGAAAAAGCCATCATGGTTTCGATAGATAATGTCCATATTTGTAAGCTCCTTGAATTTTGATTCTCTACCTATCCGGGAAGTGTTTTTTAGAAATTTTCGAAAATCAAAGCAATATATTTAAATGGGAAAAATCGGGAATTTTGGGCCTTCTGGCATCGAACCCATGACACTGAGGTTCAAAGTAGCCTTTTTCTGGGGGTTTCACGTTAGGGCCTGTACGCTGTAAAAACTTCAAATCAATGACGCTCGTGGTTTAGCCTGTGAATTAGTATCCTATCTGGGTATCTATCTATCTATATATATGAATGCATCCGGAGAAAGAATTTTATATAATAGATATCTTACAGCATTAATTGTATCTGGGTATTCATTTTCCATGTCTTCTTATGGAATTAACCATGAGCTCGAAATCAACAATCGCCTTGATCGTCAGGGGGATGGGTTGTTTACGACCTAAAATTTCGATAAAATGTTCACGTACTTTATCTAATTGTGCGCAATTTCGAATTGAAAACGATATTCCACGACCAAAATAACAATCTTTATTCTATTATTCTTGTTTTGGTGCTTGATTCGACTTTTTAGAACCATTATTTCTAAATTAATTTTGAAAAAGAAATGAACCCTGCTACGAAAAAACTGACCTCTACGTGTATTTCTTATGGAAAGGTTTTGACCCGTCTGGGTTCGAACCGTGGACCTTAGGGAAATAAAATGTAGCCTATACTCTGTGCGGGGTTGACTTTTAATAATTTACAAAATTTCAAAGTTTTGCGACTCTCGGTTCTCGAGTTTTTAGCGATCATGCACACACACACCCACACTCTATTTTATATTATAGATATGAAATATATCGATACTAAGTCGATAAGCGGATATTGAATGAATGGTTGCGTTTTTTATCAGTGTTAATTTTTTAAACTGCTAATGTTCTATTCCAATCCAATATAAAATGCTGTGTTTTTTCTTAGTTGTTCTTTGTATCTTTAGCTCGAATGAGAATCACCTGTTATTTAGTTTAGAGAAAGCGAAACTTAAAAAATTGTTTAAGAAGAAGGTGACCTCAGGGAAAGTTCGCCGTGCAACCCAATTTATATGTCACCTAAAACTTTTTATTTCGTACGACATCAAAATGGACTGAGGAAATTTGTTATGCATGGATGAGATTCCCGGTGGGAGCCAATGTGCGAAATGACTTAAGCTGTCGAAGCACTTTTAACAGTACTACTACTACCACTACTTCATATGTTAGGATGTGTTACTTTGATTCCGCTTCAATATCTTCCGAAAACACTTTAACAAGGCAAAAAAGTTTTATTTCCCCATTTGCATTTTTGTTCTTATTTTCGGCGTGCCTTTTTATAGTTATCTTTGGTACGTTTTGAATACGGGCAAATTCATTTAAACCTTTTAAACCGTTTTTAAACTCCATTAATATTTACTGCCACAGAGATTCATCTACGCTCCACTTTCTATATTTTCCTTTGGGACTCATACTGTAAAGCAAATTGACTATTTATATTATTACTCACGGTAAATAACACATTAAAAATGAATCAAATCAACTAAGAATATCGTTATTTATTTTAGAAAGCTAAATCATTATTTCAAAGCATCCTAAATTGTACCGGTACAATAAAAGGGAACTGCAAACGCTACATTATAGGCAACTCCGCCATTTTTTCTTCGTCACATTCTTCCAAACTAACCGTTTGAGTTACAGAATTATATCTTTATAAAAATTCTAGCATGGTTATGTACGAGTAAAAGTAGCTTGCATACTGCAAGCATATGTTTAAAGTAGTGTACTTTGCAAAGTTCTATTTGGTTTTAAAATTTAGGATGTAGGAACCAAAATTTCTCTATGTAAAAATCGACTCTCTATCCAAGAGACCTGGTGTCGAACCCAGGACTTTTTAATAGTTAAAATTGCATTAAACTATTTGCTTTGGGACAATCTGACGATATCTAAAATACAAAGGCGATTATCTGGAATGTTTTCAAATGAAATTCCGTATTTACGTTTAATTGAATTCTAAAATGCAAATGGTGCCCTGGCGTCGAACCGATGATCGTAAGATAAAAGATAAACGGTGATTACGAAAAATTTATTATTTTTGTTCACATGCCTGGTCATAGACCTCTATAAATGAATCATACAAAATTTTAAATTCCACCATTCATTTCAAATGCTAGAGCCGCCTGGTGTTAAACCCAGGACCTTTTGGAAGATGTGAATACATATAACGACTTGGTAGTACTAAAACTTAATTAATCCAAAGTTTGAAATCAATATCGTACCGGGAAGATCCTAAAATGAGATTCCGTAAACATCATTTGAATTGCATAGAGAAATAAAAATGGCGCTCTAGCAACGAACCAAAGATCGTTAGGAAAACAGTAAACTGCGTAGATAAAATGCTTTTATGACTTCTGTTCACTTGCCGGCTATTACGTATCAATGATATCGGGAAAAGATTTTAAAATATCTTAAAAATGCCCTGACCTATCGTCAAACTAAGGATCATCTTCGAGGATGTCTTTGCAGTTTTTCATGTTCCACAAGTGTCACTGTCTTTAATTGTTTACGACAGACTGACTATAGCGTGTAACAACCAAAAACATGCACCTATGAACCTCTGTGTCATGAGTTCGGTGGCAAAAGGCCCCGAAGTGCCGATTTTTTCCGTAAGGATACATTTCGGGGATTTTCGAATTTTTTTTTGAGGTACTCTCCGTCAAAATAGAAAGATGAAATTCCAGGGATCGCTGAACTCCGTGTAGTATATCCAACGAAAACTACAGACATTACCGCAGCATTACAAAAGCAGCATTACAGCAGCAGTAGCATTCCTTGGTTCAACGCTAGGTCAGGGCAAATATTCTACGTTTTAGAATGTATTGTCGCGATTTTAAAGAATTTTTTAACCCTTTCCCGATAACATGGAACTTTGTAACCCGGCATGTGGATAGTGATTGTAAATACATTTCATATATGCTGTTTAACGTTTCCTTGTTGGTCCTGGGTTCAACCACAGAGAGCCATTTGCATTAACTGCAGGGTAACTATACCTCTATTTTCTAGTGACAGAGAAGAAGACGACGACTGCCTTTGCTGTCATGACTATACAGCGGAGGGCTGGATAAGATCATCAAGTTGCCTTAAGTAGGCACACAATACTTGTTTTGGAGTTGATAGTGAAGACGATGAGGCAACCCACATATGTAGGTTATGTGAATGACTTATTATGTGTTTTTCATGCTCTTCATAAGTTTATAATTTTAATAAAAGTATCGTATTGTAAAATTTGTATTTTAATTATATTGTATTGTAATTGTAAAAAAATTATACAATTAATCTTTTATAATTTTTCAGTTTTTCATGAATTATTTTTTTTCATTCTTTTACTGACAGACTGATCATAGGTGACGAAATAGCAAAACACAGAGCCTCATGCCGGAACGCTACTCGAACTGCGAAATTCTCCTCGTTTCCGCCGGAGCGTACATACACGTATCAACTTACACAGTCTTGTAAAGCTGTACCCACAATGCGTGGCGCTATCTACCACCAGAATTTTACATTTTTCCTGGTCGGCGTTCCCGGCTTCGGCGGGAAAAAATTAAGTTCGGGAACTTTTTGAACGAACTTCGAATGCAGTAGAGATGAAAGCAGAGGCATAGTTACAAGTGTTCTGTTTTTATTGTAATGGTGTAAGGCTAAAGACATCTACGTGTTCTATGTTAAATCCTTTTAATAAACATAAATTAATTGAATAATCTCTTGACTGCGGGTGTATGCGAAGAAAAAGTCATCTTCACGCCGCAGCCGTATGAATAAGAGTGGTCTGCAATAAAGGAGTGGAAGATGAATCACACGAAACGGAGACCGTAAATCGACTGAAGCACTACTGTTTTCCGAAAATTAAGCTCAAACATATACTTTGCAGACCTTTATAAAAACAAATCGAAAAAGTTATTTATATTGCCCCACGAAAAAAAACATCAAGGTAATATTGTCAAGGACAAACGGACTTTTTTCCCGCCAAAACGCCCAAAAAGAAGTCTGACCGGACTGGACCGGGAATCAAACCTCTTCCATCCGGGAGGCTGTTTTACCCAACTAAGCTATCCAGCTAGAATGAGGAGCTAGAATGGGAGGATGCCGGGTTCAATTCTCGGTCCTGAAAGACTTTTTCGATTTCGTTTTTCCATGGGAGTTCTGTTTGGTTCACACCTGGTTATTTTCGAAGCATATCAAACCTTTTCTTTCTAAAATGATGATGCACTATTTGTTTTATATAATTTAGAAGTGTGAACATTCAGATTCGGTGATACGTAGAGAAACAGTTAGTAATATAGAAGACTTAGTGATCTAGTTCCTTATAATTCTATTCGTTGAAGTTTTTGGGCTCAAAGATAAGTCTTTGGTTTTTTTTAGCAACAAAATGGCGGAAGCCCTTGTCGACCAATTTTCGAAATAAATCAAGGAAAACAAATAGGAAAACGGACTATAAAGTCTCTTATACCACGTAAATATCTAAAGAATCTGTTCATAGAATCTGAAGAAAATGTTTCAATTCACCTGCTGCCCTTAGAATATGGTGAGTTCTCGTAAACGCGACGCGGTTCGTCTCTGCGCCCTCGGATCCCAGAATAAAGTTCACTGTCTTATACATGTAGTTGATTTAAAGTCTAAAAATTAGCTTCTTTCAGGTTTTGTTAAGACTAATTATATTAAAAACGTATCTTAAGACTGTTTAAGATAGGAATTTTATATCCTTACATAATGGACGTGGAATTAAGAAAATTTAATATTTAATTTAAATGAGTCTGTAACCCGATATTTAACCCGATGTATCGAAACTTGAGAAATCTTCATATCTAGGAGTTTTCAGCCTACTCGTCGACCGACATTATAGCCGACAGACTCTTGTAGATGAGTGACTATTTATCCATATTCTTCCATCTTGCCATTCTGACGAAGGGTGCCCTTCGCTCTCAAGAACGACTATGACTTATTTAACTCAGGTACGCAATATTTGCTGTATGTTTCTATTTTTGATTTCTTATGGTTGCATGAATTTCTCAAACTCCAATTTTACTCTTTTATGATACTGAGAAATCAATGTTTTGTCTAACGATTTTTATATTTTTCCAGTATTATTGCATATTCACGTTTATGGAAGTTTTCTTCTGTAAGTTAATTTTTCTCTTATATAGTTCATGCTACTTTTTGATTCACCTAACTCATTACTTCATTACCTTATTTTTCATTTTCTATTTTATTGTGTAGTAAATTAAAAATTGTCCTTTTTTCTCTCCACTACACCTATATTAAACTACGGCTATCCTAACTACACCTTGTTCCCATAGGAAAGATAATCCAGTAGAAATACAATAGAATCTTATGTTGAATTAAATTACTCTTGTCCCAAGCACTTAAATCGTAATTGTTTTTTGAAATTAAAAATAGAATAGTATTTTGAAATTTAGTTTTAAAGATATCGAATACATGACGAAGGGTAAACGTCTGCAATTTCGTAACATTAGTAAGTTCGCGATAAATTTTCAAGCAGCTGTTATGCAAAATACAGTGGCTGCGTTGGCTGAAATATTGACTTTTTTGGCTCTTGCATTCACTGAACTACAGATAAAACACCATTTATTTTATTTTCCTGTAATAGCGTGACTGTTGTTTGAATATTTATCACAAACTTAAAAATTTCACGAAATTACCCGTGTTTATCCTACATGTATGTATGCGAATGTGTCTGGTAATAACACCCTAAGGCATCGTAAGAGCATCTTCGAGGAGCAAACTGGCATCTACTGCTTCGATCCCTTCACATGCGTCAAGTAAGGAAGTGAATCCATAAATTATCCCGTGTCCCGAGTAGATTGATGGGAGGACATTTTTAACACGGAAGATGCTTTAAACCATCTGAACTTGTGACTTAGAAAAATTAAAGATTTGATATATAGCATGGCTTCGATATTTATGGTTAACATACATATTCCCCAAACATGGTGACGAGTGTCGATTCGACAAAACCGTACTACGTGCTGTACCCTATGCATTCCAAAAATATCCATCCAAAAATGAAAAACGATTTTTACAGGTCCTTTTTACAAGGAACCTTAAATACAAGTAGAGTAGTTACAAATTTGTTGACCTCTGATTTAAGAGATTTTAGTCGAGTTAATGGAAAATTGCACGATCCTGTGGTACTTAATTACAAATTTGAGTTCACCTTAATCCGTGTGACCTTTGAAATCTCTACTCACGATTTTATCTCTCCTTCGCATTATAAGGTTTCAAATTATTTTACATCTAATCTTTGAATTAAAAAAAATTCATATAATACTTTGAACCCAATCAGTTTTTAAGACTCCGCCCAACATAACATTTGGATTTTAAATTTATATTCATATTATTACTGAATACTGATTAATATCATTCATACAGATTTATTTAGTGAATTCATCGTTATCTTTTTATTGTTCTTTTTGATATGGAGAGGACACATTTATCAGCAAGACCATAAAAATTATCAATTAAGTGAAACTCGTTTTTTAATATTCTAACTTAATAGTTTTAATTAAGAGAACAATGAATTATCTTGAATCCCTTTATTTGAACTGATAAACGGAAATTCAAAAGTAATACGATTGAATTATAACGTACGCATAAATAGGCAAAATATATAAGATAAGAAAGGAATATTACATAATAAAATGTAATTTTTAAAGTATTAGAGCTTCATTTCATTTCAAAGTATTCATGTAATGAATACTTTTTATGTCGATCACATAATTTATCTTTTTATTGTTAAATATTTGTTTTTTAGAATTTAAGAAATCGATAATTTAAAAACAAAGAAAACAAATGGAAATTGCACAAAATCATGCGACGTAATTTAATTTTTTATCTTTAACACGATTGCATCTTTCTAGAATTCTTCATTACACCTACACATCTACCCTACAAGCCGCTTTTCGGCACGCTCCCTGACTCTAATCCCATAATCAATTGCTTCTGCGTACCGTTCGCGGAAACGATGAATTCTTGAGGCGATTTGTTTTAAAATCTACTTCCCTGAACTTCCTTGCGTTTTACGAACCGTTAATGTGACAGCTACAATGCATACAATCAGTGAAATATTCAACTTTATCTAATCGACAATTAAGCCAGTTTAAATCTTCTGTTTTGTAAAGGTTTAAATTCTGCATCTAAAGGTAAAGATAAAGATAAAGCTAAAGAAATGTTTTATTGTTCTTGGACTTCTTCGTCCACTTACAGAAAAGAAATACAAAGACAAGATAGCTCATAACATAATGAATTACACAGAAAAAGATTCATTTTTATTATATAAAATAATAGACTTTTTATGTAACATCATAGAGTGAATGGCATATTATTCCTTTTCCAATGAAAAACGATAGTGAAAAATTTGTTTTTAAAAACAGACAATGAATTGGAATCTTTAATGACATTAGGTACGCTATTCTATATCTTTTTCCCAGAAATACAAAAAGATTTTTGGAATGTAGTGTAGTGGTTCTGTGTTGTGGGGTGATTAAATTGCCGAGAGCCATTCTGGTTGTTACATTAGACTTTTTTCACTAAAAGTTCTTGAGTAACATTCTCTAATTTGTCGTAGTGGTAGTTTACGAAGCGAATTGCCTTTTGCTGCACCTTTTCTAATTAATAAATGCAGCAAATGACGGCTGAGTCTCGCACACTAAATGCATACTCTACGTGAGCCCTTACTCAAGCAAAGTATCATCGCTCACGGACTTTTCCTCGCTCCTACCAACTATTCTCTTGACGAAGCCGAGTTTCTTAAGTGCTTGTCCATATAATTTATGGAGGTGGGTACCTAATGGAAAGTACTTTTTGAGGACTACTATAAGATATTTCACTGATTCCACTCATACTAAGTTACCCTCAGAGGGTGTGCGAATAATAATTTGCAATAGACTTTAAAAAATAAGTTAAGGGCGAAATATTTGTCTTCAATAAGCTCAGACTGCAAATCATTACACCACTTCGCAATTCTATCTAAATCATTCATCTAGATTAACCTACTCTTTCTGCTTCATATGTATATTTAAATTAGTGTGTTTTCCGCAGATGTCCTAACTTAAATTAGGATATAATTTGGTCGTAAATGTATACTAAATATTGTAACAGTCTGATTAGACTAGCCTGTGGAACACACGAAGTCACGTCAACCATATCGGAACTAATACTATCCAGTGCTACATGTCGTTTCAACACTAAATAAAGACCATAATAATTTCAGAAAAGATTTGGTGCTCTCCCGGTGTAGAAGCTGTAGGAAATTTTCTCGGGTTTCCAACCGGGTTGTGTGCAGGAACTTCCCCCATCATCAGGGGTGAAGTAACCCCCTGCGGAGTTAGCGGCCGAAACGTCGGGACTGTTCTTTCACACAACCCGGTTGGATGCCCGAGAAAATTTCCTACAAAATAATATTTTGTTTACTATTTTATTGTTTTTTCTTATTTTGTTCATAATATTTAACGCTTTTCCAATGATGGATCGTATGAAGTTTATTAACGATTGAAAGGGTAAGTTAATGCAAACTTTTCAAACACATTTTGCAAATAAAATAGTATATGTCTAAGTGATTGGAAGAAAGTGTACGTTAAGAAGGTATTTATAATTACGAGTAAGTGACCAGTGGAACTTTTATAAAACTAAAGCACTGAATTTCACCCAAAAATTTCATTACACCTGAATTATTTTTAATCAATCACATTAGTTAGGCAAATTTAATTTTTAAAATTACTTTAATTTATCATTAATTACATAAATTATTTCAAAATAATGCATAGGATTTTGGGATCGCATTACATCATTTCTGTCTCTCAACTTATGTGTTTAATATGTAATTTTTAGGGTTTATCTCACTGTCTTACTCATTTACCTGATATAACGCTGGACGTACACCGTGGACGATGCCACATAGTTGGACGAGACCACACTTGCTCTTGCAACCAAAGTTCCCCAAAAATGCTACGTTTTTGTACGGTTCAAAACAGTTCTTGTTAAAACTATTGTTCAAAACAGTTCTGGCCGGGTACTCTAGTTGGTTAAGGCATGCTCCCGGATAGAGAATGATCCTGGGTTCGGTTCCTGGCCCAGTTAAACTTTTTCAAGATCGTTTTTACTTGGGATTATTCCTGGGTGCACTCCCTAATGTTCAAAGAAACTTTAACCCTTTCTTTGTGACATACCACTGATTTTACGAGGATAATTACTGAAAGATTAGATAAATATTCAATTTCTTGATGAGTAACTTGATGAAAGAATTAAAAATATTGCGTCGGGGTAACTATTTTACATCTACAGTGATACGCCTTTCGGTGTGTAGCAGCGGGTGCAAACGCCACAACTTTTTCCAGCATCTGTTTCTCTAAACTTATGCTCATTATTATATGGGCCGAAGTAGCTAAGGGGTCGCATTATATCAGTTATATCAAAAGAAGCAAATTGACAAGGAATAGATTTATTTATACTACTACCACAGAAGAAACACTCTTCCTTGTCAATGTGCTTCTTTTGTCATGGAGTACCACCAAGTAGAGCCTCATTTAGTCGAATTTATCAGTTATATCTTCCAAAAATGTACTTTACCTGGATTTATCAAGCATTCGCAGCCTAATTTATAATCTCCTTCACTGCAAAGATTTCCAACCTGTGTATGAGAGAAGTTTTGTAACGCAAGATTTATGGTAAAGCATTAAAAAAAACGTATCACCTTTTGCTGCACTTTCACGAGGTAGTATAAAAGTATATTTTTTCTGTTATCCTCTTATTTGCAGTATATGCTATTAAATCTAACGTTAAAAAGTATAGACACAATTCACATTAAATTAAGTCAACTGTAGTTTCTGAAGAGCGGAAATTAGGAACAGTCATTCTATGCATCATAATGAATGTACTGAGTGAGACGACTTCTAATTAGAAATAATTAATAGTCATTGGCATGTGTTATCTTAATCGTAGAATGTTTGCCAATTTGCATGCATTTTGGAAACATTACATTTTCAGTGTCGATATATCAGATAAAAATCTGGCATATGAAAAGCATAGTTTTAGATGTATTTAAGCTATATAACAGGATAAAACGAAAAACTTTTAAGATATCGGACATACTTTGATATCTTAAACTTTTATGTTTAAAACTTGTAATTTGCAGATCCATCATGGCTTTAGATGAATGAAATCTCATCTTCTCGACGAAACACATTCTCAGCGACATTGAAATTAATCAACGAAAAAATCTCCAACGGTTCGGTTCTCCAAGTTGGTTCTATTGGTTTCACATCTCTCACGAGGAGCCAAAGGAAATTTGAACGTTCCCATTGGGAAGAAATAAGTTCCATCTGAATATTTGCACATGGCTCATGCAACCGTCATTCCTTTAGAATTATACTTTTGAAATTCGTTCTTTCTGAGTCTGTCTCCTTCAAAACACTTCGGAAAATAGTCTTACGTACGGGAATATTACTGCGGACACTTCGTAGCGTCGGGAACGCCTTCTTCAACAAATTGGCTTACCATTTTTCCGGGTGTTCCAAATTAAGGGAAATTTCAATAATTTAAGAAACTGAAAGAGGAAAAGAGAGAATTTTTGAACCCTACGCCTTCTTCGAGGATTTTTTTCGAACATCAAACGCAGCTTAGTATTTGTGGAGAGAAAGTATTGAAATATGATATTGATGCTTCGCAAAACTCATTATAAATGGATGATTTTTCCTTTAAAAATTATAAGTTTGAGGAAAGGAAATCTTTTGGGGAATACAAGAGAAAAACAAATAGGAAGGGGATGGGCGCATGCGCTGCGTTGGGGTAGGGAGAGCATCCATTCGGACTGTGGATCAGTGTTCATCGGGCGATCCTCAAAGCAAGCCGCTTTTGCATCGAGAGCGCACTTCGAGCACTAACTTACCTTAAGGAGACATAACCCCAACCGAGTATCTAGCCAACAGAGAGACGCATCAGGTGTTAGGTGAGTAAAATTTATTAAGTTTGGAATGAATTGAGAGGTAATTTAAAATTTAATTTGTCTTCAATATTTTCCCGAACGATACCAATGGTGGATTCAGCGAAACATATTTCTAAAAAATAGGCGATCGAATGAAATCTAAATGATTAGGCGTTACTTTGTGGAAAACCTTAAAAATAATGAAGGGAAAACTTGGAATATTTTCCACACAATTGTTTTATTTGACGACCGGTTGCGCTACCGAAGTAGCATCCTCTGGTGAAGTGAAAAGGTGATCACTGGATCGGTCGGATAGAGTCCTTAGATGGCCAATGTTCTGGTGTTGAAAGAGAAAGTTTGGTGGAACAATAGAATTTCGTCACGGAGTAATTGTATCAGTACAAGAAAAATCTAGTAAATATCAAGGAAAGGGGTTAAGGTAACTAGTTAAAGAGAGCTAGTTAATATCGCCCCATAAAGAGAATGGGTTCCCGTTCCATAGAATCATCATTTTGTAATCTAAGGGAGTAATATATTCAATATCTTCCAAACATTTAGTGCTTCAAAAAATTTTCCCAACGCTATTTCAGTGAATTATTTCTAAAAGTAACTAATTTTTCTTCTCATATCGCAGACGAAACATATAAACGAAATATCTCTAGCTCGGAGTGTTTATAGCGCGTTATCATGTAATTAACTGTTATACATCCCTTAAACTCCCAACCATTATTATAATTTCACTCGGCGAAAATAATTGACTATTCTATGAACCATGTGAATTCCTCCATCAAATTGACAGCATTAAAATATTTACAAAAATTATAAAGAAATATATAGCTGAATTTCAATTTCCAAAGTTTACGGCAATTTCGCACTTTTTGTTATTGCGAGAATTTATATATCTCGTTCAATATGGGACTTGTTGCACACTCACTCTCTTGAGAAGCAGACGACACTTAAGAGAATTGTTTTTGAGGATCAATTTCCCATTTTCGTGGTTAAATCTGCACATAAATTTCAAACTTTAACTCAAACAGATGTATAAAGATTAGTTGTATTTAAGTTATATTTGGGTAGATATATTTAATCAAAGGATGCGAGGAACAGCATCGGTGGTCGACGAAAGAACATCATTTTTTTAATGTAGTAATATTATTGTGTTGAAACGGCAACGAGGTTTGGATTTATTTATTCTGTTCTATACTGCTAGTTATTTAAAGGCAGCACTCTATACTAATTACTCCGTATCAGATTGAAGGTGTTGCAGTTCTTTTCATAAATAAGATTTTATAGTACTATAATAGTAGTAAATGTGTTAACTGTAGTAACTTGAGTGTCCATCTTACTCGTTTGCGAGCGTTTAAATATATAGAACATGGCGAGATTAAGACGAAGAGTCTCTTCTTCCATCCAACTAATATATCATCATGTAAATCGGCCATTATCAATCCGCCATCCAATAATGGCTTCCTTAAGAGCTTTCGAATTTACTCATTTCTGAGCAGTTTGTTGCCATATTAGTCTTAAATATTTGATTAAGTCTTTACTCCATCTGTCCTTCGGTGCTCGTTATGGTCTTCTCACGTCCCTTTGGTGTACAATTGAGAACTGTTTATGTCCAACGGTTGCCGTTTCTTCTTGTCTAATGGCATATCCATTTCGTTGATTCTACCTTATCTATGATATTTGTCACTTAAATCATCGTCCTCCTCTAGATGTTCCCTTCTTTTGGTTCCAACCATGTTTCCTGAGTTTGCTGAGTTGTTGCTAGGTTTTATATACAAGTTAAGAATAGCAACCTGGAATTGAACCGGGTGGTCAGTTCCCCTATTGAAGATGTCCAATCCGTAAACTTAGCAATAAAAATTCCTTTACAACCATGTCGGGTTAAAGTTCCTTTATCTCTAGAAGTACATTTTAAAATTAAAAAGTAGACCATAATGCATACTTGCAATAGTTTTAATCAATGAATGGGCTTTGAACTCAGGTGCATTTGGTGAAAAATCTTTCCTAATGACGTAATTATAACGCCGATTCAAACGATATGTATAATTTAAGGTCGGTATTCACTTGAAACGTTTCTAAAAAGTCGTTCTGAGATTCCTATTAATTCCCTAGAGGGGGATTTTCGTAACCCTGATCGAACCGAACAATCGAATCGAACCTCTTAGGATCGAACCCTTGATAGCTAGGATCGAGAACTGTTTTTTCAAAAGGATTACTCGTCACGGCCAATACGCCGTAAAAAGGAAAAGACGTCCAATGAATGTAAGATACCTACAGTGCTCTGCATTGTGGACTATGCAAAGGACTTCAATCCGTCTCTTACGCAGCATTTACTAAAATGCCACAGCCTCCGTGACGTTGCATGAGGAACTAAAGAATTCAAGATTGAGAATGGAGTAAGAAAAGGAAACTACCTTTTGCGAATTCTTTTCAATTGCCACTCTGGAGAAAATTTTTAAAACTATTGACTTGTAGAAGAAGGGTGTACGGATCAATGAGTGAATCAGTTGCCTGCCTTTCGCAGATGATATTTTACTGTTCGCAATCAACGGTGAGGATCTGGTTTTTAAGACTTGATTTTAACTTTTTACGTTTTTAATATACCACATCTATTCACATGGTCATTTATTTAGTAATTGACGAAAATAAAGGTGACAATGGAAAACTTAAAGATTATTCTCGATTCGGTGATTACTTTCTTTGAGAATTAGGAGCGAGTTGTCCAGTAGCCGCAAATTTCTGAAAAGGAAAGTAATTTCATGTTTTCTCACCTACAAAATAAAAAATATCAAAGATAATTCGGTACTAAATATCCTGTCATGTAGCGAGCTAAATAGTGGTCATTATAATAAACAATGCCAAACTGTTAAAGTGTAGTCCATAAAAGTGTTTTAAGTTTGATTAATAATTTACATAATTTTAAAGAGATTCTATTATCTTAAATATTAAAGAGACTTGGTGGGTTTGTGTGGCTTCGTGGTTTAGTGTTCTCAGACACTTTCATTGACAAAGTTTTCAGACCAACAATGTCACGCTGATATTTATCAATTTTCTCTTTCCCGTTTAGAATCAACGGATATTCTAGCTTCTTACTCGAATTAAGTATAAAAGATCTTATAAAAAATTAAAATTGTTAGAGGTTAACTTATAAAAGATCATTCTTAGTATATATCATTTTATAAGACAAAAATTATAAAGTAATTTTAATGAAAGAAAAAAGAGTAGCTCTTAATAAAAATTTAACAAAATTTCAATTGGAACCATAGTTCTGAAAGTAGTGAAAAGTTTTAGAAAATTAGTTAAAGAGCAAAACCAACGTTTATTTTATAAGATCCAAATTTGGAATGGAATTATTGGAAATGTAAAATAAAAAATTGCTCTATAGGGAAACGTATCGCAGAACGGGGTAGGGTATTATTCCGATACATGAAAGTAGTAATTCATCGGAATACATAAGAATGAATCCTAACATTCTATAAATGAATCGTAATCTACGTTTCTATATGGTTTCAATTTTCATTAGACTAGAATACTGTCGAGATAGAATTGGTTACCTAATAATGATATTGCGGGGCAGAACAGCGTAACACCAAGGTAACTAAACCTTATTTTTTAGTCACAGTGAAGAAGAGACCTGCCTTTACTGCCCTGACTATTCAGCGGAGGGCTGGATAAGATTTGTCAGTTGCCGTAAGTGGGCACAAAACTTGTGCCAGCATAGATAGTGAAGACCACCCACATATGTGTATTATATGACTGACTTATTGTGTTTTTCATGCTCTTCATAAGTTATCTTTTATCATTTTCCAGTTTTTCATGAATTCTTTTTTTTTATTCTCTTACGGACAGACTGATCACAGGTGACGAAACAGCAAAACACAGAACCTCACGCTGGAACGCTACTCGAACTGCGAAAATCTCTTACAATGTTTCAGTTTATTATGTTATTTTTAAATTCATAATATTTTTTCATTACTGTAACAAACGAGTACCATTGTAGTACCCCATAAGGCAAAACGGGTAAGGTTACACTTTTTTGAAAACCATTAATAATTTTAAACTACTATATGTGCAATACCAAATATATGAATGTTTACAAAGTTAACAATGAAATAACGTTTTTCATACCATAAACTTTTTACTTTTCTTGCACCCAAAAAAAATCTGATAAATTCAGTATTCTGTACTGCTCCAGTTTCTGCATTACATTATTTAAAAATATTCAGATTAATTGTTGTGAAAACTTACAAAGTAGCATTTAAACATATTTAACAAAACCCAAAAAACCAACTGTAAAATTTCATTACATGATAAAAGTTTAGAAAACATTAAAACGGTTTCTTATGATTTTTTATAATTTAAAATTGAAAACAGAAAATAACTTTATAAATACCAAAAACTTATGTCTTAAGTTTAAATTTTTTGATGTTTTATATGTTTAGAACTAATTATAATCTATATCTCAAAGTAAATTTTTATAATTTATGATCTCATTCGACATAATGATCGTAAAATTAGATAGGGTGCAAATAATTCATATGTAAGGAATGAAGAAGATTAGATTATAAAAAATACAAAATTGAACTGTAAAATCAACAATACGTTTGCAAATATTTCACATTTTAAAATATTTCTCACATTTGATAATCATAAGCAAATTTCCTTAAGTATTCGATAGCATAGATGTTCCCAAATTTAAACAACATTTCATAGTAACAGGGTGAAGAAAAACTAACTTTTACAAATACCACAAGATGAATTTTATTATACGACCATGGTTTCGATGCGTCGCATCATCGTCAGGTAAACGTATCTGACGATGATGCGACGCATCGAAACCATGGTCGTATAATAAAATTCATCTTGTGGTATTTGTAAAAGTTATTTTTTCTTCACCCTGTTACATGGAGCGATACCACCAAGTTAAGGCCGAAGTTGTTGATTCTAATATTTCATAGATTCATGTATCAGTATTTCCGTAAATTTTGTAGCTATTGCGTTAATTTATGCCCAGTTGACATTCATAACACGTTTTCCGATCTTTCTTTTCCTCACGCAGCCCATATACTTATGGACGAATGATGGGATACCCAATTCATGGCTAGTATTTTAATCGATGTTGGGCTGCCATCGCATGATTATTTGCACGATATTCCCCGTTTTTCTGATTTCGCGAAGATTCTAAATATAAGAGGGAAAAATTTTGGAATTCGTCTGCCATTTCCTCGTCTATCCGTACGACCGGCATGTGTGTCCTCAAACTAATTCAATAAATCCTGGAGTCTTCACGGCAGCTCGATCGCTAGTGCATCGAAAACTAATCGACATTGTCCAAAGGTAAATATGCTCGGGAATTAACCATTTCGGATTTCAAAGCCACACTATGAAGAGTTTAATCTCAGGAGGGCACAAAATCTGGATTTTTCTCCTAAGGATGTAATGCGTGATTATTCGGAAATTTTTTTCCGAAATTTCTCGGATGATACAGCGTTATAGATCGAGACATTCACATTTAGATTAGGTGTTTTTCTACGTAAACTATGATGATTGCTTGCAGAACATCCTAGATCCAATCCCAGTTGATGGAAGTTTCTCCCTTTAAGGATTACTCGATGACGAATTTAAAAAAGTATTTTTGCACGCTCCGGGGTGGGCAGGCCATGCGGTTGATAAAATTACCAATCAAGTCGTATATAACCTATCGACTGATTCAAAACTGAGTTCGATGCCAGTATTGCTCAAGTATCATACCGTGAGGTTGAATAGGAAAGCCGGAACGATTCTTGAATCTCTTTTTGAGAACATATCGACTCGAAAAGCGAATTGCTCTTACATTTTGCGCTCCCATCACATTAATATTTTTGGAGTTCTTCCTAGTAGTTAGAAAATTATAATCTGAGATGATGATTTTAGTTTCCTTACACATGCGCATCGGAAATATTCAATGGGGACAATTGGTTCGATTCCGGGTAACTATCTTAACTCATCCACAATAAGGTATACGAAACCGATAATGGGATATCTGAGAAGTGTGAGGTTTTACGCGTACATTGGGACTTAGGTAGATGATGAAGATGTAGGTGGATTGTGGTGATGAAATTCGATAGGGTATCTTTATCCTTAAATATTTATACCCTTTCTTCTATAGATTACCTGTATTTTATAATTATCATCCGTCGAACGAAGGATTTTCCTCTATGCGTTTATAGTTTATTATATATTTACCCAGTAAGATCTTCTTCCTCTAATTCATATCAATAGACTTATATTTTTAAAATTTTTTGTATTGCATTACTGCACATAAAGTTGCTTACCATTATAATAATAGACGCGAATGTAAATCATACCTGAATTGGCCGTAATTTAAAATGTGTGTTAGGTATAATCAGGGGCGGATCAAGGGGTGCGAGGGACCACAGGCAAATAACTGGTGGAGGCCCACAGGCGGAGAAATCCAACATTTCCTATTTATTATAAATGGTCATGGAATTACATACAAATTCAGTATATACACAGTGCACAAAGTTCTGAAGACCAAAAAATGCTACTTCTTTCACAAAAATAAAACTTGCACTATTTTCCCTCTGTTCTTTGTATTCCAGTTCCAGGTCCCAATCGTTTACCGGACATAAACAGCAGTAGAGAATTGCGATTGCTAAACTCAGGGGAATCCCCCCTGAGGGGATGATAAGAATAGGCATTACCAACAGCGGTCGGTAAGGCAGGTTTTTCCGGTACACGCGAAATTTGAAATGGCAATTACGGCCGCATTTTTTGCTATACTGGGGAAACTCTAGCTTGTGTTTTTATACATGAGAACAAATACGTATTATTAAAAAAAACTCTCAAGTGGTGGAGGCCCCCAGATGGTGGAGGCCCCTAGGCAAGTGCCTCGATGCCTAGTGCCTGGATCCGCCCCTGGGTATAATCCATAATATCATCCATTAAGAACTATGAAATTGTAGTTTTGTTTGAGTGAATATACATTGTCAGTATTCATTAACTTCATTTGTATTCAATTGTGACGAATATCTCTTACCCTCCACTTATGATGAAAGCAATAGTAAAAATTTTATATTTTTAATACCTTCCGCAAGTTTACGCATAAATTTCTCCAATATGCTTCGCTTAGCAAAATTACCGCGTGTATGAAAGGTAGCAACACTTGTAGAGAGCTCTTGAAATGTCACTTCCTGAAATATCATTGCCATCACTGTGAAGGTAATGCAGCAAAAATCAGGATAAGGAGGTCTTTATGTCTGTTAGGTAGGCAAGAGCGTGAAGTAATTCACATTTTGATTTCTCTCTTTTAACGCAATCGTATCGTTTTAAATCAACCGTTTTAACGTTCAAAATATGGCGTACATTTTTGCCGATGAACGTAGTACGTAAAAATGGAGAAATACCTCCCTTTTCGTCAAAATGTTACTCCTGATGCATTAAAAAAAATCGAGTCTATTGTGGCTACATTTTACTATAGATCTGAACAGCGCGTCGCCATTCTTCTTCGGGCTGGCGATTTTAAATGCAATTGGGGAATTCTACAGTTCTACAGAAGACTTAGTCTTTTTCTGCATATAATGATTTTCTTCAAAAACGTTGGTAACGTTAGCTTCTCGACACGAATGATGACGTTCTGCAGACAGGCTGGTTGCTGGCGATTCTTTCCTGGCTTTCTACGAATATCGGTGAATTAGGTGAGGAATGCTGACTAAGACGGCTATTAGAGATTTTATACCCCTAATTAAATAAAAGCCGTGTTTAAAATTTTCTTTCTACATATATGGTTAAGGATAGTTTTACGACTTAACGTTGTTAGTTAATACTATTCCATCAGTTTTGACTTAACCTATAAGTGAAGAATATAAGAGGTTTAAGCTCTAGGATAGTCATGTGTACAGCGCGTTTGCCTTTGGTGAAAGCGGTCCCGGGTTCGATTCTTGGTGAGAACCAATGTGCGAAATGACCAAAGCTGTCAAAGCACTTTAATAATACTGTACTAAGAGGGGTTTGTGAAAGAAAAGAGGAAGCCAAAAAAATATTGAGTGGAGCCCTTACTCACGCTAAATGTAAATGATTTTGCTGCAGCTCTTCAAATTTATCATGTTTCTTCGGCACATTTTGATTTAAGTTTAGGACTCAGCCGGAAAATGTTTGACATTTTTACGAAAAATTTCATAATTTATTTTTGTTTTAATAATTTTACTTCATTTTTATTTTGATAGGCAATGCAAATAACACAGGCCGACACATTTTAACTTTTATTTCGATAACATGGATAGAAATAGCTGTTGTTAACTAATTTTTGCTCGCTTATTATAGATATGAACTCAGAAAAGTCCCACAACGTAAGTTTTTTGTTATTGTAAGTTTTATTTTTTTTTGTTTCCATAATTCTACACATATTTTCTTGTATCGTATAAACATATTTTACGGTGATATGGATGATGATAGCTATTATTTAATAACTTTAGGCTGGTGATTGCAAATATGAATTCGAAAAAGTCAAAAACTTACGAATATTTTACATGGTGACTTTTACCTTTCTTCTCAACCGTAATTCCACATGTGTTTGCCTAGACAGTTTTTTTATCATGTTAGGGTATTTTTCTCATTTCATAAGTGTTATACGGAGTATAAGGACACTATTAATATAAAAAAGGTAAATAATATCGAAATGTAATGTATAGTTTCTATAAAAGTTATAAATGAGCATTGAACTTACCCTTGAACATTGTCCAAAAAAATCCAAAAAGTCTGCAAAAATATTTCCTGAATCCTTCTTCTGCCTAATTTCTTTCGTTTGTGTGATGATGAGTTTTCCCATACGACATGTTTCATTAATTAAGCGTTTATAACTGGAAATGGGAACCCATCGACGGATTCGAGGTTGGAGCATTTCTCTCGGAAGCGAGCGGCAGAGAACCGTACTCTGCATAAAAATCAACAAGAACTAATTGCAACGGAATAAAATTGTACACTAAAATAAAGGTCTTCTTAAGAGCTTTAATATGAGTGTATATGATGTCCTGTAAGTTTAAAACTCTTTGAGAAATGAGCGTTTTAGTGAGCTTGTGGGCACCGAAATCCGCACTTCTTTGGAGACCTTGTCAACTCGCCATTTCATTACTTTTCGAATTCGGCCTAGCAATATAAATTAAATATAAATATAGTGAACAGATAAAACTTTTGGTACGCATTTAAAGAGTTTCCAATCTAAAAATATAAAGATAAAAATTAATGAAGAAATTACTTTGTTTACTTAAAGTTTATGTAAAATTTTCAAACACTGTACATGGTGGACAATTTTGATAAAGACTGCTGAATTTATCGCAAAAATACATCAAGAGACAAGAAACGACGTCAATGTTACCTTGTCGGCCTGTGTAATCAAGTGATCTTGAGCTTCGACTACCACATACATTTTCAGTTTCCGAGCCTTTTGCGATTATATTTCTTTACTTTACATCATACGGAAGTACGATGATATTCAGTAAATTTTCCATTTAATTCAAGCCTAGATATTTACCTGGCTAAGAAAACTTTAAAAAATATGTTCCGTTGAGGTTAATGAAAAGATTTGGAAACTTTGGAGTGTTTGTCGAGGTAACATAAAGACGAATATTAATTATTGTTAAGAGGATAAATATTAATGAGACTAAAAATATCACAGCTTAATTACGTTCGCTTGGAAAGGAGTGAATTCTTCGTGGAAATACCGTACATATTACTCGATGTTCCAGTTGTATACTGTAAGTGGCTTTATTCCTGCTGAAACCGCACACACACTGAAAATTGCAATATCCAAACCAACACTTCCGATATACCGGACAAAAATTTACTACAGGTCTATTGATTTCATTTATAAGTGACCTTTTGGGTGCTATTTCTCTACATATATAGTCTTTACCTACTTCTATTTGCTCCGATAAATATTCCTAATGAAGCAGAATATAATAATGATAATAATAATAATTTATTCATCACAAACAGGTAATACTACCCTGTTACATGTGATATAATACACGAAAAGTATACATAAAAATAATATATAAAAAATACACTTTATTTTCTGCATACAGTATAATTTTCGTAAGCCGCGTTGACAATCGACTATGACAAGTTTCGCAACCTCAATCTTGCCAGCTTATGGATTAGAGTATAATAGTTAATAAAAACTATTTTTTCCATATTTCATTTATCGATGGTCTTAAATCTTTGCTTCTTTTTATGTTCTGTAATCATCTTTTATAAATACTATGGCTTTCCTTTAATTTTCATAGCGTTTTCGCGTGAAATAATTTCGTTTTTATTCAAATTTCGGTTAATATATTATTATTATTATTAGGGGTCTTTATTAGGCGAGATTGAGAATAAAATATATATTCGAATCGGGGTAAGAGTTGCGAGTCTATATCTCACACAACAGAGATATTAAGTAAATGATCTCTGTTCACCTCTTCCTAGCTCTTTTTTCCTTCATTTCCTCATGCATTTGTAGGCTCCTATATATTCTCTCTCTCTCTGATCCTTATTCAACAGTACTCTAATCCTGTGCATCTAGTACTTTTCAAATTTTCTCCAGTCGCATCAAACAGAAAAAACCAACTCGTGGAACGCGACTGTTTCTTGGGATACTTTGATATTATAAATACTGCAACAAATAACAACAAAAGTTTGCAGTGAAATTAAAAAGTGTACTTTGATAGTACCCTAAGTTTATCAGAGTTTAGTATGCTTTTCTTCTTAATTTTGATTTATTTTTCTAGTTAACTTAATCATTCTCATATCTGTTGATGCTTTCGATTTTCTGCACGTGTAACGCATGCTTCTATAGTTAGGTGAGCTTTCACTATATCATATCCTTCAGTCTATTAAATTGATTACACTTCTGATTGAAGTAAATTTTTAAATACGACAGGGGTTCCGTACTTTTTCAGGAGCTGCACCCTTTAGGCTTTAATAAATTATTACGTACCTGTCATTAATGTTAATGCCAACTTTAGAAGGTACGTGCATATTCATGTAATGAATGAATTTGATATTTTTTAAGTATCTTCAAAGGTTTACCTCTATTATTCACAGAAACATGAGAATATAGTAAGTGGTGAAAAACACATGATTGAATTTGAGAAGAAATGAAGGAGAAAAATTCTACCGCATCGGGGGCTCGAACCCAGATCTCCCACTTGTCCGTGTCCGCTATGATGGTGAGGCGGCATCTTTGATGTCCCTCTGCCAATTAAGCTATCGCTGTTGCGGGACAGTTGGTGATCCGGGTTCGAGTCCCAGCTGCGGCAGATTTATTCTCCTTCATTTCTTCTCTATGTGCATATCGGCACAGAATAGAGACCTACGGAATCAGAAGGGACACTTAGCGAGTTTCGTGTTACCGATTCTCCTACGCGCATGCGCGGGAATCAATACCAGCCGCCATATTCCTGGCAAGTAAATCACTCCTAATCAGCGTCTGTGAAAATGCTGTCCCGTGGTCTTTACCGGTTTTTACTGCATCGGTTGTTTCTCCAACTATGTAGTATCAATATATATTCTATTTTATACATATACAGGTATCCCTCGCCAACCGCGGGGGTTAGGGAATAGAAAGAGAGATTTGGCAAAACCGCGAGTTAGGTTTTGCGAGCCGCAATATAGGGAGAAAACATTAGTACAAAATAGTTTTCACTGTTTATTATATGCATACATTTCTAAGATATTAATCCTCTTTACTTTTGGCAGCATTTCTATCCCAAACGCGCCGATAACTTCCGATAAAAATGATCAGCTCCCTCCGTATCGGAAATTTTGGCTCAAACGGAATCGCGCCAGTCAGCAACATATATTTTACATTTACGAAGTAATTTCCCAGCTTCAATACGTTTATGTCCTGAATTATAAATAGATAATATTTAAATTGTCGACATATATCAATAAAGAATAATTTATTGAAAACATCATTTCACTTGCTAAGACTGCCTTGAATAATAAATTATCTGTATCTGTTATGTCAGTTACGGTACTCGAATCACACTCTCTCAGCACTTTCTGGTTCGGAATCTCCTATTTTACTAAAGAATGATATGATAGTTGGCTGGCTCAGTTTTTTCGTTAGATTCTTCCTCAGTTTTTTGTAAGGTTGAAACAACTCCTCCAATCCTCTTTTGAAAATAAAACTAACGGTCCATTTTTGTGTCCACGTCAGTCACAAAATCTAACAAATTTGAGGCTGTATCAACGATTTTGTTGACAATGGCCAAAAATTCCGTAGGTCTCTATTCTGTGATATAGGTTTACCCGGAGTGGTAGATAGTGCACCATCATAGAATGATCAGGAAATGTTGCTAAAACTACTTCTGTTAGAATTTCTCAGTAACATATTCACTGTTCATACTTTCATAATATTCACGAAATCTCCCGAAAAAGCTTGGCATACCCCTTTCGAGTTTGTATACTACAAGTAGGGAGCCCCTGAAATGTTTGGTAAATTATGATAATGAGCATAGACCGGAAGAAAGGCCACAATAGGGAGGACGATCTCCTAAAAAGGAAAACAGAAAGAACCCTGAGAATAAATAAAAAAGGAAACACATAAACATATTTCCAAAGTTTCCAGAATAGAAGTATTAGGAGCAGTGCAAATAAATGAGGGTATTATCGTGCTTGTCTGGAAAAAAATTTCAGAATAAAGGTACCTAAATACTTTATCCAGATAGCTATTATCAACGGATATTTTTCGTCTCTCTCGAGCATACGATGGATATTCCTGGAATATTTCTGTCAGTTCTATTTGGATTCCGTTCCCGGAAGCGCTTTAATAATTTTTCTCGCCGATGGTCTTCGTTACATCCGTCTCATATTTATTAATTTCCATCCATCATTCATTATTTGTGCTACAATTGCTCAATGAAATCACCCTACGTGCTTTGAGTTGTCACCGCTACCCGGAAAGGATAGCATAGATAGCCGTGTTTAGGATTATGTTTGGGAAGGTAACCCGAGTTTGTTCGTCGGCAAGGTACACTCGGAGTTTGTAAAGTAGCGCTTCTTATGAAGGTGAACAGAAGATTTCAGAAAAAAGAAAAGTGCATCCTTAACTAAGCCTCCCAAGTGTAGTTGAGACGCCCACTGGGTTAATGAGGCATAGGCTACTTGCTGCACTTCACCGATGAGACGCAAATTCAATTTTCCTCCCGTTGCAGAGATTACGGGTAAAGGAAATACGTGTTTTATTAATACAGTTCTTCTCGCTCAGAGATGCCAATTTATCGATGACAAACTCTCTCTAATTGGGAATTTAAACAGGTGGATCCATCATACCACACGATTCCTGCTGCAAAACATTATCCCGAGGATATTGTACTGAGGGAACATCTTATCCATAATACCTCCAAACTATAATGGCTTAACCATTGAAAAGATCGTATGCTGCCAATTTGGCTCGTTCTGGCTTTTTGTTTACGGTTTATATTCTCACTACGACTTCGCCGGTGGAATCGCGATTTTGAGGCGAGACCAGTTAAACGTGATATAGACTCAAATTTAAATGCTTCAGACATAAAAATGAAATTCGTAGCTTACATCGGTCGATTTACACTTCATTCCTGATTAAATTTGAATAATACTCTATAGTATGATTGATTTATGGTGTGATAATTTGAATATTTTATGCTTTTAGAGGGATAAAAAATGCACGAAATGGATATTTAATGAAAGATTGCGTTTTTCACCTGCGTTCGTTTATGATTTGCCCTACTCCCTAATCCAATATGAAATTCTGCCTTTTTCCTCATTTGATCTTTGGATTATTATTATGGATATACGTAGAACCCCGATCTATCGTTTTTGAAGGGACCGAGAGAATAAGACGATGAATGCGGGAAAACGATCAAAACGGGAAATGTAGACTCAGCTCTCACTATTAAAACGAATGTTTATCCAAAGAAAACCTCTAAAGATTTCGATAAAGAACGTACTGAACTCCTACAAAACGGTCCAAACAGGGTGAAATATTCCAGTAAACTGAGAAGGCCAAACAGGACTCTTACGCGCATCCATGTGAAAGCTCTCCAATAGGATACAATGTATTAAAACAGCCCCGGATGTGTTTAAAAAATCGGCCGTTTTGAGCAAGTGCTACGACAGCCTTAAAAAAAGTTCATGCCAAGCTCTCGAAGAAAATTTTTGTCGCAATTCCTAATACTCTGTCTTTCTTCCTCGTTTGGGCCAAATATCTGAACGATTGATGCGGGAAAATAATATTTCGATGAACTATGAATGCGGTATTACTTTACATGTCTCCTTATTGGCCTAAGTCGGGACTATAGAAAATAAACGATAAATCCGGGAAAACGACAAATGCGGGAACGATGAATCGGGGTTCTACTGTAAATGCAATACAAACCATACAATTCATTATAGAGAAACAAAAAAATAGCTTAAGTGGAGCATAACCTCAGAAGAAAGCGCAGCAGAATTGATGTGTTGCTTAATATGTTTTTGCTTTCCGCCTTATGAGGAACTTATGGCTGTGAAGCTACTAGTCCCGAAAAGAAATATGATGGTGAAAATTTCATGCGAGTGAGAATAAATTAATCTGTAAGTTGTTTTCAGGAAGCTAAGGAGAGAATATATTTAATGATTTGGAGGAAATGTGTTTCAGAGGAAAGATTCTTATCATATTCCTCAATTATCAATTTAGTGTCAACTAGTGTAGTAAGTTAGAGAAAACTAAATTAAAGTTCTATTAACTCATTTTGATTTGCAAAATAATCGGGCTTCAGGGTAGAGTCTGGTTTTAACTCATTTGAGCATTAAAAAAATAGTAACTAACTATCTCCGGAAGAGATTTTTAAGCTTTTAAATTCATAAAATAACAGAAATTTTCATCCAAATTTCTTCAGATCTGTATCAATGTTTTACTATTTCTGTGACGTATCGGTTTGAGTTTTACAAGAGTTCCTTGAAATATATTTATATTCATTTATATATTTATTTAATTTTTAATATATTTATTAAGTTTCTATTTTTTTCTGTCAAGTTTGTGGTAGTACAAAGACAGCTGTCGAAGGATTACGCAATCAATTATCTTTATATGTCTAAAATTATTGAATGATATAATATAACCTGTTCGTAAATATTCTATTGCGGAACACGAATGGAAACATTTTCTTCGTAGCTCCGTAGTAGGGAGACTTAGGAAACCAGCGGGTTTAAGTAACTTGAATGTAAATGAAGATGAATTTTTATTGAACATATATGCAAGAGTAGTCAATTTTTGGGTTTTTATACGTTAAACTAGCGTGGAAATTCTGATTCGAAGTATTTTAGAGCAATATTTGGCGGAATAAATGGTACCCTTTGCGGAAAAAGCGGCAAGTCCGATTCCATATTCTGACTCCAAAACGACCCCTTTTAGGATTACTATCTTTGCTTTTTCTTCAGTGAGCACACATTCTAAGTAACTTCTCATTTTTCCCCATTCCACCCGCATTACGAGTACACCATCCCTAAATTCTCTCCTATGCGCAACGGACTGACTGACCCCTCCGCCCACGTATTTCTCTCTCAAGTTCTCGGCGACCGCTCACGCCTGCTCACTTAAACAACTGATAAAGGGACCGTCAAAAAATCGATATACTTTTTCAATCATGTTAAAAAGAGACATTTTATTCCCCGCAGAAAAACGGCGGCTCGTTTTAAGGGCATAACTGAGCCTTCCATCTATCTTTATGCTCATGGGGCCTAAAATTTTTTGCTCTAAAGGTACACGAATCGTTTCTTGATGGCCAATCCTTTTATCATTCATCTTTTGGCGACTCTTTCTTCCTCTCCGTTTTTTGCATAGACTCTCACCCTCGATAAACCTTTTTAAAGGCATTTATTCAAAGTATGATTCATAAATACTCGTTGAGTTGATGCGATGTTGGTCTTGATGAACTAAGAAGGCATTTCAATTCTTCAGAACCGTATATTATTTCTTAGGTAACATTTCCTTGTTTTTATTAATAAAGAGATTTTGAGTCTCTTCCCTGAATACTTAAATTTTACTTCTTCTGCATTCATTTACACATATTAGTCGCACTATTTATTTTCATATTTACCATTTTGAACTCAAACTACTCTTGTTTCATTCATAATATTCCTCCTTGCTTATATTTCGCTTCCACCATACATTTTTCATTCTCCTCTCCATTTCCTGCATCTCGACACGTTCCCTTTTACACATCCTTCTCCGTACTCACCATATTGAACCAGCTTTCCCACTTTTGGACTTCACACACTTTCATCTTCAGTATCTTCGCCATGTTGCTTTATCCATCATCTCCATACACTGAGCCAACCGAATTAACGCTACCTCCCTTCATTCAGCTCACATTCATCCTTGCTTGTCGAACCCGATTCTCTCCGCTTTTTCTCGCACATTCTCTTAATGCTATTCAATTATATCATATTTACGGGTGTAATTCACTTAGCAAACCTAATTTCCGTTAAAATACAAAAAGATGTGCGCGAGTTACTCTGTGTGGAAAGACATTTACAATTCTTTCGGCAAATATTTCTTACTAGTCGTAAACTACTTTCTTCAGCACAAATTATGCGTCTACGCACGCAAATACCCTCAAATATATGCTACGCAAGCTTCGCTTCTCTTGGATTTATGCTTACCTCAAAAATATATCGCCGTTCTCGAAATAATTACATAATCAAAAGACACCTTTAAAGACACCTATTCTACACATTCTAAAGACACCTTCACTGGTAAACATCTCTTACGGTAATGAAATATACTATCGGTATATTTAATTGTTTTCATTATAAGCTTCCTGGATCATGGATTATTTTTTTCCACGGTATACATTTCCTAAATTTGCTGCAATTCGAATGTTTCTTCAACCATAACGTAAGTTCTCCCCCAAACAAATCCAGAAAAACCTGCATGGCCAGTCTGCTATCAATAAATTCACAGAATAAGAATAACTCGCGGAATGAAATCAATTTTGCCCGCTGATAGACGGCAAGGAATCGATACTTGTACCGATCTTAGGAGTTAAACCCGAGCGAATTTTTAGTCCAGCGATACAGAATACAATGAAATTATATGAACCAAATTAAGGTCGATAATCTAGTCGAAAGATTTTTGATAGCTTACGATTGTCGTAGATATATTTCCTTAAAAGATGAGAAAATGCTCTTACCTCTGTAAGAAAAACTGTAAATTTCATTGCAATTGCACAGTGTCTTACAAGGGATGGAATCTTGGGCTGAAGCTTCCGCTTTAAAACGCTCAAGATAACTGCATTTTACACCATTATTACGTTACTATTCCGCATTATTTTTCCTTATTTATTTCACTGCATTAAATATTTGGTAAATAATGCTTTTAGCTATAATAATATAAATATGCAGTAACTTAACTTGCAAAATTGCTTAAATGGCTCAAGTACCGTAATGGATTTCAAGTGGTCTTACGCTCTGTGCTTCTCGTTTTTATCTGACCAATTAATTGCTCAATTTTCCTGAGCTTCACTGATTGCATACGGGTTAAAGGTTACTTCTGAATAAAGACAGTGTAGTGATATGGTAGTGTTATGCTTTTCTAGTTGAGTTAATAATTAATCTGTAAAAGGAAAAACATGGGACCTTTGTATGAAATGCACGTTTTGGTGAAAAATTAGACCTATAAATCAGAAGGATAGGAAGGAATATGTTCAGTGATATGGAATGCTAAAGGCAAGGATTTAGAATTTCTCTAGATTCTTATATATTGCACAGCCAATGTTATGTAAATTCAATAACATAGGCCGACAAATTTCAACCTTTTTGCGGTAAAATGTATGTAATAGCTGTTCTTAACTAATTTTGGGTCGCTGATTACAGACATGAACTCAGAAAAGTTCCACCACGTAAGGTTTTTTTGTTATTGTAAGTTTTACTTTCTTTTCCGTAATTCTACACATATTTGCCTATATGGAAAAACATTTTTTCGGTAAAATGTATATAATAGCTGTTCCTAACTAATTTTGGGTCGCTGATTACAGACATGGACTCGGAAAAGCTCAAACCCATAAGATTTTTTTGTTAAGGTGACTTTTACATTTTTCTCCTCCGTAATTCCTAATGTGTATGCCTACACCTCAATTATCATGTTAGAGTATTTTTTCTCTTTTTATCAATGTTATATGGAGTAAGAAGGCACTAAAAGTATAACGATGGTTGAACTAAGATTTCCATCTCATAAAGAATAAGCATTATTTTTCGTTGTTTATCCACCACCTATAACACTTCTCATCTCCCTTTTCTTATCCACTTTTACACCACCTTGATTAAATATATTAGGAACCCATAGAAGGAGGTCCTGGACTTAAGAATAAGCATTACACATATCCCTCTCCTTCTTCATTACTTACTAGGAATCGAGAGGATACTAAAAGCATGTTAACAGCTGAAAATAGGAACTTATTGACGGATAAGAGGGCTCTTGGGCCTACGTTGGAAGCGAAAGGCAGAGAAACGTATTTTACCTAAAAATAGACAAGGACTTATTGTAATCGAATTAATTGTATATTTAAATAAAGGTATTTTTAATAGTTTTAAGGTGAGGGTATGTGATCCCCCGTTAATTTATAACTCCTTGAGAAACGAGCGTTTTAGCGAGCAACGAAATCCACACATTCTTGGGGATATTGTCAACTCGCCATTTTGTTGCTCTTCGAATTCAGTCTAGAAATATAAATTAAATGTAAATATAGTGAATTATTGAACTACTAAAAGGTTTAGATATACATATTAAGAATTACTAACATAAGATATATTGATAAAAATTAACGATAATAATTTGTTTATGTAATGCAAAATTCTTGATAAATTTACGTGGTGGACGATCTTAACAAACACAGCTGAATTCATCGCAAAAAATACAATGCAATACAGACAATTACGTCAATGCTACCATAACCTTGATGGCCTGTATAATCGTTTGGTAAACCAAATCATTTCTTGAATAGAGACAAAAAAAACAAAGATAGTTAGCATGATGGTTCTTCTATAGAACTTACTTTATGTGAAACATTTTGTGGGGCAATGAACAGAAAAGCATGTGTCTAATACATATTACCTTATAAATGTTTAAAGTCTGTTTCGTTGAATTTCCGAGCAGCACGAAACTAATGATAAATGTTTTTTTTATCCCGATAGATTCATAAGTAGATTAATTATTTAGATAAATCAGGTAGTTTGGATTCTAGTAACATGAGCTGTCTTTTTTTACTAGTGTACGACAAAAAATTATTGGTGGCTACTCTCGAAATTATGTGCTAGCAAAAAGAAACTGTGGGTTCTGAAGTGATTCTGAATGGAGTTAATAGAAATATTATAGTTATTGCTACTCTGGCTGACCATCAAAGAGACAATATTATTTGTAAGTGAAGATGAACGCTCAGGAAGGATGAAAGCGAACAAAGAGTGAATAGGAGTGACTGTAGCCCTTGAAGTAGGCTAGGAATGGAAATTATGGATGTTTTTTAAGAGAATTTTCAGTCGCTTACCTAAAGAGGAAATCCTGTGACTATTTAATGCCACATGAATGTAAATATACGCTCCAAACGACCTAAATTCTTGAGGATTAAAAACCAATTATCATTACAATTGTCGTCCTCCAGTTCAAGGGAACGACGGCGTTTTTTCGGGCGCTTCTTTGGGCATTATCGAAACCAATTTGGACACTCAAATAACTTAACTCCTCAGCCAAGAAGCCAAGCAAAAATAAAATATAAAATAGACCCTTTAATTCAACTTAGATATTTGATTTTATATATTTACGCACAGTTACGATGTCGGTATATCTGATGCAATGTGTCAATCAAATGCAACCTGATTGTTTTAAATGCTGCCGAATATTCAATAATGCACATAAAAGGCACCTCCAGACCTCCGATGTTGCAAGATTTGCATCTCTGTGATGTAACGAATTTTGAAATCTCTCGGAAATATTTCACACTAGAGCCATGAATAAATTACTAATATCTTATTCTTATAAATTCTTACGACATTCTAAATCATTTTCTCCTATTGCCTCTCTTTTCCTCTATATAAGGAGAGACTATTCGCGAAGAACCGCATGTCCCAGAGGTAATTCGGCTCTCTTCTCTTTTTTGAGAATGCAAAATAATTGTTCGAGATATATTTCAAAAGGTTTTTTTCCGCATTTTTGTCCTCCCATTAGCTTTGCCCACCACCGTTGCCTGCCTTTGGAATATATATCCAGGGAAGTAGTAACGTTACCAAGAATAGAGTTTTATTTTTACATTTACATTTAAACCCTACAATCCGCCAGTTGCGCGTGGCAGGGGGTGTAAGACACCGAAATACCTATCTAATCTAGAGAGCTATTAGCTTCTCAAATACTTCGCGGGAAAAATTAACAAAAGTAGCTATCTTTCCTGGAAACTACTTCCCTGTATCGCTTTTTTGTTTTCTCTCGAAGGTCGCGTAAGTATATAACTGGGATGACAATATCTGTTATCTCCTCCCCGAAATCGGTAGTGATAAATTTATCAAAAATCTTCCGTAGATATTCAAGTCGTCTATCACTAAGAGAGTTCCATCCGAGGGATCCTATTATAGCCGAAACACTGCTGTCGAATCTGAAGTCTCCCTTGACGAACCTTGCTGCTCTACGTTGAACCATCTCGAGATCGGATTTTAATCCTACTTCGTGAGGATCCCAAACCGCACAGCAATACTCAAGTAGAGGTCGAATTAGGGAAAAGTACGCTATTTCTTTTACTCTCGATGAACATCCCCTAAGAATTCTGCTGGCTAACCTTTGCATTCTATTTGCCTTTCCTACTACGCCTCGAATATGCTCTTTGAAGGAAAAATTACTGCTGAGCGTAATTTCTAGATATATATGGTGCATCACGAGCTCCAAGGGATTTCCTGAAATTCTGTACGGTACGCAGGTAACGTTATTAGACCGCGCGAAAGTCATGCCAACGCACTTCTTTACATTCAGCTCGATCTGCCAATCACTACACCAACCCGAAATCATATTCAGATCGTTCTGCAAACAACCAATATCATCTTTAGTTACGATCTCCCTACACAAAACAGTATCATCAGCGAATAACCTAACCTTGCATTTAACATTAATAACCTTAATATTCGTAGAAATTCCATCCAGCTATCGTCAATAGCATTACCACACAAAAAACTACACGAGTCTTCCCTCTTCGCATTAATATAATCCCTGGATTCTGAAAATCTCGCTTTGCGAAAAACATAAACCTGCCGTGGTGGCTTGAGGGATTTTACTATTTCCGCTTTCATAACTCCAGTTATGACATCGTGGTCTGAAATTCCAGCAATAATATTAAGATCATCGATCAAGTGAGAATGCGAAGTTGCTAATAAATCAAGTACACTACCTTGACCTTCGTGAATTGTCATCGTAACCCTCTTATTAAGTTGATCGAAGGCGTGAAGCGAAAACGTATCTATCAATGTTTGCGATATAGTCTTCTCTCTACCGGAGTTCGAGCTCGATAAATTCTCCCAATCAATATGGGGAAGGTTAAAATCCCCTCTTACAACAATGATGGGATCCTTCACTTTCTTCCGAATATTCTCTAACGAATCAGCTAGTTGCTCTATACATCCGTTGTCGCCATCCGGAGGCCGATAAAAGGAACAAAAGAATACCTTCTTTCCACTCCGTCCAAGAACCGAGCACCATACCACTTCGCATGTACCGTTCTCCAAGAAGTCACCGCACTGACTCTTTAAAGAATCCTTTACTGCGATAAACGCCCCTCCACCTATTATACAGAGTCGATCCTTACGATAAACAATATAATCTGGAGGAAATATCTCACCTGATGAAACATATTCGCTTAACCAACTCTCGGTCCCTATCACGATATCCGCATTATTGCTTCTCGTAAGATAAGGGAATTCTATCTGCTTTTTACGTATACTTCTGCAATTCACTACTAAGATTTTTAAATCTCTCGCATTGTTCTTTAAGACTGAATTACTAGAGGCAAGTTCCTGTTTCCTTACGCAATTATTAGCTCGTTTCTTTGTTCTAAGCTCGCACCTATCCCCTTGCCCATTACTGTGGGTGTTCATCTCATAATTTAAACCCAAAACCTCATTTATCGGTAAATTAGTGTTGCAGTCTAACCTAAATAAAACACCCACATCCCTGAAAACCCGACCCGCTACCTTCTCCGCAGCCTCGGAAGTATAATGTACACCGGAGTGGTTAAGGGGAACCCTACACGAGTCAAGGCCGTGGCTCAGATCGACAAAGCCCACCCTTTTATCCCGACAGAAATCCCTCAGCCGACGGTTCAGACCCTCCACCCTACTCCAAACCATACGGCCTCGATCAATCCGGGGGACTATGCTGCATATGGACAACGCAATGTCCACCCCAGACGACAGAGCAAGCCGTCTCCCCGACCGCCGCCCTCAACTCCTTCGTCATCTGGGGCACCGTACGTACCTCCAGGTATACACTTGGAGAACACCCGCTCCACAACTCCCCACCGGCGGGCCCTTCGCCGCAACGGACACATGATACGCAGAACATTGGAGCTTCCTAACAGTAGCACCCCCCTTCCCCCACAACGTGCCTCCGGCCTAGCCCCCACCGTGACAACGGGCGAGTGCTTCAGCTCAAGGTCCGTCAACACCTCAAACCTATTGCTGGCGAGGAGAGGTTCAGCCGAAACATCCCCAGCACACTGCTTCCTCTGCACCGCACCAAGATTGCCGCGATTGGTGACCACATTCCACTCACTAGCCTTCCGGGACGGGCAAGCAACGATCCGCGAGGATTCCTCCGCAGCGGAACCAATAGGTCTGCCAAGTTGTGTACTCCGGCAAGAGGCGGAAGCACGGCAAGCTTTAGGGCCCTCAACAGAGGAACCCCCACGAACCGAAACATGACCCAACCCAGTTAGCAGCGAACGGAGGTCCACAACTTACCTCTCAAGGATCGCGATACGAGACATAAGTGCCTCGTAACGAGCGGTCATCAAGATGGAATTTATAGGAGTCCTCGGGGAAGCCATCCTAACTTAATAATTAATTGAGCGATCAAGAATAAATTTAACTGAGCTAATTTAGAATGAGGACTGACTTTGCACATAACTGCTAACGAGAACGAATAATCTGAAGTAACTTTACCCTTTAATCCCTTCCTAACTAATAAACACTTATTAGCACTACGTTAAACTGAAACGCTGATAGCACTGAATTAAACTAAAGTATCTGGAAGGTTAGGATGTAAATCAAAACAATGTCTGTTATCACGCCGTAGAAACAGCTGCAACACGTCAGGCGAACTGTATCTACTCTAAAACTCAGTAAACACACAAGAAATAAGTCATTAGCGGCCTCGTGAACTCGGACGATCTCCAACGGACTTCGCGCCAACAACTTCGACGTACACAAACACTCGTAGAAATCACAATTCTCAACCAATTTACAAAAACTCGACGCTAAACTAAGGCCCAATACTCAATAAACAAAATACAACAACACTACTTTGAATATTATAAGACCTTCTACGACAAAAAGCACAAAAACTCGGAGCATTTTGCAGGCACGTTCTCCCAGCTCGATAGCAGCGCCACTGAATTATGTTCTATTTGAGGACATGTTATATTGTTAAGGCTTTTGATGTGCACGAGAATTCGTCATATTTTGCTGAGAATTCCTTCTATGACAAAAAGAGCTATTATATTCGAGATGGTATTTCATCTTTTCTTATGCGTGGATCAGGTTTTATCTTTTTCTTTATTCTGTAGTGATATTCCTCCGAAAAACTACTACGATTTCCGAGAAAAACAGCTAGCTTTACAAGAATGCATCCGTTTTTAAGTGATATTTCTTTAAATTATATTTCCTAAGTGTATAATTTCTGAAAAGTACAAAGCTGATTTTTGCCAAACATTTACATTTGATCCATGTTCTTGAGTTCTATCTAATTCCTCCATTCGATACATTTAACAAGAGAACTCCCCAATCATATGTGACGGACCTTCATTTAGATTAAGTATGAATAATGAATGTATTACATATTAATTATATTCATAACTTATTCAAAATAAAAATATATAAAAATAATAAGTATCAAATACGTTAGAATTTAATGCTTAAAAGTTAAGAGGGACGCAGATAGCTAAAGTATGAAAATAAAATAAGGATATCGTAATCAACTTTTATTAATTGATTTTGATCATGGGAGACTCGAAGTAATAATAGGTTAATTTTGCTAAAAATGAATCCGTCTCCAATAATCTTTCTCTTTCCTCTCTAATTAATATCTTGATGTTTTATCACCTCCTTAATCATGAAAATGTGACAATTTAAACTATTCATGGGCGAAAATAGTGAAATTAAGAAACACTTATGTTAGTGCCGATGTTTATCTCTGCGAATTGTTTATAATAACAGTTAATGCTTGAACATCTACATACAATTACTTTCAAATGACCGTACACTCCAAAAGCGCTCCAATGTGAAAATAAATAAGCTCAACCATGCTATTCAAGGGATTAAAGGTTTAAAATCTACAAAAGCCGTCGGTGTTCCTCATTTTATTCCCACGTAGTCGGAGAAAGGAACTTTTAAGATGGCCAATGAAAATTACTCGTGGTGCATGAACCAACCTTTCTACTTTTTTGCTCACGAATTCGACGAAACGTGGAATTTGCTAGAAGTCCAACAGCTCAAAGTAAAAGATCAGACAAGACCACGAACTTAGAAAGTATAGGACTGGAAACTGCTGAAATTTTTTGGCTCTTTTAATGTCCGCATCCGCGAGATGGCACTGAAGTTCGCCCTTTGAAAGCATAATCTTATATGGAGTAAACGGTGAAAAAGCACGATTATGATACATATGTAATATAGAGTAATATTTACGAAAGATGGAATTAAGAGTAATTGTTTTATCCAACAATAGGTACTTTTGAGTTGAATACAAAACATTTGAATAAGAAGGAAAAATTAGCAAATCCGAAGAATAGGTGCTTGCCTTATGTGCAAAACACAGGTAACTTTGTCGCCGTAAAAACATTCTTCGTAAATCACTGAAAGGCGACGAACCGTACCGTAGAATGGGGTGACTTTAACCGTTTTTTAGATTTTTTAAAAATATTTCTGTATTCAATTACATTCTCTATGCTCAGAAAATTTAAATTACATGAAGGTAATTCTTATTCATGCAAATAGTATCTAAAACATTTTCTTAAACAACTGAATTTGTTTAAAAAATAAAGAATAGCTGCCTTAGGCACCCCAACCGATGGGGTGACTTCGGCCACTAAATATTTTTCCTAAATATCGCCTATAAAATTAACTATATGACTAATATTACGACCATTAATATATTTGAAAATGTTTTAATTATTATTATACTTGATACATTGTTTAATAGGTACTGAGATAACAAGTTATTGACTCATTATAACGTTTTTCCACTTTATTTATAAATTTTCAAAAGAAAAATAAATATTTTACATTTTTAATTTTTTTCCTCCAAATCACTCGAGTCACTCGAACCCTTTTAAATTTTTTTCAAGCCTTAGAGTCAGTGTTTTGTTTCTACTAATGAATCTCCGAACCCTAACAATTTCTGGAATTTTTGTCAAAGCACTGAACATTTACTTTTTACTGTTCAAATACGTTTGTACTAAAATTTGGATATCACGAATACTCATAAAAAATTTAACAGCACTTCCACTAATTTAATCTCTTTTTCACGAAGAAGCACTGTTTGTCTCCAATTGTCTACAAATGTTTCCCATCTTGCTGAATGTTACTGAGAGAAGTTAATAGACTGAGGTTTCGTAGACTTGTCTCGAGAATGCACGGTTTTTAATTAGTATCCAATGACAATTGTACTGTCAACGTTGTAAGGAGTAAGACGGATTTGCTGGCGATATATCAAGACAATCTAAATTCTAAAGGACAGGAAAAAATAGCTATTTTGTGAAATTTTAGGTATTGTACTACAAATTTAAAATTTGTGGAGCAGTGCACGCGTGGCCGAAGTCACCCCTTTCTACAGTAACGTTGATGTAAGTTGGAAAGTGCAACCACGTAGTGTGAGTTGGAGATCTTCATTGTCGTTACTGCGCTTGAAGAGTTTTGATATATTTTAAGATATTCTTAAGGTATCCTTAATCTTAAAAATGCCTGGTCATCGTTGTATTGCACCAGATAAAGAAACACAGCAAGTGTGCTGTTTGCCAGGCAGCATTTATTCATCCGGGGGCATTCTCTTGCCATCCAGTAGCAAAGTTAACAAATATGAAAAGTATGGGGGGTTTGGTTCATCCTAATGTAAACCTTCATACTTTCATCCTCAAAGAGGAGGAACAATTTGTAAAGCACTGTGAGTCAAATGTTGTGCTTGAGTGCATAATTACAGAGTTACTTGAAGGGGATGAAGAGATTTCCTTTCCCATGCTTTAAGCACGGAAGTGAAATCATAGCATATATAATAAAATATTATGTAACTATGAGGATTAGACAGCATGCAAAGTTTATAAATTTGGAGGCTTTTAAAGAAGGTGCATCGAAAAGGCCTCCCCAAGATGAAATGCAGTCCACGCCAGTCATTAAAATTTGATACTTTTGGATTTATGTATGTTTCAACAATATTTGACCTTTTACTCATTTTCTGGAGACTATTTCTGGGAAATTCGATTTATTTTCAGGAAATGTATATACGAGGGTGGTCTGAAAAGTTTCCGACCCCAGATTTTTCAGACATCTTCAATTTCTGAAAATTTTCAGAAATTTTCAGAAAACTTGTCAAGAAATGTTGAAATGTCGGAAACTTTTCAGACCACCCATGTGCATCCTGCGATTCTAGTTTTAAAAGGCGTAGTTGAAATTAGATGTTAACGTTGGTAATTTATTAAGGATCAATTATTCTCTGTGTATCCAAGCAGAATACATTGCACTTCGCTGATCTACGAATAATGTTTTCACAGCGACGAAGTTACTTGTGGTGTGCCCTGAAGGCAGAACCTGCACTTATTCTTCAGTATTAGTAATTTGCCCATTTTATTCAATTGTTTTAAGTACTTATAAATAGATAAATCACTCTGAATTCCATCTTTGGTATATACTACTCCCGCAAAGAAAAAGAGGGATAAAGTATCATAATCGTACTGTTTTTTCCATTTACTCCATATGAGACTATGGTTTCAAAGGGCGAGCTTCAGTGCTGCCATCTCGCGGCTGCGGACATTAAGGGCGTCAGCCGAATGTACAGTCAGCATAGGGGAGCTTCAGGGGCGTGGACAAGACACATGGATCTATTGCCGATTGACACGTTAATTTGTGATTCAACATTTAGAGTTCTCTATGATACAGAATTATTTTATGGCTTCTTTCGTCGGATTTTTAAATGCATCAATTAGAATTCTTAGCAACAATACTAAGAGTAATAAACAGGGATTCATCCTAGTAAGCAGCGACGTAACCATATGAAAACGCAGGCAATTAGAATAGTGGCCAGTTTAAAGACCATCAACTTGAAAAGCTAAGTTTAAACAGTTAGTTAGAGGTTTAAAATCTCCAAAAGCCGAATTTTTCGGCGTGCCTCGGCTTCTTCCCCGGTAGTCGGAGAAAACAAGAAAAAATGCCGCACTCTTTAAGACTTTAAGACGAGAAACGCCGACAAAGAGGGCCTTTCGGGGATTTTAAACTTCTAATTGATTAACAGCCGTGTTCCAACTTCCCTTTGTTTACAGGGGATTTATTATTTATAAACACTGACATTTTGTGCCGGTTCTTGGAATTTAAAACCAAAAAGATATGTGACGACATAAATAAGAATCTAAGTTCTTTTGGTATATTTCGCAAGTTCCTATGACAGTTATTTATAACTATTTTATCATAACAGAAAATATCTGCAAGTGATTGCAATAAACTTAACGTGTGTTTCTTGTGGTAGTGTTTTGGAGTGTTATAGAGTGGATATTTTGGAAAAGATAATATTGATATGTTACATTCCTTTAGTTATTAATATTCCTTGAATTCCAAAATATCATATTTGTATCACATTTCGAAGTAGGTGACATTAATATTCAGAATATTTTTAATACATTCATTATTGTGAGTTACTAACGTCGAATAAATTAAATAAATTATTACAAAAATATGTAAATCGATGATATTATATAAGATGCTCTATCTGTATGTCTTTGTCTACAGATATTTAAAAATTATAAAATATATCTTTAGAAATGCTTGTCGTTATCTACAGTTATTATTAATTTTCGTCTTTACAGAAAATGATATTATCATCGCCAAAATTTTTGTGAGGGTATAATTATATGTAACGCATAACACTGAGTAGTCCTCTGAATGTTGAATTATTTACCTATGGGATGAAAGGGTAAACAGAATCTAATCAATTATTGATGCATATGCTCCATATGCAAATTATGGGATGAAGGGTGCCTTGCAGTACTGAATTCATTACCTTAAATGGGTATCCAAAGGTTTTGGACGTCTTTCAAGCTGAAGATGTTTTACTCCAAGGTGATCAGGAGCGATATTTGGGGTATTTCGCATGAATGAGACGTGCGGATTCTACGTTCGCAATGAATGGGGATCGTAGCATTTGGCATGTCCTCATTCGATACGCTATGCCTCGAAGAAAGCTCCTGTATAAGCAGGCCTCGAAGATTCTACGTCATACAACCACACTGTTATGCAGTAGCTTATTCTCTCTTGTCACTCCGATTGATATAGGCGCGGTACTCCATCTAATTCAATGGAAGATCAAGTATTTCTTCAATGTGTAATAGAGTACAAGGAACCCCTTGTCGTCCTGTCATTGTCGGTTTTCTAGGTCTCTAACATTTTCTGACCTAAAGGATCCCCTAAAATACTCCCTATATTCATCTTCTTCTTCTTTTGTGGCGCTACAACCCGGTGTGGGTGTTGGCCTTCTGTAGAGTTTTTCTCCAATTCCTCACTCCATATCGAGCAACTTCCTCACTCCTTCCTTGCATCGAACCCAAGACATGCTTTGTAAAATTTATTAATGTTTTCGATAGATCATGCCCATATCTGTACGCTCCTTTAGTCTTAATTCTCTACCTATCCGGGAAGTATTTTTTAGAACATTCCGAAAATCAAATCAATACATTAAAATCGAAAAAATTGGGATTTTGGGGCCTTCAGGAATCGAACCCATGACACTGAGGTTCAAAGTCGCCCTTTTCCTGGCGGTTTCACATTAGGGCCTATTCGCTGTAAAAATTTAAAATCAATGACGCTTGTGTTTTAGCCTGTGAATTAGTATCCTATTAGTAAAATATTGCTTGCATTCTTCAAGCATGTTGATAACACAAATTTCAAGTCGACATCATATCGAGAGGGTCCTCAAAAGTAGAAAAAGTATTGAAAATATTCTTGAAATTCGCTGTAATTTATCCGTTCGGCATCGTACCCTGGTCTTCCTGGTGATACTTACTATGCAGCACAAAAAAGATCACCGTCTCTAACTATGTGTGAAAACTCAAGCAGAAATATTGGCAGCATCTGCCTCAAACGACATCCTACTTTTCCCTTATATTCCTTGTGTATAAAATTTTAAGGTGCTCTGGCATCGAACCCAGGAATACTTTGGTTTTATCTGAATATTTTTCTTAAACCGATTTTTAATGTACATCTTCTAGCTACGCAAGAACTTCCTATCATTTTGATAAGTGCATGAAAAAATTATGAAAAACTACCCCAGCGTGTTTTATATAGGAGATAAATTAACCGCCCGGCATCGAACCATGGTCTTCCTGGTGATATTTACTATGCAGCACAACAAAATATCACCATCTCTAACCATGTGTGAAAATTGAAGCAGAAAGATTTGCTGCAACTGCCTCAAACGACGTCCTACTTTTCACATGTATTCCTTACTTGAGACATTGTAATGTGCTCTGGCATCGAACCCAGGAACAGCATGTCTTATATAACTCTTTTCTTAAACCGAGTCTTAATATACATTTTCTTTCTAAGCAAGAACTTCCTATCATTTCGATAAGTGCATGAAAAAAATAATGAAAAACTATCCCAATGTGTTTTATATGTGTGCCAGAAGGTATCGTTTATACTGGTTCATAAAGGTGGGGTAAAGACGGACATAGAAAACTATAGACCGGTCAGCTTAACTTCGGTCGTATGTAAGCTAATGGAAAAGTTATTCGCAGATTATCTTAGGAAATTCTTGAAGGAAACTGGGTGACTAAGTAGTTATCAACATGTTTCATGAAAGAATAACTTATTCAGCTACCTAGGTTTCGACGCTTCACGTCATCATCAGGCTGATGAAGATTACAAACGAAAAGTGGAGACGTGAAGCTGCAAGCTAAACGGTGCGCTGAAAATACTTTAATACTAATAAATATTAATACTAAACTAATACTTTCCACCCCAATGCTGATAACATTCGATAAAGTTCGACAGAATGCGTTTGAAATTGCAGTGGATACGGTGATAAAGTAGTTAAGACTATATGAATAACTGAGTAAATTGGTATTTCTAAGCGTTCTGATTGGTCTCTCACGAATTGAAAATATAATATTTTCATTCTTGATTGTTAATGATGATGAGACGAAAATCAAGATGTGATCGATAAATAATCGCCTGCAAATTCCGTTGGCAAACAAACAGGTCAAACAGTGACAAGTCTTTGGTTTCCAACTCGAGACGAAAAAGAGATTCCTTTACAAGGAGATAAATATAGCTAATGTATCTCAAGCTTAGTTCTCAGTACATATCTATAATATAAAATAGTGTGTTTGTCTCTGTGTGTGTGTGTATGTATGTATGTTCGCTAAAAACTCAAGAACCGAGAGTCGCGAGACTTTGAAATTTTCTACATTATTAAAAGTCGACCTCGCGCAGAGTATAGGTTACTTTTAATTTCCCTAAGGTCCACGGTTCGAACCCAGACGGGTCAAAACCTTTCCATAAGAAATACACGTAGAGGTCATTTTTTGTAGAAGGGTTCATTTATTTTGCAAAATAAAATTAGACTTAATGGTCCTAGAAAGACGAATCAAGCACCAAAAGATAGTGAACAGAATAAGGATTTTTAATTTGGTTGTAAAATATCGTTTTTGAATCGAATTTGCGCACATTTTAATAAAGTTCGTGAATATTTTATCGAAATATTTAGGTCGTAAACAACCCACCTCCCAGACAATCAAGGCGATAATTTAGGCTCGAAATCTACAATTGATCAAAAGAATAAAAATTTTCATCGAATTTCATCTTTGATGGTACTTGACTCGATTTCGAGCAATGATGCCTCCTTATTTGATTTTAAGAGAAAAAATAATCCAGCGATAAAACTGAATTTTACATGTTTTTATCATGGGAACTTTTTCATGCCTCTTTGGTCGGAGGTGGAACCATTACGACTATGAGAAGAATGTAGTGTAAGGATCCATGAGTTTATCTGACTTGGTGGAGTCCCGTTTAATAAATGAATACTAACAATGAAAATATGAAGCTCAGATTTCATGTAGTCTCGTCTCTTTGTTAAAGTTTTCTTTTCTCATAATTTAACAGTTGTCATTTTCAACAATTCTATACTCAAATTATTGCCCTGTTTCTAAGTTTCCTATTGTCTTCTTACTCTTTTAATATAAATAAAAATGTGTTTGATTAAGAGGAAAAAGTAGGAGGGATAGCGAAATTACGTATATACGTAGCCTTAACATCAATCTAATTTACCACGCTAGAGGATTTTTACTTTCTCCATACACGAAGTATAGAGAAAGTATTGTTTTCATGAAAAAAATCGACTTCGAGATTTCAACGGAAATACATGTTTTGGGGTCCCTAGAACACGTTTTGACCATTTTCGGAATGATGTCTGTGTGTATGTGTGTGTGTGTGTGTGTGTGTGTGTGTGTGTGTGTGTGTGTGTGTATGTGTGTGTGTGACAGTGGGCGCTCTAACGTGTAAACTATTAGTCGTATCAATACCAAAATTCATATATAGTACTGTGGTGTGTGCTGTCAAAGTTGATCAGCTTTTCAAGTAAATCGGTAAACCGGAAGTCGTGCTTCATTCATCAAAGCTCATTTCCGGTTTTCAAAATATCTCCATAAATATGATATATAGGTATATTGTATACCATATAAAAGTTTTAGATAATATAATTTACTATAACTTTTGTATTTAACATATTTTTGTATCACCGGTTGATTAGGATTTATTCGTGAAATACCGATAAACCGGAGGTAGCTGATTATGTACTTTGTGGGCATTCTAACATGAGAACTATTAGTCATATCAATACCAAATTTCATATATAGTATTTTGGTTTGTGTCGTTAGAGTTGATTAGATTTTGGAGTAAATCCGTTAACCGGAAGTCGAGCTTCATACTTCAAAGCTCATTTCCGGTTTTCAAAATATCTCCATAAATATGATATTTAGGTATATACTATTACTTATAAAACTTTTATAAAATATTATATACTATGACTTTTGCATGAAATATATTTTTGCATCACTAATTGTGTAGGAGTGATTCGTGAAATACTGATAAACCGGAAGTTGCTAATTATGTACGTTGTGGTCGCTCTGGGCGCTGGGGCGAAAGGCCACTTCATCGTTTTTCATCAAAAAGGTCCCGAAAAGCATTTTTTATAATGATTGGGACGTAAAAGATAATAATATATAAATTAATCACTCATCTTCAAAGTTAAGATGGAATAAGGAGTTCAAAATTACTGTTGTAGATAAAGATTTACATCTTATATATGGAGAAAGTCATGTGCTGGCCACATCAGATTTTTTATATTAAAATACGACTGAACTTCCTTTCTCGTTTCCATCAAAAGCAATGGCTATAAATTTATATTTTCAACTATATATATAATCAACAGCCATTTTCAATCCAACATCTGATGTAGGTCTCCCCAGGCACTTTCCAATTTTCTCTGTCCTGAGCTTTCGTTGCCACGTCACACCTTATCCCACCTGTCCATAGGTCTTCTTCTTGGTCTCTTCAAACCTCTTGGTATCCTGTTGAGAACTGTAGATGTCTGTCTGTTTTCTGAGAAAACCATGACTTTCCAGTCGTTTGTGGTCATGGTTACGTTAGTATTTGAGATGCATTATAGTATGTTTTCTCTAAAAATGCTAAATAGTTGTTGTAACTGACAAGAGAATAGCTTTTACTCTTACTTGTACCGTTTAGCCAAAATAAAATTTCAAATTCTTAAATTCTCAAAATTCCGAACTTTTACAAAATATTTGAGGACAATTTAAAAAAAGTCATAATAAAACAGTTTTTTGCAACATATCCTAAAAACCTTTTCAGTGCATCAGCTATTTACCACGTGAATTTTGTTGGGTTATCTTTACTGCATCATACCTAAAATTTGATTCGAAACATCGTCGTAAGTCGATGATTCCCAGTTCTAACAAACAAGTCAAAGCCTTTAAACCTTAAACAGGAGTCATTAATGTGTTTAATTATCGTAAAAAGAAATCGTTTTACTATTTAACATGGCTGTGGCACTCTCCTGCGGTAAGATTAACTACCCCCTACCCTCATTATTTGCTTTAATCAACAACAATACCCTTCGAGATTACTACAATGTACGGACCGTTGTTGGGAGCCGCGGCGTAAGTAAGCCTTCGTAACAATGCAGCTCACGATCGTTTTAATTCCATATTAAAACGAAAGGGCTTGAAACAGGGTGTCATCTGCTGTCAAAATAATAACATATGCTATGATGCGATTGTTAGTGGTTTAGACATTCTAGAATTTTTTATGTGTTTTTTTTTTTTAATTTCAATTCCTTATCGAGTAAAGAAGAATAAAAAGCTACATTTTTATAAATGGGATTTTTTATATAACTAGATTATGCCGATTTCTAATGTAAGAAAAATTTGAATCATTTCTTTCATCTGATAGTAGGAAAAAAATCTACTTTTGACTTCTTCATAGATAAAATTGAAACTTTGAAGGAAGTTTACTCGAGATAAAAACACAGAACAGCGAACAAGCAGTTTAAAAACTTCTACAATTCTGGATGATGAGATACAGGCAAAGACCAGAGAGAGAGAGATAAATAGTCTCAAAAATTTTATTCATTAATCTTATAGTAAATATTCAAAATGAGCTCCTCTGGCACTAATACAATGGCGACACCTTCTGAAAGAGTTTCTTTTTATATTTCGTAGTGCACGAACATTATCTCTTATAGCTTGTGCTGCGGCTTCTAATTTATTGCGAAGCTCTCGGTCATTTACATTTTCTTCGGTGTAAACTAATTCCTTGAAATATCCCCACAGAAAAAAATCCACGGGATTGAAGTCTGGTGAGCGTGCTGGCCACTTTATCACTGGCTCCCCCTCTTCCAATCCATCGATATTGTAACTTCTTATTTAGAAAATTTCGCACAAGGCATGATGAATGCGCCGGTGCTCCGTCGTGCTGCAGCCACATTCTTTGACGAAGCAAAAGTGGAATATCTTCCAATAGAATTGGCAAGTGTTGTCTAACAAAAGTTAAATACCGTCGACCGTTGAGTCTTGGTGGCAGCTCAAACGGTCCTATGAGCCTTCCTCCGAGTATTCCAGCCCATAAATGTATACTAAACTGATGCTGGAAGCGGTCATTGCAGAAAATTCTTGGATTATCCACGCCCCAGCAATGCGAATTATGTATGTTAAATATTCCCACCCTTCTGAATGAAGACTCGTCTGTCCATAAAATGGTTTCGAAGAAGTTTGGACCTACTCGGGAACGTCGCAGAATTTCTCGACAAAATGCCACGCGAGGAGCATTTTGTTGCACGTGATATGGGTGTAGAGCGTTACGTTTCAAAATACGCTGTACAGTAGATTTTGATAAATTCGCAGCTCGTGAGATACTCGTAGAGATGCTTGTAGAAGGGTCCTCTTCTACCCTTCAGCGTCCAACGTAGGCCTTCCCTCCCGATCTCGACCACCAGGAATCATGCAATATGACTTTTTTTTTTAAATTGTCCTCAAATATTTTGTAAAAGTTCGGAATTTTGAGAATTTAAGAATTTGAAATTTTATTTTGGCTAAACGGTACAAGTAAGAGTAAAAGCTATTCTATTGTCAGTTACAACAACTATTTAGAATTTTTAGAGAAAACATTCAACAATGCATCTCAAATACTAACGTAACCATGACCACAAATGACTGGGAAGTCATGGTTTTCTCAGAAAATACGAAAAAAAATTCGTAACTCGAAAACAAAAGAAGATCGGACACCAAGATGAATTGCAAACCTGTAGCCCATGTGATGTTCTACCTAAGTCAGTGACACTTGTGGAACATGGTTAGAATTTTGATCCCTTTATAGGTATATCCGGAGGTAAATAGGTATATGTAATTAGGTATAAAGTCTGGTCTAGAAAGAGTCCGGAGAAACGTTTATATATAATAGACATTATACGAGTAAAAGTAGGTTATCCTAGTGGCCTGGTGTCGAACTCAGAACCTTTATGTAAGATGAGAAAGCATTTGACCATTTGCTTTGGGATAAACTGACCGTTTTTACAATTCCAAGTCGATTATCGGGAATATAGTCAAACAAAATTCCTTATTTGCGTTTAATTTAATTCTTCTAGAATGCATATGGTGCCCTGGCGTCGTACCAATGATCATAAGATAAAAGATAAACGGTGATTATGAAACTTTCATTATTTTCTGTTCACATGTACGGTCATAGAATTTCCACCTTCTCGATAAATCATTCATACTAAGTTGCGCCATACAGTTCCAATGGTGTTGAACCCAGGTTCTTTTGAAAGATGTGAGTAAACATAGCAAGCTGGTAGAAATAAAACTTATTTAATTAAAATTTTGAGGTCGATATAAATGCAGAGATGAATGGAGATGGTGCTCTGAAATCGAACTAAGGAGCATCAGGGAAACGTTAAACAGCGTTTATAAAATGTATTTATGATCTCTATTCATATTCTGTGTTCACTACTAAATTTGCTGAGAAATTAATGATAAATAAGACAACGGGAAAGAACAAAAAATTGATTCGATTACAATATCTATTGACACTAACTACTAACTAGCTAACTATAACTATACTAACTACTAACTATACGAGTAAAATGTAGCTTGCATACTGCAAGCAGATCGACAACAATAATTTAAAATCGGCATTATATCGGGACGGTCTTCAAAAGAAAAAAAAAAGATTGAAAATACTCTTAAAATTCGCTTCAATTTAATCGTCTAGCATCGAACCTGGGTCTTCCTGGTGAACTTACTATGCACCACAATAGAAGATCACCATCTCTGACTATGTGTGAAAATTCAAGCAGAAATATTTGCTGCAACTACCTCAAAAGACGTGCTACTTTTCACGAATGAAAATGGCTCTCTGGATTCGAACCAAGGACGATCTTAGAAATCTAAAACATGTTTCTGAAAGTTATTTATGATCTCTATCTATATGCTGAATTTCAAGTTTCTATATTATTGGGAAAGGTTTTAAAATAATTCCTAAAAATCGGATCAACTTCTGATTGCAGAGACGCCTGGTGTCGAACCTAGGACATATTGGAAGCTGTGAATGCAGAGTATGATTTTAAAAGATTTGGTCTTATTTTGTGCAAAGTTTGAAGTCGATATCATACCGGGAAGTACCTAAAATTTGTTTCCGTTATCTCCGTAAGAAATGCATTGAGAAGTGCAAATGGCCCTCTGAGATCGAACCAAGGACCATCAGCGAATATATAAAATTTGATTATGAAATATATTTATGATATCTATCAAGGTGCCGAGTTTCAAGTATCCATGTTATCGGGAAAGGATCCAAATAAAATCATAAATATCGCCGCAATGCATTTTAAACGGCCGATTTTTGCCCCGACCTAGCATCGAACCAAGGATAATCTTCGATGACCTCTTAATGGTTTTCGTTGGATATGCATGGCTTCTAGCGATCCCTAGAATTTCAACTCCGTACTTTTCTGGGATGTGCCTCAAAAAAATTTTCGAAAATCCCCACCATGTATCCTTATGGAGAAAATCGGGACTTTGGGGCCTTCTGGAATCGAACCCATGACGATAAGGATCAAAGTCGCTTTTTACCTGGGGGTTTCACGTTATGGCCAATACGTCGTAAAAATTTCAACTCAATTACGCTTGTGGTTTAGGTTGTGAATTTGTATCCTCCCTATCTATCTATCTATCTATCTATCTAGTTACATGAATGAATCCGGAGAAGCATCTATATAAAATAGATACTATACTATACTATACTATACTACTACTAACTACTAACTATATAACTAACTATACTAACTAACTATACTAACTAACTAACTACTAACTATATAACAAACTATACTAACTAACTAACTACTAACTACAAATAACTTGCATCAAAAGCATAGAAAAGGAAGAAATGGTTTGAATGTTGCTACCTTGTCTCTTGCTGCTTCCAGTATTTCCGCTTTACGTATCATGATTATGCTTATTTTTGAAGGAGTGTTAACAGGAAACAGTCTCCGTGAAATCTCCACTTCCGCGCACGGCGCCACTTTAATATCTCGAATACCTCTTCAGCTCTAAGCGGCTCTCCAGAATCCCCACACCCTTCCGCATTCGGATAACTTCCTTTTTTAAATCACGAACCCTTTTCTGAATCTGTATCACATAGAAGCGCAGTATCAATTTCGTATCTATTAAAGCGAAATAACTAGCAGACGAAAAGATCTAATGACATCCGGAACGGAGAGGAGGTGTCAAGCTGACAACTGTGGTGTACTAAGAAAATTCCTGGAAGAAAGGTTCTCTGAATAAGGAACGAATCGTATGAGATTAAATCTCTCCGCTCGAGCGTAGAGTAAAATTTCTCTTTTGTTCTGACGCTCAAATATATTATTGTATCTTTTATTTCTTATATGATTCTTGGTAACGGATATAAATTTCTGTGGAGGGATATAATAGCCCATTTGGAGAATATTCTCTGAATTAAGGTTTTTCTTACTCAAAAATACAAACCAAGTATCCTTTCCATATTTCCTTTTTAATGTAATTTTTACCCGGAATGAACGTTTGATTGTATTTATCAATGAGTATCTGTATTATTTAATATTTTTTATTGGTACTTATTTCAACCTTGTACGGTTTTAAGTTCAAACTTAAGATTAAGTAATGCAATTAAATCACAAAGAATGGCAAAAATTAAGTTAAATAGGATTTTTCTATGGTAGGAAGACCTATAGACGAATAATCGGCGATTTGTATAATACGATAAAATAAAAAATGTCTCTCATCACAGGCTGTAGAGATTTATAGCGTAAATTTCTTAAACCGTGAGACCTCTATTTATTCAACTTAATAATATCATACGTACGCTTGGACAACTTGAAGGTAGATTTAGACATATACCCCACGAGCTACCGGTGGCTATAGCAGGGGATGTAGGTACACCATCGTTTCTACCTAATCTCCTCTAATAGCTTCTCTAATAGACTGTGGAAAGAACGACCAGAAGTAATTATCTGTTTTTGCGATGACTTCCTTGTAACGTTTTGTTGAAGCTTCTTGTAAATACCTTTAGTTCTTTACTGGAACTAAAATTTAATTTTCTTCATCTAAAAGCTCTGAACCGATGTATTTTTCGAAAATCTGTTGATAATCAGTTTTTATCACCTGAAGGGAATTCCACCCGAGGGAAACTATCATGGCTCAAACGCTACTGTCGAACCTGAAATCTCCTCTAATGAATTATCAGTGGAGTATCTAGATGGGGATCTTCTAACGATACGAGCCCCTCCCACATACTATAATGATTAAACGTGCAACATTAACAATTAATAGGCGGGAAGATCATATTGGAAATATTATCAGCTGAACGGGCATTTCTTCATATGAAATGATTTCCATTTCATATGAGGATTCATAAAAGTATTTCGCACTTACAAAGAATAATTTTACGTAGATATTTCTTTCCTACGAGTGCATATACGTATAACAATATAGAAATATGTCCCTCAAATCACAAACTTGAATATAATAACACGCAATTTAATAGACAATGTGATTTAAAGCCTTCGCCTGGTCATATTTTATTAATATAATATGCGAACCTAGAATATTTATACTGCAATTAAACGGCAAGTTTCTTATTCTTAAACGAACATTTTGATTAAAGCTTATGAGTTAAATATGCAATGGATAATGAGTGACTAAATCATGTGAATATTTTCATAATCGTTAGTTTTTAAGAGCAGTTGTAATGGGTATCTACAACAGCACATCATGGAAAAGGGCACCAAAATTGTAGCAAGATGGTTAAAAGGAGTGTTATCTCCGGAGATATTACTTTCCGAGATCTTATAACTAAAGTTCTTTTACCACCAAGATGTTAAATCGCTAAAATAAATCTTACAACATATATGCAACACAATTGATATTGTACAACATAATTATGACAAATTTTGCTCTGATGATCACTTTAAATTTCCCTCAAGAAGGCTATCTCCGTTTAAATCTCTTCTGACTGCAGTGAACGAAGATGAAATAATGATCAGCATGGCCTGTGGTAATTTCCCTTCTGTGGTCAGTGCCAGTATGTGAACCAGGGGGAGTTGTGAAATCGGCTCTTTCCTCTAACTTCCTAACCCTCGGTGTCCACCACATCTTCCCTTTTTCAATCACCTCCTGGACCCAATATCCCGGCGAAATTCCTGATTTTCCCTTGTCTGTAAGACTTACTTTAACAGCTTGAAATTCCTCCTGAGCAAATTCTACGGATGTTTCTTACACCTAATTACATTTCATCATCGATCATTTATTTGGTTTCCCTTTAAATACCTGACGTTCCCTTAACGGAAATACATATATGGGAGCGAAATTCAATTCTTGCTCCCAAAAGTTATTTACGCCATCATTATAAAACGTGTGTCGGTGTCTTAATATTATACTCCGCTATTGCTACCTAATTATGAATACTATACTAAATTTTACTATGGCCAGGTATTGGTGAAAATTTTATTACATAATATATAATGTACATTGTACATCGATGTAGCCTTTTAATAGTGAACTCACCTTCCCTCCTGTCTAAGAGGCATTTCTCTCTTAAGACCTAACTTCTTCTCATATGGTTTATCTAAATAGTCATGTTGCGGTATACTTTAAGAAAAGGATCTTCTTTACCAAAGTCAACCCGCTTACAGCCGGTCTTCCTCTTCCTATACAACGGTTATACTCTCGCCACACACTATTATTGTCTCTTCCACGAAACGCAGAGTTGCAACTTCCTAAAAAGTCTCGACAACTGATTGGTCAATACTGAAAGCATGCGAAACCTAAAATGCAAGAAACAATACCGAAAGCTGGCAGTATCGAGAACTTTAGATAAAGTGCGTTGATAAAGAAGCCATCAAGAGTGGGAACACTTCTCCGTAAAAACGTTTACTAAACAGCTCAAATGTAAAACAAAATGCATCGAGGATGGCGTAGAAACACTACCGCAACTTCCCACTACTCCTCTTGAAGAAACGAAGTAAATTAATTTTATCTTCATCCCTCGTGAAGCCCTATCTACCTCTGCAGACGGAGAAAACATCGAGTGTAAAATTCGATGTGCTCTTGCTTCGTAAATAAACTCACGTCGAAGTGCGTCGAAATCCACACATCGATGAAGTTACCACCCATTATTGAAACATGAAAACATTTTTATACCGTTCCGACTGAGGACTCTGTCTTAAAAGATTAAGGTTCTTTTTTGAATAAAAATTTACTTGTTGAAAATAACTCATAATTATATAGTGGAACTAATTCTAACCTGACTGGACCAGAATCTAAATTAGGTCAATCAAAAGTTTCAATTAAAGAAATTTCTAAATAAGGGTTAAGAAACACACTTCGTTTCACTCACAAAAACAGATATTCACTTTATAATATTAGAAAATATTTTGTTTTGCTTAATCGTTCCATTGGTAATTAAACAAATGATAATCAATGGCGCATCAAATGAAAGGTCGCGACCTCGTACTTGATTTAAGTGTCGAGATAGCTAAGGTATAAGCGAGTAGATACAGAATGCACAAAATATACTTGCTGGTAGCCAGGACGGTTGAATACATTTTGTTGTTGCCTAGTCGGTACTTGGGATATTTGTTTTGTGAAATTACTGCTGCTCCTCCACAAGGATTTCGCCATTGCAGCTTCGTCAAGAAGTCAGTTTGTTTATCGGCGTTCCATACTGCTCAAACATTTCATCAAGATTCCACTGCAAAGAACATCGTGGTTTAAGTTAGCCCGTGGATACTATCCACATTTAGTCGTTTTCTGGCCTTCGGGTAAATAATTGTTCTAAAATAAAGTTCCTCTAATATGTCTTATAAAGTACGCAAAAATTCATTAGAATCAAGAATAAAGTAAAATGAAAAATAAAGGACAGTTTTATTACTTGGAATTATATCTTAAGATAAATTCGCGAAACCTCAAACACCGGTATTTTTTCAGTATTTGGTCAGCTTTGGCCCCACCTCACATATGGATGCACTGCAATATACTAAAATGACTTTCATAGTTGTATGCTGCACTTAAAAAATCATTTTATATCTTCGGCTTGTTTCGAAGCAAGCCTACTATGCACTGGTCTATCAGAACGCAATTAGGGTGCCACCTGGAAATGTGTCCTTTTGCCCCAACAAATATGAATATCCAATCTTTCAGAATTTAGTGCAAATGGTATAGTCGAAACCACGAACTTAGAAAGTATAGGACTGGAAACTGCTGAAATTTTTTGGCTACCTTAATGTCCGCAGCCGCGAGATGGTAGCCGCGAGATGGTAGCCGCGAGATGGTAGCCGCGAGATGGTAGCCGCGAGATGGTAGCCGCGAGATGGCAGCACTGAAGTTCGCCCTTTGAAACCATAATCTTATATGGAGTAAGCGGTGAAAAAGCACGTTTATGATACAAATGTAATAAAAAGTAATATTTACCAAACATGGAATTAAGAGTAATTGTTTTATCCATCAATAGGTACTTTTGAATTGAATACAAAACATTTGAATAAAACGGAAAAATTAGCAAATTCGAAGAATAGGTGCTTGCCTTGTGTGCAGAACACAGGAAACTTAGTCGCCGTAAAACATTCTTCGTAAATCACTGAAATGCGATGAACCGTACCGCAGAATGGTACGGTGGCGTTTTTTAGATAAAAAAAATATTTCTGTATTCAATTACATTCTCCATGCTCAGAAAATTTAAATTACATGAAGATAATTCTTATTCATGCAAATAGTATCTAAACATTTTTTTAAGCAACGGAATTTGTTTAAAAAATAAAGAATACCGACCTTAGGCATCTCAACCGATGGGGTGACTTCGGCCACTAAATATGTTTCCTAAATATCACCTATAAAATTAACTATATGACTAATATTACGACCATTAATATATTTGAAAATGTTTTCATTATTATTATACTTGATACATTGTTTAATAGGTACTGAGATAAGAAGTTATTGACTCATAATAACGTTTTTCCACTTTATTTATAAATTTTCAAAAGAAAAATAAATTTTTTACATTTTTTTCCTCCAAAAACAAAAAGAATGAAGAATTGTTGTAGAAAACTTCTACTCACTGTCACTCGAACCATTTTAAATTTTTTTTCAAGCCTTAGAGTCAGTGTTTTGTTTCTACTAATGAATCTCCGAACCCAAACAATATCTGGAATTTTTGTCAAAGCACTGAACATTTACTTTTTACTGTTCAAAAACGTTTGTACTAAAATTTGAATATCACGAATACTCATAAAAAATTAACCTCCACTAATTTAATCTCTTTTTCACGAAGAAGCACTGTTTGGCCTCCAATTGTCTTCAAATGTTTCCCATCTTGCTGAGTGTTACTGAGAGAAGTTACCAGACTGAGGTTTCGTAGACTTGTCTCGAGAATGCACGATTTTCAATTTAGTTCCCAACGACAATTGTACTGTCAATGTTGCAAGGAGCAAGACGGATTTGCTGGCTATATGTCAAGGCAATCTAAATTCTAAAGCGCAGGAAAAAATAGCTAGTTTGTGAAATTTTAGATATTGTTCTACAAATTAACGAATGTGGAGCAATGCACGCGTGGCCGAAGTCACCCCTTTCTACGGTAACGTTGATGTAAGTTGGAAAGTGCGACCACGTAGTGTGAGTTGGAGATCTCCATTGTCGTAACTGCGCTTGAAGACTTTTGATATATTTTAAGATATCCTTAAGGTATCCTTAATCTTAAAAATTCCTAGTCATCGTTGTATTGCACCAGATAAAGAAAATTAGCAAGTGTGCTGTTTGCCAGGCAGCATTAATTCATCCGGGGGCATTCTCTTGCCATCCAGTAGCAAAGTTAACAAATATGAAAAGTATGAGGGGTTTGGTTCATCGTCATGTAAACCTTCATACTTTCATCCTAAAAGTGGAGGAACAATTTGTAAAGCACTGTGAGTCAAATGATGTACTTGAGTGCATAATTACAGAGTGATACTTGAAGGTGATGAAGAGATAACTTTCCCATGCACGGAAGTGAAATCATAACATATATAATAAAATATTATAAAACTATGAGGATTAGACAGCAAGCAAAGTTTATAAATTTGGAGGCTGTTAAAGAAAGAGCATCGAAAAGGAAAATTGCGAAACTGTCTAAAACTCAATTTTTGGTCAATAATTTTTTATACCACTCTATCCTTTATTTTTGTATAGTGTATAACTTAACTTCACATTTAAGCCTCCCGAAGATAAAATGCAGTCATTAAAATTTGATACTTTTGGATTTATGTATGTTTCAACAATATTTGACCTTTTAGTCATTTCCTGGAGACTACTTCTGGGAACTTCGATTTTTTTTCAGGAAATGTAAATACGAGGGTGGTCTGAAAAGTTTCCGACCCCAGATTTTTCAGACATCTTTAGAAAATTTTCAGAAATTTTCAGAAAAGTTGTCAAGAAATGTTGAAATGTCGGAAACTTTTCAGACCACCCATGTACATCCTGCGATTCTAGTTTTATAAGGCCAAGTTGAAAGTAGATGTAACGTTGGTAATTTATTAAGGATCAATTATTTTCTGTGTATCCAAGCAGAATACATTGCACTTCGCTGATGTACGAATAATGTTTTCACAGCGACGAAGTTACTTGTGGTGTGCCCTGAAGGCAAAACCTGCACTTATTCTTCAGTATTAGTAATTTGCCCATTTTATTCAATTGTATATACTACTCCCGAAAAGAAAAAGAGGGAAAAAGTATCATAATCGTGCTGTTTTTTCCATTTACTCCATATAAGATTATGGTTTCAAAGGGAGAGCTTCAGTGCTGCCATCTCGCGGCTGCGGACATTAAGGGCGTCAGCCGATTGTACAGTCAGCATATGGTAGCTTCAGGGCCGTGGTCGAAACTGACTAAGCATGATAAAAATAAAGGATATTTTTGTAAAAAGGGCATCCCTATGTGAACAATCGCAATTGAGTTTTGTTTTTAATTCCTGAATTATGGGATGAATAACAATTCAATTTGAAGTACATTGTGAATTGTACATTACAATGTATATTAAGAATTTCGTGGAATTTTCTTAAAAATCTTCCAGAATGAATCCGAAAAATAATTTCCTGAAATAAATTCTTTAAATAATAGAGATTCAGGGTTAATTTTTCATAGTTCTTTTTCGCAATAAAACCTCCATTTCGTAAAAAGCGCTTTATAAAATCACAAATTGTTTTAAAAGTCACAAATTATATATATTGAAATATTTCGCATCTATTTATACACCACAACCAAGGATGTAGCAAAACTACATCGTCAGGTGATAGACATAAAACTTCGTCACCTAACCGTGTATCTTGGCTACGAAACCTTGGTGCAACGTATTAATTGGTGTGGCTCCAAAACAGTGCTTTTTCCCTTTCAAAATTTGTTTATGATGGTATCACTGTCATGGTATTTATTGTGCGTCTGGTTATTAGCTATGAGTCATTTTATTTACAACAGTAAAAGTATCGACAAAATAATAATGTTACACATACATTAATGTACAAAGATCTATCACTTTCCTGTTGGGTGTTGCTGAGAAACTCTTCCCGACCTGGGGGCTATTTGGCTAATTCGGTTAGCTAAACTCGGTAAACGAAACTTGGTTTACGAAATGCGGCAGCCGAAGCAAAAGTGCGCTTTAAGGCAACGGGGAAGACCACCTCGACTCGACTCAGGAGGATCGGATAGTGACATATCAGCTCTCAGCAGAAGAGAAGACGTCGATGTTTCCAGCCAATGAATCGTCCTCCTTCGAGCGATACCGCCACATTATAAACGAGAAGCACACTTTTTCATGAGTTATCATGACACAGAAATTAACAATGATTTCTACAAATGTGGAATTCCATCAAACAAAACCGTTACTACTATCAAGATCTAGATATTAATGGAATAAATTCATCTTAATTAATTACATAAATGTGCATTACGTTTAAAAATCTTATTAACTGAGAAAATTCAAGGCAAGACGATTCCTGCCACAGCTTACTGTGAGACTTCAATCTGACAATTATTTTAGGACTTTGACTCAATTGGTTAAATTTCAGCAGCATCAACATTTAGTACACAACGAACTGTTTTAATAGTAACATCTACGAAGAGGTCGTCAGATCGATGTCGAGAATCACGATGAGACTATTTTATCTGAAAGGAGGTAATGAGAAAGTTATAAATGGCAGGGGTTTCTTCCACGTAGCCCCGGGTTCGAGAGAAAATACAGAGTACAAAGATATACTAATGATAAATTAGTTTATACTTCGGTTGTAAGTCCACAGCCTAGTTTACCCTATCCGTTACATAATTGATTCATGTTATAGAGGATGGATTGCTGCCTCATCACCACTCGGTATAATTTTCTTTCCAAATTAAACTTTATTTTTCGAAGAAAATTGGGTCGAAGTTGCAGTAATCCGCGAGGTTTACTCGCGGGAACCGGCGGTTCTTACCGTGAGGACTTATTCCGAAGAGCCGAATAAAAACCACTGGAGTGTTCGTAGAATTCCACTCTCCACTTCCACTTCCGTATATTCCGTATATTATGCGAATAAGTCTCCTTATTAATTAATAACAAGCTAATCCTCATAAAAGTTGGTAAAAGTAGTTCTTCCTTACGTAGCTGGATGTGAAGTTGGATGCTGACACAGAAATATTAGATAAAATTATATTCTACGTTAATATTTAGCAAGGAAAAACGGACTTCACAGAAGTCCGACAGGGCCGTTTTCCTGGGTGCTCGCCCTTATGTGCAAAGTTACCTTAACCCTTTCCTTATATGTTAATATTTAGAGCAAATATCGATTCTTATGAACATAAGTTATTAACGCAATAAAATAATAATAGCTATGCAGCGTAAAATTAAATAATGGCACAAGTTGCGAAAGGGAGATCACCGTCGAAAATCCGCTACTTGAGTTTTATTCATAAACAAACGATTCGAAGAGTATGACATAATTAGATAATTCTGCAACCTTTAAAATTAAGGTAAATGCATAAGTATATCACCTATACAGAGCAGTAAACCACAGAGGACACACATGTCTCGATAGTCGGATGCAACCAAAACAGCCACTTCGGGTGACGAAACTGAGAAATCTATGACTCAGAGGCGTTCGGTTGCCGCAGATGGAGGCAGCCTCGCCTGCCGAGAATGCTTCCCGATTCGCACTTCAAGCTTATCGCCTTTGTCGTTTCCACTCCGACTGCCGATCTCGAGGACTTAAGAGTTGACAGGCCTCCCCAGTTACCCCCCAGGTTAAGAGGTTTGAGAATTCCGACGTTTCGGCCGCAAACTCTGCACCCATTTAAAGGACGTCGAGCGGATTATCTTGTTCGATATTTATTAAGTCCAGGGTTCCCATCCTCTTCTTTGAATTTTTGAGCATTCCATGGTTTCGGTTAGTCGCTCTTATATGTTGAATTTTGCGACACGTCTGATTCCTGTTTTTTCTCGAGAAAATTCTCCCGTTTCGATTCATATAACTTTTGTAGAAACTGATCTTAGTTTCTCTCTTCTAAATCCTTCCCCAGTAACACTCATTTGTTGTATCGTTTAAGTCAATGTCACGGTTTGTATGACGGAATTATAGCGGACTACAGAAGTTGTCTCAATCAGAAGCATCTTGCGTATTCCTTGATGCAATTTCGAATGACCCAAGTTTTGCGCAGTGACAAAAATATGAATTTTGTCGTTTTAGTTGAGAATATTTGAATGAAACAACCGAGTAATAGCATATTTATTACTATTATTATACAACCCTATGCAATAATTACAGATGTGTACTTAAAAATTTATCTATCCTATGTCAGAAATTCTCCGTATTAAATACATCGGAGCAATTTTTGAAAATTTATTTTAATCACTTCCCGATTAGATAGAAATTTGAAATTTACGGATTCATTCGAAGACAAATGAATACGGGTATTTTTATTCAAAAGGAACATAAGTACGACTTTGGGCGAATATAAAATGTTACCATAAGATATAAAATTATTTTTTTACCATTCGCAGGCTTCGTTTTATTTAAATTAAATTACAAATAGCGATCCTAGGAAGTCTTGCTTAGTACTTAAAGACGGAAAATCGATCGAAGATTCTTATTTTAGTCATGCAAATATATTTCAGTGTTCAAATTGGTAGAATTTTGAGAAGGAAAATGAAAGATTTTGATAACTCTGTGGTTATTCTACACAACCGGTCCCCCCAACGAGTAAACTATGAAAATGATATTCATTCAAATCGAATCAAATATTATAACTTTGTATTCTGTAAATGGTTGGAGATCGTTCTTTGTGAATAATATATTAAATTATATTTTTTGTCCTCAAGATAATTTCTGAGGCAAAAATGCAAACAAGTGCAATATTTGTTTAGCAGCCAGGTAACCGAAACATATCGAAAACAAAAATACAAATAAGGAAAACCTTTGGGACATTTGAACCACGTAGATGAACAAAGGAGTTGCTGTGTGTGAATTTAGGCAATTCTCAGGTATTGTATTAGGTTTGATAAAATTTGATATGGTTAATTTTTTGTGATTCCGTTTATATTTTATCTTCGGTTTCTATCATGATCAATATTTTAAATAGGAGAGGGAATATTTTTAATTTTGATTGCACTGATATACAAAAAGAATTTTTCATAGATATCTAGGTATCCAACATGCTTATTAAGACAATTTGCAAACACTTTGTCGCTATCCTCCACCGTTCTTAAGATATTGGACATTAATCTTTTATATATGTTTAACATTGCATCAAGACAAACAACTCACAAACTGATGTTTCGCTAGAGCACTTATTTATTGTTTGCAATTAAATACATGTATGAACAATATACTTCCTTCATTTAAGCATTGTTTGGTTTTATTTTATTGGCTTTTGACTTGCATTTGTACTGAGCATTTGGAATGCCGCTCTGAAGCAATCAGTAGTAGGAAGCCAACATGGCTGCACTCCATCAACCTTGATAGGGTGACTCTATCGTTGAGATGTCCTTATAAAATTGTTCACCATGTTCTTCAATGACAGAACCTGGGTTTCCAGGGAAGAAGTCAAGATATGGGTCTAGGAGATGAATTTTTGAGGGACATACTGTAATTTAGCAGTCTGTGCGCACTATAGTACTTCTGAAAAACAGTCACTTAGTCATCAGATTTATAATTTCCAAGGAAATTGACTACAACTTGAAACATCTAAGTCCCTGTAAAGAGCCTTCATGAAATTCTTTATGAGTCCCAGCTTAATTATATTGTTATTATTATTAAGATCGTTATTAAAGGCGAGATTGAGACTGAAAAGTCTCTTCTTCCATCTAACCTTTCGTGAATGGTATTATATACATAAAAACTTGTGTATATGTGAATAGAAATAGAGAGGAAAACTTTAGAAGGAGTGGAAGTAAAAAAAAACCTAAGGTGAAAGCTTAGGAAAAATATCCACAGCAGGAAAACACCCACAGAGAAGGGTGATGTGAAAAACCTTCGCAAACCTACTGATAGTACAAATTAAAAGATAATAAAGAAAGCTGTTTATAACATGGAGATTAAAAAAGCAATAGTACTATAACTAAATTACAAATAATAATAAAATAAAATCAGAAACAGGAAAAACTGCAATAGTAAACCACGAGGAAAAAATTAATAAGACAAAAACATAAAATAAAATTAATAAATATGAGGAGGTGGATTGATAACTTAGCCTCGGTCTACCAAAGGCTCACAAACGAATTGTTTCTTTATGTAGTGGTACTTTCTGTCTCTGCTGTTCTACCCACAGATGGAACTAAAGTATAAAATTCACAGAATCGGGCGAGATATGGTGGAAATCCATCATGCAAAATGAAGGATTGGTACTTTTTCCACAAAAATTTTTTATTTGTACTACCGGTTTCAACGGAGGTCTGTCATCTTCAGGTACAAGTTATACGATTCAAACAAAATATATACAGACAAGGGAGATGAGGGGAAGAGGGGAGTGGAGGAGAGGGTGAAGTAAGTGCGTTGGGGAAGATCGGAAAGGGTAAAGGGGTTCCTTTCCTCCCTCCCCACTGATAACGTCCCCTTTACCCTTACTCCCGCGCACTCCTTTCCGATCTTCCCCAACGCACTTACTTCACCCTCTCCTCCACTCTCCTCTTCTCCCTTGTCTGTATATATTTTGTTTGAATTGTATAACTTGTACCTGAAGATGACGGACCTCCGTTGAAACCGGTAGTACAAATAAAAAATTTTTGTGGAAAAAGTACCAATTATCTCCTTCATTTTGCATGGAACTACAGTGCTTGGTTTAACTGTTCTGCTTTCAAATGAGGATAACGATTACTTTAAGAACGCCGCAGATAAGTCAATTGCACTAGCCATAGTGTATGTTTTCAAGGAGCAGCATTAAATCCATAAAAATCTTAATCTCATTATTTGAGGCGAGACCATATGATGATGCTGCCTTGAGTTATTCTGTTATGATCGTTTTTCATTTAAGGAACCCTACGCACTGTTCGATGATAGCCCAAATATCATGAATATAACTTTTATTACAACAGAAAAGGGCGATGTTAAAATCATCAGCCAACCGTACTCTATGGTCCTCTTTGATCCCAGCAAAAGATGCACATCAATGCATTGTAAAAGATTTTTCCAAATATATTAATAATTTAAACATATTTATTGAAGCCATTCCAGTCAGTCATGCACACGCCCTAAGGTGTCAATTAGATTCATAATATTGAAATGATTTATTCGAAGAACAAAACTCTTGTATGAAACTAAAGAAACTATGCTTAACAACATACAATTACGAAATTGTATCACGATATTTACGATCACAGAATTCCGTGTTGAATAAATCATGAGGTGTTAAGATTGAGGAACAAAACTCAATATTCCGCGTATATTCTTAGTATATTCTCAGTATATTTATCATGTTGTACGATTCTAGAATACGCGACGATTTCAAGAAACGTGACTCCTGCTGAGTGAGGAATTATAGTAAGGAGGTTCGATTTCAAAATTATTTCGGCGTAAAAGTCAATCGTTTTTAAAGAACGGTCCTTCTGAAGTTCCAGAGAGGGCACTTTATTGTCAAATCTAACTATTTTCCAAAATGATAACAAACATTTCAGCATGGCATGAAAAAAATGAAAAACGAACCCAAGAATAATGTTCGACGAGCGATGTTCCAAGCAAAATATTTTTTTGATGAAATCTTCGAAACCTGACTTGATAGTGAAAAACGGTTTTCAAATTTGAAATCAGCATTTAAAACCCAATTAGAAAATGTGAATGGCATGCCAGATATCTACTGGTTATCTAGCAGTTTTATTAACAAGGATCAGTTGTATGCATTTGTAACTGTACATGTTTTATATTTTTCATTTAGTTTCGTTATTTTTGACAGTGGAGCTCACTAGTACTAATATCAATCGCTAAGGAGCTACTGGAGTTAGAAATTGGATATGTGAAACAAACATGCGAATGTCGATCTACGGCAGAAAAGGGTGGAGGATGTAACGGGGGAAAAATTTTATCTTGCAGTCGATATTGGAGATGGGAGGAAATACCTTTCAAATGCAGATTTGATATAAAAACCTATCTATGATACAGAATGCTTAGGAAAGACGTTAAGGTTGATTATATCAGATGGACGTAAAGGAACGGAAAGGGACGACGACGGGAGATGAAACTTATGTATTTAAATTAAAAGAGTATGAAGCAAATATTCCGCTAAGTTTATACGGAAAAAAGCAGGGTTAAATAAATAATACATACACGATTTTTTAAATAATTGTTCATGGTTCATAGGAAAAGGGATTTCATCGCTGAGATCAGTTTGGATTTTCTAAAAGAATAGAAATAAGGGAGAGAGGAGGGTTCAATACAACTTGAAATAAAGGAAGGTAAGTAGTTTTCTGACTATGTTGATTTTAGCCGATTTCAGAATTCTATTCAAACCTGTAAAACGCTATTTACATAAATGAGAGAATTGTTAAAAGCTAATGGAGATACTTATGGGGGTAAAGTAGGGCTGATGAGGTTGGCAGCTGTAAAAATTTGCACATAAATCATATAGAGAAATCATAAAGATCCGTATTCGAGTCCCGGTCTTGTCTGAGATTTTTCATGACCGTTTTTTCTTGGGAAAAACAGAATATTTAGATGGCTGGAGAAAAATATGAGCGGAAAATGGCACATATACATAATCGAAAATACACATGCATTTAATTCTTTTTATGGATAACATACCCCAAGAGAAAATCGAAAGAAGTTTTTTACGAAGTCGATACAGTAATAAAAGCTTTCGAATGAATAGCCATAAATGTATGCCATCGTAAAAGCTAAGGTGTATAAATCTAATACATATTTGCTTCGGAAAAGAAATCCGAGACCATTGTGAGCTATTGCTAGGTAATTAAGTATGAGAAGCAAGCGGATTCAAGATGTAAAGCAGTAGTAAAGAATGGGAATGGAAGTGATGAGATTCGATAAGGGAAGGAGGCCAAATTAACATTTACGGTAACAGACTATAACTAGGTGATTTGGCTCTGAATGTGGATCACTGGTGCATATGTAAATGAAGTTAGAGAGGAAGAGTAGTAGCGGAAGAAGCTTTTAGGATGAGAATCAATTTGAAACGAAAGACCTAGAAAAAGTATAACGAATACACTGGTATTCTTGCGGAGTTTAAAATGATGAATGCAAGGTATTTATAGCGATAAGCCTGAGAAAATTAAATCATGTATAACTGTCTTTATTTATGGGAAATAATAATATCGATCCTCAAAAATTACGATAAAACTGGCTTCCAAAAGTAGTCCCCGAAAGAAGCTGCTGTTACATGGAGAACCGGTGATGTGAATGTCTTCCTAGGGTTGACTTATGGCATTTACGATGCCCTAGATACTGCTCTGGCAAAAAGAGGGATATCGCATCATCCATCCTATCTAAACACCGCACATTTTAAAGTACACTCCATCGAAGTATGCATGCTTTAGCGGATATTTTGGGCATACACGGATTTGTTGCGAATGCTAGAAGCCTTCGTGGCAAAGTGCGATACAAGACACGCGATTCCTTGGCTACCCTTTATCCATTTGGCGCCCTCTCCTGTTTAACATGCAAATGTCAAAGAGAAGGCTTTGAGGAGAGCAAGTATTTGCCTTCCACCCGAGGAGGAGCCATCCCATTGAAGGGATGATCGAAGGCATTTTTTAGGCACCATTTTCACAGCTCGCCTTTCTTACAAAGCTTTGGCGTAAAGTTGGAAGAATTTAAGCGAGCTGATCCGAACGATGATTGCGGACCATTTTTCCAATTTTTGCTCGTCCAAGATATGCGCGTCCGTTTCCCAAGCAAATCGACCAAGATCTCCATCATAACATTCCGTGGATTCCATTTTTACACTTACATGTTTCTGGAACTTATTTTTACGCATGTGGATTTAACCATACTCTATTCCGAGCGCTTTTCTAAAAATTTGCTCTTGATTGATGCCCTATTATAAACTTAAGCTGAACTTTTATGCTAACTTAAATTTATTTATAGAGGGAGTATTATTTATTATACTGGAAAGCAAACGTTTTTGAGATTTCAAGTGGAAGTTTGCAGAAAAATGTATATCTATAAATATTATGCGATACCTGGAATTGAATGGTTTTAACAGGTCAGGTATATAATAATAATAATAATAATAATAATAATAATAATAAATCGTCTTTATTTGGGCGAGATTGAGACTTAAAAGTCTCTTCTTCCATCCAACCCATCGTCATTAAGTATAAAATAAGAAGTAGAAAAAATTAGAAGAATTGTGGCTGTTAAAAATCTAAGAGATTCTTAGGAAAAAAATCCACTGCAGAAAAACACCCACAAGGGAGGGGGGTGTGAAAAGCCTGCGCAAACCTACCGATAGTAATAGCTAAAAGATAAGAGATATAGTATATGTGACTATATATAAATTGATATATACCTATACATAAATTCACATCTCTTTTGATCCCTTTCAAGTACTCCCATGTTTACTGAAGTTACACTGACTTTTTTGAACTAACGCCATTAAGTACTTATTGCTTCCCTTCCATTCCCTATCGTAGAGAAGATTTTTGACCCAGTCGATTTCTTTCTTAATAATACTCGCTGATTTTTAAGTGTAATTATTTTTAGAGGAGGACTTTATCGAATTTCTTCTTGAAATACAGTGTCTACTTGCTTTTACTCTTAGCAAACTTTCAGATGTTGTGTACGAATGGTAAAATTTCGCATGATTAGGACTTTCGATCTCTGAGAAGAGATATTGTCTAAACCAGGTTTTAAAATTTCCTAGCCACAGTTAATTCATACCTAAATCCGTTCGATTTATGCATTCAAAGTTTTCATCATGATCTCATCGGAAAAATATTTAGAACTTTCTGCACATTATTATGATATGCGTTAAAAACTACACTACTAATACACTAATAGTTTAGTACTGTCCAGTTCATTGTTGAAAAATGCGAAAGACATAAGAGATAGGTTTTCTCTAATAAAAGAGATTTTATGACGAGGAAAGAAATGACGGAAAAAGGATTCGTAAAATTCAAGAAAGCATATGAAAACCTACAATATGGGGTTTCACTCTACATTTTCATTGACTTAAGTAAGTTGCAAGCTGTATTTCAACGTGTGGTGAGGGTCCATTCATAATTTTATATCTCCCTAATTTGTTACTATCGCATATCTTCAGCGGTAAAATCTTTGAAACGGCTAATTCTGTAATTAATTTATCTAGGTATTCATGCATCCAATCGGTCGAACATCTTATTTTCAAGAATGTGTTATGCCGGAATATATTTCGTAAAATTGATCTTCTGAAGTGAAATCTGATGGAACTCCATATTTCTTTATTTATTTCATATAACCCACAAACATTCATTTTATAGAACCTTACAGTGTAGGTATTAACAAAAACAATAACACAAGACCATTCACTAACCGGAAAAATCCGATTAGTCGGGATACGAACCAGGGACCGTGGGGTTGGAGCGATACCGTGCGAGCACGCTAACCACTCGGCCACCACGGCCGATCTTTTCAGTAAATTTAGATAATTTGTACTTTCCCACAAATGTTTTTATTTGTGCTACAGGTGGCCAGAGAAAAATGTGAGAGTTTAGATACGGAACACAGTGGAGAGAATGTAGAGAGATGTGGTAATATGGCAAGGGTGCAAGGAATGGACGCGGTCCCAGGGCCGCTAAGGATAGGGTGGAGAAGGCAATATGCAAGTATGAGGGGTTATCGGAAATCAGATATTCGTTAGTAAGGCAGTGAATGGTGCAGCATGTGGAGAAGTTAGGATTCATCGAGTACGTCCATTTTAAAATCTTTTGAACAATGCTGAAGCAAAGAATGTAAAAATCGGTAACAGTTTTTTTGAATCAGGTTTTGGCCGAATGGGATCGGTATGGAGCTTTGTTCTTTATGGTTTCATTATGCCCTTAAAATTTTGTGGAGATGCCATCTCAGGAGAGGAAGGCGGTAGTGATACTTCAAAGATAAAATAAATGAAAAAAAGGGATTCAATATATTTCCTTTGATCGAGTAAACATTATAAAATGAAACAAAATAAAAGTCAAATTAACGTGCTACGACTCCCACGCCGCTGTATTTGGCTTTTTGTTTCCTTTATACCTGCTACATGTTAATGCAGGTAGCCTCCCGGCGATAGTGGACGCGCTACCCATTCGGCTCTCCGAGAGAATTAAAAATAAAGCTTTTTTAATGAAATATATATTTCATATTATTTAGTGGTTTAGCGGTAATGGAGGAAGAAAATTTCGATATAATCTTTGGTGAGGAAATGTGACATATAAAATTCATATCTTCTTTTACTGGGAATTCTGTAATTGGAGTGCAGTAAAATAGCCAGAGGTACTTTTTCGACGAAGAACGCCAACACTGGAAATTAAATTAAAATAAAATAGAGACCCAAGGCAATGACTTAATTGTGTACTTTTTTAAATTACTCAGATATAATATATCGAATTCAATGAAATCCCAAAATACCTATTACTACGTAATAGGTATTTCTTCTATTATATTTGCCTTCTTTAATAAAAATATCGAAAATAGTAAAAGTTAGATGTAAAAAAGTAGTATATATCATAATTGAGAATAAATTTAAACGATCATAAAATATCGTATGGAATATAATAGCGAATTAGGAATGATTGAGCAAAATCTTTAAAATGGATTGATAAATATCCTGAAATGGATGAAATTAATACTGATGTGTCCCATCATAAATAACATAAAATAAATAAAAATCAAATTATGTAAAATTGAGAATTGAAAAAATAATAAAATTACAAAAAAACATCTGCGAATAACAAATTGTAACATAAAAAATCACAACCGAGATTGAAGAGTTGTGGAAAAATATGGAGAACTATGGTACCTGAATGACCGATTAGATAATGTCAGTGTCAGTATGATTTTGTTCCTGAAAAATTTATTTATAATTGACTTTATTGAAAGATGGTGAAGAAGGAGGGTTATACACTAAAGGAGGAAGTGCATCCCAGTGAAAGTGAAGTTTCTAGAAGCAGGGACTTGTAAAAAAAAATGTTACATATTTCTGTGATATGAACTGGAACATGTATAAGATAGGTGTCCCCTTGTAAATCGGTCGTTAACTGTTTTTATTCTCTTTAAACCTGATGATATGTATTGAGATTCATTATTGCATTTTGGGTTGAACTTAAAAAGAAAAAGAAATGGGTTTCTTCCGTTTTTTAGCTTGAGAAAGGACAATTACTCAATTTTGGCTAATATGTGATCAAACTTGTATAGACAGCATTTGACGAACTCAAGAATTCTTTGCCTTTTGGAGATATTTAGATCTTCATAGACAGGGACCTATATGAAGAGATATTATTAATTGCGCTTTGAATAAACTCAGTGAAAGAAAATAAAAAAAATGATGACCATAATTTGTCCTTTTTAACATGAATATAATAATATAAAATTTACTGAAATTTACGAATAATGTTCAATTAAGAAGTTAATTCAATTAACTTACTAGTGATTTATAGTGTTTATTGTATATAGACGTTTCTCCGGATATACATATACATAGTAAAGGTACCAGATATGGAATACTTTTTGAAAATGCCTTTTATTTCCCATTTCATTTGTTTAAAATTGTATTATGGAAATTTTCATTAAATCTATGACCTATCAGCTATGGCCCCACAATAGAAATTTATAGATTAATTTAATATTTTTTAAGCCTTAAGAAAATGTTACATGACTACCTTTTTCCACATTAGGGCAATGGAGGTCCTAATATGGAATCAGTGCCGGATTTAGGCAGCGGGCAGAGTGGGCAGTGCCCATAGGCCTCCACCAAAATGGGCCTCCACCAAGGTGACAAAATGTTAAAAAATATTGTAAAAAAATGGGAAACCCGACAACACCCCGTTGAGTCGCGGAGAAAGAGGAAAATTTCTCAACAAGTCAAGACAGATTGGGGGGGAGGGCGATATAAAATATGAATTTCGCCAGATCGCCCAAAAAAGGCCTCCACCCGTTGGATTGCCCATAGGCCTCATACACCCTAAATCCGGCACTGTATGGAATACTAAAATAGTTGCTTAAAAAGCGTTTCAATTACGCGTACTTGAAAACTGATAAAAAAATTAAGCTGCAGTGAGCAAAGGACATCATTTCGTAAGAGTTTGTTGCAAAAATTTAATCACATAAATTATGTAAATATAAATAATATTACCAAAATCCTAGCATGCATAACTTTTTTATCAGCTGATATTTATAGACGCAAAAGTTGCCCACGATTTAAGAGAAGAATAATTAAAATTTTAAAATTATAAAGCTCATTCCATTTATTCATTTATAAAAATTAAATGTTCATAAGAATATTTTCAAAATAAAATCGTTTTCTTAGAATTGATTCAAAGTGCTGAAACCATTTCGTAAACATGTTCATTTGAATCCACCCTGAAGGGTGAATGTCTAACATGGATCCCGGAGGAGCACGATCAGTGACTTCATTTTTTATATGTTTTCGTGGGAATAAATAAGGGGTGGGACAGAAATACAACTAGCACTCTTGCAAGTTACTAATGTAACCCAACTACCTCTTTCCGCTGAGGTGGACTGACCAATCTGCTTCTGTCCCCTCATAGTGATAACCTTTGGCTGCTTAGACTTAAGAATAGTCACAACAGTATCGTCGCAATTGAAAACTCTATTTCCTTCGATCGGTAAGTCTTATAGCGGCTTCTATTTTATCTTTATACCATGCTCTCGTCCGAGACCTTCTGTAAGTGTGAACATTTGGAAGACAGGAAAAAAAATATTTACTTAATGGGGAGCTTTACCACGAATATTAATTATTCCGTTTAATAATTTATCTTGCATATACATAATCATATTTTATAACATTGATGTGTATGTATTATACCTATCATAATTTTGATGAAAGGATTATTTGAAATATAATAATTTGCATAGAATAATTACATTTTAGCATTTAAAACATATAGCGTTAGTCCTAATCCGCAATATCCTTTGCTCACGAACTTAGAAAGTATAGGACTGGAAACTGCTGAAATTTTTTAGCTCCCTTCATGTCCGCATCCGCGAGATGGCAGCACTGAAGTTCGCCCTTTGAAACCATAATCTTATATGGAGTAAACGGTGAAAAAGCACGATTATGATAAATATGTAATAAAGAGTAATATTTACCAAACATGGAATTAAGAGTAATTGTTTTATCCATCAATAGGTACTTTTGAATTGAATACAAAACATTTGAATAAGACAGACAAATTAGCAAATCCGAAGAATAGGTGCTTGCCTTCTGTGCAAAACACAGGTAACGTTGTCGCCGTAAAACATTCTTCGTAAATCACTGAAAGGCGACGAACCGTACCGTAGTATGGGGTGACTTTGACCGTTTTTTAGACTTTTTAAAAATATTTCTGTATTCAATTACATTCTCTATGCTCAGAAAATTTAAATTACATGAAGGTAATTCTTATTCATGCAAATAGTATCTAAAAAATTTTCTTAAACAACGGAATTTGTTTAAAAAATAAAGAATAGCTGCCTTAGGCACCCCAACCGATGGGGTGACTTCGGCCACTAAATATGTTTCCTAAATATCGCCTATAAAATAAACTATATGACTAATATTACGACCATTAATATATTTTAAAATATTTAAATTATTACCATATTTAATTTTTGTTTAATAGGTACTGAGATAAGAAGTTATTGACTCATAATAACGTTTTTCCACTTTATTTATAAATTTTCAAAACAAAAATAAATTTTTTACATGTTTTAATTTTTTTCCTCCAAAAACAAAAAGAATGAAACATTATTGTAGAAAACTTCTACTCATTGTCACTCGAACCCTTTTAAATTTTTTTCAAGCCTTAGAGTCAGTGTTTTGTCACTACTAATGAATCTCCGAACCCTAACAATTTCTGGAATTTTTGTCAAAGCACTGAACATTTACTTTTTACTGTTCAAATACGATTGTACTAAAATTTGGATATCACGAATTCTCATAAAAAATTTAACCTCCACTAATTTAATCTCTTTTTCACTAAGAAGCACTGTTTGGCCTCCAATTGTCTTCAAATGTTTCCCATCTTGCTGAGTGTTACTGAGAGAAGTTACCAGACTGAGGTTTCGTAGACTTGTCTCGAGAATGCACGATTTTCAATTTAGTTTCTAATGACAATTGTACTGTCAATGTTGCAAGGAGCAAGACGGATTTGCTGACGATATGTCAAGACAATCTAAATTCTAAAGGGCAGGAAAAAATAGCTACTTCGTGAAATTTTAGTACTACATAATTTATTGTACTACAAATTTACAATTTGTGGAGCAGTGCACACGTGGCCGAAGTCACCCCATAGCATATATAATAAAATATTATGTAACTATGAGGATTAGACAGCATGCAAAGTTTAGAAATTTAAAGAAAGTGCATCGAAAAGGAAAATTGCGAAACTGTCGAAAACTTAATGTTTGGTCAATACATTTTTATGCCACTCTATCCTTTATGTTTGTATATTGTATAACCTAACTTCACATTTCATCCTCCCCAAGATGAAATGCAGTCCACGCCAGTCATTAAAATTTGATACTTTTGGTTTATGTATGTTTCAACAATATTTGACCGTTTACTGATTTCCTGGAGACTATATCTGAGAACTTAGATTTTTTTCAGGAAATGTATATACGAGGGTGGTCTGATAAGTTTCCGACCCCAGATTTTTCAGACATCTTCAATAAATTTTCAGTAAACATGTCAAGAAATGTTGAAATGTCGGAAACTTTTCAGACCACCCATGTACAGTCCTGGCCAAAATTAACGCAGCACCGGCCGTAAGGATCGCTTGGGAAGTGCTGCATTAATTTTGGCCAGGAGTGTACATACATCCTGTGATTCTAGTTTTAAAAGGCCTAGTTGAAAGTAGATGTAACGTTGGTAATTTATAAAGGATCAATTATTTTCTGTGTATCCAAGCAGAATACATTGCACTCCGCTGATCTACGAATAATGTTTTCACAGCGAAGAAGTTACTTGTGGTGTGCCATGAAGGCAACCTGCACTTATTCTTCGGATTTACTAATTTGCCCATTTTATTCAATTGTTTTAAGTACTTATAAATAGATAAATCACTCTGAATTCCATCTTTGGTATATACTACTCCCGCAAGGAAAAAGAGGGAAAAAGTATCATAATCGTGCTGTTTTTTCCATTTACTCCATATGAGATTATGGTTTCAAAGGGCGAGCTTCAGTGCTGCCATCTCGCGGCTGCGGACATTAAGGGCGTCAGCCGATTGTACAGTCAGCATAGGGGAGCTTTAGGGGCGTGCCTTTGCTATAAGAAAAGAAAGAAAACATTTAGCGTTCTATACTCCAAATATGGAATATTCCATATTGGGAACACGTAAGTATTCCTTAATAGGAACATTACGCCATATTGGAACATTTTTAATTTTTTACGAGTTGAGCTGGTTTTAGATACTAAATCTTTTGTGTTTATCAAAGGACAACTTACTCATATCATTATAGTCATTGTACACTCCTGGGCAAAATTAACGCAGCACCTCCCTAGCGATTCTAACGGCCGGTGCTGCGTTAATTTTGGCCAGGAGTGTACTTTCTATCACGCTTACCGCCTTTGATGCGGGGTAATAAGTCGAAAATTTTCTGCCAAAACTCGTTAAGACTCAAAAACTTGAGAGCGTCATCAAATCACGTGTATTTCTTCTGGACAAGTGAGAACTCACGCGTAGACTACCGGGAGTATTTGTATCATGTTAAAAAAAGAAATGACTGGAAGCAGCTTTTGGCTGATCAGATACTGTGGTATTCCACACTAGTACCATATTCCATATTAGGAGCACCACCATCACTGCCACAGTTCATTACCTCATTGGGACGGAGGGGTGTTAACGGAGGTTAGAGGCGATGTATAGCACAGGTTCAACCATGCTAAGAAGTCTTCAACAATATCTCTGGCCAAGTAATGAAAGTGGCATTCACCGACCGGCAGTAGGACAGCCTGGTGAATTATTGTCCTAACCCCCCCAAACACAAGTACAATTTTCATGATGAGCTTCTTTTATGAAAATGTATCCGGACGTAAAAGCACCACACGTTCGGATGTCCGGGAGGTGGTGGCATTAAAGAGGTACATCATGAAGAAAAGAATTACATCCCTGCTATTCGCAACCTACAACTGCAGCAGCTTAAGGAGTGAAGAAAGATTGCTGGAACTGCTCAATGACGCAGAGAAGATAAAATGGGATGTCATCGGTCTCAGCGAGGTCAGAAGAAAATCTGAAGAGCTACTTACATTGAAGGAAGGACATTTACTCTTTAACAGGGGCACGAAAGATAAAAGAAATGGAGGCGTTGGATTCTTGATTAGGAAGAGATGGAAGGATAATGTGGTAAAAATCGAAGGTGTATCAGATAGAATTTGTAAACTCACAGTAAAGATCAATGAGCGTTACTCAGTACAGGTCATCCTCTAAGCACCAACAGCGGCAAGCAGCGAAAAGGAAAGTGGAAAATTCTATGTATATAACAAATACAAACTTTAAGAAAAATCTTACAAGGAAATGGAAGTGGAGAGGTCCCAATGGAACAAAAAATTAAATAGACTACATATTGGTAAACCTGCACTGTAACAAACCGTGAAGTTTTGAATAACTTCAACACTGAAAGTGATCACAGAATTGTTAGATGCAGGATTGATATTAACCCCCGAATGGAACAAAAGAAGTTGGTTTCTTGCAAGAAGGATGAGATAAATATCGGTAAATTATCAGATAAAAAGAAGGAGTTTCAGCTGAAATTAAGAAATAGATTCTCAGCACTTCAGGAGGAAGAACTCGAAACCAAAGTCATGGATGTCGTGAAGACGGCGGCAGAGGAAGTAGCAACTATGCCAAGAAAACCTAAGTATAAGAAGTTTAGTGTTAGAATCCGGCAAATGATGAAACGACGGAAAGAACTGAAGAATTAAGACACTCCAAGAGATAACATCGAATATGCCGAGCTTTGCATAGCCATCAGAGCAGCAATCAAGTGTGGACAGAAGTGATAAATGTTTCATAAACACAGCCAATCATTTACCTTATGATCATAGGTTTGACGCCATAGCACTATTTGCATTCTACAATTCAATTAAAAGCAAATACGGAATTTCGTTTCAAGGCATTCCCGATAATCGACTCGGAATTTTAGAAACGGTCAGATTATCCCAAGGAAAACATTTTAATGCTATTTCATCTCAAAAATGTCCTGGGTTGAACACCAGGTCACTTGGATAGAGAATCGAGTTTTATTAAAGAAATATGGGTTCTTTTATCCTAAATTTTCCTACCAAATAGAACTTAGCATAGTATAGTACTTTAAAGATATGCTTGCAGTAAGCAAGCTACTATTACTCGTAATAGATATAGGTACCTATATCCGGAGAAACGTCTATATATTATAGATATTATCATCATGAGTGTTCCACCTTTCGGTAGGTTCATGCACAATCAAAAATCTCTATTAAGCGCCCTCTCATTAATTTCCCTATGTTTAACCCCACCCCTTATGTCATCCAAAAACTTTTGTCTCCGTCTTCCACTCTGTTTCTTCCCCTGAATCCTCCCATCAATTACAATCTTTATCGATCCCTCTCCCCTCAATATTTGACCCACACATTTCTTCTGACGATGCTTAATCACGTCAATTATAGCCCTCTCCTCCCCAACCATCTCTAGCACCTCCGTGTTTGTTTTCCTTCCAACCCAACTAATTTTTTCCATTCTACGCCATACCCACATCTCGAGGTTTTCCAAGCGTTTAATTTCTTCCTTTCTTAAAGTCCGCGTTTCATACCCATAGAGCAACACACTTTAGACCAGGGATTTCACCAACCTTTTCCTGATTTCTTTATCAAGACTTTTGGTCATCAATTCCCTTCGCTTCATAAAGGCTTCCTTAGCCAAGGCTATTCTTTTACAAACCTCATCTTTATATCTTCCGTCCCAAGAGAGAGTATTTCCCACGTAAGAAAATTTATCCACCTGCTCTAGTTTTTCCCCATCCACCCTAATAGTTAGCTTGGCTTTCTTTCCTTTCCAAGTAATAAAATTTATCCACCTGTTCTAGTTTTATCCCATCCACTCTAATAGTTAGCTTGGCTTTTTTTCCCTTAGTGAACCTCAAAACTTTATTTTTTAATAGATATAGAGCATTCAAATTCATCGGCCATTGGTCGAGTGGTTAGCGGGGGAAGCGCTATCGCTATCGCTCCAACCCCAAGGCCTCGGTTCGGGGTTGGAATCCCGGCTGGTCAAGATTTTTCTGATCAGGAAATGGTTGTGTGTGTTTGTCTTACTTCCCCACTCAGGTGGTTGGCGGCAGGAAGGGCATCCGACTGTAAAAGTCGTGCCAAAGCTAACCTCATCCTCATCATCACCCAAATTCATCAGCCAACCCTATAAAGGGAATAATGGGAGTATATGGGAATAAGGCTCAGGAAAAAAATAGGACGTTAAAATTCAAACTATGTTCTGCAAGTGTCACAGATTTGTAATTTTTACGACGTACTTTTTCCTCAGCGTCTAACCGCCAGAAAAGATTCGACTTTGAACCTCAGTTTGATGCCAGAAGGCCCCGCAGTCCCGATTTTTTCCATAAGGATGTATTGCGGGGATTTTCGAGAATTTTTCTCAAACACTTTCTGGCAAATTATAGAATTTAAATTAATACGGATCGTCCCAAAGAAAAATGGACTTGAAAAACGGGGCCGGGAATCGAACCCGGGTTTTTTTTTCAAGTCCGATTTTTCTTGGGACATTTCCTGGGTGCACGCCCTGATGTGAAAAGTACCTTTAACCCTTTCCTTGTTTTTAGGGATCGCTGGAAGCCGTGCAAAAATCGCAAAGGCGTCCTCGAAATTACCCTAGGTTCGACGCTAGGTCAAGGCTAATATTCTCCTATTTAAACGTGTGATATCAAAGATTTTTTAAATCCCTTCTCAATAACATGGTAACTTTAAACTCGGCTTTGGTTTATTTCGCTTTCTTTAAACCAATTCATCACATTAATTAATTATATGATAAATGGTGATCCAATCCTGGTGAATGCAATTTTTAGATTATTGCCAATGAATAAAACTTAAAAATTATAAAATTCACAGAATAAAATTCACAGACACAAGTATTAGTTGTACCTGAAGATGACGGAAATTCACACACACAAGTATAACTTGTACCTGAAGATGACGGTCCTCTGTTGATACCGGTAGTACAATTAAAAAAATTTGTGGAAAAAGTACCAATTATCTCCTTCATTTTCCTTAAAAATTATAATTAAACGCTAAGAGAATATTCCTTACTATTTAGAAAAACACAACTCATTATCAAAGGAATGCTTTCAAAGTTTCTGTCTACAGGAAGGCTTCGTTGTTTTGCATTCTGGAAATTCTGCAGAGACAAAATCGTGAGAGAAATAATTAATACTTTAGAAAATCCAGGATTCGGTTCCAATAATAGTTTAAATGAACCAAAAGGAGATCATTGACCGCCGAAAACATGGAGAGAGACTAGCTAATCATTTTCTGGACGGAAGACTGCTAAGACATATCACGCGGAATAGTAAAATAGAATACATTTTTGTAGCTGTTTAAGTAAATCTATAAAAAGAGCGAACGTTATCTAACTTGCGAGTATTTTCTATGTTTTTACTACAAAAATTCATCTTATATAATAATCACCGATGAGCAAATATTTATATATTACACATTATTTATATATTTATTATTCATCCGATGTCAGTCACTCCCGTAAGAAATGCATGGTAGAAATTTTCGAACATCAATTGCTTTTACGTGATAGGATTATACATTTTTGAGAGTAATGAAAGGTCCAGTGGAGTATTACAAATTGATATTTGTTTTTCCAAAATATCCTTGGCTCGACTCTGGACTCGAATTACCTCTCATAATAAATGCACGTAAAGTTCATTTTGATCGATTGTATTGAATTGCAGACATTTTTCTTTTGCATAATTACATTATAAATTATGGTCGAGATAAGTACTCAAAGAAAGGAACTTTAATGAATTTTATGGCAATAAAACCGTTATATTCCAATCAAATTATTGTCAAAAGTGAAATGAATACCATAGCTACAACTCTTTTTATTTCTTCGTGTCATGCATTGTATTCGGTACTGCCAAAAATCTTAAAATATCAGAATACTTGATATCCTATCATAATTCTACGTTCGTCTGATAAAGTATGCAAATAGTTTCTTTTGTTTGAGTACAATCAATCGTTTTCAGTGTAATCATCAAAATCAGCAAATGACATTTAGTGCGAAAGAACAACACGCATTGCATACGAGGTAGGGTAGAAAAATCACTAACTGCGAAAGACGTGACTAGTCTGAATTTGTAAGAAGCACTCTCAAACTGCCTCTGCTGCTATATAGCAAAGCACAAGACCATGGAAATTACCCTTACCCTCATAATCCTGAGCATCCGTTACTTTTAACCGCGGCGGTCCCTCGCAGGGAAAATAGGGAGAAAGAAAACAGCGCCACTATCCTATTTGGAAAACTAGAATCCGAAAACGCTAAATATCATTCTCGGGTTAAACGATTACAGTTATTGTGTAACAGTTACATGTATGAAATGTTTCTGGATTCAAAGATGAAGGATGAAAAAATTTCTTCCAACAAAGGAAATTTTCGTATCCTTCCTTACAATCGAGAACTACTTCAACGAAAATTATCGAATTTTGTGTCTGTTTACTAATTTTTTTCTCAATTATGATTCGCATAATCAGAAAATCCCATTCGGGATACATTGATAATTCTTTCCTGCGTCGAATGGTAAAAACAGATTTTTAAAATTCTAAATCCCGATGCAGCGATGTAACCGGCTACTACCTAAAATCGGTTAACACCCTCTTCCCCCTGATTCGCTTACCAAGCTATTTTCATTAGCTTTATTTCCTTCCCAAAATGTTCGATTCGGTTTGAATTCCAATTCTCTATTCAATACTAGAATACCATTTGTTATTCCTATCTCATCCCTTTCGACCTCTTTCTCCCTAATACTCTCTGAATGCCTTTTGTTTTTCGTCTTTCACGACTACTCTGTGAATCGTCCCCTACTTCAGGGTTTACCAGCCAACCTTTTTACAGTCGGTATTTTCCCCGAATCCATCCAATTTGCTCCTTCATTCCCCGAAACCAATCTGCCGCTGCATCTCATCCTTGATTTCCAACGGAAGAGTATGGATTTCCTCACATATTGGCAGGAGTTCCTCAAACGTGGAATTCTGTTTATCTTTCATTTAGAAACCATCCAGACAGTGAATCGCACCGGGTGATGTAAATACATTTGTCTCCGTAAATCTCTGACGGAGACACGCAGTTTTTGAATATGAATTTTTATTTGATTGTGATTGAATGAGGTAACGAAAACAAGATGTTTACAAGAATTTATGATCTTCCATTATGCGCTTAGTACGTGTAAGATGTAATGTAAGATGACGCGTAATATGCGGATCGTTTATTCTGGGCTGAGTTAGGATCTGCAATGAAGGACGTGAATTGTGGGTTTTGCGCCAGGCTGGTTTTAATATATCCCGCAAGATATACATTGGGATGTGCCAGCGAATTATTACTTTAGCAGTCTCTAAAAATGTAATTGTTATTCAGTATGATAACGAAAGAAGTGGACTCCTTTTTTGTACGAATTGGTGGTTTTCCAAAAATTATCATGAGTACGACTCCATGCCGCTATCAATCCCTTTCCTTAAGAAATTTTTGGCTTACTGGAAATGTGGAAGATGTGTTATGTTTTGGTGGCTATCTGTAGATGTGTGCCCTTTCGGTGTTGACAGATTCATGACAATTATACTAGGGCTCTCTCTCTAAGGGCTTCCGCAAAGACACGAAGTACTTTTTAAGTGGCTTAATCAAGGAATGAACCATCATCATTATTTTATTATTTATTACCTTATTGAATATATCAAATAATACATTCATGTTTTGATAGCTTGTGAGGAAGATAATCGAGTGAAGACAGCAATTTTGCTGGGGACACGTGGTCAGTTCACGTCCAAAGAGGCATTTGGGAGGATAGACAAACCCCGCCAAGCCACGCATGGGGATGAGGGATGGAAATTTAATATTATTAAATTTACATCGGTTCACATCTTCCGAAACGAATTAAACGTAACAAAAAATACCACGGAAAAAATACGGGAAATTTTCCATTTATGCATAAAGGCGACAGATGAAATGTTTTCATTTCACGATTTCCACGAAACAAGAGCACTCAATCTCACATTCGATATTAGTTATAGTTCATATTATTAGAATTTTTGAGTGCCACAATAAAATTGCAACTTCATTCTATATGTTCTTTAAAAGGGAAGGGTTGAGATGGAAAAGTATCTATTTTTTACGGACAAAGCTCACGGAAGTTATATAAGAGAGCATATACTCAACTTTTCAACTTGTAAAATATATCGTATCTCCTAATCCCCCATGCCTTAGCCTCTTTTTAATATTCTGGTGATATTCTCACGTAGGTCATACAGCAATCGTTATCTGTTTTGCCTATTAGCGAAATTACCCGACGAAAAATAAAAATAAGTTTTCTATCTTTGTTGCTTCACCTCTTCTGTTGAGAGTAGCTAATCATTTTACATTTACATTTAAACCCTGCAATCCGCCAGTGGCGCGTGGCAGGGGGGTAATATTTCACTATGTGTTTAATTTGTATATTCCATAAGGTGTGCTGATATTTATCCAATTTCAAAAATGATCTTCTTCAATATGTAAAACTTCATTCTCTTAGTTAAATTTAAATTTTAAATAAAAAAAATTCGAAATTGCATCATACCCGATCATTTTGAATAAAATTTACATTTCCCTACACTTTTCCACTTGTTTATCGAATTAAAATGTTATCCTGTAATTTAACCACGTGTTTCTTCAGTCTATTCGTTAAATAAACTTCATGAAGCTGACCAGAATAAAAATATAGAGTGAAATTGATCCTACAAATTTATTTAAAGGGTTCCTGTAAGATCGGCGATAATTTTACTTTCTTCCGTCTGACCATTCAAACGAACGAATTCAGACGTTTTGGTTCTTAATTTGCCGCAAGTCTTAGTTTCCATCACACCACCTTAAACCTCAGTTTCACCTGATACCACAGTTTCCGTTGAATTGATATTATTGCCTGTATCCCTTTTTCCTCGCATTTTTCCTCTGCGCTGCTGTCAGATTGACGCCAAGGGAACCACAGACTGTACTTGACACGAAAGCGCCCAAGGGGAGATACCAATGAAGAAATGAAAGAGGTGGGCTACGCAACTGCCATAAGGAAGTTCTCAATTTATTTCACACCAAACAAAGACTTCTTTTTGGTTGAAGTCGGCTATATCTAGGAGATGGATCGATTACCCTAAAACCATGCAGTAATTGTTCAAGGTGGTAATAATATTATTAAAATATCCGTTTTTAAGTTTCAGCTTAGCAAGATGTGTCCATTCATGGTACTGAATTACAATCACCATTAATAATTTTAATTATAAAAAAGATGCCACTCTTTGGCATTGTTGTGCAAACTTACACCACCTTTCGTAACCTTCTATGAGACAATTGACTCTCAAATGTTTTGTACTGGGGTATAACGATTCTGAAAGCTATTAATGATCACGATTGTGAAGGTTTTGGTATTAGTGTTACACCTGGATCTAAATTACTGAATGTTTGCACCTTTACCTCCTCCTATTCTTAACTGCAGCTTGATATCAATGATACTCAATAATTATAACGATTATGAGCGGTGTAATAATTGATTGCCTCTTTGTATATTACGAAAACAGTTTTTCCGAAACTTATGCTTTATAATAAACGATATCAAGATAAAATTATGTATGACTATACCGAAAAATTTATTAGCTATAAAACATTTGGATTTTATCACATTTTTGAAATGATAACGATTCATGCAGTTAATACAAAAATAAAAGGTTTTAATAATTGTGCGTTAACCGTATCGTTGGAGACAACAGTTAATATATATGACTAACCGTATTTGATAGCCATTAGGGAGTTGAATTTCTTATAAGGTATTTGGCATTTGGAAATTTTTTGAAAAAACTTTTTCTACTAAATTCACATGTTACTCACGGCTATAGTTACGCGATATGTTGTTGCACGATTTTCGTAGGATTTTTGTCGCGATTTTTTAAACGATTAAGTCACGTCGCATTAAATTATAATTATTATGAAAATGTACATTGTATAAGAAACACGTCGATATTTTCATTCTGTATTAATTATGTGATCTCTCAGTAGCTTCTTCACTTTTTCAGTTCCATATTCAGTTGTTTCAACTATATGAGGTAACATATTTATGCAGCTACGTATTAACAATTGTCCATATGTTTTGCAATAATAGCTAAATGAGCATAGAAGCTAATTAAAATTATAACGTTACCTGATTGACTTTTTCATTATTTTATAAGGCTATAAAAAAAATATTTATGAATCAATGCGAATAAGAAATAATGGAACTTACCACCAATTTTTAGAGTATATTCTCATCACTGTGTTTTTTCCTCGTCGGAAATTCGTCACGATTTGCTTCACGATAAAAATATTCCTTTCAAAAAACATTTCAATCATTCAGTAATTTCTAATTAATATTGCTGAAAGTGATAATTTCCTCTAAATGATGGATTAGTTGAGTTTAAAAGAATTTCCGATATCTTATTTAAACGCGATTGGGGCAACATAAACGTCTGAGAGTCTAAATTCTCTTCTGCCGGCTACTCGTCACTCATAGCATCAGCGCTTTTCTGTCAACATCTTTCTGGAATTTGAGGGATCGATGACATCACAGAGAGACAAGTGAATTCTCACAAAAGAGGGATGGGTCATTGATAAAATTTAAACTTCTTCCATAAGTCCAGTATGCCATCCACCATAGCGCTACTTAAATTCTAAATTTCTACACCATTGCCTATCAAGTTTTGGAGAAAGGATAACCAGATAAGATAAGAATTTGTGTTCCTGCTTTTCTCCATGAATCACACCAGGCGTCTCTAAAATAAGAAATTGCTATTTTTTTAAAGATATTTTGAACAGTTTCCTGATACCATAGAAACTTAAAACTCGGCATGTGAATAGAGATCACAAATGCATTGTTTAACGTTTCCTTGATGGTCCTTGGTTCGATTCCAGAGAGCCATTTAAATTACCCTATGATTTTCAAATGGGGAAAACGAAGTGTTATTTTAGGACCTTCCCGGTAAGATATCGACTCCAAAATTTCAATTAAGTAAGATTTAATTCTACTGGGGCGTTGTATGAATTCACATCCTCCAAAAGATCCTGGGTAAACACCAGGCGTCTTTTGCATGTGAATCGTATGGCGGGAATTTCAAATAGTTTATGATTCATTTACCGAGAAGGTGGAAATTCTACAGCCAGACGTGTGAACAGACGTAGTACATGGTAATTCTTTTACGATTTCTATTAAGTATTTGCAAAGTATAGTAATTTAAACAAGCATAATAATAACATTAATTTCAAGTCGGCATCATATCGAGAGGGTCCTCAAAAGAAAAAAGGATTGAAACTATTCTTAAGCTTCGTTGCAATTTATCCGTCCGGCATCGAACCTGGGTCTTCCTGGTGATACTTACTATGCAGCACAACAGAAGTTCACCATCTCTAACTATGTGTGAAAACTCATGCAGAAATATTTGCTGCAACTGCTTCAAATGACATCCTACTTTTCTCTTATATCCCTTATGTGAGAAATTTTAATGTGCTCTGGAATCGAACCCAGAAAGAGTATGGTCTTATCTAGTTTTTTTTTTAACTTATTCTTAATATAAAACCTCTAGCTAAGGAAAAACTTCCTATCATTTCGATAAGTGCATACAAAAAATATTGAAAAACTACCCCAATGTATTTTAAAGGGGAGATTTTTACATCAACCTAGCATTGAACCCAGGAAATTTTCTGTAAAAGTCATTAATGTTTTTGATATATCATGATCATATCTGTAGACTCCTTAAGTTAAATTCTCTACCTACCCGGAAAGTATTTTTTTTAATTCCCGAAAATCAAAGCAATGCTTTTAAATGGAAAAAATCGGGAATTGGGGCCCTCTAGAATCAAACCCATGATACTGAGGTTCAAAACCACATTTTTTCTGATGGTTACACATTATGGCCAATACGTCGTAAAACTTTCAAGTCAATGACGCTTGTGGGTTAGCCTGTGAATTAGTATCCTATCTATGTATATACATGAATGAATCCGGAGAAGCATCTATGTATAATAGATTTATTTTTCGTGAAGTAATAAACACTCGGAAATAAATATTCGAAGATTAGTATTTGATCTTCACTTTATAAATCATAAACCATTCAGCAATTTACTGGAACAGAATCGTAAAAAAATTATAATACCAAGAAGATTACAAGAAGCCTCAATGAATTTAACACGCTTCCTTCCAAAATTATTACAAATGGAAGATATTCAATTCAAGGAAAGATATTCATTAGGAGGAACTTAATTCAAATGATGTTTCCAAAGAGCTTGATAAGTAAATGTGGGCTTAATGCTACACGTACTAGACACCTTTATAATAGTCTGCGGGTACTTTTTTGTTTCTTTTCATCCAATTTTCCTTAAACAACCTGTTATTCCATAGCGAGAAGTATGAAATCTGACGGAAAGGATGCAAATACGGTCTTTGATTAATTATGTTTTTGTGATTTTTTTCTTTCCACTTCTACGGAAAATGCAGGGAATAATCGGCCTAGCAATAAGGGCCTAATAACGGCCATTTTCAATCGTCTCAAAGAATCTGAATTGCTCCGTTTCCTCGAATCTCTTTCTTTATCCGTTCTTTTATATCTCAGTTTTCAGCAGAAAATTAGGATCTTGTTTCCTCCGTACCTGAAATCTTCGGGTCGAGGAAAAACTCATACGAATTTTAAGTCGATGCTATGTGATATTATTTATAATTTGATGTACTGTCATATGCGGTATTATATCATGTTCCATACGATAAATACATCAAAGTGCGATTAGATATCCACTATTCACACTTAAGTTACGAAGAAGCTTGAATAATTCAAAATTAGATGGCGTTCCAAAATATTAAGCCAGAACACCATGAGTTTTAGAATTAGGTTGTAGTAGAACTTTAAGCTTCACATTTTGCTGACGGATTACATTACCAGTTTTTATTTCTAATTTAATCATACATATATTATTTCCCATTTATCGTTCAGGAGTGAATACCTACAAATTCAATTTGCTCATAAATCTGCAGTTTAATTTAAATATTATTTATCTCAAATCTTTGAATTTACGGATTCTTTTAGCTCTACGCGGATGGAGCGATTGTAAATGAGGAAGTTTTGCGTCCGTATAAGAACAGCTTAAGTATTGAATTATATATAACTGACATTGTTTGAAAATTTGTGGAATCGGTAAATTTATCTGCTTGACTCTCTGAAAGAAGCCAGGAAAAGTTTATATTATTTTCCGTTTTGAATTTATAATTTTACTGAAATTTTAACATGGAAATTATTTCTATCAATTTATTTTATCATCAATTACCGTTTAAATTGACATGCTTCCCAAGGTTCATTTTCCATACTAATTTCAAATCGAATATGCCAAGAATAACAAAATGAAAATAGTTCTACTGTATATGGAAAATTGCGTTTGTGATCCTTCACCTTTAACTCAGCCCCCTACGTATAACCTTTACTGAATCGATCACCATCACTTTTGATTGTGTGACACGTCTTGTATATCATTTCATTTCACAATTATAATTTCACACACTCTCTTTCAGAGTTTTAATGACCAATATTCCATAGAAGAAAAAATGCATGTAATGTAATATGGGTCCTATATCAGTGCGGCATTATATGTAGTTTCAGGTTTTCCCTCGTTCCTCGCAAATATGGATACAGAAGGGATATACGCAAATGATTTCTTTCGTTTCACCTTAACTTTTAATATGAAAAGGACAACATTAAAGATCAAGATTATAGTTTTAGTGCATCCATTTATGAAAGTTCTGAGGATAAAAGTAGCGAAACTTTTACATGAATATTTGAATTGGTGATCAACTAGATCCGATCCAAGTCACTATCAAACGGAGTTCAATCACAATAAATACTGACAAAGTACCTCTATTTCGGATGTAAGTATTCATTTTTTAGTATTAAAAATTACAGGATTGGCTAATAGACGAATTTCTAGTAACCATAATAGCTACTAAATTAAAGAATGATTATCTATCTCAAATTCGGAAAAAGCGTTTAGCTTTGGCTTACAGGGGAAAAATTTGAGTAAAAGAATTTAAGAATCCGAGATTTTCTCGCGATAGCAGCTAATTGTGTATATGTTAAAAGAGAATTAATAGAAAATTCGTCAAATTCGTTCTGACTAATTGTTCGTAGCCTGTAATCATGAATTGATTATATGAATTCAAGGAAAGTGTTTGAATGGACACCGCCCAATGAATGATTTTAATTTCAACGGACTAATTAAGAAGAACCTCGAAGAGAAAATAAAGGGTATTGCATTATAATCAATCTCAATGCCCAGGGTATTCGTAGGATAGGCGAAATAACTGCATCCAGGCTGCTATTTACACATATCGTTCGTTGATAGAGCCACTCCAATGGAGAAAATCACAAAAACGATAAAATGGAATGCTTTTCCACATAAGGAGAAAACAATAGACTTTGGGTTTCATCGAGTTTTTTCCCACGAGTGAAGAACTCCAAAGGACAATGAATTTTTGCATTGAGATTCTCTGAACAAAAATGGATTTAACAAAGAGGATAGGATATGTCATAATATTTCAACTAGTATAACAGGTTTACGATTAATATATTGGGATTTTAAGTGAAATTTACCAAAAAATTGGAAATTGATAATTATTATATTACGCAATATCTGGAGTCACCATGGGGTAAACAGCATTAAATATTGCATTATATTGTAATTTTTTCGCCAAATATTAGCAGTTGTATAAGATAACGAAAAGGAATAAATGCTCCGATAATTCAATAAAACTTTTAATACCGTAGCAATTATGCTTTAAGGGCATCTAAAGGCGAGCTAAATGTTAAAGCTAAATTTCTACATCGAAGTAAAAAAACTAAAGGTTAAATTTTCTAATCTGTGTCATAAAATGTGATATAGAGAATTTTAGAGATGCCTTTTTTCATGTTAACTCTGGATATCTACGAAAGAGTGTGTCATTCGTCTGTGTACTGTTTTCAAGCTATCTCTTTCTTTAAATTTTTTGACGAAGGGTAAGATATAAGAAGTGACTTTATAGTCTCAATCTCACCCTAAATAAAGTCCTTTAAATAAATAAATTAGCGAGTGGCACTAACTCAATTATATCAATAGTATTATCAGTCAAGAAACAAAGGATTTGGTAGTGCCAAATAAAACTGAAGTTTATCCAGGAATTGTTCTAGCATTCCTTGAGAAAGTTCATTAGATGCAAAACTGATTAAATTGTTAGAAGAAAAAGTATAATTATGGGCACTCTCTTTTGTTTTGGACTTAATGTTACTTTATTTTATAAATATTCTATATTTTTGACGTTCATTAACAACTGTAACAAGTTTACTAAATGATAGGAAGCAAAAAGATGATTAATATAATTTTTTCAGTAGAAAACTAAGATTCACAGAAAGATTGTAAGACTAAAAAATTGGGGTGCAAACATACCCCCCCAAAAATTCACAAAATATCGTTTAAAATGTTTTTAAAGAATATGATATCGTACAAAGAGCAAGTTTCCTTCTAAATGTTGGGGACAGGAGATATGTCGAACGAAGAAACTGCATTTGAATTACCCGGGGAATATTTTGGTGTTTCAGCAGCCTCATCAACTGGCATAGCAAGAACCTGATGCGCTTACATATCAGGAGTACTCGGAAGATAGGTAAATGTTGTCCATGGTCCAGAGAAAGTGATTCCGAAAAATTGTTTTTTATTGCGGAGCAAGTTTTTGCTGCAGCCAACTCAGCAGCTACGTAGTAAGCGTCAGTGAAGATGTAACGATTCACAGGGTATAATCAGCCGTGACATAAGTCAGCCGATTGGGTATGAAGGTACTAAAAATCTCTATAACATCGTATGGTGTGAGGGGACGCCCATTCTGATGTAACCATACTCTCACTGCCTCGATGTATTCCGTTTCCATATGCGCTATGAAAGTCTTACCTAGGGGTTGCGATTTGTGGGTGGGATGAGGAGGAAGTAAGAGTCACTTGGTTCTTTTGGCCAATTCAATCACATCCAGGTTATGAAGGTGGCTAAAATGACCAATCAAAATGAGTATACAGACCAAAGAAAAGACGGTTAAATGGGGGCCCATATTTACACCAATCCCACCTTAGCAAGATGGCCACTATCAAATAAAAACTGAAGGCGTAAGTGACTGAAGGCATACTTCTAAAAGTAGGTTAGGATCTTTGCTTTCCTGATATCACTGTGAAATTATTTTAAACTAACCATAAAGGCATGAGAAGAAAACGGTTTCACAAGCCTGGTAAAAGTTTGCAGTTCAGAACAAGCACTAATTCGTACAATAACTTCTCTGCATCCACACTACTTGAAAGAAAGGTTCCAACTGTTCACTGCTATCTTATCTCAACAAGTAGCACATTTCAGAGTCCTAACCACCAGTTTGCAGGTCCTCCCATATCCCTTTTGCAAGGGGTGCTCATATTTACATCATTGCCCGTTTTTTCATCTTTTCTTCTACGCGAAGTATATCTCGACACCGCCGATTCCCACTATCCAGCATTCGCACTCTCCAAAACTCGCACTTTCAATGAAATTAAATGTGGGATATGACCGGTCGATTATGGACCGCGCAGATTTGACCCTTTGGCTGCCGCTCCGAAAGCCATAAACGAGGAGGGTATGCCGCGAGAGACCAAATGATAGTTCCAAATATCTTCTGTAATATTTTACATGTAATTTATTCGACATAACAAGAAAAACACAAAAAATACAATTTTTGCCTTTCGCACAATTGATTTTATCATGAATTTCGGTAACAGAATTAAACCAAATGCTGCCTTAAATTAAACCCTTGTGCTTCGCTTAATGAGACCATTTTTATCGACACTTAGCAAGATTTCTCCTTCGTGCAAACTCGGATAGTCCACCATAAAAATCATCCTAAAAATTCAACACATTGTTCAAGAGTAGTATTACACAACGGGAATTCTATGTTCGACTTTCTTTTGGAGATAAAAACTACTGCAAGCCAATCTTTTTTGTCTGCGTTTACTTATCATTCTGTAACACTCCTAGGCTATGAGGCGATACTGAACTAACCTTGAGGATTGGGTCCAGTCAGCTGAAACGACAGGGGGTGAAATTTTTATCATTATTATAATCTTACTTGCCCCTAGATTAAATGCCTATTCATATCCTGATTGGCTCACTGTTACTGAAACATATTTCTGCTACTCTTGAGGAGACGCAGTGATTTTCCACGGAGCTCCCGCAGATAAAATATACATATATTATTTCCACACACACGAAAGAAGAAATGTGCCTTGAAATACAGGGAAGAGAAAATAGTTGGATTGGATAGTTTCCACATATAATCTTAGATTGGTTAAATAGTCCTAATGAGTCCTAAACACTTAGGCTGCGGAAATCGGATATATCCGCTTTGGCTGTTACTATTCATATATTTCATATGCTTGAAGATATGAAGATATACAAGAAAATAAAAAAAATGGTCCAAATTAGGCAACCTTCCCCTATTCCGGCTTACGTGTTGCGTTTCTATTTTTGCATTCAAAGGATTTAATTCCTTGATGTATGCCTTGAGCGATATAATGCAGTTGAGAGCAAGGGAGAGAAATGACGTCTAATATATAATATCTGCTTTAGAATGTCCACTTGAAGTTAGGCGCCGAAGAGTGTTCTGTAAACACTTATGATGATGATACTTTGTAATGAGAAAGAAACAAGAGTGAAATAAATCTTGTAATCTGACCCAAAGCATATTTTCACTGGGTCTGAAGGATAAGAGACTTGCGACAATTCACTATTTTGCTTAACTGTGGATATGATGATAAACGTAGTGAGGGGGCGCTGCAGGGCTTTATTTTCGTTAACAAATGCCAAAAATCATAGCTAACTTTGATAAAATGTTCATATTTAGAAATAATTACGGTATGGATAAAATATTACGTAAGGTGAACGAAAGAAAAAATTATCAGGTATCATCATTGCTCAATCAGTCAATCAAAAACGACTTCAAAATCTAATGACAATAAAAAATTAGTTAATAATTATAGGTAATGATTGTTATTATTATTGTAATTATTAGACGAATACTATAAACCGATCTTTTTAGATAGCAAGTTAATGATTATTTCAGTTTATTAATGCATTCACTCTTTATAAAAGAGAATTGCAGCTTGTTCCAGGAAATACCAAGTAGAGAGTACTGTTTATCATTCTTGTTGGTGTTGTTAAACATGCTTCACATTAATAATTCTTAAGCAAAATGATGAACATATTAATAAATTTTGTTTATTGATTGTTTATGTATAAAATTTGACAATTTTCGGCTCTAAAAATGATATGTCATAGCACATTGCATTTTTGTATTTTTATAGTTAAAAATTAAATTTTTGGTTAAAATGTTTACATTTTCCTCTATTTTTTATTTCCAATATTGTGATTTTCTAGGCTCACAGAGAAAAAAAACTCTTCAGAAACAATATTTTTTTAATGGAGATTCAACATCTTTTAAGGCCTAACTTGATTTAAGCCCGCAGCCAAAGGGTTAAGTTACCACGTTTTTAATGCAGAATGTGAGCTTAATTTCGTTATGATGAAAACATAGCCAAAATTCGTAAGGACTTTCTTTTCGGGAGAAACGGTTTCCTAAAAGAAATTTGTAAACTCTGAGTTATGAAGAAGAGGGGAATATTGAAGGGATTGTTGGCAGGAAGTGAAGAAGGGAGGTTTGCTATAAAAAAGGAAAGAAAAATATCACAGGATGGCAGAGAAAGAACATAAAAAGAAAATAAAAACAGGCGAAATAAACTTAGGAAAACAGGAGCAACTGCAAACGTGATTAATAACATGGAAGGAAATGAAAAGGGTCAACACTGGGAGAAAAACGTTCTAAACAAAGAACTGAGAAGAGAAATCAATAGAGGAAGGAGTGAATTCAACGAAATATGTAGAGGGTTGGAACGAAAATGGGAGAAATGAACTGTAGTATAGACAGAAAAAACATTTGACAACATAAAGAAACATCAGAGTGGACATTGTAGAAGGTGGGATGGGGAACCATATTTGACCAATGAAAAGGAAGAATAGAAAGAATATGTAGATAAAGTACGTGACAAAGTCTTACTAGGTAAATGAAGGAAGTGACCATGACTTATGGCAACCTAATTGTAGTATAAAATTACGAAAAACGCTTTACAAATTAAAGCAAGTAAATGAAAAAACGAGAGGAATTATGATGAAAGTAAACGCTATAGAAACCAAGAATATGAGAATTGATAGGAGTTTATTGAAATTGGGAAAGAAAGGCAAGTTAACCAGAGTTGATGAGTCAAACTATAATACGTAGACCGAGTCCTTTGATTAAGTAGTGCCCTTTCTCGAGAAGAAGAATTGCAATAGCCAGGGAAGATTTCATGAAGCAAAGGGAAACAATAGCGAAGTCTTGTTAAGAGAATCAGGAAAACATAGTTAAAATTATTTATCTGGAGTGTTTTCGCACATGGGTGTGAAATGAGGTAACTAAAAAAGGAGGATATCAAAACATCGAAGACTTTCGAGACGTGAACGTGGGGATGAATAGAGAACGGAAGTTTTGTTAATTGAAAAACAGGTATATGGTAAGCTTCAGGTAGTTTTACCGTTAGTTTATTAGTTTATGTGTAGAATTTATTTTCATTCCTAATTTTAATACCTTAACTATAACTAACTAACTATAACTAACTAACTATAAATTACTCACGTTATTGGGCTGTCTTTTAATCTTTTTATATAAAAAGTCCAAAATTCAGACTCCGTTTTCCCCATCTGAAATGCATAGGGTAATGTCTCTCTGGGATCAAACCAAGGACGATCTATGATCTTTATTCACATGCCCAGTTTTAAGTTTCTATGTTATCGGGAAAGGGTTCAAACAAATCTTAAAAATCGCATCAGTTACTAATTCAAGAGACGCCTGGTGTCGAACCCAGGACCAGGACCAGGCAGCTGTGAATACACATTACGGCTTTTTAGGACTTGATATTATTTAATGCAAAGTTTGAAGTCGATATCATGCCGGAAAGTACCAAAAATTGGTTTCTGTTATCTCCATAAGAAATGCATTGAGGAATGTAAATAACTCACTGGGATCGAACCAACGACCATCAGCGAAACCGTAAAAAGCGTACATAGAATATATTCATGATCTCTATCCACATGCCGAGTTTCAAGTTTCCATCTTATCGGAGAATGATTAAAAAAATCTTCAAAATCGCCGCAATGCATTTGAAATGGGAGATATTTGCCCTGACCTAGCGTCGAACCAAGGATAATCTTCGAAGATGTATTTATGGTTTTCGACGGATACATACGGATTCTTGCGATCTCTAAAATATCAACTGTCTAATTTGCCGGGAAGTGCTTCAAAAAATATTTCGAAAATCCCCGCAATGTATCTTTACGTGACGTGACTTTATCGTGACTTTGGGGCATTCTGGCATCGAACCTATGACATTGAGATTCAAAGTCGCATTTTTCATGGGGGTTTCACGTTAGGACTTAACGCTGTAAAAATTCCAAGTCAATGACGCTTGTGGTTTAGCTTGTATATAAGTATCCTGTCTCTCTATATATATGAACGAATCCGGAGAAGGAATGATATACAATAGATAGATAGATATATATAATTTAATATGCTTTATTTAAGTTATTTGTTGATATACCTTCAATGAACAAAAAATAAATATTCATTCAAACGAGAAAAGTCAACCTTAGTCTTGATGCCCACGTCCATCTTCCTAGAATATTTTTTAAGCTCCAATTTCAAATCGCATTTAATTAAATGGAGGTCAGTAAGGCCTAAGTCCATTACCTGTGCAGAACACTCAATATTATCTCTAGACCTAGGAAATGCATGATCTATGAATAATTCACTTATATTTATTGTCCTGGATGCAGTATGTATTAATTTTTCTAACCCCGACCTCGCCGTTATAATTTGGTATTCATCAACTGAATCTGTTTGTTGAAGTACACATAACTTCATAACACCAATAATGAGTAAATTTTTTTCCACTGAAATGTCTAACAAACTTTTAATGTCAGCTAACAACGTTTTAATGGGTAGATAATGAATTCTATATTTTTCAATTAAGGCTAATGAAACTTTGGAATTTAATTCATCATTTAATTTGACCAAGTCAGCGGAAGAATATCAGGCACATTACAGTATATAAAAAAATAGGTCTTCGCAACAAATACGACAACCCCTCCAGCTCAATAATTATTACTGCACTTAACCACCTGATTATAACCACGAAGTTGTTAACTGGATGCTTCGGACTCAAATATCCATATTTCGGAAAGGATAATGATTTGTGGTTTATTTTTTAGACCCTACGTATAGCGTGAAATTATCAAAATTTGTCCGTAGACTTGTTATATTTTGATGGATGACACTGAATTTTATTTTAGAATCGCTATTAGAATTAACTCTTGCATTAATCTCATTCATGTTTCGCTTTATAAAATTTTCTTTGCCATCGTATACTTCTTGAGGAAATACCAGAATGATTGAGAATACTAAGTAGGTCAACCATCATGGGAATGAAAGTAGAATTCACCATATGCATGATTGGATATGTTTATATGCTGCCCGTACAACGTACAGCAATGGAAAACTTATTTGTTCTTTACTCAGAGGTTAATTTATCCAAATTTTCTAGAAACCCATTTTCGATAGAAATGCAGTTAACTCGGAAAATATTTTTTTTTCGTTGTAAAAGAAACCATCCGTAAGCCCAAATTATCTTTTTACGTTATTCTCACCATTTTTTAATATTGCACACAATCAAGCATCTGCTACCTTAGGCACAAATTAGGGTGGACATGTTTTCTGGTAGAAAGATGCCATTCTTAAGATTTCATGAAGATATCCTGCACAATGAATCTGAAATATCCTAATCTGAAAGTAATATTTCGACATTTCCATGGATTCCATATTCAAGTATTCTCTACAGTATTCTAGATAGTTTTCCAATTCCCTCTGAAAGGCTACTCGATGTTTGGTCCCCTTCAGTTTTTATCTGCCATTAATTCCTTTTACTTATTTTCAGTTTCTTGAATGAGAGATGAATCTTAATGCCTCTCTATTTTCCAATTTAGATTTAGATATATTCCCTGTGAGCCACAAGAGGCGTATGGCAGGGGGTGTAATAACACCGCCATTACTCAATCTATCCTATTAGAATCTGTAATAGCCCAGAGAAGTAACTCCCAAAAGTAATTATCTGTTTCTGCGATCACTTCCCTGTAACGTTTTGTCGATGTCTCTCGGAGATCGCGTTCGTTCCTTACTGGCACTAATATTTCATTTACTTGTGGAAACGTTTTGTTATAAAAATAATGATATGGAGGGAAGGGTGAGTTCTAAAGGGACGGGCGTTAAATTGGGAATTAAGAAATATATGACTCTAACTTAAAGTAGAAGGCCAACGAATTTTTATCAATTCTGGGTGTTTTAAAGCTATCAAGAACGTTTAACGCCAAAAATAAAAAAATATCATACTATGTCCTTCCGATCATTTTTATCTCGATAACGCAAGGTTTGTCCATTATTTATATAATTTACAATCAATCTGTATCTTATATACCTTCTTCAATAGAGTTTACGGTAATGACGAAGTTATAGTGGAAAGTTTAGGTATTTAAAAAAGTTAGAAAAAAGTTTAGCTATTAAAAAATAAAATATGTCAACTTATGATCAGGGTGTGGGGTTTTTTATGTGAAATACACAACCATAAACTACAAGTTACGTATATTTTTGATTAGTTACTAATAAAAGCTTTAGAACATTCGCTTTATTTTTGATCTCTGAAATGAGAAATAATAGTTCCTTTATTGCTAAAAATGATTTATTCTAAGAATCGCTAAACGCTTTAAGTGGGAGTGGCTTCTTTTGATGAGATTTCTCCGGATCTACTTTTTGCGGATAAAGTAGGTCCAGTCTTCCACGGAAAATTTAATTTCACATATTAGTGGCCTTTACTATGCAATCTAATTTAGCATTTAAGACTCTCACTCTCCTCTGTGATGTACCTACTTACTCACTAAGGATATTAAAGAGCAACTGCCGGAAGTGTACGAAGAATAAATATTTTTAAATAAATGCTCACCTAGTGCAATTGCGGAACAGAAAGAGTGCCCTTCATCCTGGTTGCACATATGGCAGAAAATCGTTGTTAGTATTATATACTGCATATTATCACCGTATTAGCTCACCAGAAAAAGTCCCTCATACATACTAGCGGTGTAGAAAATCTATGGCAATTTCTTATGTTAACCAGAAGGAAGGATTTTCGGGAAAGTTTTCCAGTCGATAACTTTTGTCCTTAACGATGCTTATGTTTTATTTCGCTATTTTGATGAAACGAGCTTCGAATATCATTGGACTATTTTCACTACACGCCTCACGAAATTGTCTTCGCATCAAATATACACCCATATACTACTGCGTTCAAAAAGTTCCCGTACTTATTTTTTCCGCGAAAACGCCAAGCAGGAGAAATGTAAAATTCTGGTTGTAGATAGAGCCACTTACTGTGAGTAAAGCCATATACCGCCTGAATTTTAAATTTCCCTTGATCGGCATTTCGGCGAGAAAAAATAAGCTCGATAAAATTTTAAACGCAGTAGTATAACAATAAAACTACTGCATTTCGGGAAAATATCCTCATTGCCTCGTTTCTCCGCTATACTCCCGCAAAATTTTTGCCCCCCTTCTTTCCCACATATTCTTTTTCCCACAGACTAAGTTATAAATACATTTTTCTTCAGAATATCATTACCATTTACTTGGAACTTATAAGAGTTGATTAAGGAGTTCTGTCGTGGGGGGAAAAACTGAAAAATATAACTTATCAACACATACCAGGAGAAAAGGTTGTCAATATTTCCCGCTGTATGCAAAGGGAGCAGTTGTGACTTTTGGACTTCTGAAATAAGTGCAAAAGCTGAGTGGAAGCCTTCATTTGTCATGTGACGGTTAAACATCAAAACGGAGTAATCGCGCCATCAATCCCATCAAGTCCCGCTGCGAATACACTCGGCAAAATAGGTCCAGCGCTGACGGCCTTTTAATTCCTACCATTCTCCCTTCTCTCACTCAAACCACTATAACTCTGGCTTATCTCAACAAAACGACGCAAATTCAATACAAATTTATCAAGTAGATCTGTTCATTTTCAACCTCTCAACGGGGAGGTACATATCCATCATTCTCGGCATTACATTGGCCAGCAAACTTCTTAATCACCAGTAACAATTTCTGTCACTTTATCTTCCCTTTTTAACCCCGTCTCCCTTGGCATACCCATTGCAATCAGTGGTCCAGAGAATGAACGATGGTTCAGAGTAAAGGTCGTCAAGTGGTAGCTCTTCAACTGATGCTCTGTATGTTTCTTGAATTGTCAGAGACAGATCCTATGGTACTCGTATCCATTGCCATGATTCGGAAGCTATCTCATCGAACGTTACAATTCCTGGGAGGCTCTATTTTTTAAGATTAAAAGAGAAATAGGCAATAGGCTCTTTGTTTTACTATGGTGGCCTTTTTCCCTAATTTTCCTAATTGTCAAAAGTACATAAGTATGTAAGTAGTAAATAAATATGCGTAATGAATAAGAGAAATATTTAGCAGGTTATGGCGGTAAATTTCTACGAGAATACAGAATCTTGTTCCACAAATTCCGGCAAATAAGAGAGTTGAGAATCTAGAAATCGCTGGAAAGCGTAAATATGGGACAAAAATTTAAAAGAGATCTTCGAAGACTATCCTTGGTTCGAATCCAGGTCAGAGCAAATATTCTCCTATTTAAACGCATTGTGGCGATTTTTATGATTGTTTGAATCCTTTCCCGATAAGTTGGAAACTGGAAACTCTGCATGTAGATAGAGATCCTGAATAGATTTTATGTACGCTGTTTTTGGTTTTCCCGATGGTCCTTGGTTCGATCCCGAAGAGCCATTTACATTTTCCAATGCAATTATATGGGAATAACGAAGTCTTATTTTAGGACCTTCCCGGTAAGATATCGACTTTAAAATTTGAATTAAATAGGTTTTACTTATATCAGGGTGATATATTTATTCACATTATCCAAAAGATGGCGGGTTCGACACCAAGCGTCTCTACTATTTGGAACGTATGGGGGGAAATTCAAATTAATTATGACACAGTTTCGAAAATATTTTCAGCTCCACGAATAGAGAATTCAAAATCATAGAGGTCCCAGAAAACGCGCTCCTATTTCTTTATATCTATGAAACTGTCACCAAATGTGCGTGAGTTTGATTGGTACCAGGTTGGTGCAAATTTTTCCTATATAAAATGAAATATGGCGATTTTTAAGAATATTTTCAATCCCTTTTTTTCTTTTTGTGGAACTTTCGATACTATAGCGACTCGAAATTTTTATCATTAATATGCTTGCAGAATGCAAGCATCTTTTACTATTACATATATAATATATATAGAGTAGTAAAGTATAGTATATACGAGTAAAATGTAGCTTGCCTACTGCAAGCAGATCAACAACACTAATTTCATATCGGCATCATATCGGGACGGTCCTCAAAAGATAAAAAAAAGGATTGAAATATTTTTATAACTCGCTGCAATTTAATCGATTGGCATCGAACCCGGGTCTTCCTGGTAATACTTACTATGCAGCACATCAGAAGATCACCATTTCTAACTATGAGTTAAAATTCAACCAGAAATATTGGCTGCAACTGCCTCAAACGACGTCCTACTTTTCCCTTATATTTCTTATGTGAGAAATTTTAATGTGCTCTGGCATCGAACCCAGGAGCAGAATTGTCATATCTGAATTTTTTTCTTAAGAAGAGTCTTAATATATATCTTCTAGCAAAGCAAGAACTTCCTATTATTCCGATAAGTACATCAAAATAAATAATGAAAACTAACTCAATGTATTTTAAATACGGGATTTATTTACCACCTGGTTTCGAACCTGGGTTTTTCTGGCCATACTTCCTATGCAAAACAATAGAAGATTACCATCTCTAACTATATATAAAAATTCAAGCAGAAGTATTGGCTGCAACTGCCTCAAAAAACTTCCTACTTTTCCCTTATATTCCTTGTGAAAGAAAGTTTATTGTGCTCTGGCATCGAACCCAGGAATAGTACAGTCTTGTAAAAATTTTTTTCTTAAACCAATTCTTACCATACATCTCCCAGCCAAGCAGGAACTTCCTATCATATCGATAAGTGCATCAAAAAAAATAATGAAAAACTACCTCAATGTATTTTATAGGGCCGATGTTTGCATCGTCCTAGCATCGAACCCAGGATATTTTCTGTAAACTTCATTAATTTTATCGATAGGTCCTGACCATATATTTTGTCTCCTAGAGTTTTGATTCTCTAGCTATCCGGGAAGTTTTTTTTTTTTAATTCCCGAAAATCAACGCAATGCATTTAAACGGGAAAAATCGGGACTTTGGGGCCCTTTGGAATCGAACCCATGACATTGAGGTTCAAAATCGCAATTTTTCTGGCGGTTACACGTTACGGCCAATCCGTCATAAAAATTTCAAGTCAACAACGCTTGTGGTTTAGCCTGTGAATTAGTATCCTATCTATCTATCTATCTGTATATATAGTTAGATACATGAATGAATCCGGAGAAGCATCTATATGTAATAGATATAGTTGAATCTTATATTCGTGACACGTGATATGTATATACGAGTAAAATATACAAATAGAAGAAATTTGCACCAACCTGGCGAAAAATTTTTCGTGATAAGAACAAAATAAAGGAAATCTGAATTGTAAGCTATTTTCATTTATCTCTCTTTGATTTTATAATTCTACCTTAAATATTAAATTATCTATCCCGTCGGATTAGAGAAATATAGTACATATGCAACAATTTCTTGGTTTAGAGGTATCTTATGTTGACAAACCCCTTCTTTTTCAAAGAAAGAGTGATCAATTTGGTACGATAAAAACGGTTTGAAGAATCCTCGGCTTTTACAAACACGTCTTTTCTTAAAATATTTCAACGTTCCTAAAAATTACTGCTCCTCATCATTTGCATATTCTACGAGTAGATTTCAGTAGAGGAGGAAAAACTTTGTGTACCCTTTGCCCTTCGAAATTCTCTTTAACCGATCATTGATTTTCTTCAAGATTTTTCCCTTTGCATGAAGAGCAAAAACTTCTCTCTTTTTTCCTTCCGTGCACATTAATTCCTTTCTGCTTCGTGTAGAAGCAAAATCAGATTTCTACCTTCCGCATTTCGTCATTTTTTTACTCCGCAAACAAATGGCCGAGGAAACCATTTCTAGTATTTACTTAGAACAGCCCAGTGTCGTTACCGAATAAAGGCACCCTTCTCCGGAAAATGCAGAATTTTTCAGCAGGAGGGTATCCAAATTAAGTTAGGTATGCCCTATTTCAGTAAGGGCACTTTGTAACCTGTACTCCTCTCTGCACCTTCCTTCACTCATTCACTGTAATATTGTAACATTTTAGTGAGATAATGAAAATATTAAAAGATAGAGTATGAGAGAAAATTTTTTCCAAGAGGAAAATCGCTTTTGGCGGGAAAAGATTTAAAAGCTAAGTAAAGTATGCAAAAGAACAGTTGAATGCACAAAAAATGGCAAAAGGCAATGGCATTTGTTAAAAATAGCAGCACATTAACTAAAAATTAGGAAGGAAAGAAGTATATTTGTCGGAACTTACCGCAAAAGAAATCTCAAGTGAATAAATTATTTATTCGATGGTGGAACATCAAGAGAATCTGTTTGGACGTGACATGTTGCTCATAGATTTCTTTACCAGGAATGATTCCTCAAAATATGAATTAATATAGTATTGATATGTGAAATTAAATTTGCATATATTGCATGCCTAGAGACACTTCATAAAATATTATATTCTTTAGATTTATTTTGTGACGAACATTTGATATAAACTCATTACTTTCAGGCTTGACTGAGTGGAAGCTCATTTCCATGACAAAATTATTTTATTTTTACTTATAAAAATAAATAAATTTTGCCATGGTTATTGATAGTTTGCAATATTTGATAAATGAACACTAAACTACATATAATAGTAATAAAATAATAGGTTTGCACAAATTGTTACACTGGACCTCGACTTAATTCGCTTCGGGAGGCCGTTGAAACGCTGAATTGCCCTAAAAATGTTCTACCTTACAAAATATCTTAATGTTTCTCTTGTTTGCTAATAAGTTGACCTCAAAAGTCATAAAAAGGGAATCACACCATCTTATGGAAGGAAAAAGAGATATCAGTCCAGATATAATTACCAAAGATTCTGAATGATACGCAATTCGGTCTGAAGAGAAGAATGGTTCGCTGCTGAATGAGGGCTGTCTTCGTAACATGCTAACATAGATTGTTCCTACCAGCTCAATGCACTCATGACTGTGTACCAATTTATTTCACATGAACGTTGCATTAGAGAGGCTTTTAAAGTGAAACACGGTGAACAGCAGATGACGATTAAGTAGTAAGTGTATTTTTCACTTAGCATGCACTCCGATGCGTCTCACCAACTATGAATCGATTTCACTCAAAATTAACCTCCGAAATTTTAGTTGTTTGTCTGAGTCAGAAATTGAGCTTTTGGTAGTAAAATGTACATGCGTTGGATTAAAAAGATGGAAATGCAGGACTAACGGTACAAACACGTAATCGGCATATCTCAATGAGGCATTATTTTCGCAGATGGAAAGATTTGTTTAAGTACTGAACGATTTATCTTAACATTAGTAAGTAATACGCATTATTTCAATTTTAATATGTCTGACTTTTAAATAATTCTTACTTTTCGCAAAATTATCTGCTTTTTCTTCCACTGCTAACATTATATTCCCTTCTAATTCAATTGAAACTTATAATTAACTGGTAAAATGTTAAAATGAATTGAATTTGCAGCTACATTCTTTTCGTGCTAACTGATCATTCACTAGAAAACAGTTTAGATATGAAAACACAATCAATTTATAAACACAATTAGAATAATGAGAGCACCAAATATAATAATAATAGTAATAATAATAAATGGCCTTTATTCGTGCGAGATTGAGACTAGAAAGTCTCTTCTTACACCTAACCCATCGTTATATGCGAAACAGAAAGAAAGAGATAGTTTGCAAAAGTACACGAAGGACACTAGTTTGTGGATTTTTTAAAAACCTAAGTTGAGGGCTCAGGAAAAATTTCCACTGCAGGAATATACGCGCTGTAGAAGCAAAAACAACTGGTTTGTAACCCCGAGATGATATCTGTAAGGATTATTAACTTCATTAATCTGATTGTGTCTGTAAACACTTAAGTGTATATTGTTTGAATTTGGAATTTTTTCATGAATTGTTTACAAGCATATTTTAAAATTTAAAATTGATTTTGTTAATGCAGAGTTTTTAGTCGCAAATGTTAGGTGATAATCATTCAAAAATTGTCCACCGAGGTTAGAGATCTGAAAAATTGATAACTTACTTTGTAACACTCGATACAATGAAATGAGTTCTTGCAATACAGCTTTTCGACATTCCCTTTTCAAAGAGTGCGATTTCAACAGGAGATAAAAATATGTTTCGGGGTAATTTTCCGTTCTTCTAAAATTCAAATTACAGAAGAATATATTCAATTGTTTTGGCGAAATGATAAAGAATTTAGGGTCCTTTCTATCGCTGAATAGATTATCTGGTGGTCTTAAGAATCGTTATCTCCATTTTTTATAAACCTTAGGCAGATTTTGTATATATATATATATATTAGTATATTATATATTAGTTTTATATTGTCGAATCAAGAGTTTTATTTCGTATTTATTTGAGTCAAATTTAAGATTCCTTATTTGTTTGTTTTAGGACTACGTAGTTGATAAATATACCCCGGTCCTAGATCAATAATGTTCAGTTTTGTGAGAAATTTTTTAAATAAATCAGTCAGAGTTACTTCTTCACGACTGAAATTTATTTTAGTGTCATCGTCTGAACAAAACCTTCCTGGAACTTTTTCAAACCTGGGACCCTTGTAATGCTAAACAAATACACCAATGACCACTAAGAAATCGAGAATTCGAGGAAATTCGGAATGTGTTCGGGATCATGGAGAGAGTGAAACAAACGAGGGATTTGCTAAGGGAAGTGTTTTGTCAGCGAAGGGATTCCAATCGAAGGCTCAAAAAGTTGTGGTTGTGGGGAGGAGAAGAAATTTTCAAAAATGGAAGGAGTCTGATATGGTAAGTGTAGAAGGATGGAAGAGAAGGAAAATCAATCTGGAGACTGAGTAGCGATTAACAGCGGGAAATAACTAAGCAGCAGTGAGGGAAAATGAAAAAATCCTGAGGCGAGCAGATACAGGCTCGCTAATAAAGACGCGAGGCATTCAATGAAGTTCTGATTGGAATCGGCGATTCAATTACTGGAAAAGTGCCCCATAAATAACGAACAGAAGACGCTTTGCATCGATGCTCGAATATTCAAAGGAAAAAAAATCGGGAGAACGTTCTCACGCTCAGTATTCATGCTTCTCCCCCTCTTGGGGAAGATCAATGATTCATTATTTTCCTCGATTGAAAAAGTTATTAAGAAGAAAATTTTAATTTCTCTATCTTCATTATTTTGCAGATGCAGATGTGGGATTTCATCTCAAGGAAATGTCTCTTTTCTCTACACTGACGTAATAGTAAAGGAAAATCAAAATTTCCTCGACATTGAAGTAGTAAACATTCGTCAGAAAGTCAAAAGTAAAACTGAAATTTTAGTAGTGAATTATCAGTTGAGTTACATAAAATATGAAGCATTATTACCACGTAATGATTGATCGGATTTCTAATTGAGTATACCAATCGTATGTATCTAAATTGTATCTCTAGTTTTAATTGAACGATATTTAACCCAGTGATAAGTAACAAATGCTACGGATATGCTGTCTCTTTGAAGATGCAGCTTAAACATGTATTGATCATGATTTCAAGGAGTTGTATTGATCCAGGGTGAATGGAGGGATGAGGTTGGGAAAAGCCAAAATTGTCATTTATTCGAGTCCCAAAGACACTATTCAGAAGGCTAAGTGTCAGCGTGCTACTCCAAAGGCAAGTTTTGACTGAAACGATGGGCAGATTTTGTATGATAAGGATTCTTCACGGAATAATATTAGGAGAGAGAAAATTATTAAAGATGCACATGGTAGCATACCATGTGGGTAATAATATGTACAATAATGCTTACTACTGTGGAAAGAGAAGTTACAAAAAGTAAATCTTGAATTGAAGAAGAGTTTGATAAATTAGATAGGTCCATATGAAGTAAGATGGTGAAATATGGGAGAGTTTTGCACTTGAGATAGTAATCTTTTATCATGATTAATGATAGAGGGGTATTGTAATAAGTTTAGAGAGGAAAGCGGGTCAAGTTGTGTTTTCTACCAAATCAGTTAGCAATAGGGTCATAAAAGCGGAGCAATATGTGATATCCAGCTGATAATGGTCACGAATAATCACAGTTAGGAAAAGATAAACTTATTTATGAACAGATGGAAGGATTCGGTAAGATAAAAGGGGAGAAGAATCTAATTTATGTTAGGTCTTTGAACGTAATTTTTGGGAAAGATAAGGATGTAGGGAACGTGAGAGAACTTGTGCCAAGGAAAAGAAACGATATGTGTCAGACGATGGTTGGTTTTTAGAAGAGAAGTAGCCTCAGTATTATTTATATACAACCATAACGGGTGGAGATGCTTTTCGAAAGAGCCAGGGAAGACGGATAAATTGCATATTAGTAAGGAATAAGCTCAGAAGTTGTGTATAAAACTCTAAAACGAAGCTAATCTGATGATAATTTTCATCATAATTTGGTTACTTATGATTGCGCTTCTAAATATCTTTATATATAATTTCCGAAGTGTCCGTCCGTCCGTCCGTCCGTCCGTCCGTCCGTCCGTCCGTCCGTCCGTCTGTCCGTCCGTCCCCCCCTTTATTTCAGAAACGGTTTGACTTAGCGATTCGAAACAAACTGCATTGTGTTTCTACGAGTTAGAAACCCCTAGGAAAACTATTCCCATTACTAAGAAAGCCCGGGTTCGGACCCAGGAGTCCATAATAGGGTCCCATAAGGAATACACGTAAACTTCACTTTTATCGGTTGCAGGCCTCATTTCTTTTGCAAAATATAATTAGAAAGAATCATTGTTAAAAGTCGGGCATACCATCAAAAGATGGAAAATTTATTAAAGTTTCTTATTTAAGTAGTGGAATAGCGATTTCGATTAGAAATTGCCAGTATTTTGATAAAATAGAAGAAATATTAGAGAGATTTTTGAGGTTTTAAACAAGTCCGTTCCCATTAACGACGAATGCGGTTGTTGAATTTATTCAATAAACCATACCTAGGCCCGGTATTATAATATGTAGTTATCTATAGGATAACTTTAACATCCAGGTTAACTCAAAAATTGGGTATTATAATCGATGGTTAAGCCGTATCTGTTAGTTAAAGTGTTTGTTATCTTATCAAACAGATTGGGTTGTGATCGAGTCTGATTGATAGCGCAACGCATCATGGGAGTAAACCAGTGTAAACAAGTAATGGCGGACAAGCTTTACTGCTAACTTATCAACTCAGTTGGTTTGTTGATGAAAATTAAGTTTATACTCCACAATTTCTGGAAAATATTTGTTCGGATATTCTAATTAAGTTGGTATGACTCCAATTAAATGTATATGTAATATTTTAAGGTCGTTTTTTCTGTCACATTCATTACGCGTAGAACTATGTTGGTTCCGGAGATGTGTACAATAAGTTATTATATATGTAATGAATATAATATTAATATTGGGATGATGTTGAGCATTTAAGATATCAAAATAATAGTCATGATTTAACAAGCTCTTCATTTTCTGATGTGGAAACTACTGGCCAGAATAAGCAAATGTCGTGTAACTTAAAAGAACATTGAAATTCGTGTGAAAGTAAAATTAAGGAACGGAGGAAACTATTATACAATTATCTGAATTAATATTAGGCCTGCCTGTCAACGTGTATGGTCTCAAGTATTGCTTTGAAGGCTTCGATAAAAGTATTACCCGCGAAGGTGCATAACGTTGGACGTACTCCTTGACGCAAGTTACTTTTTATACTTATTTGTTGATAAAAAGTATTGAAAATGGGGAAAGATATCTAACAAATAAAATATTAGAAAGATTTTAAGCAGAGTGATATAAAACAAAAACAGCCAGCATAATTTCCTACCTCAGAAACGAGTCCCTTTAAAAAGGGATGCTTATCACAGGTAAATAATATTAAATAATGCTGCTAAATACTACTCTAATAACGATATTTATTATTACCTCACATAATAGACAAGAAATGGAAGTATTGAAAACGTTTCAAGATATTGAGGATGATGACGATGAATTTTTATTTCGAGTACTGCTGAGAACAAGAAATCCTAGAATATTTAAGATTCGACCGGATTATCTCAACACATTGAGTGAAGAAGAGTGTTTTATAAGGTTTTGACTAAATAAAGAAACAGCGGTTAAGTTTTTAGAAAAAATTGCGATGAAAATAGAGCATCGAACAACAAGGTATTGCAAAGTTAATCCAAAGTATCTGATGTATGAAATAACTGCTTGATCATTACACTTCCTATTTTAAGAAATAAGGCGATGTCAGCAATGGAACAGTTTCTACTGACATTAAGATTTTATGCCACTGGTTCGATGCTAATCGCTTCAGCAGACTTCACTGGTATCCATAAATCAACTGCTAGCCGAACAGTTAAGAAGGTTACTAGAGCCATTGCTGAACAATCAATGACATATATAAATCTACCAACAAGCAAACGAGAGATTGGACTTAACATGCAAAAATTTCACAGCATGGCCTCATTCCCAAGGGTCTTTGGCTGCATAGATTCCACACACATAAAAATCATATCACCAGGTATAAAGTGTTCTTAAAATCTCAAGCAATGTTGCTGTAATTAGTAAAATAAACTAATAATATCTTTTATTACTGCTTCTATCATCCATATCTTTGTAAAATAATTAAGATATACGGATATTAAAAAATAATGAAGATCAGTGTCATGGTTAAGTACATCACATGTCTCTTATAAGAAAGATTTCTTCTCAAATTAAGAAGGGATATCTATAATATAAAATCGAGTGTGGGTGTGTGTGTGTATGTATGTATGTTCGCTAAAAACTCGAGAACCGAGAGTCGCAAAACTTTGAAATTTTTTACATTATTAAAAGTCAACCCCCCGCAGAGTATAGGCAACTTTTTATTTCCCTAAGGTCCACGGTTCGAACCCAGAAGATTCAAAACGTTTCCATAAGAAATACACATAAAGTTCATTTTTTCGTCGTGAGGTTTATTTCTTTTGCAAAACTAAATTAGAAAAAACAGTTGTAGGAAGTCGAAACTAGCATCAAAAGAAGGAAAATAGAATAAAGATTCTTATTCTGGTCGAGAAATATCATTTGCGATTCGAAATTGCGAGAATATTGATAAAATATACGAAACTTTTAGGTAGATTTCCATGTAGTAAACAATTAAGGCGATTTATAAAGTTTTAAATTCACCTTAACCCTGCAAGATGCCCACTAGCTGATGCGGTAGCATCACGGATTTATAATGAGAAGGGTGCCAGTTCAAATTTCTGGTAAATCAAAATTTTTTTCCTTTTTATTTTCACAAATTTTGTTTTATATTCTTTTTATTTTGTAATTAATTTAATATTATACTGATAATCGTGCAAATATCATCATACATCGTAAGAATGTGCATGATCGGAAATATTGTGTATGGGAGAATAATGAAGTCACGAAGAATAGAAATTATATTTGTGCTTATATTTATTCATAATCCGATTTTTTAATCATTCGCAAGCACCCAAATGATAATTATCATAAAAGCATTCGAAGCCAAAGATATTTCGGTAATTTGAGTAACAAATAAATGATGGCTGCTGACATATACAAGGAGTTTTGAGCAGTTCTATTGAAAAGCAAACTTAGTTAACATTCCTAAAAATTTTTTGGTTGTCTGTTAATTTTGAGGTGAACCAGGCGTATTGAAGCATATCAGTAAAAATGGGAGATGATATTGTTTGTGAACTATGGATTGCATTTCGATGCAATCTTCTCGGGAAGTAATTTCAAGTAAATGACGCCTGTGGTTTAGCCTGTGAATTGGTATCCTATCTCGCAAAACCCTCCACCCCCCTTCTTTGTGGGTGTTTTCCCGCAACGTGGGTTTTTTCTTAGTCAACCTTCAGTTGCATAGATTTTTTCCCACACCCTTCTCTTTTTTTTGTATTTTTTTTTAATAAGTTGAGTTTTTTTAAATGTAACGACATACGAGGTTAGGTGGAAGAGAGGCCCACCTGGGCCTAACCTCGCCAATAAAGGGTCAAACTAACTAACTAACTAACTAACTAACTAACTATCTATCTATATGAATGAATTCGGAGAAGGAATTATATATAATAGATACATGAATGAATCCGGAGAAGATATAGATACATGAATGAATCCGGAGAATATAATAGATACATGAATGAATGAAGGAATTATATATAATAGATACATGAATGAATCTGGAGAAGCGGCTAAATATAATAGATATGAATGAATCCGGAGAAGATGATGGATCCCCCTTTTCTTTCGTTTCGTTTCATCACTGTTGCATTTTTAATCCAAGGCGGGGTTACTCTAAGAAAGTCTTGGTTATTTTCATACATATATACACACATTCACACGGTCTCATTCACTTATAGACTGACACTTTGAAGCATTTGTTTATTAGGGTTTTTTTGGGTCGGGTGGCCTCACTTGGTACTTTGCACCACAGAGTGAACCAACTTCTTTTGCTACGTATGCTTCGCTGCCGGAATTTTAAACTGAGGCATGGTTATTATATGAAAATAATGGTCATATACATGCGTACATACACACATTCACACGATTTCATTTACTTATAGTGGACAGTTTGAAGTAGTTGGTAATTAGTATTTGGTTTATCGTTTGGAGCTTTTGTATTAGTATTTTTATTTAACAGTACTTCCTTCTCCTGTTGAGATGCAACGGGTACATAATATATAATTTATCTCTCTCTATTTCGAGTGATATATAATTTATTTCTGCAATGTATGTTAAATGTTTGATTCAGTTGTCCTCTTGTACCTGTATGAAAACGTTACATTAAACGTGGTACTGCTTATCCTAATGTGATCTTAGAGTATACTTATATGTTCTCAGTTGAAGAAATTTTTCATTCAAAGTATATGAGATTGAATATTGAGTTGGAGCGGCTTTGTAGACTTAATTGTAACTTACATTTCTTGACATATTGGTTTGGAAAGTCTGGTATTCGCTATTTACCAACAATTATGAAGCATTTGTTACGATCAAGGTTATTACACTGGTATTTATGAAATTAAATATCCCCGTTGAGAATCAACGGGTACTTCTGCTAGTACCTTTTAAAACTTCGGTGTAGCGGGATGCTACATGGAACTTGTAGATGTGGACTTGTGAATAGGAAAATATATAAATTTCAAGAAAGATCAGCAAGGGGAATGGGGGTAAAAGTATGGAGTTAAATAGAGAGGGGGGTTGGGAATACATTTAAAGCAGAGTAAAAGTGCTGAAGTGGTCATTGGAAAATTTGGGAAGAGCAGGATTGAGAAACCCTTAGATATGATTCAGAAAATTAATTAAAGGGGGATAAAAAGGATGGTTAGTACCAAAGGCAGAAAAATATAAAATCCAAAACAATGAAATGAAAAGAAGACATGAATAGAAAAAGTGAGTTGGTGGTTGGTGGTAAAACTAAGTCACTTTGGAAAATAATTCTCATCTACTGCAGTTGAAGAATAGTTGGTGCCATTGGTTCGCCTTGAGCCGTCTGTCGGCCTGTCTTTTCCAGCGACGACCTCTTCGCCTTTTGCAGCGTTCGACGTACGGGAAACATTTCGTTTGAGGTCACGACTGAGTTTTAGAAATACCATATAACACAGACTTACCTCAACGAAAGGGTTGTAACTACTGACCTTGCAAAGGCTGTTTTTCTCTTTAATGTTCCATACTGGAAGGTTGTCATATTTTACATACTTATTTTTGTGCTAGTGGTGTCATTACGGTATTTAAAATTCGCCTCTTTCGAATATTTTACAGTACAACTGTCGAATTCCTAACAATCTTAAGCATAAATTTTTCATTGATAATAAGCAAAAAAACTTGTGCTCGGGTCTCAGGATTTACGAAGCGCAGTGTTCCCTTTTATTTTCATGATAGGTTCCTTTTAAACCCTTTTCATATTTTTATCTAAAGGAAATTCACATTATCAGAACTCGAGATATTCACATCAAAAATTGGTACAGATTCCAACATCAGTTTAAGAGTCTGCAATTCGAAATCACTAAAAATATGATATTTCAGAACATCGAGAGATCGTCTTTTAGAAATTTAAGGCAATTGTGCATTATCTATAATTGTGTATATATATATATATATATATATATATATATATATATATATATATATATAGTATATATAATTGTGCTTTCTTGTTAATATCCAGAGAAAAATAAATTAGAATATTTCCACGAAGTTATAAAGATTTCCATCAGTAATAAAACGCAATGAAGACACATTCAACAGAAGGCTTTACTAGGTAAAACTCCTTCACAAAGGATAATTTGTAATGTTATTTCAAATTTTAAGATAATTATATTCAGAAGTAGTATAATCTAACTAAAAGTGATGACGGACGAAGGCAAATCAATTTTATTGCTCCATTGTAATTACATTAAAAGTTATTATGAGCAAGCTTACTTGTAAGATAAACTTAAATCATTAACAGAATCTGAGAGATTTCTCATATTTCTCCTCCTGTTTATATTTTATTTTCTCTGATTCTGGTTCTCCAGTCAACCCTCATTTCATTTGGATTTTGATGTTTGAATCTTTGTTTTCTTTCTTTGTGCCCGATATGTAGCGTTAAACTTCGCTAATACGATTTAAAGTACGAGTGCATACTTTGATGAGAATCTCGCTCCTTCTGGCTGCTCCTTTAGGCAAAGATCTATATGCCGGAGTTAGTTTTCCTCTCGGAATCAAAAGAAAATCAAATCAATGAATTACGCAAAACCAACCACAGCCCCGAATCTCCTGCGCAAACTTTCCGTCAAATAAATTTTAAATATGCAAATTTTGCAGAATGAATTGCTGACAGATAATCTACGAAGAAGAAAAATTTTCGGCAAGACTCCGCAAGCCCTCTCTTCCGTGGGTAATAATATTTGATTTCCATTTTAAACGCGAATTTGAGATAAATATTTTAATACACATATCTAAATGCACCGCCGCAAAGGTGTAAAATATTTTCATTTGTTACAAAACCCATATGATCAAGATGGAAAGGATTATATTTCTTGACTTAATTAGCCTCGGTCGATTTGGATGAACCGCGGGTCAGATGATCGCAAAAGAAGGAAAACATCTAATTTATTTCGACTTATTGTGGTTTCCAGGATAAACTCTTTCAGGCAAAAATGAAAGAGCATAAATAACAGCCCTTCAAAAGATAACCTACCTTCTCTGTGGGACGCCGAGTTAAATATTTGTAGATCATTAATGAGGATAATTTTAGGTGCACGTGTGATTATAAGATTTTCAGGTCAAAAAAATAAGCCATTCACTTCATGCATTAATAAGGGATTTGTTGGTTAATTTATCTTATTGTAAAATATAGAAGCATATTCCAATAGTTACATACATATATCATAACATAACCTCATAGAATTTAAAATATTAATAACCCTCTTAATGATTCACCTCGTGTTTTATGAAATGGCAACTGAAGAGTCTTATATTACATCCCATTCAGTTTAGTTGATTCCAAATACGTAGTTATGATCGTGCTTCGATGAAATTCCGATTGGATGTAAAAATGAACTTTATATCGAACATTTGTTAATCGAGAGCCAAAAGTGAAAAATGTACTAGAAACTGCTATTAGGACGAGAATTAAATCGGTATGTACAGAATTTGTTTCGATTTGGTCCATTTAAAACAATTCAAGTATAGCCTACCTCAACTGTATACTGCGGAAAAACACTTGCTGCAAAATACTGCAAAAATACTTGCTTTAACAGAATTTCATTTAAAAAATTGATGCAGATATAGATTTGATTCTTTGAACATCATAAAGTGCAATACTTAAATTTTATTTTTAATTAGTTTTAAACAATTTATCAGCCAGATGGCGTCCGCTATTCTCAATACAATGCGTTAACCCTTAAATATTCGCGTTGGGTCAATATGACCCCAGGCGGTGTATTTCCTTCGGCAATAAAGCAACTAATCGAGATGTTCCAACCAAATTTTTGTTTTGCAAAGATGTTTGCTATGTTATTACTGATTATTAATAAGAATTACTATGAGAATTTCGTTAATTTTAAATAATAAAAAGTGTGCAATTTTAGCAGTGTTACCAAATTCACAAAAATAAATTTAAATAACTATCTAATAAGTATTTCAATTATTTTTGAGCACCCATACATAAAATAATTCATAATTAAGTATCAGATGAAAAATGAATACCATATCATGCATACCAACTGAAAGAAAATAATTTCTTAAACATAAGTTTAGCGGATATTTTTTTATATTTTACCATATATTTTTCGGAATATACTGCTTGGTTTAAGCATTCAAAAATATTAATTCTCAAATAAATAAAAATAAACTTCAATTCTTTCTAATTTTCCATGCAGAGCTACCACAATTGCAAAAATATATTTTTTATATGAAAAAAAATGATCTCGTATTGATTGATCGCATCTTTCACATTACATTTCGTACAAACAGTTATTAATCATTATGCAAGAAAAGAACTTTGCAAAGTTCATTGCACTATCATACTTGAGATTAAATTATTTTCCGTTTAAATTTATTGTATAAACGTTTTTGTATCTACTCTCTGCTTTCCAACCAAAGCTGCAGTAAACTGGATGACAATGTTGGAAATGTTTCAAAATAATAATAGTTATGCATTAACTTGGAGTAATAATCAACAATTAATATCAATTTTAATGTAATTTAAAATAGTGTATCAATAAAAGTGTCGCAAAGACAAGGTGAGGCCAAAAGACCTACCTCGCGCGATCTCGCAGAGCAAGGTGATCCTTTTTGCTAATATAAAAAGACAGAAAGGTTTCAGCAATGTACTAACTTGTAGAGAATTTGTTTGCAAATAGAAAATTACAATTTAATGTTTAATATTAAGTAGTTGATGAGAAAGTATGTTAAATATTATTCAACATTTAAAATAAAGAAATCTATACATATAAAGCAAAAATATTAAACAAAATCTAATGCAGGAAATTGTTAAATTTAATATATATATATACATATTCTGTTTTCTTACAAAATATTTTGTCACCAAATTATTAGTACGATGAAACGGCTGAATTCGTTCCGACTTGGAAATTTCGTACGTAATAATTATAAGAAATCAAGGAAAAGCTATGCAGTACTGCTTTTTGAAATGCATTGTCATTGTTCATTATCAAGAACAAAAATCTGATGTGGCTAGCATATGACTTTCTCCATATATAAGATGAGGATATTTATCTTGGACGGTATTGCCGGAGTCTGTTTTCATTAAAAAATTAGAAGATATATTAGTTATTAATTTATATTATAGTAATTTTTCTGTCAAAAAGATGATAAATAATGTTTTTTGGGGCATATTCGATGAAAACCGGTAAGAATTTGCCCTTTGAGTCTACTACACAAAATACGGAAGAAGAGCAAAATAACACACGAACAACACAACCGAATAATAAAAATAAAGACCACACATTTAAACAGTGGTAACTTAAAAAGTAACAGAGAATGACGAAAATTATTAATATACACAAAACAAAAGAAATAAAGAAGACAAATGGATTAAAAAGAAAGAAGAAAACTTTTTAAACCTTATCAATCAGCCAGAGCTCAATCTATAGCAAGAGTGTCAGCGAAAGACGATTTGCATTGCTTTGTTTGCCATGTAAACTATTACAATTGAATAATTATTTTTAAATAAATAAGCGTGTATCAAACTACAAATCAACCTCCAGATAAAACTTTGGAGAAATATAGTAATCATGTTGTATATAACATTATTATGAAATGGTATGAATGAAAACCACATTTTAACTTAAATATGTAGCTATGATCAGAAAATTGGTTAATTATGATACGACTCCTAAGCGGTGGTTGATATCAAAAAGTTTTTCAAATAAAACTTATAGAAAATAAAAATTTTTTGTTACTTTTGTAGATGATTGTACGTATGTACCTAAATATCAGATTAATGGAAAAATTTTGCAAAAACGGAAACGAGCATCGAAAAATAAAGCTCGACTTCCAGTTAAACGATTTACTCCAAAAACTAATCAACTCTAACGGCACCTACCAAAGTGATATATATGAAATTTGTTGTTTATACGACTAATAGTTTTCACCTTATTGTGGACCTGCCAACAGAATGACTGGCCTAAAATATCTACTCCGACATGTAATTTCCGTTCTCCGTTTACTTCCACCGTCTTAATCTAAGAATATTGCGGGTCTTGATAAATGATCGGCTAGGAGGCAAACAATAGCTTGGTTTTTAATTGCCTTCCGATATACGTGCGAAGGGACGCAGAAGCCAAGAAGAAATTGTTCGAAGGAAACATGACTGAGAGCTAATAAGGTGGCAGAGATACGAGTCCTAAAACGACCTTAATTGTGCTGTCTAAACATAGGCGCGGCTGAGTCCATGAGGCTAGTAGGAGGGTCGGTCAACTTTCTTTCTTTCCAATCCGTCTTCACAGGGGAACTCTTTAACTTCCTCTTGAAGCATCTGCTGCTCGCCGATGGTTTTATTCAGGCAGAAATCGAGGAAACCAGCCACATTGAGTTGAAGTAAATGTGATGCAGATATTCTCGATACCTGGTGGAATTATTCATATTTTTGAAAGTTCATTACGGAAACTCATCCCGCAGTTAGGGTGAGACAAGATTTTGGGGTTAAAACGTTGAAAACGGTCGCAAGTGACATGCTTTAATGGTGAATAGCAAGCAGATTTCGTAATATGACTTTAATCTATTTCTGTGATGGGATTCTCAGCTGTCATGTTTCGATAGAAGAATATTCGAAGAAAGTAGTAAAAACCCTTCTGAAAAGTTAATTTAATTATACACAATATTGTTGCGAATAAACCATAAACCATGAACCTGTATACTTCTCCTGCTAGACTAAACACTTTACAAAAGCATTAACGTATGTTTTGGCTGTATTTATGTACCACTTTTACTCCAGTTTTGAGCTTTCTTTGATTGAATATAGCTTCAAAGTTGAGGCGAAACTTTGTGAAACATCTCCAGGAATAGCGAATTCTAAGACTTACTTTTTCCATCAACAAGTTTCCACGGTGCTTGTAAAGAAATCAAATATCAAATGCTTTTCTGCCCCCGAAGAAAAAAGGATCTTAGAAATGAGAATTCAGCCCACTTTCAGAGGAGCGTCTCGTGTTTTATTTTGATATGTACAGGAGAAAGCATACAGAACCGTTAACCTCTCAAAGTGAAATGGATATCAGACTATTAAGGAAGAATGCTCTGTTTGGATGTTATCGATGTATAAGTTTAACAATGGCTAATGTATGCAAGAATTGGAGATTCCGCAACCCTTTCTTCCCTCCTTATGAGAATTTTCAAGAATAGGCAACGCGCAATTCAAATCCGACTTCAGACACGGTGTGTCAATGATAAGCTGTTCCAAATACCCAGAATCCTCTTAGGATAGTAATCTAACCTAAATTGAAAATAGTTCTCGCGGAGGTTATTATATACACGAAAAAATAAGTATAAAATTATGGCTAATGTAATTAGTACCAGTGAATAGCATATTGATTACCGAAAACTTTGTTTAAAATCGTCCTTCATCAAACTGAAGATCTGCGTCATTTAAGTTGGTTTGGTTGAAAGTAGATGCTTCGATATTGGGTACGAGAAGGAATATTTTCCTTAAGCCTATTAGGGAGTAAAGAGGAAAATTGGTAACAAATGATAATTAATTGTGTAAAAAATTACTATCTAACAGAGGGTTACTCCCTACATGTTCGGATAGCTATTGCTTGGTTACATGTAGTCCAATATAAATTTTCAATAAATTATTGCAGTAAAAATAAAGCTCATTCAATAATGGGCCTCTTTTGTTACTTTTCATCTTCTCCACCATTAAAAACTATTCCGATCAAAAAGGCTAAGGGGCAACTCTGATACCCCCTCCTTGTTAAATTTATACCACTCAAGGTCAAAAAGAAGCTAAAAAGAGTCAAGCGGTAATTCTAGCTCCGTCTGATTTACTCACTTGATTCTGTAGCAGAAACCTATTGTCGTAAGAAAAGGGTGATGATAGTTTGCGGAAATATATATTAAGAAAAGATTGAGAGTGGGAGTTTCCATGACACTTATTTCGCCGATTTTATTAAGCCATAGGAATATAACCGCGAAAGTATGAGAATGAAAATAATTGGAAAAGAAACTTCCTCGGCTTAAAGCAATTATTCTCCCCCAAAAGAGAAAATAATGTGAAGCTGTTCAGTTGAATATCCATCTTAGTATGTCCCGTTTTCCTTTTCAAAACATGTTTTTATCGTAACAAAAGAGACAAAGCAGTTTCACGACCACGGTCGCGGGCAGCTTTTGGTGCTTATCTCCACACATTTCTTTCATTTCTTTGCTCAGATAAAGTAGTACGAGTTTCTTTCCAGGGTCATTTTCAAAAAAGTATAATTAAAGCTCCCTAAAGTGAGCCGCAAATTAAGATTTTACAATGGCTTCGTAACAATTAAAAGTAGGAAAATTATTTGGCAACTTTTGCGATATTCCAGCTCAATGTTCATGACTTTCTATAGAATGATTCTCACCAACTACCAATTTCTTCTTAAATCTAGAACTCCTTTCCTATTTTCTAAATTGTTACCCTGACTGATACTCTACCCCAACAATTATCTTACGCCCATTATCTTGGAAATGGTTTTGTATTTCAAAGACCAGCCCTGATTCCTTTAATCAACTCTCGACTCACTATTTTAAAGCGAAGGACACAAAAATTGAGAAAATTTTCTCATGCGTAAATGACACTTTCACATAATTATTTTGTAAAAGTTCGTTCTTCATAAAACATCATATAAAATGGGCGGAGAGTTCAGAGTTGTGATTTTAGTAGTGCGCGTGGCCCGAATATTTGGCAGGCGCCGATTCCCGCATTCCGAACGAAACTGATAAATATGTCAAATCTTATCTTTGGAAATGCATCCTGAAAGGTCCTGAAAAGAAATCTTTAAGTCCTCGGAGTTTTTAAAATTTCTTACACACCATTTTTTTACGACACTAAATTTTCTTTCACATCAATAAAAATTACTAATTTCTTTATTACTCTTATTTATCTTATAATAAATAATGTATGATAAATGACTCCAAAGACCATTGAACCAAGAATTACGAGTTCAAATAAGTATTCCACCCTCCAAGAGTGTAGCCTGAGGAAAATTCCTCACCACCTCAGAGGGTGAAATCCGTATTAGAACTCTTAAGTCCTCGTTTGATGGTTTTTGGAGTCTTTTATTTTAAATTTTGATTATTGTAGGCATCAATGGCCGAATATATATTCAATTTATAATAAATAATTTGTATTTTGGTCAATATTCATAGAAAAGAGCTTTTACTTTTGAAAGTTTAAAGGCTCTTCGGTTACAGATTATTACAGTTCATTTTATTAAAATAATCTTTATTTTGCATGCAGGTATGCATCTTGATTCAGCTAAAATTCACACAGCTCATCACAGCACAGCTTATCTTTTATAGATAATAATATTTATAGATAAAAGTATACTTCCGGAGTAAAAATATGATGCCTATTCATTTTTAACATTTTACTACGATGGTGCTGATACAATTTTAATTTTCCTGTATTTTCATACAAAGACGTTTCATACAAATGTCCTCTATTTTTCGTCTTCCAAAGAGGCATATGAAATTGTTATCCTGTACTAGGATTCTCTCTTTTGTTCTCCTTAGAAACGTTCTCACCTTTATCAGCAACCAGCGAAGCATTCACCGGAACACTAGAAAATGAAATACTAAATTTTAATATCCCCGAGTCCTCACACTTTCGACTTTTCGAATACTTTCCGTGATATATGTCAGTAATATGTGTCACATTACCTTCAAAATGTCTCTTGTAAAACTAAATAAAATGAGAATACTGCATAATATAGAGATGATTTAATTCAAACGATAAATTCCTGAAGATTATAGTTTTTCGACAAATATTAATTACATGCTTGAATTTAGTTAACAGAAACTAAACAAATGTTTTATGTAGAGCTGTCTTTTTCCAAGTTCGACTTCTTGATGTCTAATGACGTTATTGAAGTTTCTTTCTTTGGTGTAATTTCCAAAAGAAATATTTGGTAATCCTGAACTAAGTAAGGAATCAACTGAAATAGGTGCATCAAATTTTGTAGTAGTAGTTTTGGTAAAAAATGCTTCGATAGGTTATTTCGACAGGTCATTTCGCACACGGGCTTCCACCGGGAATCGAACCAGGGATCGCTTTCACCGAAGCCTAAAGCGCTGCTGACTCGGCTATCCGGTATTCCCGATAACCTTTTTGCATCTGAATTTAGACTTGTATATATTACAGTTGTACCTCACAAACAATGTACTTAACTGATAGTCGTTATACACATATTGTGAGGCATTTTTCATTTAAAATTTTAAATTGAAATGAAAAAATACTGTATATTAAACAAATATTTCACAAAATCTAATTATAGCTGCAGGTTAGGGGCTGGTGATTTGCATCAGGCTTTGTATACGGGATGAGACAAAATCAAGACTTCGGTAATTTCTTTCTGCACTGAGTACATTCAGAGAAATATTTCTCTGTAAGCCCTGAGTATTAACCGCAGTAATAACAATATTTACTTAACCATTCTCATAGCATCGCATAAGAAGTGATCAGGTGAGTGCCACTATTCAGCGATAATCATACCTAAGTAGCCTTCGTTTTATCACAGTCAGGAAAATCCTGGGATAGAAGTAAATGAAAGGTGCAACATGCTTCGTTTCCCTTTGCAAAAAGACAGATGAACCGTATCCAATTGAAACGTTGATTTTGCGTATCCCTACATTTATTTTGTAATATTTTCAGTGTGGATACGCATCTCTGACGAAGACGCATAGCGACTACGGCCGAATTCAATAGTGCCTCATCGCTTATCGAGTTAGTCCATGTCCCGCTCTAATTGGAGTTTCCAAGCATCGCATGGAGATAAGTGATGCGGACAGAATGGCCTTAATAATGGCGACACTGAATACATTCCTCTCGAAAATTGAACATTTAAAGGAAACATTCCGTCGAATGTTTCAAACTGTCAGTCGTTCTAGAAGGAAGCGCAGCAGGAAGAAGGACAGAAAATAGGAATTTCTTGGGTTAAGTAGATTCGCGGAGTCACGCAAAGATGACGTTCGCAGAGGAGACGGTGCATTGAAGGAGGAATTATTATAGGACGGTGCATCGAAGGGGTGGGAGGTAAGAGGGAAGAATCTGAAATGCGAGACGTTGATGAAAAAGGAGCGGGTGATTATGAGGACCTCATGGGGTTGAGGACTTGGAGATGAAAAACTGAGAGGCAGAGGGCGTGTCACGTCCCTCAAGTGGAAATTTACGAGCCGCTTTTATTGCCCTTCCACTCTATCGTTTCTTCTTATCCAAAGACATCTCTCTTCATTCAGTGGCCAGAATCAGGGAAACACATTGCATCAATTCTCTAAAAGAACGATAGCGCTTCTTATAAGGTTCTAAATAATACACCACGTCAGAGAGACTATCCAGAGCTATGATCAATCTGAGAAATATACGAAGTTAAAATGTAAAATAACCAATATAGAATTGCTAAAAAATTGGGTCTCCTCAAAATTAATGAACTTAATATAATTTTAATAAATCTTAATGAATAGGATTAAATAAATTAACTTCTGTTTTACCTCAATCAACAGTTTCGGCTTTCATTTAGCGGAACATTGTGACATTTTTCATAAATTAACCTTAATGAAGAATGTCGATGACATTACAAATTATGCTGCTCCTGTTTATCTTTTTCGCGTAAATTCCCATCCTCTGCATTTAAGCATTAGATGCGCGCAATGCAACATTTATAACCATCATTTCTGCAGTTATTTTAAATATACGGAGAAGTCCTTTGGTATATCAGAAATTACCTCCCTCCAACCATTTCACAATTAACAGCATTATAATGTATTAATCTTCTTCTCCTTTACGTTCTTAGAACCTCGACTAAACCGTAAATAAAACTACAGGAAATAACCCCAAATATTCTATAATAAAGTGTATTTCAATTCCTAAGAAATTCACGGCGCCGAATATCATTCCCATAAGAGTCAACCGAGCCATCTGAACAGCTTTCCGATATCTTTACCGTAGCACTGTAATAGTTGTTTATAATTTCTTTCAATAAGGGGAGTGAGTAATTTATTCGTTATGGCCCCAGATAATGAAGGCATCTAAGCGTCATAATCTAATTATAAACGCTATGGGGTTTACAGTCGAGGATACTCGACCAATTACAATTTTACGGCAATTTAAATGTCTAAATTTTGGTCAGTTAGTTAGTTAGTTAGCTAAAGTTAGTTTTAAATATGTAACTACTTTTAATTGCAGTATCCTCAAAAGAGGAGAGAACGCAGGAGATAGCTGCTATAGGCTATTTTTATGTTGATTTGGCCCTTAGAATCCTTTTCCATTCCATTATTTGGGCGAGGAAACAATTATTATAGGGTTTAGATAAACGGAATTGCGCTTCCATGCATGCTGAGGAAGGACAGAGTTTACCATTTCATTAATATTTTCTCTTTAAAGGGCAAATAAATTATGTTATCCAGCTACATCGAATCAAATATGTATGGCATTACTGGTTGTTTTGAAAAATAAAGAGATGAGCTAGAAATATCTCAAAAAAAGCTATCGGAAAAAAAATTATTTGATGGCTTTTGAAAAGTATTGGATGGCCCAGACTCTTTGAATGTGACATGAATTATTAATAACCTGTGAAGGACAGCCATTTATATATTATATCTCCATAAAATGGCAGAATGATGAGATCGGAGGTAATTATTAGTGAATGAAATCCAATTGAATTCACAAAGCCATATATCTCATATGGTTGATAAACAACATCATGGTTTAATTACTGTGGTACCAGCCAACACCAGAGGTCCTCACTGAGACAACTGACCAACAAAGCGATATAAATAAGAAAACCCGAATTGATCCATCTTTTGACATTTTCGGTCAAGTCGATTTTCGTCAAATTTTCCGTGGATCGGAAAAATAATTACGCTGGCCATTGAGACTAATCGCATAACTACACTAGCATAATTAGTGAGGAAGGAAAAGGACCTCTTGGAATGAGGTTTTCACTGAGATTTAATGTTCTTGATGCGTATGAATCTTAATAATTTGAGTTTAATGATTATAGGTATTAAGACTGTATAATTAGGGTATGATAATTCAATTGGATTATTTTGTCAAGGGAGAGAACCCATAAATATTTACGATTGAATGTATGCATCTTAGATATTAAGTTAGAATCACCCTTGATATAGTCCAGTGCGAAGTATTTTTCCATAATATATTTTTTCACAACAAATTTTGACGCAAAAATTATATAGTGCTGCTCTTATTAACATAAAAATTTATTATTTCATTCATTTAAGTATATTTAAATATATTTAATGAGTAGAATATATAAATACTGCCAAATATTCTACATTATTATTAATATTTAAGAGGACAATTTTACATGATGTCATAAGTATGCGCGTTGATGCCAAAATATGGACGTAGGGATATAACTAATAAAATAGATAATGAATAAACTTGGTTGAAATATATAAACCAATTGCAATCCTGCTTAAGGAAATTCGCGAGTCAGCAAATATAATGGTATCATGGAGTCAATGGTAGCCTGCGTTAATTTAACTGCAAAAATTTTCAACTGTAATTAATTAGTGTAAACCTCTCCTAGCCTTATATTTATGGTTTGATCATCAATTCTGTTTTTTCCAACCATGAATCGTTTTATTTCCTGGCCTCATTTACATTTGAGAGGTCATATAACTCTTTATGCTCTTTACCGCATCTATGGTAAATATTCTTTTGCAGCCTAGACTTTTTCTTATAATATTACTATTACCTATTACTCCACTAACTTAAATCTAACTGATGCGATAGCATTTTACATACATGCCTTCAGCGTCTATTTAATCGTTATCCATTTTAAAACGTTCACGAATTAATTCCAAAACTCCGAGTGGCCGCGTTTGCTATAAAAAATAAAAAATGAAGGAATGTCCAAAATTAAAGTGCTGATAAAATTAGCATCTTTAATTAGCGGAATATTTCAATGGTATTTTATACTGCCGCTGCATTAACCAGCGATTTTCCCGACGATGGCATCTTTAATTATACGCTCCGGTAATGAAGGAAATAAAGTTTGTCGATATTTTTTGAGCTTCATATCAATGTAAAATAGTTAACTGCTATTTATGGAAGTTCCTGTATTTTAATAAGTTGAAGAAATGTCTGTAACAGAATCTAATTTCAGATTGAAGCAAAACCTTTTAGTACAAAAGGTTTCAAAGAGGTTTCATTACCTCGGAAAGAAATCTTATTTGATGTTCATTTATTAAGCTAACTACGAGATTAGTGAAGCGGCACCTCACTTGCTCCTACTGGAAGTTTAACATGTGCAGCAGATAGTATTTGAGAATTACTACAGATCATAATTTTAAGGATTGAAACTTAGAAAAGTGAATTTCAATAAATTACCCAAGCGCCTTATTTCATTAAATATAATTCTATTCCTAACTATTACCTCTATTTATTTCCAATTAAACCCTTTCTACCATCTACTCCAGATTTATTGAGTCTCCTCGCTTTAAAAAATACTGACTTGGAGTGGTAATAGTGCTATACTTATTATAACTGAGTTTCTCGGGAACAAAATTGCAAGTACAACATAACACAAACTGGTGAAAATTGAAATCATCAATTCTTTGAGAAACCCGCTTAACTAGCACTATAACAACACCATTAAATACATTTTCTGATTAATCTGACGATTCCTTCTTTTTACATTAATCGAAAATGTGACGCATACAAGGCATTCTCTCGTATTTCTCCAAGAAATTAGATGATCGAAGGTTACTATAAATATAACTCATAACTTTAAATGATGCTATTCACATTAATCAGAATAAAGACCAAAAGGATACGTAAATTTAAGTACAAATAATGCCATTGCCAACATCCATACATGCGTATCATTTGTGTTCATATAATTTGAATATTGCAAAATAGTATCATATGGAAAGGCCTGTGAGCAAGATTTGTCCCTGTTCTAGCGGTCAAGAATTTCAGTTAACGTTTATTTTGCCATTACGTTTGCAAGTGAGGTGGGGTAGATGTTTTGGAAGTCATTTTGGAATCTGAAGGTACCAGAATCGAATAGAATCGGAGGCTCACCTCATAGGATGGGACTTAGGATTTGTTTACGGGTGAAATGGCTCACCGAGAGGAAAGGTTTTACCATTTTTTCTGCTCGAGGAACTTAGTGTATGTCTGTACCAGATGACACCCGGATAGACACCTTCAAGTTAGAAAAACTTTCCGACATTTTCTACATATTTACATAAACTTTAATGCCCTTCAAGTCACATTTAACCATGGGGAAGGGGTGTAATTAAACTTATCATATAAGCAAAATCCAAAATATAATTAACCTTAGTAAGCAAAAAATAACCAAAGAAAACACAACTCATAGGGTTCATCATAAATCAAAAATAATGTTTTTACATTACTAGTAACTTGAATCCACGCAATTTTCATTTCCAGTGTTTTGAACATTTCCCATAATTTATAATTCCTGGCGAAAAGAATAGCTTTTAGTTACATTTTAATTAGTCACCTGGAATCATAATGAGGAGAAATTAATTTGATTTTTTTCGACCTTTTAAAATGCTGAGACAACTGATTCAATCAAGGATAGGACCCTGACTCAAACAAAAACAGGTTTTACCTTTTAGTGTCTTTATCTATTTATTAACTAAATATAATGTTTACATCTTTCTAAAATTGATATTTACAAACATAAAATGTTCCGCATAAATATCTACCAATGAAATGTAAAATTTTGAGATATCTTGAAGATTACTATGGTGGAATAAATCATCCTTAAATGTACCATATGGAGTGTAAAATAAATCATGGGATCATAAGGCGGATTGTCAAACATTTCCTTGGTGTCTTGTTATAAAAATGCGTTTCATTGGTTATTGGATTGTTCATTTTAAGTTGCTAAAATATCTTCCAGTGCAGTCAGTTTAAATTGAAGTACAAAGAATTAAAATATATTTAAACCATACGAATCACGTTAAATCGATATAAATAAAGATGTAACTTTCGTTTTAAATTTAAAAACTTACGAACTATGATTTTACTAAAGAAAACCGAAAGTAATAAACCTCTATCAGAAAAATTCTCTTAGTGCAATTTATGGACTGTATGGTTTACAAACCATCAAAAAATAAATTTTCCTCAATAGATGCGAACCACTTTGTTTGGCTGCCTTTATCCGAAGTATTCATGGAAATACTTTTAGCACATAGATTAGCAGAAGTGCTCGTTGACCCTCATGGAGACAATAATAATTATTTAATACCAATATAGTAGTCCTATTTGTATAGAGGAGACTCTAATGTATTTCATCTTCTCTTTATGCCATTGGAAAAATTGTCGAAAACAAATGTTTTTAGTGAGAAACCCCAATATTTTATTAAAGTTCTCATAATGTGTAGCCCAAATCATTAATCGATTATACGAATATTCAACCATTCTTACGGAACTTATCTCAAATTCGTAATTTGGTAGTTTTTGATTCACTTTCGCAATATGAATAAAGCTTGCGAACGATTAAAATTAAAACTGGATGCATTTCTTATTGACTCGTCTTTAATCGAACCTGAGAAAGAGTCTGTCGCTCGCTGAGATGTTGTGCAGGATTGAAAAAGAGAATTGAGCCGAATATTATTTTAAGATTTTTTTGCAGAGAGAAACAGTATCTTTGGACATTAAAATACAATTCTATTACGGTTAAACACTATCAAACTTGAAAGAAAAATGAAAAACTATTTTCAAAGGAAAATGGGGAATCCATAAAAACTTAATTTGAACCAGAGTTTTTGCTTCTTCCATTTAAAATCTGCTTTTTCAAATGTAATTTCTATCCATGTAATTGATTTTGCTGATAAATATTCTGGAGACGAATTTCAGGCATAAATAAAGGAAGAGGCGTGCGATTTCGGAAAAACTCATTGAAAAATTAGTTACGCTGGAAATTTTCAAGGAAAAATAATGCATTGCAATCTTTCAAGCTTATACGTAACATCTTAGACGAATTTATATAAAGGATGTGACGCCTTGGCGCACGGTAAGGATTCAAGCAGCTAAAACACTAGAACGCGGTAAATTCATCTTTCGTTCGATCCATTTTTTGATCTAACAGTTATTTTTATTGTTAAATATAACAGTCTGTTTTTGTATAGTTATCCTCTACTATTTTTGCATAGTAGCATTAGCTTTATCAAGAAAGTTTGTGGAATACCTACCCATTTACTCACTGAACACCCGTTTTCAGGGAACGGGGTGTTGCTGCTTGACACACTTGAGGTGAGAAATGCCTACCATGGGTCCTCTTTGCCTCCTTGTGATACTGACCATTTTATTTTACCCTTTTTAAACTAGCTTGAATTTTGACATTTCGGCGTGAATCCGTACGAATGGTCCGTGTTCGTTGGTTTTCGAAAAACGATGTATATAATTCTTGATAATCAGACTGGAATTTAAGAAATACCCATCACAAGATTTTTGCAAGAAAAGAAGATTCTGAGTTTTAAACTATTGAGAAGCATCTGCATTTTTTAATTTCGTGGTTGAAACCGTTTCAAGAAGTTATTTAATTTTCGGTAAAAATATCATTCATCCCGCGGAACATTAGAGAAGTAAAAGGTAATTAGGTTTAACTAGATTGTTCTGCTTGACACACTGAGTTAGTTGAGGAGAGAATTTCAGTAGAACATGAGACAATCCGTCCATGTTTTATTCCACATCCTATTATTATATGGCAGTAATAATTTGCAAATGATGAAAAAGTATACTTGTATAAACGAACACATTTTGCGACTTAATCTTACTGTTGAATAATTTCCAGATAAAGATACTCCGCGATTTAACCAAATTTTGATTGCGTACAATTATTTTATATTAATTAATTTGTAATTCTCTAATTTTGAAGTCATTCTTGATATGTAAATTACCTGTGATTTTAGGCTATACTAAGGAGAAATATAAGCATTTGAAATATTAAAAGACTCTTTCTTCTCCTGATCTTCACAGTGGATTGCAATCCCTCATTTGATTTTGCAAAAGAGTGGGAAGTCAAGAATTGAGAGAGCATACAAAAATATGTATTTCTTGTCATTAGCCTACGAATTCAGAAACTCCAGGCGTATCGGGGGCGCTGAAATCTACAACTTTGGTCGACCACCTAAGGAAAAAAGTATGCCTACGAGGATTTGAACTTACACATAAGCGGTTCTGGGCTGAGCAATGTATAGGGAAATTCTTAATTTGATACCTTCCCCAATGGGAGAGGTGTTCTCTCTTTGAATCTATGAAATTCTACTTTTTTCGATCTTAATTTCAAATAATGCATACAGAAATGTTAACTGCCTTGTTTGATCGCAACAGCAGCAACAGAACTTGCCCATAGACTTTTGCAAATGACTATACATGCTCAAATATCTATCTTACTTCTGGTTTACAGTGACGGCATCCTAATGTAAACAATCAGAAAAAATAGAAATCTTAATAAAAATGAGGGACGGGTTTCAATACACCAATAACAGGTGTTCTGGATCTGTACACTGGACGAATTAAATATCTGTTTCCGAAATTTTACAGTCACCTAATTTGTCATTGATGTCACAAAATGATTTGATTGTTTCCAAAAATCTCTCTCTAGAGTTTTGGTAATCTTTTGTTTGTCATTTACTAGTAACGAATAAAATAATTTTTTGAAATGCGTTCTCATTGAAGAAATTCCTTTTGGGCGATCTGGTAAGGTCATGGGAAAGCGAAGCTTCGTCCGCCGACTCGGTTCTTCAGGGTTGCGTGTCTCCTATTTTAGCGAGTCACTCACGCCACACAACTCGGCAGACAACTCGAGTAGATTTTCTGCCGACTATTTTCCGGAAAAAAAGTTAATCTTTATACGGATACTATTTGCCTTCTCAAGATAATTCTTTGTTGAAATTAAACTTCCGCTGATGTTCTTCTTCTTAAAGAAAACGGGAACATCCATTTATATAATTGCTTACATAACATCCACCCCAATTAAACATGAATATGGCGGCAGCGCTTTATTCATACAATTAAAAGTTATAAAAATTAATTATTTACAATTTTCAATAGATTAGTTTAACAGTATACTACAAACAGAATTAATCAATACAATTATGGTTAATGATGACTAAAGGAAATAACTAAAAATGATCTTTTTGGTACACCGAAAATACGAAAATTCCGTTTTGTGGCATTCAACTCATTTGTTAGCCTAATGAATTATTAATTTTCTATCAATAAATAGATTCATGACCTCAATTGTTTCCTGATTAACTTCTCTCTCCTATACAGGTGACTTTCCTTAATAGATCGAGTGCTCAAATCGTCTTTAAACTTGAATTTCCTCTTAAATATACTTTGTATTATGGTTTATTTTGCGAAATATGTGTTAATATTATTCAAAAGAAGTCGTAATTTTTCCCTTCGCATATTCTAATTCAATTCAATTAATCAACTAGTGTTTGCAAATCTATTCCGAACCACATTAGATTCCCATTCACTCATTTAAAATTTATTTGCAAAATGAAACCGTAATAACTGTTCCCTTTAGCTTTAAATGAGATTCGCGCCGTCTTGGATGCGATCTTATAAATAAATGCCACATTAAAATCATAAAAGTTCGGAGAAAGAGGGTAAAGATTAGAATCTCTTTGGAAGGTTTTAAAAAATGGATGACATCTCATAAATCTGAGAGATTCTCGTAAAGGAAACGCAAGACTGGCATAAAATTTAAAGGCTAAGTTCTGCCTTTAAATTAATTAAAGCCAATGACTGGTGAGAGATCTTTAAAGGTTTTGATCGAATCTCATTTAGTAAAGTATTCCCTTGAATTTTGGATGCGAAGTAAACGATTGGAGGGGGAAAAATCCCAAATATAGCATTCCCACATATTCTTACGACGATTTTTATTTACATGCCTCAGTCTCATTTCAACGGTTACGAAACAAATTCCCTTCGAGGGCTAATGAAAAACATCCTCCACAGCTCAAGTTGAATCAGAATAGCTTGATCACTGTGGCCAGAATATGTCAGCTCAAATCCTATAGAAGGCAGCTTTACCTCTCATCCCATTCCAATCACAATCCACAATCCCTCGTACGCAAATTCTGTAAGCCTTTTATACCTAGGATAGATACTGCTGTAGTTAGATTTCGCTGTTTTTCCTCATTCACTTTTTTATTTACTTTTTGCCACCCTCCCGCAGTAAAAGAATACTAACAGTTATAAATGATTCCAAAGAGGACAAGGAAAGGCATTAAAATTCAATTTAATATTTTATAACGTGGATTTAATAAAATAAATAATTAATATGTTTATGAAATAAAAAGGTGGAGCTCAAAATATAAATAAAGCCCATTATAGAATAAACAGTATATTAATTATTTTTGCTATAATATTGCAATGAAGATTCGCCATTACCCGTCGATTAGGTTAAATAAATATCAGCCCGGTGTTATGTAATAAACATATTTTTTTAATCTACAAAGATATTACTTAATATTTCTAAAAAGATAATTGTATGCATACAGGAAGAGAAAGTATTGAAATTAGTAGACCGAAAGTTGACAAAATTTTCTTATCCTGAAGACATTTAATAGGACTTTACTTGTAACGAGCCTCAAGAAGACGTATAAACGTGAAGTGCTATGTAAATTATTTTAAGCTACCTCAAAGTAATGTTTGCAGTTGAAATATAAATAGTAAAATAAAATATTGGAGCTGAATACAGTTAGAATATGTGAATTTTATTAATCAGAAAACGAGGTGAGATAGTGAACGTTGTAAACATCGAATAAAATAAATGTGATTTGATTAAATGGAGATAAGATGGTTGAAGTATTTTAGGGAAATGAAATGAATATATGATAAAACTTAACAAGCAATAGCGCTAAAATGTCTATCCCCATCTAATGATATCGCACAGTATGAAATTTGATGAAAATTAAAGCTGCTAAAGTCTTAATTCTTCCGCGTTTACAACGGTAATTAACTCAACTCCGATTTAACTGAATTATGGACGAATTCTCCCACGTTTCAGAATTCTATAGCTTTATGCGAGCTGATGGATGCTCCGGATACTGAAAATTCAATTTTTCAATAAGAGCCGTATTCTCGTACCAAATTACTCGTGTATTTGAGTAACAGGGCGCCCAGTCATAGACCGCTAATACAATCCACTTGAATACAGCATAAGGTGAACTGGAACACCATGTTAGAGAAGGAGAGTTAGTTACGGGAGGCGATATTCATCGCACCCCGGGCAAAGCTGGCACTGAACTTGACGATCTTCAATAGGATGTAGCCATAGGATGCTTTAAATACCCAGTGATACTATTAAATATCCCTTAAGATATGTTTATTTTAATTTTCCCTATTGATAGTATAAAAGTTATCAATGTTAGGGAGGCAATACGTTCTTCTTTCAATGTCGGTATTAGGATTTCACTAAAATATGTTTTGACAATTGACTCCTGACATAAAAAATTTCCAAACTGTAGCTCTTTTCCATCACAAAAGTAATATTTACCTTCACCTCTCGAGGTAGCACGGCTATATGAATCTTTCATGCGATAAATCGAGAAAATCTACTCTAATCTTGAATAGAACAAGCAATGAATTACATACAATGGGACATAAATGGCAGTAAAATCTTAATATTACTCGTAATTTATTAGAAGATGAAAACTAGCATCCTAAACTACTTTTATTAATGCATATTCACATCAAGTAGTGGCGAAGAAACACGTCCGGAGATTAATGCACCTGTTTCGATATCAAATTTCAGCTTTTCCTGAGATAGGACCATCAAAAAAAGCAAGTAGACAGTATTTTCCTAAATTTCAAGAAAACATTTGATAAAGTCCCACATGAAAAACTATAACATAGCATAACCAACATAAGAAAGTAATCGACTGGGTTATGAATTTTCTTCAAAAGAACATACTTCTAAAACAAAGAATGTTGTCCTTATTCAAAGGCGGTGCAAAAAATGAGAATCAAATCGATTAGTGATTACATTAATATTATGCTCCGTCTTAAAGTTTTTCGGAAAGAAAAAATAACGTCAGAAATACCCGTATACAATAAGTATAAGATAAATCTGCGGTAATGCAATTGAAATGCTTGGCTTTAGGTAACCGTTGTCAGTGAAAGCGATGGAAATGTGATATGTCCTTTCACCTTTGTATACCCTTCCAGAATGTGCAGTACGTATATGGGATCCGGCAGATGAAATGTGTACCCGAGAGCGAGCAATGCCGAACGATTTGTTAAAAACTCTGCGATAAAAATCAAGATCCGCGATAGTTACAAACAAGAGAACTAGTCCGAATGTCTGGTGTTATACCCCTTACTACACGCTGAAATGCGGCTTGAAGGGAATTAATGTAGATATATCGTAGATACAGCAGCAAATAATTACTTTGCCTTATTATACAAATCAATCATTGCTTTCTTTATTTAAGAGTGGAATACAGTTTTATTATCAGCCTCTTTTGTATTATAACTCTCCTTTTTATGGAAAAATGATTTTGACGATAAAGATGCTCATTTTGATTCATTAGCAGCACATAAAACACCTCACATATGCTCGAAACAAATCCTCAGTTAAAATTAAAAGATTTTAAATTCACGGAATGTCTCGATTACGTATTTTATTGACAAAATCAAACTTGAAATAATCCATATAGATAAAACTTAGTGAAAGCTATATTTCATTCCCTACGTTCTTAGGGATTTTGAGCTTAAAAAGTATTTATCAGCATATTTATTGAAAATGGAAGTCTCGCAGCCATAATTTATTTTCTGGAAATATTACAATCTTCGGAAATTGTTCCGTTAGGGAATATTGCTGAGAAAATCCCCACGTATTATCTTTTCCGCTATGTTACACCAATAACGAACACAAAAAATTCAAACTGAAGTTTGAATACGGACTGTTTAAAACCAATTCTTAAAATCACCGAAATTTAAGGGAAAATTTCGACTCGGTTTGGCTTCGAATTCAACCTTTACCGTTTACGTTATAAAATCATGCCTGATTAAATATCTCGATCAACTCTCCATCTTCCCGAGAAGTAATCCAGAAAACACATTTTGCATTCTTACGGGAACAATCGTGAATCTGAGGTGACGTTTGATCGAACTTATGAGTAGCAGGGTCTACTTCTAATGGGCGTTCCCCGTTGTGTTCCAAAAAAAGAAAGACGACCAAGTCAAAATTAATCACTCTTATGATGGTTTAAACAGACAATGTGAGACGTGGATTTCCACGATCTACATACTGAAGTATATCTATTGCCTGTTATTCCAAATCCTGATTTTTTTACACTTACACATTTTGCCTGAACAAAGGGTTATTGGCATCAAGATCTGGATTCTTTTCAATTACTTTAGAGCAAGGAATATACCCTTAAAATCTCCAGCAAGTTCGTGTTACGCTCTTGTGATGTTCCTCTTGTCAGCAGTCTGTCTTCTATGTTGAAAAACTCATTTCCGGCGTTGAATCAATACCACTTCCTCCCAAAACTCATTTCAAATTCGTAATCAATCCGTTAAAAAAGATTTAGAGCCGAGTTAATTCCAATTGAAAGATTTCTTGTCTTAAATACTCATACATAATAGCAACACTGTTTAACAAAATTACGTAAATTATTTCCCTTTCCACTATTTCTTTAAGATGTTCAGAATTCAACTTTAAATTACGAGGAATTGGAAAAAGTTTAAAATATTCCATAGTGGAAACGTTTTTCAATTTATTGTCAAGCCGTCCTAAGGTAACAATTTCGCGTAACCGGTTCCAGCAAGAACTGAAGTTAGAAACTCAGTTAGTGTTACAAAATACTCATTTAACAGTTACTCCATTTTAACAGTTTTAATGAGAAATTATCAACTAAAAATCGATGGTGTTTCGGAAGTGGAGAGACCGGAGACACCTTAACTTCGAGGCAAGAGAGTTTATGTTTTTTTTGCTGAAGAAACTTACTGGAAGATGCGAAGTCGTTAGAGGGAAAATAATCTTCTCTGGTTCAAAATCTTATTTAAAATTGTAACTTTCTAGAGACAAAATGAACACGTAGTAAAATAGGGTGAGGAAAATCATGTAAAATCAAAGTGAAGATATTTACCGACTTAAGAAACATCGAAGAAACGAAATGGAGTTGGTACGGAAGGGAGTTTGTTTACTCGAAGAAAGAGGGAAGATACGGAAATCCAAGAATATTTCCAGGACGAGTGTTCCCTTTAAGTCTCCTCAATATTGAGTCCTTTCGAGAGATGGCGTATCTTAACTGCGGTGAATGAATTCAAACCAGAGAAAAACATGAGTTGATGAGTGAAAAAAGGGCTGAATTTACCTGAAAATGTCAGGTACAACGGGATACGAGAAAAAATGACATATTCCTCATTATTTTTCTAAATAAAAAATAAGAAATTTTAGAAAACTCAGATTTCGTTGTGTACATTAATTTTTCTTTGTATTTATTTAATTTCATTTTCGCTGCAATTTGGCCATTTGGTCAGGTGGCAGCGTTGGAGGGGGACATGCCATATTACAAATGATTGCCTGTCATTCGCCCTATGACGGGAGGAAGACCCCTCCAAAAACCTCCCGCAGGCAATTCATTACATTATACAATACATAACATTACCTTAACATTAAAAACAAATCATACTACAGGACATTATATTACAACATTCAAATATAAATTATTATAAAGTAAAAATAAATTTGAGCTTATTTTTAATTTTTTTTACATTTTTTGGTATTGGAAAGAGAACTTCTCCAAGTAAAGCTTTCCACTCTCTGATTCCCCTATTAACGAATTAATATTTCGCTATGTCTGTTTTCTGTTCGCGTTCTTTGATTTTTAAGCTATGATTGCCACGTTCGATGTAGATGAATATTAGGAAGCTTAAACCTGGCTTTCAGTTCAGCCCCAGCCCTCTGCGGAATATCATGCCTTGTACATCCCGGCTAATCTTAAGACTGTCCTTCTCCACTCTAATGATTCCCACATCAAATGAGCTAGCATTTTAGTTACACACCGTTTTTTTGTGTTTACCGATTACGCACCTAACCGCCTTTCTTTGCACACCTTCGAGTTTCTTAATACGGCCTGTTTCGTGGGAATCCCATTCGCTCATTGCGTATTCTATAATCAACCTGACCAGTCATTTGAACACTCTTTCCCTGACACTTTTCATCCTCCCTTTTAGGTTCCTAATAACGAAATGGAGATTCCTGTATGCCCTCGCGACTATCTCTTCAACGTGCCTTCCCCATTTTAAATTCTCGGTTAGTTTGACACCAAGATATTTGCATTCGGTTACGGTATATATTTTTACGTTGTTTGGGGAGTAGCAATGCATGAGTAGCATCACAGACTTTCTTCTGGAGAACTTGATATGTTTACACTTACTAACACTGATTTCCATCCGTTTAATTCAGTCTATTCGGCAATTTGATTTAAGTCGTTTTGCAGAAGTTTGCGATCCTGGTCCTCCGTTATACGCTTATATAATATGCAGTTGTCAGCAAATAGTTTAATTTTTGACTTAATATTCGTTGGAAGGTCATTCACATAAATAAGGAATAGCAGTGGTCCGAGAACGCTACCTTGCGGAATGCCTGAAGTTATACCTATCTCTTTAGAGGAAACATCTCCGATACTGACTCTCTTTTTTCTATTTTTCAAGAAGCGTTGTATCCAATTAGTAACCCGATGGTCAATATTAAAATTGCGGATCTTGGCTATAAGTAAGTCGTGGAGTACTTTATCAAATGCCTTTGCAGGGTTGATAACTACCGCATCGGTTTATTCCCTGATACCCATCGTTTCTGAGACATATTGGACGAGTCCTAAGAGCTGTTTATCACATCAGAAACCCGATCTGAATTCATGTTGCCTCTCCCTCAACCAGTCGTTTTCTTTCCAAAATACTCGGATATGATCTTTTATTATTTGCTCCATTACTTTGCAAACAAGTGACGTTTGGCTAATCCTTCTATAGTTATCTAACGATGATTTCAAGCCTCCTTTGTGTTTTGGAATGACGATCGCTTTCGTCCAGCCACCAGGAATAGAATTATTACTAAGCGTAGCAATTAAAAAGTTTCTTAGATAAGGAATAATCGCATTATGAAATCATAAAGTATGAAATCCATCACTGCTTTAATATTGGAATCATTTTGACATCTGACCTTGGAGAATCAATATTTTTCCTTTTGATACTTTAAAAACAAATGCAGTTCTCATTTTCTTTTGACTCATTCAGATTCATAACTGTTATAATGTGAAAGCTACTTAGGTATGAGTGATACTGAACTTTGGCACTGTACCAACTCTTTACTATATGCTATATATAAATATTAAACATGTTTGTAAGAATATAATAATTCTATAGGAATTGTCTGTATATCATATATGTAATGTGTCATAATTGTGTATATAACTTGGGTATATGGAGGTAAAATACTGCTGCCAGGTTTACGGACAACCAGTAGTTCATTGCTGATAAATATAGTAGGATAAAGTTTAATTTATTAGGTAATTAAGATGTATTAATTTATTTTACAGTTTTCCATACTGAATAAAATAAATTATTATTTTTAAAATATATATTTAGAAACAAATTTTCTTTGAATAGGTAATAATCAGATCCCCGTTTCTAAGTAATACCTTTCCCGGTTAGCTATCGGTAACAATTAAGCGCTGCATTGCACTTCCCTCAACTGTAACTCATTCACGCTCCATTATGTCGCGATATTCGGAGAAAGGATTAGGTGCGTTAGATAATCTCGTTCTCCTTTCTCAAGTTTTAAGGCACTTCAAAAGAGAACACGTGTCAGGACAGCTATATTTGAAGCGGAAAGAAAAATAGTCTTCAGTAATTTTCTCATTACTCTTTCTCCGCACCAGATATCATCTGTAGTCAAAAGAACGCCAGGCGACGAAACAAACAAGGTTGTAGTAGTTGTTTATCCGAAAAATGAATTTTCAGAATGAAAATTTCACACCCTTGTTTGGGTTTGGGATTTGTGACAGAGTAAGTCCGTGGAACTTTTACTTTCATTTGTATATGAAAGAAGAGCGCGTTTTCCGTTACGTCTATGATTTTGAATTCCCTATCCTACCGGGATATAGCTTAAAATATATTCGTAACTGTATCATAATTAATTTGAAATTCCTGCCAAACGTTTCAAATAGTAGAGACGCCTGGTGTCGAAACCAGGATCTTTTGGAAGGTGTGAATACATGTAACGCCCTGGTAGAAATAACACGTATTTAATTCAAACT